>JAGVSN010000012.1:5143413-6429267 GCA_022651745.1 Parapsyche elsis
GTTCTATTATCAAGTTACGTCTAATTTTGGTCTATATAAGGTTGTTAAAAAGTTACATTATAGGGGTTGTGGTGACATGGTACGATATCATCATTTATGCCTGGCGATTTACGTTGAACTTGGAGACTGCCAATCGTGTTTATTTTTTGCTTTTTTCGATAATGAAAATATTGCGTGACTGATTTGTGTCGTTAGGTATTCAATAAATCACATGCAACCGAACTTTTCGTAAACAGACATCGACGATTTTCGTTGGAAAAGGTCAGTTTTTGATGAGCCAATTTGGAATCATAGCTAAACGAATAAATATTTTCCTATAATAGCAATAGGAAAATGATGTACGATAAATGGATTACGTAGATTATGTCGATCTGCACAATTTATATATCAATTGTCACAATTTATTACAAATATTTATTCATTTTCAAACTACGCTTGACATGGTTAAACGATTGTTTTACCCTGCAATTAATACAAATATTTATTCATATTCAAACTACGCTTGACATGGTTAAACTATTGTTTTACCCTGCAATTAATACAAATATCTAACTATGATTAAACGAAAAATACTAATCACAGATTTCCATAGATAGATAGAATGAACAAGTTTTCAAATTATGTAGCGTTTAAAATATTTTCAGCACGCAACATCATCGTAAAATATTTATGAAAAACGAGCAATAAAGGTCTTAAACATTTACAGATACAACTACGAGTAATAATACAAATTGGCTTAAAATTATCTGTAGAATTAATTGTATGCGCTATGCAGTATGCAGTCTTAGTGATCATTGTTTAAATATTAAAATCTTGAGGGTTTGGCTCGATAAATTGCTGTATTCGTATGCATTGCAAAGAAGAGAAAACGTCGTGTATAACGTCCAGAAGTTTTGTTACAGTTGATGCATGGCCCTCGGAAGACTCGACTGTCCTGAATAAATAACCTCTTTGCCGCGTGTATAAATCATTTGCAGTCAACCATTAAGTTATAAGTGTCACATCGCTTTCTTGGTAGAGTTTCGTCATCCAAAGACGTCATTGAAAACCCGGGAATTCTGCACGAGTAGGGTGACAAGAGTGTCCAGACGCTGACGAACCTCAAACTGCACCCAAACACTGGTTCAACGATCCCCAAAATATACCGGAAATGAACCATTGATTAAAAAAAAAAGTATGCTAAGCTAAATGGAAAATTTTGTTTGAAGAAATAGGTTGTTAGTTGACCAACTATACTTCTTAAGAAGTTATACCTACATACACACATACATATAGCGTCCTATGAGCACAAAGGTGACATAATAGTAAATTTGTTCAGGGCAGCAGTTTTAAAGTTTGAACTGGTCATCATAAATCAGGAACTTTATAAAAAAAACGATAATTATGCATATTTTACACTAGATTTTTAGATGCTATTGTTATTGAATTTACACAAGTAAATTTTTCAAATTGCATGCAAAACGTCCGGACTTGTCACTTGTGTGCACCAAGAATATTAGTAGAGTTTTTGTACTTTGTGATGTCAAAAAAATTGTGACGTCATTCGGATGTGCCACTTGACTGCCCTGATAGAATAAAATTAAACAGGAACAAAGTTGCGTTCGTAACTAATTTTCGGAAAATCATGCACGTGTCACATCTTTGTGCTCCGAGGACGCGATATGTATTACTTGTTTGTTTCAAGTTTCTGTGTAAACCTTTTCATAATTCGGATTATAATTTTTCGTAACAAAAACGCATTACTTTTCAATGAAATTTTCCTTAGTAAGATCGTTTCGGAAAATTTTAGTCAAATTTGTCTTTAAATTTCAAAAAATTATCAGCTTAATTATGTAAGTTATAAAAGAATACACTTTAAAGCGATAGGCAGTTAGAAAAGTTTAGAAAACCTTGCAAACATCTTATGTTTTCTCGGAAAATGAGATGTATTTTCTATTTCGATTAACATTTTGAGTCTGTTTAAATCATGTTGATATTTACTTATTTTAGCACCATCTCACAGAACTGAATGAGACTAAAAATTACTATGAAAATTTCAGAAAAAAAAGCGCTCATGGTTTATTTTACTCATTAAATAACTATGTAAATACTGTCGCAAGTTTCTATTTTTGCTCAAATTGTGATCTATTTATAAAATGTGACTCTGGACTCTAAATCACTGGAGCAGTAAAGAAATCACAATATGTTGCATTGCGTGGGTGTGCATCGGTGTAGGATTGCATCTGGTTCGTTGTGACGTTACGACGACAAACGATTTACATTTTTACATTGAGACGGCCAACTTTGACGAAATAGTCCACGTTAAATTACGTAAATCCATCCTCTTGTTGTGAACCAGTCGGAAACAATGCTCTGGCCACGCATCACTCACGGACAGATCTGATTTTAGAACTGGTGTGTTTGTGTATAATTGAAACGTTCTCAGAAATATACAAAAGAGTCTGCACCGTGGTGATGGTAATCACGTTTACTTCTAAAAATATTTTTTTTAGAAATATATATGACTGCATTAAATGCAATAGTAGCGTGAATATTAATCTAATGCTATAAGTTCACTTTATATTGAGTAAGTATAGGAATAAAGAAATAAGGATTATTTGACCAAACTGCCATTAAAACTTGAACTTATGTAGTTATGTATATACTAGCTTATTGCCCGTTGATAATCAACGCCCGCTGAATTTTTAATGGTTTTGATTTTTTGGATCTGGGGGGGGGGGGGTGGTAAGGGGCCGGCATAGCTTTCGGGAGTGCAAAAAAAAAAGGTGCCGTAGGGGTAGGGGGGGTGGTCTGGGGGGTGGTGAGGGGCCGGCATACCTTTCGGGAGTGCAGAAAAGGTGCCGGGGCAGTGGAGGGTCTGGGGGGGGTGGTGAGGGGCCGGCATAGCTTTTCGGGAGTGCAAAAAAAAGGTGCCGTAGGGGGGGGGGGGGGGGGGTCTGTGGGGTAATGAGGGGCCGGCATAGCTTTTCGGGAATGCTGAAAAGGTGCCGTAGGGGTAGGGGGGGGGGGTCTGCGGGGTGGTGAGGGGCCGGCATAGCTTTTCGGGAGTGCTGAAAAGGTGCCGTAGGGGTAGGGGGGTCTGTGGGGTGGTAAGGGGCCGGAATGGCTTTAGGGGGGGGTATCAAAAGTTGAAAAAAAAAAAAAAAAAAAAAAAATTCAAAAAAAGTCCCAAAAAAAAAAAAGTTGAAAAAAATCAAAAAAAAAAAAATTCAAAAAAAAAGTTCAAAAAAAAAATCAAAAAAAAGTTGAAAAAATCCAAAAAAAAAAAAAATTCAAAAAAAAAAAGTTCCAAAAAAAAAAATCCAAAAAAAAAAGTTGAAAAAATCCAAAAAAACCGAAAAAAAAAAAATTTTTCAAAAAAATATATTCATAGAAAAAAACTCGAAAAAATCCTATAGTGACGTCATAGCGTTACGGGACAGACACACAGACACACACACAGACACACAGACACACACACAGACACACACACAGACACACACACATTAAGCTCTTTATTAATATAATAGTAGTTATGTAGTTATATATGTATAGTAGTTCGTTAGTTACTATATACATATAATAGCGAACGAAGAATGAAACTAGGATGGAGCGCTTTTGGAATAATGACTGTAGTTTTTAAAATCAAACATCCCGCTATGCTTAAAATGAAAGCATACGACCAATGCGTATTGCCAGTTATGACGTATGGATGTGAAACGTGGATGCTGAATTCAAGAGTTAGGCCCGTAACGCACGTGGCAGCCTGGCTGCGCGGCCATGGCCGCGGCGGCCAGAGAAACGTGCACCCAGTTCAAGCAGCCAGAGCGGCAGCCAGAACGCCAGTGTCAGCGATTCATTCGCGAAAGATGGATGTCGAAGACGCAGTTATTTTGTATTTTCTAAATGAAAAGAAACGTAAAGCAAAAAAGAAGTACTGGATTCATCCTCTGCTTCAGGAACGTCAATCAAAAGGCTTATTTCATACTTACTATAAAGATCTTCGAAAACATCCGAACATTTTTTTTAATTACACAAGGATGTCGGTGCAGTCATTCGACGAGCTGTTGGCTACAATCAGAGACTCAATCACACTTCAAGCCGGTCTTCCCCAGTTGGTCAGTCTAGGTGTATCAGTTAAAATAATAGATAGCTATCTATATTTCTCCGAAGGCAAAATTATTTACTGTGTGCACGTGCAAGCTAGTTGACATTTTCAACAAAACTTCTCGGGAACATTCTCATGTGCATCTTCAAAAAGAACCCTATCATTTATTTGGCTTCTCAGAAATTTAGCGGCAAGTTCTCAAACAAAAGATGCTCACAAATGGACAGCGATACAACATATTATTTTCAATGCAATATTTGGTTCGTAATCTCGGATCTCGGATCCTTTTGTACTGTATGTACATATGTAGATGCAAATAATTCGTTGAAAATAGTTTTATATACATTATTTCCAGCGCGCAATATTAGCGAGATTTTTTTTTTTATATTTTTATCTTATTCGTTGAATTTAGTGTAAAATTTATAATGGAATTGGAATTGTTTATTCAGATTTTCAGCCGAAGCGGCTGAAAATCAGAAATGGCAAACGTGAATTGACTGGCTGCCGAGCAGCCAGGCTGCTAGTGCGTGCATCGCACAGGCAGCCACATACATTTGCTTTGTTAAATACATCTCGTGTTGGCCGCGGCGGCCAGTGGCTGCCTGTCTGGCTGCTACGTATCGGAGCCGGTACCTGTGGCCGCGCAGCCAGAGTTTCCTGGCTGCCTCAGTGCGTTGTCAAACAGGCAGCCACATACATTTCCTAACATCGTTGTGGCCGCCGCGGCCATGGCCGAGCAGCCAGGCTGCCACGTGCGTTACGGGCCCTACGTAAGATCCAGTGCACACAGCCAAGCATGGAAAGATGTATGCTTGGTATAACGAGAAGATATCGTAAGAGGAATACATGGGTATAAGAAGAATGGATGGCAGATGGACGCGAGAAGTACTGAGGATGTGAAAGAAAGATGGGCTGATGAATTGAGAAGAATGTGTGGAGTAAAGTGGATGGATATTGCTCAAGACAGACATGAATGTAGTAAGTTTGACCAAAGTGTCAGATATAGCGGAACGTGTGAAAGTGGACATATGAAGAATGGATGGCAGATGAACGCGAGAAATACTGGAGTGGTATCCGAGAGGACGTGAAAGAAAGATTGAATCGAGAAGAATGTGTGGGGTCAAGTGGATGCAGATTGCTCAAGACAGACAGGAATGGAAGAAGATTAGAGAGGCCTTCAACCAATAGTGGATGGTGAACGGCTGAAAATGATGATGATGGCTGGGTAGTTGTGGAACGCTAGCATACACTCACGGCATGTACATATACACTCACTCATTTACATATACAATTACAGCACGGGTAGCGCGAAGCGCTCGCATTTTTCAACTACCTACTACATTTTGAACTACTAGATCACTACCCAAAAAAGACAAATCTAACAAAATTTTCAGACTCATTCTTTTCAATTGGAGTGGTTGAAGTTTGGGACAGCCTCTCAAATCAGCTAGTAACTTTTGAAAATACAAATCTCTTTAAAAATCATCTCGACAAGTTTTTGAATATACATATGTATGTAGGTACATAAATGGATTTTTTTAACCTTCAAACATAAATAACTAAATAATTAAAAATTGTTTGTACAAATTATCACAGACTTCTGGACGCCATTGGCTATACCATCGGCCCATGTATTTTTAAATAAATAAATACACTATGGGTATACATATACATAAATGATAACCACCCGATGACACTGTCAATAGTCATTGACTAGTTATACAATAAAAGAGAGAGAAAGATGAAAAGGTATTGTATTATAAGTAAAGCAATTGAAATTAGGATGAAAGCTAAACGAGTGTAGAAAAGGCAATATTGGAAAATATTCAATATTATTCATATTTAATAGGCATTTATGCTTAAAATGTAATATTGATGTATATACAATGCATCTCTTTGCATATATTTCTTGCAAATAAGAAAAATAAAATAGACTGCAGTAAATATAATGCTCTAATGAAATATAACTTTTTCTCAGAAATGTTGGTCTTATGTATGCCAATCAATCTTCAGAATAACATATTAAAAAAAAGATTCTAAGAATTTCAGAAACTTGAAGAATACATATATGTATGTAGGTGTATTTATAGACACTTAAAAATTCCTCGAAATTTTATGATCTACTTTTAATAGTGGTTTGTGTTTACAGGTGAAACCGCACATACATACATAGAAAGGTATAATAACATATACATATGTATGTATATGTATCTATATTTTGGTAAATGTAAATGAAAATATTACATCATCATCTCCAAACAGATTTTGATGCTTTAATATGTTTACCATAATATAATAATAACTTCACCATTCATTATTTCGAGTAATAAAGCCAAATCTGAAATGCATACATCTTATGGCAATTCACAATTTAAAAAACTAATACACTAAGTAGCATTAGTAATAAAACATATATATATATTTAAAATATTTTATTTCTTAATAGTAAAGCGTGAAAAATTATTATAAATCATATTTAAGAATTATGTCCAAAAAAGAATCGAGAAAGCCATTAGTAGACACGAGACTGCAACGTATGGTGATTTTCTTTCTCCGATTCGAGCGCATTTCCAAAATGTGCCTAATAATCTATAAACATTCAAAATATTAGTACACGGAAATTTCAAATGTGCAATATCGCAATGTAAATACAAACCCTGTTTTATGCATGTCCATAACACTGGGAAACAACATTCTCAAGTATGTGCACGTGCAGATCAAAAATAGAATGACCGACAGCAAACTTTGAAAATTGAATATAGCACTCTAAAAAGAAAAATGTCAGTAAGTATCGAATATATTTATATAAATACATAAATAATATATATATATGTAGATAAATAATGTTTATTTTTATGTAGCATGCATTTGGTTATACTAAGTTCATAGTGAAATAAAAATATTGACAAATCTAATTGTTTTTAATCTAAAAAGTAAAAGTAATAGAATACGAGTAGCTATTTATCAGTTTTTCATTAACAGTAAATTATTTTGAGCAAAAATGGCAAATAAAAGCTTACCATTTCGGCAACGAACGAGGTGACGTTTTAAATGTCAAAACGCCTGCAACAGTGTGACCAGTACAAAAAATTATTTGATAGCTGAACAAATGGATTATGTATTTAATTTAATCAATCAAAAGCGTTTTCAATTAATAAAATAACAGGGAATCGTCATTTAATCTTCTTTTCAAAGTTTAATACGTGATACATTGCGAGATCCTCTATAATGGTTTCCCGTTGCCTTCTGGAAGGGAGAGAAAAACTTAATAAATTAGTAGAAAGGACGAAAATTATGCAGCGCCAATTTTCAGTATAACTTAAATGAATTTAAATTTTACACGCATGTCTTAAAGCGGGAGATCCCCCAAAAATAAATCGCGCAATTGAGGGATATAAAAAACCTCACGCTCAGCCTCACAGTACTCCTAACCAGTGCCGTCTTAAGGCATGGGCACACTGGGCAGTTGCCCAGGGCCTCGTGTTGCCCATATTGTTAGAATATTGAAAGATCTTTTTGCAGAGTGGATAAGTATAATTTATAACAATAACAGAAAAAAACGGTTGAAACTCCTGAACGCAAAAAAATATATGCGAGCGAAAACAGCTTAGCCGTCGATGCAGTTGTAACTATAAATTCTTTACCTAGAAGGCTTACCTGTGGCAGACCTTTTAATTTTTGTTTTTTAGTATCAAAAAATCTATGTTTAATTATTTGATTGCCCATTTATTTTTATTCCTGTGGAAGGGTAGGGCCGGTAGTCCCCAGTAGGGCCCCAGTGCATTGCTTTGCCCAGAGCCTACAATGTTGTTGAGATGGCCCTTGTCCTAACGCTCTCACGTGGCAACAAAGCCCCGGCTACCTCATATCAGCTTTGGACCAGATGGACAGGCGCTCGTCAATTGAACTCGCGCTGCCTAGAATAAACTACATCAACACAGACTACGCAGTACGCACGGATCTAGGCACTCGAATCACGTCATCACGCCATCGTCTCACCTAGACGTACTCTGTACCACACGCAGTTAATTCACAACAACGTAGTCACTTACATTTTTGTATACATGAAATTTGCTGTAATTCAAAGAATAAATAAAATACAAAAGTCCATTTTGTATGAAAATGTGAACGTTACACACACACCATCACTCGTTCCCATAACTGGGGATTACAACTTTCCCATAAGCCCATCGTCCGTTTAATCTTTCTCGTTCTATTTGACATATCAAAAAAAAAAAAAAAAACATTCAAAACGAAAATTCAACTCGATTCAACTGGTTTTTGACAAATAAATTCAACCAATCAACGTGACAAAAAAATTCTCAGCGTTGCAGAACGTTGTGCAAACGATGACGGCAGTAAAATCAGCCATAAATGACGATGCGCAAATGAAAACGGGATGATTAGGACGAATTGGGGACACGCGGGGCAATGGACGAAAATAGTGGTGTTACGAGTGACGTCGAGCCCAAGTAGGCGCGCCGGCCAGCTGTCAGTTGTTTCGCGGCCTTTGCGCTGTGAAGTATTCGGTGTATTTTGTGTTGCGAAGAGTTTTCGCAATGCGCGAGATGAGGGGGCGCAGGCCCACCACCGATGGGAGCGACTCTCCAGCAGAATCTCTATCTCTCCGAGTCTTGGGACAACTCGCCACTCTCATACATATGAGACCACCACTGTCAGTCTTTGCTTTGCTTCATAACCCCCCCCCCCCCTCCTCCCCCTTCCCCACTCTATCTCGATATGTACTCGTGCTATTAATTATACGATTAATCTTTCGCCGACACTTTCACCGTTTTCTCATACATTTTTGAATGAAGTGTGTGTTGCATTTTTGACATTCTTGTGTGATATTTGCACAGTGTCACCGTAACGTGCACATTATTTCATTTAAATTTTATGTGTCGATGTCGGATATTAACTACGAATTTAGCATTAGACTTGTGCAAGTCTAATGCTAAATCTATATTCTGTATAATTGGCACAGTAGACGTTGAATATAATATTGTCTTTCGTACTGTATTAAGCCTTCTCGTACTAAATTCACATTGAAAGCAAAAGTGTTGCGCGCTAGTTTGTTTCTGTCTCTTTGGGTCTTTTGGTTAATTAAGCTGTGTTCTACATACGCAATACTTTAATGAAAAGTGAACTTGTACAATTCTTCTCAAAGAGACAATTGAGACAGCATACAATCTTTGCTTTTGCTTTTGTCGTCATAGTTATGTTACTATTCTTACCTTCTCGTACTAAATTCACACTGAAAGCAAAAGTGTTACTTACTAGTTTGTTTGAGTTATTTGTTTCTGTCTCTTAGGTTTTCTCTTTAGTTCTTTTAGTTAATTATGCCATGTTCTACATACGCAATACTTTGATGAAACGTGAACTTTTCATTCAGCACCATTTTCGAAATAAATGGTACATCGTATCTATTCTTCCCAAAGAGGCAATTAAGACCTCATACCAATTTTCGTTACTTTTGCTTTTGTCGTCAAAATTTAATTATTTAATAATTTGCATGTTCGATTCGGGCATTTTAAACAATTGTTGACTGTATCTAATTTACTTTCCAGAAAAGAGTTTGAAATTATTCCGGTCGAGACCAACAATAGTAACAAATCGCCGATTGTTCACATGGAGGAAAACCTGGGTTTGGAGTCGTGGTGCGTTAAGCACGTTTACAACTATGCGTACAACAAGCTCATGGACGAGTACTTCCTGAAGAAAAACTCGAAGAAGATTAATCACAACAATAGCGATGTGGTGGACGCTTTGCTCATGGGTGTGCTGCTGATAAATCCGGACGTTGCCACTTTTTGGAACAAACGCAAAGAGATGGTGGTGAACGGTCTGCTCAATTATGCGGACGAATTGAAATTCACCAGGATAGTTCTGTCGCACAAGTCCAAATGCAACGAAGTGTTTGCGTACAGAAAGTGGCTGCTCAAACGGTGCTTTTCAGGTATGTCGTTGGTTTATGTGGTCGATTCGATTTTATGTGGTTAATGGTTGTTGGTGAATTTGAAAGTTGTTATTCATTTTAGTTGCAGGGATTTCTTCGTTTTTAGTAACGAATGTCATCAGCGAAGAATTGGACGTTATCGATAGCTGTGCTGAAAAAAATTCCAACAACTATCACGCTTGGAGCCACCGAATATGGTTAATCAAACAGATGAAGTCGAGCAATCAAATAAGTTTTATTTACAGTAGTGAATTGTTTGAATCGGGTAAATGGCTATCGACGCATATATCGGATTACAGTGGTTTGCACTACAGACAGTTTTGCTTGAAGAACTTGCTCGGATTCCAAAATTATTTAAGCCAAATTGACCCGTTTTTAAACATCAAGTACAGAGACACCCTCAAGCAATTTCTGCTGACTAATTTGCCTAATCTCGAACTGTCGCTGGACAGTAAGAGTTGTAGCGACAAGAAAATTGTAAATTTAATCCTGGGAAGCATTTTAGATTCCGAGACTGATACCGAAAAATATGTAAAATTATACGATAATGTCTGTCTTCTCGTTTATGAACTTATGGTAAACGAAGATCTGTGTCGAATGTATTCCTCGCACGAGTCTTTATGGTGTCACAGAAGATTCATTCTACAACAATTGGTTACTATGATATTTGAATATTTTGGAGAGACCAGACTGAAGCTTAACAATTCCTCTTCGGAATTGAACGAAAGACACTTGAAAATTGGTTCAAATGCTAATATAATTTCTTCATTCAAAGACACACACAAGAATGTTATCGTCGACAGGGAAAGTTTCAGCAAAGAACCTAAAATTCTCCGATGCGATAACCATTCTATATACAGCAGTCTATTGTATAAAGCCCTGACGTCAAACGAAAGGAAGTACATTGATGAACGGTTCAAAGGCGGCGATGAATTTTCAAAACGCTATGAAACATGGCTGAAAGTTATCTTAAATTTTTCTGTTTAAAAATACAATAGCTATGTAAATATTTACAACAGATGTATACGTAATCTTGTACATAAAAGAGGTCCCAATTATGTTATTTTCTTTTGGATAAATACATGATATTTTTCAAGTCAAAATTGTGTATTTATCTCAAATGATATTTTAAAAATTAAATTTTAGACTTTGACTCGCCTACGATTTACCCTTGATAATTTTTATAGATAAATAAATACTAGTACTCAAATCGGACACAGCGATGCCAACATTTTGATATTGTCAGTGTCTGATTTTAAATTATAATAATACAGTACCCTATATAATGAGCAAACATTTTTGTACCTTAATATGAATTTAATTAGTAGGAATCTTGAAAATTTTCTTCATAATCTCAATTGAACTTCAGTTTATAATATAATACATTATATACACAAAACTCATAGTTATTAGAATTGAAAACTATTATATTATATAATATGTATTACATACTTGTCTTTTTCTTCATAACGTGTTGTAAGATAATTCAAAATTTTCATGTATAGCTAATTTATTAATAAAACTTGATTATGCCATATCTTTTTTGTAATATTAACTGCTGTATATTTTGTATTTTGTATTTTGAATATTTTTCTTCTCAAATCCTCTGTACAAACTATAATATTTTTTTTCGGTAGCTAATGGACGTCTTATTACCTATGTTGTCTTCCTTTGAATAACCAATAACCTCAATAAAATAGAGGATAAGAAATTTTTACATTGACACGTTTATATGGAAATTTTTTATTTCTAAACCTAAAATATGCCAATTTTATTAAAATAGTTAACCAGCAAATATTTATTAAGAAATTTATTCGTATTGTAAATACATATTATTTTATTTTTGAAATACATTTATAAACATTATTTGTTAATTTTTTTATTACTTTTATTATAGCTAATTGAATTCACGTTACAGTGTATGTTAAAGCAAAGTAAAACTGTTCATGTGAGTAAAATGTAATCGTAAACTTTTATGCATATATGTATTGTTATATTGACTTGTCAGTTTACATAACTAATTTATTCGGTTGATCAATTACAACATATGTTCATAATTTTATGATTACGTTGTTTTATTGAAATATTATTTCCATGTTCAAGTTGTACATACGAAATAATTTGTATAGTTCCTTGGTATCGAATGAAACTTTTCACATAATGTACATTCGTCATTGTTCCGAATTTACATAGTTTCTGTTCTGCGAAGATACAAATCAGAAAATCAATCCTTACCTCCAAATTGAATAACGATCAATACCAAAGTTCAAGTTACAAATAATGTACTTTTAATGTGTTTTTTTTTTAAATGTATGTGTTATGTTGTATGGATTTGTATATGTATCGTTATAAGCTTGCATAGTACCTATTGAATAAATATGATGAAAATGCGATAAATTATTATTTAATAAAAACAATTGTCATTAAAAACTAGTTTAGTTTAATTTTACAATCTGATTTGTGTATTTAAATCCTAACGAAAACCCTTTCACGAAGGTCGTTGCTGGGAAGGAATTTTTCTTAAGGCCCTCACAAACCTGAGCGATGTCGCTGCGTCAAGTTTTCGTCCTCTATCGTCGTTGATTCGCACCAATGCGAATGGGACGACGAAATGGGCGTCAGTTTGACGCAGCGAAATCGCTAAGGTGTGTAAGAAAATATTTCCTTTAAAAAAAAAAGGAAATATTTTCTAATCGCAAAAAAAGGTCGTAGAAAATTTTCGGAAAGCTTTTTTTAAATTTTTTCCCTGGCTTACCGTATTCAGGTTTTACAAATATGGTAATCTTAATATATTCAATACTTATTTTTAGACACTAAAAAACGGTATAAAACATTCGAAAATTGGAAGCAGATAGATAGATTCACAAACACCGACTACAGTGGAACCGTAAAAAAAAAAAACGATGTATGCAGAAAAACAACTTATACGATAAAGTATATTTAGTACGTAATATTTAGACGATTGATACAGGATAACTATATACATATAGCAGAACGATGCAAACGAGATTATTTAACACTGTTCTTATGGGTGTTTGGCCGGGACTATGAAAAAATAGCGATATATGCGAAAAAACAATACAAGCGAGAACGATGCAACGGGGTTCCACTGTATTCGCTTATGTATAAGAAAAAATCAACAACTACCAAATATTATGCATATTTTCTTGCATCCCTGAATACCGGACAGTCTACTCATACTATCCAAGTGAAAATAGTCGATAACGCACGCGGTGGCACACGCCAAAACCAAACGGGCCAATTGCCATCGCACGACAGACCATCAAGATCGACGGTCGTTCTTGACCCAAAAATTTCGAAACGAAGACAGTCAGTAACCTCGCGCGAGTTCGGCAGACGCCACCGCGTTAGCAATACGCTCTACCCGAATCATATTCTCGGCCATCAATGGAGCAACAAGAAGACACACCTTCAAAGACGACGATGGTCAACTCTCGAAGTTGGCACCGAAGAGCAGACACCACATTACGCATACCGTTGCCAAACGACTCGCGACACTAGTCGCAGAAACGCGTCCAGTTTATTTATAAGCAAACGTTGTATCTCGAGTCGGTCGTGTGCGAATCGCACAACTCGCAAATATCAAGTGTCGGTCATAGGACTTGGACGTGAACTCTCCCTGGGTCGTTTACGACCCGGAAACAAACACGCGAGTACACTTTCGCATTCGAATTCTAGACCGCCCACACTGGATTCGCGGTTCGCGAATGTGTGTGTGTGTATAACCCGAATTTCATTTTTTAAGTACCGTTTTGATGCGAAAACAATAGTGCGGAACTAGTGCCGGCATTATTATAATTTGTCGGACGATGATTGGAACCATGTGGAACAGTGAAACTTGCTAACGGCGAATTTGGCTTTGCAGATTGTTGTACATACTCTGTGAAAAAATCTCACATACTCGAAAGTTGGATTGTTTTATTTGGAATTGAGGTAAAGTGACGTGTGTGTGTGTGTGTGACTGTTGTGCTAAAATTTTCCTACCCACTTGTATATTGCAATGTTTTGTAATGCATGCTTCTCATTTGCAAGGCTACAGATCAAACCTTGTTTAAAGTACATTCATTACACAAGTATGTACATACATATATATTTGAATGTTAAATATGGTTTAAAAAAAAACCAGTCGTATACTGTATTTTGTACTCATTCTGTCGGAATCTGTCAAAATTATTCATTAGTTATTATTGAAAATAATATTGATGAGTTTTCGGTCAATTTCCAACGTGTGAGTTATAATTGACCACTGATATTAATTTGTTTCAATTCAATTATCGCAAGTGCTGTTGTAATATCGATCGTTTAAATAATAGCTATTAATTTACTGCTTTATGATACAATTTGGAATAAGTGAAAGTTTGCGTAATTCGAGGTCGTTATTGTGTCGGATAAAAGAGCGTAAATGTACTTTAGTAATATTGTTTGTTTATTTTTTTGTTTTATCATTTGCGATATTATGTAATTTTATGGCGCACTTGCAGATGACGTATGTGGTCAGATAAATAAACATTTATTGCAATTTTACATTGAACTTGCTACAATCGTAACACAACTCGAGGCAAATTATTATCATAAAAACGTGCAATGATGTAGAGTACTTTTGACGGTCGACTGTTGATCGATGTTAGTTGTGTTTTATACGTGCCATCGCGTCAGCAATGAACTGTGCGTAAATTTAATCATTCAGCACTTGAAAATATGGAGAGCTCTTTGAACCCTTCAGTGCGGCGCTAATTGCGCTTATCTCGACAAAACAATTATTCTAATATTAAGTGCTTATTTCAAACGATATTCATTATTTATTATTGTTATGATAAAAATTGTCTTCATAATTTTTTTGCGTATGTTTATGACGTACTTTTGTCCAATTTATAACAAAAAGTTATCTTAAAAAATCAGTCAAAATCTCGAAGTCGAATTTTCGCACGATCACAATACTTTATCCGATTAGGATAAAGTAAAAATACACAGAAACAAGGCGTGCAATATGTATATGTAATTGACAGCTTGAAATTGTATATGAAAATTTAATTGTGTACAGTAAATGCTTGTATCTCTGGCATTTTTTAAATGAACATTGACATTTTAAATTCCTCCATAAAATTAAAGCACTATATCTCCATATGTACATATATTAATCTGAAAATCAATTTTATTTATTCAGCATGCAAAAATATTACTGATAAACATTCAGAGCTCTATAGATTGCTTTTATCAGTCGTAAAAAAATATATATAATAGCATTTAAGGTATTAAATATTGAGAATGCGTGCCCAGTGTCGAGTTTATGGGCGTATAATCGTTTATTTTGATAAAAAATAAAATAAAATTTCATCAAAATTGTATGCATAGTAACAAACGATAGTATCAAACTTTTTCAATTTATGCTAGTATTGAACTTAATAATATATACCTTATCGATGCAATCGATGAAACTATAAATTTTTTAATAGGTTTTCTTAGACATCGGACAAAATGGCCGTCATGTTGACGACAGAAATGGCCAGCGCTTCTAGCAGCTCAGTTTCCAGCAGTTCTTCGTCCAGTTTCGAATCAAAATTGACCAGATTGAACAAAAGATTCAGAAGCACGATCAGGAAAAGATGGAGCTTCAGAAGAACCGAAGATCCGGCCAAACGACAAAGATCCCATTCGGACATTGGAGTGTACGGACTCGAATTCAACGATGGTAAGTAATAAATATCTACAAATAAAATTAGTTTAATACAAAACATAGTATTTGTGTTATAAACCCCAGTAATAAGCAATCTAATATTCACTATGCGTTGAAATTATTGTGTGCGATTTGTTTCTTCATTTCTTCGTTCGTTCTTCTTTTTGTCGTTGAAACGTCTTATGAATAAAACATTATGGCGCATACTAATTTCAAAAGCGCGTTTTTACTTCTTTTTTTTTCTAAATTAGTTTTCTTTGTTTCGGGTTCGACAATCACAGTTAAGTCATCAATTGAAAGGCGGTCTACTATATGTGTTGCAGTTCGTTCGTTTCATTCCACATTATTGCGAGCATTCTTGATAATCAAAGTAGAAAATGTATACGCATCCATTAATCCCTTTATAGAGCGTCTGGTCTATTTTTCGCCATCGTCGTTTCCAAAACGGTGCTATTTTTCACCAGAAATAAACTTCGACAAGGTGAAAACCATCTACGAAATTAGGACACGTAGCATTTTGCAAATAAATCACACCGATGAGAACGCTATAATTGGGAGTGGCCTTTGCTAATTCGAAGCCCTCTTTTTTTCCACATCATTTACTTATTTGGGTTAATGCTCCCTCGAATGTTTACGAAACGCTCGGTCATAACCCAGCCCAGTTCGATAATATTATAATTGGAATGCTTCGTCGTTACGAAAATATTATGAAAATAGAACCCACAATTTTTACGGCAAAATGGTAATTTCATTAATCAATTTTACTACGGAATTTTGCTGCACCTCATTTATTTTTGTGACTACTTAATACTTTCTTCCACGCGTTTAGATCTAAACGTATAATAGTCTCCTTTGGAACGATTACTTTAATTAGCATTTCTCCTAGTTTTTGCATATTTGAGTATTGAGTATATTTTGAGAAAGATTCTAATTTGAATCTCATAATAAATCTTCGAAGTTGTGTCTCGTTTGCAGCTGTTGTTTCCTCCGTTTGTTGTTGTTGTTCGTTTCGCCAATTTTCAAACCCTTAGACTCCTTAGAGAATTTTAGAACGTTTAGAAACTGCGGAAATGGTTTCGATATCATTCTACATTTACTTGCGCTCTATCTGGGCTATAATTTGCTTGTAAACGCTTATGTTTAACAAATGTCCTTCAAGTTGTCTACGCGTATTTTGTTTTGCTGAGATGAAATCTATTTTAAAACACATAACCCATTTTTATCCACAATTTGGGTCAACGAAAGCCAATGTTTTACTGAATGATACTCTTTGTCGTTTCCGACACAATATTTATAAAAATACGGTTTCAATTCACGTATTAACAGTATAAATAACGTGAATTTTTTTTTTTCCAAATAGTAAATTCGCAATAGAATAAAAACACTTAAAGGGGAACGAATTGCATTTTCAAACATTTAACTGTTATTATTTGCAAAATACTTAGATACGTCGTCATATTGATTATATTAATTGGTTAGTAATAAAATAAGAAACGTATAATATTTTACTACTGAAAGTTTTTGAATCGCAGCTTGAATCGTTTATATTTCAAATGAGTCAATTTCGTATAAGCCGATCGAATTGCACAGAATAACCGAATGAAAAGAAACGAATCGCTCTTTGTGTGAAAATTCAAATGGTTCAATTCTAAATATAAAACATTTTTCTTTATTTTTATTTTCAAATTTTAAGACAAGTGTTCGTTTACTTCTTGCAGAATTACAGAGTCGAAATACCTCAACATTCAAGTCGAGGACCCCTCCACCATCATGCTCCGGATACTCGAACAGAGGTCCTTATAAAATTTATCAAAAACATTACAGAGTCACGGAACTGCTGGCGAAACAGACCCTTCAGCTCGCCGGACCTATCCCTAACTTTCGGTGAGAAAAAAAAAAAAATTCGGGTGTAGCCAACCCATGACTTTATCCATATATTTGAGGAATACAAAGAGTAACGAAATTAATTTTTTAAGTACGTAAGTAAATAAAACGCATACACCACCACCACACCAATCAAAATACATACATATGTACACATCATGAAATTACTGTGTTGAGTGCGCGCGCGTATATAAAATACGATCTTCGGCATATATTCAAATAAGAAAAACTACCACTTCCGGTCGGCGGATTTTAATCAAAACCTTATCAACTCTTAAATTTTATATGATAATTATAAATATAAATTTTCGACTTGATCAATAGGGCAGTTTCTGAAATATTCTGTGGTAAACTTTTCGACAAAACAAAACCCTACTTCCGGTTGACTGATTTTAATGATTTATTTTTTCATAACTAGCAATTTTACTCAGGAGTACAACATTATAATATTGTGACGATAGTACATATTTAAAAGGCCGAAAAAATAAAAACAAAAAATCGTTCAAGAGTAAACTGCCATTTCCGGTAGTCAGATGTTGACCAAAATCACAGTATCTCTTAAGGCTAACGTGAAAACTGTAGATATGAAATTTCGACGAAATCGCCGGTGCAGTTTCGGAAATATTCTGCGGTAAACTTTTCGACAAAAAAAAAACCTACTTCCGGTTCACTAATTTTAATAATTTTTTTTTTTTAAATAGCAATTTCTATGAGAATTACAATATTACAATATGGTGACGATACTACATATTTAAAAGGCCGAAAAAAATAAAAAAAAAAAAATCGTTCAAGAGTAAACTGCCACTTCTGTCATACGGATTTTGACCAAAATCACAGTATCTCTTAAGGCTAACGTGAAAACTATAGATATAAAATTTCAACTTCATCGATGGGGCAGATTCGGAAATATTCTGCGGTAAACTTTTCGACAAAAAAAAAAAACTTACTTCCGGTTGACTAATTTTAATGATTTATTTTTTTTTAAATAGCAATTTCTCTCAACATTACAATATTGTGACGATACTACATATTTAAAAGGTCGAAAAAAATAAAAAACAAAAAATCGTTCAAGAGTAAACTGCCATTTCCGGTAGTCAGATGTTGACCAAAATCACAGTATGTCTTACGGCTAACGTGAAAACTATAGATATGAAATTTGGACAAAATTCCCGGAGCCGTTTCGGAAATATTCTGTGGTAAAAGAATTTTAGAATTTTCTACAAGAAAAAAACCCTACTTCCGGTTCACTGATGTTGACCAAATTCGTTATGGCTCTTACACCTTACGTGGAAATAATAGATATGAAATTTCAGCTTGATAGACTTGACAGTTTCGGAGAAAACACGCATACAGACACACACACACATAAGTACACAGACATACAGACATACAGACATTTTTTAGAAATCATGAAAACGTGATCAGGGGGGATGATACCTGATACAAATCAGTCAAAATCTCGAGGTCGAATTTTCGCACGATCACAATACTTTATCCGATTAGGATAAAGTAAAAACACATTCAGAGACATGCAATTGAAACAAAACGTAATTTTTCAATGAATTGACCTTTTATTTTGTCAGTTCATCTAAATAACTTACGTGGGCGGGTTTGGGTTGATTCAAAAAAAGTCGGCAAGTACATACATACATACATGTATTACGCTAAACTTGTAAGTCGTGTACAAAATCAACAGATCATTTTGCACGTACGCTAGTTTAATTATGGCGACACTGACGTCACAAGTGGCGTTTGGATTCCCGCCACTAATGTGAAAAATAAACAATAATATTTATTCGTTTAACGGAGACAATTCTAGAACCGTGTGTGCCAAGTGTGCTCAACTTTTTTAGTTTGGGATCTACTTTTTTAATTTAATTTGCATGGCGATCGACTTCCATGCAAGAATTTAGGGGAGTTCCGGATACAATATACTAATAGAAATCTTATAAGAATTTAAACAAAATGTCTTTTAAACTTTTTGTAAATTTTCAATGCTATAAATGCAATGAAAATATAAACCCATTTTCAAATAAATAGGTTTTTAATTACTTGTCGCAAAATGCAAACAATCGTCAAGGTGATCATCAGTCAAACGTGTCCGCATTACTGCATGCAGTCGTTTAAATATATTTTCTCATGAGAACACGTGTTTTGAATTAGCAATTTTCAAGAAAGTGTTCCTTTGACCATTAATCATTTTCGTTAACAGATAAGCACAAACACAGGAAGACCGTTTAGTCATTGGCCGGGGCTCAGTAAACAAAATTGAACCATTGTAGAAAATTTGAAAAACGGAAAGTAATAGGTATCCATTTCAAAATTCACAAAGCAAAATCGTATTCGGGATCGACTAAATTTTGCTTCGTAATCCACCGGTTGAGCTCCCATGGTGTGTGCGATTGTAATATATGCGGCAGATATTCGAGATATTATTAAAATATTTAAAACTCCTACCGTTTTCGTCTTTATATATTTTTTTTAATCTCATATCCTAGGGAATGCTTTACAATTTTCATATAAATTACCATATTGACAAAATACTTTATGTACATATACACATCCACAAAAATAGACTTCATACAAATGATATGTAGATATAAATCGCTCATAGCCAGTTTACGCCTAAAAGCCGTCTATTTTCGTATTATGTATATCTATATTTATCTTAAGTAGTATATAATATGAAAAACCCACACACATAAACCACCTGTGTACATTTTCTGTATAAAATTAAATGTCATGGCTTACGTTTTGCCGGGGATGCGAATATTGAATTCACGACAAGTAACCGCGTGGCATTTTCTCATTTGTAATAATGTTCCGGAAATAAATCGTTTTTCCAGATTTACGCTCCCGTAGGTGCGGTTTTCCACAGTGAAAACGTTTCTAAACCAATGAAATTATACGCTGAGGAATTCTGATAGGTTAGTTTGCGTAAAAGACTCATTGATTGGTATCTTAATGTTGAACCTTTCGAATCCCACTTGGCTCGATCCAATTTTTGATAACAAAGCAAAGCTTAAAAAAATTAGGATTTTGTCGGAGTTTTATGATAAAAATCAAAGACGTGAACATTTTGAGTCGTTTATTATTTTCTGTGCGAAATTAACCCCCAGAAAACTACAAATAAGCCCACCGCTATGATATATTATAGCCTGTAATAAAGTGAGCTGCAAGCTGCAGGCTCTCATAACGTGCACACGAACTCTTATGATTTTTTTTACTGATATAAACTTTCCACTGAAGTAAATGTGCAATAAAATCTAAAATTACATTTCATGCAACGTGCAATTGAAAACAAAAATTCCCGCTTTTTTAATGAACGCTACATTTACTTCCTAAACGTATCGTTTACACGAGCGTGAATGCACGCGGAACACAAATGTAACGATCTGTTCATTTATGTCTATCGCGATGATGATTTTTCGCAACGCCAAAAACTATCCGTATGTTTATTTACATACGCGCTCGTGAAAAATATAATTCGTCAATTTCAAAAACAAAACAAAGACACTGTCGGCACGAGGTTACGATTTTTTTACGTTACATATTTCTATATAGTGTGTTCAATGTTCGACGGCTGCATTTGTAATACCCACAATAATAATAAAACTAAACAACGCTAGCTTGTCATTTGATTCCAATTTTATTATAGCTGTTATAGTGGCCATTCACGATCCGTTTTCCCCGGAGTACAGAACGGACGTATCATTGATGAGACGTCCGTTCGGTACCACGGGGAAAACGGATCGTGAATGGCCATCATTATAAATTTAATTTATGATCATCGTACTAGCTGCGTTGGTTAATTTTATTATTGCATTGTATAGCGATAATAATTATAGTGCCTTCCATTAAATTCGTCATTGAATTCAGATTCATATCTACAATTCTATATAGATATGTATTTTTAGTTAATGAAATACATACATACATATGTACCTACAACTAGTCGGTTTGCCCGTCATATGCCGGTCGATTCTAGCCCCAACTCGTGCGCGCTAGTTTGTACAATGACAATGCAGCCCATAGCCCGCTTGAAAGGACGCGAAACTATTGTATAGCGTACCGTTAATTGGATGTATACCGAATACTTATGGTCATAAAATCGCGTTGTTGACTCAAACAGAACAGTTCACTGGACGCATCGTTTGAATGGACCTTTAGCGTGACCGCAACGACCCAGGCAGGTAGGCAGACGCTTACGCTATTTGGTAATATGTACATACATACATACATTGTACATACATAAATATAGTATAGGGCTCACACACACTTACCACACCACATATGATGTGATTGCGCTACGTGACGCCGTTGCTATGAATTGTGACGTGGGGTGGGGTGTTACAAGTGTGTATCTCATCATCATTTTCAGCCATCCACTGCTGGATGAAAGCCTCTCAAATCCTCTTCCATTCCTGTCTTGGCAATCTGCATTCACTTGACTCCACACGTTCTTCTCAATTCATCAGCCCATTTTCCACTCGGTCTACCTTGCTTTCTTTCACATCCTCTTGGATACCATTTCAGTATTTCTCGCGTCCATCTGCCATACATTCTTATCGCTACGTGTCCATTTATCTGCCACTTTGGTCATGCTTCTTACCCATGTATTCCTCCTACGACCTCTTTTTGTTATATCAAGCATACATCTTTCCATGCTTCTATGTGTGCACTGGGTCTTACGTAGCACTCTTGGATTCAGCAGGTACGTATCTACGCCATACAAAACCATAGAAATTCAAGCGTTTAGGATTTAGTCAGAAGGTTGTGTGTGGCGTGTGGTAAGTGTATGTGAGCCCTAATTCATTCGATCTAGAAATTTACAAGTTGATCATTTTCCCACTATGCAAAAAAAAACACAAACGCATGTTGATTTCGTCAATACTCCAAAAATAAAATTATCCTATCATTTATATTTCGATGGCGTCACACGAAGTCATTAGTCGATTTGTGTAGTTATTTTATTTTTTTACACAATCATTTAAATTACCATTAAAATACAATCTATGTGTAAAATCAAAAACTTCATCGAAACGGGTCGTTAAAATACGATCAATTCTGACAAAAAATAAATCGCAAATTTAAAATTTATGACATTCCCAAAAGTTGACCAAGTTTGGAAATACACTGTTCTTGCACGGCAATCACAAACGTATTATACTTCTGTACTTCTGGAACCCTCAGAGCTGCGAATCGATATGTTCGCGCAGAATTTCCGCGCAGGGCTGCCAGCTCGCCACGCACACCACACGCCAAACTAGCCCTTATTGTCGCGCGGAATAGGGACGCAAATTGCTTGCGCGTACATACAGCACCCGGCGTTTACGTCACACACCGAATCCTCCCCTATGCGTACAGTGAATAAGGACTATATTTCCATGGTTTTTTGGCCATTCGTTGAAGCATCCGTACAAAATAGCGCACCGAGCCGGTCGTCGTAATTCATCTCGCGCGAACACAACTCGCTGGTGTTTGGTCGCGCGATCGCGCACTTTAAATCGCCTTTTCGCGGTTATTTTTCCGTTGAATATTGCATTTTATCACACGACGATACTCTTCGGTCATTCGTCGAGTATATTCTTCGGTCGTATCGTCGTCGAGAGCCGAGATAACATCGCCAAGGAGACGTTCTCCCATTGCGGCGCGGGCAGAGAGAGCGATAACGCTGAATTTATGAGTGAAAATACCACGTAATTGAAGCCAAACACAGAGTAAGTACTCGATTATATAGTTTGCCGAATGATAAGCTAAAGTCAAATACGGAAATTACAAAAAAAAAAAATTAACAACGCCAGTGCGTTGCGAACATATGCGCGCATTTCGCGCTACAAATGTCCGCACATGAGTCTTTTCGAATCGATGAATTTGTTTTAAGATGTTGAACTTTTTAATTGAACGTACGCTTTTCACGCTTTACAGGCATCTAATTGGAGCTTGGCGCTTTTATTTTGTCTGAAAATTTTATAATACACACGACGACACTGACCTGTCGATACATTTTTCAAGTCTGCTGAATGCGTGACAGAAATCCATGTATTAAGATCACGCAATGCTTCGCATTTCGTACTATTTCATTTGACAGTGCATGAAAATTTATTGACCTTACACTTTGTAGTGACATAATATTGAATATTTAAAATCAAACATATTTGATTTGAATAATTGTCTGAACGTTTAATAGGTCATTGTATTATATGGGTCAAGCATCGTAGACCTTTCGGATATAAAACACTGGGTTAAGGTCGTTGCTGAAACATCCTTTATTACGTAACGACGGTTAAAGATCCCGGCAGATTTTCAAGTCAATATTTCCAATACGGTTTTAGCTCGACGCTGTTGTACAATATTACATCATTGACAGGTTAATTAAACGATTAACTGACACGGCTTAGGCGAGTTAACTCGCATCAATGGCGCATTCAAAAGCTGATGAACCGAAACGATGATGGTACGTTTAAATATAACCCTTAGGTTTATTTTTATTTTTACGATGAATAATTTTAGATGATGTGTTGGAAATCGGTTTTCCATTAACGATATTGCCGCGGTCAAATTATTCCAAATTGAACGTTTAGGCTGAAAGGTTTTTTTAGTTAAGATTAATGTCGGATATTTTGCTGGTATGAAAAGGTGTTCCTTGTGAGGTAAACGTAGCGTGCAAATGCAACATTCGTTGCGTATGCAGTTATGCAATTGTGGTCAAGAAAGGTCAATGTCAAGGTCCGAAGGAGTCTCGTAGGAAAGAGCTCCAAACTCGACTTTAACTGCATCACGCCAATGCAATTCGCCAGCGGTCGTCAAACTTTAGCGCGGAAAGTGTCGTTTTTATTATTTTTATTTTGTGTAAGCTTTTGTCGCTTAGGCACTTTTTTTTTCTGTATTGTTTCTTTTAGGGGATTTAGCGATGTCGACGGTGGCGTATGCTCACTCAAAAGTCGATCGTCAAACACCCAATGCCAACTGCAAATCTGCAAAGTGAAAAATGCCAAGGTATTTCCATTGCACACACGTGTGTTTGCGAAAACCGAGTAGCGACGAGAAAATTCCGCTAGTCTTCACTTTTTTTAAAAAGCTCGATGTGTCAATATAATGCTTTTGTCGCTTTCCACTTGGAAACAAATGCTACATCAGTGTTTTTCAGCAGTATACATACATATATCTCTCTACCTGTCTTACCTATGGCATTTTGATTCCTATTTTCCGTTTTTCTTTTAGCACACGCGAACAACAGACAAATGCGTAAAGCTCTGAAAAAAGTGTAAATAAATGATTTGATATCACTCGTTGTATATGACGTCAAAATGAATAAAAAAAAGCTATCTTTATTTTCTTACATTCAACATGAATCCACTAAAAAATCCACATTAGAGAATATGAACACGAAATTCCATTAATTTTCTTGTTAAATCATAATATTCATAATGTACGTATGAAGATAGCGATTAAAATACAATAATACTGTGGCTTGATTTAAAAGGATCGATCAAGGATTTTAAACATTTTATAATGCGATTTTCAATTGATACTTATTATACACATGATATTTGAATTATAAATAATTTTTCATACAAAAACGATTAAAAATAAATGAATATTCAAAATTTCCGTGCATAATACCGCAAAATCTTAAAAATGGCGTACGTAATAAAAATGCCTGAAATTCCAAGGACTAAGTTTGATATCGCTGAATCGTGTAGCGATATTTTCGCAGATATCGCCCCAGTAGATTCGACGTACTAGTAGGATAACATTTTAAAAGTTGGTCTTATATAAGAATATTTAACATATTATTCACCCGAAAATTAATATGTATTTTACGGCCAAACAACAAATTTTTGATACAAAACATTTCATAAACACCATGTTATATGTATAATAAATACATCGTGCTTTTCATACACAGGGTACTTAAGGTACGGTGAGGTATATTTATTGTTCTCGTAACTTCTCGGAATCAGGATACATGTGTTCTTATTCTCCAGTGTAAGGGCAGATTTTCAAATATGGCGAATTTTACGTCATCGTGACGTCGCAAACTCGCTCTACCATATTTATTGGCGCATTGCCGCGATTTTAAAAAATATCGAACGGACACTATATAAACCACTTATTTATTTATTACCAACGCATATGTCTGTTCTTATGCGGCTCACCTAATGATAAAAAATGAGACGAAATTTAGACGCCTATATGTACTTTGTAGTAGTGCACTAATGGTCGTTTTCTTAATAGATGAACACGCTTGCCCTTGGCTCTGTTTTTTGCACATTTATTTTGTTGTTATTTGATTAGACGACAATACACTTTCTGCTGATTTTGCACATGACTTATATACAGTTTACGCATTTTAGCAACGAGACCGTTTAGATTCGAACATACATACATACATATGTATCATTCACGTCACGCAAAGCCTTTCAACACTATGGTTGTGATCTTGTACAATACAAAATACAAACGTTGCAGTTAATTACTATTTCGTGAATTAGAGCACGCGAACCGATTAAAAATTTACAACCCCACTAATCAGCATCAACACATTAGTCGTGCGTTATTAGTTAATTGTTTAATGAATAATTGAAAACATACTTTTCCCCGTTAAGTCTATTTAAGGGAAATGTTATGTTATATAAATAATTGTCTTTGCAAAGGGTAGTAAGATTATGTTATGTATGCAACAGACAATTGTTTTTTACCATTTCGCATTGTACGGCTTCGTTGTAATGCGACCATTTTGTGCAGCTGAATGAAAAGTGAAAAGTTAATCACACTACCATTGCATAATTGCAACTATTACAACCATGATCGAGTGTGTTCGTGTGCCTTTGAAATTATTGATTAATCAAACGTTTATCTTGTTAGATCTGAGAGCATTATTGTGGAGTTTGAACAAAAAAAAACTAAGCATATACATACAGGAAGTTACCGACCTTCACCTTTAGAATTCTATTTTCCAATTTCCATATATACTGACCCTTCACATTAGTACTTTACCTCTAGGCTCATTTATTCTAATTTGTTTTTTTACCTTTTGTATGTTTCTAATAGTCTATCTATGTATATCCAAATGCCGAATTATATTGTTCCAGGCATTTAAATTACATTAAAACAAAGTAATAAAATACTTTGGTTATCATCCGTTTCTAACGTTGAAATATTGACGATATTTCAAATGTATATTTTTTATTATTTAATATATTATTATTTAATTTACCTTCTGTAAACTCTTTAACTTCAAAAAATTTCGTTGCATGAACATTTTGCACGTTCGTCGTTAAAAGTACGTTATAATTTTTTACTCGATATATTAATACTTTTAAGGTGCACACTTATCTGAAAAAAATATTCTTTTACTATTTTGAATATTTCATTGCATCCATTTAAAAACTAAGAAGCATTTGAAACAGTAGCTTGTGTAAACTATGAATTACTTCAATAGACGAGTATATAATTAAACTTTTCGTTTATTCTTCACAGACGTAATAGCTTTAGAGTTTGATAAAATAATATTGTATTTACACGTTAATCCGTTTTAGGCCGAGTGTACCTATAACGCCATTGGTCGTTGAAGATCCACCAACTGAAAGTGATGGAAGCAGTGACGATGGAACAAATTCCGCAAAGAAAACCAGGCAGAATAACAACAATCTAATTGGGTGAGTAAATTTTTTTATATTTTACAGCAGTGGTGCACAACCTATTTGACAGAAGGGCCAATTTATCCATCTTCTAATTGGTCACGGTCCGCAGTGGGTAAAAGTGTTGAGAATAATGAGACATACATACATACATATATTATACTAGACATCTTATTATTGTATTATTTTTAATTTAATAGTTATATGTATATAAGATACTCCAATCACTCTCCACTCTACATTACGTGGAACTTACAAGTAATATCAACCATAGTGAGAATTCTGACACTGCATGCTGGCAGAAAGCGTTTTGATGTCGGGTTCAATGTTTGTGGTTGTAATCCTTAGTACAGCACTGAGGTTATCATTGTTAAAGCGGTTTCTGTGTTCAGACTTATTTAGTTTCATTAAGGAAAACGCTTGCTCGCAAAACACGCTTACGAAAAGATTTGCACAAAGCGCAGCCTTCTTACGTATGGTGAGAAACTGTTATTCGGGAAGACATTTTTGTAAAAATTTTGCAGATCGCCTTCCTGATATTTCGATCTCAATTGATCGTTGTTCTGCAAATCGACCAACTCCAGTTGCAAAGATGAATCGGCCTCATTGATGGATGCTGAGAAGGGGTTGGCAAATGTCTTAAACAAGTATCGGTCACGATTAAAATCACAAAATCTCCTTTCAAAAGATTCTTGAATTCGGATGATATGGCAAGCATACTGTTGGCTGGAATCAACGCCATGTAAGGAAAACATTTCGTTGGAGTGCGGAAAGTGGCACAATTTATTTTCTTTCAGCTGTGAATGAAACAATTTAAGTTTTTCCTGGAAGGCTGATACATTTCTTGCTAAGTCTGAGATGTAATGATTTTTCCCTTGCAATCGAAGATTCAGATTATTAAGGTGTGTTATAATATCTGTCAGAAATGCCAAGTCACACAGGTATTGAGAATCTTCCAAAATATCGATAGACTTTCCTTTGTAAACAAGGAACATTTTAATTTCTTTTAAAAGTAACACAAATCTATTCAAAACCTTGCCTCTGCTTAACCAACGAACTTCGCAGTGGTACAATAGGTCATTATATTCAGCATCGATTTCATCGAGAATTGCTCTAAACTGTTCTTTTAATGTTTACTGCCATTATAAATAAATGGGAATCACAGCGAATTTTCAATATTGTTTCGTAAACGTTGTGCATCACTGGTTTACAGATTGTTCGTCGTTTAATTCGAGCCCGAACAGTGCAAGCTTTTGGCAAAGCTGAATTTTATTAATATTTTTCAATGGTCGACTGTTGCTTTATGATGTTAATTGGTTACTTTAACACAAAAAAAAGCACTTAAAAACCACAAAAAATCAATAAATTATTATGGAAATATAAAATGTGGTCATATACCGTGCCCTTTGTACCAATTTAAGACCAATTAAAAAAATACTATGCTAGGATATTCATTTATCTAGATATGTACATACATACATATGTATGTACATAGTACGATAGTAAAGTATCCCAAGTACGAACCCTCACTTTTTGCCATTTTAATATACATTTTTAGTAATCTTTTCAGCGATTAATTAAATTATAATATATTGCATGTGTTTTTCATTGATTATTTTTTAATTATCAAATAAAAAAATTGATGTAAATCCGTTTTTATCGCTATTTTGCTCACCGTTTTACTCGCCTATAAATCGAAGTACACTACCGACGCTGATTCAGTCGTAGATTGTCTTCGAAGTTGTCATCAGACGACTGATTAGTGTAGTTTTAGTGTGTCGGAAATTTTCCATATTGATAAAATGAATATTTGTAAATTTTCCGCATTTAGAAGATTAGTTTCTTAGCGCGAACGGTGTACGTTCGTTCGTTCAGTGGCGTGGATTATCAAAAAGAAAAATTTGAGATGCTTGAGTTATTGCTTTTTTATTACAAGGTAAGGTATTTGTTATGTCTACGAGAGGCTGCTAATTAATATTATAATTAGAGTTCGTATTTTAACAAAATGACCTTGCATCAAATTAAATTCAGTATCATCAGATAATCGATGACTAGCTTTGTCACATTTTTTCTGATAATACAGACATCATTTGATTATTATGTACATACATACAATCATGTCGCCGAACGAATTCAACGACACACCAATACTGAAAAAGCGACAATCAGTGATTCAGCTAAAGAAATTGGTGACCATTTTAACTGGAGAAAATTCCAAATTTTTTCGGTGAGTTTGATTGATATTCAATATTTTTTACACTCAATAATATTTTTATGAGATTATTTCTTTATGAATTGTAGCATTATAATCAAAATAAACAGTATTGACAAATTGTACATATGTACAACGTTTCATATTATCGCCATAAATTGAATGACGAAATAATAGAATCGATCATACGTTTTTACTATGAGTAATGTGGTTACAATGTAAAAACTTGTTGACAATGATACCTATACATATGTACATATGTTATATATATTTGTGATAAATTACACACAAAAAAATATATAATTATGTTAGTGTAACTGTGTTTTTCAATTCTCTTACGAGCATGTGCAAAAGCAGATGAAAAATATCAACGTAATCTATTTTCTTGAATTATATTTTTTAACTGTCATATACCCGCTCTTATCTATTTGTTTGAAAAGCAAAAATTTACACCTATTTCTAATCTTTTCTTATCAAAATTCTGAAAACGCACAAAAAAAACCCGTGCATCACGTGTATAATATTTATGTATCTTATAATCCAACTTTTGGTGAATGTGTGTAATGTAAATTTACCATGTCGCACGAAAACGACTGCGAAGTATGTATAAATAAGAAACGACATTGAGAATATCCCACTTCGTCGGATGTGCTGCAAAATATTGATTTCGCATTTTTCACATCCGTAGTTTTCCCATTTTCCGCGCTCGGATACACCGATAGAGCGCCCTCTGCGAATAAAAGAAAAACCGACGCGACCATGTAACATCTTCTCGATCTATTGAGCTTTTCCTGGGTATTCCGAGTCCTAGTGGGAATCTAAATCGAAATGTCTACCGTCAAATGACACCATAGAGATCTAAAGAATGGCTTCTCGGTTACTTTTTGTAACAAAGGTAGAATTTCTTAGTAAATAAATACATATGTATGTATGTACATACAGTACAAAATGAAAGACCTCGCATAAGTTCATTTTAAACAATATGTATTATATCAAATGCAAATATATTTTATATACATACATATGAATGTGTTTACTGAATTTACAAGGGTGCATAAGTTATTTTCCGCCCTTCAGCATTCCTTCTAACTCTCCAGGGCCGACGTAAGGGCCTACATATGTAGCCTCGAGACAACTTCACTTCAGTGCTTCCATTTGATAAAAATACAATTTCACTGTTCAGAAATAAAATTTACATGGAAATTTGCACTAAAATGCAATATTGCACAAATTTCACCGTGGAAAAATGTTGCACTAAACTTTGAAATTATTTATTTGATACAATATAAACGAGCTTTTACGAAGAAATTGTCACATTGTTATTATGTTTCACTTTGCGTCGTCGATGATAAAATTATCATGACAACAACGAACCACAAATGAATGCAATGAATGCATGCAATTTAAAAAATATTACTTGTGTAAATTGAATAACAATGTGCCTAATAGCATATAAAAATCTAGATTAAAATATGGACAATTATCATTTTTATATAAAGTTCGCCTGATTTATGATGACCATTTCAAATTTTAAAACTGCTGCCCTGAACATTTTACTATTTTGGACTCTGATGACGCGATATACGACAATTGACCAATGACACAATTTTAGCGTATTAAACAATTTTCCGAAATAATAGATATTTTATAAAATTTGCGTTGCATTACTTCAAAAAAATTTGAACGCCTTATTAATATGTGTATACATTCAGTTTCGCTACTTGACAATAAACGTGCCCGTTTACTGCTATTTTTCTTTTAATTTTTTTGTAACCGTGTTAAAAAAAAAAAAATCAGTGTAAAAAAAATAATTGGTCCGTTTTCCTGGATCGTGTTATTTCAAAATCGTGCAAAAAGAGAATCTGATGTATTTCACAGGGCTGTGGAGTCGTTAAAACTAAACGCGACTCCGACATTTTCCCACAATCCGACTCCGACTCCCATTACAAAAATTTAAAAATATCAAATTTAATTTTTTCCCATTTTCGTTCTTATATGTGTACGACCATTTCCAGGTACATAAATATAGTCGTAATTTCACCAACCAATGCGACGAATAGGCTGATTTTCGAATTGCCATTTTTAGCTTCAACCTGTCAGGCTCATTTGAACGCATTTTCCATCACTTTTATTAGGATTTCACATCTTAACGCTTGTTAGTCTCTTCTCTAATGTCAGCCTTCAGCTGCTGAATGGTTATTGGTTTATTCACATTCAACCCAGACTTTGAGAAGCCCCACAGAAAGAAGTCAACGGTCAAATCGGGTAAACGCAAAATCGCGATGTTATTCGACCATCAAAATTTCCAAAAAAAAAAAAAGCCATACTTTGACGGGCTACGTAATCAGCGCACCATCGTGATTCATGGAACCTAATGGAACCACATCTCTAGATTGTGTTTATTGCCCCCCCCCCCCCCCCATAAAAATGTGGAGATTTTGTGGTTTTCATTAACGTCAACGTTCTCTTGCACAAGAGCAATATTCTCCACGATTCGAACCGAACGACGCCTCTGATGAAACATCTAGAGATTTTAGACAGTTTCTTTGTCCTGGAAACGATAAACTGATCGAATAATTGTTGGACTACTACATATGTAGGTGCGTCTCGAGCGTGAAAGTCGTGACGGTGTGCTTGTTGAGTTAGGCCCGTAACGAACTAGGCAGCCTGGCTGCGGCAGCCAGGGGCAGGGGGCAGCCACTACGATGAGAACACACTCACAAATGGACAGCGATAACATTGTAGATACAACATATTTTCAATGAAATATTTGGTTCGTAATCTCGAATCTCGGATCTTTTTGTACTGTATGTACATACATACATACATATCTAGATGCAAATAATTTGTTGAAAATAGTTTCCAGCGCGCAAAATTGGCTAGATTTTTTTTAAATACTTTGATCTTATCCGTTGAATTTAGTGCGTAATTTATAATTTTTCGAAAACAATGGAATTGTTTATAAAATAATAACTGGTTAGCGGCTGAAAATCTAAAATGGCAAACGTGAAAAGCCAGGCTGCTAGTGCGTGCATCACAGGCAACCATATACATTTGCCTTGCCAAATATGTACATCTCGTGTTGGCTGCGGCAGCCAGTGGCTGCCTGTCTGACTGCTGTGTATCGGAGCCCGTACTTGTGGCTGCCTAGTGCGTTACGGGCCTTAACCAACAATCGAACGTACATATGTATGTATGTTTTAAAAATTAAATTAAATGCGGAAAGTGGGGAAATGGAGTCGCTCGACTTTTTACGACTACGACTCCACGACCCTCGACTATTTCATACGCACCAAATTTGGCACGATTTTCTTTCATTTTCCACCCCCATCACTAAAAAAGTTAATTTGTAATATACAGCATCTGCATGCGAGGCAACTTTTGCAACGCGGCACACTTGAGCTTTTTTCACCCCTAAAGCCCGAATCAGCTTTTTTTTCGAGAAAACAAATTAGGGGAACCACATCTCTCACAGTGGAACGTTCGTCGGCGAATCATCTCGAAGTGGATTTTGACAATCTGATGCAGAACACATAGGGGAGGAATGGGGTGGCAGTTTCCGATCAGCTGTGGTCTTCAGTAGGCGTGTGCGTAGCTCTGAGCTGAAAAGCGCTCAATACGTGGCCACGTGTATTCCACAACAGCCTTAATGAGAGGCGAGCCGTTGCGCAAGCGCTCCATACAAACCAACACCCGTTACTTGGCCACACAACTAGCAAGTAGCTCTAGCTGCCTCAGTCCATAGCGGAGATCCGCTCTGATCGGACGACTTTGGTCCACGTGTTTCGAAAGAGAAATACACCGTGTTTGTAAATCGCGATCGGAATGATGATGATCAACTAACGCGTGCTGTAGAGCGAAGAACGGACCCGGGACGTGCATATCGTAATATTATTCATATAAAAAATAATCATAGTCGATTATTATTACGCACGAGCAAGGTTGCTTCGGATGGTCGCGCGTGTTTTGAATTTAACGCACGTGTGTGCAAGTACCAAATTTTGACAATGAACGTAATCGTCATTTTTATTTAATGCAACTTTAAGTCGGCAAAACAAATCGTCGATGTAATCTTTCGTTTGATTATAAAATTACACGACGATTTGGCGGTTTAGTTAAGGGCGTTTTGTACGGTGCTGTGTGCGCCCTTTGTCTCTGCACAGTTGCTAAACGCATCATCATATCAATTATTATTATTTATCATTACGCAAAGATTAACCGTGGAATAGTCGACTGTTAGATAAAATGTCCGTGCGTAACGTTTCCGCGTTATAATTTCGCGATGATTTCAATTAGATACATATTATTCAAATCATTTTTTCGCATGTATGTTATATTATGTAAATAAATTCTTCAAAGCACTCGCTTCCGCGTTTGCGTTTAATTTACCCATTAAATACGTATCTTATCGAGTATTCCGTTTTAAAGTGTGTTTAGATGATTTTGCGCACGCCGCGTGTTAATTTTATGTATTTAGCAAGCTGTCGGATGATTTTGTTAGTGTGCGATTTATCAGCAGTTTAAAGTGTGCGCTCAATACTGGAAAACGTTGTGCAAATCGTTGTCGCATTAATTGCACGGCACGCTTAGATGCATTCCGACGGTTTAATTTGTATATTACCAAATTGATAAATTACGAAACGATGCACACGTTCACTCTGACTAATAAAAAATGATACGTTTGATATTTTTTTGTTAGAAAGTGGCCGTTTATTTTTGTAATTTTTTTCTGAAAATTGACGAACGTTCTATTCCGGCAACGTGATTTTTAAACTTTCGTGAAAGAGAATCGTTTCCATTTTTTTTTTGTTTTTGCCATGAGTTAAATCGTACTTTTATGTAAATAAATCCCGTGGATCGTTGCATGGTTATTGATTTGTTTCCATGAAGTTTCGAAAGCAATCCCTATGGTTACAAATGTATTCTTTGCATTTTACATTGCGCTTACATGCGATGCTATGTAATTTTACAATAAATCTGCTCTGTAGTCGAGTTTGTCAAAACATTGCAAAAAATGTGCATCGAATGATTTTTCACGCGTAGCTGACTCGACATTGCGTTTACTTTCGTGTTCACATTATAGAATATTATTTATTTATTCATATTACGACACGTTTTATGCTTATTACTTATTTTCAATATAAATGAATTATAAGCATGTAATTCAATCGAAATCAATATATGCTTAGATATAAAAATAATCTGCACATTGAATGCATTTTCATTTTCTTGTCTTGTATTATAATTAAACTTAATTTCCTATTGTACGATAATAATGCGATAATTAATTATTATAAACAAGCAATCACGGTTATTGGTAATCAATTACCTGCACATGTGTGTCCGTATTGGTTCTTTAATTCCATTATAATCAATGAACTACATATTTTCCTGTCGCTTTTCGTTGACGTTTATACATTTTCATTTTGCGACAATGTTCGTGATCTATCTTAAATTTCAACCAGTACAGAACATAGTCGCTAGCTCGGTTAGAATTTGACCCAATTAATTTGTCGAACAGTGAATTTCTTATCTGCTCAAGTCTGCGACGCATTAATAAATGCAACTTTCATTCTCGTCCAAACAATTTTATCTAGTCGTTCGTTGTTATTTGCACGTTGCATTCTTGTACAGCGTCTATGTAAAATGTCAGGTATTTTTAGTGTTGTTTTGGCGATAATTCTTTTAAGTATTTTCGTACTACGTATTAGTTACGTAAATGTATCATGTGACGGTTTAAAAATAGTTTAAATTAATTTCAGTTCAAAATCGCAATGAGCTATTCGACGATTCATTCAAAAATAGCTATAATTTCAAATTGTTTACTACATCTTACTTCATAGTCGTAATATTTCTACGATTAGGCACTCGATGTGTAATATGCGTGTAACACGCTTTTCGTGACGATTTTCACGTATCGAAAAAGAAATGGGAAAAATCGTTGGCAGTCGGTCGAGTGGAAAAATGCGTGAATTTGTGCGATTTTTAATAGGTCAGTTAAGCGAATTATTACTATTCGGGTCTTAAATATACTGTTTATAACCCGCTCGCGTGCCACACGGTTTTCCGTAACTTAACCGTTCGCTTCGAGAAGGTTTTTTTTTTTTCCGCGATAAGCGCAGTTTCTCGAATGGTTTATTTCCGAAAAAATAAATCTCTTCTGGATTTTTTTACGTGCGGCCGATAAATCTTAGGCAAATAAAATAAATACGGCAAAAAACTTGTTAGTTTTACTCGCGGTTATAATTCTACGAAATTGACCGTTTGGCGTAATATGTAACGTGATTTTGTTCAAGTGTAATATTTACAAACGTTTTTTACATGTCAATACAACATTTTGATTTTATGTAGTATTTACTTGCCATTTCTTTTCATCTTTACAATAACGTCAACTTCGTAATGTTTGAGCCTTTTTTTTATATTTTTTTACGATGGCGAAAATCGATCATCGCCAATCGTTCGTTCACGGTAAAATAGGGGCTGTCACTTTGATAAATGAATTTCATCGACAATATTGTCAACTTGCCATCAAATTGAAATTTTTATACGTATAAAAAACATACACACTAATAAGTGTGCTGAATAAAAATATAAAAAAATAATAATGCACGTCAAAAAAAACTGTAATTTTTTGTCCATTAATGGCTTATTTATTCTGTTGTGCGTTGCCTTTGTATTCTAAAGTAATATAAACCTGGCTATTTTTTTTACGTTTCGCATCGAATGAGTTTACTAAGCGGAAAAATTGATAAATTTTGCGTGCGTAAAACAAATAGCGCGAAACGTGAGACGTGCATGAATTTAAAAATCGATTAACAAGCGTCAATACTGCATGAATTGCAACATCGAGCGATTCGTATAAAAATGTCGTATTTATCGTTATTAATTTCAGTGTTTGATTTCGCGCTGTGAACGTTATATACATATTTCCCTGCAAAACTCATGTGACTATCATACATTTGGCAACAGCAATGTTAACAGTTCGAATTGAGAAATTTCGGGTACCAGTAATATAATTATTATTGCACTGTGAAGCATTGTGTTCCGAGAAGTGGTCTACCATTATTGTTAGCGGTGAAATTTTCCCAGCCACGATGAACATTATTGACTCAACAAAATCTAATGATAGATGCGAAACTGTCGAGTAAAATTGACTGGATGAAAAGTGACTACAACGGTGTTATGCTCTGCTTCGTGCAGGGTTTCGAAGGCTCAGTATGCCACCAATCAGACAATGAAGAAACAACGAAAGAGGCGAACAACAATGACGTCTCCAAGTGTACGGACTCTAAAGAGTCCAAAGAGAAGAACAGGAGATCCCTGCTTGGAATCGGCAGGGATTCTAAAAGGGGATCTAAAAAGAAGAACGACGAAGCACTGGATACTGTCGTGGAAGATGGTAAACTAGAGTTGAGCTCATCACTCGAGAACTTCAATCCAAAAGAAGTCAAACGCAGCATAAGTGAAAAACCAAGCGAGATCACCAGAAGATTCGGAGCTAGTATCATTAGAAAAACTAGGTAAGAATCGCATTACTTTCAGTTTAATTATATTATTTTTGGCGTATGGGAATATTTAGTGAACGCGGAATTGCGTACCGTTGCAGAGCAGGATGTTGCAACAGCGTAATTGGATAATGATGCAACGCGTTCAACTGATGATCGTCGTTATTAGATATTGTGCGTTTACACTGAAGCTGTGTAGCACTACGTATGTCCTAGCGATGGGAATGTGTGTCTTTCGTACATTAAAGTTATACGACTCATTGTACAACACATACAATAGGTGATAGGAGAAATCATTCGGAGAAAACATGGAACTGAAATTTTTGAGTCTATGTATATTCAGATGACCTCTCCTATCACCCCTACAGACCGTTTTCGATGATTTTAGTCTTCGTAATAAGAGGTCGTTACACTCTCTGTTATATCAGTTTGAATGCGGTGTCAAAACATCACTTTCAAACGATCGATTCGATTTTGTCAAATTGAACTTATCAATTTGGATATTTGTTAAATTGTTTAAGTTTCATACTCGATTACACACTTAATATAAAGGTCGATGACTTCAAAGGACGGTAGAAAGGGGCCGTTCGATCCAGACAGTGGAAAGTTCTCTGGATTTCGTTTTAGTGCGTACAAGATGCCAAAAATCAATAGGCCCGAGTCGTTCGGTGGACTGTGTCTGTGTCGTCTGCTTGAAATTGGTCTGTATTACCGTCTTTGGAAATTTTCGCCTGCTTTTTTGCACGCAATGCCATTTTTTCCGCTGGTGAATCGGACACTTGTTGATATCGACATCGGTGAATTTATAGATATTGCTTTCCGCTGCGGGTACAAAGATGACGGAGCCTCGTTATAGCCGATTCGATGTTATAACGAAACGTGCTCCGCTTTTCGTCAAACAATTTTCCCTGGAGATTGCCCGAAAATTGGTCGTTTCGTATAAATTTGTTGTTTTTTTTTTTTTCCGTTTCAAAGAAGAACAAAGGTCGAAAGTCTGATAATGGAATACGAAATACTATTGTAATTTAAATGTGTTGTTGTTTACACTGCGTAGCGATTAAACTGGATCATTATAATGAGATGGTAATATCTTGTCGGAGACCTTAAGTGGGTAAAATGTAAGGTCAGTTGTGGGTTACGCAACGTGCGACTTCTATTCAAATATGCATTCAACACAAATTCTTTTACATTGAATTTATTTCATTCGGCAATGAAATGCGATATTGGGAATTAGTTTTGTGTGTCTTGACATTCGAACGAAGGATTTGTTTGTATTTACATTATTGAAATATTCACATGTTCTGCAGACGTTTTGTTTGTGTGTAAGAAAATTGCTCAATTTTTTCGGATTCTTTTGTGCATTTTTCCACATCGAATCAATAGCTGATGATTGTAAAAACTTGCATTTTTATTATAGTCGGTTTTACGACACGAGTGCTACACAATGGTTGGTAATCATAATTGCCAAATTGCCTCGGTTGACTTACTATAATTAGCTGTCTTTTTCAATTTTCTTGAGAGTTTTAACGATTATATGTAAATACACTTGATACTTGATAGATAAAAGTAAGAAAACAAAAGCTAATACAATTACCATATTTTTATCTTTAAAAGTGTCTGTGATTTTTAACTTAGCCTTAACCAACTATGTACAATGTATTTATTTTTATTCATTTGCAATATTTATTATTCAAGAGTTTCTTATCTTTGTTTTTTTATTAAATTTATTCTATTTCTTAACTGTGAAGTTTTAAGCAACAAAGGGCTAATCATGTCCTTTGAATTTTTTTCACTCTCTACACTAAAAATAAATTTAAAGCAATTCAAAATGCTATTCCCCACGGTCGTGTTAACTTGATTAACTACTCTCAATCTCCGTTGTCTTCAGCTTTTTCCGCTAACTGGTCCGGAAGCTCGGAACGATTCCTAACGACCTTCTGAATCAAACAATCCTATCTGTTATTTCGATCAACTTTGCCGAGTCGTACTGTTTTCAGTCGATGAAAAGATTGACCCATTTAATGGAAAGATTAACTTAATATTTTCAATGTACCAAAAATCACGTATGAGTCATACACAACTGCAAAAGTTCAGTCACATGTCGCCAACGTCAATTCTTTCGCAACATTCGTATATAATTCCCGACTAATCGCATTACCAGAATTGGTCAGACGAATCGATTCGACACGAAACGTGTGCATCTCGAAAAAATTCAACGCAATTACAAAAAAGTACAGAGTCGAAGGACTAAAATAGAATTAATTCCATCGTTACGGCGACGAAGAAGTGCAACCGAAATACTTGTTCAGAGCAACGCAAACGAACTGACAGACGTTGACCCCCGAGGATTATGGTACGTAAAACAATTTCGAAATTTGGTCAAATATTCATTGAATCGATTTTCAGCCGATCGGGGACAATTCGCAAGATGAATCATTCAACGATTTAACGGCCAAGTTCGCACTTACATACATACATATGTACATAGTGTTTGTCCAAGAACAACACACACTTTGTTACCGCGTACACAATGCTAATTCAGAAAGTACACAGTATACGTTCTTGAAATCAAACGCGTTTTTCGTTACGATTTTGCAATAATTTGCAAGTTTTCAGTGACGCTGCGAAAATTCTGATATTTTTTTATAATTTTTCAGAGTCGAATCGAATCGGCTTCTGAATTTAAACTATCGTTGAGTGAAAAGTTAATTTGGATAATTAAAATATGTAAGAACCGGCCCGATAAAATAACAAAAATGTATTGTACATATTGAATAGAAGTCAGTGAAGAAGCATTGATGTGAACGAACTATTTGTTAGTGGTTTTGGCTTATACCAATTGTATTGTCGACATTTTAGATGATGAAAATGTCAGACATATGTATTACTCATAAGAAAAAACAGATGAACTTAAGTAAATAAAAATATCTATATCTGTCTAGTTAATTACGACAATGCATACATACAAACGTGTGGAATTTACGTACGTGATTGTTTGCATAAGGTATCATCGGCAAACATTTATTAAGCTTTTAATGATTTAGATCATTGTTTTGAACATAAGATTCCGGATTCTGATTCCAAAATATGCGATTGTGATCACGTACAAACGTACAATACGTACATATCGCCAACTAGGATTGTACATATATACATATTTACATACATACATATGCAGGTATGAAAATAGACCATTGCATTAACGATTAATATGTAGATACTACAAATACTATTATACAATTATTGAGATTAGTGTACATAACGCTTTTCCTTGGCCGACCTTTGAATATGAGGATATTTCTTCTGTGTATTCAATCAAATACCATTCGGGATAGATTAAACAATTTATTCCAAATAATATTTGCTTACACTGCAAATATTTGCCTACAAGCGTAAAGATTCAGCCCTGGACTTTTGGTTAACGCTTTTTTTGTAGAAAAACAATCGAATTATTACAAACATGATAATACATTGTTTACTATATGTATGCACATCAGCCTCCAATGCTTACTAATGTTACCAGGAAAACCTCACGTACGTTACTTATAAAATGCATTTAACATTTATTACTACACGCCTCGATGGACAAGATATGTAGATAGCGCTGCATAAACTTGCAATTATTAAATGAAGATTGCATCGCGATTTTACTAACATTAAAACGACACGTTCATCATTAGAGTATGTCACGTTGTCTCTAGAAAGGGTTATTCGATTTAATCCATACTAAATATACGTGCCTCGTATTAAAACTATAGAATACCTGGTAAAATGTCACATACGAGGAAGGGTCACGAAAAGGTCTGAACGCAATCTGCCCACCCTTCTATGGTTTACAAACTTATGTTTTCTAAGCACGTGATTCACAGACGAACAAGCTCGTCTTCCGACTGCTCATTCCTCATTCAGGTCGCGATTCCTACTCTTAACTGTATGGCAAACCTCGAAGTCGCAAGTCGAGGGTCATGGTTCTAGACCGGACGCGTCTCACCTGAATATCTTCTACCTATGTATAATATAGTTGAGTTTATTTCATACAGACGCAATGCTGTTCCTTTCCACTTAATTAACCCCCAAAGTGCCATAAAGGACCATCTGCATTCTAGTTTCTCCGTACCAGGGGTAGTTTTCTATGTGTTTCTGCTCTGGGGTCTCGTTACAAATTCATCGGTTCGTGTGCTCATTTCGGTGTAAAATTTTCATTCGCAACAATTTCAAAATGTAATTCACGTCTGTTTTCCGATTATATGACAGCTTGTTTATTATCAGTCGTTATCTTTGTTTGTTATTGAAATTTAAACGTTATTTTTTCAAACTGAACTAGGATGTGTTTTGCATTTAAAAAAATCTATAATTAAACAGTACGATCGCAGAAGTTTTATCACGTTTTCCTCGGTGTATTTTTTACGTTCTAATTTTAACGACGAGGTTTCTTTGCAACATCATAATATTTGAATTGTGTCTTTCTCCTAGGCGAGTATACAAACTTGAACCGATTGATAAAGAGAACATCTCGAGATAACGATGTAAAGTGAACAGTCGAGTTAAAAAAATACATGTCGTTATCTTCTTCCCGTCTACGGCGATGTACTTATTTGAATATTTCAATGTGAAGAAATGTACACTGCGGCTCAAATTAGATGTCCCGGTTAAATTTTTAACAGTTTTGTGTTTGCAGAAATCATTGCATGATTCAGTTGTCTGGGAACAAGCACTTAGCGAATTTTATTTTGATGAGTCTTCGTCACTTCAGTGTCTCAATTGTTCTGATCTTAATTTCTAAGAATCGTCGGAAAAAAAAAAAAAATTCCTTGTCTCTCTAATTAATGAACAAAAATTTTCATTGTTCTCGTGAAACGTCAGTTTTGCTCATGGCATTCATTCAGTGAATTCCCCATGTTATTTTTATTTGAATAGAAAATTTCTATATTTATTCTTCGCCGTATCATAGGTATTGATTATCGGGGAGAGAAGAGAAACTTTCTCGAGATTTTCCCGTATATTTTTACAAATTTTCCTTCTGAGAACTGTTTCAAGCCGTTGCCAGATCTCTGCGTGACACGATTACCAAAGTTTTCCGTTCCCGGAAATCATACACAACTCACACGCATTTTTCTCCTTTGACATTGGAGCAAATCGGTAAAAATATATAAATATTTTATATATGAATCTTTGATAGGAAAAATACCTCATTTTCATTTAAAATATACTTCATCGTTACACATACATACATACATACCATACTTTGATTTCTTTACAACCTTGTCACATCGCTTTCGTATAAATGGTTAATTGTCTAAGAATGCAGAAATACTCGTAATACGATATCACTCTTCCTAGTTTCAAAGGAGTTAACACTCAAAGACTACTGACTGTGAGTAAAAATCAGTGAACGTTAAACTTTAAAATCAGTTTACAGTTCAATGCACTATTAATCCAACGCTATACAAATAACACTCGGGTTATCGAATCTGAAACTACCGATAGCAATAGTTACAATATAATGTGATACATGTGTTGCTCCTATCTATAGTTTTGTAACGAATGAACTTTATTTACGTTGAACGGAGCCGCATTTCAAATACATACATAGTTTTGGAATAATTTAAGCAAACACAAGAAAATCAGCGGAATCGCAAACGGAAACGATTCGAATCACAATTTCAGCACGTTACAAATTCCCCGTCGCAGATGAAAATTCGTCTCCGTTTGCAAATTTCGCTTTCGAGTCATGTCTTTTGAGCTTTTCCTTTTTTTTCTCTCTCCAAAAGAGAATTCTGCATATCGATTCTGCGCTCCCTCCGTGTATTCCGTTTCCCCGTATACAATATATGTATGTATATTTCGGCTATTTATTTAATATTTCGGCTATTTACTTAATATTTACGGTCTATTTATGTAATATCGTACGTAGAGTTGAATTTTTTTTCCGATCGCGAGCAATTTCTTCACACGTATGTATGTGAAAGGACGTGAGCATTGACCTCAATAGTACGCGATCAGATTGGCGAAATACCGGTTCTACAGCGGCGACCGAAAGTTGTGCACGGTGCCACGAGGTCATTGCTGACCTCCTCGTCTGATGACATAATATCCTGACAAATCCTGTCAATTAACAAACGAATTATTAGAGCCAAATCTCCAACGGATACAATAATAATGCGCCCACGCATCTTCAGAAATCACATCGGCTCAATGCCAATAGTAAAAATACATTCGATACGGATTAAAAATGTATCTTAAGAATTCGCTAATTATTCCACTTTAGCATTTAACTCGAGCGAGCATATGTATGTACATAGGTAAACATTAAAATGACGCTTCCGCGTTGTTGCTTCGAAATTGATATTGAATTGCACCGCGATCTGTGAACGGAGGTCGTTCGCAATTACGCCAATTTAGATCTGCGATATTTCACGTGCATAGTATTCCGAACGAAGCAGTACACAGTACGCTCAAAACAAGCTGTCCAATATGTTATGCAACATGTGAAAAGATACCGTACGCTTTTAAATGCATCGACATCGTGTCTTAAGAACCGCAAAGGCAATGTCCGGACAAATGCGATTATCCTGAAGGGTCAAAGATCGCAATTCGCTCGCGCTATTGTGATGCGTTACAATTCAAGCGACTCTGTTATCGATAATTTTATTTAAAATAAATTATATTTATTTCATTTTACAGTATGTAGATTCTTGTACTTTTCGATATCATCATTTTCAGCCGTTCACTGCTGAATAAAGGTCTCTCCTATCCTCTTCCATTCCTAACTGTCTTGAGCAATCTGCATCCACTTGACTCCACACATTCTTCTCAATTCATCATCCATCTGCCATCCATTCTTATCGCTGTGTCCACTTCGACTTTTTCACACGTTCCGCTATACTACTTTGGTCATGCTTCTCACCCATGTATTCCTCTTACGATCTCTTCTTGTTTTACCAAGCATTCATCTTTTCACGCCTCTCTGTGTGATTGTTTAATCTTCAATGGCGAAAAGGCATGTTTGATATAAAATCTATTTTGGAAAGAAGTATTTATACACATTCTTTTCAATTCATCAGCCCATCGTCCGCTCGGTCTACCTTGCTTTCTTTCACATCCTCTCGTATTTCTCGCTGCGTCAACTTTAACTTTTTCACGCGTTCTGCTATATCTGCCACTTTGGTCATACGTATTCCTCTTACGATCTCTTCTTGTTATACCGAGCATACATCTTTCCACGCTTCTCTGTTGATCATCTTATTTGAAATGTAATGCAGCATACCATCCGGTAAATTAATTTTATGACATACACAACGAGCTGTAAATAACGTTCATTTCATGAATATAAATCAATCATAATCGTCGAATTACATCAATAAGTCTAAAAGTTAAATTATATTGAATGTGATTTATACTCATTGAAGATGACGGTAAAGGCGTATAGGTCCAATTCTCAAACTGAAATGTTTCTGATTCTTTATAACTTGAACGGTTTCCTTATTTAGAATGAAAGGATTCGTTATTTGAAAGACTTTTGAATAGATTACCATACATGTTTGTTTCACTCCATCCAAGTACATACATATGTACATACATAGTATGCATGCAACATGCATGCTCCGGTCGGACCATATTCGATTTTTATTAGCTTATTTGACACTTTGACCTGTTTCTTTCTATTGAAGATTGAGAGCCACTGCTTCGTGGCAATTGATTGTGACTCCATTAGTATCGCACGCCGTTTCGTCTCATCGTGACGATGCGATTCCATTTCGTTCTCATCCGCCAATGGACTGAGGATGTCCGTTCCATTGGCATTGTCGCGGATCACTAGCATCGGACATCGACTCATTGAACCATTGAAATGCGATGATTATTTACGACATAAGTTGTTTACATTATATACATATATTGTGTATTGTAAGATATTTCGGCTCGGAATAAATGGTATACACGATAATCGGATTCAACGAACGACTACATTACCAATATTATTGAATACGTGAGTTCTGTTTACTTCGCTTGATTTTTTAACGAAGGGAAAAAAAGCACGTGTTTATTTCACGGTATTATAATAGATTCTTATCGAATACCTTGGCCTTACAACATCGCCACGCCACATGTGTGTAATTCATTTTATGCTATGTACACGTGAAGGGGAAAACGTTATTCGTAAATCAAAATTCATATTGTGGCGTTATTATGTTAATACTAGTTGATGTTAATTAAACTTGCGTGCTTTATCTGTTTTTCCGCTCATTAAAATGTATAATTCAAATCGAATTAAATATGTAGGGTTTTTGCGTAAAAATATTTCCAATTCAGTAGACATTATCACGAATCTACAGTCAGAAAAAGAAAAGTTTAATATTTATAAAATTTAAATCAATACATTTGACGCAACACTTTGTAAGCGTTAAAATTATTTATAAAACACGTATAATGTATTCACAGTTTATTAGCCATCGTCAATTCCACGATGAGCTTTATAGCAGTAATAAAACATTTACTGAGTCTAAATATACAGGTGAGTGCACTTCAGATATACGAGTGTGCCAATCAATTAAACAGCAATGTTTAAAATTAAATTAATTCAATATTGAATATAGTGCATTTTTTGCTAATGCACACAATCTTTCTGTCGTACGTAAAAAAAGTACATAATATAGTCATCTGCTGTAAGATCATATGATCGCATAAAACTGTAGTTTTAAAATACAACGGCATAAAAAAACTCGTCTGTGCCACACAGGTTTCAAAGAACAGGTTTTTCTTCTTTGAGACAAGACAGTTTTTTTTCTTCATATCGTTAATTTTACACATGAACTTATCACAATCCGGGACTGTTTCAATTATGGATTCGTACAAATGGTCACTTTTAGCCCTCCCTTCTCTATTAGATCGTTCGAATCGAGAAAGGGCGTAACTTACAATGTAACAAATGGCACTTTGCGATAGGGCTACAATATAGGCTTACAGAAGACAGTTTAACTTCGTGTTTTATTGCCAACATCTGTGTTCTTTCGCCAAAGGGTGAGTTTTTTTTCCCGTCGCATGTTTCCAGTACTAAATACCGCGTAATCTACATAACAGTTTCATGCAATAATCCGCTAAAATTAATGTGAAAGGTGTTACGTATTCATTTTATGATCTTTAGAAAATCGTGGACCGACTTGTTGAAAGGGTTATTAGGTGTTTTTCTTTCGCTCACGATTCGTGTGGCTATTATGCTAATGCAAGCTATTATTTTGTATCGATTTACAGTTCGCATAAAAGGGGCCAAACTACATACATATAATAAATAGTATTACGTAAATAATGTCCGTAGAATTTATATTAAGTATCAAAGCTGTTAGTATAAAGAGCGGAAAAGTGTGTTGTGAATATAAATTTCGTGTATTACTCATGTTATAAAATAAGAATGCAGGATGCACTTGCAATTACGAAATTCGCAGGATGCACTCGTATTTTACTTGAAATCGTGAATCATTCAATCGTGAATTTAATTTCAGTAGTTTTTGGCTCAATTTGATCTTATAATGTATAAAAATATAATTTAGCACACCCACAATCTAGAAAGTGAATAATAAATGAAGAAACACTGATCGTGTGTTAGTCATATAGGTTTACCAAAACAGTGATTCGCCTGTCTATTGATTTAACAATACGTTTTTTTCTATAAAACGTGATGTCATTTCAAAATTTATTCAAAAATTATCATAAGAATACGAAATGATCAATTTGTTTAATTTTGTTCTGTCATTGTTTCAGGTAAGAGTCCACGACTTTCATAATATGCATTATATTATTATGTCTTCTTTTCTTCGAACATATTATAAGAAGGTAACGTAAATTGATATTAATTCTCTGTGCCATATCTGTATATCAACTGTATGTATGTGTAATTTAATAGACATAAAGGTGATCTTCAATATGAAGAATATTTACATACAAACTAAATAAAAAATGTCAATAGGCAATAATTATAGTTAATAAAACATTTTTAATGCTTTTGTAGTAGATATATATATGTATATATACCTACATATAGTATAAAAATTAAACCACTGTATTGTTTATAATAACGCAATAATCTCCCAATATCGAAATTATAAATATAAAACAAACTTTACAACTCGTATATTTTATTGTTTCTGGTTTCATACTTGCGTGTTTCACACACAGGGAAAAACGGTCACGATAACGACTCCCGTTCGTGTTCGTATTGTAGGGTTGATTTATAATTTTTCCCCGTTGTGAACTCCAGAGTCCCGGAAAATTTATGGTTACACCCTCTAACCCTTCCCCCCTCTCTTTTCCTCCGAAGGGTTCCGGGAAAATTAACGATTATCGCGACCCCAAGATCAAACGCCTCGCTCGCTACAATCGCGTTTTAATAATTTCCCAGTAATTACTTCGGCTTGGCTTAGTCTATCTGTTAATGGCCGAACGGTTAAATTGAACCGTTGACCGTTCGGTTAAAATTAAACCGTTTCAAAATTACTCACATTCATTATACATATGTATGTTCGTACATGTATGTACGTACAAATTAGTCTATCGCCAGCACAACATATTGCACAATCACGAAATGAGCGATGAATGGAATTATGTTGCACGATGCTTATGTACAGCTGTAGTCAACAGTTTCGTCTAATCGTATTTGTAATATATTCTCATTTTAAACTTAAATGTAGGTCGTTTTTGCACATTACCTCCCATTTTGATCACATCCCATATGCGAAAGTGTAGACATTAAATACGGGAACTGGGTCGCAGGTTTTCGCAAATGCCACAAGCTCACGGTCATCATTTATAAGAGTACATTTTTTTAATGTCACTTACCGCAAAAAAAAAGTTTGCCGCAACTGGCCGTTAAAGCAGAAGTAACGGCGTGACGTAACGGATTTCAAAACCGCAAAAATAGAAAGACGGAAAAACGGAAGATTTCTTTATTTACGTTGACGTTTTTTTTTTTTTTATTATTTCTATGAATGAACCTAGTAATTATAGCGGATGTTTCGAAACCGCGTCCCGTCAACGCAAATAGGTTACATTTCGGCTAAAACAACTGATTATGTGTATACTTATCTACAGTACATTACGAACTTAATCACAGTTGTAAAAATGGCACGAGTAAGCACTATAATTTGTACAATGGAAACATTGTGACGTTCACCTTTCTCGATGTATGATTCGGCACTATTTCGGAACCCCATCGTTTGCAATGCTCCACTTATCACACTTCTAAGGCTTTGTGCACTTGTAGGCCAATAGCCAATTGGCCTAATTTATATTGATCAACCCCTCATTTTAAAAATATTCATAGAGTTTCATTTAAGCACGATATTGCCACACGGTGCGGAAAATTGGGTGCGGAATATTTGATAAACTTTCCGGTTTCATTTGGGTGCTCTTTTGAATTTTACGACGGCAATAGACCGTACACCAATTGGCAATAAGCCGAACCTAGAGCCTATACAAAGCACGGAAAAGAAAGCTGGAAGCTCTCCGGGGAGTCGGAAAACCGACATGCATACGAAAGGACGTTGAATGTTTGAACAAGACCCGATCGAATAGCGAAGTCAAATAGCGTTTTATTTACATTGACAAACGCTACTTTCAAACAGTGGAGATTCGAATCAATCGCGCGAGTCATTATTACCGCATTCAAAGGTTTCTGGGTCGAATCGTGTTGCGGATAAATGATCGCTGTGAAAGAATTCGAAATGAATAGGAAATGAATATCGCTTTGATTGATTGTATCTATGTATGTGGGTAAAGTGGCACATTTTAAACGCACAAAAACCTTGCAGTTAATCCTCACTATGGGGTGGGTATTGTTTACTGTAAAACTCAAGGCAACGTCTAGACAACTTCAAATAGACAACAGATTCGCACTGAAAGTACATTTTGCCACTACGCAAACGCCTACATTGGATTAGTTAGTTTGAATTAAGCCAACACAATATGTGTGCTCACTCTGTGCGACCTTAATATCTCCGTTTCGAATCTCTTAATCGCTCTTGGGATAGGTTCTAAACTTGACATATCTGTCGATTTCCAGTCGCTATCGACCCATTAACTTATCTCGCCTACGATAGTCACGTTTCGTCGTGCTCTACGACGTCGTAGAGGCTCAAATTACACATACACAATGTTTAATATCATACGTCAGAATAATATGCTCGAGATTCGAGCTGATACTAGAGTGCGATTAGTATTCCGTAAACGTATAAGGACTCGTGTCCTTCAATAGGGGATGTTCTGTTTTAGCGTGGGTGGGTTTAGCTGTGTACATAGTGACGGTTTGCGTGTCGCTGGATTTATGGGATTGGAGAATTTCTGGGTCAAGGATAGTAGACATTCAGCTTCCGTTAAAGTATCTTAAGAACTTCTTAGTCTTGAACTACCTACATATATATTTATTTAATTAATTTAAAATGCAGGCAGCATAGCCGATGGAGCTCAAGGAATCTGTTATAATTTGTACATACAATTTTTAATTATTTAGTTATTTATATTTGAAGGATTACAAAAATCAAATATTCAAAAAGAGATTTGTATTTTCAGAAGTTACTACCTAATTTGGTAGGCGATTCCAAACTTCAACCACTATTCGAAAAGAATGAGTCTATGACCATTTGGTTAGATTTGTCTTTTAGGAGTCTCAAGAGTATGTATGACCTATGAGCATTTTTATTGAATGTGAGGTGGTTTTTTATTGGACATTTATATTTATTATTTATTATTTTATACACTTCTATTAGATCGCCTCTCAATATTCTCGTCTCCATAGAGGTGAGACTCATTTTCTTCAACCTTTCACTATAGGGTAGTGATCGAAGTTCAGATGGAATTCTTGTAATCCTTCTTTGAACCCTTTCTAAACATACGATGTATTTTTTTTAAATTAAAGGATTCCAAACATTTACAGCAAATTCAAATGTGTGTAGGTCTAATAAAAGATATATGTATGTATGTATGTATGTGTAAACGATTTTATCGATAAACTTATCCACAAAGGTATCGCGAAAGCTTGACTTGCTATTGTTCTACTCGAGTGCATTTAACTTGACTCAGATTACGTGCAGCTTTAGATTTTTCCATAAAAAGCTTGAGATATGCTGTTTTGAATATTTCACTTGATGGCTATAAGAGTCATTCGATCAATCATTATCGAATGATTAGATGACAAATACTACGGCACATTATACCAATCGTATAGATCGAACGATCGCTATTTTACGATTTGGCGAATACGGCAGTTTCCCGTGAGTGCTGTAATAATTGAGGTTTCTTGGATGCAAGCCGAACGCTACGTTGCACTTGGTTAATGCAACCGACTGTGCAGTAATAAAATCGAGCTAAATATAATGCAAATTTCTGGCGATTCTGTAGTATATACGCAGTCGGTCAGTTTGTCGGTCAACTCGCCCAGTGTTATTTACATACATATATTGCAGTGGCTATTAATTGACGTGCTGATAAATTAATTGATCAATTTACCTGGTGTGCGAGAGAATTTCGATTTTTCCGAGGCTGTGAAAAGCACCCTTCTCCCGTTCCATACAAAGTAGAGGAAGTGCCTCTCAGTATCCATTAAAGGTTATTTATTACGATCGGTTCTGAAAATTATTTCATCCTAGCACTTACATAGTAGTACAGTAGCTATCGCTTTCGAAGATACTTACTTTTTTTTCTGTTCACACTGCTTCTTCACAGTTAATGAATGTCTCACTCACTTGCCGTTCATAAATCACGTGATTGCGCAAGCTGTGTGCGGACCAGCATGGTTTGCACAATCCCGGTCAGTTCCAATAAAAGACTAGTCGTTTTCCTACTAACCAGTTGGACGAAGCCCGATGCATCTACATATACGTTGTGAAACGTTCATATTACGCTATTTAGACGATCACGCAATTTTTTAGTCAGTCGATACCTACTTTATTAGTTGCGATATGCAGACAAATTTCTCAACGATTATATTAATATCGTGATGATAATTATTCCGCTACGAAACGAATGGAGGATGTACCAAATAGCTAAAAAAAACTCATATTATTATCCAAAGAGGTTCGGAATTCAAGGGTTCTGCGAATGAGATTCCACGAACCATTTTTCCCTATTTCACCATGTACATACGTATTCAAATCTACATTGTTAGGGTCAAATTCGCTGGATATATGTCCAGGCTTACGAATCTAGATTAAATTTAAGCTTACATAAAATGTTTTAGGCGGCTTCGAGCATTTTCTATTGAGTGACACAAAACAATATAAACCTACATAATTTCGTCTAACAACAAAAAGTCATATTACTCTCGGACGGTGAACATTTGAAATAAAAACACATCATTGAAATGTAAAAACAGACGATAAATACTACATATTCCAAAGAACTTTAGCTTCAGACCAAAATCTATATATGTATATAAAAATCAATGTCTGTCTGTCTGTCTGTTTGTTTGTTTGTTTGTTTGTCTGTCTCTTAATAGTCTCCTAAACCACTCAACTGATCGCGATGAAACTTTCAGGACTTATTGTGGATCATGCCGGGGATGGTTCCTGTGAAAAAAAATCGGGAAAAAACGGGAACGGGAACAGGCCTGCTCACGCGTCAGATAACGTACTAGGAACGGGAACGGAAACGGGATCGAGAACGGGATCGGGAACGGGAACGGGAACACACGGGATGAGTGGCATTGCAAAGCATGCTGGGTCAGCTAGTAAATAAATAAAAAACTGAATTTTAGACAATGAATGGAAGTTATTAAAAATCTAATCGACATTTTTTCAAAATCTTTCTTTTGTCCTTAGAAAATGATGATAGTAGTTGTCTTCTATTCCTATTGTGTTTTCCTCCTTTTTGTATGTATAGTGTTTAAATGCGTAAAGCCGCGTACTCATTTGCGAACATGAGCGTGTAATGTAATGCTCGCTAATGTGGACGCCATGTACACACTTGCGAGTCCCTTTGTGTCCGCGCCAAAAACCGACACCGCGTGGATCGCCACGAACGTTGCAGAGCGCGCTCAAAATATGCTCGCGAACGCGTACACATTTACAAAATTTGTTGCATTACACGCTCATGTTCGCTAACTTCATCAAATGACATAGATTTCTTGCGAATTATAATAATAACTTTATCCTTATTCGTTATAAATGTAGAACGTACATAGATAAATACATACGGATATGTGGTTACCTCACTTTATCAACTTGGACCATATGGGATAAATAATATTGCGTTTGCGGTTGATCGCGCCGTCGACTCTTCCCTTTGATTTCTGGTCTGTTTACACCAGCCGACGCTCTCGACAACATCCGCAGTTGATTTATCGTCGTTACGTGTGACGTTTCGCTTGCACGTGTCCTTCTCTCTCTCTAGATTTTCGTGTAAACACGTGGCCGATTCCAATCGTTGGCCAAAAGCCAAAAGCTTTCAAGACATCGGTCGTTGAACGACCCACAATAACTCGCTCCAGTCCTCTCCAGTGTACTAATTATAAAATGTAGTGTTGTCGCGACGAACACTCAAGAGAATGATCGTTTCGGTTGAGAAATAACCGCTCTAGAATCTAAATTCACAGGGCGATCCAAAGAGAGCTTTTGCGAAATTAATTGGAATCAATTCTGCAACGAAATTCGTTTTAGACTAATATGATGCACCAATACTTAATCAAAGTTTGATTTTTCGTGGCACTTCACTTAAACGGGTATTACACAGGGATAGTTTACTCGCTACTATATCGCTAGTGTACTAGCCGCTAGTAAACTAACTTGTGTAATAGGCGAAGCTAGTAAACTATCTGGCTAGTGAGACGTCACTTCATTTTGACAGTTTGAGGTTAAGCGGTTCATTTTCAGCTCCCAACACACACAATAAGAAGGTTCAGTCAAAATTTTATTATTAGAAAATACATATTTATTTTAAAAATGTATAAAAAGGAAGTAAAATAAGTGTACAAAAACTGTAAAACAAGTTGACGACAGTGCCACTAGCGGCAGCGTGTATGTACACTAAACAGTGTAATAGGATTACTAGCTACTCGCTACTAGCTCTACATGTCGGCTAGTAAACCAGCGAGATAGTAGCGAGTAAACTATCCCTGTGTAATACCCCCTTTATATGTACATAATATCCTCAACATTTTTCTGCATTTATAGAATAAACTTTTCAATATTTTTAATATTGTAAACTTAGCCACATAAGTAGAAAAAAAATGTTAAAAACAGAATGGGAAATATTTTTGAATTAATGTGTAGTGCCATTGTGTACGTTTTAGCTTTGATTCTACATAGTATGTATGCCTGCCCTTTCCATGCTTTCCTTTTAAATAACAAATTTGTATTGTCGTAACTTTCCCATGCAACGATCCACATTTATAAATCTTAAAGATGCCTTTCGCTCCTGAAAAATTCCAAACGCATGAGTGCAACTTTTATATTCATCGCCTTGCATCGTTTCGTTCACAGCGCGTTTCTTTCATTGAAGTATAAACTGTGTACGTTTCGAATCCTACGATATTATCCGTTTTGTTTTCGGGTCAAGGATTTGCGATATTCGTCTCAAGGTTGTTTGTTCCTTACAATTTCGTATGTTTTATTCCCTATAGATAATGTCCAAGTAGGGTAGTACAATATATCAACGATTCAAGATGGAGTTTCGCCGAAGCGCTTTTGTGAATATTACACAAAAGCATGAAACGCTATTAATTAAAGCCTTGTTGTTTTATTTCTCTGTTTCACTACGGTGTTGGGCGCGAATCTCAGATTCTGTGTAATTTATCATCGGCTCGTATTACACAAAAAGTTTAGCTTTCCTTTTGGGATTATTTGATAAGGAATCTTCTATCCGTTGTTCGCACATTTGATCCGACGCGTACTTCGGTCGCTTGAAATTCAAATTTCAACAAATTTTTTTTAATAGCTACCTAAATTATACTACGTGTATTCAAACGAAATATATAATATGTATTTGCGATGTGAAAGGTTTAAATAAATTCGTTCGTGAATATTTTATAGCACGTACTCGAGCGTCAAAATTGTTCGAATAAAATCACCCTTCCGCATAAATTTTTCCGCATTTTTCCTCTCGCACGGAAAATCCTTTCGTTTTCTCGGATCGCCACAACTTTCCCTGTGGAATAGGACAGCGTTTGTTCCCATTGAGACGTTTCCGTATCAGCTGATTTATCCTGTTTTATTCAAACTCATCTTCATTCTAGCGATGATAACTTTTTAACTACCAAAAAATAGTGCAAAGCTTGAATTATTCGAGAGTTAAAATTTTCCCGCATTTTACGTTATAACATTGAATTTATCATACAGTTTAAACGTGTACTTCGTGTATATTTTGTACACGTGATGCACTCGATATTTACTGTGAAGTTTATCGCTAATTTTAACTCAATACGAATTATGTAAACGCAAATTATTCCATTCAAATTTTCATTAAATCGACTGTTATGATTTTGATTTTTCGCACAATTTCCTACAAGTACACAAAGCTCGTATAATACGTGGTTGAACTTACAATGGTTATTAAATTATCATTAAAAGCACTCATTGTCAGTAGCGGTACTTCACTCTCGAGTACCTTTACATTCGGCAAATATCGCGGTTCGATTCCTTCAACACCATAATTTTCAATGGGAAATTCTGTATAACTAGCCACTTTTATAATAAAGTGTTCATAATAAAATATCATTTACACAATCTCTTATGCTAAAATTTATATAATAAGAGGATTTGAATATTTTCAAGTGGCAAATAAATTTAAATTATTCAGGATATACGCGTTGTCGAAACGGTGTCAAGGATTTTCTATTTTTTTTCTTTTTTACAGAAATAATGAGAGAATTTCTTGAAAATGAGGCATCTCATGAAACGTAATTGAATTTTATTTAAATTATGTGAATAGCGTACAAATTCAGGGCCGCTATTTTCCTTTTTTTTTGTTTCTTATGAATCGTGTTTCTTTCAACAGTAAAAGTTCAACGCGTAAGGTGATAAATTAAATTTTTGATATTTTTCCCGCTATTGTTTCGGCACCCCTGTCGGAAAATTCGCTTTTCCAGGTCTAAAAATTTAAATTTTCCATGTAGCGCGTAGGCTATAAGGTTCTACTTTGTGGTAATGTCGTTAGCTAGCGATTAAAGCTTTTCCCGTAATTGCGACCGAGTTTTCCCTATTAATTTCGTGAAAAATATCGAAATTATTTCCTTGTAGGCGGGAATATTTTAATACGTAAATCTTTCATTTACGTCTAAATTGTGTCTTTATTCAAAAGGGAAAACCAATATAACCGCGCAATTAACGAACATCTAACAAGCGTCAAATATTCACTTAAACACGATAAGACTAGTCAATACCCGTTGACAGTGTCATTGGGTGGCTATCATTTATGTACATATTTAATAGTTCAAAATGTAGCGAAAATCTAGTAGGTAGTTGAAAATTTTGAGTGCTTCACGCTACCCGTGCCGTGTGTATATTTATGAGTGAGCTCGTGTATGCGAGCGTTCCACGGTTATCCAGCCAGGCAGACCCTTGCGTTACCATGTACATATATATAGTAATTCTATGGTTGTCTATTTATATAAAATTAAAATCGGTTTTATATTCGAGTAAACCACAATACGCAACTTCTTCGCAATATGTTAAACCCAAAACGTAATTCGCTCAGTTGCTGCCGCAAAGTCCTCGTAATTCCCTCAGAGATTGATGCCAAATTTGGGGCAAAAAGGGGTTAGCTAACCTTGTCCCAAAATTTTCTCGCTACGCCCAACTTCTGACCGTGGAAAATTGTGGCTTTTCCGACCTAAAAACCGAAAAAAAAAACTACATATATTCTTCTCTCACTTTCTCGCCTGACGCAAAGTGGGTTTCGATGGAAAACGACGCGCGTCCAGAGAATTCGAGATTTATCGTCCTAGTCCACACGTTTATACTGTTTCCTACTCTCACTTATTATGACCGTTGGCTTTTTCTCTTTCGGTTCGAAAAAACCGAGTTTTTCCGACAGAGAAATTGGGTCGGAAAACCGAAGCGAAGAATTCACGCTCGACCCGACATGTATCTTCATTGACCTCGCTATAAAATACACTTTTTACACGATTGTAAAACATAATTTTATAATGCGCCAAAAAGGAAATGCAATTGGTGTAGATTAGAGAATGATTAGTAGTCTATGTACGCCCTTACACAACGACGACTTGATTGATAAAATCATCACGTGGTACCTACTTGAACAGTGTACATATAAGCACATTGTATCTGCAAACAAAGATCGCTAGTAAACGTTTCCCTTATGATTTAGTTAATGGGGCAAAATGTTATATATAAAAAATGTATTGTGATGAAATTTTACGACAATCGTACAATATACGACTGGGAATAACGAATCGCCAGTAAACAAATAAATAAGCTGCGTTTATGGCTAGCTTTATTGTGATTTACGGCGTGTCGATGGTCAGAAAAGCGTTTTTCGCCTAATATTCGGCCAAACGAGGTGAGGTCAAGGTCAGCGGAAACATACCGAGCGTGTTAGAATTTCAAGTTCTAGGACTCGCTGTTATTGTATGTAAAATGTACATGTCGTAATAGTGTAGGGTACGAGTATTACATAAACGATCGGGAACTGAAATATGCATACATAATATGCTTGTTGTTTGTCCTAGTCGAAAATCGGCCTGAAACAGAACTTTAACGTTTTGATCGATAAGTGTCGAAAACGAAGGTAATACATCACTACGATTGTATTTGAACAAATGTTGGTAATTCTACGCACAGCGACTGCGACAGCAACAGACAGGTGAAGGACTCACATGTGTGCTTCAAAAACACTCCGACAAAGAGCAAACAGTCAAACAGAAAAATGAAAAATTGATAATAAACGCCTCTCATAAATATTTAAAAATCTCGTCCGGTTTGCTTCGCTTACTTTTCCACAATTACTATTTAACGATTTCAACTGCTCACAAAAGCTCGAATGGTGTTTGATTAATTCACACGCTACCTTTTTATTCTGTGTGTAACTCGTTCCAGTCGTTTGTCGCTTTCGTGATATTCAAAATTAAGGATGCACAGGTGCGATTTGTTGAATAGTTGCAAAATAGGGTTAAAAATGCCAAAGGACGTATTAGTTCCTTAATAGCATAATCAGATTGCTTTGACTTTGGGCAAATTCAGAAATATTGATTCATCTTTGAGATACGATTTCCCTTATCAATCTGATGCGGCTTTCTGATTTCTCGTACATAATTAAACTGTCTCGTGAATATAACAACACGCTTAATTTGAAAATGCTTTTATCCTAATGGATAGTGGCAGGCTATTTTAGCTAAAAGATATTTTGTATTCAATGCGAAAAATTCCCAACACGTTTTAGCCTTGCAATTAGAATATTTTTAATTGGTGTACTATAACCATTAATGAGGTCGACCTTTTATGCGAAAAGAGAAACTTTTTAACAATTTAAAGTAATTTCATCAATTTGACGAATTTATTTTCCTCTTAAAAGAACTTTTTTAAAAAGGAAAACCAATTTATTTTTTTCGAGCGCAACCTCATCCCCTAGTTGCAACTGAAAAATACTTACGGTAAAAGTCAACGTTTATTGTTAACGATCGATCACGAGCCATTCAAACGAGACAATACTCTCGCGAAACCCATGAGAAAGTGCTGTGAATTTTTTTTCCTTCAACAAAGAAGAAAAATTACTGAAAATTGAACACAATGACGTAGCGCGTCCATTAACCCAGTTCTTCTCGTCTCCGATGGACGCCTATTGTTTCCGGATTTTTCCTCTCCTTAGCAGCTGTTTTCCCTTTGCCGCTTTTCTCACACACACACAAAATATCCTTTTTTTACGAAATACCTACGTTTATTATTATTTTAATTAATCCTCTTTGCAAAAAGTTGCTCTACGACGCGCTTTAATACAAACGAGACGACTGTCGCGTGCAGAACGAAACTTTTCCTATTTGTATGTACATCAGTTTTTACGAATTTCCATATAACTTTTTCATTTAAGTTTTTATGTTACAAAAAAAACTTTTTCCGATACAAATTCATTGGAATTTAGTGTACCACTTAATAAAGTTACATGGTACTATAAAAAAAATTGTCAAAATTTTACAATATTGGCTACAATTTGATTCTAGAAACAAACATCTACATCTTACAGTATTCAGTTTCACAGCTTTCTAAGTAAGTGTTCTTACTTGTCAATGAGCTTGGATACAACAAAAATTCTTTTAATATGTGTGCTTTCTAATTGTCGCACTTTTAAAATATGATCGGCACATTCACGTTCCGTGAAATGACAGTTTCAACATCGATCAATAAAAAAATAGCCTGAAACCTAATCAAACAAAAATAAATATGTATAAATAATAAAGCGGCAAGTTCAATGTTTACACTGTCTATATAAATATTAGCGGTGTGGCTAGATCGTTCCAAACGAACAACAGTTACGCAATAGCGGATTTTCATTGTTGCTCGTTTGGAAAAATCGATCAGCCATTGTTATAAAATGAAGCAAAAAAAAAAAAGCTATTGTCAATCGACGTTTATTTATCGCGACAAACGCTAAGTCGGTGTATCTGCTTTCGAGATATATATTTTTTTTTTTGCAGTTCCAAGATCGATTCCTGCGATTTTCACTTGCCAGTTCGACCATGACGGTGATAATTCCGTTTTCAAACTGTTGACATTTTATAATTGTTCTGAAAATATTGAATCTTATCTATGACAACGATACGTTTGCTACTTTTGATGATTTTTTGGCTCGTTGATTTTAAAATTACAGAGCTGTATCCAACGCGGAAAACTCACTGATTACTAACGCTGATTTTATTATTATTTAATATTTTTATCAAATTGAGTTTATCAGTACGTGGATGTTCTTTCAATTGGCAGTTTATCAATAAATTTAATATAACCGTCTGATAGTTTATCAATTATACACCTGAAAAATGCACAATATGGATTAATTGCATGTAATTTATAATCTTATCGTACATCAAATTTTTTTTCTCAGTATATTGTGTTCGTATTTCTTTTTGAAGCAAAAAGTTTTCTGTATTTTACAGAATCATAAAAATTCTTTATAATAACGCCTCCGTTTGGACTTTTTTATTACATTTTGGATTCATACTTTCGACCTTGATTTAGTCTTATCAGATTTCGAAGTGGCCAGGTGTTATTTATATTGTGATAGTCGTTATCAACGTATGTATTAACAACGATTAAAACAAATATCTTCTCTACATGATGAACATCTGATTGAAGGATGCAATCATTATTTCAGTCGGTGTCATTTTCGACAAATTTTACACTAATTTAAAACGAACGAACACAAGGAAAGGATTAATTGTACAACAAGAGGATAAGCATGAGTAATCTGAAGAACTAACGACGCACTCACTACTTAGAGTAATGACACACTCTTTGTTCAAAATCAAAATCCGTCAAAAAATAATAACGCGGTATAAATAAAGGGAAACTCAAGTTCGTGGACATCGTTTTATTTTTTTTTTTTTTCATTTCCGAAACATCGACTCATCTAATAACTACCATCCACTTCGTTTCAGCCGTCAAACACATTAATGTGCGTGACAGTATGTAGATAGATAATCCCCTGTTGGGCCAAAATTTTCAAATATTCAAATGCCACGGTTGGCAGTACTTGTCGCGCGCTCACGCACAAAATGGCCGACGCGTGTCAAATGTCAAATTTTTAACCATTTTCCATTAAAAATTATGAAATTATACGGCGACCACCTGTTGGCCAATTACGCGTGGATAAAATATGCACGATCATTTATTAGGAATGTTTAATGGAAACGAACAAAAAGTTTAAAAAAATATATACACATATGTATGTACCTACTAACGAGTAACTCAAATTTGAAAAATTACATGTTTTGGTTTTAGTCGAGGCCGTTGGCGATATGTTATCGATGCTAGAAATTACATTGAAATAAATACAACTACCTAACAATTTTGTAATCGTTTACATAACAATGAATTGATCGTTTTATTCTACTTGCAAAAACTTTGTTGTATTACGAAGTGTCCATTAAAAAAAATCCACATGTTTCTTTACGGTTCAATTAACCTTCAATGTTTCAAAATCATGCAATCCACCAAGTCGCATTACCTCAGAATTAGCACGCCAGTTATGCAAAGATTCGATTCAGCCACTGATAATAAATATTTAAACATAATTTCTACCGGAATTGATCAATTGAAACTGGTGCGTCGAATTCGACCCTCTAATCGCAATGAACTTGAATATTCAACGTTGCGCATATACCTATACAATGAGCGTTTATACATATGTACATATTTCAGCGTAGGAATTGCCCGCATTGAAAATTTCCATTTGCGCAATTTGGCAAATCTCCTTCAACCGATCTAAACAATTGGAACATTCGATCGGTCGAATTGGTTAACTAATCGATAATCTTTCGCTAAAAGTACTCCGCACGCTTCTTTTCGTAATTTTGAAGAGAATTCTCTGTAAAAAAAAAAAGTCGTCGCACACCGTTTGCGTCTTATACGTAGTGAAAAATTTATGACCGTATGCAAATGCAGACGCATCATACGTATTCATATTTTGCACGATCTGTTGAATTATTCAGGCGTGATTCGATCATCCACTGCTCAAACATCACCACTGTTAAATGGCGTCATTAAACTGTTGATCATATTGTTCTAGTTTCTGGCGTGGGATCATCGTCGTCGTCGTCGTCTATCCGGCCACGGTCCCCTATACGCTTAAAGTGCAACCGTTTCGCTCGTCTGTCATTCCCGAGACAGTTCTCATTAGCATTGTACGATTTCGCTGATTTTTTTTTTTTTTTTTTCATACAGATCTACCGGAAACTTCATCGGCGGAGTGGGACCGGGCGCTGCGCCCTCTCGCAGTGCCCCTCCTACGCCCCACCAACTGGAGACGCCACGGAGCCCTGCACACTCCGTCACCAAGTATGACAAGTAAGCAAAAAACCAATCTTCTTTATAATGCAACATCGTATTTTATGATCAAAGGACCTATGAAGTCATCCTACATTACAAAAGAGTGAATCTCAGCAGTCAAAGTGCAATGGTTCAAGCGAAAGCTTTGCGTGAATTTGATATGACTCGTGAATTGTGTCATCTATTGCATTTTCCATGTGAACAATTCAAGTTATTTTTTTTTTCATTTTCACTTAATAAAGGTGTCCCAAAATTGACGCAAGAAGTAATTTTGATAGAAAACACAGGTTTTTAATTCAAAATTGTAATTTTTTTTATTGATTCATAAAGTATACAGTATAGGGTTAAGTATGGAGTAGCATTTAGTAGCATAATTTACACATCCCGAATGTTAATCACACATAAAATTGTTGCTCTGAATTGTCGAAGGTCTTTCTTTTTTTTTGCAAATTATGCTTTGTCGTGACAATGTGCACTAGTGAGTATTTTCGAATGAATCAAATCACTGGAACTTCCCCGATACAAGCATACGGTTCAAGACAGTAGCTTACGTTCCACTGTAGGAGGCTTCTTGTTGGGAGTGAACCCCGATGTGCTACTCTATACATAACCTAATACTGTATACTTTATGAATCAATAAAAAATTTACAATTTTTAATTTAACACCTGTGTTTTCTATCAAAATTACTTCTTGCGTGAATTTTGGAACACCTTTACAAATTCGTCGATCGTATTTTGTGATCAAAGGATCTATGAAGTCATCCTACATTACAAAAAAGTGAATCTTAGCAGTTAAAGTTGAATGATTCAAGCGAAAGCTTTGGGTAAATTTGATATGATTCGTGAAGTGTGTCTTCTGTTGCATTTTCAATGTGAACAATTCAGGTTAAACTTTTTTTCATTTTCACATAATGCAAATCCTTCGATCGTATTTTATGATCAAAGGATCTATGTATGAAGTTATCCTGCATTATAAAAGAGTGAATCTTAGCAGTCAAAGTTCAACGATTCAAGCGAAATTTTTTCCTAAATTTGATGACTCGTGAATTGTGTCCTCTATTACATTTTCAATGTGAACAATTCTAGTTTTTTTCTTTTCACTTAATGCAAATCTGTCGATTGTATATTATGTGCAAAGGACCTATGAAAGTCATCTTGCATTACAAAAGAGTGAATCTTAGCAGTCAAAGTTCAATGGTTAAGTTTTGTAAATTTGTGTAAATTTGATATGACACGTAAATTGTGTCCTCTATTGCATTTTCAATGTGAAGAATTCAAGTTAAACTTTTTTTCATTTTCACTTAATGCAAATCCGTCAATCGTATTTTATGATCAAAGGACCCATGACTTATCCTGCATTACAAAAGAGTGTATCTTAGCAGTCAAAGTTCAATGGTTAAGTTTTGCGTAAATTTGATATGACACGTATGTAAATTGTGTCCTCTATTGCATTTTCAATGTGAATAATTTACATAAGTTAAACTTTTTTTCATTTTCACTTAATTCAATTCCGTTGGCTGTGTTTGTATGAAAATTTTATTCAAATTGTATTCTTCGAAAAAAATATGTAAAAAGGTTTGAGATAAGATCTTGTTTACTACGAGAAAATTCTGTTGTGATTGTCGAGAACTTACCTACAACAATAAAATTTTCCGTAATTGTGTTTGGATAATATTTTGTTAACCTTTTAAGATCGCCATGACATGCTTGTGATTTACGAACAGGTCGAGCGTGTATTATTGATCTACTTATTGTTTATTTATAATATGATAATTATTTAAATGTACCGGTTGATAAATATTCGATTGGGTAAATTACTAACGTCTATTTCCGTTTGAGTATATCCACCACTTTTTTTTTTTTTTGTTTTTCAAAGGTAGAAAGAAATTGAAGAGCTAAGCCTAATTGTGAGTTGATCTATTATTTTCTGCCCTCAAGTTTAGTCGGTTTGTATTAAGGCTCCCGCACACCGCTGCAGGTAGGAAAATAGATAGGAAAATCTCAACGGTGGTATGGTGGGGAGTTGTATCGCATATCCGCGATTTATTCAGTTAATAAGCCAAACAGAGCGCGTGACAGCAAAGTTGACCTTAAACAATAAATATTCGGGCATAACCACGTGGTGAAAACTTTAGTTTGCCATGAAACGGGCGTAGGGGGAGGCGGGGGCAATTATATACGTCCGTTACATATTTGTGCAAAAACAATTGATTACACTGTTCGACAAATGACGACTTTTCTTTTGCTTCAGAGACGAGATATGACTTTACTTAAATAATTAATCCTAAATAATATTCTTTAATTTCTTGGTGTTGTTCGTTCGATGTCTCAAAATCTGTCAACTTCTTGTTCAAAATGAATATTGAAATCTATAGTCGGGTATTTTATCTTTTATTTGTAGTACTTTTCAGCTTTCAGATCTTTCTAAATAGTCGTCCAGCTCAAATCAAAAGTCAAAAGTACGTATTTTCACTTGGGATTTTTTCCCACTGTTAATACTATTTTATATTGAGTGTTTTCTATTGAAACATGTTTATTGGGATAGTGTTCTGGCCACACTATTTTTTGTTTTCGAATACAAAAACTGAAAACGCGTCTACAACAAGACGGATTGCCGCCGAATTCCGGCGATTTCGCCGATTTCGATGACGTTTGTGGAAAAGTTGTATGTAAATAACTCTGACTTGAGAATCGTGAGTGAAATACAAACGTTCCGAATGCGAAGTGACAGATGGTAGTTTGATAGCTTATGTCAGAGTGACAGAAACCGACGTTGCGCAGGCCGGTAGACTTGCGAAATTCGCTAGTTTTGCCTAGCTAGGTTTTCATACGCGATTTCGTAGCGGTGTGCGGGAGCCTTTATGGATGTGCTAACTGGCGCTAACTAGGATTCGATCGATCTTGGATCTGTTCATTTTATTTTAAACAACGTACGACCACCCTGTACTTATTTACTTATCATCCACCGACGCCCGCTTTGCAAATTTAACGACATAATTCCCACGAAGGACGTTAATAATTTAGACGCCTAGCGGTCGATCTACGAATCCAACATTCGACGCCAAGACGTCGCAGTCGGCGTCACTTTTCCTAAGTTTTCCGTCACATTTAACGGCTCGACGAATCGACAAGAGCCCGCATATCGACACTGCCATTCACTATCATCGAGATAACGATCCAATATCGAGTTTTTTTCCTTTTTTCCAGCTGCAAACTTCAAATTGCGCGGATATTTATCAGTGCGACGAACAGTGTCGACGAGTGCACTCGGAACGTTCACCGGTCGATAATGTGATCGGAACCGTTAACCCTTTCGAGACGCGACGTTTAAACTCAGTTTGTGCGTTAAATAATTTATTAGTATAACAAGAGTGTCTCCTGATAATAAATTTTAATTTAACATGAGTTTTGACAGTCGAATTTGGGCTTATGCGATTCGACTTTTGAATGATCGTAAAACGTGCCTACTTCCTTTCAGTGACATTTACTAAGTGATAAAAGATCGTCAAATCGTTTCGTCGAAACGGCAGTAGATTGATACGCAAAATGAGTCAAAGTGACTTAAGCCACTTTAAAAATCAACGACGCAATTGACAAAGTTTTTCCACATATTCATTTTGTCGAAAAATATTAGAATTAAACGATCAATGTGGTACAATGTTAATATCACACTTATCTACGTACATATTTTATCGAAACGTTTACCTGAATTAAAAAGGTAGATAAAAGCGAAATGACAACTTGTACCTACATACATACATCAGTGTAAACTTCAAAATCTACGATAATATTTTTTTCATGTTTATGCATGTGGGCGTATTTTTTTTTTTTTAATACCACACTATTAATTGTAGTGTGACGTTTTTACAGTTTGACATTTGACACAGTTATCTTCGAATCAAGTTTTTCTAGTTTTGCCATGCGAACAAAGGCTAATTCTCGGAACGAGATCTGTTTCAGTTCCTGGTTGAAAGACATGCATCGGTCAATACGAGTGTGTACTTCTTATTTAGCAGACCGTCACACTTTCGTTCGGATAATAAATAACTTCATGTATTACTTCATCGAATGAAACGTTCGAAAGTATGATAGATACTCTCGTACAAAGGGGTCCAAATCGCAAATTAGCTATTCCCAGTCACCGATTACCAATTATACACCGATTTCAGTATACATTCAGTATGTAAATACAGCAATCCTTTACTATTCGCGTTGGCAACTTTCTTAAACAATTCCACGAATACCAAAACCGAAATTTATGAGGAATTACTAATGTTTTACACGTTTTTGAACTCGCAATCACTGTTCTAACGTTGTTGAAAAAACTTCGACTCGGACGCAACCTTAAGAAGTGTATGTTTACTTCACTGTTTATATCGTTAATTAAACCACACATTTTCCCTATAAAATACTTTTGATGTATACTTTTTACTTTACGTAGTATAGATAAAGTATTGTTTGGTTTATAAAACAGCAATACATTTTTCTATACAGTGGAATTACGTATGGAATAGCGAATAGTGAAAGATTGCCGTATTTATTTTGCATTAAATTTTTTTATTCCAACTCTTGCGCAACGTTTTAGATTATGACAATCGTCGAAAGTAAACTGCGAATGGTTTCACAGTGGATTTAATTAATTTGAAAGTAGACGTAAAACGTTCGTCTCTCATGTGTGTATTGCAAATAAATAAATAAATATAAATGAAGGGGGGGCAGCAGGATCATATGTGTAAATATTGATACAGTTTTGCTCGAATGCGCGTCCGTGTCAGTGACGTCACTGTTGCCATTGTGTATTCGCGGTTTTTTTTTTTAATTTTCTGCACTTGAGTTGGCGATTCTGTGGCGGCCGGTCGCCGGCAGAGAGCGCGCCAAATTGTGATTCAAATTCGAACGGAAGTTGACTTGTTGTGATCGAGTGATTTTTGACGTGTCGCCAATAATTATGACGATGCACAAGAGTGTATCCCAAACGACAATGGACGAGGAGATCAAAATTTTCGAAGACTCGTATTCGGAGACCACGTCGACAGACTCTTCGATCAACGGAAGCCTCGGACCGACGGACGACAGGTACATCCTCATAATGAGTCACGAGACTGTGTTAAAAAAAATTAACGTAGTGTTCATTATAATTAGGTTCAAATTTATATTCGGAGATTTACCTTATGTGATTTTTTTTTTTTGTTCGATGGTGGCTATAAATGTTTGTATGTATGTAAAGTCGTATAACCTGTTAATTATTATTTGATGTTTTACTTCGTTGTTCTTTCGGTATACAAACGAGTAGGAAAAGCGTTTCAGTTTCAGCACTTGTGTAAATTCCGCGCTGTTAGCGGTTGTAAAGTAAATATTTATTTCGCATATAAATTTAACCTTCAGTTTGGCTCAAGTGATCTTTTCACGATACGATGAACTTGCGTACGGTAAAATTTTGTACAACTAATACAAAATTTTACCGTTCAATCAAACTATGATGCGTTTCGTTTTCGTTTACTTATTTCAGCTGATATTAAATGGTAGTTTGATATTGTATGTAATTAGTTTGATAATATTGTCTTGATTTTTATCAATAATACACAGATGTGATAAAAAATTGGTTAATATTAATGTACCGGAAGATATACATACATGCATACATATGTATGTACATTATCGTCGTTTATCAAAACAGTTTGTTCAATTTGTTGATTTTAAGTGATTAATAGTATTATATCGATTGGTTGTCTTAATGTTTTTTTTTTATTAAAGTGTTTGAATATCAAAATCTTCAATACCGTACTTGATGTATACTTTTTTGGCAAAGCTCTGTACTTACATATATAACGTTTTCTCGGAAAGACAATATAAGGAAATTTACCTTGTACATAAATGTTAAACGATCATTGACTCTATTGCAGCGGCTCCCAAGCTATGTGTCGAGCGAGTCGAGCTTTGGTGTGTCGCGAAAAGTTTTTGAAGTGTTAATTTTTATCCCAGCTGCTTCTTTTCGTTGATTAAATTATATATATATAAATAAATAATACTATATAATAAAAACAGTACCCCTCCACCTTATGCCCATTAAGGCTAGGTGGGTCGCGAAAGTTTGTAGTTCTAAAAAGTGGGTCGCAGTACATACTAGTAAAAGTTTGGGAATCACTGCTCTATTGCGTTAACTAATTACAAATTTATATACATGCATATGTATGGGTATTTACAACACGTCATTGTGGTTTGTATGTTAAATATATATTTTTTTAATTTATTTACATGCGATACAAGTGTATAATATCTATCATTATTTGTAGTAATTTATGTTTAGTAATTATTATTTTAAAATATCTATCAAAAAAAAAACGAAAATGACCTTTATCATTCAGGTGTTTCTATAGATTTTATCTTTGGTATTATCATAGTCCAAATGTCGGAGATAACGCATTGTTTATATTGAATATTGATTTTTTTACAATGTAAGAACCGTCGAATTTATCTTCGTCGCAATGTGAATAAAACTGAGGGGAAATTAATAAAAAATTAATACAATTTTTTTTCGTCTGAAGTATAAATTGTAACATCTGAAAATTCCGGGAAGCAATTTTCGGCAGTTCGTAAAATATATATCAATGACAACATCCCTCGTCAATTACAAAGTCGTTAACTGTCATCGCTCGTTAGCGGAATATAATAACGGCGAACAAGCAGTAGCCGTTAATCGATTAAACAATTTAGACGGAGAGCATTTTCGCCTATCCAAAATATTTACAGGAAATGTAAAATTAACATGTCGGATCGTTTCATCTTATTTATTTAAAATGATTATCTTCCATTATACACCGTCAAAGTATTTCTAACATACTCGAAGACAATGTAAATTCACCGAAACCTTTTTAGCCTAGTGTCCGTTTTCCAGTTTTTGCTCTGCAAGATTTAAAATCTATTCTATACGGTCGAGATCAAACGTGACCCAAAAACGTACCAATTCGGCGTACATTCAAACGTATCATTCGATCAAAGAAATTATTCGGTCAACACTTTACCGACCCCGCATCTCTTTGATGAATAAAAATATTTCGTCGTATGTGCTCAATTTAAATCACATTCAAAGGGTGATAATGTACCTACATATTATATGCACTGTACTTTTCTCCGGTTAAATACTAAATCAATTTGGTATGTCACAAGAAGTATTGACACGCATGGTACCAAATCTTACCATCGCCAAAGCTTGACAAATTAATTTGCTACACGGGTCAAATGGTCAAATGTATGTGTCATTCAAAAAAATTGATGAACCGTTGTTGCTTGCAACATAAATGTCGCCTTCTGTGCAACAAACGACCCACATACTTGAACCCTAACACATTCACCAGATGAACTCTTGTTATGTAACAGATTTTCAGTGTTTTTTTTTTCATTTTCTTTCAGAAATGGCAGTAAGAATTCGTGGTCTGCAAACGAGAGCCGGGGGGGCGCAGAGGGGTCGCTGGCGGCACCGGCCTCCAGCTCAAAAGCTCGTCAAAAGAAGTTCAATAGGCATTTTCCTCAAGCAACTACAGACGAACGCGTGTTGAACTGTAAGCTTATTTCGTAATAGTACTCGATGCTTGTTCATGAAAATTTTTCATTAAACCTAGAAGTTATAATTGACTTTTAGAGTTTATTCTATGTACATATGTATGTATCATTGATTTTGCGTTAGAGGTATTCAAACCATTTACTATGATCTAAACCAGTGCCTATGGTCGGAACCTTTTACTTGCTAAAAGTCAAATCAAGGAAAAAGTAGCCAAATTAGCAAGTTTGAAAGCGGCAACATATTATTTCAGATTAGTTATTTATATCTAGGACAATTTGTGAATATGACCGGATGTAAAGAAGAAGAAATAAAACGCAGAATCAAACTAGGATGGAGTGCATTTGGAAGAATGAACATAGTTTTTAAATCAAACATCCCGCTATGCATACATAGGTACGACCAATGCGTACTGCCAGTTATTACTTATAAATGTGATACATGGATGCTAAATTCAAGAATGTTAAGTAAGATCCAGTGCACAGAGAGAAGCACGGAAAGATGTATGCTCGGTATAACAAGAAGAAATCGGGTAAGAAGCATGACCAAAGTGGCAAATATAGCGTGTGAAAAACGTGGCTGGGACACAGTGAGAAGAATGGATGGCAGATGGACGCAAGAAATACTGGAATTGTATCCGAAAGGATGTGAAAGAAAGCAAGGTAGACCGAGTGGACGATGGGCTGATGAATTGAGAAGAGTGTGTGGAGTGTTGTCAATAATAATCCAAGCATTATAGTAAAATATAAAAAATATGAACTTCAGCTAATAGTCAGATTAGGTTATGGCCGAAACTAACCTAACCTAATCTAACTGAAATTTAATGTAGATCATAGTAGTTTTGTTCTTATACAATCAACTTTTATGAATGTATATTTTTTGTTATTCAGATTATTCCTGTGCTCTTGTCGGTGATATTCTACTGCAAGGACACCTCTATATTACTAAGAATTACTTTGCTTTTTATTCTAATGTATTCGGTTATGTAACAAAAGTAAGAATTTTTCTTTTTATTTTATATTTGTATGTACTGTAAAATTTTTGTGTTCAAAATGCTTATTTCAAATATTTGATTTTCAAGCTTTTGATACCTACGGCCTCAGTCTTGCGAGTCAGTAAAGAAAAAATGGCTCGAATCATTCCGAATGCCGTGGGTGTCACGACTATGGATGACAAACATGTCTTTGGCAGTTTGCTGTCTCGCGATACTACTTATAAGCTAATGACTCAAGTATGGAAAGCTTCCCCAATTCCGGTTCCTGAATCATCACCAAAGGTATTTTATAGTACATTTTTATGTTTATTTTATTGGGATGTCGTTCAAATTTTTAAACTACAACTCTTTTTTCAGGAATTGAGATTAGGTAAAATCGATATGGAAGCATCCGAATTGTCTCTCGATGACGAATCTTCGTGGTGCAGTCAATCGGGAGGAGAGGAGAGCGTCGGTGGCATTTCAAAGAGTGGTTTACGTTTAACACCACCGACGAGAGCCCACAGAACACCATCGCCAAGAAACAAAACGTCTGACACTGCTATCTCGACCACACCAATCGACGAAGCACCCAGTGAGAAAATCAAAAGAAGACCGATCAAAGCAATTAACGAAATAGACACCATTGGACCCACGTTGAGCGGTACATTTCAACCTACTATCTCGTTATGAAAATCCAGGAGAATATTTGTTCATTAAAACTTATGATGTTTATTGTTTATAGTGGCTCGCAAGGTGACTGCAAATGCTATACTAGCTCAAAACGGATCTGCTATTATCCGAAATAGCAAAAGACAAAGATCGGCTTCCGCTCCGGGCAGTAGTACCTTAGTGTCGGGCATCGTGAATGTTCTACCAAAGCACTCCACATTACTTGTCGTAGCTACTATTTTATTAGTGATGCTATTCATATCTGCTGGATTTTTACTTTATAGAATAGGAATAGTCAGGGATAAGTTGGGTAATAGCATTGTTTTAGAAGTGAGTACTATTTCATAAAATAATTTTTTTTTGTATTTTGCTTTTATACTGTGACTTATTCGCGATCGTTATTTCTTTTCAGGATAATGTATTATTGTTGAAGAAAGGTGATGATTTTTATAGTGAAATATTGAAATGGCATTCACAACTCCATTCAAAGTCAGCACTACAAGTGCACGACTTTCTCAATTCTAATCTTGAACAAATAGCAAAGGTGCCTACAATATTTAAAATTCTTTTAATGTATAAAAATAGTTATGATATTAAAGTTATTGTTTTGTATCAAATTCTAGGTTCGGCAGTCGCTTGAGACATTGTCGACTTTGATTGGAGGCATCACCAATGACAATACGAATTTTCCATCATCAGGAGGAATTAGCAATAGTGCAGTGAATAGTGATAAGTTAGAAACTGTACAAACTGTTGGCGTCGGCCATGCGATGAACGACGGAGAGAGTTAGCGCTCAGGATGCAGCCATATTCGTGTGTTAATTTTGAGCTCCTTCGCTCTTAGTGTGATCTTCAAATATTAAATAATTATACTTGCCAAATTTTAGTTAGTTGAAAATGATTATTAATATATATAAAATGTTTGTTGTTTTTTTATTTTAAATATACATTTATTTATTTTGATCTGATTCGGTCTAATGGCAGTAGACACTGTTTTGTTGTAAGGATACAATCATACGATCAGTTCAACCAAATTAATGACTTTGTCAATTTTTGTAGAAATAGTATCAATTTTTTTTTCTTTTGTATTTCCATTTAATAGACTTTTAGTGCCAATGTTTTTTTGACAAAAAAAATTTTGCTCATATTCGACATGTAAATAGTTTTTCATCGTTTAATGTTTTATACTTCATGTTATTCATACGTTTGTTGTTTCAAAGCGATTCCTCATTATTAACATAAAAAAATAAAACAAATAGTAGTTATAATAATTAAAGAGAGTAACAGTTATTGCCTAATTAGTGATATATATATATGTAAGTGCGAAATGTAAGTGAATTAATCGGAAGCGACATTACGCTCGAGTCCTACATAGTAATTGAAATTCAATTTGTATATTGTATGGGTATTATAATAATTGTTGATGACGAGTATCGGTTTCCGCATATTCTCATCTGTGTGTTATACCATAGTGCACATAAGTAATAATTAATAAATAAAAAATGCTGAAAAATTAGTAAAACAATGAAAATTTTCGAAAATGACAAAGTTATAATACAGAAGTTTGTTTATTTAACATTGTGAAAAAAAATAAGAATAAAATTTTCAATTTAGATGAAAATATAGAATGTTTCTTACATTCCTTTTATAAATCTTCTCTTGATATAAATCGTTTATTGTCATATAAATTTAATTTGGATTTTTTCACTACTTTTTGAACACAACTGTTAGTACTCCATTGTTTTCGTTTAGCAGTATTTTTTAAACTACGGCTTAGTACCTACTATTCAATACCACGTTAAAATTATTTTTTTATAAAATAAAATTCTAATCAAAATTACCATTACCAATGAATCAGTTAAAAAGGTAATTTCTAAATCTTCCATAAATTAAAAAAAAAAATCATACATATAGATGACATACCAATGAAAGAGAAAATGTTATATATATTATTATTATTATGAACATATCATGGTCGTCAAAACTTCCTAGTAGATACCTCTTAAAATCACCGTTAAACATTGTTCATTGTTAGTACATGTATAAATAGAAATATTTTTCGAGAAAAAAATCAATTGAATATTTGAAATGTTTGTACATAACGAATAAAAAGAATTCCATAAATGTTTAAGCTTTCATTTCAGTATTGTTGTATGTGCAATTGCCAGTATTATTGATGGTACGAACTCAACTCTTTTTTATCCTTAATTTGGGTGGTACTTTTCACAAACCTAAACTAAAATAATTATGGACTGACAATGCCCAATATTTTATATTTGTAATGAAATCTTATTTACATAAATGTATCGTGATGAGAAAAATACTGTGTTATGTGCTTTGTCAATTTAGCATCGTTCTAAATTAGTTTGCAAATGCACTTTTTTTTTTTTTGTTCGTTAAACAAAGAAAATTGTATAATATTTCAGGCCAGACTATTGTATATTTACGTTGCACTTTTGTTCATTTGTCTTTCAGTATACAAGTTCACTATACAAATTGTTCATGTGAAGCAATTTCTGGTCTGAAAATATGTGCCGATGAAACAAAACCAAAAACCAAATCCTAATATCTGCATTAAAATCTAAATATATTTTTCTAGGTAACCTTATAAATGATAAATTGACTAAGAGAATATCACACGACAGAAAAGTTCACTGACTTGACCAATATTTGGAAATTACTACGATTGCAAGTGCCAAGTTCTCAAACTTTTCAATCACGCACCGTATACGAATAATTTTGACATTGAAAGAATTATAATATTTTATTCCCGGCATCATTCCTTACCATTAAAATTACCCTGTGATACGACGTGTAAGTTTTAAATAATATAAACGTGAGAAAAGTCGGTTTTTACATCATGAAACAAACTAGAAGAATATATTATTTAATATATAAGTACATATTAGAATGCAGAATCGTTGTGTGTGCAATTGTTATTTATTTTAATTTAAGCGAGTTTAATCTTAATTGAATACGTGCGTCTGGAGCTCGTTTGTTTTTGTATTTAAGGGATGCGTATTGGTTTTTACACATATGTGATGTACAATTTTATGGAAAGTGTGTAGAAACGTGATGGTGTTACATGTATTTTACGTTTATCCAAATACTGCATATGTATATTATATAGCGAATTGTTTACTAATCATTAAATGCTATCATCCACTGCTCCTCTTCTTCCTGCCGATCTACTGTTTATGTTTGTTGTTATTCATTGAAAATGTTTTGTATTGTTGGTAATTGGTTTTGTGCAACTTCTGATACATTTTTACTTTATCCATGTACGTGGTAAATTGTTTTTTTGTTGTGTTTGTATTGTTTTTTGTTCAACTGCAAAATTAAATCTATGAATTTATTTTAATACATGTATATCAAACTTCTAGAGTTATCCCTTTCATAGTTAAAAACTAATCCTTGTTTTATTATTATCAATTAACATTTTATTAAATATTAAATGTTTTATCGTTGGTGTAGTATTTTTTTCATTAGAAATTATGTTAACGATTTTTCAACCACCAAAACTTAATTTATTTTCAATAACAGTGCCTTAGAAATTAGAGCCATTCAGTTTCATTGCTTGCAATATTTTCCTATTGTTTATTCCTCTTTGTTTAACATTTCAACTTCTAAGTTGTTTTTCCATACATGTTCATTTATATCTGTTTTTTTTTTTTTCTATTTAATTTAAAACACATTGAAATGCTTGTCATAAAGTGAAATAAAGAAACGAATGATGGCAAACGTTAGTTTCAATCGATCATCCATGCTTTTTCCATTTGTTGTGGTTGATAATAGTTATATACATACATATAGTGGGGTGTCGGATTATCACTTTACATAAAAAAGGTAAAAAGTGGCATCAAAAGATAAACATTAATTCAACAAGTTTATTTAAAAGGTCATGGTAACACAAACTTCTCAAATACATTCCATCTCAAATTTTCATATCTTGCTAAATAAATAGTAAGATTTTCATTAGTGTTGTGCAACTAATTTGTATATTCCGAATATTAAAAAAAATGGTTAACAAAAAAAAGTTTAAATTTCACTAAATAATCTCGTAAATGAAGCACTTTGTGCTACGAACTAAAAAAAATAACAACACGTTTAGGATCATTTACAACATTATACAATTAGTTAAATGAAGAAAATTTCATACATAATAGATATTAAGAGATTTCGATCAATTTTAAATAATGAATAATGCATTATCAATAAAACATATTAAATGACTGAGAACTTACTTAATGATAATTAATAATTGACATCTAACATGTCGTAGCTTTGGCATATTTGAACATTCCTAATGCAGAGGAACTATTAAGTAGTACTTCAATAAAAATAAATCGATAGAATTAAAAGCTGTTAAGGCACTCTACGATTATTGTACGGTCAAAGTTTGTGTAAAATACTGATAAATTCATAAACTAACAATTAGCGTATGCCAACGTACAAACGATTCCAACTATATAATAAATAGTTAATGAATCCAAATATCAATTGTTAATCTTAATTTTAATTAAATAATAATTAAACCGATCAACGTGTATAAATATTTATATACAATAAATATGGCAACCAATAAATAGACACTAAGTGTATCGAAATTCTACAAGGTTAGTCATTATTATTAAATACATAATAATTGAATTACGAATGACAAAAAGAAAACTTCTAATCGGCATTACAATTATATAATGAGATAATTTGTGAAAATGTTTACAAGTAAGTATAATCTAATTAGCCTGAATTTTCTTAATGATTTCGTTGGTAAATTCGGAACATTTGGCTTTTCCTCCTAAATCACCGGTTAAATATTTTCCTTCTTTGATTACGGCAAAACATGCTTTCTCAATCTTGTCTCCGTGCGAGTTCAATTTCATGTGTCGTAACATCATTACAGCAGATAGCAACAAAGCTGTCGGATTAGCAAGATCTTTTCCAGCAATATCCGGAGCAGTTCCGTGGACCTACAAAAAAATATTAAGTCACATTTTTCACGTCGAAAAAACAATAGAGAAGAATTTTCACTATAATATGTACTTACAGATTCGAATAGAGCTCCATTAAGACCAATGTTTCCTGATGGTGTTAATCCTAAGCCTCCCACAAGCCCGGCACACATGTCAGACATGATGTCACCGTATAAATTAGGCATCACCTAAATGTTTAAAAAATAAAAATCAATAATCTATCCAGAGCAACAATTGGTTAGTAGCAAACATCTTAAACAAATACTCACCAATACATCGTACTTGCCAGGATCTTGAACCATGTTCAAACAGACAGTATCCAAATATTTCTCTTCGAATTTAATATCAGGATATTTTTCAGCCATTTCACGACAACACCTCAAGAACAAACCGTCGGACATTCGCCTAAAAGCATAAATTTCAAAATATTAACATTCAAACACCATTTGACGATTTAAAAACTGAAGAAAAACTTACATGATATTTGCCTTGTGTACAGCTGTAACCTTGTGGCGGCCAACGGCACGAGTGTACTCAAAAGCGAATTCGGCTACTCTCTTAGAAGCATCTTCTGTGATCAACTTGATAGATTGTACGACACCATCTACGATCTCATGCTCAATACCGGAGTATTCACCTTCCGTGTTTTCACGAATCGTGACCACATCAACATTGTCGTATAGGGTTTTATATCTACAAATTTAAATAAATAAAAAATCATATGAATTAAATTCGTTAATCTTACAAATCAACTTGAAATAGCAAAAAAATTGTAAATATGGCAATTAGCCCTGCCTATACCATATTTCACCTTTTACTGATCAAACTTGACAATAGGATATGTAATATACGAACCCTTCTATACTTCTGCAAGGCCTTACGTTAGCGTATAAACTAAACTCTTTTCTAAGAGCAAGATTCAAAGATCGATGTCCCTTACCAATCGGTGTCATCAAAGGTCCTTTGAGACCAATTTTATTTCTATTCACGGAATCAATCGCTTCTTGTGGAATTCCAAACTTTCCATCAGGACCCTGAAAAAATAAGTTAAACCATTTTAAATAAGATCAGAAAAACTAAGAAGTTTGTCAGCTCTGGCTACTACCTTCATTGATATAAAGGTGTTAAATGCCTTGTTTACTTTAAATAATGAACAACTAACAATCAATGCACACCAGAATGTAAATTGAAAATCCAAATACATTGTGTAATTGTTTACTTACGCCAAAACGTGTGTAACCCTGACATCAAATATGTGATACACATATGAGATGCGGAGATGTAAGTAAACTAATCAATTTTAAGTATGTACATAGATTCAGGTTGAGTAAACTAGATTTGAAAAAAATTCTCAATGGAACCTTATCTTATCAACAATAGAGGCTGTTGATTGTAAATTTCAGGACACGAAACTTCTCAGCAAGTTCAATGCCAATTATTGTTATAATAAAATTCAGAGCTGCTATTAGTAGTTAAATATAAATTGATAATTTTACCCTGACTGGTGTAACATCGACGCTCTCCCATTCGATAGGAACATCTGCAGATGCGAAGATTTTTTGAACGGCTGCCGATATTTCAGGTCCAATACCGTCTCCGGGGATGAGTGTACATTTTGCAACACCCGAGCTGTAAGCACGAGCTCCTGCTGCTCGGGAAAGGGACTGGAATAGATATTAAATAACATAATTAATATTATGAAACAAGCGGCAGAGTGGCACAGAGTCGATCGACACAATTTAGAATAATCTACCAAAGTGTGAAGGTTTAGAGAGCATAACTAACCATACGCCAAGAATTTGATACCAATTTAATTGTTGTTTTTTTTTTAATCAGTTATATAGAGTTATGTTCAGCCTTGACAGATCTTATATTACTAAGGCGAGGTCCGTATTACTTACTCAGGTATAAATAATACCTTACCTTTTTTTTTTTTTTTACCTAAGAGAACAACACAAGCAAAGCTATCTACATCTGTCCAGTCTGAACACCAATGACTACATCGTATTATGAGCTTAGTCTATTTCGTTTCATTCGGCAACAATTAACTTAGGTACATCCAGAAGTTTGAGATTTTTATCCATCTCGTTTCATTCGGCAACAATTATCCTGGGTACATCCAGAAGTTTGAGATGTCTATTTTTTTAAAACAAGTCTACCGTTTGAGTTTCGGTTAATACCTTAATAAAAAACGCGACTAGAAGAAACACTGACTACATATATATGTAAGTAGATCAGTGGTCAGTTGGAAAAAGTTGCAAAATTAGAAAGTTTATTTACTATTTTCGGACGACCTGTATTTATTGGTTCGGTAACTTTTCCGATTTTCGGTCGGTTATTTTAACCAAATGGTGAGTAATTTTAATAAACGGTCAGTAACTTTTATAAAGGGTCAGAACTTAAGCAATCAAGAAATATATTAAACGGTCAGTAATTAAATTTGTATAAACGGTCAGTATTTATAATTTTTACCGACCATTTGTGAAAAAGTTACCAAAACGATTTAAATACTGGCCGATTAATTAGTTGCCTTTTTCGGATTACATACATAGAACATATATTTAAAATCAAAATACGTGCTACTCATTTGTGACTGGAGAGTTGTATGAAAATAGCTATCTTCGTGTGTATTTCTTAGTTTTAGACCATTTATTGAGAAAAAGTTTCATCATGAAAATGATTTTATATTTATTTAGTTTTATTTGTAAATTAAATGGCTATATAAAAAGTAGGAAGGGGAAATCATCTCAATTTTCTGAAATTTATGTTTCAAACATCCTTTTCGGAATATTTATATTATTTCACGTGAACGTCGGTCGACAATGAGAGCCGCCGGTTTTGATACAAAGAGCCGCATGTGGCTCCGAAGCCGCACTTTCCCGACCACCGATATAGATTAATCCTCATAAGCCACTGCAATGCTCAGAATCATCAACGAAAACTCTCCAAACAAAAATAACAAAAAACGACAGGGGAACATACTCAAACGCGCCAGTCGGCCGTATGTGAACGAAACGAGCTGTGGGTTCTATATGATTCGACCGGCTAGGGGTTGCCACCACTGCGTGGGTTGGTCAACCTGCCACCGGTAACGAGACGCACATATCCCGATCGCCGACCACTAAACATTGTCATACCACTATCGAGGTTTACCTACATACTCTACATACTTTACATACTCCTAAAAAGCTATAAATAGTCGGAAAAGAACACAACAGACACACAAATAGATTAATAAAATACTATTACGTAAAACAATCTCGAGGTCGAATCTCAGCAGGACAACATTGTATACATCTTATATAAAATAACTTGATCTATAACAATTACGTTGCAGAGTGGTGGCCTAACCTTGAACGTCAATCGGTCGCAGATAACAGGTAAAGGCCTTCACTGCGATAGCATTACCGTGAGAAAACAATACGATCACATGATCGACAAGGGCAAGATTCGCACGAGGTGATAGGCGTGCGTTACGACCTTTTAACGCTGAAAAGTGTGATGTAACGAGTGAATTCAGCGCTCGCGGACCAAAAACAAAACAAACTGACTGATTGGAACCACCGAATTGAAAATAGATCAGGTGGCGCCCTGTTTCATAACAGGGTGTTTGGGGAAATTCAAAACAGGAAACCGAATGGATTCCAATGTAAATAGTATAGTGTCCTTTACTGACCAGAGTCGCTAACAGTCGTGAGGCCATCGTGTTTGATGATGGACCTGGAGTGAACGCCGATTCAACGATAAATACACACGACTCAACTAGTCGGCCGTACGCCGCTAACTGCTGATCCAATTTCGATACTGGCAATACTTTACGCACGCAATGCAATGCTGCCAACTTGATTTTTTCCGTTGATTGAGTTTGTTTTGTGAAATAAAATGGTCTCGAGCGGTGTGCATAATTGCAGTTGTCGGTAAATTAAATGTGCTAATGGCGCGTTCAGTTTTTCCTCATCGTTTAATGACCGATATGTCGTTTAAGGTCGAAGGAAACGGTTGTGCTCTCGTGGTTATTGAAGGCCAAATTAAAATCGTTTGTCACTTTTGTGTATGTTTTACATTCCTGTTAAACTTTGTATGTTAATACGTTAAGGCTGCCCTATACGTGTTTGACTTGAGGCTCGCATGTGCAAGTTTGGTTTGTCCAAGCAAAACGGAAGCATATGCAAGTTTAAAGTTTGCGCAAATGTATCGCAAATAGGCTCGCGCAAGAAAGCATGCACGCCTAGGGCAGCCTTTACGGTTGCTACGGTTAGTATCGTAGCAACCGTACAAATTTTGATTTCAATAAATTATGTAATTTAATTTGACTTATAGACTAGCAAATCATGTTGTGGAGTGGGATCTACTGTCTATCAATTAAACTTTGTTTTTCAAGTTTGTTGAAAAATTTATTTTGACGACTTTTACAAATTTACAATGTATATATTAAAGAAGAGGTCTGTGTGAGCGAAGATGGAATGTAAAATTTGGTGAATAATAGCGTGCGCTGGTAGATACTTAAGGGTGCTCCCCACTCTGCGTTTGAAGATGTTGCGCAATGTTTCCATTATGAATAATATGGGAGGAGAGAATTCCTAGTCTTCTGAAAGATTGTCTTTTGCTATTTTTATCAATTTTTTTTACGATCCATTTGAAATCCTTTTCGGCGTTTTGAATTTCAATTGAATTTTTCTTGCATATTAAGAAAATTTATAGTGTTCGAACGATTTACATATCAGCATCTTATGCAAGTAAGAAATTAAATAAATTTTGTATTTATTTAATTTATTATATAATCCAATTACGTACTTTATTAGTGATTTAAGTCAGACAAAATTACCTATTAGTAAGTGATTGTGGTTGTATTGCATAAGAATTGTAATTTTTTGTGAGTGAACTATTCCATAACATTTTTAAAATAAGACTATTTCGAAAATGCAATCTGAGCACGGAGAAAGTTCATAATCGAATATTCGAAACAGGGAAGTGAGAGTCGGTGCGCGGTTTATTCTTTCTAAATACCAGCACTTCTCAAGCCATGTGTCGCGATGTATTTCAAATTATAATAATTTCAAGTTCATATGACGTGATGTATTTATTTTTTTAACTATACACTAGGTAACACTAGGTCTTTTTTTTATCTCGAATAAAATTGAATACAGATGTAACGAAAATCTACTCAATTTTTTCGAGATAAAAAACAAGTTTTTCAATCGCTGAACTAGCGGATCTTAATGCCAGTCAGTTCCCTCTCTTAAGTGCCTATATAGAATGCCTGTTGGTGAGGGTAAAAGAAAACCAGTTCGTCATAGTCCATCACCGAGCTTCATCGCGTCTGTAATCAGCTTAGGTAGATTTTCATTCTGACCTCAAGGTAAATTAATTATAATTATGCTATATTTCAATTCAAAATAAAATATTTTTTGAAGAGAACGTTAGCTAATGTATGTATGTCCAAGACATACATTCATTAGCTGAAATAATAAACATTCTCCAAAATTCCAAAGGGCCAGCCATATGAATGCCGAATCTCAAATAAAATTAACATGATTTTGAACTAGTTTTACTAGTTTTATAATGCTCACATTGATGTTATCCATTACAGAATGTCCGAAGAAGAAAATAGAGTTCCAACTAAAGAGGAGGTGGAAATCATCAAGGAATGGTTAAAACAACAGCCTCATTTGCCGAATATTATCAGTATACTACATATTTATATTATTAGTACATACGTAGCTATTCAACAAAAAATCATACCTAACTATTTCATATTGTAAATAGCATAGAGGACATTTAATCGAATATTTGTGTTTGATTTTATTATTAGAACAAGTTATTTTTAAATTGATTTGTCCTTAAAACGTGTTAATTTGCAAGCATATTTGCTTAAATTTAATGAAAACAGTATATATCGCTCATAGGCTATAATAGTGGCACAACTCAAAAAATCATCTGTTTAGATAAATGGGCTTAAAGTTTCGGTTATTATTGAAAAACTGTGAATTAATGGAATAAAGATTAGGCAATTTGACTAATGACTGGCGGTCCAATATTGAATTAACAGATGTGCCAGTGTTGGTGTTGGACACAGGACTAGTTTGCCATGTTGAGACTTGTACTAGCTCCAAAATTGTAGTAGTAGCCACTATTGTAGTCCATGAGCCATATAATATATTAAGTGAACTTCCTTTTACATTATATAATCATGAATGTATGATTGTTCAATATTGCACATTTCAGGTGACAATCTTGCAAGGCGTCTCATACACGCGTGTCGATATGACATTCAAAAGACAAAAACTACTTTAGATTTGTTTTACACGATTCGTCACAATGCTCCGGAAATATTTGCAGACAGAGATCCTTTACTGCCAGAAATCAGAAGTGCTTTTGAAATTGCGTAACAAGCATTTTAATATGTTTTTAATTTTCTTATATAATTCAAAATAAGATCAAAAATTTAATATTCTTTAACATTTCAGTTATATGTGTCCTCTTCCACAACCAACCCCTGAGAACTATAAAGTGATGATTTATAAACTGAAGGATACAAATGCGGATGTATTCAATTTCAATAACTCGACTAAAGCATTTCTAATGATAGCAGATGCTAGACTAGAAATGGACGGTGAATTGTCTTCGGGTGATGTACCTATTTTTGATATGACTGGTGTAACATTAAGATATGTCACTAAATTAGTGTATTCAACTCTGAAGAAATATATGCAATATACACAAGTAATTATCCTTGCCTACGTAATTTTAAAATAAACTATTAGTAAATGAAATAATATACAGATTTCTTTAGGAAGCTCATCCCGTGAGGTTAAAACAGATACATGTACTAAATACTTTACCATACGTCGACATATTGTTCAATATAGTAAAACCCTTGATGAAATCTGAACTCACGAAAATGTTGCATTTTCATACACCCGATTCTGATACATTATATAAATTTGTTCCGCAAGAAATACTTCCTGAAGAATATGGTGGAAAAGCGGGGAAAATCAATGAGATTCAACAATACTGGATTAACGAAGTAGATAAATTGAGGTATTACTTAAATAAAATTGACAATATAATTAGAATCTTTTCAAAATTTAAATAAAAAATGTACCCAATGTTAATTTTAGAGATTTCTACTTGGATGAGTCTTTATGGAAAGTGGATGAAAGTAAACGATTAAGTGAAGATCTGAAACCATCTGCAGAACCTGAAATGCGTGGCACATTTAAAACATTAGCTATCGATTGATTGCTAGTTATTTGAAATATTGAACTTATATTCTTTAAAAACACATTGAAATTATAACATTATTCTTAATAATAAGAGGCTTGTGATGGAACTATATAAATAAAATTACATGATTAAAATTAAATGTATTAAATTTATTTAAAAAAATTAATATCCCTTTCCAAAGCATTTGAACATTTACTCCCTACTTACCTATTGTCAAACAAATAAAAAATTCACAAACCCTTCCCTCGATTTACGCGGTAGATACGTTCCACAAGAAAACGTGTAAAAAAAAAAGACGTGAAGCTCATACGAAATCAGGGGATAAATTGAAGCATATACATAACTCACACAATTTTTCATACATATGGAGAACACTCAATACATACTTAAACTTTGTTTGTAGACTAATAGATCGGATTATGTCTATCAATTAAACTGTGTTTTTCAAGTTTTTTAAGAAATTTATTTTGACGACAATTACGATGTACATTGAAATAAAATAACTATCGAATAATAGCGTACGCTGATACTTACGGATGCTCCTACACTCTGCGTTTAAGGATGCTGCCGTTGTGAATAATGCGGGAAGAGAAAATTCCTACATATATATTTTTTTCATTTTTAGTCATCTCTGTAAATTTCTAGATATTACACATAAGTAGACATTTTTTAGAGATGAATTTAAAAAAAATGCGCATTTTGAAAACCGCGTACATCAAGGGATGGGTGTAGGTATTTAATTGATTGCATTAAAATGATTGATTCACAATGGTTCCATCGAGAGAAATCTACTTCATTACATTTTACTATATTTTTAGTATTTAATTTTGTTGGGTCACAAAATATCATCTTATGGCCAAATAAAAAAAAAACATATGTCAGCTGTCAGTGTCAAAGTTCAAATTGACGTGTCGCGATGGAACGCGTTGAACGTTTCCTTTACAAATTACATTCAAATATCGACAAGCATTTGGAAATTAAAAAGATTAAAAAGAGGTGCATTCAGAGAATTTCATTATAATTATAATAAACAACTTTTTATACTCTGATACATTTTTCTCACTAGACCAGATGCAAGTCACGGAATATGGGTCGGATTCTTAATTCCAGCATGCCTTATAGCCTGCATTTATAATAGTCCTGTAAGTCATATCTTCAAGTTGACCTGTGCCTGCTCTTGGGGACTATCACTTGCAACTTTTTTCTTCATAATATTTACCGGTATCACACATGAAAATTTGACCAAATGGAATGGAATTCTAGCACCCGGACTATCAGCAGCATTACTATGTTTAACGTTATTGAATCGTGGTATGTATAATTTATTACGTTAATTACAATATTAAATAATTTCCTGTACATTTTATGCTTTATTTTATAGGAATTATTTTCTCGCTAGCTAGTGGATTTTTTACGACCATAAGCTACAAATATGGCCTACTTATACTTTTAAATTATTGCCCTTTAAGTTTCACCCTCGGCGAAGCTTTTTTGATTACGCAAGCTGTGGTTCTTTTTGTGTACAGCTCGGTTATTCATCTATACTCATCTTTATTTCATACACCGATATCGGATCATGATATAATTACAAATATATTAGAGGCAAGTATTATATATAATAAACTTGAGTCTGTCAGTTTGTCTGTCCGTCGGGAACACTCGACACTTCTTGTTATCGTTGAAAATTAGATATATTTTTTTCCCGTGACCCAAAGGTTCTTAACCTTATTCGCTCATTTCCTCCCTTGGAAGTGAACACAATGCTCTTTCCTCCCACCCTATCCTAAATTCATTGAACTAACCAAGACTTAATTAAAATAATAATCGATTTTTTGTCACTAATTTTTTTCAGAATTAAAAATACATAGATATTTTAAACTATGTCTGCCGTCCAAAAGATTCCTTACTTTTATCTTGATGCTGACTAACTTTTGAAAATCCAGATTCGCTAGTATATGTAGGTCCATTGCAAATGGAATTAAGACAAAATGCTTTATTTGCCAAATCTGAATAGAATGTTTGAGAGCACCAAAATTCATCAAGATTTCGATATGAGAATTAAAACTAAAGAGTCCAAATTAAAACTGAGAGAATTTCGTATACACTCTTAATTTGAAAGTAATCATCAAAGGACTCTCATTAGATTTTCCAAATCCCCTCAAAATATCGCCTTGAATTCAATTTGGAAGCATTGTTTTATCGATTTATTGCAATTTTATTGAGAGACACCTCATTCTTCCCTTGCAGAGCTTTCAATCCACCCCTGGGGAGGAAAACACCATAGGTTAAGAAGCCCTGCCATAACCCACAGTTACTGCTATTGTTAACACCCAATGCTAGTAGTCTTAATGAATAAAAGTATAACTAATTGTCTTATTCCTCGCTACAAATTAGTAACACAAATGTTTTATTTTAAGGTGGGAATATTATCAGTTCTGTTAGTGGTGATAACGTTGTTCAATATGCGTTCTAATATGAATACCACAAAATTCTTCAAAGTTGTTTCTGTGTATATAGCCGTAATGCTTGCTACGTTGCATTTTACTTTACAACAAAGTCCCATTCTATGGATTATCACATACATTTTCACCGATTTGAAAAAGGTAACTGTTTACCTGTAACAAACATGTACCCATGTAGTATTCTTTTCAATAGTAACAAAATTGTTTACATGGTCGTTATAGATTCTCATGTTTGTGTATTGGGCAGCAGCTTCCGGTCTGGGTACCATTGCAATAGCGACACAAACATCAACCGGTTCCAAAGCATCGACGGCAAGACGCAAGATATTCCACGTGCTTTCGGTGGCCGTTTACCTACCAGGTTTTATTTTTGAATGTGATCTTATTTACTTGGCTAGTGGCGTAGCACTTGCCGCACAAATTGCACTGGAAGTATGTCGTCTTTCACATTAATTCATATTGGATTGATTTTAAACTATCGGTCTCTTGAGTAAAATATGTTTTTTGTAATTTTAGACTGTGCGCAAATTGAATTTGGGTTGGTTTTCTGAAATGCTCGACGACGGCTTCTACGTGTTTGCCGATGAAAAGGTATAACATGTTCGAACTGAAATTAAGTGTAAACGTTATGGAGATTTTTCTTATTGTGAATTTTTGCAGGACGTCGGAGGAATTTCGCTTACTCCTATGTATCTTTTAGTTGGTATAGCGGCACCGTTGTTTATTCATCCTGCACCCCAAAGTGAAACAGGACTTTTGATATTACTCAGTGGAATTCTATCAGTTGGAATCGGCGATACTGCTGCTAGTTACTTCGGCAGCAAATACGGCAAACGTAAATGGCCCGGTATTATATTTTTCTTATATAAATATATTTTTTAATACATAAATAATGTGTATTAATAAAAAAATTATTTCTATCATCAGATTCTTCAAAATCGATAGAAGGAACATTGGCTAGCATTGCGTCACAGTTATTAATATTAATTTGTATATCGAAATTAGGTATGATACGTTGAATATCATTTACATATGTTTAAAATTTGTCATTGCTATAATAAATTATTATATTTAATGTCATTTCAGGTTTCATCAATTCTAATACATTAACACAGCTTGTTAGCTTGATAGCAGTATTGATTAATGCCATAGTAGAAGCATTTACAGATCAAGTGGATAATCTCACACTGCCTTTGATTACATTCGTAGTTTTAATTTTTGGATAGTTAAATGGGTAATGCTTTTCTCGAATGCCTTTTGAAAAAAATTGAATGTAAGGCTGTCCATTAATAGACTGATAACAATTAAATTTAATTGTTAAGGTGCACCAAAGATTACTAAATATATTATCTTTAAAGAAAATTTTAACATTCCACTTTGAGAATTATGTACATGTAATATATATTTTATTGTAACAATAAGTATTTATTGTTGTTTTGATTATAATTGAAAAAATATATTGTTATTTAATAATTTTAATATAAAAATAATACAACGTAAAAAATATTTCCTGCCATATAAAATTTAACATGTAGATCTCTATATGCGTTTTGTAAATGGTTACTACTATACATTATAAATGAAATATATTTGTGTTTTACGTACTGTTGTACAATCAATACATGACTTAAATTATTTATAGAATTTCAATAAAACGAACATTTTGTAGTCAACATCTACGAATTCTTTTGTGGTACCTTCGTAATGACAGTCTTAACTTCGGTATATGCAGAAATACCATACGGACCGTTTTCACGTCCATGACCAGACATTTTGTAACCGCCGAACGGCAACTGAGGCGCAAAGACGTTGTAACAATTCACCCACACTGTACCGGCTCGCAATCCCTAAATATAAAGATCGGAGTTATATTATTGGAGTGATATTATTATATTATCGGAGTGTTATTTTATATTACCTGGATCATATAGTTGGCCTTATCGATATCTTTGGTGAACACAGCAGCTGCTAAACCATATTCTGAGTTGTTAGCCCTCTCGATAACCTCGTCGAGTTTTGAGAATTTCAATATTTGTTGTACTGGCCCAAAAATCTGTTAAAATTTATTATGAAATTTTTTTTTCTTAATTTTATTATTCTTATGTTTTGATCTTTTAACAACCTCTTTTTGAGCAATGTCCATATCGTCCTTTACATCTGCAAATACGGTTGGTTCAACATAAAATCCACGTTCACCCCAAGTGTTTCCTCCAGCTACGACACGAGCACCTTGGCTTTTTCCCGATTCAATCAAGGTCATGATTTTTCCCCGTTGCTCTTGATCAATCTAAAAAAATTCAAATCAAATCATACATATGTACAAACAAAAAGTAACGTACATTTGAAAAAATAGCTTTGAAATAATAATCTACCTGTGGACCTTGTTCTGTAGTCAATTCAAAAGGATCTCCAAGTATCCGTTTCTTTGCCCTTGCGGCACTCTTTTCAACAAATTCATCATAAATTTTATCTTCAACAAATGTACGTGAACCTGAAAATATTATTCATAGGAAACATGTACTTTAAAAATCAACCATGCATAATATAACCATGTTTTGATTATTACCGGCACAACAGCATTGTCCCATGTTGAAGAACAAACCGAAGTGAGCTTGTTCAACAGCAGCATCGACATCAACATCGGCGAAAACAATATTCGGTGATTTTCCACCGAGTTCTAAAGTTGTTCTCTTCAAACCGTTCAATGCAGAGCCTTGTTGAATAATTTTACCTACTTCGGTAGAACCTACGAAATAAATTTTAATATAAAAAGTACTTCTCAGATGTATATATTGTGAACTGATTGTTAAATGATAAACTACCAGTGAAAGCAATTTTATCCACATCAGGATTATGTAAAATAGCTTGACCGGCTGCAGCAAAACCGGGTACGATATTGACAACACCGGGAGGGAATCCAGCTTCTCTAATTAATTGAGCCAAATACAAAGCTGTAAGACTAGTTTGCTCGGCCGGTTTCAACACCACTGTATTACCAGTGGCAATTGCCGGACCGATCTTCCATACGGCCATCAACAAAGGAAAATTCCATGGTATAATTTGACCACAAACACCTGAAAATTCGAAATCAAATTAACTTCACGCAAATATAATCAAACGTCAAGCTTGTTATCTCGAACTTACCGACAGGTTCAAGTCGAGTATGTCCAATATAATCATCATCTATCGGTACGGTGATACCGTGATGTTTATCGGCCCATCCTGCATGGTAACGCAAATTCTTTACACTGGTTACAACGTCGGCTTGATGCGACATAAAGTAAGGTTTTCCATTGTCAAAAGTTTCCAAACTCTAAAAATAAACAAAGTCGTATCAATTTAGTGGTAGAAGATAGTCTTATCTGGTTTTAAAAACGATATTTCTTACAGCCATATAAACATGATTTCTTTCGATCAAATCTGCTAACTTGTAAAGGAGGCGGCCACGATCCGAAGCATTCGTACGTCTCCAGGTAGATCCCAACCTGATTAATAAAACAAAAATAAAAATTTGTACAACATACGTATGTATGTATGTAGCAAATTATATTTTAAATTTTAGAAAAATTATATTTTATACATATAATGGTATTAAGAGTTCATTGAAATTCTTGTTTTATTTATTTATACAATAAAATTAATTCAAAACCTAAAAGCGTCTTTGGCTGCTTTAACTGCTTTGTCAACATCGGCCTTATCACCTTCTTGTATTTCGGCAATAATCTCCCCGGTAGCCGGATTTTCAGTGGGAAATACTTTACCCGATTCGGATTTGTGCCATTCGTTGTTTATAAAAATCTAAAAATTGAATTAAAAAAACCATTAAGTAAACACTTGCAATTGTGAAATTAACTTTTTTATCTCGAATTCCAATAATAATATCCATATGCAATTACACTTGCAGTATTACTGCATTAATTAAAATAAACATCGATATAACAAATATAATAATATTCAGTTACTGCATACCATATATTATTTTGCCTTATCAGTCTACTATTCTATTTCGAATATGCTTCCATGGGTAAACAACGATATATATGTATGTAATATAAATCGCAAACGCCGAAAATAATCGTATTTATATAATACACGTAATACATACATTTTTAACACATTAGGAACCTTTGGTATGTACAGCAGTTTCAAGGTCAACATAACATATGTTGTAGTCATACAAATTAACCTTTGCTTGTATGTACATACATAATGATGAAGATACAGTTGAAACAACCGAATCTAATAAGAACGAATCCATTATGGCCGAGTGGAAAACGTCGCAAACGGATAAGGTCGATAACCAATAACGTTTTCTTTTCTTCTTTTGTAAATAACGACTGAAAATGGAGCACGATCGAACAGGGTGCTGTAATGTAACAGCATTCACCGAGTCTTTTAACTATGCTGTAATATAACACGTTCGCCGCGAATGTTACATTACACAGGAATGTCACAAGTCAGTCGCCTTAATAGGAATAATGAGGAAAGCGGATAAGGTTTAATAAGTAGAGCGGTAAAATTGGTCTCACTAACGTTTAGAATGAGGAATGAGGGGAAAACCGGCTTACTATTAATATTACGAAAAATTTCCCATGTAGCCCTGCCAGCCGAGCTAGTCAACTTTCGCGCTCTACTAATAAGAATAAGATTGAAAGCGCATAAGGCCTAATAGGAATAAGATAGAAAGGTAAAAATATCGAAAAAATACATACAAAGTCCAAAAACATTAAAGACACGAAAAGTAATTTTTTTTAACCGGTGATTCCCAACCTTAATTAATCGAATAATGTGTATTTTTGTACCATTTTCGTGTCTTATTCCTGTTCATGACTGAATGTAAAGAAAAATAAATAAAACGAAGAATGAAACTAGGATGGAGCGCTTTTTGAAGAATGAACATAGTTTTTGAAATCCAACATCCCGCTATGCTTGAAAAAATAAGGCATACGACCAATGCGTACTGCCAGTTATGACGTATGGATGTGAAACGTGGATGCTGAATTCAAGAATGTACGCTTGGTATAACAAGAAGAGATCGTAAGCGGAATACACGGATAAGAAGCGTGACTTAAGTAGCAGACATGTATAGCGGAACGTGTGAAAAAGTGGTGATGGGGATGTGAAAGAAAGACGATGGGCTGATGAATTGAGAAGAATGTGTGGAGTCAAGTGGATGTAGATTACTCAAGACAGACAGGAATGGAAGAGGAGAGTGGATGGTGACCTTATGTGCTTTCCATCTTATTCTTATTAGACCGTATTCGCTTTCTACATTATTCCAGTTAGACCTGATCCGTTTGCGATATTTTCCATTCGACCATAGTGGATTTGGGCTTTTCAACACCTCCCACGATGAATTCCAGATTATATACCCGAAAATTATAAATGATAAAATTAGGTGTGTGTAGGTAGGTATATGAATGTGTTAAGAAATTATTTGATTTTTATAGTATTCCTCTTAGTATTCTCGATGTGTGTCTAGGTTTGAGTTAAAGGACGGCAACAAACCAGTCAGTATTGAATTCAGATTTATTCGCATATGTACACATACATACATATGTAATGAGTTAAAAAGTAAATGAATAGAGTAAGAAAAAATGGCAAACCCCAGTGTAGAGAATTCGAGGCTTGGGTTGGGGTGCAGGCACAGATGAATAAGCACAGCCTCTTCTAAATAATATTCGGCTAACGTTGCGCAACATCTTCGACAACCTATCAGACGAACGAACGGCCGATAACTGACTGAAATGTATCCATACATTTTTTTCTTCCTGCTGAGTATTAGACGTAACACCAAATTTCACGGCCATGTGCTTTATTTAGAATTTCGCCTGCTGCGCATTTTCGGAGATTTCATAATCTGATTAGTTATATCGCGTCCTCAGAGCACAAACGTGACATGTCCAAAATATAAATTGTCCAGGGCAGCAGTTTCAAAGTATGAATGGTCAACATAAATTAGTGTTGTTCATTTGTATACATATATCTATGTATTATCAAATATGTATTTAAGAATTTTAGTATCCAGTTGCTGTCAAAAATTTATAAATCCTTTATTAAACCTAAATTAGAATTTGTTGTAAATGTTTGGAATCCTAACTTTAAAAAAGACATTGTATGTTTAAAAAGGGTTCAAAGAAGGATTACAAGAATGCCATCTGAACTCAGATCACTATAGCCTATAACGTAAGGTTGAAGAGAGCGAGTCTCACCTCTCACCTCTTTGGAGACGAGAAGATTGAGATGTGATCTAATAGAAGTGTATAAAATAATAAATAATAAATATAAATTAATGTTCAATAAAAAACCTCCTCACGTTCAATAAAAACGCTCATCTCAGAGGTCATACTCAAGATATATCTAACAAAATTGTGAGAGACTCATTCTTTTTAAATAGAGGTTTCAAAGTTTGGAACAAATCTCTCTCTTTAAAAATCATCTTGACAAGTTTTTGAATTGTATATGTAAATGGATTTTTGTAATCCTTCAAATATAAATAACTAAATAATAAAAAATTGTATGTACACATTATAACAGACCCCTGGGCTCCATCGGCTACGCCGCCTGCCCGTGTATTTTAAATAATAAATAAATTGGAGGGAACTTTATATAAAAATGACAATTGACCATATTGTACTCTAGATTTTAATATACTATTTCATTGTTATTGAATAGAACTTTTGTACTTGTGATGCAAAAAAAAATTGTGACGTCATTCACATGTTTCCACTTGACTGCCCTGATAGAATAATTATTATTGAGGAACAAAGTTGCATTCATAACTCATTTTCGCAAAATCACGGAGATGTCACCTTTGTGCTCTGAAGACGCGATTTTAGTTCAAGAAAAAAATTGATATTCCACAATTGTAGCAATAGTAATATGTGGTTCATAGAGCTCGCTGTGTATGATGGTGGTCATTCACGATCCGTTTTCCCCAGCGTACAAACGGATGTGTCATTAAAAAAACATCGTGAATATGCTAAATCAACAGTTTTCAATCGACTTCGATCGAGAAAACCTATTTTGAATAAGTTTGAATAGTAGCACGCTCTTAATTAAATAAAATTTTAATTAACTTCAAGTGCATAATTAAATTAAGCGTACTTAAAAAATTACATTTTATTTTGTTTTTGGCACAAGAAAATGTATGAAAAACTACGCAAAAAAAAGGGTTTTTTTTTTGTATTTCAAATATAAAAATAAAACCATTAATGCAGCTCTTTTTTGTGATATGGGGGTGTAATTACACCGCTCAACTGATAGTTTGAAGTGCTAACTTAGATAAGAAACTGTAGTGCATACATAGAACAAACTGAAACATTTAAATGTGGACATTTAGGTGAACTCAGTGATTATTATTGATTACCATTCGAAAAATGTCGGAAAATTATTGTCACAATGCTATCAATTTTCTTTTTGTGAATAAAAATTTATTTATTTAATATCCTGAAATTTTTGGTATTTTATATCCAAAGGAGGACATCGTTATTGGGAAAATAAGCTCATCAAAATGAATACGTCTGATTACTTATCACTTAAGTAAGTTTTGAGTCATCTTTCCATGTCTGCATTTTAAAATCTCACTTTAATAATTAGAATTTAGATATGGATATTGAAAATTTTGATTTGAAAAGAAGCCCGATATGTTTTGCTGAACATTTTCCCTCCCAGACAATGATTTTACTGCAATTTATAAAATTTTCTGCATTGTTCTCAATACAAGATAAACATATCATATTTAAGGTCACCGTTTGACCGTTGACTATAAATAATAAAATTATTCGCTTGTTTACGTATGAATATTACACAGGAATTGGTAAGATAAACAAAACAAAAAGCATACCTAAGCCAAAAGTATAAAAGTACAGATCAAATCCTAACGATACCGAATCTATATATATAAAAATGAATGTCTGTCTCTTATAGGCTCCTAAGCCACTTAACCGATCGCGATGAAACTTTCAGGACTTATTGTAATCATGCCGGGGATGGTTCCTGTGAAAAAAAATTGGGAAAAAACGGGAACAGGAACGGAAACGGGCCTGCTCACGCGTCAGATAACGTACTAGGAACGGGAACGGGAACGGGATCAGGAACAGGACGGGATCTGGAATCGGGAAAAAACAGGAACAGGAACAGGAACGGGCCTGCTCACGCGTCAGATAACGTACTAGGAACGGGAACGCGATCGGGACCGGGAACGGGAACAGGATCTGGAACGAGAACAGGAACAGGAACGGAAACAGGAACGGGAACAGGAACGGGAACGGGATCGGGATCTGGAACAGGAACGGTATCGGGCATTGCAACGCATGCCGGGTCAGCTAGTTATAAATAAATACCGTACCTTGAATGAATAATAAATCAACGAATGTATTTCATTATGATGTCACCAAAATCCATTATATTCTTCTTCTTTCATTACACATCTTAATTCTTAATCCTTACGTCACAGATGTAATGAACAATTAAAATAAAGACAATTTTTCCGTTTTGATTGTTCCAAATCATATTTTTGATCCGTGTGAATTTGGTAGGTTCTCAAAATGTTTCTTATGAATAAAATTTAATATGCATTGCTCTAATATTTTAGATTGTGAGTAATCTCAAAAGCTCGACGCATCAGGAATTGAATCATATATTTGTTCAGGGTCTCGGTGTCTCGGAGCAGCACGTACTCATACATACATAAGTAACATGTGGTTGAAAGTTTATCCACACATAAAAAAACCAATGTAAACTTACTGGCGTTATGTATTACTGGATGCATTCACATTATTTCAAGGGTTCTCAAGCATGAATTAATAAATAATAATAACAAAAATACATTCAAAACTCGTAGAACGATATACATATGTGTATGTAAGAGCTGCTCATTGACTTTTACATAATTTTTAATATTCAATCGCACAAACAGCATATTTTCTAATTTGATGATATTTTTCGCTTTTGCTTATCAATGAACCTTGTGTTAAAAGTGTAATCGCTTAACGTTATAATTGCACAACAAATTTAAGTGGAAAAACTAGCGTAATGATAGATAGTATTTTAAAATGCACTCGGAGTCATAAAAGCACTCGAGACCTATTTCCATAGCAGTTTCATTTTACTTTTGACCAACTGCCAGTGTGAATGATAACCAATTTGTTACTTGCACGGCCTTTATAAATGAAGTATAATTAATTAAATTGTCTTCGATGTCAACAAATCATTTAAATGTAGAAAATGTATCTGTGTGTTTTATGTTATCTCTTACGTAATTTAAATTACGTATGATAAAATTTTAACGGATCATAGAACTTTTAATAAATAAATACACAAGAAAATTATATCTCACGGGTAATTGAAATACTGCAAACGAACCAGCAGACAGACCGTTTCCACAAATATTTGTACTGAATATCAAACAGATCGTTTATTTTTAGGCAAAATTAATATTTATTTTTCCGTAGAAATCCATATGCATATACCTACTGATTAGCATTATCATCGTCATCATCATTTTCAGCCGTTCACCTGTAGAGGCCACTCCAATCCTCTTCCATTCCTGTCTGTGTTGAGCAATCTGCATCCACACATTCTTCTCAATTCATCAGCCCAACGTCCACTCGGTCTACCCTGCTTTCTTTCAAATCCTCTCTGATAACTTTCCAGTATTTCTCGCGTCCATCTGCCATTCATTCTTCTCGCTATGCCCATTGCCACTTCAACTTTTTCACACGTTCTGCTATGTCTGCCACTTTGGTCATACGTCTTACCCATATATTCCTCTTACGATTTCTTCTTGTCAGACCAAGCATACATATTTCCATGCTTCTGTGTGCACTGGATCTTACGTAGCATTCTTGAATTTAACATCCATGTTTCACATCCATACGTCATAACTGGCAGTACGCATTGATAGTATGCCTTCTTTTTTAATCATAGCGGGATGTTGGATTTAAAAACTATGTTCATTCTTCCAAAAGCGCTCCATCTAATATATCAAACAAAAAAAGATACACTCATCAGCGAAAGGTTGCATTTCTTCCAGTTAGATTCTAGTTAGAAGATAATATCAGATAAATAAAATTAGAATAGGAACGATTTTATGAGTTAGTCTGGTAATACAGGACGCGTATTCCAGTGGTACAAAGGGCCACTTGTTCTCATCCACTCAATGTGCCGAGCATTTGCGCTCAATGTTAACACAAACAGGGATCTGCAATTAAAACGCTAGTGGGAAAAAAAAAACTGAGGCGCGTCTGTCGCCTCTAATGATGACATGACATCACCAGCTGGCGTCGTCATGTCCTTAAGCCATTCCAGAACTGAGCCGTCCTCTGAACCGATCGGCCGCCTATGGTTCCCGAGGGATAGCTGATCCTTGTCTTTGTCTTCGGACGTCTATCCACCGACCATCACCGTTCCTGCCGAGTGATATCACAATGTAGTGTTGATAGTGTAGTATAGATAGTGTTTTCGTCGAGGCGAGATTTTCGTTATGGCGAAAGTTCTCCTGTTGATCTGCTCCATCACCTGTGTGACCAGTTCATTATTGAGCAGTGCCGCTGAACAAGAAGTTCCAGTTCCAATCAGCGAAGACGACGATGGCTTTCCAATGAACTCTCTGGGAGATTTTAAACCTGCGAATTCGTAAATATCGACATTTTCCACAATAGAAAATTCTAGCCCTTACACATTCTCTTTCATTATTCCAAATAGTGCATTTTGCACTGACAACGTAGAATTCCAGATCTTAAAATAATTCTGAAATTTCCTTCTATTTTGTTTTTCTTACTACGCGTTTAGCTGCCATAGAAAAACTTTTATAAACCAAAACTTATTCCACGATTTTCGATTTTCGAAATTTTGGTCACCTATCTACAGTTACGATTACACAGCCAGTGCTTTCAGTCAGTTCATTAAATGGCAACGGAGGTAGTGCACTGACGCTTGTTTACACACAACTGGCAATAAATTAACGTAAATTTTTAACTCCTATGAAGTTTAACACTTAAATAATTAATCAGGGATTATTTGAGGGTTGCAATTATATAAGTGATAAAAAATTCCCCCTCTTAATATCGGTCTCTATTAAACCTTCAATTCGACTATTGACTATGCAATAATTATCACCCCCTTTACGTTTAAAGGTTTTCAATGTTGAACAATGAATTTATTACCATTAAAGGTCATTGATAAATACCATTTCGTCATACGATTTGGGTATTTTTTTACCCCTTCTACCCCATTGTCACAAAATCTTTTACGCTCCTGTCTAAATTAAGTGACATTTTTTAACCCCCCCCCCCCCCACCCTAATATAATTTAATTTCAAAATAAGTTTTTTTAGAAATGGAAAATCACAGAATATTTTATAACAAATTATATTTTGTTGGTTTTGTGACGCCACATTTTCTACAACCCCCCCTACCCCCTTAGAAACAAATCATCACATTATATCAGTCCACCAAATTAGGGCGTGACGGCATCTATGGACGATCCCTTATAATAAGTTGTATTTTTATGACGTGAAATGATATTGTTCTTATACGACTGCACTTACATGTTTTACAGACCCGAAGTATTGGAATGTCCTTCAGATAATTTAATAACGTCTCGCCACAAGTGCAAAGTCGGCGATGAATGGGTTGACTGCACAAGAAAACACTGCTGTAAAGATTACACATATATAGCAGGAAAGTAAGTGAAAAGTTATAAAAAGATCAATTTATTAATAAATTTTGTCAATTTAAAATAACAATCGTCACGAATAGAAAATTAAATAAATGAAACATTCAACAGATGCATATCTAAAGAAACGGATCCGTGCAGTTTGGACTTATGTGAACAAAAATGCACGGTGTATTTACAACGAGTCATATGCACATGTCACCACGGCTTTCGCTACAGTTCGTATAATCAACAACGTGGAATTAAGCCTGTATGCGTAGACATTGATGAATGCCTTGATAACAATGGTGACTGTGAGCAGCAATGCGTTAATGAAGTAGGGGGGTATCATTGTGCTTGCACCGAAGGCTACGCTATAAACGAAGACCATCATACTTGTGATCCAGACCAAAATGCGGTAAGATAATGAACATTAATTACACCACAGAATATTTTCACATTCTTCAAAATAATAAAGTTTTACATTGAAAAATTTAGATGAACTTAACGGGCCCAGTGGCGGCAGCAATGAAGGAAAAATGTTACGCTAATTGTGAAACCGTTTCTCGTCTTCACGAACAAATTCGAACTCTACACGAACATGTTGCTGCTTTAAACACAGCAGTGAGACTTTCATCGTTTGCTAGTGGGCCACCAGGTCCACCTGGACCACCTGGATCACCCGGTCGTCCGGGATCGACTGGTAGCAAAGGAAATTCCGGTAACCAGTTTTTGTGAGGTTTAATGAATTTCAATGCAGTCAATCTTGTATTAACTCAGAATTTTATTGCTAAAAGGTTTCCATGCACCTAAGCCGAACAACGATGCTGGTGATGTTACGCACAATCTTGTGGATACTTATGTCTCTACGCATAATGGTTATTGTAAATGCCAAAGAGGACCAATGGTAAATATTCACAAAACTTCAACAAGTTAAATGGTAATTGGTTGAGTGGTTGAAGTTTGTAACCGCCTCCCAAATCAGCTAATAACTTCTGAAAATACAAATCTCTTTTAAAATCATCTCGACAAGTTTTTGAATATTAACCAAAAGATTAAAAACTGTATGTTAAATTTATATCAGATCCGTGGGCTCCATCGACTATGCCGCCTGCCCATGTATTTTAAATACATAAATAAATTAAATTAAAATAATGCATTAAAAATTCAATAGGGTCCTGCAGGAGCACCTGGTGCAGAAGGTCCGAAAGGTTTGGCCGGAACTAAAGGATCAAAAGGACCTCGGGGTCAAAGAGGATCATTCGATTTTCTTCTTTTGCTTCTGGCCGACTTGCGTCACGATATTATCAATCTCGAAAATAAAGTATACAATAAGGGCGAAAGGTATGTAATGTTCAAATGCTAAAATTATTGTACAATTAAATTATTTTAATACATGTTAATTTAAAAATCACTGAGCAGCCCACCGAAATTCAATCTTCAATACGCATGGAGGAAACAAAAAATGAAAGATAAGAATAAAATAGTGCACGATAAAACTCTGGGAGCATACTCGGCGCCTATTATTGAACAATCTGGTGTCACCATTACGAATGATGGTGAATTTGGTCAAATAGAGAGAAGTTCTCAAAAGTTGCCCGACAAACTCAAAGGAGAAACTGCCCACGAAAATTATATGGAACATTTAGAAAAGGTTATCAATCATAACTTTATGGATAGTACAACAGAACTCTCAATGGCAACTATGCGAATCATGGCATCGACAGATACCAGTAATGAAGAGGAAGATGATGATGATGATGGAGATTATGAATATAACAATTAATTTTATATTATCGTCATATCGTCAAAATATTATAGACATATTTAATTAAAATCAATATTATAACAATTCTAATGTTTTGCTTTTTAATTTTATTAAATAAATATTTGTACAAAACCTAGAGGGAAACGAACGTAAATGCAATTTTTTACAAAATAATAAACAAATTAAGGTTTCAAATATAATATATAAGTTTTTTTTGTATTTTATTTATTATTATATTTATAATAAATTGTAATATTACATTGTACTTATTTTTATATCAATGAAATTTTAATATATGTTTTTAATAACTTAAATACTTATCGCGGAATGTTAAGAATACAAAATGAGAAAATCTATTCCGTATATTTTTAATGTATTAAAATTAAAAAAATAAAAGTTTTTAGCGTATGTTATACTAAGAACTGACGGATGGTTTATATTGTAAAGAAAGTCGCTTGAACTCTTCTTCTTTATTCAAGTAATCTTCAATGAATGGATGTTTGTCTTTTCCGTCTAAAACTTGCGAAATATAACGATTTGTGACCTAGAAACAATAAAATAACAGTTATTCAGCAGTTAGCAAAAAAACAAAGCAACATCATAATGTTATCACCTCTGGAGTTTTTCCAGTCTGTTGAGCTGTAGCAGCAGCAGCGATGAGTAAATCAGCAGATGTTGGCTCTCTAGCTAAAGCTTCCAAGGCGGCAGCCTCGGCTTCAGGCCAACTACCTCGTCCTGCTTGGGCTCCAGCAAGACCGCTTCCAAGACTAGCCGACATGGGAAATTTATCGCATAGCTCTTGATAAATATAATATGCATCTTGAAGCTTAGCACCGCCCTGTAAATGTTTCATTTAAAAAAAATCAATAAACATAAAAATTGATCAAACAAATACAATTTTTAGCGTAATTCAAACTTGAACGAGAAGTAGCCAAGCTTGCGCCAGTTGAGTAAGCGTTGCATCATCGTCTTTATCCTGCATCATTTTAAGATGTCTGCGAGCCAAATCGGGTCTGTTGTGAGCCAACAATACTTGAAGACCATACGCGAGAACTTCCAACGATTCAGCCCCGTGAAGGACTCTATTGTCAAACAAAAATATGTCAATTTTGAATTGTTAGTTGAATTTTGATCAAGATATTTCAATTTATACCTCAAAGCCGCTAACAAGAGGTTTTCTTGGCAGTAAATTGTAGCGGCGGTTATTAAAAATAAGTCATTAGACAATTCAGTACCCTTGGACACCTAAAACATGTAGAAGTTGTAAATTAAAAGTGACTATTGATTCGTTATATAGATAGGTAAATCAAATTTCCTAGTCTTACCTTTTCATCGATAGACGTCAGAATAGCTTCAGCTTTAGATGGATTAGAAAAATATTCGGCTAACGTCTTCAATGGGAGTAGCTTTGGGTTTGACGTATTGTTGATTTCGTGTAATACAATTCGGTAATTCTTTTGTGCAATATATGCCCTGTACATATATGCATCTCTTTCAAGAGAAAAATCAGCATTCGATGGCTAAAACACAACCCACAGGTACAATCAATTGATCAAACTTCATATTTGTTAAGTTAACAAACATCGAGCTTAGTTCTAATATATGTCTATGTTACAGTTAAAGTGCACACTTAGTTTATGTATGCATTCACTAGTTAATGTAATTGTCTAGCTTAGCCAGTTACAGAATATGAACACAGGAGAATGAATAGACATATTTGCTAGTCAATGCATAAATTAACCATACAGACGTAGTTAAATCTTCTAAACAGATCAATATCAATATGTTGTTTGTAAAAAATGTAGAAATTAATAAATGAAACATGCTTCAGATGCCAGTCGTCCTGTAGCTGAGATAGGAATGACTGTGAGAATAAAGGTTCCGGAAGTAGATAACTTTTGAAAAAACAATAGATGTTCATGCGTGAAGAACAAACTTTTGTGCAATTCGAAATGCCACTCAAGTATGCCGTGCGGTAATAAATAGTTTTCTTAATAAGCCTACTTAGTTTGTCAAAATAAGTAAGTATTCCATAAAATAAAAGACGTTTTACCAGCGCTTGCCTGTGAGTTTATATAGGTACACTTACTAGTTAATTCATACATTGTCTAGTAAGTGTGGAATGTAATGTTGTGAGCTTTACCTAGAACTTTTAGTTAATGTATACATTGACTAGATTTAACACTTTAACTGTAACATATATACTAGTAACTGCCTATTGACAGTGCCATCGGGTGGTTAGCAACCCGTGTCGAGTATATTTGACATACGAACATAACCTCAATTGTACAAAATACTAGAATTGCACCCAAAACGGACAAATATGATTTTAAAAATATGTGATACCTTGAGGTTGAGTGCCTCGTTGATACATAATTGGAAGTTTCCAATGTAAAAGGCGTTTCTCACTTCGAAAACCTCATCCACGTCCTGCTGCTGACGTGCCATTTTGACAGATTACGATAGTACCTAACAACTATATTAACGGCCATATCCGATTATAATAACATCGCATAAAACTCACAAATTATTTAACAATTCGATAATAATGATGATTCAAATTAAATTTATAATTTTCTTGTGATTAATCTAATTTTTTATGCATGTAAATATGTATTTGAATGGGATATATCACAAAAATTTGAGGTTATAATATTTTATATGCTTAAAAAAGAAGGCATATGATCAATGCGTACTGCCAGTTATGACGCATGGATATGAAACGTGGATGCTAAATTCAAGAATATTACGTAAGATCCAGTGCACACAGAGAAGCATGGAAAGATGTATGCTTGGTCTGACAAGAAGAGATCTTAAGAGGAATATATGGGTAAGAAGCATGATTAAAGTATCAAGTCAAGACAGCCACAACGGCCAAGACGTTTGGTTTTATTTTGTATAGAATTTGACAGATGTCCAGAAAGCGGTCGCGGTCACAACAGTCAAGTCGGCCAGGTCGTAGTCAGTTGTGAAACCATGCCATCAGAAGAAACTATAAAATAATAATAGAAGCAACATATTCCCAAACTCTCTCTTGTTAAAAAAATAAAATATAGAGAGACAGTACAAATAAATAATAAAATAAAATTATTTTAGTTATAAAATGTGAAAGCTTATATTTCATATAAGCTTCACATAGCTTTTATTTCAGGATGATCGATTTTTTTCGGCTTCAATATTATTCACACACTCACAACACAAGTTGCGCGAAGTTCTTAGGCTACATAACCTCACTAGCTCACATAACACCCCCAGCATGGCCGCGAAAATCGCATACCATGGCACGGCACGTACACATACACTCACTCATTCAAACACATACACATACGACACGGATTGCAAGCAACCCGAGTATTAGTAGTATTTGTATGGAAGACTTCTTATATGCATGCTTAAAAACACAAAGATAGGTAAATTGTTAAATCATTCAAAATATACCATATATGTATGTAGGTATCGATTATTAATTCAATCGAGATAAACATACCCGTTTCCGAATTAATATGCGAATGACAAACTAGATTTGCGTTGGCAAACATTTGCAAACGTAATCAAACATTTAAGGGCACGTCCGTCTATTTTAAACACTGCATAATGCATATTTTAACCTATATATTTTGGATTTACATTATAATGCATTTTGATCACGTATCAATTATTCGCGTATGAAACTTTTGTTAAATGTGTAGGTACTTGTGTACTAATATTGAATACTGATGTTAGTTTCATTTTGACGTAAGATTGATTTATTGGAGCTTTCTAAAATATTGACACTCAACAATCAACTTCGAGGACATCAAAAGGATTCAGAATATATTTTCGTCAACGATCTTCAAACAAAATTTCTAGAAAAGTACATTTTGACCGTTTGTCGGCACATCTCGAATGCACGTATTCCAGGTAGTTGTCCCTTGCAATATGTACTTGCAATAGAACTTTTAAAACGTTTTTTTTAAGTACCCATTTTCCGGTCTTGTACTTCTAAGAAAACTACCTCTATTGGGTTCCTCTCCTTTGAAATAAATATAGACATGCATTTTGAAAAAATATGCCAGCAATATTCAAAGCAACAAAGATGCTTTCACCCCGACTCACTCATTTTATGATTTTAGCTTTTATATGAAATACTGTGTCAGGTAATTATTTCTTTTTCGTATACATATATATTTTGTGTGAAAACTGTAAATTTTTGTACTGGGCTCATTTTAACACACGAATATGCAACCACGCATACCTACGAAAATGCATACATATATAATATATAACTATATACCGCAATATATGTACATATGTATATATGCAGTTACGCATACCGATAGTTGGGCACCACTGATTCGACAATAACAATTATTGTGCTCGTAGGTATACTTTCATTACAACACTATCGACACAATGAAACGGTCAAAAGTAGCAAAAAAAATGGACATTTATAAAATAACAAAATCGGCAAAAAATATCTACCTACTCTGAGCTGTGAAGCTTTTTCGATTTAACTGTCGAATTTTCTAGCAATTGTGCGCAATAAGTTTTAATAATATTTCACTTGTACATATATGTATGTATGTATTGTGTAAATAAAATACCAAAAATCAATTTCATTTATGCGTTGTTCAATCAATATCAGCGCTATTCAAACTGAAAGTAAATTATTCATATCGCCAAATTTGATTTTAAGCTATAGGTTTTGTAATTGGCGACATTGCTAGATTGTGACGCGATCCTCTCATTCAGCACGGATTATTTAAATCGTTTCAATCTGCTGGTAGATTCAAAGAGACTACACTTCCGGCATCGGATTAGAGATGAGCGGATATCGGCAAGCTCACACATCCATTCTAAAATTTATATTTGGAGAGTCAAAAATTAATTTCACCATTCGAAATGTGATTGGTGATTGATTACACATCGTATCCAATCAATCGTGCAGTGCTTTGTCTAACTATTTCTCATTTTTCGTAGAATCCCTACATTTTAAATTTTGAATGGCTCTATGCCTCGTGATATGTTCACTATTCAGCTTTCATCCCGCGTAATATTGTATCTGCAGTTTGATAGATTTTTTCTTATTCTGCAACGGACTTTTCAATGGCTGATTTTGCGTTCGTCAAAAATTTGACCTGCAAATATGTAAGTGAGCTTTTATAAAGCAGTGTGGCCATATGTCGTCGGACCCAAACCATGGTCTGTTGGCTCACAGAGGCAAACAAAACAAAGAGAAGGACCCAAGCGAGAATCGACAGCTGCTGCTAACCACCTAGGCTCCCTCCATCGAATACCGGACCAACTGTATTTCAGTACAAGGGAGACCCCCCCCACCCCCTCTTCACCTCCCTTTTTTGTAAAACTATTCAAATGGGAATTGCGACATCTAAATCTTTTGCCGCCTCTTTTCATTTCTGTTGCGATTGTCGTTACTCACCTTTGACCGGCTCAATTCGACCGGTGAGAACTGGCTAGGTGCTGTTGCTAACGAAATCTCCTCTATTGATCCTTTCATCGAAACTATATGGCTATCGCTGGTTTTGTGAGAGATCGATGAATCGTTTGAGACAATTCATTTTATATGTACGTACTTCACGATGACATATTAAGTATGTACATACGTATTGCTAGCAATTACTAGAAGTAATAGCGTCACAGGCGTGCTGAAAGCTCGCTTTATTCAGCGTATAGGTTATAGAGTCGCAAGATACGACTTGCAATTTAATCCACGTCGAAGCGCGTTATTAAATTGGATAGTGCAGCGTTTCTCAAATCGTGTTTAGTCTGGGTGAAGTGATGGTTTTGTCGGTGATATTTTGAAATGATTGATGTATGTATGTATATTTAAAAACAGTTTTTTTTCCGGTGCTTAAAATGTTCCACCGTTTGAAGTTTAGTCGATTATGGTTTCGTGTTCTATATATCTATTGTTTTTTTTTATTCGTATTAAATTTGCAACATACATATTAATTTTTGCTTTAATCTTCATTTGACCTCTCGACAATGTTATTGTTACCTCTTCCGTACAAGGTCAACTTTTTTCAAGATCAAATCTTTCAATATCGTTTATAATATTGTAAATATTTTAAACAGAATCATATTACAAATTGGTTTCATTTTATGGTTTTATTTTATATGAGGATGTATACACATACATACATAGGTACATATAATGAATATACGTACATATTGGTGGAACCAATACATCCTCATTTAAATTATGTGGAATAGCACTTCTCATCGCCGCGCCGTTATTAAATTTATTTGCATATTATTTTTGCCGTATGAATCGATAAAATCACAACGTTACGGTGAATCATTCGCCAAATGAAACTCCACATAACGAAAAAAATGGTAAAGCGACATTTTTTTGAAAATTAAGCAATCGCACTTTAAAATGCTCACCCTAGGGCCTAGATTCCATAGCAGTTAACAAAGCTTTTTAAAAACCTTCAAATGCTTCAGGCGGGGTATTCGGACCCAAAAAAAAATCGTAGGTAAAATGCATTTGGGAAAACGTAACGGTGCATTTTACGCATCGTCTGTATATAAATTATTTTAAAACGAAAGATGATAAAAAAATATTCTAAAGAACAAGAATCAAATTGTTGATAATATTGTGATGTAGAGATCGAATATGATCGTTTTTGTTTATTTGAAAAGAAGGTCTGTCTATGTTTGATAGTATGTGTGTTTATTGTTATAAATTTTAGTAAATTAATAAATACAATTTTATAATAATCATTAATCATTGCAATTTGACGCGTCCCACAAATAATATTCGCGATAAAGTACATACGTAGATCATATTACAGATATGTATAATTTTGCGATGAAAGTTTTATTGTTACCGACGTAACATTGTAATTGTTACGACCCTTTTTTTTTCTTATCAATTATATTGTTTATCAGTTCAAATAACTGCTGATTCTTTGAATAGAACCACTTAGTTATGAATTAGTTTTGAATTTTCTATGTTGAATACGTAGTGAAAAATCACCAAATTTGTGTGAACCGTGACAAAAAATCGTGATTTTTTTTCGGTTGAAAACGTAATACATACATATTTAAAAAATAGTTGACTTTTATTATCATAGCAATTAATATTTGTTATTTCTGCACACAAAAAAAATGATAATAATTGCGTGAAACCTGAAAAAATACGCGGCCCACTCACGTCTTTACCTCCGTTACTTTTAATTTACTCCAAGTCCGTGTCTCATAATTTATATCGCTTTTGTTAATTCTGTGAATGTGAAATAATTAATATAATATTTTATATGATGATGTTAGTATGTACATATATCCACAGACAGTTGCTCACAAATCTGAAAATTATAAATGTCGAACAATAATATAATTATGTATTTCATCGTTCAAGTGCAACATTTATGAACATAGTATGTCGATGAAAGCTAAATAGCCTATGAAGATCTGCGATATGATATTTTTACAGTAGTGTTTTCTTAGTGATTTTAAATTATTCACAGCATAGCGTGTGTGCACATGCAAAATAACAAGTATGTATGTATGTATGTAGTTACGTGATGGTAGGTTTTCAGCATTGAAACGTGCCCATTCCTATAAATATTTTTTCCTTTTGGTATCCAGGAAATCTTATATTTTATTAATAAGCATAAATTTCGAGTTAATGATCCATTGTCAACTTCATTTCATACATTGTACTTCTTTTCGTCCCTGCTACAACAGATGACGGAGTGAAATACCTTTATTGGAATGGATTAGTCAGCTAGTCTGCATACCTACATATATGTATGTACATATGTACATATGAGAAAAATATATGTATATATGTACTTACGTACAATTTTTGCAGCTAGAGTGCTTGTTCAAAAAGTTCGATAATATATTTAAATTTCATCACTTTTTTACTGAAAAGCATGTCTATCATCCCTGATTTATAATTATAATATGTAGATGTAGGTATTTGTGAACCAAAAGGACTGTGCAAAATTTCAAAGGTTGGAAGCCTCTGATTTATAACTTAAATTAATACTTTTACTCGAAAACAAATTATTATGTGGTAAGCACACAATCCCAGGCGAAATACTTGAAAGCTATAAAATACTACACATGAATGATAAACTACTTGACTTTGAATACTCATATCGTACATACATAGATAAAATCTTCTGTCATAGGTGGGGTTCCATCTGAAGTTATTGATACAAACTAAAAAAATAAGCAACTGAATATTATTCGTAAACTTTTTAAAGCTGGAAAAAATGTCCTCCCCTCGAGTTTTTCCTTTCAGAGGAATAATTGTTAGTAGCTCTTTCTAAGAGGAAGTCTTTAAAACCATTCTAATGAATATGATTAGCTAAGACTATCAACCACATCAGTGGATTCATCTGCAAGTAAAGAAAAAGCTGAACAATCTTTCATTAATTAAGCACGTCATTGAATGCAGAAGCTACATATTTCTACTTTACCTTCAATGTTACAAAACAAAGAATTAGCAGTCTTCAAAAATGCGTTTTTAAAAGTTATTCCATCGCTAAATGACTTGATTTTAAACAAGAATGTGACATTTGAAAAGTTGCAATGATTGCTACTTTTGACTTCAATGTCTGTTTTGTAAAAATTGACTGCAGAGCTGAAAGGTTCACTTTTAGTTCTCTAATTTTGACTTTCCGTATATAATAACTGTTTCGTGCATAGTTAATCTCATAATTACATACATATTATGCATTGTTTTAAAATGTATTTACATATTTCGATTCTTTGGCAATTAAAGTTGTGGGGGCCGTAACTTTTTCCAAAATTTATCTACATATTTAAACAAAAGTAAACAAAATATCCTTTTACCATATTCACTGGCGATCGAATTTATGGGCTCACACACACACTTACCACACACCACACCACACACGTCTTCTGACGAAATTCTAAACGCATGAATTTCTATGGTTTTGTGTAGCATATCATACACACTTGCAACACCCCACCCCACCCCACGTCACAATTCATAGCAAAGCCACCACGTTGCGCAATCACGTCACGTGTGGTGTGGTAAGTGTCGACGATGGAAAGTCGATGACACGGCGAGTCGGAGGCTGTAGCGTTTAGCAATTGAAGATTCGAAGCAGATGTCACAAAATACGAATTTTACAAGAGAGCAAAAAAACGATTTATTTTCCGTAATTATGGAAAAATACTTTATTTAATTCATTTTATATTTAAAAATACAATAAACAATAATAGTTTAAAAATAAAAGTTACAAAATACATATAAAAAATAATAAAAAATAAAAATTAATAATTCGTTTATTCACAAATTGCGTAATTATTTATTGAAAAAAATACTTTTTTTAAAACATACTACATAGATTTAAAAATACAATATATAAAAAGTTTAAAATACATAAAAGTCACAAAATGCACGTAAAAATAAAAAAACCAATAAATTGGCCACCATATTACTCATCTGTGCTGATACCTTCACTATCCTGTTCTATGTATCCTATCTATCCTGTAATGTCACCCTTAGATTTTAAATATTCATAAAAATATTTGTTTAATGGTTTTGGAGGTGTATTTCGTTAAATTTAAGGTCTTTTTTTTGCTTCTTTAATCAGTAATATCCTTTTTATATAAATAAAAGCGGGATAAGCTAAGGGGGACATTTATGTCCATATATGTATATCATCACTTTTTATTGCCCACTAATGCCAATCTTTGTTATCATATATTTGTAACGAAACATGTGGAAGACATGAAATAAGAGGTAAATATGCATGTACATAAATATGTACCTATATATATTACATATGTATATGCAGTGGCGGCTCGTCCATATATGTATGTACACTGCGGAACTGCAGCACCCCCAAGCAAATTGTGGAAAAATGTACATTTATATACATATATGATATATAATACATACATATATGTATGATACAACAGATATATTATATGTACATATATCTATTGTACATATATTATTATATGAAAATATAAGTAGAATTTGGCCACGTATTACGCTCGCCGGTCTAAATGTGTGTATCGGAGTAGCGACACTGTGTATTGTGAAGCGGCGCTCATTCGATATGTAAAATGTGGTGCGGTTTATGAGGATAGTGGATAAGGTGAGTGGGTAAGTCTCGCCGCTCGAATGCAGTATCGCGCTGTCACTTTGAACAGCGCTATCGGATGTTTCTCGTCTTTCCATCATTTTCCGCTCGAATTAGTACGTTTAGATAAAATAAAAAAATATTGAGATAGAAAACCAATCCCTATAAATGTGGTGAAATAGAAAACTCTCTAAACAAACCCCAAATAACACGGAAAAAAAATTTTTGACTTTAAAAAATATCTGACTATTCACTTTGAGCACGCAATACTATATTTTGAACACAAAAAAATGGATATTTTTTACATTTTTTAAATCGCGAATATCTCATAAACGAGAGCATTTCAACAAAAATCATTATCGGATTCGAATTCAGTGGGTCAAACTTAGTAAAGATTGACCAATCTCCGCTCTGAATAATTTTTTTGTTGCTTTTCTGAGTCTAAGAGTATGACCTCTTAGATGAGGGCTCTCATTGAACATAATGAGGTTGGTCATTTCACACGAATAATGATTATTTATTATTTTGAATATTTCAATTAAATCACGTCTTAATCTCCTCGTCTCCAATGTGGAGAGATTCAGTCTTTTCAATCTTTCTCGATAAGGTAGTGACCGAAGTAAATATTGGATACGTTATTTTCGCTAAGTATCGGTGATACTACATATTTTTCCGCGCATGCAGATACGTTCGATTTAATAGCTTAAAAAAGTCACTTTTGGATGAAGATACATTAATTTTGATATGAAAAATCGCAAGAATACACTTAACTCATTTTCGTAATTTTCTTCAGGTACGTTAAGTGGGCTTAAGGTTTCCGTCCACCGAGTACGTTGCTATGCGTCTGTCCGACGTATGAAAGAGTCCGTTTCATTGACGTACAGCGACGCAACGCGTAGGCTATTCCACACACTACGTTGCTGTCGGTGCGATTGCGCTACTTGTATTATGTTGTCGAGAAGAGCGAGAAAAGCATTAGCTGCATGTTTATTACTCAGGAGGATAAATAAAAGAAGACGACACATAGATGGTGGGTTCATCCTATTAATCAAAGTCGTGAAGAGTACGGGGAGTATCATAAACTATGTAAAGAACTAAAGGAGTTTCCACAACGCTATTTTCAATATTTCCACACGAATAAGGAACAGTTCGAAATCCTACACTCTCTAATACAACAAAATACGAAAAGAAGATACAAATTACAGGAAAAGTGTATCAACGTGACATCGCTCAGTTGTGATATTAAGGTTAGGTTTTAAATTGATATCTTCTTCAATTTTTATTTACCCATTACTGTGGATCCAATTACTGTGGATTTTTATTTATCCATTACTGTGGACCCATTACAAATTACAAAAGTGCGGCGCAATACGGAGACGCGTTCAACTGAAGACTGCGACAGAACGCGCGTCGACTCGACGTATGAAGTTTGTATGCGTCACCGCAACGGACTTGGTGGATGCATTCCCATACTCCAACTATGTACATAGATATGTACATCAGTTTGCATACTTTGGCGCACATACGGTGCGTGTACGTCAACGTACCCGGTGGACGGAGTCACGTATTCACAGTGGCGGACTGGGACTGAATCAGTGCTTGCCAGGAGTCAAAGGGGGCCCACCCAGGGTTAAGAAAAATTTGATATATAACAAAATTTTCTTCTTTTCATCATGCTAAAAATCAAGGGTAAAAAATAAATAAAATTTTCAAAAATGCACGAATCAAAAATTAAAAGTGCAAATATTTTTTATTTTTATTATTTAGAATATATGTAAACGTACTATACGTATTACTGGCAATCAACATAAATGCAAAATTTATAATTTAAAATACATAATCTAAGGCCCGTAACGCACTTGGCAGCCTGGCTGCGCGGCCAGAAAAACGTGCACCCAGTTCAAGCAGCCAGAGCTCAGTTCTCAGAAATTTAGCGGGCAGTTCTCAAACAAAAGATGCTCACAAATGGACAGCGATACAACATATTATATTCAATGCAATATTTGGTTCGTAATCTCGGATCTCGGATCCTTTTGTACTGTATGTATGTACATATGTAGATGCAAATAATTCGTTGAAAATAGTTTTATATACATTATTTCCAGCGCGCAATATTAGCGAGATTATTTTTTTTTATTATTTTTATTTCATTCATTGATTTTAGTGTAAAATTTATAATGGAATTGGAATTGTTTATTCAGATTTTCAGCCGAAGCGGCTGAAAATCAGAAATGGCAAACGTGAATTGACTGGCTGCCGAGCAGCCAGGCTGCTAGTGCGCGCATCGCACAAGCAGCCACATACATTTGCTTTGTTAAATACATCTCGTGTTGGCCGCGGCGGCCAGTGGCTGCCTGTCTGGCTGCTGCGTATCGGAGCCGGTACCCGTGGCCGCGCAGCCAGAGTTTCCTGGCTGCCTCAGTGCGTTGTCAAACAGGCAGCCACATACATTTCCTAACATCGTTGTGGCCGCCGCGGCTATGGCCGCGCAGCCAGGCTGCCAAGTGCGTCACGGGCCCGCGCAAACGTTGAAAACTTACATTTCGACCCTTACAAAAAAAGTTAACCGATCCTCGGGCTGTAAAAGCAGGTAGTTCTTTGTGTATATCGTAAGAAATTTGTTTTGTTGAAATACCCAAATTGCAATATCCTCTAAATTTTTACACACGTAAAATGAAATAGTTAAAAAGTTATTTAATTTTACCGAGGGCCCATATTTTCTAACACTTGCCATCGGGCAATGTCGCTTGTATGGCCAGTCCGCCACTGCGTATTCACGTCAAAACAATACGGAAAACGAACGCTTCACGGCGAAAACGGCGTTGCCAACCCCCGAACGGCGCACACATCGGTTAGAGAAAAATTGCAGCCGTCCTGCGCCTGAGAGCAGATCCGCGCTTTCGAGAACGAGGGGTAGAGAGGGAAAAACGGGCGGGGGGGAGAAGGGAGGAAGAGGGGAAGAAGGGGTCGGGGGGGGGGGAGTAAAGGGGCGCTTGGGGTGAACGCGAGGGGGAGTTCGGGGTAGGGGTAGAGTATGTGGGATGAGGCAGGGGTAGGAGTGGGGGAAAAAGCCGGGCGAAAGAGCCGAGCCGGTATCGGCGTCAGTACGGCGCGTGTGTCGGGCGCGATCAGACGCCTGGAAAATTGTGTTCGGTGTGTGACGCGTTTTTCTACATTTTTCCCGCACTTTCGCGATACGCAAAAAACACGCCCGCCCCCCGCCCCCCGGATCCCCCTCACCCCCGCAACAACAGGACACAGTGCGAGTTCTGCCAGAAAAAAAAAAAAAAAAAAAATAGTCTGTGCAAAATAATTCGAATTCGTCGAAATCATCCAGAGTGTGCCGCGAGAGAGATGCCGTCGAGCCTGTTCACCGAGGGGGACGCCTTCGCCGAGGAGCGTACGTTACGCCTCGCGCTCGAACTCAGCATGATGGGAATGGGGGAGAGTATGTCGCTGTCTTCGGGGTTGGGCGGAGGAATGTCGGCCGGAAGTCCTCCGCTGCAGTCGATGCAATCCACAGCCTTCTGCTCGCAACCGCTCCTCGACGATCGTCAAAAGAAGTCTCAAAACATGACCGAGTGCGTCCCGGTGCCCTCTTCGGAGCACGTGGCCGAGATCGTCGGAAGACAAGGTAAAAATCGAATACGAACAATCGGCGCGCGACCGGCTTTTCCGAGAGTTTTCCGCGCATTTTCCGCGCCGGCCGGCCGGTCACTTATATAACAACTCACGCCCCCCCCACCCACCCCTCAAACGAAAACTCAGCAACCCCTGTTATAGTCCAATCCTTACACACATCATAATCAATCCACACATTCGGATTACATTCGACAGATTAACCCCGTATAGCCAATTTCAACCCTGCCCACCCCCTCGTAGTCCCGTTTTACCACGTGTTCTCACGTATTGATTTTCGCACAATACGGCAACGTATCGCACGCCCACCCGGCGAAATTCGCCGACATTTGTAGGTGGGTTGTGCCAAAGTGTCGAAATTGTGACAATTCGACTTGGGTAGGTGAAAATGTGTCGATTAGATTGTGCCGAACGAAATGTACACCACATCCTCGATTATATGTATTCCAGATTTTTTTCGCTCGACAATTATTAATATTGTCATATTACCACGTGGTGTAGGTGCGCGGGAAATTTTCGTAAAATTTTAATGCAGAATATTCATACGATTGTTACCGCGTGAACGTATAACACTTGTAGGTACCGTGTTAAAAAATTATTTCGGCAGTCGAAAAATTCTTGTTAAAATCGCTCCGTTTCAAATTCGATCGTTTTAAATCGGTATCGACCGGAATTCGACACGTCCTCAGACGATCGTTATTGTGTCGACTGTCGATGGTCAGTTTTTGATCGTTAACATTTTGTTGTTGTGTGTATGTAAAATGTGCAGTGAAAAACACGTGAGCACATGTGCGCAAAAGTGTCTAGCCGCCGACGTCCGGCGCGACATTTACCATGGGCGCCACGTGCTTACGCATTAACTTATTCTAATAAATATAATTAATTTTTATCCATTTTGATAATGGTGAGAATCCGCATTTGCGTCCGCGGACTTTTTTTTAATTCAATCGATTCTGCACGAGAGCGCGTAACGTTTATACGCTCGTTCATTTACGACGAAACTGTTAAATAATGTAAATCTGACGAAATTATACACTTTTAATTGATCGTCGGCCTTTTTGTCATCGGATCGCTGTTATCATTGTCATTTTTTTCGGGCGGGATATGGCGACATGGTTTTGTGTAAGATTGAAAAATTAGTGCGCACTTTTTGATGAAAAAAGTTATGACCGGGGTTGCTAGATTTCTAAAATCGAAGATCGGGACAATTGCTATTTTGAACGATTAAAAAAGTTAAGGAATTAAGGAAGAAATTTAAAAAAAAAAATTAAAAAAAAAAAAGATTATTGTAATACATATATATATATTGAAGAGAACATAAATATAAAAAATAATCACCGAATATTTACGAAAGTTTGTCATTAAAATTAATTCAGCTTCTACAGTTGTTTCTATCCTTCCTGCAGGCTGCACAATATTCTTTCGCAAATTGCATTGGAAACGGGATGAATCTTAATATTATCCATTTCTCATCCGTAGGTTTTTTTTCGTTTACTTCAGTCGTATTCAGTATAAATTTATTTAATAAACAGACATCTACATACGTATAGAAGGTCAAAACTAAGCTAGCCTCTTAAACTACATATGCAATTTTTGTTAAATCGGGATTTGTCTGTTGAAACTTGGGACGTCTGGCAACCCCGCTTACGACTCATCATCCATATAACAATTTTACGACAATCATTCATAGTAAATGAATATGGATACGTATCGTAAAAAACGATCATTACATCTATTTGAGCGATTCGTAAAGCAGTTCACCGGTCATTTTTCTGTTTAGATTCCGATACATTCGGATCGAATTGGTTTGATTGATCTTGTCGAATCGTGCACCACATTGCGTATTGTGCACCACTGATCTATATTGTTTACCGAATCTTTCACCTGTTCGACTTTCGATTTCACGCAGCGTCGTGATCTAAAGCTCCATTGGTCGCTTCGTGGCACGTTTTCGTCGGTTCGTTCCACCCGGAGACGTAAATGTTGTGATCTCATTTCCGGCCGCGTACTATTACTACATTTTAATAGTTTTGCCGCGTTCCGTATAAAAACGTTAAATCACCTTATATTAATATGAGAATATAATATTAAAATGTTCGGATCGATCGGTCGATGCGAGTTCGTCGGCCCGCCCTGACTTTTCGTTCGGCAATACATAAATGTACATGTATACGCTCGTGTATTTATTAGGCTATATTCGTGAATATCCTAATTATATGTACGACTAAATAAAACTCGCACCCTATTTATTATATTGGTTGATCTCTTGAAATCTTCTAGAAAAAACCAGACGTCTTGTACGTTTTGTCAATGCATACATACATACATGCATAAGCAATTCTTCCAGACAGAACGAATAACTTTCAAGGGCAGAGTTTCGAGACGCAAGTGCACACAAACACCATGAGCGCATTCTACACACTTACGTCGTAAATTTACCAACTTGAAAGATTTGGCATCAGTGTACTTTTTTCGAGTTTGACAAAATTGCAAGTATGTATGTATGGCCAAATAAATCAGTCCAATTTGAGTGGTTGATTTGTCATCAGGTCGATTTTTTAGTACAAATTGAGGCATTATTGGCCACTTCAACGATTCCACACTCAACATTCGACACTTTGATTCAGAAGTGGATGGTGATGGATAGAGCTCCAAAGTTGGTGCCGCTATCGTTTAGAATGAGAAAAAGGAGATTGTATCGCAAAACTTCTCAAATCTCAAGTAATTAATTGTTCGGTAAATGATTAACGATAAGACATTTCCGATATTTCAGCCGTAAACTCGGTTGATTGTCATTTTTCAATTTAAATGGATATTTAGTGAAGGGCGATGACTAAAGAACATCTAAAAAAAAAGTATAACATTTTGTTTCAGTTTTCCAAATGACTACATTACAATTTAAATACCTATAAAATATTACGAAAAACCAAACAAACAATGTCGACAATGGGCCGAATTGAAGACCATTTTGTTTTGTCCAATTCTTTTTAAATAAATATATAAAATAAGTACTTTGGGATGATCCATTCATTCATTCACAAGGGTCAGTAAAGTTTTTCAATATTACTTAATACGCTTACGTTATAGGCATCATATTACGCATAAATATTACGCACCTACACTTTCTTTGTTAAACAAAAATTGTATAAACAGATCTCCTGCATGTATGTACATATGTCTTCGGAACACTAATCGAAGCACGGCTCAAACAACTAATAATTAAATCTGAAAAAAATTCAAGTGCAACTGAGCCAAATTCCTAGAAGGAGCATCTTGTTTCAATTGTCCAACGACGACATTACAATTTAAGTATTGAATATTATTAGTATTGAATCTCCTCCTCCAGTCAGTCTAGCTGCCATAAGCTGCCGATCTGCAGCGATGAAGATGAACCTTGCCTAAAATATCTTCTTTTAGCGTTTCTATCCCGAAAAATAGTTACCGTACTGACGAATCTTCCTCAAATACTGTTTTTTATACCGACTGTGTCTTAGCGGAGAAGTCATAGAACCTTGCGAAGAGAGCACAGTTGTATGACCGCCATTCAATTGCATAACAATTATGATGTAGGCGAAAGTGTAGTACATGTACGTCGCGTGGGTCGGGATATTTTTTTCTAGCGGCAAACCAACTTCACCATGACCTGCTCCAACGCAGTGCTCTGCTGCACCTAACGTACTATCTGGCTCTAGGTTACTTGCTATGGCTAGTCTAGCCGGTCGTCGGCATATTTTAATGGCTTGTTTTTTTTTTATTATTATTTAATGTGCATCGATCGAACAGAGCCGCGCTAAGCAGCTGGGACTCCGGATGAACGCAATGTATGACGTCACAGCTTCTTATTATTTATCGTCGGGTCATGTTTATGCACCGATAAGATGTGTCATTCATTCATGGATCAACTATCTCGCCACTATTTATAATTTATAACCGCTCTTCGCGGTGATAGCCGGAGCCAATTGCGAGTGCTTACTAACCCCGACTAATTAGCTGTGCTGGGGAGCAATTTTTCTCAGGAGATGGGCATTGTGCCGTGACGGACGACGTAGATAAACGAGCTGGTCTTTTGCTGTCGTCGTCGTACTAAGAAGCTACCATGAATGGAAGAATCGTCCATGTTATGCATTATGTATTCACGACTGGCAGCGTCTAGCTACCACAACCAGACGGTATATTGGATTCAAAACGCGTACCTTTCATTGTTTGCCCACTTCCCATCGGCGAGTACGTCTGAGAACTGTCCCTGCTGCTGTATACCCCGACAACCACCTGACGCTGCATCCTCGAGATGCGATGATTTGACACGCTCGGTTCTGACGCATTTTTGTTCTGTTCTGTTGGGTAGGTAGTCCGTTGAAGTTTCTGCTCGTGTGAGGATCACCTTCTGTTTTTTTTTTTTTTTTTTTTTGGGGTACAGTGTCCTTGTCCACGCAGCTATTCCTCGGAACGTTTCGTTTATGAAATGTAGCTCGCACACACGGTCGCTTTTGCCTCTCGAGAGTTGAGTTTCTGGTTTTTCATTTGGAGGTTGTCCACCACAAGCTTTTGGCGAGTTTTAAGTTGGGGGTGGTGGGAGGCAATTAAGTCGAGGTGGTCAATGGCAGCTGGTGCCCCAGTTGCGTGGCGTAGCCCCACCGGACGCGGCTCACCTGTCCCCATCAGAGCAGCTGCCCTCATGGGGGACAGGTGTAACCAGCAGTCCCAACGATCGACCACAAAACTCCTTTGTCCATTAGTAATTATATTTCGAAAGGCGACGACCTGCCGAATCGATAAGCGATATGCACGAATGAAGAAAATTTTCAGATTTACATAGATTTTTATTCAGTCTTATTATTCAAGTTCGAATTGGATCAGCGAGAGAGCTGTTTTGTTATTCGTATTTTTCAATAGTGGCGCAGTACTGCGTAGTTCGTATATATTGCGCAAATAACAGGTATCCATCTGTGCGAGGGTCGTATTGTTTTATTCGTACGAATTTTATGGGGTAGAGTTGTATTTCAAACTCGCATGTTCCATAGCTTCTTTCGAGCGTGCGAACGAGCTACGCTCGCGGAACCCGTGGTCCCCTTGTTTTCGCACTGCACTTTTTTTCGTCGCTCGCACTTATTATTTGGACGGAAATGCAGTGTGCATTGTGTGCAATTCGCCTCGCGTGCTGTTGGGTCCCTTTTGAATTTCGCCCTGTCTGAACTGAGCTCTCTCTCTCGGCTCTCTTTTTTCTCCCTTTGCCTTCATTATCTTTTGGGTTTTTAGCTCCTCCAGGCAACATTTTACATATATACGCAGCTCTTTTTTGTTCGAGTGGTATAGGCATTGTGCGAAATTATACCTGAATTTTTGTTTTGTTCCGTGCGTAGGTATCCTTTCAGAGATGAACAACTTTTGGAATGAATCTTACAAAGTAAATCTCAATTTGATGTATTGTATCATGTTGTGTTGATAACAATACCAAGCGCCTTTACGCACTTATACATATGTATATAGGTACTAACACGCAGAAGTTTTATGTAATTGAATATTTTCGTCGCTGTTATTTGGGAATGGTAAACATCAGATGGGAGAGGTAATATTTGCAGACTACCTGCCCTTGTGTTCATAACTCGCTCGGAAGACAAGCTGTTTTCATTTGTTGAGCACTTCCATGTTCCAAAAATTCTTTCGTGGGATTCTTTCTTACCTGGGTCGTCTTATTTATTTATTTTTTTTTGCTCCAAGGTCTGTCCTTTGTATTAATTGCACCTATGCCATGGTTAGATAACAGCTGCTACGTTAATGTTCCATTTAAGCGGTGGGTCCTTATCTGGAACACATCCTGGTAAATTAGGGGACGTGTGAAAAATATTTTTCAACGGGGCGACGATAGCGTTTGGTGACTTTTTAGCACCTTTTATCGCGAGATTTTTTTTGCCTTACAGGATATTGTGGAGCAACTTCCTTTCTCATTGACAAAAGGAATTGTTCTGCGGTACAGCCGGTTGTAAGTTTATTGAACACGGTCATGAAAGCTGATAGGTGGTCGGTAGCTCTCGTCGAATATCGAATTATCCCATTACAACAGCCGGGCATGGTATAGTGTTGCTCCAAAATGTTCACGTGTGGCCTGAGATGCATGCGGGACCTGCATTTTTGTCATCCGATACATAAAAGCAGGGTGCGGGTGGGTCCAGAGCTTCGTTCATCTCGCGTGATATACTAAATACTCTAGTCAAAAATTTAACCTCGCGTATCCTAAGATTCCTAAGTCTGGCTACGTTGCTCCACAAACTAGTTTACTACTAGTACAGTTACTCCTACTCTTTCACGTTCCCTTTCGAATGTACTACTCTGCCGTTGAGTTGTTGCTATTTTTTTTTTCTGTATTCGAGCTCTCGCGGCCCGTCTACGACCATCACATGCGGGGATTCCGCATTGGCGCTTCTTTTTGATAATGTGGTTAATTAAGGCGCCGTAACGGCCCGCCGGGCGCTAAATCGTCCTCTTCCGTCCGTGCTGGCATTTCTTATACACGACAGGTGTTCGTGACGTACAAACCTTCGAAGAGAGGAACTGGCGTTCCCGAAGAACAAAGGAAATCCTGAACGGTCGAAGCGGAAAGTCCTTTAAAATTTAATTTTCAAAGATAATTTTTCGCCGAATTGCGTATTCCGTTACAGTGAACAATAGTGGGTAACAATTCCGAGATGTCGATTTGAATGAATCTTCCGACGGGTAATTTCAGAGCGGTCGAGAATGGAAAGCGCCAAAGCTCGCGTGAAACGCCCCTCGTAATGTGCCGCGCAATTAGCTTAAATAGGATAATTTTTTTTCTCTCAAATTTAACAGTAATTCAATTCAGTTTTTCGCCGTATTATCATTACGTATCTTTCGTTCTTTATAACCAATGTTAAAAAAAAAAAAAAATGTATAGCTTTTTGGCGGTAGATTTTTAGGACGTGCAGCTGCCCGCCAGGAAGGAGGGAAACATCTGCCGTACAACTTGCTCGACACGTTATTTATTGCGTTCTTTCGTATTTTTTTTTTTATTTTGGTTGATATTGTACCGTATATAGGCAATTTTACTTTCGCATGTGACTTATTTTGTATGCGAGAAAATTTGATTAACGTAAAAGCGCAAAATTCCAATGATAGTGCAAGTGACAAATAATGTAGGCGACATTCTTGTTAACATTGATAAGAGTAATTGGAGGGTCATACGTCAACGCAATACACTTACATACCAACCTAAAATCATTAGAAATTTACAAACGCGTATGCGTAATGTATGAAGTGTTACAAAATAACCCATTAGAAAAGTTTTTGAATCAGAATTGATATTGTCTAATAAGAAACTTAGTAGGAAGTATTGTATGGTTTTTTTTAATGTTGAAAATTGTCAACTTGCTCAATCCAATACCGCTTCATGAATGCTATCAAAAAATACATATTACGTAGCTCGTATTTGTCATGATTATCGAGAATGTATGGGGCTCGTGCGACAACGGCAGATGCTTTTCAGTGCCACTTTTTGTTCGCTTTCTGTCGATGCGTTCTTTAGTGTTGTCTTATCTGCGGTCCTTCAGAAAAATTATGTTTTCGAAAGCGCGACGATTACGAAAACACATCGAGAACGACGATTCTTTGACCCAACCGATGCACACGAAGGCAGCGGAGAGTCGCGATTCCTTTGTAGTCTGCAGACTGACCTTAGCGGTTTGGTTCTCCTTTTTGTGGTGCTGGTCGGTTTATTACCTACCGGTGTGCAGGCAATTTTAAACCGAAGCGAAATGAGCTTTCTTGTGAACCTCTAAACGTGTACATGCGTTTACACACCACTGAAATACACGCTTCCAAGATGGCTGCTCTGCTCCAACCTCTCGGTGCTGGAAGTTGTCAAAGGAGGCCGCTGTGCGGGGGTCTCGTCATCTTCAAAGATTGATCTTGTCCCAGTCATAACATAAACAAAGCATTTATTGGATAGCAGTGTGTGCAGACTTCTTGGACACTGGGTGTCTCATGGTCACCGTGGCAGACCTTCGTCCATGCAAATATTTTTCTGGGAATCGCAACGGCAATATCAATTGCCGACGAGAATGAATTTCGAGACCCATATTGGCCGAAAAATATAATATACATAGGTACAACGAGCCGTGACGGTCTTCCAGTCTGCGAAATGTGAGAACAGATTCTGTCGGTCACATAAAACCAGTTTTCATTTATTTTACTTTTTATTTGTAACGTCCATTTTCCATTTTTCCAGTTCTCATTCAAGAAGCGTGTATGTACTGTGGTCATTGCGCAAAACTGCTTCGATTCTGACCCAAAATTCGATTCAACTTCATGAGACACGTCGGACTTGTTTCCACTTATGACGGTGCATAACATGAAATCAATAATTCGAAGTGTTCCTCCAATCTAATGTTGTGCTCGAGAGTATAGTAGTCTTCGCTCATAGTTTCATCACAACAATTATCACAAATTCGCGTCGGACATATGCATACATTTAGCCCGGTGTCCAGCACTGCTCTAGCCCCATTCAAAATGTCTCAAGGCGAACAAGATAAACATCACGTCTACATTTGAGCATAAAATATTCGGCGGTTTGCTTTTGTTACCAATTATTATTATAGCAATCGCCCAGCAACACACACACAATCGTATATAATTATAATACCCGAAAAAAAATTACGGATTCTTCGAAAAGGTGCGTCGGCATGGCCTCGTGGGTACAACACTGGTCCCCTATCAATGATGTGCCGAATTCAGGTATCATTTTTAGGAGGAAAAAAATTCCACTTTACTTTGGTCGTTGACTCTCAACTTGCGGTCAACTAACCTTTTATATTAAATATGTATTAAATTTACGAGGTCAGACATCTGAGCATTTGAAGCTTTGCCGCTCACATCAGTAGGTTTAATTTGGTTGTTTTTAATTTTAAAATTACATTAGCATATTTTAACACGGTTTGGATGTGTTAAGAGGCGAGGTCGCACATTTGGCCGATTGAAGACCATTTTATGACTTGATGCTTATTTGATCATGGGAACTGTCGAGACGCGCGCATGTATACACGTACTTGATATCATCATCAACGACTTTTTTTTTTGAGCTTTGTCTGACTCACTTGTTAATTATGAGCACCCCCATTCATCATACACGTTAAAGTTGATACGATTCATTTTTTAAATGTTTATTTCTCGGTCTACTTTCATTTTTTCATCTGAAAGTATACTTGTTGGACTTCTCAACGTGGACGACATCAATACCCCCGATGATTATTTATAACCCGTTGTTTGCGCTGAGATACTTTCGCGGACAATGCGTTTCAGTTCATATTCAGAATTATATTTATTTGCTCGTTTCTGATTCTCCGGTTTGTATGCGGGTGTGCGTTTGGGCTTGTCACGTTTTTAATAACACTTCCATAAGTTCGATTATTTACCTTCGATAAGATACGCCGTGTTTACATTCATATTTAAATACACAGTGTGTATTATGTGTTGTTTTTTTTTCTTCGGTCGCGATAAGTCTGTCTGTCCGTTTTGGTGCGAGAGTCGTGAGCTTGCTGCTTTTGGTTATTTTTGTCCACGTGTTTTTCGAGAGACCCACGTTAAGAAATTGCGTTGCGCAAGTAATGCATGCATGCATGCAACCGACCGGTCACAACTGCATCTTTTTAAACGGAATGTCCTTGTTTTTCGCCGACGTTAATTGCTCAATACTGTGCTACCATCGATTCGTGGACTTTGCTTCTGCAGCCGATCTTCGATGCATCCACAGCCGCGGTTTGATCTCGTGTGACGATGTTGTGGCTCTTCTTTCTGGTTATCGTCTCATTAACCGGCCCAGTCTAAATGGACCTTTTTTTCCGGCGAGTTCACCTCTTCTACCTGGTCGAGTGGATTTTTTCCTTTTGCTGCCTTTGTTCCGGGCGCCGGACGTGGATGCGGTTAGGTTGAAAAACGAAAAAAAGAAGTGGTTGGTCGGAGTTTCATATGTCGAATCGATCAAGGGAAAATTGATGGTGAATCGGCTGTTTCGGCTCTCCGACCGCTTCCTGTGGTGACTTCCTGTCTTCACGAAGGAGGAGGTACTCCATTTTCTCACGGACTCCCTTTTCTACGGTGACTTAGTGGCTCGTTTCCACTTTTTTCGTTTTATTTACGTTGGTGTTTGCTCCTCGTTTTTCCAACACCGCCTTCTCGGAGGTTCCACTTAATTTGTGCGTCTGCGGTTGCGGTGTATGCGTGTGTCACGACTTCATCGCTTCAAACCCTCAGGCTTGTTGGGTTCCTGCATCATGATTGTCTACTAATTATCATTCGATAGAACTGCAAAGAAAGAAACACATTTTTATAGAATTATCATTGAGCATACGATCGATGTAGTTGCGATTTGATCATCGAATAAAAACTGCTTGTTTTGGTTCTTCGGTGAATTTCAAAATAATGGATACGTCGTTAATCGGTGACAATGACGAATTACTTCCTTTCCTTAGTTTGTCGCAGTGCATTATTATGTGCATTTGAATTTTGTTATTTCTTACCGATCGGTTTCACAGAATCGTACAAGATTCTACATTAAATAAAATATTTTGATACAATTGATTGTACTTACAAAAGTGATGATTGTACACATTTTCATTCTAGTCTATTTCATTGTTGAGAGCTCCGAAAATACTAGTAGAACCTTTATTGTGCCACATTCTGGAATCACGACAGAACGAACAACAGTCGAAATCGTAATTTGACTCGTAAATACAAGTTCTCGGTTCGATCATTGCAGTTAAAGCAATTTCAAAATAAACAATACTTTTAGATTGTATTAAAATCCTGTCGCATTATAACATTGTTTCCACTCACCACAATTCCTTCATAATGTACATAATTCGTTAGTTCATCATTGATCAACATCATTTTGAGCCGTTCACCATCCACTGCTGGATGAAGGCCTGTCTGTCTTGAGCAGTTTGCATCTACATACATACTTGGTCTAACCTTGCTATCTTTCCCAATTCCCATCCTTTCGGATACCATTCCAGTATCGCGTCCACCTGACACTTTCCGCTATAACTGCCGCTTAGGTCACGCTTCTTACCCATGTGTTCCTCTTACGATCTCTTCTTGTTATATCGCAGACGGATAAAACCATCCACTATCCTCCTGTTACATTCCTGTCTGTCTTGAGCAATCTGCATCCACTTGACACATTCTTCTCAATTCATCAGCCCATCGTCCACTCGGTCTACCTTGCTTTCTATCACATCCCCATCACCACTTTTTCACACGTTCCGCTACGTCTGCCACTTCAGTCACGCTTCTTACCCGTGTATTCCGCTTACGATCTCTTCTTGTTATACCGAGCGTACATCGTAACATGCTTGCTGTGTGCATTGGATCTTAGGTAACATTCTTAAATTCAACATCTACGTTTCATATCCGTACGTCGCAACTGGTATGGCTTGTTTTTTAAGCATAGCGGGATGTTGGATTTAAAAACTATGTTCATCCTTTCGAAAGCGCTCCATCCTAGTTTTATTTCTTCATTACATCCGGGTATAAATAACTATCAACTTATCTCTACGATATATTCTATATTTCTATCAACCCGGCGCTGCAAGGAAAATATTTCGTAGTGCTCATAGTAAATTGACAGCTTTCAAAATGAAGCTCGAACTATGGCATGTAAAGTTTGAGAAGAAGAACTTTGTCCCATTTCCACAGCTGAACACATAATATATTGATGAAAATGAGCTTAACGTCGATAATGCAGATGCATCCATCCCATTAAAATTCTAACTTAAATTTATTGACTAAGATGTACCTAATATTTTCTGCATAAATAATTGTTTGTCAAAAATGTTTTATACACAGCCTATATGCAGTGCCGCACCGTGGGTATGTGGCACGCTTTTCATGAAATAATATTGATTTTTTAATTTTTAATAATAGGGTCCGCGAGCCATCAAGAATTCTAAATAAGTTTGAGAACCGCTGATCTACTCATAAAACATCATTTTAGTTTTATTAAAATTAATTTTTAAAATCTACTTTTCATTCTTTCGTTGCTCAATTGTGTTAACATTGATACTATGATATGTAGGTACATTTACACGTCAAAAGTGATGTGGCCAACGATTGATATCAGCTACATAGAAGTGTTTGCTTGATTGGACTGGACTGTCTTTTTGAGTCATTTTTAGTCATCTTTAGTCCTCTTTAGTCATCAGTGAGTGTTGATTGCAGTCAGTGATGATTCTAGTGGGTGGGTGGGTGGTACAGTGCGGTGCGGGTGGGTGCACGTGGAGTGAGAGGTATCGGGAGTACAGAATCGCGAAGCAGAGTGGCTCGTCACTGACCTACCGCAACGGCCGTCACTCGGTCACCGGCTCACTACCCCCACCACCGCGACTGCTGTTCTCTGTTCTCGCTGATCGTCTGTTTTTGTATGTATTGCCTGCTCTCGGTGCTTTCTGCTCTCCTGGTGTATCGGTTGCTTCGGACCGTCCTGCGCACGCGTTCCGCTCGCTCACAAACAAACAATCATCACCCCCCCCCAGAGATGAGGTTATCGTAATCTGTCGTCGTCGTCAAAGCATGAGTAATGATGCAAAAATATCTGCCGATAATGTTTAATCGTGTGCCAACATATGTATTGTATAAATATTTACAATTTGGTGTTATTAACCGCTTGACGCCCGCTGAAAAAAAGTTTCGCTTTGAAAAATTCGTTTCGTTTCATGTACGTTTTAATTTTGTATTCTCGCACAGTATTCATTCTGCTATTTTACCCTAGCTTTGTTTTACTTTATCCACGTCGAAATTTTATTTCGACCCCGTCATTTTGGCTGATATCTGAATATGTTTGATAGGTAAATGGGTTTGAAAATGAATAAAAATAAAACTGATTGATTTAGCACCTTAACTAACCTTTAGGCCCGAGACGCACTTGGCAGCCTGGCTGCGGCAGCCACGAGGATGTTAGAAAATGTATGACTGACTTGTATGATGTCACCTGATTTTTTGAGTTTTCATGATTTTTGGAAAATGTGTGTAAAATCACTCAAAAACTGTTAATCCCTTGATATTATTTGCCGGCCATTACAATCCAAAGGGTTCTTAATAAATTTCGTCAACCTAAAATAACATGTTAAAATCAGTGGGGAAAAAAGGATTCGTCCACATTAAATCACCGAGAGAATCTATGAGCGCATTTTGTCTTTTACTGAAGTCGTTTTTGAAACTATGAATAGCCCTTCTTAAATAAAGTAACAATAAATGGTTAAAAGATCGAAAGAAATGTGATTTTTGCCAAGTTTGATTGACCAATTTATGTAGTATACATATATACATCAGTATCTCTGAAAGCGGCAAACGCGTTAAAAAAAACTTTCACGTTTGATTTTGTGTGCGAAATTCCGCTAGTGTTCGATTTTATGATTTATTCATTGTATCAAAATTCAATCATTTTTTGCAACACTAAATGGATAAAGTACACACATTTAGTTTTGATTAAAAATACGTTTCAAATTACATACCCGAGTCTCGTCATTGGTAATTAAAAATCACTGAATACTAATTGTTGTAGAATGACGCGTTTGTGCAAATGGCAATTAATAAAATTTGATATGTATCAGAATATTGGCGGTCATTTTTTTTATGCAACGTAATTTAATTACATGCCCGATTTTTTTCGGCAACATTTTACTGTGTAGGAATTCGATTTTGATTAGTTTCAACGAACACCTGTTCGCTATTAGTTTGTCGGTATTGCATCTTCGTGCCATTCGATCCGTCTATTCATCTATTGCGACACTTGCTTAGGGAAACTTCATGAGACCGTGAAATATTAGCACGTAGTCGTGCTTAGTTCAATGCCAGACGGTCAGCGCCACTTGGACTTGGACTTGAAAACAGATCGTTCGTTCTAGCGTTTATAAAGTAGCTCAGCGATTATAAACGCGTTGGATTAACCGTCGCGCGACCCAGATGGGGTCCTGCAAATACCCCTTCGTCGCACAACGGTAATTCCCCGTGAGCAGGTGTGTTTATTTATGACGGGTGGAACTCCCCTCGTTTATTTTTTTTTTTTTTTTTACATAGGGCACTCTGCAATACTCGTCCAATTTACGAGGGGCAATAGAAGTACGTTAGCTCAAACCTTGAAACGTAATTTGTTTCGATAACGGATCGCAAAGTAAATGTATTTTTTCATTATTCATCGGTCGAGTTTCGTTTATGACGCGCAGTACAAAAATGATCCATTCGTTTGGTCGAATCGAATTTCACGAATTCGGTGATAGTAATAAATTAAAACGAACTTCCCAGCCATTCAAACTGTCACTATTGAAGTTTCAAGTTCGCCTCTGACGTGCGTGTAATTGAATAAATCGACATGGCACACACCTGTCTCTATGGTGTAAAACTAATTTAAATTCGTGCGGTCGATAGTGTGTTAACAGTGCGCAGATTTGACCTATCGTTTCGTTTTTTGCTCTTTCCGTCGCGATAACTCCGTCTCGCTCGATTCACTTTGACCGCATTTCCGTTACGCGTTTATTATTATCTAATGCTTTCACTTTTCACGAGACGCGCACGTCTCGCATAACGTCGGTTTCGCTATAAACGAGAATTCGCTGAAAGAGGGGTATGCTGTGCCTGCTGCGACGTTTCGGATCGATATTCCGAATCGGCATTCCTTATCGACTGTAAGAATTTCCGTTCGCGTCAGAGATCGACAACCTGTTCCAAGGATACGTGTGTGTGTTTTTGTACGCATGTGTGTTGTGAACAGGATAAAGAGCTTGGAATGTCGTTGAATTTTCGCTTTTTCGCTGCGAACTATATATCTTATGTAATATCTGAAAAAATTTACTAGTCGTATACCACTTCAGACTGAGGGGGACATTAGCTCTCTGGCGACTTAATAATACAGCGAAGAATCCTTGGGGGAATCAACACACGAAACACTAAATACTTGTAATCAAGATAAACTGACCTAGTATTTTCTATGTATGTATGAACCTTAGTTTACATTAGTGGTGTCAAGTATTTAGTGTTTCAATTCACAATGGGTCTTCTCACTGCGACATAATGTCTCGTTTGGAAATGGTATTCGTCTGAAGTCGCCTTTCGTCGTCATCATCATCAACACAAAGGAAGATGATGCGCTCTCGCCACTTCCACCGGCGTGTCGTGTCCGGTTTTGAATCGTCGCTGTCGGACTAGTGAAATCATTGTCCAAGAATTCGTTTGCTGAAAAAGTTTCGTGGCGATGCTGTGGATCAAGGCTGCTCAGTCGACGCAGCTAACGACCCGTCCTGTATAATGACCCTAAAATGCATCATCTCTCGCTCCCCGGCCCCGGTTTATTTTCGTATTACGCGCTCTCACCCGCCGCACCATTTATTCCCAACGTGCACTTACTTTTAACCAACACACGTATGTATGTACTCTTTTAAGTGTGCATTGTGTGCATCGGAGACTTGCAGCGGTGTCGCTTCTTCTCTTTTCTTTGGAAAAGTGTTATTTATTGCATCATTGCGACTGTGTGTCTCGGCGCAACTTTCTTGGCCGACCTCAAACCACTGCACTCCTTATCATCGACACATTCTGCCATGTGATTCTTTCTCGCCAAATTGACTTAAACTTTCGTAGGAAGGAAGGAAGTCGTCGTTATCGTCGGGAGACTTGGTGCATTTTTTATGCAGTTTGTGCATCGCATCGTTACACACCAGTCAATTGGCGGTCGTGTCGTCACATCCGGCGAGACACGCACCAAATTGATGCGACTCACACGCACTGACACACACTGACATGCTCTTACTGACACACGGATGCTGACATGTTAACCGTAGGAACGAGAAACAGCTTCAAGGGCTCCCTCCTAACAGGCGTCCTCTATTCCTCTTCGGGAATGCGTGTCCTTGCTGCTCGTTGCTTCCTTTCGATGGCCTTGACTTTCCTTAAAAAGTTTTCTAGCACATGTGTTCTAAGGATGCGTGAATTGTAAAGTAATGCTTATGCAGACTTATGTTTTTCCACTACAAGTTGTAGTACGATATATTACATACATACATATTTACAAAGATACATTCATGGCAATTTTGCTCCGTATGATTCATTAGGTTCAGTTCAGACAACGCCAACAATGGGTATAACGTTTCCTTCGAGTATAGAAAACGATTATGGTAAATTTATATTATTCACAATATTGGCGGTCCTAAATAGTAATAGAAAGGTAACCGTCGTTTAGTTTTGAACACTGAAGTATGTAGATTGATTTTGACGATCAAAGGTGAAAGTTTGCTTTTTTATGATTCTAGAGAGATCGTAAATTTAAAAAGATGTGTCTATTCAAATCCGTGCTGTTTTTCAATTCGTTGCCCCAATTTTTTCACAAAGAAAATTGTTGAATATGAAGAATGTGACGTGTTCGACTAAAATAGATTTTGCTTTATATGATCCGCTTATATTGGCTATTTATTCCTTATGGACACACAATTTATAAACCTAGAAAGTTTTCCGTTTGAATAATGTATACAGTTTATAAAGGACAATGTACTTTAACCGTGTCGAATGGTTAAATTGCGCAGTTCTGAAAGTTTTTTTTTATTTATAAACTGCGCATTTTCCTAGGATGTTACACTGTCGACTTTTCGAGTGCTATGCAATCGAATCAAATGTCTCGTGTAAACATTGGTACGGCGACACTGCACTATTTACATACATACATATGTATGTACTTCAAAAAATCTGATCGCGATTTCGATTTCGTGTTTCATGTACATACAACATCAAGGAATTTTCTACAGATATTTAGGAGTGTAAACATGTACGCCTGCTGTTACCGATTCCTTCAGGGTACCTTTGTGTGTCCCATCCGCCGCACAGTGGTGCTTATTTACTCTCTGGATGTTTGGGTGTGTTTCGACGCCATTCACATCAGTACTTGGCCACCGCGCGTCCAATGTTTGCCTCACTTGGGTGGTATCCACTGTTTAGTCTTCCTCTTTTTTTGAAATAATTTAGTCTGTCCTTCTTGTGTCACTTTGATCTGGATATTGATATGTCGCATTAGGCCGAGTGCATCATTTCGGCAATTTCATACTCGATCGACTCGAGCCCGTTGTTCAATGGATTGTTAAAGTTTTCGTTATTTTTTTTGCTCGTGCACTTATGGATTCGTTCTCGCGTGAGAGATTCGAGCCGAAAAAAACTGGATCCGTCTACAGCACCTTTGTCTAAACGGAATTTATTGGTCGACCGTCAAACGGCCGATCGACTTTGTTCAGAAACGCCGATTTTTGCTTTGTGGCCTCTTTTTTTTGTTGTTTTATCTTTAATCAAATGTTGTTTTAGTGATGAAATTCGACCTTTCGATTTTAACTGGTTGGACAAAGAGTCTGATATCACCCCCTCGAACTAGTTACAAAATTAAAATTAAGTCTTTGTGTGTAAATAATATATTTACATACATACGTGTCAGTAAGGTTTATTCTAATTTTTACTTGCTGAAAGTGGCAGTTTTGGTTTTTCCTTTCCCTAGAATCTTAGATACTAGGATGGTGCGCTTTTGGAAGAATGAACATAGTTTTGAAATCCCGCTATGCTTATAAAATAAGGCATACGACAAATGCGTACTGCCAGTTATAACGTATAGATTTTAAACGTGGATGCTAAATTCAGGAATGTTACGTAAGATCCAATGCACACAGAAGTATGGAAAGATGTATGCTTGGTTATAACAAGAAGGGATCGTAAGAGGAACACGTGGGTAAGAAGTATGACCAAAGTGGCAGATATAGTGGAACATGGATTCCGAGAGTATGTGAAAGAAGAATATGTCAAGTGGATGTAGTTTGCTCAAGTCAGACAGGAATGAAAGAGGATTGGAGAGGCCTTCGCCCAGCAGTGGATGGTGAACGGTTGAAAATGATGACGATGATGAGATACTATAAAGTCGTGTGTTTGCCACGACAACATTTTCCCTGTTGTTTTTCGTCGACTGCTTCTGCCTCAGCTCGATGCTCACGACACGGTGGGCTAACCTGCCCGTTGACCTCCTCCCGAGTATTTTTCTTGGACTTAAAAACCAACACGTGGATGCGGCTTTTAGGTTCGTTATGGTCTGACGGTGCAAGATAAACATCTGCACCATCACTGTAACCTTGACGATGAATCGCCATTCGCAACATTTTGTCGTCTTTACCTTTCGCACAGCCATCACTTATAACGCATATGCCTATTGAAGTAATTTATCGAAAAATGACAGGTGTACATAGATTTAAGGAAGACGATGACGTTGATTGATACTAGTAAACAAGCCGCACACACATGTGAACAAAACGATCGAATAGGATGAAATTTTTTACTAGAATCGTGACACATGGATATTTTCGTTCGAAGTGGCATTATATCAACCTTCGAAGGAGGAAGGAAGGAAAGTGGGAGGATGGAGAGGGTCCACAGAGCGATTAAGGAAGGAGCGAGCCAGACGAGGGATTGACCCCGATGGACTGCAGGTTTTGTTGTGGCGAAGGTGGCGTAATGACGATCGATTGTTGCACCGGACCGACGAGTGGGAGGGCGAGAGGGGAGGTGAAGGGGGGGGAGGATATGCGAGATATAAGTGCATCAGAGTGCAGCGGCCTGCAAGTCTCGCGGGGAAGTGGGGTGTAGGAGGGGGAGGAACCACATCTACCATACGGCGAAAGAGGGATGCCTAAACGGTTCTGGTCTGACCACCGACCAAACGAAACCCACCACCATCATGGCGTTTTGTTTTTGATCATTGTCTCGCGACCATCAAAAAGACCACGTCGGCCGACATATCTTCCGATCGGAGTTGTTTTGCGGTCGTCTCCTGGGTTTTTTGCACTGGTTTGCTTCTTGCGTTTAACTCGTCCGAAGTTTTCGGGGTATCTTCTTCTTCTTCTGCGGTCTGCGACCGTTTAAAACTTTTGATAAGATAAATTTGCGTGTGAATTTTTCTTTCATGCGCAAAAAAAGTTGCCAGGACCAATCTGAGGTAAACACTTTCGGACGGGGGTCTCGAATGTTGAGGATTTCTTGTACATACACACATAAATAGCTCAGTTTTTGGTTAAATGTAACCAAATAACGATTATACAATAATACGAGACCATTAATCCAGCGGTCGGCAACCTGTGGTCCGCGAGAGGATTTTGATCATCATCATATTCAGCCGTTCACCATCCACTGCTGGACAAAGGCCTCTCCAATCCTCTACCATTTTTGTCTGCCTTGAGCAATCTGCAATCCATCCACCCATTCTTCTCAATTCATCATCCCATCTTCCACTCGGTCTACCTTGCTTTCTTTCACATCCTCTCGGATGTGTCCAGCCCATTGCCACAGCCCTTGTTATACCAAGCATACATCTTTCAATGCTTCTCTGTCTGCAATGGATCTTACGTAGCATTCTTGAATTTAGCATCCAAGTTTCACATCTATACGAGATTTTGAGTTTAGTGGTCCGTGAGGTCGGAAAGGTTGGCGACCGCTGCATTAATCTATCAAACCCTTGAAATTTGAGGACAACATGTACAATCTGCATAATATGATGGCAGTTTTAAACGATATTTACTTGGACCGTAATTTAATTGATGTTTTAATTAAACGATTTAACTACGTGTAAATGTCGCGCCACTTGAAATTCTATTGCCTTTTTATCCATCGGTAATTGTGAAACAAGCTGTTGATTGATAATAAATTATCATATATTATTACATAAACGACTGGTTTTTCGATCAAAATATAAAGAAAACAGTATGGTACGATTTTTAATTATTTTTTAATTAATTTAATGTGCGAAAGTGGGGGGGAGGGCGTGCGATTCCGGTTTACCCCGAGCTACCAAGGTCTGGGATGTTGAACCTCGAGAGAGTCTCAAGGTCCGTTGTGTGAGAGGGACAACGCAATTTGATCGAGCGAAATGGTGCTTTGGAAATGGGGGGTGGGTTTGCACATCTACCCCTATAATCTCTAGCTCGCAAATTTTCAAGTTTTATCGGTCGTTCAACATTCCATTTCACTAACTCGGAACATAATGAATTTTCACGATTCCATTAGCTGTACAGTTCATCTTATTGCGTTGAACTTCACACGTGACCCAGAAGTTTGCACGTTGCCGCCTCGATGCGTCGATTTTGCACCTACGTGGAACCAAAGTCAATTATCGAATCTATTCGTCTTGTTACGCAACTGGTTCAATAGCGAAGGTTCCATTCTCTGCGTTTAACCGGCCTTCACCTTGCTAGCGAATTGTTTTTATACGTACATTTGTATGTATATTACACACCGTGTACATATGTGTATTTATCATTTAACCGCCGCATGTATTTTAAGTATATTGTACATACATTACTTATGACTGCCATTATTCGGACTCACTTCCTACTTATTATTATTAAATTGGAAATTAGCATTATTTCTTTTGATGAATCCCGAGAGCCACTGCGGGCGATACTGCTACTTTGTAGGCGGTGTACATATTTCCGATGATTTCTTTTTTCACAACGAAATGAGAACGAAATGGTCGTTCTGGTTACGAACAATGCACTCTTGTGTGTGCAACGCGAAGCGCATGTTCACTGACCATCATAGTATTTTCGGTTGTAACCAGAGGGTTTATACATTTTAACCTTGACTGCCATAATAACCGGAACGGTTATTACCGGCGTCTCTACATACATATACATTATATGTATACAACGTCCGCTACTACGCCACTAGATTAATCGGAGTACGCATCTTCACTGTACAGTTTTTTTTTCGGTCGTTGTTGAAAAATAAAATAGAGCCTCGCTTCGGACGAGTGGTCTCGTCGAAAACCTTAGAAAAACTATCCCGAGTCGTTTTTCTGAGCTTATTGTGTGTAAGTTACACTGTTCGAACTGGTTATTTTCACTTTCTGGCGTGATGACCCAGTGTTGCCCCGACAGCCGCACCTGACTCTTGGTACATCCCTACTATTGCATATTCCCTTGTTTATTTCATGACAAGTCATGCTTCGTGTGATTCTTGCGGAAAGTCCGTTCGCCAATCTCGAGGCGATTCACCACGCCGATTATCACTATCCCTTTTTATTGTGCATTGTGTATTGTATACCCGCTCTGCTATAGTTGTGTATGTACTAACGTTCTCTTTTTTGTTTGTTACAGGTGAGTTCACGAAAAAAATGGCCCATATTTGAGTCTTTTGTCTGGGGGACGTGAAAAGGTACATGTTTGCGCGATAAAATGCGGCTCTCCGAACAGGGACTGGTATAATCTTCTTACACGGCAGTTTGATCGACTCCTACGATCTTTTTATATCATAAAACTCGGCGAAAAAAAAAATGTTTAGAGTGGTCGTTTTGTATGTGGAGTAACGGTAGGTGCAGCATTTCAAATTGCAATCCTGTTTTGAATGAATATATTTTTTTCGTGAACCTTTTTTGGGTTCCTCTGATTTATTGAAGTGTTTTGATATCTAAAAAAACCAGTTTCGGGTACGTTAACGCGTGTTGTTGGACGATAATATTTTAACATTTTGTGGAATACGTGTTCCACATTGAAGTCTATATAACGCTCTTGATCCATTTAATTTTTTTTCGAAACGTGCTAGATTCTTCTGGAGCAAGACTGAATGCTGTGTCGTTTCTAATTAGTGCAAAACACATGTGCTCGTCTACTGCGGACGTATGTGTATTTCTTGTTTCCCGTGGTCGATCTTGTCACCGTTGCCTGGGGCAATTGGAAACTGTTCAAATAAACACATGCGAGCCCGAGCCATGTGTTTTTTACCCGAAATAATAAATGCCTCCTCCTCCTCCTTCTTCTAAGCTGCTTGTGATTCGATTCATTCATGAAGCGTCTTGGGCTCTTCATCTTCTGGTACGCAACTGTGTTCGGTGCGTGAAAACCTTGACATTCAAGAAGTGGAAGTGACACATAGCCTCCTGCCAGCAATATACGCATATCATCACGCCTCGATCGGTCGGTAAAGATCAATGTACCGGGGAGAGGAGGGCCTTGGGAAAATCGTGAACGAAATCCAAGGTCTTATTTTATCTATTACATTATTTCCATGGCATGTCGTTACAGTGACATTGACCTCAAGACAAAATAATTAGTTTCTAAAAATCTTCGGGTGTCCCTGAAAACCTTTGCGTTCTCAGAACGCTGATCATTTTTCACGAATCGTAAGCTACTTCTAAGATTAGTCATAATAGTCCTATAAAGATGCACTCGTCGTCGTCGTCGTCGCGTTTTCGTCTTTCCTGCTTTCGGTTCATTAACCACCAACACTCCCTGGTCATTGTCTCGTTCGCTCGTTCGTGCAGATTCTTTTCGTCGTCTCTGTCTTTCTCGGCAATTAACACAGTTCTAACTTCAAGTTCGCCGTCGAAGACCGTGGTCGGGGTCAAGAGTGCACTCTCGAGTCATTGTCGAAGTCCCACGCTCGGTTGCATTTCAATTTCGTTCAATCAACAAAGTGCTTCTCAATTCGTATCGCCAGACTTCCACGGTCGTATTACCAAAGTTAAACTGTTTGAAAAATAAATGGATTTGGGGGTGACGAACGACTTCTCAGAACTCTCTTTTCGACGTCAGTCATCGTCACTGTTTGGCCATACTGAGAATCGTTGCAATTGAAACTAGTCTAATTCTGGATCGTCTGTGAATTTGTATGAGTAATTAAAGCTTTTCGTGACTTTTTAATAGTGCTTGTATTGGGTTTTCGGTCAAAGTGGGCAAATCGGCCCTGTCACTGATACGAAAACGAGAGTGGCGGTGGACGACCACGCGAGAAAAAGCTCCACGAGGATGAGAAGGAGGGCGGGCAACTTTAGGCTGCAAACTCGTTCGTTCGGCTTCGTTGTTGAGGCCCAAGCGACTGTGTCACGCTGAAGAATGCGACCGGTTGGGTTTTTTGTTGAGACCAGACGAGAGCAAGCGGCCCGAACCGACCCGTCCGCTGCATCCAATGCACGCCAGCTCCACTGCAAGCTGCAAAGATGCGTTTCTTGCCCGAGATCGGCAGCATCCTCCGACAGTGGCTGTGGAGCCTCCATGTCCAGCAATAAACTGCTGAGAATGCATCTTTGTGTGCATCACGACGTTGCAGCCTCTGAGGGCTCATATCATATATAATTGACATCACCGTGGAGAATCGGTGTTAATCCGGAAAGTTATTAAATCGTGGAATCCCGATTGATCACACTACACACTCTTCGGCTTTTGTTCCTTTAAAATCCAATGCGTCACAGAATCTTCTCGTATTATTTTTGCAGTTGATACTTTCGATTGAGCGTGAACTATTGTATAACTAATTTGATGTTATCTTTGGACTGCTAATTCGCGTATAATGATCACATTGCGTGAATCATCATCACACGTTGCGAGTGTAGGAAGTGCGGTTAGATTCACTTAGCACGACGAATCGCACTGTTGTTTTTATTAACGTTGCATTTGTCGAATGTTTGGCGGCCAATTTAGAAGCCATCAAACAAAATTGTGTAATGGGAAAGTTGCTAAATTGATCAATTGAATCAATGAAATTGAGCATACATAAAAAATGATCATTGTACATATATCAATGAACATATCGTAACAAAAAACGGGTTGTTCTAATCCTAGACAGTCGCTTTAGAAATGTGGAGGCGTCTAGGGACGTAAATCCGGATTAACGTCGCGGATAGCACGCGACTTTTTTCATGTCTGGTTGAGAAGCAACAGGTTAAAAAAAATATACATATATATATAAAACGTAACGGCATCAGTCGTAGATGATACAAATATGCGGAATTTTTTTTCACTTCATCCAGGCATGTCTCTCCAACAATTGACATCCTATTCTTGGCCGAGTTGTAGGAAACGGTAGTCGTCGACCGTAATAAATATATCTCTCGCTTATCGAATTGGGTCACTTTTGCCAGCCGGCTGTAGAAAATGTCTCTCTCGCCAACACCTACCTACCATTGTGTGTACACACTCTGCTCTCGTATGCGTCACTCATCTCGGGGAAAATAAAATTCACTCAAGCTGTCGGAACAAAGTCGCATCTTTCAGCGCACCTACTTTTTTTCAGGACCTCCGATTACGTCATCGCGACCCGTGTCCAACAGATTCTTCCAGATAGCGATCTCTTCGTGTTGTGAAGTTTGAACGGCTAGTTCGATATCGCCTCGTGACACTCCGGTCATGTTCGCCTTGGGACGGTCGTTCACCACGCTCTCTTGTCAGTACGAATCCACCTCTATTTTATGCGAATAATATAATTTTCAGGAAATGAATGTTAATAATTATTGATTGACGTGGTTTCGATCGTATAATGATTTGAATACGTTGACGTAATATTAGAACGGTGACTCCGTACTCCTTAGTTAGTTTTTTGACGAAAATATTGGAATAAATTACACACTACGTCTATTATAAAATCGACATTTGTGTCATTGGAAACTATGTACGTGTTTTTTTAGAGGTTGAAAATAATTGCCTAATTTACTTTTTAAACAAAAATGTGAGGTTGACTGACATTCAGCGTGATAAATCAACGACTTTGATAAAAATTCATATGATAAAAGTTTTGTTGGAAATTTAGCTAAAACTGCACATTACAATGCAATAAACCCGATTCTTTTTTTGCACGGGGACACGTCCCAGGGACTATCGTGTAAAAAAAATAATTGGTCCGTTTTCCTTGACCAGTGTGATATTTTCAGGGTTGTTCAGCATGATAACATAACAACAATGTCAAAACCTCAACAGTATAAAAGTGCAATATTTATCATTAAATGCACATTGGCACACACGTCAGGATGTCGCGACCGTGGCGCGATTGCAGCGGGTGACCTCGTTTCCTCGTTTCTGATAAATCCTTCGACCTTTGGCAAGGTCTCGATCGTTATATCCAGTGGAAACTACCCGAGCAAGGACGAGACGAAGCAGATATTGCAAAATTTTATACCTCAGTGTTCATAAAATAATACTTCGAGAGTATTTCGTTGACCTCGCCGAAAGTGGTGTCCCTGCACCCACATCGAATTATCCCCGCTCTTTTCTCCCTCTCTCTGCTTTCTTTTAATGTTCGCCTTTTATTTTAGCAGACAGTGTTCAGGGCCGTGCCGCAGTTAGTCATCGGGGTAGGTGTTCCCCAGGCGCCGCACCCACACCAGACACATTGGCGGGTTAACGGACATTTTGCTTAAAATTGGCTAAAACGATCGGCACGTGGGGGTTTTCCAACTTTGGATACTTTAGAGGAGAGAACACTAGCTGAAATTAATACGAAAGGGAGTAAGGGGGGAATGTCTCGGTAAAGGAATACCGCTTGAAAACGTGGGTTCACGTGGTGCACGTTGTCTTTTATTCAGTACACTTGTTTTCCTTTTGTCTTCGTTTGACGTTCGTTGAACTGAAAATTTGCTTTCGTAATCTTCGTGACCTTTTTACGTACAAAGTCAGCATTCAGTGACTCTTTGATTGATTTCGTAGCTATGAGCAGTTTTTTCGTGTAAGACTTTCCAAGCATAGCGTAGGTACTGAAGTTTAATATTTAACACAATCATGGGAAAAAATTACATCAAGGCTAGATTTATTCGTGGAAAATTAAAAAAAAAAAACAGCGCTTATCTTGTACAGTGTACATAAATATCGACATTCTTACATGTTTGCGATCCAACAAAAGTCATCGATCATTCTGTTGTAGGTAGAATTCATTCAGTTCATTAAGTCTTGTGGGAAAGCACTTGTGCTTGAAATGTATTTGATTCTACTCCTTATCCTTAAGCTCTTTGTACATATGTATGTACATGTACGTGGATTGAAAGATTTGTACACATGAACAGATTTTTTCAACAACAACTAGTTTGTAGTATAACGACGGCCTGTCATATTAAAAAACCGGTCCTTGGCAACAACGTTCTGAAACAGTCTGCCTTACTTTTTCATTCGCGTGAAAATTCAAAGCACGGCGATAAGAATACGAATCGCCATTCGAGAGATCGGAATTTTCATCGCGGTCCCGACAAATCAAAATACATACATAATCACCATGCGGAACAAAAAGCCAAAAACAAAAAAAAAAAAAAGAGTACACCGCCGAATCGATTAACTCCTCCATATAGTATTCACGGTGCGCGTCGCATTTTGAGAGGAAGTCGTTCGCAATGTTTAATAATGTTATCGGCGAGAGGATTCGCACAAGGCGCCACCACGGGAGTACCAAAAATCAACACAGCGACCTCGAACCAGAGTAACGAACTTGTGCGATTTAATCAAATCGATCATTCTCAAATGTCCTTGATTTATTCGCAGGCCCCGGTCGCTTGTCGAAAATTTCCAAATGCTCGCCGAACGCCGCGCAAATAGAATCGCGTAGTATTATTAGGGCTGGCTGCCCTTTGCGCGACGGTGGCGCCACCTCGGATCGCGCAATTTGAAGCTTTCGCAAAGCGTACTATCAATACGTTTTTTGCACGGCCGACCGCTCGCGTAAAAAGCGAATTGTTTATTTATGTGCGTTTTTTCTTGTTAATCTTTTTCGTCGATTGGGATCGCGTGGGTGAGCCTGTGACGTTGGCCCGCTCGGCCAAGTGTGAATGAACCGTTCACAATAATAATAGACGGTCAGCGGGAGTGCATCATCATCGTCGCAGATGGGTCGTCTGCATCGATTGCATTTTGGCTTCCTGCTCCTCGTCGAACCGTCAATTCTATTATGTGCCAATGTTTGCATATAATGCAAGCGGCGAAAGAATACTCGCAACATCATCATCATCATCATCACCGCCCACAACTTCCTGCTCGCTGTGCAGATGACTCGACGCTACACTACCCCCCACTTTCCTGCTTTCTTCCTGTGCCAGCTGATTTGCACTCGTAGACGTTCAATACCGGTTTGTTCCTTTTCGAGGAGGGTGTTGCGGTGCAATTCACTCGCGCGGCTAGTTAGCTATCTTATTATTTGGGATTTGTCGGATGGGACTATTCCGGAACGGAAACTGCCACGCATGCTTATAAATCACTCAATTATAACCGAACGCTTTGCTATTCTGGAAAACTGTGATTAATTTGTTTTATGTGAGCGTTATAAACAATGCAACGCTTCATTGAAATTTATGAATACTTTTGACCTTGATACGAAGCTCATTTTTGTACTTAGTCATGCTAGGAAAAGCTTGCAGGCATTATTTATTCATACACATTATACAAACTTTCTGTTTGAATAATCCATACCAGTGGTCGGGAACTTTTTTCGAGCTAAGAGTCGAATTAGGGATAACCTTACAATATTAGCAAGTTATATATACATATACAAAATGAAATGTTTTGATTTTGTGTAAATTGTGAGTCAACGTTTTGTGTTTTGCGCAAAACGTCGAATGACTGAGAGAGCCGCAGGTTTCCATACAAAGAGCCGCATGCGGCTCCGGGGCCGCCGGTTCCCTACCGCTATTATACCCAGTATCATCTCGATAAGGAAGTTTGTAATCATAACGCTCTCAATAATGAAGGTGATCGCCCTTGTCGTATTACCAATCGCTATCTGCCTCGTAAATTATAAATTTCCGAGTAACAGTTTGTTTACATTGAATGTCATTTCATTCGGTCGTTGTGTACATTATTATATTTCTGAATTGTGGTACCAGCTTAAAAAGATGACTGTACCCAGTGCAACATTGGTACGAGTCTACTGAATGTCGCCTTATCTGCGGGCGTGGTACAATTTTTTTGACATTTATATTTGTCATTGCCATTTCATATGAGAGGTCCGGCTCGGCATATCGGTCCCATGGGCTTCGTTCGGTTCGGCGAAAAAAGTTGCATTCGAAGGGAAGTTCGTCGCCGATGGTCGTTGTGCAGCTCGCTGGGAATGCAGCCGAGGTGACGTTTCGGCGCCGCATACTTTGCCGTTCTCACTCGGGTCTTCAAACCCTCGACATTTAACTGTGGCTATTTGTGTGTGGCTTCGGACGCAGGGGAGGCGAAGTGAGGGGCCGCGGCGGCAAGCCCCAATATAGAAACGGAACGAACGAGCGCCTAAAGAACTAGGGGGAGGTGGGAGGTAGAGAGTCACGATGTCGCAGAAGACAATCTGCGACAACGCGCCAAATTTAAAACCCCTGGTCGACTTGACGAATCTACTGCACTCAACAATAATTTTAACATCAAAATGTACGAACCCTCGATCTTACTCAGCCACTCTAGTATTTTCAAACTCTTTGATCCGACTTGGTTGCGCATCGCTACAGTGCTAGTTCCAATGAGGTAAATTGTACGCATACGTGCGATAAGGTGACCGCTGTTTAAATAAACCCCAACCAGGAGAGATATCCGACCGTTATGTAGCATAGTACATAGTAACTCTTCCTAGAAAATTCTAACTATAAACGTTTCCTAATTAATCTTATGACGTATGGGTGTGAAAGGTGGATGATGAATTCGAGAATGATATGGCGTGTCCATATTGAACAATTCGCCTTCGATCTTCGTCGTTCGCTGTTCGGTTCGTCGGTGTGTACGCAGCATAAGGTCCAGTGTACAAACCACTCACGGACCACTAAGCTTAAAATCTCGAATTCCGCGAACCACTACCATGATTGTTTCCATAAAAATAACATTCTAAATATGAAATGGTAATAAAACGCGAGAAATACTGGAATGGTATCCGAGAGGATGTGAAAGAAAGAAACGTAGATCGAGTGGATGCAGGTTGCTCACGACAGAGAGGAATGGAAGAGGATTGGAGAAGCCTTCATCCAGCAGTGGATGGTGAACGACTGAGAATGATGATGATTATGAAAAATGCGGACCATCAAAAGTCTCTCGTGGACGTTGGCGACCGCTGATATAGATGATGAGCATTGAAAGATGTTTGCTTGGTATAACAATAATAGATCGTAAGAGGAATACATGGGTAAGAAGTAGTCCAAAGTGGTAGATGTGAAAGACCCGTCTGATGAATTGAGAAGAATGTATGGAGTAAGATTGTTCAAGACAGACAGGAATGGAAGAGGATTGGAGGGGCCTTCATCCAGCAGTGGATGGTGAACGGTTGAAAATGATGGATTAAATGATGGACCCAAATCTAAATCTAATAACACCTTGCTTGCTCGCTCTTGAATTCGATATGGCCTTTTGACGATATCATCCATCATCGTTCAAACACTTGCGGAAGAGGAACGGTTGAGTGGATCGATAGCTTGGCTGAGGCGTGAATGTGCCACTGGGACAAATTTGTCTTGTTTTAGCTTCTTCGTTCACCCCTACCAGCTGCTGACGATGTAATTGTTCGAAATTTACAATCCCCGCTATAAATCCTACGCACTGTACAATGTACGTACTCGTGCATTGAAAAAAAAGCTTCGTATTTTTGTACCGAAATTCAATTGCTAGTACATATCCAAATTGATTCGTCCGTTACACGCTCGTCGTAATAAACCGTCATCTGGCACAAATGTACGACAGCTGTTTCCTTACTTTAGTTTCCGTCGGTTGGTTCACCACTACCTGCCGTTAAAAAACCGTCAAACATGGCAGTTCGTGTGTACGTACTTTGTGTGTCCATCGAAATGTTCGTTACAAAGTCGGCCTTCGAACTGCGAGACCAATCTGCTTATTAAAATCATCCGACACGGTTGGACATGTTCACATTTTTATTCATGCACCGCGTGTGTAACACTTTTCGATTAAGAATTTCCATGCAAACGTCGTAGTTCATGATATTCAATACAAGGTCGTCCTACAGGATCAATGTTGATAAGTCATATCAGTGTGATTTCTTTGTGGTTTACACAGTGACAGCTGAACCCACTTCCTCCTAGTGAAGCAGATGTTACATTTCGATCGTTTTTTTTTTCTTTCTTTTTTATCCGTAAAGAGTAGTGATTCGGTGCCAAAAATTAGTTTTCCTGACTACCGGTGTTTCCCCGAGATGTCTTCCCCCCCTCGTGTCTTCGTCAGCGATCCTCAGTTGGCGATGGGCACGCAGCCAAAACTCCCAGTTGTTTTTGTTTACAAGAAAACGCAACGGTGCATCGGTCTTGCCGCCGCGCTTTTGTGACTTTTCATCCATTCAACGAAATAAACCTTCGCTAGCTACACACTTCCATTTTGTTATTTTGTGTCTGTGTTCAACAACTTCATACGTGTTTGTTCGATTCAACATAATACAATGTATATGAAGTTTTTTTTTTTTACTGATTCATATCGGACGCTGCTTTCTTTGAACACGTTTTCAGGCGCTCGAGTGAGCAACTTTTCACCAAAAATAAAACGGGAATGAGTAAAATTCGAAGTTGAAAATAAAACAGTAAGATCGATAGTTTCTCGCCATACTAACTTTTCGGTTAATATTGTACGAAATACATACATATGTAGGGTGATAGGTATTAAAAAAATGGATCGTTACTTACACTTAATTCCATACCATAGTAAAAAATGTAATTGTAGTCAATTTTCCAATCAAATATTTATGATAACGATAACCTATTTTTAACACCCCTTGCAAATAAATTCCTACCGCGAACTGTGAATCACCTGCTTATTAACACATTTATTTATTGGATAGATGTACATATGCATGTATGTGTCTATAGAGCCCTGTCTTTTTTAGTGAATTGAGGCCAATTTCTATAAATGTACATCGTGTGTTTGAAATGTATTTTCACATTGTTATTTCACACTCTCGACGTCAACTTACTTCTCATAGAGGCTAATTTAGACCAGGCTAGTATTTAGGAGAGTAGAATGGGTGGTCGAACCCCGACCAATCCGGTGAGCTAGTAGCCTTCCCCTATCATCCCCCACCACGCTTTCTGCGCGTCTTTAGGCCACTTCATTCGCCTTTGCGACGACAATAAACTAAATTTCGACGCCGGCGAGGAACCTTTTTTACGATCAGAACGTGCTTCGTGATGACTCTTCGCGCATGAATTGTTTCTGAAAACTGGTCAGCGCTATTCCAAAGACAATATTGAATAACTTTTTTTGTAATTAGCTTTTTATTGTTCTATATAAAATTGTCTATTGTAATCTGCCCGTGTAATTAATTTCATTGAAATCAGCCTTTTGCAAACGACATCGAAATGTGCCATTCACTAGTGCTGTGTTGAGAAGCTTTGGCGCTTACTAGATTAGTGGTGGAAGGCTACTCGCTACTCTCCTAACTACTAGCCTGGTTTAAATCATCCATAACTAGATATCACGCTTTTCAGTATAGAAAGTCACCTTTCATGCGATTACACGCTACGTACACGTTCCAAACACGGGAATTTCTCATATTAATACGTAGCAATCAATTATAATGACTTGGAGATGGTTAGTTAAGGATCCCCGGTGGTTTCGCATAATCCAATTAGCGACAGTGTTGGTTTCTGGAACACGCACTGTTCACTTGGGGAACGACATGGCATCTTAGCATACGAAACGCGCCTACAGAATCCGGAATATTGTTGTCAAACTCTGAGGGGGTGGAGTATCGAGCTAAGGGTGCTTACACCCCCTCACCCAACAATGGCTGCAGACTGCACCCTCCGAGGTCACTGCACCCGGACGCATCGATCCGACGGAACCGACGCCGCCATTGCGACTCGCACGTGTCTACTACCCCACAATCCCCCTACGATTCTCGTCGTATTGTGTGAGGGAGGAGATTCTGCCACCCCCTAAAACCCACCAACTCACCCACCCTCCGCCCAATTCCCTACCGAGGGGCAGCTTTTCGGCGTGCGTATCTTTCGCGCGCGCCCCAATAATGCGCGGAGGTCGCATCTGGGCCGACGACCTCTCTGCCCGGACTTTGCTCTATTATATTTCGAACCCTCCTTTTCCCTTTTTGCCCTGCACACAAATTCACCCCCTCATCCCCATAGGCCTCCCACACACCCCCACCCATTCTATTCGGCTAGGCGCGCGTGCGAGCCTTGAAATATGGCGTGCTGCTGCTTTGGGTTCGTCCCTTGAAAGTGCGTTCGATTTATTTTTATTTTATATTAAACGTCGCAAAATTTAGCGAAGGTTGTTTAAAAACTATTCACCGAACACTTACAAAGCCCATGTTCAAACTGCAATGCAGTATATGGCCATTAATACATGTGTAGATCCGACTATGATATTGTTGGAGGTATAAAAATGCGAAATGCGTTTTTTCAAGACAACCGACAATCAAATTATTTATGCATTCTAAAAAGAGATGAAATCTAACGTTGTACTGAGGAAATGTTATGCTGCGTACACACCGACGAATCGAACAGCGAACGACGGAAGGGTTGCAGTTGCGTGGACCGCTCCATACAATAACGCCTGATGATTTATGAACGTCATGCGTAGTATGAACAATTCTGATTTTTTTGTGTTAATACCGGAAATTATTGGAAACGTTCGACAATACCACCAAGCATTGTTTTGCAATAAAGTTGTGTGCATACGTTTGGATCAGCGGTCGGGAACCGGCGGCTCCGAGGCCTCATGTGGCTCTTTGTATGAAAACCTGCGGCTCAACGCTGTCGTCCAACGTTTTGGGCTAACACAACACAATTTACACAATCAAACTGAATCCTATTTCTACATACATATAACTTCATTGCTATAGAAAGCATTAAGCCTATAATCCGAAGATAATATAAGTATGTTGTGGCTCCCAAACTTACCAATTTTGCAAGGTTTTCCCTAATTTGGCTCTTACCTCGAATAAGGTTCCCGACCACGGGTTTAGATACTAGCCGTTTGCCCTTAATATGACGGTGGACGGTACCACCTGTGCGCGTTGGTTTGTACAATAACAGTACACCGTACGATGTATGGATACTGGAATCGGCTTTGACACATAGTAGCTTGTTGCCAACGCGGTACTTTTTTTTTTTGTTTAGGCAGATTTTACGTTAATATATAAATGTATATACATGTATTACTTACGAATTGCAATTTGCTCTTGCTGTACATTTGAGTACACGACATGGGAAACTTTCGCAGTTACCGAAATTGACACAGTTCAAAATTCATCATGTTGAAACGTTACAGTTTACGACATTGAAGTGCGCATCTCGTTCGTACCACCGCCGTATCTAAAACCACCCTTCGTCCCTAAGTACGATCCCCGGATGCGAGGCCCTCCCAACCCTCTGAAGTGCGCGTGCTAGCCACGTGTTACGCTATCGACCCGAATTACAAGGTGTGGTGGTGGTACCGACAGTGTAATTCTACTCGGCCCTTGTGTTGTAAATGTAAAACGATTCACGCGTCCGTAACGAAACCGACCCCCACGTCAACCACCCCACAACATGGCCTATGTGTGGCGGCGCGACTTCGTGCCACTTGTCGACGGCTCATAATTATCATCACCAAACTAACTTAAATTAGCGCAGTTATAGTAGAAAGTACAGTTTCGTATGTATGTATATTGAATAATTTTTGAATTGAATTGATCAATTTTGAAATGGAAAAGGTTCGTGCTTTGGGCGTCTTGGCTTTTAAAGGCTCAACGTGCGACTATTCATCAGAGGAGAGTGCTTCGACGCCGGTGGCGCATTCTGGCTTGTACGAACGTGCAACATTTTTAAATTTCAGCAAACGGTTTCGCTAAGGCTAAAAGCTCGTCGGTTATTTATAACGTAGAATTGCACGGACGATGCTCAACCCAACTACAGAAAATATTTCTCATGTTGGGGCTACCCTTGAATACGAATACAACGCACGTATGCACATACATACATACATACATACGACGGCGTCAGTAATACAATTATCGATCGGTCCTAACTCGCAACGTTCGCAGTTTCATCCCCCTCGCCGTATATGTATGTATTGCTTCGACAGTACAGTGACAGTTTAGTTCTATATTTAGTTTAGGAACGCCATAATAAAAACAGGTGTTTTTGCCGGCTTTTTCTCTGAATCGGCGTCCGTTGCTCAAGAGCAAAGCTTGGCGTCTGTGGCGTCGTTGCCAGATTTTTGCCGCATTGGTCCGCAAAGCTCCCACCACCATTTTCCCACCCCTCTGTAAACACCCCGGTAGCCATGACAACGCCCAAAACCTCTTCCCATTCCCGCAGTAACGCGTGAGCTACTTTTTCCCACTTTGTATGTTTTTACCTTTATCAATTTTAAATTATGACACGGGGGACGTCTCAAAATTCAAAGTTGATTAATTTCAATCGGCCGTCAATTTTAGTTCTGGGCGATTTTGGTAATGTTAAAGAATTGTTGAAGGCTTTTTAGCGGCCTTGGAGGCCTACTAGTGAAATGGGGTGGGTTGGTGGCAGTCTGGGGATTAGGTATTGCGCCCCATGCTCGGCTCTCACGCTATATCGCTTACCGGCGTGTAAACGCAGTTGCCGACACACTCGCCAACAGGCGTTTCGTTTCGTTGTTTGAATATCCTTCGAAATCACTCAAAAATTTCTCCCTGTGAAGTTTTTCCCGATAAAACACTTTAATATTTGAATTATTATATAATATTTTGGCGGACATCGGTTATGGCTCTTCGCTCAATGTCAGTTTGGAAATCGATTTGCCAGTACAGTGTGAACGAATGTGAGATAACTGAAACTCAAATAAACTCTTGAATGTTTCATTCGTTCCCGGGTTTGCTTATCGATCACAGTCAAGGCCGTCCTAAGATATTTAGTTGGGCTCTGTGTTCTAACGCGTACAGCTACATAGTACTCGCTATATGTACATACATATATGAAACGTGTACGCATTAAAATCAAACTATTAATTTTCATGTCGACATTCCCTCAAAGGCAGACTTTTGACATACCTCATAAGTTGTGATTTTTAAGTGGTGCTTTCTGGTTCTTGAATTCATTTGTCAATCATCTGTTGGATCTTTCTAGGAAATTATTGTGCCACACATGCCTCTTTATGTCCCCTATCTGACATTTTTTGATCCCCTTGGACTTTTTGTTTGAACGCTGTCTTGTCTTCAATACTAATGTTTTATGTTTTATTTGTTCTCAGGTTGCAAAATTAAAGCATTGCGCGCAAAGACCAACACATACATCAAAACGCCAGTGCGTGGTGAGGAACCGGTGTTCGTCGTCACAGGCAGAAAGGAGGATGTGGGTCGCGCCAAAAGGGAGATCCTGTCAGCGGCCGAGCACTTCAGCCAGATCAGAGCGTCGCGACGCTCTTCAGCGGGGGCGCCTCCGGGACCCCCAGCAGTTGCTCCGGGACATGTCACAGCACAGGTGCGTGTGCCATATCGTGTAGTCGGCCTCGTCGTAGGACCCAAAGGAGCCACGATCAAAAGGATCCAACAGCAGACGCACACCTACATAGTGACACCGTCTCGCGACAAGGAGCCAGTGTTCGAAGTCACCGGACTTCCGGAGAGCGTCGAGGCGGCGCGGAAGGAGATCGAGGCACACATCGCAGTGCGCACAGGCGCCGGAACAACAGCAAACGGTGGACCGGTAGGAGGAGCAGAAGACACCGAAGGCATGGGTACATTGTGCCACGAGTTCAACGCGTATTTGGGACGCTTGGAGGCAACACCGGCCGCACAGTCGTGCTCGTCGGGAGCATTCTCCTCGTCGGGATCAGTGTCGTCTGGATCGTCAGGATCTGGATCTTGCGTGCCCGGCTTGGCGAGTATCTGGTCGCCAGCGGAACGCGAACGTGACCGTGAAAGGGATGAAGGATTAGGGGATTCCCCGAGCTTTGAGAATCCGGCTGGCGTTTGGGCATTCGCAGCCACGCGTCCCTCGCCTAGCGGCTCGCCACGCGGATGTGCAGTCTGCACCGAACGAGCAGTCACAGCAGCCCTTGTACCATGTGGCCACAATCTGTTCTGCTTGGAATGCGCGAGTGGTTTGGCGAATCGTGCCATGGCATGCCCCGCGTGTTGCACGCCTGCCACAACCGCCATTCGCATCCGTTCCTAAGCGCGCCCGCCCACGCACAGCTTGAATAACGCTGCCCGCGCCAAACGTACTGCTCCGATGCCTTTTTCCTCCCCATCCCCCCTCTAAACCCTCCCCCTTCGATATTGGGCTTACCGCGGATGTAACGTTAAAACTTTGTTATTTAAGCTAGAACGCAAAATCGGCGAATCCACCCTCCAACCTACCCGTCAGGCGTCTTCGATTGGCGCGAGGGTCTGAACGGGCGCACGGATGCGTTGCGGCACTTTTTTCCTAAAAAAGTGCAACGGCGCATTCGTTCGTCCGTACACACCCCGAAAACAAAAACGCACTCTAAGCTATAAAGTAAAGATTGAAGAGAAAGATTAAAAAATTGTTTGGAATCTTCAGTCGCTTCAATCACCACTCGCTGCCCCCAGTGCGTTCGCGGAACGTCCTACGCGAGTGTTGTCTTATTACTTGTGTTCTTTTACGAATATCGGCAAAGGACAACGCCCACGTAAGACTTTCCGCAACAATAACAAACAAACAAAAAAAAAAATACGACGTCGAAACGACCATACAAAAATCCGACGTCCTACGCGCAACGATCAAATCACAAGCATTTAAATAGCATTTCTTTATTTTTTAATTCGACACGTGTACACGTCGGCCCTATAACTTTCAGCATGGCCGTCGTATTTTTTTTTTTCTCCCTTTCATCCTAAAAAACCCCCCCCCCCCCCCCGCCATTCGTCACTTTCGCCCGTGCGCACTTTTCTCTATAACGCCACTCGCGATTCGATATTATCTCATCTGGGATGAGATACTGGAAAGATCGAATTTCGAATCTATTCGACAATTGCAATTGCGCAGAGGCGAGAGCGACGAGCATGGACGCGAGACGGGCGTAACTTACGACGCAAACAACAACAACAACAAAACGTTTCGCCGCCTACTTTGTAAATATGATTCTTTTCGCGCGTTCAACTATTTTTTGTTTCGTTTATAATTTTTTTTGTTTTAATTGGTCATCCCTCATTCTCCCTCCCTCCGTATCCTTTGTATAATTCGCCGTGATTCTCTTAAGGCTGATCGATAATGGCAATTTCTCAAGAGTTATTTAAAAAAAAAAAAAAGTAAAAGTGAGAGTGAAAGATTAGCGAGAGAGAAAGAGAGCGAGAGAGAGAGAGAGAGAGAGAGAGAAAGTAAAAAAACCAATAATATAATGTAATGAAAATATAACAATAATATATTGATTGAATATTGTAAAAAAATATTATATTGTATATTTAAATTGAAGAGAAGAGATATTGTGGTGTTGTTGGCCACACTATATCAAGCAGCGGGCGGGCACACGAGCGCGGGTGCCGATACTTTATATATAATAAACTAATTACTATATATATATATATATATATATATGTTTATATATATATTATTATATTATTCTTTAGACGAAACAAAAGATAATAATTGATACATATCCCTAATTGTTAGAGTTCGAGTAATGATTATGCCGAGAGAGTTGGTGTAGCTGCTGTTGTTGACCTAGTATTGATGTTTATGCGGTGGCGATGTGTCGGTTTGGTTGTGGCGAGCCCTGCCCTGGCCCGCCCCCCCCCCCCCCAGCACCCTTGTTGTGTAACCTAATCTCATTATTATTATGATTATTGATTACGATTAAACTATATTTTATTCTTATCAAAAAAAAAAAAAAACTTAATGATTACATATGTATGATTGTATGTAATTGTACTCTCTTGTACTTTGTATCTGTATTTGTAATTGTACTGTGTCTCGTGTACTATTATTGTCACACCGGCCATATATATATTATTATATTGTATTATGTAGGTGTATGTATGTATATATATGTGCACTCATATGCATATGTGTGTACGTATGTATGTGTAGTCGCCGCGAACAAAAAAAAAAAAAAATTCGAAAGAGGCGTTGTGTTTGTTCGGTGTATGATTTTTTTGTCATTTTTTTTTTACTATTATTATTTTATATACTTACATATATAATTGTAACGATTAAGTTATTGATTATTGACATATTATAATGAATAATATAAATATTATTTTATTTTTTTACGTAACTTTTCCAACGTTTATTATGAATGTTTTTTAAAACTCGAATAATTAGTACAAGGTGAGAGATGGTGCACTCCATCCAGACCATATTATTATTAACCATATTATGATTATTGATTATTAATTATTATTGTCGTTTCGGTTTAGCTTAATTAGATTTATATTAAATATTAATTATTATGATTATTATATTTGAAAGATTGAGATATTTAAAAAAAAAAAAAGTACCCTTAGCCAGATAAGACAAGTTATTGATTATTAATTTTTATATTTTGTGTAATTGAAATATTTTAAAAAATCATTTTTTTTTGACTCGAGATATTATTGATTTTTTTATATACTTATGATTCTTATGTGTTTTTTCTGAAATATATGTTTGATAAATTTTAATGTGAAAGTTGACAGTTTCGCTCTTGCATCTTGTGACATTGTCACGTCAGACGATCGCTACCAAATATTGTCACAATAAAGTTTTTTTATAATTTATCAATTTTTTTTTGTTTTCTTTATTTTTTATTCTAATTCTCATTTGATTTCCTATATATTTTATGTAATTTGATTCCACTATATATGTATATACATTTGAAATATAAACGTATACATATATAATATATCGCGAAAGAGTGAATATTTATTTAGTAAGTTAGTTGTTGAGATCTCATGTAACATTCATATTCACCATGTTTGTGTTTGTTTCCTTTTATACATTCAAAACACATTTTGTTAATGCAATTTTTCCTCAGCCCCCCCCTCTTCATTTACTATACTACATATTTTTGTAACTCGTTAGCACAAAGTGAAAACGATCTCATTTTTAGATCACTAAACTAATATGTGAAGTGTGTGAGTTAAAAAAATTCTATATTATATTATAAAATGACATTATTTACACGATATGCAAAAGTAAAATATAGGTTACGTGAAAAATAAAAATAACGAAAAAGGCAGATTTAAGCATTTTTATATTTTGTCGATGTAAATCTGAAGTGAATAAAAATACTCAAAAATACGTTTTGTAAGGAAAACATCTACGATTTTCGAACCCGCGAGACCCAAATAACCCCCCGAGGGGCGAAAATCACACCACCAAGAGCAGTACTTGCGACTTTTCTCTTTAAAACTACTATAATTCAAGTAATAAAAAAAAAAAATAAATAGTATATTCATAAAGTAAATATATATATATCTATATTGAATCGTGCATAGCCAGTAATTTATGATTAATTAAATATGAGTATTGATATAATATACAATTGGACGTTTGTATTTTTGTAATTTTACTAATCGATAAGCATACGGTAGGGTTAGGGTAGTGTTTTGTAGAATCTTAGAATTATACAGGCTCTCTCTATCTCCTTTTGATTTTTGGATGACATTCGCGCTCAACCATTGGCCGACGGCGACCGACTTCTTTATACTGCGCCTCGTCCACACCCATCTCACCGATTTGCATCATCATCTTTATCACCATCATCATGGCACGTGCACAACACACTTCATCCGAGACCGGAACCGGTTACGCGGAAAACCGGTTCACTTCGCGTACTTTTTCGGTTATTTTGCGCGCCTTTTTCTCGCCACCCCTGCGTGTCAAGGGTGTCCGCATTAAAAAAAAAATACTGTAGGTTGTGTTTCTTGTGAAGATCGAGTTGCCAGGGTCCTCAGAAGAAGCTTAATTTGTAAACTTATATATTAATAATAAAAAAAATTAAATAAAGCTTATTTAGACTATAAATAAATAGGTGGGGGTCACCCGGTAGCCGAAGGTCGCACCAGGCCTAATTTATAATGTATATTCAATTCATCAAAATAACCTTTTTAATAATATGCAGAGTCAAATATTTTCAAAAAGTTTTAATAAGCGTTTTTTGGATTTTACTACCGATTAAAAAATACTGATAGGATTATTTAAATAATATTAAAAAATAATAATAGTGAACAAAATATATATATATATTTACCACATTAAGCATATTGAATGACTAGTTTTGTAGAAACCATTGTATTACATATTGGATAATATTACATTTTTCGGGGTGTTTTGGAGCGTGGGAGGTGGCTGTTCGGGGGAGGTTGTTCGGAAAGGGTCACAATTAAGCAATAATATTTTTTTAATTAAAAAAAAAAGTGAAAATTATAGCTGAGGGCCTCTCCCGGACTCGGACGGGAGGGCCGAATCCCCGTAGATACTCGGCCTCCGCCCCTGCTTTCTCCCCCCCACCCACGACTACCCTTCGTTAAATCACTTAATCCTTTTTACCTTTAGTAGCTTTATATACATATATATTATGTGTATGTATCATATAAAAATCCGCATAAGTAAATTATACCATTTTTGACGTGAAGGTATTACGGATCAGATGAAATTTATAATGAATAATAATTTAAATATATATAATCTATTGTAAGAATATTGAATCTCTACGAGAAAAATGTTATTTTTTTTACTATTCATAAAATACATGACCTAAAAATCGTTAGGGAACTAATTTAAAAGCGTTGAAGGTGCGAAACTTAAAATCTCGAAAGTGCTATCTAAGTAAGCGTAATAAAAACAATATTTACGTACATATATACAAAATCGTTACACCAAATAAATAGTAATAAAAGGAAACTACATAGTTAAACATAGACTGAAATATCGCAGCGCTTTTCCCGTCGATTCGATCTTTCATATCTGAATCTTTCACATATATGAAACGCGATGCGCTTTCCTTCAAACCGTAAAGAAAATCGGAATTAAAGTATCTTCTGATCATCGATAGGAATCATTTTGAATCGATTCAATTTTTCCCCACGCGGCAATTCGCAATTGCGTCGTCTGCCGCTGATGTGATTTGTTTAATATATTTTTTCATGATTTTCGATTAAGTGCGGCTGGCATTGTTGCTGCGTCATCATATCAAAGCTTTACTGTGATTCGTAAGACTGATGATAGGCAAAAAAAAAAAAGTATAAAAATGTGCAGAAGCTACTTTATATTTGTCGAAAGTTGAAGGAAAACGCAATTACCCGAAATTTCAAATTAAACTTTACCGTAATTGTATTAAAATTAAATTTAATAAAAACGTGTACTGATTCTATTCGCAGGAAAAGCGCACCGATGGAATATAAAAGCTCCGATTAAAAAAAAATTGGAAAAACACTAAATATTTTGATAAAAGAGAATTCAGTTTCCACCTGTGAATCAATGAAATCCGGTCGCGTTGCCCGGTCAATATTTTGTTACATTTTACTTTGTATTTCGTTTTAAATTTGAAAATTGTACGCGATTTTTAAGTGATTGGACTTGTGCGCCGCGTTAAGCAGAATTTTATAGATAAATTGTAATAAAAAAAACTATGCTCAAAATTTAACTAGTCTTCAAGATTATAATAGACGTTCGACTCTGTAGGAAAAATGTGATTGTGAGACCGATTTAATTAGCTAAAAAAAAAAAAACTTAAGCAATGAAACTTTCTTTGTGGAAAGGTGTGGTGCAAATGTGTGTGAAAAATAGTGATTTTTCTTTGTTACTTTGGTCGATATAAATATACGTATTATTAATTAATTAGGTAAAAATCTATTAATAAATAATACGGGACGCGCGACGGGTTAACACGCCTGTTACGCGAAAACCCCTTAAAAAAAAAAAAAAAAACCCGCTTGTACTTTTTCATAATCTAGGAAATATTAGTATGTACGAGAGTTACGCGGCATACTGTGCATCGTATAGGTCGAATCGTGCTCGTTTCACATCTTTCAGCTGAAATTAACACCTCAGCTATACCAACATCCCATCCCGGTTAAATTCATGAAAAATTGGAACCGATTGCGATTTTGAAAAAACGCCGCGCTGGAACTGAAATAATGGAAAATCAATAATTAAATCTACTGTTTGGGATCATTTACGGTAATACATCGATTTTTTAATTAATATTATATTGCTATTTGTATTGAACATTCGATTCTAAAAAAAAAATAATTAACGGATAACATTGAATCAATTAAAATTCAAAGTATGAATCGCACAGTTTGTTTTTTAAATAAGTGATAAAATTTAATATTTGTAAAATTGAGAATATTAATTACCCTGGTGCCAAAAAATTAATAAAAAAAATTGATCCAATGAAAGTTACTAGATTTTACTGTGGTGGGAAAGCCGCTCTGCTGCAGCTCTCCTACTTGATTGTTAGCATGCCCCTCTTTTTCAGTGCTTTTCAGCAAACACTTGTCTCTACACATTCGTCCCCACCCTTTGACGTTGTAAAATCTGTTTTCGATTGGGAAAAATTTAACTTTTTTATTATAAACTAAATGTAAAAGTGTGTAGCTGCGGCCGAGACGTTAGTTGTCCCTTAATTCAATAAGCGAGCAAAATTATCCACATATATTTTCTTATTCTGAATGTTTTTTATCGGGCGTCGAGATAATCTTATCAACTCGGATGTAATCGATAAATAAATAATTAAAAAAAAATATGTAAAAAAAAAACAAAAAAATTTAAAATATATATATTTAAAACCGTAAAACCTAATGTCAAGTCTTAAGATTTATATGAAAATTTAATAATAAAAAAAATTGTATTTTAATCATGTCATTCAATATTTAAAAATGAAGAGAAATAAACTGAATACCTCTATTTATTTTCAAAGTTAAAATAAAATAAAAATCATATTATTACTCATATAATCCATATTTGCAAAATTTTATTGATTGATTATGACATTGTGATTCATTTGATTTATACGGAGATATGTACTTAAATGTTTTTAGTAGTGGGTGAAAGTTTATTCAGCGGTGGGGTCGAAGGACGATCATCACGTTGGTCCTTCGACACAACATTTATTGAACGTTGACAGTGATGCAAATTTTAAATGATAAAAAGAAAAACGATTATTTTTTTTAAAACCAAAATAAAATCTTACTTTATAAGCAGAGAGAGAGAGATATAGAGATATTCGGCAGGGGCGAAACCCTCCCCTCGCCCCTCCCCCACCCCCCCCCCCCCTCCCGATTCCGCGAACGGTAGATTCATGTCGTCAACGTGGGGTTGAAAGCCACCGACTAATGACAGTTTACTTTATAGTTCCTTTTTACGTGTGTGTGTTTTCCTTTTAATTAATTATAATTTTTACTATTATATAGTCGAGGTCGGTGGCGCACAAGCCCAACCGGCGACCATTTTTCTCGTTGGGCCGACCGCATGTGAAAGGACTTGGCCTGTTTGAACTAATTGTGTATGTATGTACATTGATTGTGTATGCGATTTAGACTTGTTGTATTGCATTCGTTCATACCCTCGCTCTGTATGTGCGGCTGGCTTTAGGTGAATGCTTAGGACTGTGGGTTTGTTTCGTTCTGGTTATGTTCTAGGGAAATGATGGAAATGGTTTTTGGCGAGCGCGTGTGCGAATAACGAAAAGGCTCTCACACATTTTATTAGCTAATGTGTTTTCTTATCTAGTGTAATGTTTTAGGAAAGGTTTACTAAATGTAAAATGTACTTGAGTGGCGGTTCGCGTGGCGCCGTAGAGGTTTAACCCTCCGGCGACCGTGCGACCGATTAGGATCGAATTAGGAAAAATTGAATCTACTGATTATTATTATATAAATTATACATACATACATATATATATCTATATATCTAACATGATAAATTTGAACGTGCCGGAGCATTACCCTGATTTTTATGATGCATTTTTTTACTTTATTTTTGTTGTCTGCATTACGATATTTTTGATTGAAAATAATTTCGATCTTGTGTTTGAAAACGTTTTTTTTTGTGCTATGAAGGGATGCCTCGAAAAACGAAATGAACGTAAAGGGACCCCCGCCCCCGTTTCGGGAGAGTACTGGTGTGCGCTTTTTGTCTGTCTGTACGTACGTACGTTTCAGCACAACGCACTGTACCAGAAATGTTACGCTTTTTGTTTTAATTTAAATTTTTGACAATTACTTTTCATTAAATTTAAAAGTAAACTAGTTTTTAGGTGTATTATTATGATTATTATTATTATTATTATTATTAATAGTCGCGATAAATTCCTCAAATTGATATAATTAGAAAAAAAAAAAGAATGTTATTATTTTTCTTAAATTTTATGTGATATAAAATTTTATTTGAACGTATTTTTTATGTGTGTTGGAAAAATATAAATTATGGCAATAAGGCTTCCGTGTTGATGTGTTCAAATAATTATTATTATAGAGATATCACTACGCCCATAACATGAAGTTAATTAAAAAGAAAGAGATGAAAACATTATATTTTTTTTACTAGCAACTTCTAGTATTTTTACGTCGCGTTGGTTAAAATTAATTAATTCACTCTTATTAGCTATACTGATTAATTATATTTACAAGACATTATATTAAAGAAAAAAAAAAAAAATAACAAAAAAAGTTTTTTCAATAAGATCGATTGTAAAATACTTTTTTGTATCTCAGTAATAAATATTATACATAGATACGTAGCATACAACTTAAAAATATATAATATGTAAAGTAATCTAATTATATTATATATTATATTGGAAATAATGAATATTTTTTATTAACGAAAATTTCAAATACAAAGGATAATTCCGTTATAATAAATCATTAACATAACATGGGTTTAGTGTTTGATCATCAGAAATATATATTTTTCCAATGGGAGATTCGCGCCGACTGTAATTTAAATAGGTATCGTGTTAATATGCCATCATTTTATTTCGCTCGTTTACCAAATGTTATTATAATTAATATTATTATTATTAATAATCATAATTTTATTATTGTAAATTAGACTGGTCTATAAGGGATTGATATAAAATGAAGGCTGTATAGAACGTGCATAGTGAAATTTGTATCGTGTAGCTATTATTGTATTATTATTATTATTATTATTATTATTATCGATAGTTTAATTGTACATCTCACTATGTCTTATCTTATCTACATAGGTTTAATTATACTTCCATACATTTTTTTTTGTTCTATACATAATATATTTTGGTGTATTTTTCCGGGGCATTCCTTCATATGATTTTTTTCGTCAATAATTACATATATTCGAATGGCATCCAGCATCTTATAGTGTTAAGATAACCATGAGTGTGTTATGGAAAATGTGCGATGAGGTATGATGACGAAACGTAACCTCAGCAAAAAAAAAATGATAAAATGATTTTTTTATATTCTTTTTGTATTCTTGTAATTTTTTACCATGTAATTAATAGTGATTATAGTGTATACCTTTCATGTGTTTTTGTGTGTTAATAATATGGTTGTTGAATCATCTTCAGATTTTTCATACCGTGTCATGATGTGTTCACTACTGCTCGTTCGATATATATTTATATTAAAAACAAGAAAATAAATATTTTTTTAACACTTTGGGGTTATGTTTATGGTGTGAAAAATTATTTAAATTTTTAATAATAATAATTAAAAAAAAAAGTATATATACATATATATTTAATGTAATGTTAACACGCGTGGCTCATGGCTTTCATAGCGTTTGTTTTTTGTCTCATATATAACGACTTTATATATATTTACAATAAAAACTATTAACTACAGCATGACGTGTCATTTATTATTATTATTATTAATTAACCATTATTGACGCATTATTATTATTATTATTATTATTATTACTGAAAAATACATTATATTTAATAGGAATCATTATTCTGCATTACTAGCTAAAATATAACAATAATAAAAATACGTATTTGTATCGGAAACGATGCATGTTTCATTTTTTAACCCTATCGCTTTCCTCCCCCACATTTGTGTTCTCCAAATAATTTAATCGATAAAACAATCATGAACAGCATTAACTCATCACCAGAGTGTTCTTTTTTCACACATGACAATTGCATTTGTTAACTACGGTTGAATTAAAAAGTACACAATAAAAATTATCATATCTACAGTGAATAAGTGACCGTCGTTAATAAATTGCAATTACCCCACATATATATATATCTACAAAATAATTTTTTGGGACTAACCAGGGACACGGGGCTTTGATTTGACATGAATATTTGTGTTTGTCCTAATTATTTATTAACATAATCAACACATTATTAAATTCGACACAATATTAGTAAGAAAAGTACATAATCATATAGTAAGTATATCAAACAATGGTTAGTATGTATACAACTAAAATTAATACATAATGTAAACAAATGTATACCAGCTGATAGTGGTATAAACATGATATTTTTCCGACATCACTCCAGAACATTTTCCAACTAATAAACCTAAGTATGGGTCTAATCGTAAAAAAAACACGATTTTCATTGCTAATAACAAATTTCAGAAAGCTAACTAATTCTTGCTAATTGTTGTTGGTGATAAGTTATATAAAAGTGTAAATTAGGTCAAGTTTACGATCGATTGCTCGATTCGTTTACAAAAGCGTACAATACAAAACTTACACACACCTAAAACGATAGAGCTTCGATGTGAGATTCTGGAAACGTAACGGTTATTGCAGCTGTGATTATAAGGTAGAGCATATTACAAACACGATGGCATTCGACGACCATTATCAAGTCAGCCAAGCATTTCCGTGTCTCAAACGGCAACTTTCCCAAATTAAACACACCAATACGAAGCCTGTTACAACAATGCACAATGCAATTCAACCGTTGTTTCAAATAATGTGAAATTTTAAGGCACGTCGCACACATATCGATTGTTTGTAAAAAGGGTACCACACCTGTGATAGCAGATTCGTATTCTATAAATCCGCAGTTACGTCAAATACCAGACATTAGTCAAGAATTTCGTGCTAACACGAAGACACCTCGGTAATTAGATAGAAATTCAGTCAACATATCAATTTTTTAGCCGTCTCGTGAGCCTCGGAACATTTCACCTTTATTAACCCCTAAATGGGTAAGTCCTCTTTAAAAATAACCGCCTTTTTTCCCCTCGTGCCTGTTTGGCCTCGAAGCTTGCCGTTGATTCAGAGACCCTCTTTTATGTAACTAGTTCGTTCGCGTACCTTTTGTGCGAGTTTTTAATCAACTTTTTTTTTTTCATTTATAATTTGTCCCAGTTTAGTAACGACAACTGAACGTTATTTCGAATAAACGGGTATAACCGACACGATTAACCCTCTGATGACATTGTCGCCTGCTTATTGCTCATAGTCGACGACAGACGCGGTGGCGTCTTACGACCGAGACGGTTGTCATCGGTGAGTGAACGAATATTCCGATATTTTATGACCGAATGTGAATTCCAAAGTGGCTCTTGTCCAAAAAATTTAAATAAAAAATCTCCAATGACTGGACGTATTACAGTGATATGCAATTTTTGGAATTCTGATAAGCGCCATTGTATTATATGTATTGTACCTACTGTGTACATACATAGTTAACAGACACAATAGTGAATTATAATCAATATTGTTATGACTAGAGCTCGAAAATTGGTCGCACTATCGTTTAAAATGAGGAGAGGGCGAAACCGGCTGACAGGGCAGCATGGGAAATTTTTCATAATATTTTCTGATTATTTAAATCGTAATGTGGTAATTTGGAAAATTGAAATAAAATGTTCCTTCTAGGAATTTGGCCCAGCTGCCGTAAAACATTGTTTATTCGGTAAATTAAAATGTGAATACGATAACATTTTCGATATTTTAACTTTTCATCCATATCCTCGGTTGATGTTGAACGATCATTTTCCAATTTGAAATGGATATTTAGTCATTACAATTTAAAAACCTATTAAATAAGTATAGGTGTAGGGCAGCGTTTCCCAAACTGTTGGTCGCGAAAAATTCAAAATTCACATTCTTTGGAATGTGATTTTTTTTTGTATTATTTAAAAATAAAATATGAAAAAATTGGAAAGTAAAAATAATATGTAACAAAATTAAAAAAAAAAAAAGTCGGCACAACAGAGAATAGAATGCGTCCAAGAAAATTACGTTGGCATTTTCTGACGAAGCATCCGGATTTTAAAAACAAGCCACTAGGATTTTTTGAAAGACAACTGGAACAGCTTAAGTCGTCGAAATCGAAGCTTTCGCATTACACCAGCATTAATGAAAAAATCTCTCCACGCCTCTAACCAGATTAGTTTGCAAATCGCGCAAGCTAGCAAGCTAGTAAGCTAGTGCACACAATTGGCAAGACTTTATAATACGATTGCACGCAGAATCTATGAAATGACCCAGTGGGCAGAAAATGAGCTGATCCAAAGAGTTAAGTGAGATATTTTTGAGTTAGTGAGTTAGTAACATTTTTCTTATTGCAACTGGACGAATCCACGGAGTCCACAAGGTTTATCCCAACTGCTTGTTTTCGTTAATTATAAGTTATTTAAAATAAATAAAACTCTGGATATTTTTAAGTACAAAACAGTATTAAAAATAATTTAAATACCCCCCCCCCCCCATCATGTCCATCAAAACTAGGTCGGTCGCGAGTTTGTCCTTCTAAAACGTGCGGTCGCGGTACTAAAAAGTTTGGGAAGCACTGGTGTAGGGGATAGTGCGACCAACTTTCGAGTTCTAGCTACAGCATTCAATCTAATATGTAGTCTATATGATTTGATTGATTAGTTTTAGGATTCATTGTCTTGCTTTTCTGTACATTTTTTTTTCAATTTCAAAGTCACCTTATATGTAGTTTATATGTACATAATATTTACATGCGTATTAATATATGTATATGGATATAATTAAATAAAGTGAGAAAGGATTGTAATAATTATTTTCATTCACTTATAAATGTCTGAATAATACCAATTAGAAGTGTTTCAGTGCCATAATTAGTTTACCTTGAATTCTATAGTTCTTAAGAAATTTACACAGACTAAATTAACGTGAATAATAAACTCAAAGTTAATTAATTATTTATTTTTGACAAGTCAGTTTGAAAATTCAAATAACAAATACAGTACATACTACACTTTTTGTTGGATTAGATCGTATTATTCGGTGTTTGTATTTAATGTATGTTCTGTTTCGATTGGATTAAAGCATTTCCGTTGTATTTTTTTATATTATTTAAAAAGCAACGGGAAAACCTCTTGGGAAGCAGACTTGAATGATTAGGAGGGCGTAAAGCCGAAGATAATACGTTTATTTGAAAACGACCGATCTGCGCGTCTACGTATCATAGTTGGGGTTGTTCGATTTTGGAAAATGTACCCGTCCGTAATGCGCGAAAATAAATAGGCGACCGTTGCACATATCGGGTTCAAAGCCCACTCTACCCAGAAGAAAGGGTCCCAGACCCCGACGAGGGGTACAAAGGGGTCCTTTGCTCGTCGGGGGCCCCCACTGTCTTGCTTCCTTTGTGACCTCCAACGTTCTCATGTTCTCGCATTGAAAGGACCCCATTCGCATGGCGAAATTCCCATATGAAATATATCGCACTTTTTTTTTCCGTTTGTACATATATTATATTTTCAAGGTCTTTTTGTGTCGCAGACGCTGTGTGCGAATATGTCGCAGGAGATGTAAACATTTTTTTCCATTTTGAAATTCCAGCTGTCTTGCTCAAACGGTGCGATTCAATTTTTCGGTTTTTCTTCGGGTTGTTCTCAATTGGTTTGCTCGACGAACAGACAACGAACGTTTAAATGTATGTTCATAGATATGTCTGAAATTTTCAAACCATAGCCTAGCTCTTATTGTATTAATAATAATTAATACAACTATTGATATTGAGTCAAAAGTGCTGAAAAAAGATGAGGTCCGTTTAATTCGATTTCGAGATTAAATCTCGTCTGATTGTTATATTTTGTTGACGATCACTTCATCCTTAGGAATTATTTCAAAGGGTCTTTTTTAGTGAGTCTGGGAGGAAATCAGCTGTTCATATTTTTTGTCCTTATTTTTTTTATTTGTCACACATAAATTTAAAGTGAGATTGAAAATGATTATATTAATCATTGTATATTTATACGCTTAATATGTTTATAATAGGTATAAAAAGAAGGTCAAACGCAAATTAAAATAAAAAAAAAACTTATTATTCTTTGATATACCTTTTATCATAAAATTTTTACGTAAAAATTACCCCAATATTCCTTTAGAACCGTTTAAATAAAACGTAATATTTTTCAAGGATATTTTTTATCATGTTATCGAAAAAATTCGTATCAAGGACGTTTATATCTACCTGAAATTGCCATGGCAACTTATTAACCTTTGCAAATCCGACAACACACTTTGATATCACAGAAAGCGCACCGCATGTGTTGTCAGCCTTCAAAAGGTTAACCATTGAGACGCAATTGCGTGACGCAAACAATATTTCAAATTTACGAAACGAATTTAAGAGAATGATTAATCGAAAATATAAATCTGGAAAAACTCGATTTCTATGATTAAAATTCATATGCATATTATTATATTTCCCCCACCCGATTTGCGTTGGTGTACTGGAAAATTAAGTGCGCATTTTGACTCGACTACTATTTTTTATGACAATACAAGTTTTCGTAAGAACGTATCTAATAAAAGCATTTTCTTGAGCTTTCGCCCTCCAACTTTGAAAGAACAAGCGCGGTGAGTTACCGTTCGCATCCAAGTTATAAAAGTCTGCATGGGGTAGAAAAAACCCACTTTTTTATTTTTCATAAAGAAAACAACGTGGAATTTTCCGAATCATCATATTTTAAATAACAAAATATAATATAATTCATAAGCAACCTCACATTTATTGATTTATTATTTGTACTTTACATATTTTAAAGTTTTTCTATTTTATCAGAGCAGACAACTTGTCTAATAATAACAATATACAACGTAGGATTATAAATACAGAATACTTTAAATTCGTCGAAAGCGTATATGTAAAAGTTAAATCTACGGAGCCGATTTTTGTCAAACTTTCACGAAACCATTAAACGATATCTCAATGAGATTTAGACTTTCATTACTTTTATGAAGAATTTTACGCAAATCCGCAAATCGAATTATTTGTCCAATTGAATTGCATTTCTTCTTTTGGAAAGTTATTTTGTACGTAAAAGTATCCATTAACAACATATGTATGTATGTATGTATATTGTACATTTCAAAATGCACTCGTAGGTAGGGTTCGGTAACGGGCGTCCTCGTTTTCCAGGACATCTAGTATTTGGAGTATCCTTGGGGATTTTACACTTATATCGTCATTTTTGTATATATATGTAGGTACATAATATCGCAATCGGCAATAGAATGAAAAACACGCTTCTTCAAAAAAAAAGAAAAATTTCACCTGCGACGCATTTTTTTCGTATAATTTCAATCGACTAAAACGACTCGAGAACCATTGGAATATTCTCGGGAAAATGTTTTTTTCTTCGTTTGAACGTTTTTGAGATCCATAGGGTTGGTAGGCCCAATCTATTGTAGGTACATACGTATTTATAGAGCTCCAGATAGAAGATATATACTAATGAGAATCTTATAAGAATATTACAATTTTCTGATGAAATTTCTGATATTAAAAATGCGATGAAAATATAAACCTATTTTCAAATGATTAGATTTAAAATTATTTTAGCAAAACGCAATCATCAGAGTGTCCACATTGCTGAATACAGTCGTTTAAATATTTAAATATATGTAGTTTCGCATAAGAACACGTGTTTTGGATTAGCAATTTCGAAGAAAGTGTGCGATATTGTAGTAGAGCACATGTCAAAAGTTTTAAAATGTCCTATTGACTTTTTTTAACAAATTAGCCAGTGCACCTACCTAAGAACTAACGATGAAACAAATGCATACCACGAATAAAAATAACGGTCCTTTCCTCTGACCATTCTTTTCAATTCACCGGCCGATCGCATCGTCCACTCGGTCTACCTTGCTTTCTTTCACATCCTCTCGGATACCATTCCATCCATTCTTCTCGCTATGTGTCCACTGCAAATTTTTCGCACGTTCTGCTATATAGTGCCACTTTGGTCACACTTCTTACCCACGTATTCTCCCTGTTATTCCATACTTTGCCGCGTGCACTGGATCTTACGTAACATTCTTGAATTCAGCATCCACGTTTCACATCCGTACGCATTGGTCGTATACCTTCTTTTTTAAGCATAGCGGGATGTTGGATTTAAAAACTATGTTCCCTCTTCCAAAAGCGCTTCCATCCTAGTTTCATTCTTCATTTTATTTCTTCTTTACATCCAGTCAGTAAGAGCGATATTACATTGAGCAACAAAACCAACACCAGATTTTTTTTGGCGGTGGCGAGCATCTTATTACATTGCGCCACTTTTCAAGCTACCAAGCTACCTGGTCATCTCATAATCTTCATACAAAAAAAAAATACTATACGAAACTAGGTACTCTATGTAGACGTAGAAAATATATAAAATTCAACCTCTCGTATTTCTTTCTGAATTTCATTGTTTTCGAAACAATTGCGTTGACGTTGCGTTGTGTTGACAATTGAGTACGACGATGCAAAAAAAAGGTCAGAAAAGGGTTTTTGGTGAAGATTTTTTTCGGCGAACATTGACTTCCAAGAAATTTTCAAGCAACCCAGAATCGCATCGTGTAATACATCATAATACTTACCATTGAAACCTATATATCTATCTGGTCACCGAGGTTCAAAAAAAACCTGGTGTCCCGTTTTGTTGCTGAATGTAATATCAGCCTAAGGCTTGTGTGTGTAAACCCTAATTATTATGTGACTAGTGTAAGCCCGTTGAATGTCAACGGAGCGGTTTCTCATCAACCGTACTGTGTGAGTGTTTTTGTGGGTGAGTAATGTGTATTTAATAGTTTTTTTTTATAGTTGTTGCATAGACGACGCGTTATAATACAATAACTTAACAATTTAGCAGAGTCGCAAACCTATTGAGGTTTAACATTGTCAAATTGTAGCCCGTCATTGCCTAGTTTAGATGAATGCGTAAGCGCACCCTATCCCGAACTGGCGATCTCGGGTTCATATCCCACTCGCGCGACGTTCTGGTTTTTCCAATTATTTATCTGGGCGAGCGTTATCAGTAGACAGACGGATTTCGGCTATTATATATATAATTTATTATATCTACTAGTTTTTTCTTGTATTGTCATAGTTTTTTTTAATTCATCATCTACATATGTATGTACATATGTACATAGTTACCCCAACGTAGTGCTAGTAGCAATAGATTTCGATTATGAAAGAAGCAGAGCGGTACTTTGGAATGATAGATTTGAATAGTCCATCCCTCCGTTCTGTCTGTATGTATATGGATTTGAATAATTAGCATCGATGGGATATATATGTATGTATGTATGTTGGTTGTCAGGCAGTGTTGGCAGTGTTATGGGGGCGCAGGCACACGGGCACACCCCCTTAGCGGCGCGCGCCATTCGCCAATATCGACCGGCAGACTCCGGCCCCTGGACCGCGACACATGCAACCACTGGCGCCAACACTGTGGCTCGTATCCTATATTATTTATCGGCGTCACTTTATTACAGTCGGTTTCGTGACAGAACGCACTGCGAAAACGGTCAAAATGTGACTCGTCAGGTCTGCAGATTAGTGCAGAATGCTGGACGGATCGTTAAAGTTTCATGATTTTACAGTAGGATCGTAGGATTAAAAGTTAAGGTAGGATTTAAATTAATTTTAATAAAACTAAAATTATGTTTAATGAATTTTGCACGCAAAACGTAGTCACTGTAGAATAAACATTATTGTAGAGATAGTTGAGAGTTATTTATACCTAGGACAATTGGTGAATATGACCGGTTGTAAAGAAGAAGAAATAAAACGAAGAATGAAACTAGGATGGAGTGCTTTTGGAAGAATGAACATTGTTTTTAAATCCAACATTCCGCTATGCTTAAAAAATAAGGCATACGACCAATGCGTACTGCCAGTTATGATGCGTGAAACGTGGGTGTTGAATTTATGAATGTTACGTAAAATCCAGTGCATACAGAAGCATCGAAAGCTTGGTATAACAAGAAGAGATCGCAATATAAATACATGGGTAAGAAGGATGACCAAAGTGGCAGATATATATGGCAGGTACGTGTGATAAAGTTGAAGTGGCAATGGGCTGGATGGCAGATGGACGCGAGAAATACTGGAATGGTATCCGAGAGGATGTGAAAGAAAGCAAGGTAGACCGAGTGGAAGATGGGCTGATGAATTGAGAAGAATGTGTGGAGTCAAGTGGATGCTGATTGGTCAAGACAGACAGGAATGGAAGAGGATTGGAGAGGCTTTCATCCAGCAGTGGATGGTGAATGGCTGAAAATGATGATGATGACGATGAAAGTAGGATCGTACTGGATCAGATTCCACGGTGAGAAATATCCGCGATGGGGTAATTCGAGGCAAGTGGATTATTTGCCATTGTCCGTTTGGTGACTAGGAATTCTTGTAGATATTCTATATTATCGCGTTTGTCTGATTAAGCGCCCGCACACTGCTGCGGATTCGCATTCGCATTGCGGAAAACCGGTAGGAAAATCGCAGGTTGGTATGTTGGGGAGTTGTATCGCGTAGCCGCGAGTGGCGCTGCCTACACCACGACTGATTTTAAGTTTTTTTAAGTGGATAAAAAAATAAAGTCTTCGAACATTTTCAAATTTTGGTCACCTTAGTTTTTACCAATTTTTTTCTATGCAATGGTTCATATTGCATAGATATATGTACTATATGAAAATGAAGCAGCGCTTGACTTAAAATTCTGGCAAAATAAATATGAGTATAATTTTGGAATAAAATTATGAATAATTTGATGTTTTCGTTGTTTTAAACATTAGTGTAAGCTTTAATCGTATGTATACTACATAGAAATACTAAAATTATAATTATAGAGTCCTTAGTTCAATCGTTAAAATGTTACATATGAAAAATTTTGCATTATCAACTTCATTATAAGAGTTTCAGAGTAATTTCTCATAATTTAGCAACGGGATTCGCGCCGCATCATCAACCCTTCTACTCTTCGGGGACAATATTTGTCATTCATGCAATTTAATGATTCAAAGACTTATTTTCATTATTATTTTACGCGTTTTAAAGCTTGAGTATCACAGTTTCGTCTCCGTCTCCGAATAAACATCCACGTCGAACGTACGGTTGAAAAATTGCTACCCTTCGGACGATGCGAAAGTTTTACAATCACCGACTGTGTGTATGTACGAGAGAACTATTATATTCTGACTACCGGGTTATTTGGAAAGCACATACACACACATTCATACATATACATAAATGTACTTTGATTAAATTAATGCATTTATTTTGTATGAATCTCCAATGCGCTAAAAATCTTATAGTGTATCTGAAGTCATGAAATGCATCGTAGCTTTAAAAGCGTCAAACTTATTAGTGAAAATGGGCGTAAATAGTAAGAGCAAACGATAAGCTACAAAGGAAAATTAGTACAAAACTTCTAATTTATGATAGTCTTTGGGTAGCAAAATTAGCTTTATTTTATGCGAGAACAGACTTCGAAAACGTGATGGTTTTGCGTACGTACCTTAAGTTTAATTAATTTGCGTGTTTCCCTACTAAGCCGAAGGTTTGGTTCAAATTATATATCGCTGTCGGCTATAAAAAAAATCACCATACAAAACCGAATTTCGGGGGATAGCATGCGCATGCAATATCATTAAACGAAATTGCCTTCGAGAGATGATAGCCTGGAGCCGTTTCTGGCATTGAAATTTAAACATTTCGATCAAAGTTCGAATGCATTCTTCATTGGTGAAGTGGTCTATAGTGGTTCACGTACGACGTGTCGGTCTTCGAAAGCGTGCATCTAAATATAACGGTCGCCGAGATGGGACATATATTTTTTTTTGCGATGCATTCTCGAGTTGCATGCGGCAGCTGCAGGATGCATGCACCACCGTCGAACGTCGAGATCATCTCGACGGCCATTGTGTGCGTAACACACGACGAAGTTTGGCGATTCGAGTTTGAAAATTCGCAATGAACTTTAGGGGAAATTGCCCGAGTCTCGTTTGGGCCATTGCAAATATTGCCGCGGTGAAAATGCGTCTCATTACGCAAAGTCGGTTTAGGCGCGGTGAAAAGTTTAGCTTAATTTGGGCGACGAAAGCTTTGGGATTTGACCCACTTCTGCGTGAGTTGTAAAGTTAACGAAGACCTAAAACGACTGTCATATATTTACCTAAGTTCATTTTGTAAAGGGAGTCGAATGGTACACTTTAAAACGCTCTCCACTGCAAGAGGTGGAGGTAAACGAGTGAGACTATCCAAGCAAGAGAGTATTACATATGTATGTACATACATACATACATATGTATGTATGTAATACTCTCATATGTATAATGTATCATCATCATCATCATTTTCAACCGCTCACCATCCACTGCTGGATGAAAGCCTCTCCAATCCTCTTCCGTTCATGTCTGTCTTGACCAATCTGCATCCACTTGACTCCACACATTCTTCTTAATTCATCAGCCCATCTTCCACTCGGTCTACCTTGCTTTCTTTCACATCCTCTCTGATACCATTCCAGTATTTCTCGCGTCCATCTGCCATCCAGCCCATTGCCACTTCAACTTTATCACACGTACCTGCCATATATATCTGCCACTTTGGTCATCCTTCTTACCCATGTATTTCTATTGCGATCTCTTCTTGTTATACCAAGCTTTCGATGCTTCTGTATGCACTGGATTTTACGTAACATTCATAAATTCAACACCCACGTTTCACATCCATACGTCGTAACTGGCAGTATGCATTGGTCGTATGCCTTATTTTTTAAGCATAGCTGGATGTCGGATTTAAAAACTATGTTCATCCTTCAAAAAGCGCTCCACCCTAGTTTCATTCTTTGTTTTATTTCGTCTTCTTTACATCCAGCCATATTCAGCAATTGTTCGAAGTACAAATAATTCTCAACTCACTCTACAATGTGATTATCTGCAGTAACTACATTTTGCGTGCAAAATTCGTTAAACATATTTTAGTTTTATTAAAATTAATTTTCAAACCAATTTTCATACTTTCGTTGCTTAATTGTGTTAATTGAGTCACTAGCAACTATAACTATGTCGTCAGTGAATCTTCCTCAAAATATTTATGATATATAAAACAAACAAATTCCTCTCTTGTTTGACGTTTAATTTAATTTAAACGAAGCCTTTTGAATAAGAAAGCGATTTGAAATATGCCAGTCGAATCTACGCCGCATTGTATAATTATATTTGACCTTAATACATTTAATATAAAATTTTCAATCGTACTTTAATATGCTGGCATTTTTAATTTTTATAATATTATTGCTTTAACTGTTCCAGAAATTTAACCAAAGGTTCTCATGAGTAAATTTTGAAGTCAAACTACATATGATGAACCATCGCCGCTTAACCTAGTATGCACAATATTATACCACTCGAGAATCATAAACAAGCGGGTCGTTTCAGGATAGAAACAGCTTTGGGCGAGTGCGATGTTGGAAAGTGGGCGAATGTTTTGATTCGGGACGAGAAGGGTATAAGATCAGATCGAGGATGAAGCCAGGTAAAAGAAGATCACGCAAACACGCACACAGGTACACACATGTACGAAACACAATGGTGGCGGTTTGAACAGCTGCTGGCTGGCGTTTTGAGGATTCTTTGTTTACTGGAGAAGGAAGAGGCGGAGGATGGGGTGGGGATGAGGAGGAGGGGAGGGTGGATCCTGCCAAACAATAAATCCCAGCCGAGATGAACCCATGAGAAAGGATATCCGCTCCATATTGAGAACACAATATCCTTCAGACGGACAGCTGTGCGCAACCAGCAGAAAGGATCTGCAATTAGTCACACGTCACTAGAATCGAAGGAAAAATTTGCAATGGTGCAAAATAGAAATAAAATTGCATATTTTTCTATAGGAGATACTCTGCTTTGTTATCTTGAAAATATTTTATTCTTTAGAATTGTATTTACATATGTAGTAGACACTGTTATATTGATAGGAACTTGTTCATTATTCGAACGGTTGATAAAAGAGACAACGCAAGTCGTCACATGTGATTTTTCCAGTACAGAAAGAATAAAAAATGAATTTTTGAGTTATTCTTCAGAATTAAGTCATTCAGTCTGAATTAATTACATATATTGGCTCATTATAATTTTCAACCACTTCAATGCACTCGTTCCGATAGTTGGCGATTTCTTCCGTCCCATATGATGAATATGAGGGCAGATGGCATCTTCTACATATTGTTATCCCACAGTAAATAAACGCTTCTCTAGGGAATTCACCTGGTGTCCTTTTGTGTACGATTTCTACGTCGAAAGCGTCCGATTATCCACCGATTGTTATTATTATTCACCGATACGCAGTTCCATTTATTAGTTTTTAATAGTCAACAACCTAGCAAATTAGCATATTACACAACAGAAGCATCTCATTGTGAATAATCGTAATGGTCCTGAAGTGCTTCGGCTAACCACGCTTCCTAATTTGACCGGGTCAGTTCCGGTTTTGTGCCATTGTCCCGTCTGGGATTCCGCAAACTAAATATCGACAGTTTGCTCGTACCCCATTGTTGTGAAAGTTTGGGCAACGTGTGTGTGTGACGTTCCCCACCACCACGTAAACCGAGCAAATTGAATTTAAATTTCTATTGGACTTTCAACACTGAGTGCACGACTAAACATATTCAATCGACTTATATTATAAAAAAAATTTCTCATCATCCAATTTGCATAAACTCGTACACAACAACATGCGATCGCAAAGGGCTTATTCAATTTTAGTTGAACGAGGTGTATACAAGTTATATTTATATTAAGTCGAATTGACGATTTCGGTCACAATATTTTTAGGCAACAGGGCGTACAAACACCCTTGAGAGATCCGAGATTAAACCCGAGTTTTTAAAATATGTTAATGCTTTCGTTTCATGACTTTCAGGCGAGTGCTGTACGGTTCTCAAATGAGTCAGCATCGATCATGTTGCGTGACTGTGATTGTGTTGGTTACCACATACACGCAACATGGCAACCGACTTTTACACATAAGGGGTTAAAACAAACCCTCAAAGAGGGCTTTGATTATATTGTTCGCGATTTTAAGTCCGAAAAAACCATAGTCACCCTATGCATACATATACGCGTGCTGTTTTAATTGAAGATGCGTGTTTTACGCACTAGTACAAGTAGATCTAGGGTAATGTTAACCCTATGACGATTGTTTGGTGTCGTGCAGGGATAAGTCCCGGTTTCCGAATGGTCACCCTACGGCCCGGAAATCACCCTTAGCCCACCTGAATATCCGGAATTAGCCAAACTCGTACCCCCCGGACAGCCACCTGTCTCCCCCATTCCACAAAGACTTTCACAGCGTCGCTGCTCAAACTGTGAAGCTATTTCATCGATTCAAATCCATTTAAATAACTTTCCATTCGGTCCCTGAATCCGAAATATGAATGACATACAACTAATGTATATTGAAATCAATACTACAACTTCAAACTATATATTCTTGATTCAAACTATCATCGATTAATATCACTGAAAGTTTAGGTTGGACGAAAACGTTTGAGTAACGCCGATGCATGCTCTCATCTCACGTTGACTCTCTTTCACCTTTGATCTTTGCGAGTTTGGTCGTTGCTTATGTTGCGATTAGGTATTGCGTTTGATTGACACAACTAAATTCATCCCCTATTTTTATATACATATGTTACAACGAAAGCATATTTCAAGTGAAAATATATTTTCACTGGCGTTTCGGTGAAATCATATTCAATCACATTTTCACTAGTAGATACATACATACATATGTAGATATAAAATACCATTATTACCGTTATTCTACATCTACATATGAGTAGATATCATAGATATGCCATTCCAAACAAATTTGCCTGGAGAAAGCGTCAGATGCAACGGGGGGTCTAAAGTGCGGGGACTTCTCAAAAAAAAAAGAAGTCCCACAAAAAAGAAAGTCAATCAAAATGCATGCCTTGCATGCCCTTTTTGTATGTCATTTTTCGGGCACTAAGGCCAATCTATGTTATTCTACATCTATGGTAGATATATTTCTACTAGTGAAAATATATTTTAACTGATGCTCACTGGTGAAATTATATTCGTTTCCGAACTGTCGTTGAAACTAAATTTGACAGTTGTGAAATGACCAATCGAATCATATAATCTGCTGAAATATTCAATTCTAGTTATTTTGTCGCTTCCTCTTCTTATCGTGCCGTGCCCGTGTTCAGGCGTAGACTTTTACTGGTTAGTAGTGGTTAGTACCAATTTATAGTTTACAATGAGTCTTTGTCGATTTTATAACAATTGACGTGTTGCTACCCTTATCCTCAGAATTCTCAAATATAACAACGCCACCGTTTCGTTCAAAACACACTTGTGGAATGACACATCATCGACTTAGGTCAACATCAACAAGTCACAAACACATACGCTTACTTTAATATACTTTCATCGATACTGAGCAGTGAAACTGTATATTCATTGTTTGATACATTGTCACTGGCTGAATTGGTAAAAATACATTTTCACTAGTGAAAATATATTTTCACTTGAAATATGCACATATACGTAACGAATTGTAACCATGGATACGTCTGCACGTCAGTTCATTAAGTTTTGCACCCCGTAGTGAGCTTTCCACCATCTGCACATTTTCCTTTGAAAAATGTCAATTGTACGATATTAAAAATTCGACTTTGAGCTTAATTAATTTCACAGTGAATGTAACGTGTACATAATACGCCGTAAGCTTCAACGGATAATACGCCGTAAGCTTCTCTTTGGTGGATATTTGCAGACGCAACTTCAAATTCAATCAAGATTTTATCTATCAATTTAATTTCTTATTGAAAACTTTCTCAATTATCCTAGTTGTCTTACTGACAAAACATATTTTAATTTTACTCGGTCTGTTATAATACCTGTATTATCTGAAGAAGGACGAGTTCCTTTGCTTTGAACTCAGTTTGAAGGTCGAAAATAATAATTGGACGACAGACTAATACCATGTAAATATTGTGAAATAAAACTGATTAAAACTGGCGCTATTTGTAAACAATGGATTTGATGAAGCTTTTCAAATAAAGCAATAAACCTATAATCGAGAATAATTGGTGCCGTGTAATTAACAAGCGATTCTCGCGGTGAAAGCAAACAGCCGACTTCCAATTATGCACGTCGACGTATCAAAATTGCCGATTGAATTTGATCGATTGCCGATATTTAATTTTGAAAAATGGGCCATATAACGGTCGCACTGCCGTCGAACAACCTCAAATTCAATCGGACGGTTGCCTTTAACCTTTCAACCCTTTCGGTGCCATCGTCAGGCCCGCCTACGGAGTAACGTACGCCGCAAATGGATTAAAATGCCCGAATTCGGTCACACCTATTCAACGTCGATTCTTCACCCTCTGGCTGAAAATGTTCCCGGTTTTTATCGGTTTTTAACGAGGGTATAACGGCGAGGGTAGCTAATGTGCTCGACGTACCCTTTTTTATTTAACAACAACATTTCGTAATTTCCTCGACATTATCCACGACAATACAATATGTTTCCTCTCACGGCTTCGTATTATACCTCAATTATGCTTATAAATTTAGGTAACTATTTTCACCAACGCGATTATTAAAATGTTTCCATTTTCTCTTATTTTCTTGTTAGCTTTTATCATTCCGTTCTTGCTGTTATCATATCATACATCTGCTTGCTCTCCCCTCCAATTATTATCTTTCCCCCTCTAATCAGCAAATCCAATTCTGTCTATTTTGCTCGGCTTTCATAGTTTCATATGTATATTGAATTCAAAACAAGACACCAAAGGAAGGTAAGAAGCAAGACCTTAGTTAAGTGTACTAAAACTTAAAACTGAAGTTTACATATGTATGTATGGATATGTATATATGTACATAGGTTAGGTTAGGTTAAAGTTTAATAATGTTTAATTAGATTAGGCTTAAACATTTAGCAAGGTTAGTCAAAGTTTGACAGTGCTCAATAAATTAGTTTTATTTTTATTCATTTTTAAATTCATTACCTGATTACAAAGCAAAAACGTGATCATGGTACGTACCTGATAAAAAAGTAGAAAAATTTAATACCCGATACACCGAATTTGCTCACGATTACAATATTTTATTTATACATATTACGTATGTCTGTAGGTAGATATTATACATACATATATGGATAAAGTAAAAATTTTCTCATCAAGTTTAAAAGCAGTAATGCGCGATTGCTTGACATTGCTGGACAACCTTCTGTCTCCAACGAAAAGCTCAATAGGCTACATACATATATTCGATGGTGGCCTCATTTGAGGGTCCTTAGGGGGAACAGGTTGAGGGTGTGTCCTCAATGCATCTGCTTAAGTGTGGACATCGTTGCTATCATCATCATTTTCAGCCGTTCACCATCCGCTGCTGGATGAAGACCTCTTCAATCCTCTTCCATTCCTACACATTTTTCTCAATTCGTCAGCCCATCGTTCATTCGGTCTACCTTGCTTTCATTCACATCCTATCGGATACCATTCCAGTATTTCTCGCGTCCATCTGCCATCCGTTCTTCTTGCTATGTGTCCAGCCCATTGCCAATTCAACTTTTTCACATGTTCTACTATATCTGCCACTTTGGTCATACTTCTTACCCATGTATTCCTCCTACGGTCTCTTCTTGTTATACCGAACATACATTTTTCCATGTTTCTGTGAGTGCACTGGATCTTGCATTTATACTATTCTTCCCGATTCTTCAATGTGGTACATCTCCATACGCACAGACGCACTATAAAGGCTTGGTTTCGCGAGTGCGTCGGCATCTGTCAAATTCTATACAAATAAAAAACCACGAGGTTGGCGTCCGCCAGGCCGACGCACTCGCGAAACCAAGTCTTAATAACAGAGTGGGAGAAACTTCTTTAAATATATCAGCGCACACGATTTCTTAGTGCAATCGAGCATTCCGTCTACGCTTATACTTCTTCATCTTATATTAATTTTCATAAATCTGTTATAACGTATATCTACAGTGTAAAGTCGTCAAAATAACATTCTTGAATTCAGCTTCCAAGTTTCACATCCATACGTCATAACCAGCAGTACGCATTGGTCGTATTCCTTTCTTTTTTTATATATACCTACATATATGGCGGATTTGAAAACTATGTTCATTCTATTATTATCCAATGCCCATACAGGTCGCCCTGAAGTCAGAAAAACGAGGTATTAGATGTCATGGTCACTAAAAATGAGGAAAATGCCACTTTTGGAAAAATGACACATGTCCAAGCATTTTGTAAGAAAAAACAACAAATGTCTAGGACGATTACATGACAAAACAGAACATGATGAAACAAAACAATGACAAAACAGAACAGTGGAAAAATAAAATATTTATTTGTGTCATATCTCGATGTGTCGTATCCATTTATTAATTAAATACATATAAAACAAAACATTATAAAATTATATAAAAGCATCCTGTCGAGGGTAACGCACGGTGGTAGATGTGACAAATTTATCAGGGCATTGAAATTAACTGCGATGATTTTTACATAAGCATCTCACATTCAATATTAATGAGTCTCGACAGTTATTTTAACTTCATTGCCTTCAAGGAGGGGGCCCTAACCTTTTTGGGAAACGAGCCGGTTCAAATTTTTTAAATACATCTATCGGAAAACCAGACGAAAAAATCTTATTGGAATATGTACATATACATACATACATGTATGTAGCTTGCCAGCAATTATTTTATTTACAAGCCAATGCCCATACAGTCGATCTGAAGTCAGAAAAAAAAATGACATGCACTGATTATATATATTCTACATATTATTATATTATTTTGTTTTATATGTATTTAATTAATAAACAGATACGACAAAAATAAATATTTTATTTTTCCACTGTTCTGCTTTGTCATAGTTCTGTTATCCGCTATTCTGTTTTGATTCTGCATGTTCTGTTTATTCGTGGAACCGCAGATAACTAATCTCGCACCTCTATGCTTACCTCGCGAAAACGCTCCGACGCACACAGGTCGAAATGGATCATCTACGTGTGCAAAAGTCCAAAATTAGGTATATGTAAATTCAGACAATTGTTACATTTCTCAGTATAGAATAAACGAGAGGATATGGAGAAAGCATTACTATTATTTTCTGCTTAAAAATAAAAGAGAAACGAAAAAAAAAAAAACGGTTTTGTGAAGGTAATATTTGTTACCCGAATTAGTCCTGTGTTAAACGATAAAGTACACGCACTGCTGTCAAAGTTCCTTGGTGTATTTTTTGTTTTAAATCTATGGAGTTTTCATCTACAGGTGTGTACTATTTTTGCCTAACTTCAGTTTAATAATAATATTTATTTAGTAGTAGAATTTTTAATACAAAGTTTGGGAGTAATTTGTATCATTAATTTTAGATATTTTGTATCTTATTGGGCCAAAACTTTCCATATCCGCACGTATCCGCGCTGGTTCATTTTTTTATATAATACTAATACATTTAAGTATACAACCAATATAAAATTATTTGCATGAAAGTGCAAGTAAGCAAAATATTGAATTATTTCAGGTGCTATGTTTAAATGAAAATTCTGATAGTTCGTAAGATTATTTAATATTTTAAATTTTTGTCTCAGCCTGTATTTTATTTTATTTATAAACAATTGTCAATATAGTTTATTAAAAGTATTATTATTTATTAAAGTATTTTTATTTATATTATTATAGTATTATTATTTATTTATTATTATATTATTTAAAGTATTATTAGATGTAAATTAAAATAATAAGCGCAACATTTCTTATCAAATCCATATATTTTGACTTTTGCACAGCTAGATTAATGGTTTCGACCAGTGTGCGACGTGCTGACAATTTTCACGATCGAAAGCACATCGAAGCGTTGTTACGAGGTTAGCTCCTGAAATATTTGTTTGAAATGGAAATTTTGGTTTTGCACCACAAACGTTCCGATTCAATGGGAATATTGTGTGTGCGTGTGTGTATGTTGTTCCGGTTGGTGGAGTAGAAGCACGTGTGCGCAGGAGCCCCGGTCGCAGGGGCGTTATCCTGGTGCCTGCTGAACTTTGGCAATGACCGGCGAGGCTGGCCCGGGAGCCAACAGCCAACAGCCACAGCCACAGCCACAGCCACAGCCACAGCCACGTGCGCACAGACAAACCCCCTCAAACCCCGGAACCCCTGTTAACCCCTAGAAGCCACCCCGTTGCCCCTCGTCCGCCTCGTTCGCCTCGTCCGCCTCGCACCGCGGCACGTCCGCAAAATGCGCGCGAAACTGCGCCATGTTGACACGCCGACCCCATTTTGCCGCAGCGCGCCAAAATCAAACCGCCACCTCGCGGCCGCAATGCCGAAGCTCGACGTCACCACCATCTTGAAAGCGACAACGTAAACAAAACGTAATGGTGGCCGTATTTTGCTTACACGCGAAAATATATCATTCAAACGGCTACATTCTTTTTTATTCGTGATGTATTTTTTTTTAAAGATTTTTTCTCTATCGTTTTGACTATCCTCACTTTTTGACTATCGCGGTGAATTTAACACGGGAAAGATACTCTTCGGTGTTTTTACGTCGCCTTCTGGTATCCAAATTGAGTTGAAATATAATGTACTTCTTCACAACTTAGTTAAAAGAGGTGTTATCATCGATGACGTAAAACTGTACGACCAATTTTCCTCAAATCTGAAATTTATTTATTTATTTAATAATTACATGGAGAGGCGGCATAGCCGATAGGCCCATGGGGTTTGGTATCAGTTAAAAATCAATAAACAGTACAAATCAAATAAACAGTATTATAAATGAAAAAGAAAGAAAGAGAGGACAGTAATGCCAAATTTGAACAAAATAAAAAAAAAAAAAAAAAAAAAAAATAAAATTAAAAAAAACAAAGATAAAAAAATAGTAACAAAAATAAAAATAGAAATAAAAAAAATGAAATAAAATATGATGGGAAATGATGGGAATTATAAGTTTTTCAAAAATCGTAAGCTTTATGAATAATGGAGAGTATTTTTTAAAACTTGATCCATTACACTGAGCAACAACAAAAATACCCAGAGTGGAGATTGGTAAATCTTTACTAAGTTTGACCCACTGAATTCGAATCCGATAATGATTTTTGTTGAAATGCTTTCGTTTGTGAGATATTCGCGATTTAAAAAATATCAATTTTTTTGGCTTTTGCGGCCTATAACAAAAAATATAGTATTGCTGTGCTCAAAGTGAGTATTAAAATCAATAGTCGGATATTTTTCCTATTGATTGTGATTTTTTATTCCTTTGAAATACTTATAATTTAAAAATTTCAAAAAATACTTATAATCTAGCCAATTTATATATATTTTTGACTTTTGAAATGGAATATGATATTTATGATATACATACATACATATGTATATGAAGGAAATGGATATTTTTTTCAAAGCGCGAATATCTCATAAACGATAGCATTTCAACAAAAATCATTATCGGATTCGATTTCAGTGGGTCAAACTTAGTAAAGATTTAATAATCTCCGCTCTGGGTTTAAAAAAACGTGATTTTTTGTTGCTCAGTGTTATCGATTGCTTTTCGGAACTATGTATGTATGTACATACTTAAAATATATGAATTTTTTTTTGTATTTCTGCTCATAATGCAATTTTTTAGAGGGTTTTTTCGTTGATAAATGCTCAGTGCACTAAGGAGCGGAATAGACAATCTGGAGTCAGTGCCATAAATCAATTATTTTAATTAAATTATAATCCTAAGATTTTCAATTAAGGATTCCAGATTGTCTATTCCGCTTACTTACTACACTTACACAATATAGTTTTGAGGATATAATGTGCATGGATTTTTGTAAATTATGTATTTTATAAGCGTTCCCCAATTCAATTGATTTCAGAATTGTCCTCTCCTTTTTCATTTTTGCATGTGGTAACCTTATCTGCAAACCACCGTTGCCTTCTCCGAAAAAATACGTGAAATAATTGATTGGAAGAAAAATTTTGTATGGAGGACGTCGGCAATTAAGTCAGATTTGCGACAAATTCTGAGAAAAGACGACTTTAATACAACATTCAAATGAATATTTCAATTTCGTTTATTCGCCGAGATTTGTGGACACGACTGCCAAGGTTTTTACCAAATTAAAAAGTTTAAACATACTTTTACCTCACCATATTTTATATTATACTTAGGCTTCTGCGTAAATATCAAATTAAATATTCATGAAAATTCGACTATATACATATAATAAATTTTAAGTTGAAAAACTTTCTTAATGAGAAATTCATACTTCGAATACAGAGTTTTGAGTAATTTCAAGTGTCAAATGGTTATTTGATAAGTCGACTCGCATACCGTTCATCTATTATTTAAATAGTTTCAATTCAAGCTCCCCCGGAGAGTAAAACTTACAATACACACTCTTTTATTGAGACCTTGTTTTAAAAATATAATGATTCTATTGACGATAAGAAAGCGAGGGGTAGCCGTGCATGTTACGCATCTTTCACTGGTACTGATTGCACCGCATTGCAGTATGGTACCTCTTACCACCCAAACCCACAATCAGAACTACTACCCCTCCTCTAACTGCACCCCCCCCCCCACCCATCGTGTAGCTGTAGCCGATAAAATTTCCATTTCTGGCAAAGGGAGCTTTCGACTGACCACGCTGGCAAAAATGGTTAGCCATCCCAAAGCCGCCGTTGAATTGCCATTTAAAAATGTACAGTACCTACTTACATGCATGCATGACAGTGAAATAGAATTAAAAAAAAAGCGAAAGCTATAATGACGTAACACGTGGGATAACGTCATAATGACATGGAAGCGATAGAAATACACGAATGAAACATTAAACTAACACTGGTAACATTTAAATGCTGAACTCGTCAACTTAGCGGTCAAATTAGCATTTACATACATTATATAATAAAATTTACAGATGCACATATCGTGACGCTCACATGAGATGTTCTTAACCTCTTTCCATCATCATTGTCAACTGTCCACCATCCACTGTTGGATAAAGGCCTCTCTAATCCTCTATTTTGAGCGATTTCCATTCCATTCGACTCTACACATTCTTCTTCGTTCGTCAGCCCATCATCCGTTTAGTCTTCCTTGCTTTCCGAAATGACAACGAACGACAAAGTTAATTAATAAAATTTTTTGAAAGGCTTATGGATTGTAATGGCTGGCAAAAAACCTACAAATATGAAGTTTAAGTGTGAAGTGTAAACAGTTTTTGAGTTATAGCGATTCTACACACAGATACCCAAACACACACACAGACATTTTCCAGAAATCATGAAAACGTTATCGGGGGATGACACATGATACAAATGAGACTCCTAAAAGACAAATCTAACAAAATTGTCAGAAACTCATTCTTTTCAAATACATACATACATAGAGTGGTCGAAGTTTGGAACCGCCTGCCAAATCAGCTAGTAACTTCCGAAAATATAAATCTATATAAATATAAAATATAAATAAAAAAAAAATTTAAAAACTGTATGTACAATTTAGATCTGACCCCCGGGCTCCATCGGCTATGCCGCCTGTATTTTAAATAAATAAATAAAAATCAGTCAAAATCACGAGGTCGAATTTTCGCACGATCACAATACTTTAATCCGATATCGATTTTTTTTCTTCTTTTTAGCAGAGATGCGCGGTCGTTCCGGCCTTACTGGACAACCGTCTGTCCCCAACGGAAAGGTCAACAGACTATATTCGTTGGGGGGGGGTGGCCTCATGTGAGGGTCTTGGGGAGAAAGGGTGTGGAGGTGTTTCTCTTCAAGGCGGCTTATACATATATATATACATACATATGTATAGATATCCAATATGGATAAAGTATAATAAAAAAATACAATATGTACATAGAATTACATTAGACAGTAATACCTACATCTATATATATAAAAATGAATGTCTGTCTGTCTGTCTGTTTGTCTGTCTCTTATAGGCTCCTAAACCACTCGACCGATCGCAATGAAACTTTCAGGACTTATTTTGATCATGCCGGGGATGGTTCATGTGAAAAAAAATCTGGATAAAACGGGAACGGAAACGGGAACGGGCCTGCGCACGCGTCAGATAACGTACTAGGAACGGGAACGGGAACGGGATCAGGATCAGGAACGGAACCGGGATCTGGAATCGGGAAAAAACGGGAACGGGAACAGGAACGGGCCTGCTCACGCGTCAGATAACGTACTAGGAACGGGAACGGGAACGGGATCGGGATCGGGATCGGGAACGGGCCTTCTCACGCGTCAGATAACGTACTAGGCACGGGAACGGGAACGGGAACGAGATCGGCAACGGGAACGGATCGGCAACGGATCGGGATCTGGAACGGGAACGGGATCGGGCATTGCAACGCATGCCGGGTCAGCTAGTAAGTACATAAATAATTGAATAAAGGCCTGAGACGATATATAGACGATCAAGGGTTCAACGTACAGTTGAAATGATATTTTATTTAAAAAAAAAATACCATATAAGAATCGAGGAATAGATCCATTTCGAAATAAAATCATCGAACCGGAAGTGAAATTTTCCCCAGCCGCGTCTGCATTGGTGGGTATGCATGCAGATCTATCCCGGTAAAGGGAGGGAGAGAGAGAGAGAGAGCTACTCCTAAAATGCGTGCGAAATAAAAGTGCTGAGGTGTGCAGGTGTCGGGATAGACGGCTGGAGGGTGGTGGGTGGGTGGGCGGTTGGATGTATGTGTGTGAGAGTTCGCGAGTGTAGGCCGCAGTGCAACGGCTTGCGCGCGCCGGTCAGGGGCGGCTGGTGGCACACTGCCGCGGACAACGACCCGCCCACCCATCCGCCCTCACCATCGAAAACCACCATAAACCCCCAGACAACCCCTAGAGTCCCGGACGGTGCAGCGACTCTCCCCCTACCCTCCAGCATCCACCCGTTCCGCTACGCACAAGTCTCTGCGCCCCGGCCGATGCACCAAAGGCCAATATCAAGGCTCCTGCACCCAGGTGAACCGATGGTGGACATGGGTGTATTCAATTTTTATTCAATTGCTATTACATACCACCAGGATTCATCTCGACTGCTGTTATGAACTCACGGCGTCTGAAAATTATGCGTGTGATGATATATTACCGTTAGCTAATAGATTCTGATGTAAGAAGTGTCTCCGGCATACGGTGTGCCAAGTTTCAAGATTTGATAGATGATAGGTAGAGAGAGACCCGTGTTTTTCGCATTTTGCGATAAATGCTATATATATGCTAAAATTCAGGATATATGCGAATTAATGCTAAAATCCTAAAATATGCGAATAGATGATAAAAATCACAAAAATTAATTAAAATTAATTTTTTTTAAAAAAAAATATTAATAAAACAACGTTGAGACTTGTTTGTACACACTAACTAGCGATCTAATAACCGAAAGTTAACAGTCGTGTCCATATTGATACGTTGGGTTGTGAATACCTGGGTCGGCAATAATGAGTTAAAGAAAATTGTACCCAAATAAGTTTTTTTACCTGGAGGCAAAAACTGAGATGGTTTTACCAAAAGTAGTTTTATTGATAGGAAATATCGAAAACTATGCAGCATGCAGTATTATTTAAAACAAATTTGCAAATAAAAACCAGTTCATCGTTTGACTTCAGCAAGAGTCGTTCTTCTTGTCAAAATTTTAAAAAAGTATCAATGTTCAGAAATTTATTAAAATGTAAAATAATTTTTTTTAGCTCCAGCATGGCGCGTACTAATCTTAATCTTCGTGACAGAGCAAATCCATACAAAGCCCGCGGAATTTATATAAATTATGCTAACATTTTAATGTGCAGACATTGTAATTGTCGAGTGGAGTGGCAGAAAAAAGGATAACTTGGAAAAACATCTGAAATCTATAAATCATCGGAATACAATTTCAAAACTTACTACGAATAATACCATTCAGGCATTTTTTTAACGATTTGTAGCAAATATAAAAAGTGGGTTAAAACCTGATATACTGCAATTGTTAATGACCACACAAATTAAATATGAAGAGTTTGGTTTTGCTGCAATAAAATCAATTTGGTGTCCTGTAAATAGTGTGGATGCAGAAAGATTTCTTAGTAAATATAATTTAGTGGTAACTGATCGTCGTACTAACTAAAAAGAGTCGTCTGTGGAAATATGTTCCATGCTTAGTTTTAATAAATTTTAAATTAATGTTATATTTTATTTTTTTAATTCATGATTTTTTGTCTTCGTATTTCTCCATATTGCTATTTCTTAATAATTTTCTACTATTTTTATTTGTCACGTTAGTTTTAAATTGTTTGTATATATAAATTGTGTTACAGAGTATTGAAATTGATCTGTATTTTGATCTATATTTTGATCTATATTAAAAAAATTATCTAATAAAAATAAATGCTAAATAGATGCTAAAATCAAACACTTTATTCGCTACAATATGCTAAAATGACAGATCAAAATGCTAAAATCGATAAAAAATATATGCGAAAAACACGGGTCTCTAATGATATGTAGGTCATTATGAGTAAAAAGCCTCAGCGAAAGCGAGGGTCTATCGTCGACTGTTTTTGAGTTTTGGTTTCAACGTATTTTACATTCGAACTGGCGTAAGCCCGTTGAATATCCACGGAGCGGTTTCTCATCACCCGCACTGAAAAATAATATTAAATTTAATAGTTTTTCATGGTTGTTGCATCTGTGCAACCGAGCGCCATCTATGGCGCGTTATAATAACAACAACGTAACAATTTAGCAAAGTCGCCAAAGTCAAGAATAAATATTGGCCGATTGTAATACGTCCGTCATCGACTCCGTTTGGAAGATAGTGTATCTTGGCTACAAATCCCACTCGTTCTGGTTTTTTTTAATTATTTACCTCAGCGAGCGTTATCAGCAGACAGACAGACACACACACACAAACAGACAGACAGACGGATTTCGGCTATTATATAATTACTAGTGTAAGCCCGTTGAATATCAACGGAGCGTTCTCATCACCCGCACTGGAAAATTATATATTAAATTTAATAGTTTTTATAGTTGTCTATAGTATAGCATCTATGCAACAATGCGCCATCTATGGCGCGTTATAATACAACGAATCCCAAATTGATAAAATATATATTTTTTTTACTTTACTATTTATATTATAATTATTAATTATTATCTAATAATTATAATTTTGTAAGTGATTTTGTAAAAATCAAAAAAAAAAAAAAAAAAAAAAAATAGTTTGTATAGCGTCATCTATATATTATTAGCTGAGTCACGATCCCTTTTGTAGGTAAAGCAGAGTCACGATCCCTTGTATAGGTAATGTTTAAAAAAAAAAGGACTAAATTGGCCAAAGGCGATAGCGGATAGCATTAGTGTGAGTTCTCTCGAGCCTGGGGTCCTGGGTTCGATCCCCACTCGTTCTGGTTTTTAAATTATTTTTCCTCAGCGAGCGTTATCAGCAGACAGACAGACAGACGGATTTCGGCTGTTATATATATAATATCTCTGAGATACCTATTTTGTAACCGGTGTCTGATTTCTAATTTGCGCTGTAGCTTATGGAAAATTTTGCAGTTTGTGACTGTCTTTACATTTTGTAAGATTTCAACCGGCACTCTCTTTGCACACTTTTGGCACGATTTCAAAATGTGTAGTAGTCGTTAGCCAATTTTTCCAGTCTCTTCATATAATAACCCGAAAAGTAGATAAAGTGGCAATCAATTGCAAAGTAATCATAAATAATATTATAGAATAGTAACTTTTATTTAAATAAATGACAAAAAAGCGATCGTTGAAGTGAGCTATGTATACTAAATATACTTTCATTATCTATTCGTACATACAATAATGTACCTATGTATCAATGCAGCATCCGGGCGCTTGTGCGCCATTTCGCTCGGCGGCCTGGGAATGGAGGCTTTCGCGGGCGTTTCTCATTTTCCACCCCTCACCTCTCTCGCTCTCTCTCTCTCCTTCCCCCCTCGATTCTCCACCCCTCTCTCCACTCCGTCGACGGCTACCACCCCCTTTTCCACCCAGGCAGTCGGGCAAGTTTTGCTAAGTCGGACAACAAACTCTGCGGCACCGGCGCAGTGTAGGGGCGGGTGGTGAAGAATGGGGGGAGGGGTTGAAATCGGGGGGTTGGTTGGGGTATCGTAGAACGACAAAAACCCCCTATGTAGTTGAATTATGTCATCGGCGGTCTACCACGCTCTGTTTACAAATGGACACATGCGTGAACACGCACAAAGTTCGCATTTCGCGAGTGAAACGCACCCGAACAAAGAACAACGAAAATGTGCCTTTTTTACCGTGTCGTTCTAGTTTTTTTGCACGGTCGGCCGCGGTGCGTATCCTAGTGACGGAGATGAGAAGATTTTTTTTGAATTTTGTCCGTTTTTTGGACCAGTTCTGGATAAATTTGGGAAGCGTGTGCGATGCACCGGCCGGCAGTTAAAATGGCGGTTGCGTAACGACGCCGGGTCGGTGATGCGCGCGCATCCATTCACGTGAGCGACCCCGAAAGCCTTCCACGTGGAGCCTGTGTACTACTGGTACACCCTTCACGCTAGTCAACGCCCCCGATCTACGTTTTTTGGGTCAAAGCCTCCATCCAAACACGTACACGTTCTCGTTATTTTCTGTGTGTGTGCAGTCTGTGTAAAATTTCAAATCATTGTGAAAATGTTTCAATCAACAAAGTGCCTATATGTACATGATTGATCATGGTATAGTAGATGATTTTTTGACCACACTGTATATATGCGATTTACGTATATTGTTATTCCATAAAAATCCACTGCTGGATGAAGGCCTCTCCGATCCTCTTCCATTCCTGTCTGTCTTGAGCAATCTACCTTGCTTTCTTTCACATCCTCACTACCACTTTGGTCATGCTTCTTACGCATGTATTCCTCTTAGAGCGATTTTACATTGAGCAACAAAACCAGCACCAGATTTTTTTTGGCGGTGGCGAGCATCTTATTACATTGCACCACTTTTCACTCACCAAGCTACCTGCTCATCTCATAATCTTCATACAAAAAAAAAAATACTATACGAAACTAGGTACTCTATGTAGACGTAGAAAATATATAAAATTCAACCTCTCGTATTTCTTTCTGAATTTCATTGTTTTCGAAACAATTGCGTTGACGTTGCGTTGTGTTCACAATTGAGTACGACGATGCAAAAAAAAAGGTCAGAAAAGGGTTTTTGGTGAAGATTTTTTTTCGGCGAACATTGACTTCCAAGAAATTTTCAATCAACCCAGAATCGCATCGTCTAATACATCGTAATACTTACCATTGGAATCTGTATATCTATCTGGTCGCCGAGGTTCAAAAAAACCTGGTGTTCCGTTTTGTTGCTCAATGTAATATCAGCCTTACGTTCTCTTGTTATACCAAGCGTGCATCTTTACACGTTTCTCTGTGTGCACTGGATCTTTCGTAACATTCTGGAATTCAGCATTTACAATTCACATCCATATGTTATAACTAGCAGTACGCATTGGTCAGGTATGTTATGTTGTAACTAGTAACTGCCCGTTGATAAATCGTCGTCATTTTCAGCTGTTCACCATTCACGGCTGCATGAAGGTCTCTCCAATCCTATTCCATTCCTGTCTGTCTTGAGCAATCTGCATCCACTTGATTCCACACATCCTTTTCAATTCATCAGCCCATCGTCCACTCGGTCTACCTTGCTTTCTTTCACATCCTCTTGGATACCATTCCAGTATTTCTCACGTCCATCTGTCACTTTGGTCATACTTCTTACCCATGTATTCCTTTTACGATTTCTTCTTGCTATACCAAGCATACATCTTTCCAAGCTTCTCTGTGTACGCTGGATCTGACAAATCAGCTAGTAACTTCTGAAAATATAAATCTGTTTAAAAATCATCTGGACAAGTTTTTTAATATAAATTGATTTTTATAATCCTTCAAATATCAAATATAAAATATAAATAATTAAAAAACTTTATGTACAATTTATATCGGACCCCTGGGCTCCATCGGCTGTGCCCCTGCACATGTATTTTAAATAAATGAAAAACATTTGTTCTTATTAGAACCTATATTTAAACGACGGCATTCAGTGATGCGGACAACGTTTGACTGGTGGTCATCTTGATGACTGTTTGCGTTTTGCTACAATTAATTATAAACCTAATTATTTGAAAATAGGTTTATATTTTATACATTCATCGCATTTTTATCGATAGCTTTGAAAGACTAAAAAATTTACAAGAAATTTTGTAAAATTCTTATAAGATTCTTATTTACATAGTACATTGTATTCGGACCTCTCCCTAAATTCTTGCATGGAGGTCGATCGCCATGCAAATAAAAAATAAAAAGTAGCTCCCAAGCAATGGTTGAGCGCCCTTGCTGAATAGTGAATATTTTTTATTTATTAAAAAAATATTGTAATTTTTTATGCTGTTACACAGTTATTATTCAATTAATGACAGTCACCATCCGTTTAAGGCCGGCAACACACGAACCTCTTTTGGCGGTTGGCGGCGGTCGACATCGCGGCAGTCGCGTGCAGTCGCTTCGACAACAAAAAGCCGCAAGGCACCTGCACGCCAACGGCGTAATAAAAAAGTTAAAAAAAAAGGGCTGCCTCGACCAAAAACGCGGCAGCTCGGCGGAGACGGGCAGCCGCTACCGGCTCTCGACCGCCGCCGACAGCACCAAACGTCCGTGTGTTGCGATCTACATACGTAATTGTATACAATTCTATGGTCTGCTGAAACGCGGCTTCACAAAGCCACCAAATTTGACCGCCGCCAACCGCCAAAAGAGGTTCGTGTGTTGCCGGCCTAACGTACACACGTTTTATATAAAATTTTATGTTGCGTTCGTAATATTTATGGTTTTATTTACATGAAGTAGTTCATTTGGTCATAAATGTCATTCATTCAATCATCATTGGCCTGACAATCCAGGGCGGGTCTTTGGTCTTTGGCCTCCTCCAAGAATTTCTTCCATCTCCCCTGTCTTGCGACAGTGTTAGTTGCTCTAGCATCTCGGATGGCAGTCCAACCACCGAAATTTGGATCTGCGACCCTCAGTCTGCTGTCTATGATAATCCTCGGCTGTTGGGCACGTTCATTCTAGCCACATGGCCTGCTCATCTTAGTTTTCCGACTTTGAAGAATGTGGAAACGCATTATTCTTGGAAGAGGCTGTACATAGAGCTTATAAATGTATTAACATATTATTGGATTTAAACAAAATTGGTGTGCATATGAACGATAAACGGATATGTGATATTGGATGTGGATGCTATTTTTTGTTCATAAAATTTTCACCAACTTAACAGATTAATTATAACAAGTTGAGTGCACGAAATTATAATGAATATTAATTGAAATTTGTTTCAATAGTACAATGTTTCACGAAGATTTATAGCGTCTGGAAAATTTGGAATTCGGCCACAGAATAACAAAAGCTTCTCTAGCTTTTGTTTTGGCCAACGCAAAAAAGACACGGCACATACTCGTACACTGTTGGAAAAATGCAGAAAATTTGCATTCGCATTTGTGTATATGTACATACAACCAATATACATATTTTTCCAACACATGTGTAACTACAAACACACGCCACTTGCACACACCTATTCCTACCTATTATATGAAACCATTCTAACCAAAACCAGAACACATCGAAATATTCGAAAAGCTTTCCTTTGGAAGGTATACACATGTTACAGCGAAAGCATATTTCAAGTGAAAATATATTTTCACTGGTATAAATATATTTTTACCAATTCAGGCAGTGAAAATGTACCAAACAATGAAACTTGTTGATGTTGGCCTAAGTCGATGATGTGTCATCCTACAAGTGTGTTTTGAACGAAACGGTGGCGTTGTTATACATACATATCTGAGGATTCCGAATGCATGGTCGTATTCGTATCCGCCCATGTAGGAAAAATACTACTATGCATCGGACCCAGGTTATAAAAACCATCTCATTGGACTTTAAATATAAATCAATTGTTCAAATATTCTTAATTGTTATAAAATTAACAAACACTCATTGAAACTTTAATGTCCCATTTTTTTTGTAAAGTTTCACTCACATTATCTTGCGATATTACATTGAGCAACAAAACCAGCAACATTTTTTTTTTGGCGGTGGCGAGCATCTTATTACATTGCACCACTTTTCAAGCTACCAAGCTACCTGCTCATCCCATAATCTCCATACAAAAAAAAATACTATACGAAACTAGGTACTCTATGTAGTAGACGTAGAAAATATATAAAATTCAACCTCTCGTATTTCTTTCTGAATTTCATTGCTTTCGAAACAATTGCGTTGACGTTGCGTTGTGTTGACAATTGAGTGCGACGATGCAAAAAAAGGTCAGAAAAGGGTTTTTGGTGAAGATTTTTTTCGGCGAACATTGACTTCCAAGAAATTTTCGAGCAACCCAGAATCGCATCGTGTAATACATCGTAATACTTACCATTGAAACCTATATATCTATCTGGTCACCGAGGTTCAAAAAAAACCTGGTGTCCCGTTTTGTTGCTGAATGTAATATCAGCCTAAGGCTTGTGTGTGTAAACCCTAATTATTATGTGACTAGTGTAAGCCCGTTGAATGTCAACGGAGCGGTTTCTCATCACCCGTACTGTGTGAGTGTTTTTGTGGGTGAGTAATGTGTATTTAATAGTTTTTTTTATAGTTGTTGCATAGACGACGCGTTATAATACAATAACTTAACAATTTAGCAGAGTCGCAAACCTATTGAGGTTTAACATTGTCAAATTGTAGCCCGTCATTGCCTAGTTTAGATGAATGCGTAAGCGCACCCTATCCCGAACTGGCGATCTCGGGTTCATATCCCACTCGCGCGACGTTCTGGTTTTTCCAATTATTTACCTGGGCGAGCGTTATCAGTAGACAGACGGATTTCGGCTATTATATATATAATTTATTATATATACTAGTTTTTAAATTTTCAAGCAAATTCGTCAAAAGTGTCAAATTTAATTTCAATGACAATTCGGAAACAAATATAATTTCATCAGTGAGTATCTGTTAAAATATATTTTCACTAGTAGAAATATATATCTACTGGTGAAAATGTGCTTGGATATGATTTCACCGAAACGCCAGTGAAAATATATTTTCACATGAAATATGCTTTCGCTGTAACATATACATATATATGTACGTTTAAAATATATATTCGGAAAATGCGTTCTACATATAAGTCATTATTAATATAGGCACGTCAGTATATATGTACATCGGGAAGTGAATCGATGCTGCGAGTAAGAAAACAAGTGAGCTTCCACAACCAAGCCCCGGGGCTCGTCTCCGCCACACCCCTGGCGGAAAAGCTGAGCTCCCAGACCACCCCTAAACCCCCCCCTATCATCCCCATCCATTTTCCTCACTCCCCATAGCCGGGAAATCGCAATGCAGCCAACGCGACCGCACGTGAAAACCGGCTGCAGCCGACGCGGCGCGGCGCTCTCGCCCACTTCCGGCGCGAGCCTCGCTACTTTTTCCCGCTTGATTTATGTGAATTTTCCTCCGAAAATAAATAATTAATTAATCTTGTCGGAAATGTTTTAGAATTTATGTTTTCTTGCGTATCAGAACACCAAGGGTGAATATTTAAAGATCAAACGAAATTTTATACGCGCCTTTTCATCGTTGCAGCGCGCCGGTCGTGTCAATTCGAATGGATCAATAATGACAATTTTAAATCAAAATCTAACTAAGGCGCGTATTTTTTGTGTAAATCTACCTTACTTGCAACGAAATAGGGATCACTTCCGGTTGTTTAACGTGCACGTACTAATTGTGATTAATTTGAATCATTACATTTTCAGTATCTTCACGGAACAGTATCTCTCGCTAAATATTTATTAAAAATTGCGGAGATCTAGTGATTATTTATCTTACATGGGTTGGATTTGTGCTACTTTTTTTTAAATAAAATTTTTAGAAGTAGACTTTCTGTATTGCGATTGTGTGCAAAACTCAAACAACTTTTAAAAAAATTATTTACGAATCAGATAATGAAGTTAAGTTAGTTCACTTTTGATGACAGATAGGGTAATATTTACTTAACTCATTCACGGTAATAACTTGAAAATCACGTTTTTTGGGTTGTGTCACCTTTGAAGCAATATACATACGTACATACATACATAGGTACATTTTATATTAAAGTATTTCTTTAAATATAATTGTATAAAAGTTACTACAAACGCATGCCGTTGTAAAATTTGATCATTTTCCAATGATTCTAATCACTTTTCGTAATATACATATTAATAAAACTAAAATTATGTTAAAACGTAGTCACAATAGACAACCGTATTATAGAGACAGTTGATAGTTATTTACACCTGGGACAATTTGTGAACATGACTGGATGTAAAGAGGAAGAAATAAAACGAAGAATGAAACTAGAATCGAGTGCTTTCAAAAGAATGAACATAATTTTTAAATCCAACATTCCGCTATGCTTAAAAAATAAGGCATACGACCGATGCGTATTGCCAGTTATGACGTATGGATGTGAAACGTGGACGTTCAATTTAAAATGTTACGTACAATCCAATGCACTCAGATATATGTTTGGTATAACCAGAAAAGATCGCAAGAAGAATACACGGGTGAGAAGCATGACCTAAGTGGACGGATTACAGATGGACGCGAGAAATACTGGATTGGTGTCCGAGAAGATGTGAAAGAAAGCAATGGAAATGCCTTCATCCAACAGTCGATTGTGAACGGTTGTGAAACTTGACTTTCAGTTCAAGTTTAAGATTCAATAACTAAATTCTTATTACACTTCAACTCAAGATTCCATAGCTAAATTCAAACTGAAAAGGGTAAATATCGTTCCCGCTTACAGCTATGGCTCGAGTTTGGCGCCAAATTATTCGGCACTCTACAACCATCAGCATCCGATTTATTTACGACAATGAAAGCTCGCATTGTTGACATTACACTGGTGTAACCACAATAGGCAGGGGCTTTATTGGTGTGCGTCCCGGGCAAACCGGGAGCCACGTGTTAGCGTAGCAGCGCGGTCACGGGCAGCCCAGGGGTCTACGACCGCCAGCCAGGCTACGGATAATCGATGCACACCCCTGCGTTTGCAGACTCAGTCTCATTCCGGAACCGGATATACTATCAAACCAGACCGGACCGATGGTGATTGAGGGGATGGGAAACAGAGGTAGTCCACGTGGCCACTCGCTACTGTAGACGCACTGGCGTAGAGCCCTCTACGACGCGAATTTCACTCAACTGCACTACCGAATTTCGGTCTGTCGTTGACGTATTGGATTGATATTTTCAATTCATCAGCCCATCGCATCGTCCACTCGGTCTACCTTGCTTTCTTTCACATCCTCTCGAATACCATTCCAGTATTTCTCGCGTCCACCTGCCATCCACTCATCTCGCTAGGTGTCCAATTCAACTTTCACACGTTCCGCTATATCTGCCACTTTGGTCAAACATTCATACGCATGTATTCCTCTTGCGATCTCTTCTTGTTATACCAAACATGCACCGGATCTTACGTAACATTCTTGTATTCAGCATCCACGTTTATGGAATGTATCTTAAGACTAGAGTGTTGACTTATAACTCAACTAGTCGATATCTAAGTTATTTATACGATATTAGATTTTACATAAGTCATCTAGCATCACCGGAGCGTTCCATACACCTTTCCACGTTTCTCTGTGTGCACTGGATCTTACGTAACATTCTTGAATTTAGCATCCACGTTTCACGTCCATACGTCATAAATGGCAGTACACATTGGTCGTATGCCTTACTTTTTAAGCATGGTTCAATGTACCTACATATATAATGAAATAATTAAATTGATATAAACATGTTGATATATGTACATCTGTCGGATTAGAGTTAAGCTGTTTGTATATGTACACACAGCTTAATAAATTCCGGAAATCAGAGATAAAACGTATGGGAAATTGAAAGTAAATAACGGTTGGTTACATACATATATCCGTAATACAAAATTAATTATAATAATATTTAAAATGAGGTATCAATTGATTGTATGTATGTATGTAGGTATCGTGTGTAAAATTTATTACTTTTTAAAGCATATATCTAAAGTCTGATATCATTATCATCATTTTCAGGCATTCAGTATCCACTGCTGGATGAAGGCCTCGCCAATCCTCTTCCATTCCTGTCTGTCTTGAGCAATCTGCATCCACTTGACTCCACACATTCTCAGCCATCGTCCACTCGGTCTATCTTGTTTTCTTTCACATCCTCTCGGATACCATTCCAGTATTTCTCGAGTCCATCTGCCTTCCATTCTTCTTGCTGTGTCCAGACTCCAGACCATTGCCAATTCAACTTTTTCACACGAGTTTGATATAATGATACAAATAATTTGTCGAGTATGTATGTATATAATGATATGAAGTACAAAAATTTAAAATAACTAAACCTTATTCAGAAACTACAAAATTATCGACCAAATTAGGCAATTTGTTGTCGATGGTTGCCGGTGAAAAAAAAATACTTACTGTTTGGAATAAAGTTTGTTGTTAATATATTTATACCTATAGTATTGTCCAGAGTATCGATTGTTTTACACTCTTAAGTAATTTCTAGATATAGTCAAAGTTAGTGTAAACATTTGCATTGCGTCATACAATCATATTTTGAATTAAAATTTCAAACTTTATAAATTATTGAAACTTATACGTGTCATATGTAGGAGTAGAGTAGCGTTATGGCACATTATCGATTTTGGCGGGAAACTCTGCTTTTCAGGTATATACTAATAATGCCACAGCTAGAGTCTCACGAAAATACATCAAAGCCGATTTAAAATTAAATCGGGCTATTTAGAAAACCTTTAGATCTCTCGTCTAATTTTTCTTCTAAGCTTGCGATGATAGCATTATGAGTTTGTTGCGTGCGTAACAGACGCTTTTTAATTAACCGTGTCCTGTGTATATTTTTGATTGTACCTACATACATATATACAGTCACTTAAAACGTGGACAGTAATCCTTTCACGTCATTCTTTACAGAAAAAGGGAAGTTGATGAACTGTCATATTATTTCATTTTTTTTATGAAACGAGGTTGTGTCATGTTGGCAAATTGGGTTGACGATAACATCTCTTTTATTATTGTTGTTTTATATGTCAAGAGTTGCCTTAAAGTTTTGAAGAGCAATTTCAGAAATTGCAAACTTTTCAGATGAATCTAATACTTTGTAGCCAGGAATTGTCATCATGCGAGAGTCCATTTTTAAAGTCCACAAGCTTTTTGATCAAACTTCTTGTGTATATATTAAACGTGTGATCGATAAAATTTGCTAGCACATTATGCGGTCAATCCGTACCGAAACGGCCTGATTGTTTGTACGACGTCGGAAAAACAATTTCCCGCTCAAATGAAAATGTGTGTGTATGTTTGTATGTACATACATATATAGGGGGAGGGTAATTGGAGCATTGCGTGACGCTATCGATGTATTTTTATCAAACAAATACAAAACATACATATATACAGCCCCTTTGAAGGAAATAAAATCGGTGGTTGTATTTTGGGAAGCGGCTCACTTTGAAAAACAATCAAAATCAAAGGGCAAAAAAAAAATTACCAATGAAAAGTTGTTGTCTACGAGAGGTTTACCAGCGAAACATGGCGATATTGCATAGAAAAATCTGGCAAAGCTAGTCGCTGCATTTACGGATTGTCTGGCCAAAGTACTGTCATTATTGACCGATGTGTCTACGAAGCGGGGTCGGCAACCTTTGTACACTTCCACGCTGTTTACGTTTTAATATACTACTGTCAAGTGTCTTACAAAGTAAGCTCAATACAAAAGAATGATCGTTAAGATTTTCACTTCGGTCGTTAAAGTAATGCTTTTATTATGTTGAGATTTTATACGTTTACGTGGGTGTATCGTATGGGCTTTGGGTATGTTATTGTTTTTGCGATAGAAATTAATTTTTAGTCGGGTAGCTCGAGGGTAAAGTAAATGACATAAGCTGGACAAATAACGATATCCGTTATAAGCCGGTGTACACTCGGGTTCTTGTCGGAGATAAATTGCCACCGAGAAAATCCGCGAATATAAAAGCGTGCGATGAAAATGGAAAATGCGCCGGAAAATCTGACGGCGTGCATTTTGCGGAAAATCAATTGCGAAAGCACGGAACGGTACCGCTCGCGGATCGTGAGCGCCTTGCCAGTTTCGTTAGTGTTGAAGAAATCGCGTTACTACGCTAGTAGGGCTCTAGACAACGGGGGAAAGGGTAGGGGTGGTTCTTCGGGGTTGTCTGGGGTGGTTTAGAGTGGTTTTGGTACGATTCGAGGTGTGGCATGAGGTTTATACCTATTTTACGGTGGTGCGCTAAAGAAAACGTTAAAAATTAACATGCAGTCTCTCTAGGAATAGATTGCGTTCGTTGTATGCTATTTAAATAGTCGGGGATAATTTAAATAACATTTTTAGACGATATGCATTATAAATCCGTAGTATTATATCGCTTTGAATGATATTTGCGTTTTAAGTGCTTTTTATTGTACGGAAGCTCTCATTATTGAGTTTGACGAATGCTTTTGAAATATTCAATTTTTATTTGTCAGTATAAATGAACGTACCCTTGAATCCATTATAAATTCATAACCTTTTCTGCTTTGTCAATATACTTCAGGAAATTTCTCTTTATGATCATTACAATTTTATTAATATTTTATGCGAATTTCAAATAATCATATTTTAGAATTAATCTTGTTCTGATTTTGGAGTCAATGATACATAAATATAAAATTGTATAAAAATAATTAAATGTATTTAATTTGCATCATATTTTATTATAAACCAATTTAACAGCCACGATGCAGGCGGCTTCGTTGCCAATTTTCAGTGTAAGCATACGAAATATTAAATATATCTAAAAGCAGAATTTCTCAAACTTTTCCAACAACGGAACACTTGGCAAATCCCAAAATTTTAATGGAATACCTTGGTTATTTTATAGGGTGAGTAGTTATAATTTTAGCTAAAATTTCGATGGGAAAAAAAAACCAGGGCTGGCACAAATTGTATATTAATTTTGATAATTTTTCACGGAACACTTACACACTCTCCGCGTAACACGAGTGTTGCGCGGAACATAGTTTGAGAAACCCTGCGAGTACAAAGAATGTTTGTTTGTTTGTTTGTCCGCTGTGCAAATCTACAATTTTAAATAATTTAGAACCACCAAATTTGGTGTACTATCTCAACTAGCTTAGCCCGTAGACAGTTTTTTGAAGGGGTCTTTGGAAAGCCCGGGATCAAGGGGCTCCCCATACAAAAATTTTAATCAATTTTTATTTGTACCAGTTTATTTCGACATTCATTTGTTTTATTGTTTGAATTCTCCCGTTCGAGCAAAACGCCGAGCAATTCGGCCAGTTTTGGAATGAAACAATTAAATAAATATAATTTTTTTTAAATATTAAAACTAAATGTACATATGTACGTCTGTGGTTTAATCCGTTTTGGCTGTACTGTGCGCGACCCTTATTATAACGAAACCGTTTCATTTACAGTACGAGCGTTAGCGAGTAAGGGTTAGAACCCCTCGGTAACATTATACAAAATTTTAAACTACAACTTCCGGTTGACCTAATTCGTCGTTTTTTATTCCCCAAACACACATTGGAGCAAAAAATTCAATCAAAATGTGCAAACTTTTTAACGTTTTGAGCTATTTAGAAGATTTTCTTTCGCTATTTCCACATCGTCAAAAGGACGCATGGCCAAAGAAAATAGAATATCTGTAATTTGCTAATGTGAGGTTGCAGTGGCGGTGGGTGTTGTGGGAGATGTGGAATGGTGTGGGTGTGGTGCAGGAAGCGTCGGCGTCGCGACGCTTAAGCGCATGCGTCCAATGGGGCGCAGGTCATTGATCCGTCCCAGGCCGGGACGTTGCCCCCGCAAAACCACCTACACCTCCCCCTTGTTGTGACTGCGGCAGGTGGCTTCAACCACCCCCTAGCCAGTTTTCCACCCACCACCCCCATTGCACATGCAGCTGCTACGCAGTAAGAGCAAAAGTGTTGCGCACCACGACCCTGATTCCGGACCGCATTCGCAAAAGGTCATTCCGGATGCATTTCCTACGACGACATTCGCACTTAGGTAATCCACACAGCCAGAGCCAGTGTGTAATTGTTTATATAAGTGTCTTTGTGCCTGGATGTAGTAGTTGGTATTGTCGTTTGTCTTGAAATTTTCCAGTTAGAGATCGTACGTGTCTAAACGTTTGGACGTAAGCATCGTTTCAAATAAGAAGTTAAAGCTTCCCCTATTGCATTTCCAATGCCGTCGTTTCGACCCTTCTGAAAGAGTGAGTTTCCAAAGTACAATTTATTTGAAATTGTATTACATATATTATGGTTGACGGTGTACTACTGATTTTTTTTACATTTTTCTAAATACAGCTTATGTTTTTTTTTTTTTGTTGGGGTAAAGTTAGGCCCGTAACGCACTAGGCAGCCAGAAAACGTGCACCCAGTTCTAGCAGCCAAAGTGGCAGCCAGAACGATGAGAACACACTCACAAATGGTCAGCGATAACATTGTAGATACAACATGTTTTCAATGCAATATTTGGTTCGTAATCTCGGATCTCGGATCCTTTTGTACTGTATGTACATATGTACATATGTATGTAGATTCAAATAATTTGTTGAAAATAATTTCATATAAATTGTTTCCAGCGCAACATTGGCGAGATTTTTTTTTTTATATTTTGTTCTTATCCGTTGAATTTAGTGCGTGGTGAATTGTTTATAAAATAATTAATTGGTAAGCGGCTGAAAATCTGAAATGGCAAACGTGAATCGACTGGCTGCCAAGCAGCCAGGCTGCTAGTGTGTGCTTCACACAGGCGGCCACATACATTTGCTTTGCCAAATACATCTCGTGTTGGCCGCGGCAGCCAGCGGCTGGCTGTCTGGCTGCTGCGTATTGGAGCCCGTACTAGTGCGTTATCAAACAGGCAGCCACATACATTCTCTAACATCGTTTTGGCTGCACAGTCATGGCTGCCTAGTGCGGTACGGGCCTTAACCAACACGTGAAAGAACACAAGGATTCAGAGCCAATAACAGGTTAGTATAGGAATAATGGCTAAGAGGTGCCAATTTTTGACGGAACTGTCACACAACTAAGTTAGATAAATCGACAATAGGAGACAGCCGATCTAAATTTGCCAATGACGATAATTAATGTCGAAAAAACTGGCGAGTAAATTATTTCGACATACGGGGATCGAATCCCGGAACATCGCTAAAGAGACACAAACGTTCTATTGTCTAATTTCCGAATTTTTTGTCGCTTCAAAACAAACATATTAAAGTTAAAATTTAAAAAAGTAAGTAAAGAAAATTCTACTATTTTTAAAGTTAAAGTTAAAAAAAAAAAAAAAAAAACGCTATGAAAAGATACAAGATTCACAAAAATTAAAGTAGAGCTCTAGTATCGCAATTCCGATTTAACGTATTTTAACACTTTTATTGGGTCGTAAGTTATCGTATATAGACTTCATAAATTTACATACACGTATAGATTATGCAAATACACTTCATACGTCGTTCGTTTTGTAGATTGTTGGAGATATTGATAGCTCAATGGCTTAATCATTAACGCGACAGTTACGTTAATATATTCAATAACTGCCTACACAAATAGTGTGGTTGATTGAATTTTAAAGCAAATATACATAATTAGCAATAATATTAAATATAATTTGTTCATTCCAATGTTAAATTATCATCACCCATTTTGTTCTTTGATGGATAGCAATCGTTTTCAAATACAATGTTTAACATACTACATATGTGTAAAACCTATAGATTGACAATACGTGGATGTTCCATGCACCGACAGTTATTAATGCATCCATTTGCATGATAAAATTGATTCCCTATTCGTATGAGAATTTCAAATTTGCCCGCCGGTGGAGGCTTTATTTATTTACGTTCCACGCAATCCCCTCTTTTCACCCTTCCGCGTTTCCCAACCCCTTTATACTCACTCCCATCCAGACTAGAGTGCACCAGAATAGTGTTCTGCAACCGGAAATCCGCGAGCTGTCTAGGGGGTCTGCGAATTAAATCGACAAAATCATACAAATACTCACAGCTCACAGCGAATCAAAAAAAAAAAAATTAATTGGTTTAAATATTATGTATTAAATTCAATTTGTTTCAACTTTTTGCAGTTCTTCTAGTCAATATATGTACATACATACATATTTTTTTTATTTTCATGGAGTTCTTACAATATCGCAACAATTGTTACCAAACCCGAACACGTGTTTTAAAAAAAAGAATATTTACCATTGAAATTAATGTATTTCAATTGCACATGGGTGAATGTATGCAATGCGTTTTGAGAACTTCGTCACTTACGAGTATATCAGTGACATATTTTCAATTCAAAATAATCTCAATCTTTCCCTGCAAAGTCCGCAAAGTAACATATTTGTAATGAATGACAATTTTTTTTTAAGAAAAACTATTGATTTGATCTGAAAGGCTCAATAAAGGTATTTATGATAATTTTTTTCCAAAATACAGTGAATAAAATTGGTAACCGACAAAAGTTTTATTTTTGATGAAAAGAAGATCAATTACATGTACCTACCTATGTATATAATAAAAACATATTTGGAAACACTATGTATTTATGTATGTATATACAATCTACAAAAGATATCTGCGAAGATAACTTATGGATTTTGAATGTAAATCGATCTACATAATTATAAACTTTCACCAACGGAAGATGATAAACTTATCCAACGACATTATGTACATTTAAAATAATATCTAAGCAAAAAGCACTTGCTTTATGTATGTACGTATATCTTAAAAACGAATATCCTTCACTGAGCGAACCCTCAGAACTTCCCTCACAAACCTGAGCGGTATCGCTGCGTCAAACTGACGCCCCTATCGTCGTCGCATTCGCACTGATATAATTCGCATCGGTGCGAATCAACGACGATAGAGGACGTCAACTTGATGCAGCGATACCGCTCAGGTTTGTGATGGCCTTTAGTTTTATTCTCGTTCACATATTTGTGCGAAACGGGGTTTTCAGTTATGACTACAATAAAACCAAAAAAAAAGAAATCGACTTCATCATGGTCTTGAAGCGTGTATGCGTCTGGCCCGTTTAAATTCTATAAAACCTAGCATATGTAGATTTACATATTAACAAAAAATATTCAAGAACAAAATGGACATTAGTAAGAATTATTGTCTCTTGTTGAATCTTCAGACACTTTGTAGGTGGTCCATGACACCAAAAAGGTTGACGAACACTGCACTAGAGAGCTGCGGCTATGTACAAACATAGATATAACTCACACCGCGACAAAAACGTTATTAGTTTATAATAGTTTGCAGGCTGTAGACAAGTGCTACGTCGGGTCTACGACACCCCCTTGCCGTAGCCGTAGTAAAATGCAAGGGTCGCTAAATCATCAACCAGACCAGATTCAATTACTGCCGACTGTCGTCTGGTCGGTGTTTAATTGATTATGGTGGGGCGGTTTTCAATTTGCAACAATCGGATGCGATGTTGAAGTTTGTCTGTTGCATTGGTTCAATATTTATGTACTTGAGTACAAATGGCGTGTCATTCGTAGACGCTATGGATGGAGTGCTTCCTTTAGCAAGTTTAGCTTATAAAAATTTAATATTTCAATTTTAAATCTAATGGGCAACGTCGGAAAATGTATGTATTACTACACTCATAATGTTTTGGGTAGGTACTCATGTCTAGCGCAATCTATGCTTTGATGAAGTGCTTCAGTGGTGCAAACAGAAATGCGAAATCAAGGGGTGCATTATATTTAATTAAATTTTCACTTTTTTTTGTACTGTATGATTCATTTTCAATTGTTTGTAAAATCTCTTAGAATTTTTTTTGCCATACGCAATTTTAGGGAACAAGGCTTCCAATTCAACTTTATGTTATCTGAAATTTATTTGACAATGAGATTTAATCAACATTGTATGTACCTACGTATTTGAAATAAATATGAGGTTTCGGTAAGATTTCACGATTTCACATACAGGAATTTTTCTAAAATCATAAAAACGTTTTCTGATACAAATCAGTCAAAATATCAAGGTCAAATTTTTGCACCATCACAATACTTTATCCATACTACGTCATCATTGTCATTTTCAGTCGTTCACTATCCACTGCTGTATGAAGACCTCTCCAATCCTCTTCCATCCTTGTCTGTTTTGAGTAATCTGCGTCCACTTGCACATGGCACACAAAGCACACAAAGGTGCATTTTTATTAAAATTTGTTGGAAAAGAAGACATAATAAGACTCAATAACTTTTGAGTTGCATAAGTTGTATGAATGCAGACCATGGACTTAGTAATAGGAAAAATAGTATATGTACTTTCAAATAAAACCAAGAATTGAACATTTCAAAATATAAAAGTAAACACAAAGTACGTACATATGTATGTATGTATATAATATCAGAAATTGATCCAATATAAATAATTAATTAATTATGTGATATAAGATAATGTTTCAATTAATGTACATAATTATAAAAAAAAATCGTTCAAGAGTAAACTGCCACTTCCGGTTGGCAGATGTTGACCAAAATCATAGCATCTCTTAGGCCCGTAACGCACGTGGCAGCCTGGCTGCGCGGCCATGGCCGCGGCGGCCAGAAAAACGTGCACCCAGTTCAAGCAGCCAGAGCGGCAGCCAGAACGCCAGTGTCAGTGATTCATTCGCGAAAGATGGATGTCGAAGACGCAGTTATTTTGTATTTTCTAAATGAAAAGAAACGTAAAGCAAAAAAGAAGTACTGGATTCATCCTCTGCTTCAGGAACGTCAATCAAAAGGCTTATTTCACACTTACTATAAAGATCTTAGAAAACATCCGAGCAAAAATTTGAACATCCGAAAACAAAAATTTGTTCTTTCCGCGGGGCTAACGTGACTCGACTGGCTGACGAACAGTCAAAGCTAAATGATATTCGGAGCACTTTATCGAACCAACTAATAATAACAACAAAAAACGATCACAATACTTTATCCGATTAGGATAAAGTAAAAATTCAAGTGACGGCTCTTTTACGAAAAATTTCCCACGGTGCACACTTCAAGCCGGTCTTCCCCAGTTGGTCAGTCTAGGTGTATCAGTTAAAATAATAGATAGCTATATTTCTCTGAAGGCAAAATTATTTACTGTGTGCACGTGCAAGCTAGTTGACATTTTCAACAAAACTTCTCGGGAACATTCTCATGTGCATCTTCACAAAGAACCCTTTTATTTATTTGGCTTCTCAGAAATTTAGCGGCTAGTTCTCAAACAAAAGATGCTCACAAATGGACAGCGATACAACATATTATTTTCAATGCAATATTTGGTTCGTAATCTCGGATCTCGGTTCCTTTTGTACATATGTAGATGCAAATAATTCGTTGAAAATAGTTTTATATACATTATTTCCAGCGCGCAATATTAGCGAGATTTTTTTTTTTTATATTTTTATCTTATTCGTTGAATTTAGTGTAAAATTTATAATGGAATTGGAATTGTTTATTCAGATTTTCAGCCAAAGCGGCTGAAAATCAGAGATAACAAACGTGAATTGACTGGCTGCCGAGCAGCCAGGCTGCTAGTGCGTGCATCGCACAGGCAGCCACATACATTTGCTTTGTTAAATACATCTCGTGTTGGCCGCGGCGGCCAGTGGCTGCCTGTTTGGCTGCTGCGTATCGGAGCCGGTACCTGTGGCCGCGCGGCCAGAGTTTCCTGGCTGCCTCAGTGCGTTGTCAAACAGGCAGCCACATACATTTCCTAACATCGTTGTGGCCGCCGCGGCCATGGCCGCGCAGCCAGGCTGCCACGTGCGTTACGGGCCTTACACCATACGTGAAAATTATAAATATGAAATTTCAACTAGACTTGATAGTTTCGGAGAAAAAGTTAAAAAGTACATAGACATATAGACATTTTCCTGAAATCAGTCAAAATCTCGAGGTCGAATTTTCGCACGATCACAATACTTTATCCGATTAGCATTAAATAACCAGTTAACGTGGGAGGTTGACAAAAATTTGCTGTAAATTCACAGCGGTGATCGTTTCCATATTGCGTTTAAAACATCAGGCGCGGAAGCTTGAGATAGATGAGATATTATTTCGTAAAAATGTCGTAGAAATATGGTGAATATATTTGAAAGTTGATGCAGCAGACTCTTCACGGTCTGCGAGTTATCGGTGTGCGGAAGAGAAACAAACCGTTGTGGGGAGGACAGGTGGGTTTAGGTGGTGGGCTGCCATGGCGACCGCCAGACACTTCGATTGTGGAAAAAAGAGGGATCCACCACCCCCAAGGGGCTTAAGTGGGTGGTTGGGTGGGTGGGTGGGGTTGGTCTGGTGCAGTGGCTGGGATGCGCTATTTGCGCACTGGCTCCACACTGTCTGCAACGAACGCACTCGACGATAGGGTGTCCATGCAATACGTCGGTACTGTTCGTATATCCGTGTTCGTAGCGAACTGCCCGGGGTTGAATATACCCCCCCATCTGAAGATGACGGTGCAGATAGACGATCCGGATGAAGGAGAAAAAAAAATGGATTGGTGAACCTTTCCGGGTGGTGGATGGGGGTGAAAAGCGCTTCGGGTCAAGAGTCGTTGAATAAAATATGCGCTGAAGATGCGACTCGAATCGCAATCTCGACGTTGGGTCATCATTGTCAGAGTGTACGTATCTACATACATACTTCCGGGACGAGTCGCACGAGGGTCGAGTATCCAATTTCGACGACAAAAGTGAAAAAGTATGGTAGTTGTAGAGGATAAATATGAAAATGGAAACGACGAGATCAGATGAACGCTTCTGTCGTCGAGGAAAATCTCGGATTTTATATTATATTACATTTTTTTTATGCTTCAATAAACGTTTATTTATTTAATTACGCCTACATATGTACATATATATGTACATTTTCATAGTTTTTAAATCCAACATTCCTCTATGTATGCTAAAAAAAGAAGGCATACGACCAATGCGTACTGCCAGTTAAGACGTATGAGTGTGAAACGTGGATGTTGAATTCAAAATGTTACGTAAGATCCAATGCACTCAGATGTATGTTTGGTATAACAAGAAAAGATCGTAAGAGGAATACATGGGTGAGAAGCATGACCTAAGTGACAGATATAGCGGAACGTGTGAAAAAGTTAGTGGCAATGGGCTGGAGACATGGATGACAGATGGACGCGAGAAATACTGGAATGGTATCCGAGAGGATGTGAAAGAAAGCAAGGTAGACCGAGTGGAAGATGGTCTGATGAATTGAGAAGAATGTGTGGCGTCAAGTGGATGCAGATTGCTCAAGACATACAAGAATTGAAGAGGATTGGAGGGGCCTTCATCTAGCAGAGGAAGGTTAACGGCTGAAAATGATGATGATGACATACATTTTAACAACAGAAATATCAATTTGATTTTGGAAAAATCGACTATTAACGGCCAATAAATAACCAAAGCTTATTCACCCATAAATAAAATGTAGACATTGAGTAATAAAGTGAGTAGAAATTGAGGAAGATCCGACAAACAAATTGTTTTTTTAATTTTTTTACAAAAACCATTCTCAAATAGCCAGGTAGCCAATAGCCTCTGTAGTTTCTCAGTAGAAAGTCTGAGTTTCGATTCCCGTATGTTGAAATTATTTTCTCGACCTTAATTATTATCTTTATTGCTAAGATTACTAAATCCAGATCGGCAGTCTCCCGTTAAAATTTGTAATTTTATCCAACTTAGTTGTAAGACAGTTCCACCAAAAATTAGCACCTTCTATGTATTATGTTATATGTTAACCTGTTATTAGATCAGGATCTAAACAAATAAATTTGATATTGGTTACTAAGATTGAAAAAGTTTTAATAGTAATAATTTTCTGTTCACAAGATGTAACACTGTACACTAGCGAGTTTGTTGCTAAATTTAAATTTTGTTTAAAAGTTAATTCAATTAATATTATACGTATTATATCATGGTGTCGCTTAGTAATCCTATTTAATATCCAACCCTACATTGTGCAGTGGGAGAAATGAGGGGGATGAAACTCTGAACGATAGCTAGAAACACAACTCGTTTGAACTGAACGATAGGATCACGTTGAAAATTTAATACAAAATCTGTCATTCAATCAAAATAAAGGGGATTATTTTTTATACAAAGAACGCTTTTTGAGGACTGTTATCTAACGGTATGAACGATCCTTTTATTTAGTTTTTTTTATTTTATAATTCGTCGTTAAAGGAAGGGTTGCCGATTACGTTTTGTATGTTAGGTCTAGACAAGGGTCTCTCACCAGACAGGTGGTGTGAGAAGAGGAGGGGGCGGCAATCAGTCTGCCCTTCGATGTCTGCACCACGTTGCAGACGCCCCTAATGACGTTGCATATTCAAATACATAGAATTGTCTGCAAAATGATGGTTTTTTACATACTCCATAGTCCACATACCTACCCTTCTTGTCTCCCGTCAACTGCGCAATAGTGCACAAGGCGACAAGGGTGCCTTTTGTCCAGAAACTCATTTTGAAATTGTACACCCTTGATTGATATTACTCGGTGGTTGATGGTGAAACTCAATACTGCGTATCAGAAGCGAATATTTTATTTTATCAACAGAAAAACAAAAAAAATATGAGATTTGTTTTTATATTATAAATACTAAGTAAAAAACAAAAACAATTGATTTATAGGTACATTCAATTATAAATTTTCATAACGTTTAAATCATCTGATTTATCTTGAATGAGAAAAATATTGTTTGATTAAATTTCTTTTGATATTTTTCTTAAAATAGGAGATTGATCTACATATGTATAAATATCAGTTTTTTGATAATATGTAAATATAAAATCAACACATCTATATAACCCAAACCTGTCGTAGAGCTAAGCTTTTTATACATTAGTTAGACGCAGTGGTCGCCAGCCGGTGGTCCACGGACCACTGGTGGTCCGCGAGAGAATTTCAGCCGTTCACCATCCAATGCTGGATAAAGGCCTCTCCAATCCTCTTCCATTCCTGTCTGTCTTGAGCAATCTGCATCCACTTGACTCGACGCATTCTTCTCAATTCATCAGCCCGTCTTCCACACGGACAACCTTGCTTTCTTTCACATCCTCTCGGATACCATTCCAGTATTTCTCGTGTCCATCTGTCATCCATGTCTCCAGCCCATTGCCACTATCTGCTTCTTACCCATGTATCCCTCTTACGATCTCTTCTTGTTATACCAAGCATACATCTTTTAATGCTTCTCTGTGTGCACTAGATTTTACGTAGCATTCTTGAATTTAGCATCCAAGTTTTACATCTATACGTCATAACTGGCAGTTTTCATAATGAATAATGAATGTATCGTTTTATTTATTATAATTTTTCTATCATTATAAGGTGATATCCAACTTTTTGCAAATAACTTGGAGTGCAAATACAGGTGTAATTACCATTTCATATTTAGAATGTTATTTTTATGGAAAAAATCATGGTAGTGGTCCGTGGGATTCGAGATTTTGAGTTTAGTGGTCCGCGAGGTCCGAAAGGTTGGCGACCGCTGAATTATAGTATTACCCGTAAACGAACAACGGGTGTTTATTATTCATCGTTATTATTTAGTGGGTCAACAATAGCGTTGACTACTTCCTGAAACAAAATTTCAACATAACTACCGACAGACAGACTTTTACATATATATATGTACATATTGTACATATGTATAGGTAATATACATATGTATGTAGTTATACGATAAGCTGTAAGTACAATTGGGTATAGTTGATTATATTTTACCCACTCACATGCTTTCCTAATTGTTATACTAAGAATTATATTACAGAATTCCGAAAACTATGAGTATTTCAATGTATGCGGTGTTCAATGGCGATATGTATTGGGTTACTTTTTCTACACTTTTAGGCATTTTAGAGGTTTCAGCTTTTAATGCGCGATTGGGCATAGTCGTGTGCACGAATAATTCATAGGGCTGTTAGCGAATGCAGATTTGCCCTCAATAAATAATGGAGATCGAGGGCAGATGCGGCGCATATGATGAAAAAAATATTCGTATTTGCTTTGGCAAACGCACACCCGTGCATATTTATGCGGGATTAATATTAAATAATAAAATAAATAAAAAATGAGCGTGGCTTGCCTACGATGTTACTATGATACTGTTATGGCACAGTTTTGACTACAAGCCGTCTGAATTCACAGAATAAGTTGTGCAGGACAGAATTATGTATATTTTTATGAAACGAATTTCTCATTCACATAATCAAACTGTAGCGTTTCGTACGCAAGCAAAAACATATATATTTTTCCAGTCTATGTAGTAATAACATTGTGTTCCAAAGCACGCAACACTGTCGTGTTTATTGTGGGACAAAGCGATCAAAAAGGACGTCGTATGTACATACAATCCGGTTCACCTTTGGCATTTGCCATCCTCATACCCAGTTCAAGTACCTCGAATTATCCTGGATATGGAGGAAATTGTGACCCGCCTTTTCCACTTTCACTCTTCGGTTGTTGGAGCTTCTGTTTTTTTTTTGTTTCGTGCACAAACAAACCGTATAAAAGCTTTGAAATCTTATATAATGTGTACGTCGCGTATTGGCTACCCAATTTCGAAACAGTTGCAATAAACGTAATATTACGCTTTGACGTCGAACAATACATATTGCGATCGCTGGAATTATTCTATTCGTACGATCTTACGAAAATGGTACGATCAATATGTGTTTATTTATTTTTTTGAACACAATTGTATTACATATTGTACAATTTATGTAGGTATTTTACAAAAAAATATTCCAATAATGATAGCGACCTTGATGTCCGTTACCAAGCAATGCGCACCATTCTCGAAATCCAAACGAGCTAGTATTTATAGATGTCTGATCGGCGAGGGTGAAAGCACCCCTTTATAATATTATATACTATTTTACGTATTACATAATGTTTTTGGGAAATTACGCAGTTGGTGAATTTGATGCGTATTTATTAGTGTTTTATTCATTTAAAAAAATCTTAGGCAAATCGATCATTTACTTTCAAAGCTCGTACAGCTCAAAGTTTATTTATTTGACAAAAAAAAACTCTTATATCGCGTCCTCGGAGCACAAAGGTGACATGTCAATTGTTCGGGGCAGCGGTTTTAAAGTTTAGTGTGAACTGGTCATCATAAATCAATGGGCTTTATATTAAAAGGATAATTCTACATCTTTTACTCTAGATTTATCGATGTTATTTCGTTGTTATTGAATTTTACATAAGTAATTTTTTTTAAATTGCATACCAAAAGTCCGGATTTGTCACTTGTGTGCTTCAAGAACATTAGTAGAAAATAGTAGCGAAAATAACGTATCCAATATTTACTTCGAAGTATGTATTGGTGATACTATTTCTCTGCGCATGCAAATACGTTAGATTTAATAGCTTAAAAAAGTCTTTTTTGGATGAAGATACATTAATTTTGATATAAAAAATCGCAAGAATACACTCCCATAAAACACATCCAACTCATTTTCGTAATTTTTGTCAGTTACGTTAAGTGGGCTTAGGACGGCAGTATAAACGTACACGTACATAGATGTGTAAGTATAGAAAACATTTATTATTCAAATTTAATATGAAGTTCGGTTTCCGAGAAAAAGTCAAAATTTGAATTATGTAATATCAATGTCTAATTGAATATATTATTATACAATATTTGAGTGGAAAACTTATACCAAATTTATCGGCTATACCGCCTCTTCATGTAATTATTATTATTATTAAATTTTGTAACATTGATTGAAACTAGACGATTTTTAACATTAGCCCTGAAAGAACCATGTACATAAATCAGTGGTCGGGAGCCAAACTAGGGAAAACCTTGTAAAATTGGTAAGTTTAGGAGCCGCAACATATTATTTTCGAATTATATGTTCAAAATTAAATTAAATGTCACTCATTAATGAAATGGATAGCTGTAAAAAGTAAGTTATCTTCGTGATATTTCTTAATGTTCGACAGTTTATTATTATTGAAAAACGATTTAATGCTTTTTATAGCCATGAAGTTATATGTATGTAGATACATACATACATACATATGTAGAAATAGGTTTCATTTCGGTTTTGTGTAAATCGTGTGTAGAAGTTTTGTGTTTCGCGCAAAACATTGGATGACAGCGAGAGCCGCAGGTTTTCATACAAAGAGCCGCATGCGGTTCCGGAGCCGCCGGTTCCCGACCGCTGATGTAAATAAAAGATTATCTTCTTGCTGGCCATGGTGCGGCGACATTAGCGCGCGCGACTTTAGCGCGCGAACATTAGCGCGCTGACATTAGCGTGCCGACGTTAGCGCGCTATTTATTATTTTTATATTTAATAAAAAAAAAATAGAAAACAATTATTCTAAAAACTTTAAACACATATGTATGTATGTACATGAAAAAAAGAACCATAAAAAAAGGCAAACGTACATGTGTGTGTTATAACGTACACATGTGTTGTATACTGTTTATACTTAAATATAAACAGTATAAAAGGGATACATACATACATACATTATACATAAAGACAAATTTCAATTTCAATATTATTAGAGATTATTCTTAAGAATTCCAATTTACTGATACTATTATAAGTTGGAATTGTGGCTTCCAACCCTTTATTTAATTTGGCATGGTGGAATATCCTTATCTTATTATTTTTTCCAATCGATAAAACTTTCATGAATAGCTTTGTAAAAGTACCAATTAATTTTAAATAAGATGTAATTTTGACAGAAAAGTTATCTTGGATAAGTAAATTTCTTTAACTGAGCAGTCAACAATACAAAATAATCTTATTTTGCGCGCTAATGTCGGCGCGCAAAAGTCCCACGCGCTAAAGTCGGGGTTGTACTGCGCGCTAATGCTGGCGCGCTAATGTCGGCGCGCTAAAGTCGGGGTGCCCTGGCCATACTTGAACGGTAAACTTTTTATGATGAATAGGACTAAAGATGGATAGTTAAGGGTGTACTTTATTAGAGATGGGCTCTTTTATAGGAAGCTTCAATTCATCGCAGTAGTGGTACGTCTGGTAGACTCATTTCATTTTTGCACACGGATCAAATAAGGCAGGTTCCCATAGTTTCAATACGAGTATTGCATTGTTGCTTTGGCAACTGGTAGAACCTCAGAGGCACCCTCCCTCAGTTGCATTTTTCGGAGGGCCGACAACCCTCCCGGTAGCGGTCCAGACAGACGAGGAGGGAAGCCAGTCCACTCTGTCGACGTAGACGACACTCGCAGGGTCGTTCAGGGGTTAAAGGGGGAGGAAGGTCAACTGCCTCAAATGCAGAGGGGGCTAGACGATGACTTCACGATCGAGTAGGTATTTTTTTTATTTTTTTCACAAACCATTCGACAGTATTAATCTGCAAATCATAATGTAGCGTACATGCAGTTGGCAGACGCCACCGTCCCTGTATCGAGCTCTATGCTATGGGTATCAGTATAGTAACGGATTGGCGCGGCGTAGCGGCACGTGCGCGTTCGTTCGTACTGGTGAAATTAGCGTCAAAATGGCGCACTTTCGCACGGCCATTGTGAGGGTGAACATATTGCGGCCATTTGTAAAGTCATCGCATTACCGGGGGTAATGTCTTCCGACGGCTCCTCGCCAATTTCTCATCGTCATCGTCGCCCTTATTTTCGACGTAAATGCGGCTCTTTGTTTGCGCAAATAGGGGGGGGGGCACGACTCTTTATTATTTATTTTATTACTTATTATCAATTATTTTTTAGTTTTAGGCAATTCCTCAAATAAACTGAATTCGTTCAAGTTTGTGTTGTTTGTGCACAAGTTTTCGTACCTACTGTGAATTGTCTACTGCACGGGTTCCCAACCTATGGGTCGCGACCCCAAATGGGATCGCGAAGGGTTTTCTGTGGGGTCGCCGACTGAAACAGTAAACTAAAAAAATATTGACTATAATACAATTTTCTGTCAGTCATGATGTATGGATGTGAAACGTGGATGATAAATTTAAGAATGCTACGTAAGATACAGTGCACACAGAGAATCATGGAAAGATGTATGCTCGGTATAACAAAAAGAGATCGTAAAAGGAATACATGGGTAAGAAGTATGACCAAAATGGCAGATATAGCAGATGGCAGATGGATGCGAGAAATACTGGAATGGTATCCGAGAGGATATTAAAGACAGCAAGATAGACCGAGTGGAAGATGGGCTGATGGATTGAGAAGAATGTGTGGAGTCAACTGCATGCAGATTACCCAAGACAGACAGGTAACCATATTGTAGAGATAGTTGATAGTTATTTATACCTAGGAGAATTGGTGAACATGACTGGATGCAAAGAAGAGATAAAAAAAAAAAATGAAACTAGGATGGAGCGCTTTCGTAAGAATGAACATGGTATCCGAGAGGATGTGAAAGAAAGCAAGGTAGACCAAGCGGACGACGAATGGAAGTAGATTGGAGAGGCCTTCATCCAGCAGTAGATGGTGAACGTCTGAAAATGATGAATGCAATTTTTATTTTTAATCGGTGTCTTGATGTTTGAAAATTTTTGCCTTTTTTCAAATGTATCGGGGTCGCGGGTCACATCACTTTTATAAAAAGGGGTCGCCACTCGAAAAAGGTTGGGAACCTGTGGTCTACTGAATCTTTCAAATTTGAAGACTAACAAGGTCAAAAAATAACGTACCAATCGTTTCATACGTCCAAATTCAATTCGAAACATAAATATAAATCTAAACTTAAGGTACGATAGATTTCAAACTTTGCTCGCCGTTTATTAATTGCACCCAGAATAGTGAATATTTGAATTACTTTCATATTATTGTGGCGGAAACATACTTAGCACGTAAACAAATCTGCCGAACTCGAATGCGGTTCGCGAAATTCAATCCCTCGTGAACATAAACTTGCGTAAACTTTTCACATTTGTAAAGTAACTATACCTAATCAATGAATCTGTCAATTTTAATATAATTTTATATACAAGGAACACTAATAGTACATTTTTAATGATTACATATGACAAATCAATACAGGTTAGCACTCCCTTAGAAGCGTTCTCAGCATGTATTTATTTATACAGTAACAAACATAGTTTAGTACATAGTACAGAGTAAACATATGTACATAGAACATAGAACTTAGAATGTATGACATTACAGATTTTCCATTAATTTCGTAATGCAGGGTAAGCATAAAATATGATTAAGTATTAATAATAAACAAACAAAAGCAAAATACATACATAATAGCACGAGAAAAAAAAACTAAAATAATAATAAAAGTAAAAGTAAAATTAATAATAAAATAATAGCATAAGCCAAAAAAGCAGAATAATGGAAAAGTGTTTCTTTGCAGTTAAAAAAAAAAAAAAAAAAAAACTTGGTTTTTGATTCGTAATTGAAATTGATTACTTTGTGATATGTTTTACAAATTGAGTTTTTCCTTTATATGTACATATGTATGTACATATATATAAAATGTGAGAAATATTCCTTGAGCGTGTTTTGTACGCTTCAGTTTCATTCACCTTGATGTGAATTTTTGCACTGGTTCCGGTATGTTTACGAGCTGGTCCCTGCCTCTGGCAGCAGGTTCACCCGCTCACCTGTTCCTTAATTGTCCGAATCACCTGGTATGAATTTATGAAAAAATCGTCGCCAAACAGTGCATTGGCACGTGTTTCAATAATAACAACTCGAATTGGCATCGTAACACTCCTTGGAGAGGGTGACGTTCTCCATCTGCTCAACCGGTAGGTAGACAACCGCAATGATAATGATGATGATAAGGATACCGTCAGCCCGTGCCGGCTCAGGCGATATCCACACACACACACACACACGCACCGATGCAATATAAAATAACAAAATAAAATAAAAAATGCCTTCGATAATTTCGGGTTAAGAAAAAATGGCAGGTGCCACGACAGCTGCGTGCCGAAACACCTTTCAGCCATTCTCTGCGGTTCATCCTGCGCTCGTATTGTTGTGCAACGCACCCGCGTATGCACATCATCCCCTAGATCAGAGCTTCTCTAACTACATAAATGACATTTCAAAAGTTTCCTTTCATGTCATAGAAATTCCATGTTCAATTGTGTCGCATTTGAGCACATTTGAGGTACCTATTATTTACGATGGTCCAATTGTTGCATTGCTTTTCCCCGCCAGTCTCCAAGTATTTCAGTTAAAACTGCTAAAATTAATGAATTTATATCATCCGCTACTGGAGGAAGTCCCCTCCAATTCTCTTCCATTCCTGTCTGTCTTGAGCAATCTGCATCCACTCGACTCCACACATTCTTCTCAATTCATCAGCCCATCGTCCGCTCGGTCTAACTTGCTTTCTTTCAAATCCTCTCGGATACCATTCCAGTATTTCTCGCATCCATCTGCCATCCATTCTTCTCGCTATGTCTCCAGCCCAACTTTTTCACACGTTCCGCTATACATATCTGCCACTTAGGACATGCTTCTCACCCATGTATTCCTCTTACGATATTTTCTTGTTATACTTGTTTCTGTGTGCACTGGATCTTATTTTTGAATTCAGCATCCACGTTTCAAAATCCATACGTCATAACTGGCAGTACGCATTGGTCGTATGCCTTCTTTTTTAATCATAGCGGGATGTTGGATTTAAGAATGTATATCAACAAGTTTCATATAATTCAAAACAACAACATATGATTTCTGTTTAAGCATAATGGGCCGAGTAGAAATATAGCGTATTAACTAAAATACGCATGCAAACAAAGCATCCTTTAAATTCAATGAAATGACAAAAATATACACTCTAATCCTATGAAGAATTCTTTTAAAGAAAAACACACACATTTAAACTAAAATAAAAACTTCTTACCAGAATGTGTTGATTGTGAATAATTAATATATGTACATATAATCAGTGTCAAATTTTGAATGATTTTCTATAGAAAAAGGTAAGTTGGGTGCTTGGCTAAATTCACGTCCGACATCGTGAAGATTATGTATCTGTGGGTTTTTATTTTTTTAATCGTTTCAGATTTATGAGACATCGAAACGGAGTAAAATTGAGTGTGGGCACGACACAAATCGAAAATCTAAACAATTAATTTTACTATTGGAAAAATCGTATTGTATTAACCACAGTAGCAAAAAACGCAACGTGAATGGTGTCCTTAAGGAGTTAAGATCGCTATAATTTTTGTCACGCAATAAAAACGGGATTGTAAAATATGCGATTTTTAAAAAGTCACTTTACGCGTTCTTCTTCTACCCGTATCATAAATGTAGATTGGGCGTATAAAAATTGAGAAACTCGCTTGCTAAGTGCATATAAATTATGAATATTATGATATACACATGGGCACGTGCGATAGTTGCTTACACCTTGAATAGTTGCAGTGCGTGATGCAAGATTGCACCTTGTGCACGCACGCGCCTAAAGCTGGACTCACACACGGTGCGTCTTGAAACGTGTCATTAAGTAATGTGATAAAATTTCAACGCGACTATCGGATGCGAATAATTCAGCGATGTTATGTTTGAATTGGTATGTCGAAATTTAGTTACTTGGTGGTAATTTTTGACGCCGATGCGGTGTGTGAGTTCAACTTAATATGGGCAGCTGTCCGTTTCAGTGCTTCATTGTTAGGGCTCGTTTTGTTTGTGAGGGTTTTTCTTGGGGCGGCAGGTGGTGTTCGACATTCTGGACCGGCCATTTGCATGGCAGAGGGCCTCGTCAGCCAGCTGCCCTCAGGTTAACCCTCCTCTGGGCTCTGGAAACTTCCAGAATTTAATACTTACCTGTAAAGAAGTGTGATTGTCTTAAAAGTTAAAATTTTCCATGAAAAATGATCAATTTTCAGTGTGTGATTCGTCTCTGCCGCGGGCTCCCAGCCCCCAAAATGGGGTCGCGAAGTTTTTTTTTATGGGGTCACCAACTGAAAGATTGAACTAAAAAAAAATATTTACTATAATGCAATTGTCATTTTTAATCGGTGTTTGATGTTTGAATAATATTTTTTGCCCTTTTCAAATATATCGGGGTTGCGGCTCACTTGGCTTTTATAAAATGGGGTCGCCACTCGAAAAAGGTTGGGAGCCTGTGGTCTATGCGAATTAAATTAATATACATACATGTAGGTAATGAAAGGAATTTTGGTACTAAGAAATAGTGTAATGGTTTACAAATATCATTATGTATTTACAAAAATACATAATGTAAATATCAAAGAATAATCAAGTAACAAATGTAACGAAAGTTTTTAAATTAATTTTTGACTTCAGTGATTGTTTTAATTTTATTGCAATAAACTTATATTTATCTGTAAAATTTATAAATTTATTATACATATGTATGTACGTATATTTATTTCAGTAAAAATAATTTAGAGACATCTATTGAAAATTATTATAACTATTATAATGCAATATAAAAAGTTTAATTTTTTTACTAATAGAAGTCTCTTTGAATGTTATTATATTCATGTCAAAAAAAGTGGAAAAACATATAACAGCTGATCACTAGAGTCGGCTCGGCTGGCAGGGCCGCAACAGAATTTTTTTGTAATATTTAATAGGTATTTAAATTGTAATGTAATCATTTGGAAAATTGAAAGTGCTCCTTCTAGGAATTTGGCTTCAATAGGTATTCAAAATTCATTTGCACACAACCCAGGAAGTAGAATTTTAATGCGCTTTATTTGTACTTTAGCCCATGGGATATGTTGCATTTTATTAGCATTTCGCTAAAACAGTATTAAAATTAGAATTAATGATTCCAATATGAGATCTTTTTTCATCCCCTCACTAATTTTACATTTATTGCAATAAAGATTTTCACCATTGAAAATTATTTCGGGGTGATCTTTTCGCAAATTCGCAAGGGTGAATAAAGGTTTTTTAATGGAAACCATTATTTATATGACTATAAAACTCTATATCAATATCACAATACGTTATAGGCTTCAGAAATATTCACAAGCAAATATTACCCACCTTCACTCTTATGTATGTAATTGTTAAACAAAAATTGTATCACCAGGTCTCCATTTTATGCGCCTGTAAATTTGGGTCAAATTCCTAAAAGGAACATTTTATTTTAAATTTCCAAACGACTACATACAATTGAAATAATTATTAAATATTACGAAAATTTTCCCATCCAACATTGTCAGCTGGTTGCCCTCTCTACCAATTTTAAATGAAACAAGATTAGTTAGGGCAGTTTCGATATTCCCTTATTTATTTAGGTTTCTAATTAGTATTTCTTTTTAATATTTAGCTTTCTAATTGATGATTGAAAAAATGAAATAAAAATAATTCCATATATATACATTTTTATTATTTTCCCTCGTCATATTCTAACTTCCACAAAATCTTTTACATTAAATGGTGATAATACAGTGCTAACAAATATCTTGAATTTTAACTACGGTTACACGTTAACAAACAACCGTTATCCGGACAGTCACAACGAGTCCGAACCACACCCGTCAGATACACACCAGTAAGTTAAACAAGGAACAATAAGGCATATAAAAATAATTACTCTTTACTTCAATTTCCGTAAAGCAGTGCTTACAACCACATGCATCCGAAATTCGCCAAATCTGACAATCGAGCCACGTTATACTCTCATTAAGAAACGTTTCTCCGATTACATTTAACAAAAATGCCATATTTTCTTATAAAATTTTATTTAATATATAACCTTTTGATTTTCATACCAGTATATTAGAAGATGGCCGTACAATTTGTTTTCTAGATAATAATTATAAAATTTATCAATGGAACAAATTATTAATATGAGCATCTACTATAACTATTGTTATATGATTATTGTGTCAATTTCAAAATATATATCAACAATTTAATAAATATTTCTAGATGTAGATACACCAATATGACAGTTCCACTTTTATGGATAAAGATTAGGTCTAATGGAACATGTTAACTGAAAATTCATCATATGAAAGTTTATAAAAATTATAATCATTTTGAGTTTAGTATCATAATAAAATTATAATTCACATTTGCATTCCTTCGTTAATATCAGAGTTCATAAAATTTACTGCAATATAAAAATCTCATTACTGCTGCATCGCAATCAAGATATGGTAGATATTTAAAGTTGTTAATGAAACGAATGAAATGATATATGTCGATAAATAGTGTTAAGAATAAAATGACATACTAAAAATCTTAGTGACTAGCGATATAAAAATAATGGGAAACATTGTAATTTTACGGGCTAAAAAAAAAAAAAAAAAAAATCGCACAGTATGTAATCAAGACATTTTGCTTATATTATGTGATACTTTAGAATGCTACTTGTTTTAAAGGCTATTTTCCTAACATTGAAGCAAAAGTCACAATAGACGAAGCGTAGAATGCTTGTATGTATTATAAAAATTATAATGAATATGTATATACAATTTGTTTTCATATAAACTGCAATGGAGACATTTAAAGATTGTTAAATTTAATGAAATATTTTACAAAATTTATTTACAATCAAAATAAAAATCTTGAACATACGGTCTGCATCCGACTACAGTCTATTCTGCCTATAATACGAAACATACGAAATTTTTACGATTTTTGCGATGTTTGGAAAAAGAATTGTAGTCATAAAAATAATAAATTTATCATGGAATTATACGTAAAACAGACGTGCAGTAAATGAGGACTGACCGTATTCAAAAATAAAATCAACATTTATTAAATAACTCTGGATATATTTTATTTAAAAAAATAAACCATAAATAAATATTATTCGGTCGGTTGCGCTACAATTTTAAGTAGCACAAAAATAAAATAACTTTCGAAGAATCGGAAATTTCTTATAATGTATGTATGTATGTTTGTAAGTTTGAAGAAAAAATAAAAGTAGCAGGAAAGTTAATGGTGGATTTTGTAAAACTGTTCAAATGTGATCAAATAAATTACATATACACAGTACAACAATGCTTATACTAATAATATTAAATATGCAGTCAGTGAAATATTTCACAATTTTAGCATCAATCGGTAAGAAGTATTTAATTACCACATGACTTTTGTAGGAAATATGTTCACAAGGGACGCAGATCTAACTCATTAAAAAATCAAACAATTTAAATAATTATAGTGAAAGACACGGGTAGAGTTGAAGAATACAACAAAGTTACAAATATGAATTATAATTTATTCTGATGGCTTTTTGTTCGTTCTGGATGTTAAAATCAGTACAATTGAACAAATCTATAATATTATTTACAAATATATTCACAATATGTGTTTGCAACATATAAAGAACCGGATGTATATTTTTGTTTGATAATAAAAAAAAAATACATATCATAAGTGCATCTAGTATGCATAAAAATGGCAGAAAATAACGTTAGATATATATCACAAGTTTTGCCACACAAAATAATTTTCTAATAGATTATAAAAATATCAAATTTTGCAAAATCCACATATTTAACTTGCAACATACGTATTGTTTATCATGTAATAAAACTATGTGTAATAGTTTTCAAATTTTAATTTAGGTTGTTAAAAAACTACATAAATAAATTAGTTAAATATGCCCCATAATGTGAATTAAATAAAACAAGAAGTAGATAAAACTATGCTCTTTGCCTATTAGCTCTTTTTAAGATTGAGATGAAGTTTAAAGAGCAAAGCAGCGTTATGTTATATTTTATACTAAATTAAATTATAAATAAAAACAAACTAAAAAAATGTGATTTAAATTATCAATATTGGATAAAATCAAATGGATTTCTAGTTCAAACTTTTTTTAAATATTATAAAGAAATCCCTATAGATAGAAGATTTTTTTACACTCAACAATATATGTACTATAAATAATTTTTGCTTTATGTGTAGGCTAGTCGATTTTCATTACACAAAAAAAAAATGAGTGGTGAATTTAGGAATGAATCCATAAATAAAAAAGATTTAAGTATATAAAACTCTTTGAAAGCTTTAAAAAAAAAAGTGTTGAGTTCAAAAGAGTATGTTAATGACATTTAGTCGCCTTTAGATTTGAAATCATTCTAGGTCCATATCAAAGTTTGCCGGGGAACGACGCGAGTTGACATCGGAAGTAGTTGAGCTAACCGCAGACGAAGATATGGGAGCACCACTGCTCCAGAATGCAAGATACTCGGCTATGTTATTGCTGTCTAAACCGTGTCCGGACATTAAAACGATGTGATTGACTCCGGGATTGATAGTGGCCGTAATTCGACGTGTCGTAGGATTGGTATTTGTAGCCGTTTGAGTTGCGGGAGTCGCGTCAGTCGCCGGTTGAGCAGAAGTATCACTATTGAACATTGAAAATTCAGACGTTGCTGACGTGTTTGGTGCAGCATCAGCGGCAGCCGGACTAAACGGTACCGAACTGGATGGTGTCGGATTAGCCGGAGCCGATCCCATAGCCGGCGCCGAGCCCATAGCCGTAGGACCTCCGGGAGCTGCTGCATTGGGCGGCGGAGGACTGCCGCATGCTCGTAATAGAAGAGCTGCAATACTCGGTGCTGAAATTCAATTAAGATCATCAAACATTGTACATTACACAGGTAAAATGTATTGAAAATTATTAAAAATTAATACAAATTAATTGCAAGCAAGTAAAATTATTGGAACTAACATGGAAATGCACGCACGCCCATCCCGAAATTCCCACCCGCCCTCGGTGGTCCACCAATACCTTCTTCAATTTCCAAGCATTCCGGCGGAGTGAGACTTTGTCTGCAAATGGGACATGTGGCATGTAACGCCAACCAAGGTGAGATACAATCTTTGTGGTATATGTGTCCACATTTCAACTGTCGAACTCTCTCCTCTGAAAAATACAAATTTAATAATTACATTACAGCGACGTCAATTTCGATAGCAAATTAGTGTATTTATATGAATCTGACCGGATTTATATAGGTCCCAACATACGGAACACTGTAACTTGGATGAAAATTGTTCTTCGGTGATTGTGACTTCCGGTAGACTTTCTATGATATCTTGTGCAAGCGGTGGTGGGCCGTCGTTGTCTGAATGCCATAACAATTGTGACATGATAGCGTCTAATCCTTCGCTGGACATGACGTAATCGTTGGGATCTGAACCGACCAACATTAAAGGCGGTCCACCGGCACGTCCTCCCGTCACTTGCCACATCAAAGTTTGCAGTAAAGATTCTGCACTTCCAACTCTCATCGATCTAAAAGCAGAAAATATAAACAGTTGAAATACAATGGGAGCTCAATGTGGCAAATTATTCAAAAATGGGGCTATTCTATACAATTATCTATAAATAAGATATCGTCGTAATCGTCAGATTCCATATCAATTTAATGAAAGCATAAAAAAATTGAAACGGAAAGTATTTTATGCCAAATTTTACCCATATCGTATTACCTTCTATTAGCTGTATCTTCTAAATTATAATTTCCGGTAAATGGGTCCCATCTGTTGGCAAAGGTTAAATATGATTGAAAAGTGCATTTTGATGTTGTTTAATATCGAAAAAAAAAGAGAAGATTTACGACCTACAAAACTTGACAATTCGTTATAATTCTAGTATTATAAATATTCATAAAAATATATTTATAACTATAAATAAGTATCGAAATAGACGGAAAGTGCATACCTACTCCATAATGGCAAAAAAAATAACAAAAGGTATATTTTCTTCACACCCAACGAGGTGCAAATATCAAAATATTATAAAATTACTCACCGTACTCGGTCGCCGGCCACGAGGAATGCTAAATCATTGCCAAAAGGTGCTTGAGAGCTATGTATCTGAAAAAAAAAAACTTAAATATTAAAAACAAAATTCTTCCAATTGATAAAAGTATGACTCTTTCAAGTTTTTAAGTCTGGTGAAAATAAATAGTTGAATTTGTCGTTAAGCTGTACTGAAATACATAAAAAATTTAGATAAAATGTACGATTAAACCTTTTCACAGCTAAATAAATACAAAATATGTAGGTACTAATCAAACTGAATTGATTGATTGACACATTTGATTGCTCCTTTGTAAAGTTTAACCAAACATTCCAACTAATTACAACAGTATTCACACCTGTAAACAATGTTGCCTATTAATAAAAATAATCTAAAAACAAATAATTGTAATCAATTCGTGTCAATCGATGTAGTATGCGAATAAAAATGAATAATATAAACTGAACAAATCCTGTATGTATCAATCAAGTACTTACACACCATAAAATGTTGTATAAAAAAATTGAATACTTGTTTTAATTATTTGAGGTAACTCTATTCTGAAAATTCAACACGGTTGATATGAGAATCTAAGATAACAATATATTTTCAGTATGTTGTAACGTACACTTCTTTTGACCTCAAATATTTAAAGACTAGGAAGTATCTATATCTAAAATCAATATGTCTGTATAAAGATGATAATTAGCATGTTAACGATATCAAAAAATACTACATTGAAGTATAAATTTAACAACGGGTACACTCATTTGTAAATAAAGCATATGCATAAAATAACGGTTAGAGATGTTAGGAAGAATTTTAATAATAATATAGACTGACTGCTGGAGTGTTTTCGTCTCTATAATTCCAAGGTGGACTCCAGTTAGACCATGTAACATCACACCGAGCACCCCCCTGTAAACAATTCATTTTTGGCAAATCGACTCTAAGGATGATTATGATAAATCCAACATTGAATATTGATTCGATTTGCACATGTAGATGTAGATTTTGAACATGGGTGACCATCGAAATAAGCTATTGATAAATACTGTTCATGCTTGTAGATCAACCTCTGAATATACAGTAGCGTGACTTTACTATACCACTTTAAATATAGATAATGTAATAATGTAATACTAACGAGTGGAGGTGGTTGATCATCTAGTTCGTCAATGCCAACATCTGTAAACTGTCCCGTAGTGGCTGGTCGAGGTTCGCTTTGACCCTCTGTATTTTCAGGAATAGGAATGGGTTCGGAACGCTCAGTTCCCACTTGCTCGATGAAGCCTTCGGAGCAATATGGGCATTTAAAGTCCTGAAATGTAAGAAAAAATAATACAATTGTAAATACCTATAATTAATTACACCCTTTTTGTATACATATGCTTCGTTCGAATAGTTGATTTCCAAACTGTTATGTTCGGAGGTGTTTAATTACATCCTTTGCTATGATGACATGAAAATTTCCCTACTAGATGGAATTTTTAGCTAATATTCGATATTTCAGCTAAGGATATGTAATTTTTATGATTTACTTGAAAATTACCTAGGACAATTGGTGAATATGACTGGATGTAAAGAAGAAATGAAACTTGGATGGAGCGCTTTTGGAAGAATGAACATAGTTTTTAAATCCAGCATTCCGCTATGCTTAAAAAATAAGGCATATGACCAATGTGTACTGCCAGTTATGACGTATGGATATGAAACGTGGATGCTAAATTCAAGAATGTTACGTAAGATCCGGTGTACACAGAGAAGCGTGGAAAGATGTATGCTCGGTATGACAAGAAGAGATCGTAAGAGGAATACATGGGTAAGAAGTATGACCAAAGTGGCAGATATAGCAGAACGTGCGAAAAGGACACATAGCAAGAAGAATAGATGGCAGATGGACGAAATACTGGAATGGTATCCGAGAGAATGTGAAAGAGAGCAAGGTAGACTGTGGACGATGGACTGATGAATTGAGAAGAATGTGTGGAGTCAAGTGGATGGAGATTGCTCAAGACAGACAGGAATAGAAGAGGATTGGAGAGGCCTTCATCCAGCGGTGGATGGTGAATGGCTGAAAATTATTTTATTTTAATTTAAAGTAAGATATAATTTAATAATTGGAATGTATTTTTAGCTACACAGTACAATGTGTAGTTGTGTAGTTAAGATAAACAACAAAAAAAAGTTTAACCACATAAACAAATCAAACAGAAATCCCTAGAAGATTCTCAATTGCAGTAAACAATAACACAGGCTGACTTGTTTTTCGTTGTGTTAAGTTTTATGGTGTTGATCACGAGCATGATGTTAGTTTTTATCCCATTATGTGAAGTTTTTTCACGATGATTGCTATTTTCGTTCTTGCAACGTAAGGGGCTTCCATTAAAAAAATAAAGAGACTGTCCCGTATTCCGATATATCATCTGCAAAACCCGTTCTTCATAGACCCGATGTCCCCATTTAAGCCACGATTTGTCTTCCGAAAATGATACTGATGGCAGTGATCAAATGGGGCATTCTCGAAATTGAAACACAGCAACTACTAGTTTTCACACAAAGCGAACTGAATGATTTGATAAGAGATTTAGGTCTTCCGAAGGATGCTGAACAGATTCTGGTAACTAGACTTCAGGATAAACAACTACTGGCTCCGGGAACATCGTTTGCTTGGTACAGAAACCGTGAAAAAGATTTTGTGCCCGACATACAAAACTACACCATTGAGTTCAGAATGGTCAATTTATATAAAAATAGATATGAAAAGTAAAACAAAGTTTACAACTTTGAAATTTGTAGGCTTGTCTAAACTATGATGATGCAATGCAATTTTATATATGAAATTTTGTGCAGTAATGTACGAGTGAATCTTTATATACAACATATGTATGTATGTATGTACATACTAGGGATAGGACCAAGCCAGCTTAAGCTTTTTTCCAATTAGATGTTTGTTTCATTATTGGATTTTATTGTTCTTGAGTTTCGGAGGTGAAATAATTGGTTCTAAGCCTAGGACCCGTCACATGGTCGTGAAACGTCATAACAAGATTTGTTTTCTTCAAATTTTTAGGTGAAGTAATTGCTGTAAAGCCTTTTACGGTAGTCATTATTGAAGGTTGATGATCATTAGATATTGCTACAGTAAGGTAATTCGATAATATTAAGTTCTAGGGCCATTATCTAGGTGGAATTCGGCTCAGTCCTATCTCTAAATCTTATTACTGTACAAAATTGAATGATCTTATACAATGAGTAATATGAAGAGCAATTCACAAGAGCAACAGAAAGAGATTCATCATATTGCACAATTATATGAAAACATTACAATTTTTTTAAAACTTTGGTTAATATCGTACACCAATATTGACCAATCAGAGAAGAAATATCAGCGATTTTTTTTCCATTTAGCTTGTCAGCAAAATATTCAAATCGACATAATTTCCATACGAAAATCACAATGACGAAATTTTCAACTACAACTGCTCAATCGGTTGATCGTGAATACGATTTTGCTTTTGTGAATTTTGATATGAATATTGCTTTTCGTCTCAACGGTCTTCCTTGGCAAGTACTTATCTGTTAACGAAAAGGATTAATGGTCAAAGGAAAGGACCGTTATTTTTACGTGCTATGCATTTGTTTAATCATTGATTCTTAGGTACACAAGCTAATTTATCAAAACAAGTCAAGAGGATTACTTGGAACTCGGCTTTAATGCATATTTTTCCACAAAATTGCTAATTCAAAACACGCATTCTTATGAAAAACTATATTTAAACGACTGCGATCGATTTTGGAACAGATTTTGTAAAATTCATATTAGTATTAATTCGGACCTCTGCCTAAATTCTTGCATCAAAGTCGATCACACGTCAATTCAAATTCAAAAAACGCGTTCTTATGAAGAAGTATATTTAAACGACTGTGTTCTACAAACGACAAGTTTGATCACCCGGTTGCGTTTTGCTAGAATTGTAAACTTAATCATTTGAAAATAACCAATGTTGCACAATGTCTCCCGATCAATTCCATGTCTAAAAAGATTTTAAATCATTTTAAGATCAAATTTATGTGAAAGAAAACAAGGTAGACCGAGTGGACGATGGGCTGATGAATTGAGAAGAATGTGTGGAGTACACCGGATGCAGATTGCTCAAGACAGACAGGATTAGAAGAGAATTGGAGGGGGCCTTCATCCAGCAGTGGACGGTGAACGGCTGAAAATGATGATGATGACGATCAAATTTAAGATCATTAAAAAATGAAATACATATATGTACATATTTGAAGATTAAAAAATTGTATGACGAAATTTTCCATTCAATTGAATTTCCTCGCGGCGAGTCCTGCTCCCCACCCCTAGACAGATAATATAAATATAAAAACAACAGTATTTTGTATATTTTTTTTATAGCTTTAAAATACTAAAAAAAGTTTAACATAAATTTTGTCGAATTCTTATAAGATTCATACTAGTACACCACATCCGCGACCTCAACCTCGCGAGTCAATCGCGTAAAAAAAAAAAATTAAAAAATTACTCCCAAACTGAAAAAGGTTGACCACCCTCGTCGACCACAAAACATTTACACATTGCGAAAGTTCCATTCCAAATTCCAAAAATTCAATTTATAATTGTTTTCACCTGTAAAATAATGCACCATTAATAGTATTGATATCACACACATGCACAAACACACTCGCGTGCAAGTGTGTGTGTGTGTAAAGTGCGCGTCAATATAAGCAACGGGGAGTGGGGAGACCGGGCGGGCGGGGGGGGGATGAAATTAATTGAACACAAACTATCCCACCCCGTTTCACCCCCCCCTCTCAAGATGTAGAAACTTCAGAAAAGCTAAACAACACGTCACACTGCAACGTAATATCGATCACGGGGGCTCAGCGGGGGGCGAAGCCACAATCGTACAACGCATACATACACCTAAATGACAGCTCGAACTACCGGAGAGGGAAAGGGGGGGGCGGGCCAAAGAATAATCGAACGTATGCATGTGGCAGGGGGTGTGTGAGAGGGGGGGAGGGGGGGTGAGTAACGTCAGTGGGTTACCTGCAGCACTGTTTGCACTTCGATGCAGCAAGAGTAGCAGAAGAATCGCGGCGGGGGCGCGCGAGGCTCCATGGCGGAGGCTTTAGAGATGTTTCCTCGCAGTCGCCGGGTGTCAAAAGAGAGAAAATGAATGAAAATGGGGTGGGAAGGTTGAAAAAGTGCGGCCGCCGGCTGCCACCCGACACCCGACACCCGACCCGCCGACTGTCGCAGTCGCAGTCGCAATCGGCGATCGGCAATCGGCAATGTTCGAGAGATACGAGTCCCGAGTGTCGCCGAATGTCCGCCATGTCCGCCACACTTTGTTTTCGCGTTTATTTTATCGTCGTTTCGGTGTGTTTTGAGGCCATTTCGGCGTGTGATTCAATTTATTTTAATGGTTTATAGTGTTATGTATGTAACCAAGCCAAACCTACGTTTGTTATAAATTATATACAAATCTTTGTACACCAGTAACTACAATTCGACATGAAATCAGCCATCGACTTCAAATGGAATGTTCAGGTAGTTCGACCCATTCTACTTTCTTTGTCATTTAACAAAGAGCTACATCCGGATACGCAAGGACGAGGAAACAAACCCCCTCCACTTTCTCTAAAAATCCCAGCTGTTAAATAGAGATGTTTCACTCATATCGAACACATTCCGATTTATACCACCTTGCATACGCCGGTAGACTTGCGAAATTTTCTAGATTTTCCTAGCGAAATTCGTTAGGTTTTCATACGCGATTTCGCAGCTGTGTGTGAGAGCCTTTAATCGCGTATTGTCCAGAGTACTGAGTCCGTGAGTGTGCCTTGATAATGCGGCGGCGTGACTTATTCACAATTGCTACAATTAACGCTACAGCCACCGACTCTCCGTGTCGTAATAAACTATCTATTTTTTGACCTGAATACCTCTTTGATCGGACCAGCATAGGGGTACCTACATGGACATACATTCCGACACTATAACTTCGTTACTAATAATAAATAACACGATTGACATGAATTTTGTTTTATTCGGTCAGGTATACGTCTAAGATACATTTATGACCTTGAGTTAGCGCCGCGCATGTGCGAGTTGCGGGGGGGGCGGCGTATCTTCCAACGGCTATTTCGAACGTTTTTGGAAATTTCCAAACAGTATATCTCGCGACTGTGACGTGCTATTTTGGTACTAAATGAAATATCTCTTCAAGATCTGTCGATTTAAATCGTAAAAGTGAACGACACACCCTTTCTCCCGCGCTTCGCGCATGCGCGATGCCTACTCAAGGTCATAAATTTATCGTAGACGTGTACCAGAATAAAACAACGTTCATGTCAGTCGTGTTATTAGTAACGAAGTTATAATGTCGGAATGTATGCCTATCGAAACGTAAAATCGCTGTTTCCGTACTGGTACCCCATATGTAGGTCTGATTAAAGACGTATTCAAGTCAAAAAGAATGCGCAAATTCAACGGATACGGGTAATGGTCGATTGTTTGGACATCTGTCAAACGGCGTCGTGCGATAGCATTGGCAGCTAACCTCAAAACGGTGAGTGCGTATATACGCCGCATAACGAGGATAGGGCTTGGGGATTGTGGGGCGGCTTTGCGGGAGCTTAGCCTCTTATGGAGCCCGAAGGTCGGCTTGTATCGGCTTCATGTGGAAAAGAGGGGGGCGCAAGACCCGCGTGCAAAAAATGCGGCTATGCCGGCCACCTCACCTACCAGTGTCGCAATTTCATTCGAATCGATCCCAATAAAGATATCGTGCTGGACGTATCTAGTACCAGTTCCGAATCGGAAGACACGACGACACCGCTTCAGACGCTGCGAGATCAGGAGCTCAGGGATAAACTCAAAGAACGACGCAAAAAACGCAAACGTAGTCGCAGCCGTTCCCGGTCCCCTCGCAAACAAGCCAATTCCGAATCTCAATCGGAAGAGTCCAAGAAACGCAAGAAGAAACACAAAAAAGAAAAGAAAAAGAGTAAAAGTAAACATAAGAAGAAATCTAGCCGACGATCATCTAGCAGTTCGCGCTGATTCGTCATTTCTTATAATTCTACATAGGTAGGCTTACCATATGTCCCGGTTTGAAGGCACGCCCTGGTCGGTTTGTCATTTTGTACACGTCTATCGTTTTATTCTTTGGAAAATTGACAATATCGTCATAGGGCATGAGGTGTGCGAACCATTGCAATACTCATCATCGTCATCATTTTCAGCTTCACCATCCACTGCTGGATGAAGGCCTCTCCAATCCTCTTCCATTCCTGTCTGTCTTGAGCAATCTGCATCCACTCGACTCCACACATTCTCAATTCATCAGCCCATCTTCTACTTGGTCTACTTTGCTTTCTTTCACATCCTCTCGGATACCATTCCAGTATTTGCCGCGTCCATCTGATATCCATTCTTCTAGCAATGTATCCAGCCCATTGCCACTTCAACTTTTTCACTCGTTCTCCTATATCTACCACTTTGGTCATACTTCTTACCCATGTATTCCTCTTACGATCTCTTCTTGTTATACCAAGCATACATCTTTCCATGCTTCTCTGTGTGTACTGGATATCTTGTGCAGCATTCTTGAATTTAACATCCATACGTCATAACTGGCAGTATGTTTTGGTCGTATGCCTTCTTTTTTAAGCATCTATCCACTCATATTTATGGTTATGGTTATAAAGCGGAGATAGTAGGTTGCTAACGGTTGTTGCTCAAGCAGTACATAACAGTCAACAGAGGTGATCGAGATTTTCTTGTCTTAGCTTAAAAGTTACAAACAATATGCTGTGCTGTGTAAAATAAATCTCGCCTGCAGCGCATTTTTTAAAAGTTTCATACAAAATTTACTGATTTTACTATGAAATTCAAAATAATTTATATGCGAAATGTTCTTGTTCAAGAAAATTTGCGTTTTTGCTCAAAAAACGAAATAATTTTTTAAAAATTGTACAAATATAAACATTTTTTAAGTGTTCCGGGTTGAGAAAAAAACAATATGGTAAGCCTATATATCGATTGTGTGTCGATTACACATTCACATTTAATAATGAACAAATTACTATTCTGCCTGGCAGGCCGGCTGGGTAACCGTGGTACGCTCACCTACACTCACAGCACTGGTAGCACGAAGCACATTTTAAACTACATATTAAATTCACTATAGGTATATACGTAACCACCGGATGACAGTCAACAGGCAGTTACTAGTATTATATATGTAACTCTAAGCCCAGATTCATTGTATCAGTTGTATAGAAAAATTAAAATTTTATGATGGTAACTAATTTCCAAATGTTTTCTTTTCAGCCTAACGATGTTTAAGTCCATTTGTTTTGCATCAAGGTGCATATTCGCAAATCAAACGCGATGCTATGCTAGAAATAATAAAAAACCGCAAAGCACTTCAAATTACTCCAAATCATGGAAACCGCCATCGAGTGATAAAAATCCCGGTATCGATCGTACTATAGAATCGTTGATGAAAGACGGCGTCATAACTTCTTTGGATGAAGTTGATCAAGAATTACTTGAAGATTCCGAGTCTAACTTCTTTGACGTAAATACTGATGACTATAATTTCTTAAGTGGAGTTTTAATAACAGTAGCTAAAATTGAAGTGTTAATTTTTCAGATTCATAAATCTTATACGGATCACAACGAGCAAATGTTTTAAAAAAAAGATAAACTGAAGAAAGATATTGTTAAGCAAAAATACTTTGATGAACACACTCCCAATCTGTTAACTTGGAGTGAAAAAGAGCAAATTCGATATCTACACAACAAAGATCCAGAGGAGTGGTCACTGGAAAGAATAGCCAATAGTTTTCCCATTACAGTTGATACAGCTAAGGTGACTTTTATTTTAACATTCACTTTGTTTGTTACATTTATTTAATTGGAAATAAAATTTTGAATGTTTGAATGTTCTAGAAAATTCTCAAAATTACTTGGAAACCAGCTACACAGAGTAGGATTGATCGACATGATGCTTCGGTAATGAGAAATTGGAAAGAATTAACAAATGATACTTTAGCTGGTGTAACCCCTGGACAGAGAGACCGCTTCCTGAAATTTAGTAACAGAATCATACCCCCTAGAGCTCAAACTGATATAGAGGAAAGTGTAAAATTATCACTCTCAGAAAAAACGAATGGAGAATTTTCAAAGTTGTTGGAAGGTTATCGTGATGAGGCAGAAAGAATGTACAAAAAACAGATATTATCTAAAGATGAAAGACCGAAACCACTAAAGGCGAATTCTAAAAGTGATCTATCTTCGAATGGAGGAAGTGCTTCGTCAAACAATAAACAAAAACATTTGGATAATAAGATAACTTTGCATGCCCTACGTAAAAATATCATAAGTAAGGTAGAGGATAATATAGAGGTATCTAATACAGATAAATATCTGATAGAACCTAATACTCAAGCAACAGATCCATTTGATTCAGATAAATATCTGAAAGCTCCTAATACCCAAGAAACAGATCTATCGAATACACATACAAATGATCAATCAACTCATTTAGATAAATTTGACAATGATACAAAATTACCACAAAAATTTAAAGAAAAGGCAAAAGATGAAATTGAACTCCCCGATTACACAAAACGTATCAGAATACCGAAGAACGCTTGGAAGAAAGGTGGTACTTATAAAGTGAACGATTGCTATTATCATTGTGATGGAACATTTTTGTATCGAGTTCCAGGAATGACTGAAAATTTTGGAATTAGTGCACACCCTGAAGATCAAAACATTGAACGAGATCGACAGTAATTTAATATGAAGTAGTTGACTCACTCACTGATTGCTGTTTATCTAATTTTCTTTGTATTTTATGTTCCATTGAATAATAAACGTAACAATTACATATTAACTGCTTTTTTCTTAAAATATTCAAGATTCCATGAAACATTTTCTAATCCATTAAAACTGGCTAGTTAAACAAAGTTATAAAATTTTAACGATTTTAATTTGGCCATAAGCATCCATGTAAGCATACCTGGTTTTTTTCACGATGTAATAAATTCGTATATCAAACTTTCAGAGTAAGTTCTGTGGCAGATATCGATAAAAATGTACAGTTGTACTTTGCAGTTTTCGCTGCTGGCAGGATTTAGATATCAGTTAATCGGCTATTTTCGCAAGAATTTGTTACTCAATTAATTGTCGCATTTTTTCCCCTTCAGAAGACAAAAGGGAAATAAATACTGGCAAGCATCTTTTCCTTGCTACTTTGATAGTCGATTCAATAGAAAAATACATACAAAAATGCAGACCAGCAAATCAGGGTATGGTATGGGATGCACTGTCAATTAAACTATGTTTGCAGTTTATAGAAGTACTTTATTTTGACGACTTTACATTGTACTATGACAAATTTATGAAAATTAATATAACGTAAAGAAGTATGGGCGTGACGGAATGCTCGAATGCTCTGGAGCAGCGTTTCGAGAAGAATTTTTCGCGAGCCGATTTTTAGTTAATTAAATTAGTTTAATTAAAATTCACATTCCAAATAATGTGATTTTTTTTAAATTATTTAATTATTTAAAAATAAAATATGAAAAAAACAAGACGGCCCAACAGAAAATAGGATGCGTCCGAGCAAATTACGTTGGCATTTTGTGACGAAGCATCCGGGTTTTAAAAACAAGCCACTAGAATTTTTTGAAAGACAACTGTAACAGCTTAAGTCGTCGAAATCGAAGCTTTCGCATTACACCAGCATTAATGAAAAATCTCTCCACGCCTCGTACCTGATTAGTTTGCAAATCGCGCAAGCTAGTAAGCCACACACAATTGACAAGACTTTAGTGCTACCACCAATAAAAGACACGGTTGGAATTATGTTTGATGATAAGAGCAAGAAAGAAGTATATATTAGAGGTCGAAACGATTTCGCTTATAATACGATTGCACGCAGAATCGATGAAATGACCCAGTGGGTAGAAGATGAGCTGATCCAAAAAGTTAGTGAGACATTTTTAGAGTTAGTGAGTTAGTAACATTTTTCTCATTGCAACTTGACGAGTCCACGGATGTACAAGGTTTATCCTAGCTGCTTGTTTTCGTTAATTATAAGTTATTTAAAAATAAATAAAACTATGTATATTTTAAAGTATAAAAACAGTATTAAAAATCCCCGTGTAATACCCGCTTAAGTGAATGCGAAAAGCTCAAGAGAGACAGAAACGGAAGAGAATTGGAGAGGTCTCCATCCACCAGCGGATGGTGAACTATAAAATAATCATTTTTTTAATAAAATAAAAAAAAAGACATCGCTCAATTGGGTAATGGTCGTGAAACACCGCGTTTGTTTCCTTTCTTGTGTTGGTAGTGGTGACATTAGCTGCCGCTATCCTTTCTATGTCCGGCAAGTGAGGCGCGTGTCGCTCTCGACATGAAGGTGAGTCTTTTACCGGGGAATCCGCCCCCGACCTCACCCCGTGCCCCCCCAGGCTTCGCCCCCCGCGAAGCCCATCAACCTGAGGCTTCGCCCCGCTTCGATGTTTGCGGATGTGGCTTCGGCCGCGCCTCTTGACATTCGCACCTTACGTCCATCGTTCACGTTTTCTCGCTATTTCACCTTTTATGTGACAACAGTCGATTTAAAATGAGACCAACACTCTTTTCATTTGATTGTAGTGAGTTTTGAATTCAAAACTATTGATCCAGGTTGAAACATAACCTCTACTAACAGTTTGGGTTCATCGCCTATTGAACGATCACATAACCTATAAACACACGAGTGTTAATTTTATCATATTATTAAGTGCACTGTTGTAATGCGATAGATTTTTGTTTACTGACCCACTTTCCTGGATGTGTACTATTCAAATATATACATTTTTTGTTAAACGCATCTACATTACCGTGTTCTAATCTGATCACACTGAGCTTTCATTAATTCATTTGTTATGTTTTGATTTTCAGATTAACGTGTCCTACCCGGCGACGGGCTGCCAAAAGCTCTTTGAGATCGTCGACGAGCACAAGCTTCGCATCTTTTACGAGAAGCGTTTGGGCGCCGAAGTACCCGCTGATGCTCTCGGAGACGAATGGAAGGACTATGTCCTTCGTATATCGGGAGGAAACGACAAGCAAGGTTTCCCCATGAAACAGGGAGTGTTGACCACCGGTACGATCTCGTATAATTTCATATGAATCGTTGATACATTTTCAATTGCAATCGACGTTAACAAATTTGTTAATTGTAGGACGTGTCCGTCTGCTGTTGGCCAAGGGTCACTCTTGTTACAGACCCCGTCGTACCGGAGAACGTAAACGGAAGTCTGTACGCGGCTGCGTCGTCGATGCCAATCTCTCAGTATTGGCCCTCGTCGTTGTACGCAAGGGAGAACAGGTATAACTAATCAAGATGTTAACATTGGGACTATCATAGTCAAAGGGTGTACTGTGGATTTTTTACGGTAATTAAAAACGGCTACTAATTAATCGGTCAGTATTTAAATCGATAAATGGTCAGTAACATTTCAAGAAAATGGTCAAAATAATACCACCACCATCATCATTTTCAGTCGTTCACCATCCACGCTGGATGATGGCCTCTCCAATCCTCTTCCATTCTATTGGTCATACTTCTCACCCATGTATTCCTCTTACGATCTCTTGTTATACCAAGCATAGATCTTTCTATACTTCTTTGCGTGTACTGGATCTTATGTAACATTCTTCAGCATTCATGTTTCACATCCATACATGATAACTGGCAGTACGAATTGCTCGCATGCCTTCTTTCTTAAGCATCGTGGGATGTTGGATTTAAAAACTTTTCATTCTTCCTAAAGCGCTCTATCCTAGTTTCATTCTTCTTCTTATCTCTTCTTTACATCCAGTTATGTTCAACAATTGTCCTAGGTATAAATAATTATCAACTATCTCTACAATATGGTTATCTACTGTGACTTAAGTTTTGCGTGCGAAGTCCATTAAACATAATTTTAGTTTTATTAAAATTAATTCTTAAACCTACTTTCATACTTGTGTTCAATGGTGTATGGTTAGTAAATAAATATATTTTTGGTAACCTTTTCACAAATGGTCGATAGATAGTGGCCGTTTATATAAATTTACTGACTGCTACCATTTGGTTATAATAACGGACTGGAAATCGAAAAAGTTACTGATTCGATAAATACAGACCATTAAAAGCCTCTACGTTTTGGAAGTAATTATAGTTTTATCCGCAATATGCTCTTTGATGCTATATGTACAGATTTTTTACATTTTAAATACCGAGCACAGTACCACACATTCTCAGACTATTCATAATTTGGGTTTTGACTTGCCACTGTGAGACTATAACGATCACGCTTGAGCTTAATCACGTTTTTCATTTTGAGATTTGTGATATTTACTGTTGTGATACATTCTTTCTTATAAGTTATTTAATTCCACGTGTTGTAAAATTACTGATTTGTTACGTTAAATATTTCTAATTAAGTGAATATATTGCAGGAGATTCCTGGACTCACAGACAGCTCTGTGCCGAGCAGAAAAGGTCCCAAGAGGGCGTCAAACATTCGCAAACTTTTCAATTTGGCTAAGGATGATGATGTACGACGATATGTGATCAAGAGGCCTCTCGCCGTCAAGGAGGGAAAACCAAAACGATTCAAGGTATTATAAATGGAATATTTAACTACATAGTTACGTTTCGGCGACAGTGAATATGTACATCATTTCTCAATGTGATGGTGTCTTTATTCAACTGTTAGACAATACGGCTCATGCTTACCCCACAAATGTCTCATCGTAGAATTTGTGATATTTTTTCGAGTCAACATTTCATTTCTTATTGCGATTGTATTCGACGAGGCTAGAGGCACATATTTCATAAATCGAATTTTTAAATTTTCAGGCGCCCAAGATCCAGAGATTAGTGACTCCGGCTGTACTCCAACGTAAACGTCACCGTTTGGCACTGAAGAAGAAGCGATCTATGAAACGCAAGGAACAGCACGCAGTTTACGCCAAACTTATCGCTAAAAGGAAGAAGGAAGCTAAGGTGATTATTCGATTTATAATTGTGAATTATGATATATGTACAGTTCACCACGTTCCCCATGATGTGAATTTTGGGGTTATGACTTGCCACTGTTAGATCAAATCATTTCTTGCATATTTTGCACATTGTTGAATTTGACTTTGTGATATAAGCTCGGAGTTATACATTCTTTTTGTGTAATGCTATTGTTATTTGTCCTTTTTGTTGTAATTTGTACTAATCAAGTTTTTTTTTTGTTCAGTCTAAACGTCAACAGCAATTGAAGCAACGTAAATCCGCTTCACTCAGGGAATCCAAGAGCTCGGTTCAGAGCACACCATCGACTACCAAGTAGACGTGAAATGGAATTATAATTTTATTATTTTAATATTTGGATAAAAAAAAAAAAAAAATGTAAAATAATTGTTTTTTTATAGTATTTACGCCAATGTTTACTCCTATCATTTCAGCTGAATCTTCAGTTGTACACATGTTTAATGTTTCATTCAGTTGAATTTCAATATCAGACTTTTGGTATTTAAGCCAGTTTTTAGACATTCTATTTTTGAACAAGTACATAATCGAGTGTGAATGAAAGTTAGTTTCAAATTTTTCCTTAATTTTGTAATTAAGTAATCACAGTACCACTTCATTGAAGCAAATTTGAAATTTACTGCGATGCAGTTGTATTACAATAGTAATTCATTTGATAGTACGGAAGCCTAGTAAGGTTTTGTTAAATACAGATGTATAAGGTTAAAAGCTTAAACAGTGTCAGAATCGTAACTTCTGTTTAAATTTTCCGTTTATGCGGAAAGGTGAGACTCAGGTGTTGAAACCGAGCTCACATTCGACGAAAGGAAAACTCGCTCATTGTATATTTTGTTTTCAATTCCAAGTTTTAACAAGGTTTTCCTTTTTTTTTTTCCGAAACGACGCAATTTTCCCACACCGCAAACTTTCTAATGTAAAAAAATCGTACATTCTGTTATAATCGCCGTTAGAAAAGTTTCAACTTTGATTTCATCATCGGTCCCTTTGCTTCGCGTTGAGAAATTTCTGGTTATTAATCACTTATGAGCGACGATGCTAATTACCGGTGATTTTGGTAACAATATGACAACCGACGAATACTAATTATAATTACAGAATTTATAACGGAATTGGGTCAGGCTATATACACAGGTACAAACGAAATGAAATATTCCATCACGCAATCTTTCCACGACACGATAAGGGGTACTAATGTCACTTCTTTTTTACTTTATATTTTTTCGAATTGATCCGTTTATCTCACGCAGGGGGGTAGGTTGTAGTTCGGGCTTATGTAGAAGCTCAGTCGGATTCCTCGAGAATAGTTTGGCGCCCGAATCCGATTCCAACGGTGTGCTTTCACCAAATCGAAGTTGAGCTTTGGGAAGTCTCCTCAAAGAGCCCAACTTTTGTTTCGGGACAAACTCAATCGTTCGGAAGTCCGTTTTGGATGGTTATGAATAATGTAGCGCGAATGCTGTGTGGCCTCTCGAGGTTGCCCCATTCTCGTTCCACCGTTTCCTATCTCCATGTCTCTCTGGGATTCCTGCAAACTTGGCCAAACTCAATCTCCCTGACCGGTGGCCAGTATAACTTTTGTGTTTTGGTCTGAAATTTAACCGTCGTGATTCAATCGAATTATTTAGTTGAAAATGTGCGTTCTGTGTACGAGTGTATGGGTACTACTGAACAGGAATTCAATCCTATCACCATTCCTCGTTTAAGTGTGACTGAGCTCATCCCAGAGACATAACGTGACATGGTATTCAAATCAAAAGGTTAATTGTTATTATAAAAAATCAACAAAAACAATATTGAGTAATGTAATTCAACTATGTACCTTAAATGTTAAATGATATAAATTAATATTTGTTTTAATTTCGAGAGATGTACACATTCAAAGTGCGTCGATGCCCACGTGTACACTTTCTATTTCAGTGTAATTGAATAACAAAACGTATTTGGACGAATGCGGTTTAAGGGACGGATTAGATAGATTTTCGATTCTAATTGAATTTGAAAGTTCGCTTATTTATTTGGCTTTCCAGTTGAGATAAAGCGACGAGAACCCAGTAAATATAATAATGGAGAAAATCGTTCGAACGGAGATCTTTCTTTGTGTACTATATATTATAGAAAAAGTCTGAAGGAAACCTCAACACACTTGTTTTTGTTTTCATTGGAAATATTTATTTTGGAAGTATTTATTTAATAAATTATTATTTTTTTATATTTAACCCATAGTCCTATAATTGCTACTGCTACTGTTATAGATCACCTTTGTCAATAATAAAACTCCCATTGATTGTCAATGGGCAATACACTAGTATTAGTTGTCACTCATCGTTTCATTGTCACTCATCGTTTACGTGAAATAAAATAAATATTCCGAAAATAGTGTTTGAAACATAAATTTCACAAAATAAATATGAATCTATCCAAAATTTTCATGTAACGTTCCTTTCCTTCATCATCATCATCATCATCATTTTCAGTCTGTCTTGAGCAATCTGCATCCACTTGATTCCACACTAAAAAAAATCACGAACTACTTTCATACAACTCTCCAGTCTACAAATGAATAGCATTTATGTAGTTTCATTTTAAATCCGAAAGTAATATGTTGCGACTCCTAAACTTGCTAATTTTGCAAATTTTTCCTGGATTTGACTTAGCTAGAAGAAAGATTCTCGACCACTGCTCTAGTGCATGACGCTTGGTAAATCCCATTGGCCATTACAAACTATGAACTCTTAATAAATAAACTTTAGTTTACATGGTTATGGTAAACAAAAACTGGCAATGTAGCAATTTGAAATGAAACTATTCGACCATCTTCGACTCGCTAGTAACTAGCTAGTCAGGGTTTTCGAACTGTGGGAGCAGGGTTTTTCAAACTGTGGATCCCGACCCATTGGTGGGTCGCAAAATAAATAAAATTGGTCAAACGTTGCAAATATTGAGAATGGAACGAGTCATCTTTACCTAGATTTTATGACTTCATAGAACTTTTGAAAGGTTCGCATGGTATCGGAATGGTCAGTTCCTCTTTCTTTTTTTAGCATTGTCAATTAAGATATTTTAAAAGAATTAAAACTCGAGATATTGCCACATCTTACTTCTCTATCCCAAAGCTTTGATAACTATTTTCCAGTGCAGAAATTTTAAATAGTAAAGAAAAGCATTTGGATAAAAAATCCATTTGATTTTGAAAGCCCTGAATCAACAATTGAGTTAAACTTTGATCCCGAAGAGGAGGCTGAATTTCTACACCTTATTAGTTCATTTACACTGAAGAATGATTTTCAGTGTAAATTACATCTGTCATCATTTTGGATTAGGGTTAAAGGAGAATTTACTTTAAGTAAAAGAGCATTCTTTTTACTTTTACTTCGACTTATTTGTGTGAACTAGAATTTTCCACTTTATCTCAATTTTAAAAACAAAGTTTCTAATTGAAAACTATGTAGTTTCATCCATAAATATGCATATATGTACATATCATGTGTTAATAGTAAGTAAAGGAACATAATGGACAGAGTTTGTGTTTGATATATTATTATATAGGCAATACTGGGTCGCAATACAAAATGCAGTTCTTGCAGTGGGTTGTAGTAAAAAAAGTTTGAAAAATGCTGCACCAGTTTGATGTACAATATACATACATATACCTATAATATGTATGTTAGAGTTAAGTTGGTTGTAAAAATTTAATTTTTTATCGCTAAAATAAAATTCTTTGTTAATTCTAAGGGCACGATGAACATGCAAATTTATTAAAATAAATTACGCGATGAAATTTTATATTTTGATGTCGCGAAAATGCGGTCTTGTTATAAAAGTTTTATGACCGCCTGGGGAGCCACAGCTTGAAATTAGGAAATAACTAGAGTGAAATGTATACAATAAATTTTCCGGTCTAGTTTAGCCGGATGAATTAATTCCTCGTCGCTTTTTTCCCCACCTCTAGCCGGTCGTTCGCCATTATGTATACATACATATGTATGTATAGAAATATTGTAATTAAATGCTATTGAAACGAGATATTGTGAAGTTTAACAAACACTGATCCGTTCCTTCGGCGCGAAGCAATTAGTACATAACCAGGAAAATTGTTTGATGTTCTACGATCCGACGCACCATCATAGATCTTTCGCTTTGTTATGGTAATAGTAACAATGGAACCCAACGCAAAACATCCTTCGTTCCTGGATTTCGGCACAATTAAAGGATGAAATTTAATGGGCATTGTGTGGCAACAGGATGGCGCCGGGAAACACTTATTTATTAATTATTACGACTTACACGAATATATGCGTATTCTAGAAGATTTTGTCTCAGTAGGACCAGAAAGCTCGGGAGTATCCTTATTAGCATTTTCAAGTATGTGTATATGTACTTACTTATCTAAAAAACTAAAGCTCTGGAGTATTCTGTATTGTTGGATTTGAATATTGGATGTTCTTTCATTATTGATAGCCTCGCTTAGGTCGCTTAATTTGCCTAATGGCTTTAATGCTTTTCTTGATTCTGTTTCTGAATGAAAGCAAGCTTGAGAAAATTTGAAAAGGTATTTTTGTTTATACATACATACATACATAGGTAGGCGTGTGTAAAAATAAAATTAAAAAGATTATTTTAATATATCTCTTTATTCATAAATTTATTTACAAAAGTCAATTCTAGAATCTTAAACTATAAACAACATGTTTTTAAAATGATTTTTTCCCGTTTAGTCTACACTTAGAAAATTCTGATATATGTAGATACATGTATATTTCTTAAATTATATATTATTTCATATCATATAATATAATATATATACAATTCTGTTTATTATTTTAATAATTTTAATTATAATACAAGAAAACTACTTATATACACACCATTAAATATTATGAATAGTGTTTTCTTTTAATATTATTTTTTTTTGAAGCACTTCTAAAAATATGTAATGATGAAAAAAACTCAAAAAAATATTACACGTAATGCTTTATTATATCGAGCATAAAAAAGTAAATAAATGGACTGATCCACATTTTAAATTAAATCCGTCAATGATAACAGTTACTCATAGTAATCTGATAAATTTATAAATTTCTTTTATATAATTAGAATGCAAAATATATGATTTGAACAAGTATGACGATCTTGCTTAAATTATTAACAAGATTTCAACGATTCAATTTATATTTTTTTTTACAATATCACACGATCAATTAAGATTATGATATATGTAATGTTGAGAAAACATCTTAGCTCAAACCCAAAAGTGAGCATTCATTGACTTGGTGAAAACTTCACCAATTCGTTCATCGAACATTTTCCATCACACAGCAATAATTAATATTATTGATTATTTTATTACATAATAACCACCCTTTAAAGTGCAAAAGTGATCTATGTATTTTTTTTTAATCTTATATTACGATAAAACCGAAATTATTGATTTTTTAAAAATTATATTCAGAGCTTATTTTTATTTGAGTTTTACACAAACACATAATATTTACGCACAGTTGAGTATGGAAGTTGTTTCGTTATTTATAATTTAATAATAATACAAATGTTATCTCACGAAGCCAAATTTACTTTCACATATTTTTCAGACTATACGAAATAATAATATAATGGATGGAAAAGTTTTTCAATTATTATTTATGGCTAAATTGTTTATGACAAAAATTTCACCGCAACATAAAAGCTTTCAGTAAATTTATACGTACAATTGGCGCCACTTATTTCATTATAAAATATTAAGTAATTATTATAATTATTAAGGGATCGTAAAGTTGGTACAACGAATAGAAATTTATTTCATTAAAATGTATTCATAGGACAATAATAAATAATTGGCGCCTATTGAAGGTTTATCGTCACTGACAGATCGATAGTTAAAAAGTTATTGAGATAGTTTGATGTGACTTATTGATGTCATACAGTCGTCTCGTCTTGCAACAGAAATCTTAAATTAGAATCCTCTTGAAAGTAAGCGCTTATTTTCAGATTTTATTTGAGAATATAAAATAATTCATCAATGTATTGTTAGATTTTTTTTTTGACAGATTGACCAATTATTTCGTACAAAATTTGTCGAATAAATTATAATTATTATAATTATTAATTAGCTGTATAACCTGTTAGTAGTTTATACAGAATATTAAATGTTAACTTACTCACATAATATAATTTTAGCACTAGGATCCTCGCGGAACAATTTTGGTTTGAAATTGCGAGTCACAATAATGTATCGCACGTTGCTGGCTCGCGGTGACGCAACGGTCGCGATAATATTATTATTTTTCTATATTAATATTAGTCATAGATTTCATAGATTAGTAATAAATTATATATTTCAATAATTTGAGAGCAACACGTTCACAGATACACTCAGCTCGTCGACAGTGCATTTTTAAATGTTAAAGTTGGATTTTGGTCCAAAAGTCACAGGGTTGAAGTAGTGGCCGCAGTCAAGTGTTTGCCAGCAAAAGTCGCAATACCAATGCGACAAGTAGTGCTTGGGGTAAATGGAGTAGTGCTGCTCCACCTGTCTGCATTGCAGCCGGTCTTTCTCCGCTTAACACGTGCACGACCACCGATGCTGAATCTGCATAAGCAAGGGAACACAATTTATTGAGGCGAAACGTTAAGTACACGGCTAATCTTAAGGGGTTCTTTCTTAAAATTTCGTCGCCGTCACGGGTAATGGCCGCATTAATGCCATTAAGCTCAGGGGAAAAACCCTAATAATGTTGGAGCAAATAAATGATCGGAGTTCGGATGTAGCGTGCGCCAATTTATCACCTGGATGGAAGGAGAAGGAAAAAAAAAAGATTTGCCTGGTACGTAGAGTAATATAGGAGGATTTTGTGTAATACATTGATCGGATTTTCAAAGGAAATGTAAGACGTAAAAAGGCAGAGAAACATTTTCACCAGAGGCGAAGAAAAATTGCGTCCCAGCGTAACGGAAAGGTGAAGGTGCCGCTGAAGGCGTGAAGTTGCGAGATGAGAAACTCGATGGAATACGCGCGGCATATTAAATAGTTGATGGAGAACAAGAAACCTAACATATAACTGTATTACGTGTAATTTTTAAAACAACCTACATACATACATACATATGTAGCTCTAAAGCGAAAACACATCAAAGACCGAATTCTGCACGCGCGTACTTTATAATTAGAATTACACATTCTACTTATATTCGGAGGAAAATTTCGCCGAAAAGAAGAAGTTTAAATTATTTTCGTGTTTATCTCGTTCGCCCGTTGATTTATCTGCCTTTGAACAGGTACGCACGTGCTTCGTAAGATAAACGAAGTTTGTTGGGATTTTTTCGGTGGATTGCGTTTTCAAGCCGAGCCGAACGAGAGTTTCTTCACGCACGGGACTTTGACCCGAAGCTATTCGCGATTATCTCCAACGTCTTTCGGGAATGTGTTGATTTTTAATTTACCCGCATGCCCAAAGACGAATATTCATGAACGGCTTCAGGGTGAACATTTTGAAAACAGACGCGGCCCGTTGAAAATACACTATAGCGATGTAATTAATATCGGAAAAATAACACGGGTATAACAACAGCTAAGTCAGAGGCTACATCATTTTCCGATTGAAAAAAGTAGAATGAAATGATTTTGTAATTTTTTACCGGAAGTACTGGGGGCACATGTGTAATTTCCGGAATCTGCCGGACCAGCCCTTGCGACGAGAAGACGTGAAGTTCTGGTTTTTCTTTCGGTCTCTACACTGACGCCACCGCGAGCCGCATAATTCACGACTGAACCATCATGATACCAGTATATGAAGCTGTAACACAAAATCAATCAAATTTATTTCACACAATACTTATTAATTAATAAATGGCTAGCATCGTCAGGTACATATATTACAACGTAATACCATGTACATACATATATGTATGTGCTTAGCGGCAGGATCTTGACGAAGGACGAAAGCTTTAGGGAAAAGATTTAATACGCTGGTGTGTGTGTAGTTAGTAACGAGCTTCATAGCAACAACGGTTCAAGAATTTAGCCCCTCGCCTTGCTCCGACCCTGGGGTCAGGATGAAATTTATTTTGCGATCAACACGTGTAGAGCACTAACCAACCCTCATAATTCTCGAGAATTTCGAGTAATACGACTACTTGCAATTAAGCCGCCCGTAATTCGCTACCTAAGGCTAAACTTATAGTACGGTTATTATTATTATAATAATGGGAAAAAAACCTCTACGGTCTTATACGCATGTGTGTGGAGTAAAATGTGGCATGTAATTGAAGTGACAGTAATCCGGACATATAACGAGAGACGCAGATAAAATGTAAAATAAAAAGGTCTTCCTTATGTAGCAGTTATCGTAGTGAATTTTTTGCTAAATCCGGAGATTGAAGAGATAATTTTTTTTAATAATGTTAAACCGTCTTATACTACATACTATATTTTCTTATTTTTTTTGTGCTATATTTTAATTTAAAAATTATACGTGGAAGTTTGTCGAAGGAAAAGGTAGAAAAAAGCGTACTAGATTGTTATAAAAGCTTAATATTTGAGAGACTTGATTAATTTTTATATAATACTCATACATAAAGCTACACTTGTTTCAATTCATTTGAAATAAATATTTCATTGCTCGTTCAAATACCTAATCCTCAAACTATAATATGAGCCGTTATAAATGAAAGTGGTTTAAGTCCATTTATCTTGACTGTGTATTCTTTAAAAATAAATATACCATATCTGTTTGTAATAGAAACTACCATTAATTAATTTTTTTTAAATTGGACTTAAACCACTTTCATTTATAACGGCTCATATGTACATATATGTTGATAGGCAAAGTGATAGATCGCTGGATTGGTACAAAACGGGGGTCAATATTAACGGATGGCACTTGAGCCATCTAAGATTTGCGGACGATATGTAGTTATAGTTGCATGCGACTCAGTAGATTTACAAAATAGACTAACACAATTATTAAGCAATGAAAGTAAGAAAGTAGGTTTAAAAATTAATTTTAATAAAACTAAAATTACATTTAACGAATTTTGCACGCCAAACGTAGTCACTGTAGATTTATTTACATTGTAGAGAGAGTTGGGAATTATTTGTACTTTTGCTATGACTGGATGTAAAGAAGTAGAAATAAAACGATTAATGAAACTAGGATGGAGCGCTTTTGAAAGAATGAACATAGTTTTTAAATCCAACATCGCGCTATGCTTAAATAGGAAGGCATCCGACCAATGCGTACTGCCAGTTATGAAGTATGAATGTGAAACGTGAATGCTGAATTCAAGAATGCTACGCAAGATCCAGTGCACACAGAGGAGCATATAAAGATGTATGCTTGGATAAGAAGAGACCGCAAGATGAATACATGGGTAAGAAGCATGACCAAAGTGGCAGATATAGGGGAGATGGTAGATGGAGAAATACTGGAATGGTATCCGAGGGGATGTGAAAGAAGGCAAGAAAGACCAACGGGACGACGAGCTGATGCATTAAGAAGTCAAGTGGATGCAGATTGCACAAGAAAGAGAGGAATGAATTGGAGAGGCCTTCATCCAACAGTGGATGGTGAACGGCTGAAAATGATGATGAGGCAAAGTGAAAAAAACTATTAGTTGCATATGAAATTTAAAAAATTGTGATATTGTATGTATGATGTACACATATTCATACATACATATATGTATGTAGGTACATACATGTACCTATTATACATCGGCAATATCAATATTCTGATCGGTTTTACGTACGCTAAAATATGTCGAACGCCATCGCTTCCTTCTACTTTATTTTTCGATGCGTTTCGTGCTGTTTGCATGTGAATTTTCCTCGGGTTTTTCCGCTTTTCTTTTGAGGCGGTGGCGCGCGAGTGGGGCCGGGTTCACAATAAAGCTTCAGAATGCGGTCGCGTTTTTCACCCCAACCCACTCTACCACCTCGTCAACGTTTCTATGCCGGATTTTTTTTTGTTTCTAGTATTTTCCTCAACATACATATATATACACAGAAACACACACGTGTATTGGGGTGTGTTTGCTTCGCGGAGTTTCCCTTTTGTCCCCGTCTATTTGTGGCCGTATAAAAAACTAGACGTACCAAACGCGAGCGCAGCTGCCACAGACCTGAACATTGGTTTCAGTCTCTCTGCTCAAGATGCGGGCTGCACGTGTATTTTTTTCAGAAAAGCCATTGTTTTCAGACTGCTGCTTATTAACACTCCCCTATTTTGTATACTTTGAAAAAAAAATTAATTAAAGCCACCTTATGTTTATGTATACTTTTGAGACTGACTGTACTCGACTGATTCGCCAAGGGAATGTTAATTAAACAAATGTCGAAGTTAGCAAACTGTAGGGTACTAATAATGCAAAGAAAACTATCAATTTCATTTGTATATAATTCCAGATTTAAATAATATGATGTAATGGTCAATATTATTTTTAATGTAATAAATATTAGATATGAATAAAGTATGCGAATGTTAACGGCCCCATTCACGTTGCGTTTTTTACTACTGTACTTACACAATTTTATATACAATTTTAGATACAATTTTTCGAACAGCAAAATAAATCGTTAAGATTTTCGATTCGTGTCGTGTCGTGCCCGCTGACTTTAAACTTTTTACTCCGTTTCGATTTCTCATAAATCTGAAACGATTTTTTAGTTTTATCCATAATCTTCAAGATGTCGGTTATTTTGTGATTATTGTTGTCCATACTTAGAATTGTTGTACGTATTTGTAACTGCGATACACTGTTCAAATGGCAATACGAACAATACATTTACCAACACACGTAACGATTTTAGCTTCCATATTCAAATCGGAAAAGTAAATCGTACGAAAGTCAAACAGTGCCTGACTTGTCCGATCTCGCCGATTGGGTTAGATTTTGCACATACACGTAACGATCTTCCGAATCGGTAGTCAGAACAAGAATAGTTCTAAAAAACGCAACGTAGATAGATTACTTTTCACATAATATAAAATAATGAATAAAATTGTGTACATATTAGCATTGTTGGCCTACCTATGTATGTATATATGTACATACATATGTACATATGTATTGTAGACCAAACATTGGTTTACTACGTTTACGAATCTTTGATTCATACATTATTAGAGTTTGTGAATATTGAATTAAATTTATGTAAATAGTATTGTGTTGATTAAGGTATAAAATTACACAAGCTAAATCTACTCATATCTAAATCTCAGCGATAACAATATGGTAATCTTAATATTGTAACTGTTTGAAGAAGCTTCTTCGTGTAGCTTTGCTTTGTATAATATTATTTTCTACTGATTGAAGAATTACATAGGTTCACTTTACAACATATTGAGAATTTTCCAGAAAAACCGACTAGCACAAACGCAGTTCAATTATGCATCGATGAAAATGTTTAAAATTTAACGGCGTACCATTAATTAGCCATTAGCGCGAAACTTTCACATATTCAGTCGTCGCGTCGATACGAATCTGTACGATTTCCGACACGTATTCCATGTTTATATTCCCGCTCTTTTTATTCCATTTTTTTTTTGGCATCCGGGATTCCCAACGGTGAATATTTAATGCGGCAACCCCGCGCATTTCCAACCCTGTAAAACAAAGTCGATTGTTTGTCGTTCGTGCCGCGTGTTTGGCCCGGTTTTTATGACACCTGCGAGACATACATAATTCATGGTTAAATAACGAAAAAAAATAAAGTAAAAACCCATCTGAACACACGTGTTAGAATGTCGAAAAATATTATCGACGAAGATTTGTCATGTGTCTGCGTTTGCGAAAATCTTTCCCTCCGTTGCGGTTGGTTCCATTCAGGAACGCGCGTGTATTCAAAAACAATTGTCGATCGATTGGAGAAGCTTTTGGTTAATTAATTAGGCTTTCAGTTTCGTAAAGCTGACAGCTCAGCGTCCATTTTGAATTCGTATCAAACGAACCTTTTAAACGTCATCAATTATTATAATACCCACCGAAAGTGCTCACCGGGTGAAGCAACCTGTATTTATACTTTATTTTAAATCAATCCTTAGATATACATATTGATGTATCAAATATCTATATGTAGGTATCAATTTTTTTTTCTTGTTTTTTTTTTGTTTGAACCTTCCTTTTATTTTTCCTCTTTGTCTTTTGCTTTGCTTGTTACTTATGATAATGTTGTTTATTATAGTTTATGTATTTATGTGTGACTGTCCCAAAATGAGCCAACGTCATCTTGTTTTTAGAAAATAACAAGATAGTTTACCAGATAGTGAGTCTAGGACTCATCGCATTTAATTAACTTTTTCAGTAAGAAAATATATATGTATAAAGCAGAGCGAACAAGTAAATGGTATTCCAATGACACCAAAAACTGAATGATCAGAGTCAGTTATAAGTAAAATTATAACTACATTACAAATGATCATTGGATTCGTCCTCTCGGGCTTTAGTATATGAATTAAATTATACCTTCAATAAAATTTTACGACACTGAAACTTGATTACGATTGCAATGAATTAATTATCGTTCACGAACAAAGGCCGCGCTTCTCTACCGGTTCGACAAAGGGTTTGACAATGCCTCGTCGAAACGGTACGCGTGCTTTATCCCACGGATCGGTACTCGTCGACAACTTTATTGTTCTTGACGCAAACTGTGAGCTTTTTTCTCCCGTTTAATCAACGAAAGCAATTAATTTTTGTTTATTATTTATAGCGCACCTATCGGGTGACGGGAGAGGGGGGTTTGGATTATCTCACCCCTTGATGAAAATTCAAGGGTGTACATAATTGGGCGAGGCGTTAAGCTCTCTTGGCGAAAGCTCAAACGAAGCGGTACTGTTTCGTCTCAATTAACCAGATATTATGTTACTGCCCCAACACGCGGTACTTGTTAGCACTGTTTTGTATAAGATAATAAGCCTTGTTTGTTTGTATTCGAATTCGGCACGTGTTGTTTGGAAAATAATTGATCTCGGCGGTTAACGCCCATCGCAGCGTATTCATCTACATGTACATATGTATGTACATACATACATACATATATGTACATACACATCATCATCTTCAGTCATTCACCATCCACAGCTGGATGAAGGCTTCTCCAATCCTCTTCCATTCCTATTTGTCTTGAGCAAGCTGCATCTACTTGACTCCAGATATTATTTTCAATTCATCAGTCCATCGACCATTCGTTCTACTTTGCTTTCTTTCACATCCACTCGGATGCCATTCCAGTATTTCTCGCGTCCATCTGCCATCTATTCTTCTCGCTATGTGTCCACTTCACCTTTTTGACACGTTCCGCTATATATGCCACTTTGGTCATGCTTCTAACCCATGTATTCCTCTTACGATCTCTTCTTGTTGTACCGAGCATACATCTTTCCATGCTTTGCTATGTGCACTGGATTTTACGTAACACTCTTGAATTAAGCATCCACGTTTCAAATTCATACATCATAACTGACAGTACGCATTGTTCGTATGTCTTCTTTTTTAAGCATAGCACGATGTTGGATATAAAAACGATGTTAATTCTTCCAAAAGCGCTCCACCTTTGTTCTATTCATCCTTTTATGTCTTCTTCTTTGCATCCAGTCATGTTGCACCAATTGTTCTAGGTATAAATAATTGTCAACTATATCTATAATATGGTTATCTACTGTGACTACGTTTTGCGTGCAAAATTCGATAAACATAATTTTAGTTTCATTAAAATTTATTCTTAAACTTACTTTCATACTTTCATTGCTTAATTGTGTTAGTCTATTTTGTAAATCTACCGAGTCGCATGCAACTATGTACATGCATATACATAACTACATATGTCGTCCGCAAATCTTAGATGGCTCAACTGCCACCCGATAATATTGACCCCTGTTTTGTGCCAATCCAGCGATCTATCACTTTGCCTATCAACATATGAGCCGTTAAAAATGAGTGGTTTAAGTCCAATTAAAAAAAAATTGCGTTGCGTTGCTTAATTGTGTTAATTTTTTTTTCTAAATCTAGAGTCACATGCAACCACATATAACTATGTATGTACATATGTTGTCAGTGAATCTTTGATGGCTCAAGTGCCTTGCCTTGACATACATGACACACTGCTGGATGAAGACCTCTCTGTCTGTCTTGAGCAATCTACATCCAGTTGACTCCACACATTCTTGTCAATTCATCAGTCAATCGTCCACTCGGTCTACGTTGCTTTCTGTCACATCCTTTCGGATACCATTCCAGTATTTCTCGCGTATACATGTACATATAGTGTCAAATTCAAACCTGCCTCATCCAAGACACGTTCGTCGGAGAAATTGATAATCATTTCGCGCGTTGACGGAACAAATGGGGCGCCATAAGGCCCTCGTGCCGAAATCAAGACGAATGGTTCCTCGCTTTGGGCGATCGCCGTCCGAAATTAATGCCGATATTTCACCGGAAGTCTGCTTCGATATAATTGGGACATATTGCCGGTCGTAAATCAACGCATAAGGTCGACCCGTATCGTCAAAATGTGGGGTGGCAGAGTGGTGCCGATTTTGCCTAGTGAATAATGCGCGGCCATTTAGATCAGCGGTCGCCATTTTAAATCAACGCATCGTCAGCGGTCAGTGGTGTACTCGAGAGCGTATCAAGGACTTTGATCGAGATGTTGGCTACGATTTATTGAAAATTAGCATGAGATACCATCGAAGCATACGCGGTTTAATTAGACAGTTTAATATGGGACATTAATTTCACGTGTAATACACGTAATGACTTATGGGCCATGAGCCTCATATTGTAAGGGGATAATTGCATTATTTTTTTTAATAAATAATCTCTACTACCGACTTTTACAATACATACATAACATGAGCGGTGAATCGATAGGTACTTATTTTAACATAAAATATCAATACGTGGAATAAATTGTAATTCCTATGTAGATATTTTCTGCTCAAGCTTTGCATAACGAATAGCATTCACGTCTTTAAGGGAAAATGAAATTCAATTGTATTCAATGGGGTCTCACATATGTAGGTATCAGAAAATAGTTCGTTGTTTAGCAATATTCAATAACAAATCTGCTTAAATTGTTTCATGGTTTTGACTCTCTTGCTAACTTAAAAACTGTCTAACTAATTAACTATTTAATAAAAATAGCTCAAGAAGCAGTTTATTTGTTAATATTTTTTTAATTGTCTAAATTAGGTGAGGTTAGGTTAGGTTAGGTTGGCTTGAATTAAGTTTTCGCGTAAACCCGATTTTTGTCAATATTTTTTAAAAATATCTACATTAAGTGAGGTTAGGTTAGGTTAGGTAACAAAACGTAATTTAAAGCTAAAATTACAAAATAAAATTAATTATCTATTAGCACTTATACAGAGGTGCTGTTTTAAGGCTGCCCGGAATCCAGCAATTTTGTTTATATTTCTGAGATCTTCTGGCAGTTCATTGTATACAACAACACCCACAAAATTTTTGACTATTAACTTATTCTTACCCCTAGTATTATGAGTCATTATGACTATGTATATTATATCCTCTTATTTTAAGTTGATTCTGTACAAATTCTCTGTAGGAACTATTCTCGAGTCATTTCCTTGGATAATTAATTTTAGAATGAGGCATGACTTTGAAATACAATATCAATGTACAAAACGCGTTCTAAAATAAAGAGTCTACATAGCAACACGTAAAAAATGATATAGGAGATGCACAATGTAATATATTACAATGGTGAAGCGTATTAGGGGTATGGAAGGCAGCATACATAAAAAGACAAGCGTATTATTTACTCACTCGGAATTGTTTGCTCTGTGAGATCATAATGTGGAACCATTTGGAAACGTTTCCCCTTGTTAGCTCAACGTACGAACGTACCCTGAAAGACTTTAAAATACGCATTTCACAATGTATCACGCAACGCGTTATTGTTTCAGCGTCGTCGTTTTCCTTAGGCAAATAAATGTGACACTGTGAAAAAGACGCGCTCGTATTTTCGCAATATTTCATAATGATACGTTTTTACATTAAATGATGCACGAGCGGAATGCGCGGCATATGCCTTCCGAGAAATTGGATTTTTTCCTCTCGAGAATTTGCGCGGTGGAAGTGATCATTTTCGCAGAAAGAATCCACAAGACGCGCAACTTCGTCGCCGAATAATTGATGCCGCGACGAATGCTACTCTCGAGATATTAACGAAACGGCTGAAAATAATAAACAGTCTGAAAAAATACGAAACCGCAAAATCCCGCCGCAATAAATAAGATAGATGTATCTTTATACGTTTTTTTTTTTTGGCGAACGTTAAAATTGTTACTCTTTTCGGTCGGCCTTTATCAGTGGACAAATGAACTTGTTTCGGGCCATAAATTGTTGATGTTTCCTGAAGTCGCTGGGTACGTGGTTTCATTACAGTGCGAGCCTTTGGCGCAATTATAAAAGCCAGCGATGGGGAACCGTTGGCGCGCGTGCCGACACAATGTCCGCAATAAAGTGATGTTAATTTTCACTGTCATCCAACTCATTATCACAGCTTTGGCGTTTAACTTGGGGCACGTTAAACGGTGCAGCCAGTATAACTTGCTTTTAACGTTATAAAATGGTCGATTGAGTTTTTAGCACAATAAATATTTCGTAAAAAGGTTGTTAGTACGGTCTAACTTTCAGTAAAGGAAAGTACGGTCTAGCTTTCAGCAATATGCTCTTTGCTCTACTTTGAAAGTACAGTAGAAACTCGATTATCCGCATTTCACTACACAAAATTATTTAATTGAGAAAAAAACACCTGATTAAATTTATAACTGTCTGTTGCGGCGTAATTCGGGGGAGGGAGTTCAATTGCCAATTTAATAGGCGGAAAGTCAATTTTTCATTTCAATATGCAACGATGAAGATGTCAGTGAGTGGTTAAATTGCGATGCTAACGATCCTGAATTCAAAATTTTGAACGATGACGAGTCTATGTATGTATGTATATAGAACGCACTATTAAATGGACAGGATCCAGAAGATCAGGACGAGATTGATGATAATGAAAATATTAGTCTCTCACACTTTTCAATCCTTAGAGGTTGCTATGAAGTGGTTTGAAAGACGGGGAGAATGTGACTCGATTAATCTTTTATGTTTAAAGATTAATTTCGCTACAAAAAGCAAGCCAACATTTAAGCAAAGGACAATATCCGGATTTTTCAGAATCCGAACTACCTTCATCCCCAATTAGTCCGGACAACCGAGTTTCTACCGTATGTTAAAAGATCAAAGACTTTTAATACATATAATTTCTTGGTATGATTTGTTGTTTGTTTGTAACTATTTTGGCTGTATTGTATTGTATGTGGAATTAATTTAATTTTATATTTTATATTGCACCTTATGAGCTGTGTGTTACTGCTTGATATTAAATAAATAAATAAATACCATACATGTATGTACTACATACAAGTACAAGTCCAACGATGCGCCTTTAATACATACGCGCACATTGTTCTAAACAAAATAATGGATTCAATATTCAGCCGGATGAATTTAATACAAACGGACGATCTTTTTTAATATATTCAGACCTCAAAAGCACACTCCGCATATAAAAGAAAGTAGGAAACGTTGCTTTAGGACTTAAGGGTTAAGGGTGTCGTCAAAAGCTAACGTCGCTTTTATATTCGTTGACGTCACGTCACGCGCCAACGTCGTAACTTTCCGAGCGAACTTACGTCGAAAACGATTCGCCGAATCTCCATGCCTAAGCAGCTTTCGAATTTATGAAATTATTATATAAATACATACGTTATTATATAAATAGAAAGAAAATGTTTACGACATCTGAACGCGAGAGAGCGAGAACATTGTCCCGTTCGGATTCAACCGAAAGTCACGAAAACTATTATATAACTCCTAATTAGGGGGCGTTTACATTAACGCCCATTCCACACGAGGATCTGTTGGATAATAATAGACCAACTACAGAATACTCCAAATAAGAAAAAGCTCACTTTTCTATACAATTTCGAGCAATTATTATATACAGTATTGTTTCATACAGAGTTGGGTATGTACCTGGGTGGGTCTGGGGTGTGTTTTACAACACACGTGAGGTTGATGTCAGAACCGCTCCTGACGAATAATTCAGGGCTGCCCATGATTTCGGCTCGAGACACTGAAAAACAAATAACAGTCATTTTATCATGCGCATTTTCTTTAGTAAAGTGGTTGTGCGTCGTATGTGACACTGACCTACTACGTTGAGTCTGAAAGCTTGGCTGATCTTTGGCTCGGACGATACTTGGCATTCGTAGATCCCCGAGTCTCTGGGTTGTGCTGAAGCAACCCTTAGGGCCCATTCATCGGATCCGTCCGCGTGCAGGGATGAGAATCTCCCATCGGAGCTGTACGCCAAGCCACCCACTGTTAAGATGTGCAGATCTCGTTTTCTTATCCAGGATACCTGTGAATGTTATCGAACGTTAGTTGAATTTCAAAATGAATTGTATCGAGGGTGAAAATGTAGTTTTACACTGACGATAAACGCGGAGCAAGATATCTGTTTTGAACGGGCAATAAAAAAAAATAATTCTATTCAATAACTAATTATTACTTCAACATGGTGAAAAATTTTTTGAAGTAAAACTTCTTTTCGCTCGGTAGAGTAAAAACGGTTCATCCAACATTCCATACAAACGGAGCGAGCGATAAGCTGAGACGCAATATCCCCACTCCTCCAGTTTGGAGGTAGGCTATTGCCCTCTCTCTTGCTCTTTCGCATTCGTGCGAGAGAGAGATCTGCCCCGAAAATTCGAGGGTCCCCGAGTTTAGTAAAACGTTACATCGAAGCGTGGCACGACACGAGAATCAGAGACAGCCAGCGGGTACCCCCACTCCTCGGCTAGACGTCAGGTAGCAGTGAGAACAGTGACTCATTGTGTGAGCGTTTAAAACCACATTTGTGTACACAATTATTTCACATTCACATCTGTATTCCTTCTTGTACATTGCACTTGCTTTAAATTGCAAAGAAGTTTCACTTATATAGTGAGTATTTATCTTCAATGTCAATTTCCGATGAAAAATCAATGGGGGTACTCTTAAATGTGCATTAAATTTACTCGTATGCATTCTAAACAGAGAAAAATAGATTCACATTTTAGTAGTAGAAAATGAGTCTCATTGTACATAAGTGTATCTTCTGTATCTCATTGTTGATAATTGATATCAATAAAATACAATACAAAAGTCCTGTGATTTTTTTTTTACGTTTTACCCATTCTCGATTTTTTTATTAGATTATGAAACTACATATTTCGCGTAATAAATATTATCTTCATTCTGTTTTTCTTAATATTGATCTGTCGTCCCAGACAGCGACTTGTCTTCCTTTATATTGTCTCTAATTTAATATATTATGTATTTTTTTAATGTACATAAAAGCCCTACCAGGTCTATAATAAATAAATATAATCTGTAAGCGTTTTTAATAATAGAAAAATTTATTAAACTTTTAAAGAATGTCCGATGTTGTCTTAAAACAGTCAAAAGCAGACGGTTCAAAAATATGTATTTCGATAAACTTCAACCGTATTTTTAGATTTATATAACATTTTGAATAAAATTAATATTCGAGAATTCTCCCACGAAGAAAATTTTGTGAATTTATATAAATTCGCAATTTTTCGTCGATGAAAATTGTTATAATAATAATAATAATTTTTATTCCAGACGTAAATTTTCCAATGCACTTACTTATGTACATACGTATGTATATAAGAAATAAACAAAAAATTCGAAAGCGAATGCGGAGTAAGCTACCATTCGGCCACAACAGTTTTTATTCACACACACACACACACACACACACACACACACACACACACACACATACAAGAAAAGCTACCAAATTGCACATGTTAAGGTTGGGCCATTAAATAAACGACTCTAGCACTGCACACCGTCAGCGTTTATTTCGCATGCAAAGCAGTTGCACGAGAGCTACGGGGCCACCACTCGTTCGTTTGTTTGCTTGTACAGCGTTTCTTGCAATCGTTAACGACTTGCCTAGAGAGACATCGTCGTCGTCGAAAACACGGGTCCACAGTCTTAATTTAATGCCCAACTCGCCGGAACAGGATTATCGCGGTATACGTGTCCCTGTTTATCTCCCGCACTGCGAAGTAGGGAGAAACAGAATGACGGGGGGTGGGGTGATAATTTATTCGCTAACCGGTCCAGGCCTGCTCTCGTCTGAGCAAATTGGGCCATAGACACGACCGATGATGGTGGTGTCACCTGTGCGAAATGTCTTCATGTTTGCACTGTGTGACGTCGTAGCCAGACCAAACGGTGTGGATCGATATGGCGTAGTAGCCATAATCGTAGCTGTGGCGTAACGGTCTTGTACAACACGAACGTGCCCGTTCGAAGCGGCCGTTGGCTCGCTTCGTTTTTACGATGGCGATTCAAAAGCGATTGCCGATTCACAAAGGCGGTGGAAAACTGCAATGGAACGCTCCGGTGACGCTGGATGACTTAAAATCTGATCAAAATTGAATATGTGGACTGGTGTCAGCAGGTAACTTAGATATCGACTAGGTGAGTTAAAAGTCAACACTGCAGTCTTAAGTTACATTCCATAAACGTGGATGCTGAATTCAAGAATGTTACGTAAGATCCAGTGCACACAGAGAGATGCACGCTTGGTGTAATAAGAAGAGATCGTAAGAGGAACACACGGATAAGAAGCATGACCAAAGTGACAGATATAGCGGATCGTGTGAAGCGAGAAGAATGGATGGCAGATGGACGCGAGAAATACTGGAATGGCACCCGAGAGGATGTGAAAGAAAACAAGGTAGACCGAGTGTAAGATGGGCTGATGAAATGAGAAGAATGTGTGGAGTCAAGTGGATGCAGATCGCTCAAGACAGACACGGATACGACAAATGCGTACTGCCAGTTATGACGTATGAATGTGAAACGTGGATGCTGAATGCAAGATCCAGTGCACGCAAATTAGCATAGAAAGATGTTTGCTTGGTACAACAAGAAGAGATCGAATACATGGGTGAGAAGCATGACCAAAGTGACAGATATAGCGGAACGTGTGAAAAGGTTGAAGTGGCAATGGAAATGGACGCGAGAAATACTGGAATTGTAATCGGGAGGATGTGAAAGAAAGCAAGGTAGACCGAGTGGATGATGGGCTGATAAATTGAGAAGAATGTGTGGAGTCGAGTGGATGCAGATTCCTCAAGACAGACAGGAATATAAGAGGATTGGAGAGGCTTTTATCCAGCAGTGGATGGTGAACGGGTGAAAATGGCGATGACATTAGCTAGTTTTTGTGTTGTTAATGTGGTTTTGTACAACAAAATTGGGAATCAAATTATGTGTAAACTTGGTATATGTATGTCAAAACTTTGGCTAGGGTTTGAACTTGATTTGGTAGGTTTTCTGCTGTTGATGTGATCTTAACGTTGTCGCTTCGTCTTGTGTAAGCACAGCGAGCGGTGATTCAATTTTAGTCCTTGGTACGGTGAAATTTCATTGAAGGCTTTCATAAAATTATTTTCAGCACAGTATAGTCGAGTGTTTCTATTTAAAAGTTTCCACAGACATAAAAGTATAATGTTAACTAAATTTCATTCAATAGAACAAAAAGTGAAGGAAGTGATCCATTATTAATTGGTTTTTCAGCAAAATATATTTTTTGATTGTATACAGATAGAAGAAGAATTTGTCCTTGTAAATTGTCCTAAGCTGATATAATATTGTCGACTCACCCTTGTAGATAAAATAGACTACGTATAAGTAAATACGTAGTACTAAGCCCAAACTAAACTGTCGCACAGCCTTCAATTCGCAAGAGTATACACTATTAAATTGAAAAGGGACAAATCCAGATTGGACGGTGGCAAATCCTGCAATTTTCAAGTACACACACAAACACGGGCCGAAAGACGGACAGAGACAAAGAGCGAAAATCGCAATAAATCAAAAGCGGCCCTAGGATTTTGATATCTGTAACTATGTCCCTTATGGGACGTGTGCTTTTGAAGATATGTCCGCTTTGTGACCGGTTTTCTTCCCCGAAGGTCTCTCCCTCGGGAACCCTCACTCCCTTCAATAAAACTCGTGAATCTTTTACTATAAAGCCTGCTCGGCCGGAATATTCGACGGCAAATTCGGAAACTGACGAATTAATTGCAACAACGTTTCATGCGAAACTTGCGCACATTAATAATGCATGCGTAATGCGAGGCGCACAGTTCGCCCGAGTGACCCGATCCTACAAGGGGTTGGCTGAGCTCACATCAGCTCAAAAGCGTATTATTAAAAGCTACTTGCCGAGAGCCGGGAGAATTAATACCAGACACATCAGCATCGTTCTTATTGTGTAATGCGAAAAGATCAACTTTGAACCAAAGGTAACTTTTGGCGATTAGTGGTAGATTTACGTACATTATTATTTACTTGATACATTGATTACGTACTACCAAGCTTGTCGTAACAAAGAAAAGCATACTTAATATTCCATTTATTCCGTCCAAAAGTATAGATAATAATAATTTGAATTGTTTACTTGAGATGAGGTAAAATTCAACTCAAGGTAGGTAAAATTCATTCTGCCTATCTCTTTATTTTACCGAGAAGGAGGCTTGCGAAAACGAAAAGTAAGTTTCTTAGGAAAATTATTTATTTTTATATCCCAAAAGAAAGCCAACTCTCATTCTGTAACAAATCATAACTTTTATGTATTTCTCTCCGTTTAACGTCTTTTGATTTCTTCCACTCGTTAAAGTCTCATTAAGTATTTAACAAACAATACATTGAAATTTGTACACAATAAACATCTTATTGTATAATCGAAGTACATATGTTCATTGTTGTGATTGTTAAATAATTTATTTGTATCATCGGCAATCTTAACATTAGTAAAACATTGAAAGATTGATATTTTAAATGGGGGCAAAAAGTCAAAGGAGACTTTAGCTACTATACGAGCTGACAACAGCTCAATCGAAACAACACAAAAGAACGCTTAAATCCTCTTATCGTCGTTGACGGAGGAGAAGCGCGACGACAATCTAAACGACGACAATTATAAAAGAAGTATTCGATACGTAATATAATTATTACGGAACGCGTAAATCTTAACGGAATAAATATAAAACTTGAAATATGAGAGGAGAGTGACAGCTCAACCACCCAAGCAACCCACCCAAAAAAAAAAAGCAACCTCCACCGAACTGAGAGTGGGAGTGGGAGGGGTTTTGCTCCTGATCTGTTTTGCTTTCACGTTTTCTCATTTAAATTAACCGTTCTTCACCGGTCCTCATTTGAATTTCACCCAGCAGTCCCTCCTCGATAGCTCCCCATACTTTTTTTCGATGCTCGGCAACCCACAGACCCACCCCCTTTCTCATACCCTAATTCCATTCATTACTTCCACCATCCATCCACATCTTCCGGAAAAGTTTCACCCTTAGTTATCGAGACGAATTTATATTTATATATATACATATATATGTATGTGTAGTACATATATATGTATGTGTAGTACATATATATATATTTTTTGTGTTCGCTGTTCTCTCTTTTGTTTATACATCCGACGACTGGGAATGATTGATGCCGACGCAGTAATGGCGTCACTCGGCGTCGCGACGCGTCATTAATTCGCCATTATTTTTCGATTTGTGCGGTTTCGGGTTGCGACCGACATGCACCCGCAGCCCTCGCTTTACGTCGTTTTGTACATTAACGGCTGTTACGCTTACAAGAAAGAGCGCAAAAAAAAAAAAAATATACATATATATATAACCAACCCCACCCATCCGCCCACCGACCGTCTATAAAGAAACTACCCCGTGTTATCTTATCGTTATCGTTGCGAACGATATTGAGTGGATTATAAGTACGAGAGGGTTTCCTTGATGGTGTGTGTTCCAATATACAAGTAGGGGGTGAGACTGGAGCACGATGAAAAAAAATACAAACGGGTCATCCAAGCTCGTCGTCCCTTAAAAGATGGTAGCTTTTATGATAATGCGTGTCGTATATCTCGTACACTACAGGCTATTTTACGTCAAATCGTTCATGCACTTTTAAATTTGAGGGCTTATAAAGCTCGTTTATATTTATAAGTGGTGCTATTCCGCAAAGGAGTCGATGTTTGCATTGTAGAAACGTTCTGTAGGCATTAAGTTTTGTGCAAGATAGTCACTGTCGTTTTATTTTATTTGACTGTCTGCTTCATCGATAACTAGCCAATAGTGGATTTCAATATTTAAGGCTGAAATTTGATTGTGTAATACCATTTCGACTGCAAAATCTTTGCCTCAGCTTATTGTAGTACAATTCATTATTAAATTTTCGTATCCATTAGGCTTTTAGAATCGAAACTTAATGTTTTTGAATTTTATAAAATCTATATTGAGAGTCATTTTTAATTTACAGAATGCCTTGTCTCAAGAAAACAATTAATAAACTGAGACACATAGGGGAATAAAAATAAATTATTTGAAACTAGTAATCTTCGTCATTTGGCCTATTTTGCACATTTCATCGATGTGAAACAAAGTGCTTTGTATACATGCTGCAGTATCGATATTTACTATGCAACGATTACCTTACAAATATTTGATTTGAAATATCAATGCCAATACCGAAAGCTTCAATGGAAAATAATAAATAAAATATTTATAAGAGGTACGTGATAATCATATTGTATGTAGAGACAGTTGATAGTTATTTATACCTAGGACAATTGGTGAATATAACTGGATGTGAAGAAGAAATAAAACGAAGAATGAAACTAGGATGGAGCGTTTTTGGAAAAATGAACATAGTTTTTAAATCCAACATTTCGCTATGCTTAAAAAAGAAGGCATACGACTAATGCTCACTTGCAGTTATGACGTATGAATGTGAAACGTGGATGCTGCATTTGAGAATGTTATGTAAGATCCAGTGCACATAGAGAAGCATGGAAAGATGTATACTTGTTATAACAAGAAGAGATCGTAAGAGGAATACATGGGTAAGAAGCATGACCAAAGTGGCATATATAGCGGAACGTGTGAAAGAGTTGATGTGGACATACGAAGAATGGATGGCAGAAGGACGCGAGAAATACTGGAATGGTATCCGAGAGTATTTGAAAGAAAGCAAGGTAGACCGAGTGGATGATGGGCTGATGAATTGAGAAGAATGTGTGGAGTACACTGGATGTAGATTGCTCAAGACAGACAGGAATGGAAGAGGATTGGAGAGGCCTTCATCCAGTAGTGGATGGTGAACAGCTGAAAATGATGATGAACAGGTACGTGTTATATAAACAATGAAAATTTACGCACGCGTACACCAAGCCGCTCATATCCATTTTAATAAATACGCCAGAAAAAAAAATACCATACTTTTTTTTTTCGTCGACTCGTCGTACGTTACGGGGTGTACCTACGTTCAGAATTGAAAGAAAAATGTATGCAAATTGAGAATTCCGCTTACACCTCGTCATATATTTAATGCGGAATTTTAAAATTGCCGAGTTTTCGGCCGCCGCGTAATGGGAAATCCGGCACGGACGGGGTTTTCGCATTTTCCTCCCGGCGTGTATTTATGAAAATATATTATAACACTGCCACGGAAAGGGGAGGGTTCGGAGGAAAAGCTCGCTTATTTTGGGACACCCTGTCGCTTATACGTCACCGCTTAACTTATTCGCTCGTAAATAACATTATGCACGTAGGTATGTACGAGTACATGGCGACGACGACGACGACGCGATGAAACCTATGCAAACTTTAATGAGAAGAATTTTCAGATATGACTTTATACTACTCTACTGAAAAGTTTAACTTTTAATTTAAACACATTGCTGCAAAGCGATATTTAGATTTTTACCTCACATTGATATTCATGTATTTCGACAACCTTGGAATGCTAATTCGTGATATTGTTAGGAGGAAATGAAAATTGCGTGGAAAGCGGTAAACCGGATGTCGTATTGTATGTTATTGTACATATGTAATTTCGCGTTACCTTTTAAGTCAAATATACAGATTATAATCAATAGGAGCGTAAGCGCCCGTCAAAATTGTCGGTAATTGAGTTATTATTCATGGCTCATATAACTCGTGTCATAGTATTAAAGTTTATACAATGGAATGATTGATTATGCAGAAAAAATAATAGTAAAATAAACAGAGAAAGACGATGAAAGGAGTATTGATAAAATGCCAACCAATTAAACTATATTGTTTAACAATTTTATCAAACGTGTATTTTAACTGTCAAAAATTTATAAATTTGAATTTTCTGTAAATGTTTGAAACCCTAACTAAAAAAAAAATTTGTATGTTAAAAAAGAAGGATTACAAAAGTGCCATCTGAACTTCGATCACTACCCTATAATGAAAGGTTGAAGAAAATGAGTTTCACATTGTTGGAGACGCGAAGATTAAGAGGCGATCTAATAGAAGTGTATAAAATGATAAATAATAATTATAAATGCCCAATAAAAAAACGTACTTCTCACGTTCAATAAAAACGCACATCTCACTGAGACTCCTAAAAGACAAATCGAACAAAAATGTCAGAGACTCATTCTTTTCAAATAGAGTGGTCAAAGTTTGGAAATGCCAAATCAGCTAGTAACTTCTGAAAATACATATTTCTTTAAAAATCATCTCTATAAGTTTTTGAACATAAATGAATTTTTGTAATCCTTCAAATATAAATAATTAAAAATTGTATGTACATATGTACATATGTATAAATTATAAACAGACCTCTGGGCTACATCGGCTATGCCACCTGCCCATGTATTTTAAATAAATAAATGTGTTAATTTGTAACGACTGATTGATGCTTTGAACAGACATAAGCAGTGATTAAAGTTATATTGAATATTGAATTACCGTTTTTTTTTTTTTTCTTTTTTTTTGATAACACATTAAGAGCGATAGAACGGTCTAAATGCGGAAATCCCTCACTCAAGAGCACTACGTGTGAAGCTTTACGGCGAGGAACAGAGCAAATCGCTTTTCCGAGGATCGGAGTGCGAAAATGCGTCATTTTCGCCGAGGCTTTAACGTCGCCAATTTTCAACCTATGCTGAAAGTGCTCGGGCGTGAAAAATCCCGAGAAAGCTCCGGAAAATCCCTACCTCACACCCCTCGTGTCGACTCTCTTGGACACGTGGATGTTGACAGGTGTAAGGAAGTGGTCTTATCTCAACCTTTCAAAGCCGCTTATTGAATTTGACCCGGGACGAGCCGAGAAAACCTAATGGCAGATTATCGTCTTCGAAACGCGGGTAATCCTCGTACATACACACGCCTACGAGCAATATTAACATAGAATAGTATACGCCATACGGTATCGGTATAGGTGTATTTTTATATAACATTAACACTATAATATATAAACGTCGATATAAATAAGGGTTCGGCCGTTTCGAAAGTGCGACGTGCGCGTATCCCATTACGAATGATCTAGTGTCCATTAAAAATATGAAATATCATCGAATTATATTTTAACGCAACATTAGTCCGTCCCCGACGCATAAGCATATAAATGATATTTTGTGTTTATTTATTTTTTACGTTTTTTTTTTTTATGCACACTGGCCACGGTTTGTAAAGCATACACCATTAATTTTATGGCTCGTTTATAAATTATTCAATGTTTCGCAAAATTGATAAAGAGAATGAGGTATTGTAAAGCACGCGAGCTCATACACGTGTGTGCATAAAATATGTATGTATCCTTTAGGAGTGGTCTTAATAAATTTGGGGTATTGTTGCGGTCGAGGGTTAGAGCGGACATTAACATTCAAGTATCTGTTATTTCAAAATATTATAAAAGGCAACCTTTAAACGAATGAACGGTAATTGAATGGATGCAAAATGAATAAAGAAGATTTTCCCGATAAAAAGAGGTGGCGCGAATAGAAAATTTTAATACGTCAACTTTCTGAAGCAAAAACAATATAACGTCTAATTTTACTTAGACATATCGCGTCCTCGGAGCACAAAGGTGCCATGTCCAAAATAGTAAATTGTCTTAAAGTTTGAACTGGTCATCATAAATCAAATTGTACATATTTAGATGCTATTTCATTGTTATTGTATTTACACGGATAGTTTTTTTTTAATTGCATGCAAAAAGTGCGCACTTGTCACATGTGTGTTCGATGAATACAAGTACTAAAACTTTGTACTTTGTGATTCTAAAAAAATATGACGTCGTTTGGAAATGCCACTTGACTGCCCTGATAGAATAAATTAAAGAGGAACAAAGTTGCATTCATTAATCATTTTCGCAAAATCATGGACATGTCACCTTTGTGCACCGAGGACGCAATATGATAATACAGAAAATATTATAAGAAATGATATTCAATACCGGTAGATAAATTTAAAAAATTTTCTTCACTGAATTTATTATCCTCTTACGTGTATTTCAAACGAAATGAATTTTCGTCATATTGAATTTCTTTTATATTATTTGCAAATCATTATAAAGTTTTCCATTACGGTGGCGATAATAGAATACGGTATTTTTCAAACGAATACAAAGCAATATCACAAACACCGACGACGCTCATTGAAAATTATAATCACTTTTCAGAGACACTACAGTGTATTGTCCGTTGCGAATAAACAGCGCTCGGTCTCTGTCGGAGACTTAATCTTAATAAAACAGAATTAACGTTGAGTCGTTGTGTAAATAGTGGATCAATTGAAATCAATGGTATCTAACCGGAACGAGTTGCCCAGGCCATGTTTATTTAGGACGAACCGTATAAATAAATGAGCGGAGAGATTCCAACGGGCAGAGTATGTACGCAGTGCGAGGATTTTCTTTGGACGCCAAAATTTACATGTCTAGAAGAAAATTGCGTTGTGATTAAAACGGAATACATTACAATATAAAGACTGCAAATGATTAATTCATATATATTAAAACGCACGCCGAGAACTCCCAAATGTACGAGCTTTTGAATGAAAGTCTATACGTGTTGCGAATACGAAAAAAGTATTTTTTCAGATCGCTGATACATTTCAGGGGTGTACCCGAGCGGAAACAAAACGCAAAGAACTCCGACACCGAAATTCGGCAGGATGATTCGCGTAAATACAAATCCGACCTATTGTTTGCCGCTGTTCGACAATGGCAAAGTAAACTTTCCACTGTCTACACGTGCTACACAAAGAAGAATTCGCGAAAAAAAAAGGAAAAAAAGGAAATCGGTCAATTGTCCAACCGTGCTATTGTTCTGTACGCGAGCGTAAACGTCGGTCATACATTCCATGAATAAATAATTCATGGCTCACCCTGTATTGTTTGCGAAGCGCGCTGAAAATGTCCAGGTGTGCTCGTTCCTGTTTTTTTTTGTTCCCACATCTATATGATAATAAAAGTCGTGTTTTTCACAAAAAGAACGAAAAAGGAAAAACGTGTTGTTTGGCATCATTTTTTTTTTAAGTACGATGCTTAAGATGAAATATAACCTTTTGTTTTTTAGATAACGAGGAAAAATCTTTCCAATGATGTAATCGGCCGTTGATGAATACTGACGTTCGTTAATTGATAGGAATCTCGTTCGATTACGATCCCGAAAGCGAACGCGAAAATAAGGGTGTGTAATGTCGGGTCGAAGATCGAAGCAAGCCGACCGAGACAAATATGATTAATGAATTCTAATACAAAGCACAAAGGATATCATCCGGAGGCGTTTCCCAGGATTTTGGGAATATTATTCGACTAGGGATATATGTATGTGTGTATTTTTTTTTGTTCGTTGCGTTCGTATCCTTCGACGCACACAAACGGCACGCGGTTTCAATATTTTCCCTTTGGAAACCTATTAAGCTCTCGATGCCGCCACTAACGAGAAAAGCTCGCGAAAGCCAACTCAGATGACTTGCCGTTTGCCGGAAAAACGCCTAGGAAAATTCGACGCTCCTTTTTCTCGCTCGCCTCTTTCTTTCGATTCGATTTTTCTCTACGAAAAGCCAATGCGGATGTAAAAAGTTATTTTTCCATTTTCCTCGCTCCGCTCCTCCGTTCTTATCTGAAAATCTATTCATTGTTTGTTTTTATTAGATGCGAATAAATTTTATACTATGTAATATATAAATTTTGTAATAAAGTATGTATGTAATAAAGAAATTTCGTAATATTCTAAGAAAAAGTTTTAAAATATATAAACTATTAATACTGTTTCATTTATGTACATAATTTACTAATTTTAGTGAACTTGATAATAATAGCTAACAAAAAAGACACAAATTATGGTAAAATAGTTTGCATAACTTTCGCTTATAAAAGCAACCATTATTTTTATTTCCAAGTATTTTTTGTAATGTTTGATATTGTCTGCGTAATCTTATAAAATTTATATTCACGAGATAACGAGATAAAATAACATTTAATGTTTTGTATATTCGTATGCAGAATGGGTGTTGCTCACCATTTGAAACATAGTGAATTTTTTCGACATTTCATTTTGTGGAAGTTTGCAAAGCCTCGATGAAAAAAAATATGGATAAAGTAAAAAAATATAACGATGAATATTGAAAACGTGATATTTTGCAGTATCTTCGGTTTTTTTTATTCAAGTGCTATCCATTTTCCGGATGAAAATTTACCGCACAATACCGATGCAAACTCGTAGAAAATCGTTCGAAATAAACAAGCCGGTGACGGAAATCGAATTTCTTTTATCCTCGAATAGAAAAATCAAAATGTACACAGTGAATATGTGAAAAGTCGCAATGTTTCGTAATGGAAAATATTCAGTTCGATTCACAGTCAACGCGCGTTTGTTTATTTGGCCTGTACATAATTCACCCGGTTAATCGTCTACAAAATTAGCAACATTAAAGCAGAATATCTTTAGAACATTTCCAACCCATATGAGATAAGATAATGTCGTGTACGTGCGTCGTCTCGCATTTTTGAAAAGTGCGCAAGCCGCCGAAGATTATCCGCGAAATCAAGCGTAAATAAACGCAAACGAGCGCTATTGTTTAGGTTCTCGTGTTTTTGGCGTGGAATTTCAGCGCGATATGCCAACTAGGAATCCTAAGACGCACTTCATAAAAGGGCGAGTTTTATGCAAATTCATGCAAAAGCGTACTTAAATTAGCATTTAATTTCTGAAACGTTAAAAGTTACTAATCTGACCCTGCACACACCGCAGTCACGCGGACACAATCGCACATACACGTGCACATACATATGAACATACATATATATGTAGGTATATGCACATAACATTAACCAGATATTCTAAAACAGTAATGGACAACCCGTGGCCCGCGGGCCGCATGCGGCCCGAAATGACATGTCTTGCGGCCCAAAATGACAAAATTCTATGTTTGATATGTAAACAAATTATGCAGTAGCAAAGGAATATATGTAGGTACATAATCAGAATCGTCACTAACAGAAAACCATACAGTGCTGTTTTATTTTTATTTTTATTTAGTACCACTATTTTTTCACGGGTAGAGATTTGCGACTAAAATTCATTTTTTTACAAATGTCTCACACTCTCTGCAATGCAGTTGCAGGCTATTTAAAAAAACAATTGTTTTCAAGACTCGCATTTTAGTGTTAGTTCTCCCTAAAATTTTGTCAATGCACAACGTTTACGAAACAATATTGAAAATTCGCCCATTTATTTATAATAGCAGAAAACATTAAAAAACAGGTCAGAGCCTGTCTTGAAGAAATCGATGCTGAATGTAATTGATCTATTGTACTACTGCGAAGTTCGTTGGTTTTGAATAGGCAAGGTTTTGAATAGATTTGTGTTTTTTCCTTTTTAACAAAGGAAAGTCTATGGATATTTTGGAAGATCCTGTGTGACTTGGCATTTCTGACAAATATTACAACACACCTTAATTATATGAATCTTTGATTGCAAGGGAAAAATAATTACATCTCAGACTTTCAGGAAAAACTTAAATTGTTTCATTCACAGCTGAGAGAAAATATTTTTCCGCACTGCAAAGAAATGTTATACTTACATGGCATTGATTCCAGCCAAAAGTATGCTTGCCACATCATCCGAATTCAAGAATCTTTTGAAAGGAGATTTTGTGCATCCCGTGAACAATTAGAAGATGGATAAATTGGCCCTTCTATCAAATTGATTGTGCAACACTGTTCTAAAAGATTACTCTCTGTACTCTTTGCAGAGTCTTAGAATTTAATGTAATTTTTTTCCGGTTTAACTGACAGTTTGTATTTGCAGTTATTATCTACATACATATATATATATGTATATACAACTTATGGTGAATCTTTTAATATCTACATACATACATATGTACATATATTATATAGAAGGAAATCAAATGTAAATTTATAATTTTATGAAATTCAAACTATAACGTAACATAAGTTGTAATAATTACGGTAAGAACTGAACATTTTGACTAATTATTCACGAAAGCTTTTGATTGGTCTAAATTTTCCTACATAATCATAGAAGTGACACTTGAGTAATTAACTTAAGTAATTAAATTAGTGTTTGTATTTTGACTTTTTATTTTAATACGATTAAATTGTAATCATACGAATGAAATAACGTATGACTTTTTGAGTCAAATTCACAATATTGTTAAATTGAATTTAAATTGACCACTTTTGTCATCACGTCCGACAGTGGATGAATGAAAAATAATATCAATTTCGATTAAACGTTCTCGTGTTATCCCCCATAGAAGTGAAAAATTTCATTTCGGTGATAATAACGCGACCGGAAATGGTAGTCTATTAAATGTCTGATGAGTTTATTCATCAAATTTTAAATATTTGTAGTTTATATTAAATTAAATGAATTTTTAAAAAATGGTTCATTTCGTTCAATAATTATTCACTGTAACCAAATTAAATGAGTGTTTTCAATCAAAATGTCGTTGAAAATAAATTAAAAATTGTGACATTTTCTGTACACGCATCTTGGCTATATTTACTTATTTTCTTTGTTATTGAGTAATTCGCTCGATATTCAACACTTAAGTATATTAGAAAATCTGAAGGCCTGGCTTAGTTCGTTTGGTCGAAGAGCAATTAGTAAGTAACGAACGATACTATAATAATAACTTGTATCGAGTTCAATCACGAGGAAAACTCTTTCAGAAACAATTTCCAATTCAGCAGTCCTCGATTGGTTTTCGTATCGATATAAGCCATCAATTCATGCTCTCGCTATAGCGAAAGCAATATCTCGCAATTGTATTAAAATAAGAAAGAGCCCACTTCAATTTTTGTATCACATCTACATATATATTGTACTTAGTGTTACTCGTATCGAGAGTGCTTAAAGTACAGTTATTACATTCAATAATGGTAATCGTCGTTTTCGAATGTGATTTATGGATAATTTCATTTTTTAATAGTACAAGAACCACCATCGGTAGTGGAATAATTGCAGAATGAAAATCGTTCACAATTTTAAAAAGAAAAATCGACAAAACGGCAAAATGAAAAATTAAATCCATCGGGCGTTCGCTAATAATACGTTTCGCGTGCCGGGGAGGTGCGGCTGTGGAAAACGCGCTTTTCCACGGCGACATGGAAAGACGCCGAGGGGAAAGCTCGACCGGAAAAACCGGTGGAAAACTCGAGCCGTTAATCACGGCCACAAATGGGAAGCCTTGTTCGGCGAAACCGAGTCTACCACTATAATTATACGTGTTGACGCATTGTTCGATATAAATAAACACTTTGAAAAATACCTCGTACACTGCACTATTACGGCATAAACGCACGTCAAAAATAGCTGCGAGCAATTTGCTTTGTCGGGTCTTTGGCTAATTATATTTCATTCTTATTTTATTTTTTATAGCGCACATGCACACAAATTATTAATATCAAACGTTACCTCCACAGATACTCTCCGGCAGTTTCCAGTTACTTTCCAAAAGGGGAACAAAGACACGCAAGGGGAAATTCGTTGGTGGATAAGAATAATATTAGGTGTTTTCAATTTTGTGTGGCCAACTTGACAAATTCTGATATAATATGGTTGATCTAGATTTACTAATATCCAAATATTGCCAGCAGCGATAACAATCGTCCAACCCATTCCAACCTTTGCGCAAGAGCTTAATGTTCTACTTTTGAGCTTTCTTCTGGCTTTTACATCATCATCATTTTCAGCCATTCACCATCAACTGTTGGATGAAGGCCTCCCCAATCCCTTTCCATTCATGTCTGTCTTGAACAATCTGCATCCTTTTGACTTCACACATTCATCAGCCCATCTTCTACTCGGTCTGCCTTGCCTTCTTTCACATCCTCTCGGATACCATTCCAGTATTCCATTCCATTCTTCTTGATGTGTGTCCAGCCTATTGCCACTTCAACTGTTTCACACGTTTTGCTATATCTGCCACTTTGGTCATACTTCTTACCTATGTATCCTTTTACGATCTGTTCTCGTTATACCAAGCATACATATTTCCATGCTTCTGTATGCACTGGATCTTACGTAGGATTCTTGAATTTAGCTGGCTTAAGGGCACACCGCTTCAAAATTGCGTATGAAAACCTAGCGCGGCAAACCTAGCAAATTTCGCTAGTGCACCAACTTGTGCAGCGTTGGTTTCTGTTACTCTGACATAAGTTATCAAACTACCATCTGTCACCTCGCATTCGGAACGTTTGTATTTCACTCACAATTCTCAAGTCAGAGTTATTTACATACAACTTTTCCACAAACGTCATCGAAATCGGCGAAATCGCTGGAATTCAGCGGAAAATCCTTCTTAATGTAGACGCGTATTCAGTCAACTTTAACAGTCAAGTCTAACTTTATTAATTGCGAATTTGTGTCAATTCTATTAATAATCAATTGTTTTTGCACTACTTTACGTAATACATATATCTATTATAACATCTAACAAATATAAAATGGACGTATATAATCGCCCCCGCCACCCCCTACGCCTGTTTCAAGGCAAACTAAAGTTTTCACCAGGTGGTTATTCTCGAATATTTAGCGGTTAAAGCCAACTTTGCTGTCACGCATTCTGTTTGGCTTATTAACTGAATAAATCGCGGCTATGCAATACAACTCCCCACCATACCACCCTTGAGATTTTCCTATGTGTTCGCAGTGGTGTGCGGGAGCCATTATATAAATATGTATGTAAGTACATTGAGTGAACAGTTTGAACGTAACGTAACAAGACAAGCATCGCATTTACATAATACATCGAGAGTAAGCGCGAATCGAATTTGTTGACGGGGTATGTAAGGTCGAGCTTCGAGAGCTGCAAATTTTAGCAATGCGAAAGCTCGAGCTTTCAGGTTTGTTCTACGGCCCGACGATGAAATTATCCAAACGACTTTTATTAAACCGCTCGGCTCGTGAAATGGAGCGGCTGCCGCAGACCGCAAATAACGAAACTTGCCAACGACCGATGCGCGTACCTAATATAGAGACTTGGTGGAACAATGGCGAAATCATTAAAACGATATTACACACCGGGTAGCCGGAGGACGGGGTGAGTTTTGGGAGCACACTCGAAGGGTGTGTAAGGAAGATGGGCCTGAGATACTTGGCCGAAGAAATTCGAGGCATCTCGGATCTCCTTTGATCAATTTGAGGGTTGTTCTGTGGGACGCGAGCGCGCCAAATGTGAGAATATCAAAGGTGATGTGGGACCGTTCGCTTTGATACCCCTGCTTTTGTTGTTTGATATTGACGCACACGTAAAGGCTTTAATCTTGTTCTCGATCGTTGTCTAGAAACGGATACCGCCTTAGCCGTGTAAAAATACAAGCAGCATTCGACAAACTAGTAGAATATACTGGAGTAATATCAATTATATTGTAGTGTATGTACATATTATATAATAGAATGACACTATGACTTTTCTAAACTATATCAAATAATATTACTAAAATTACTCATACCGTCATTTGTTGTCATTATTAAATAATTATACTTTTGCAGAGTGCTTACGTTCGAATTTGCGCTCGCTAACGTAAATGAGCCATTAGAATTTTCAACTTCCAATAAATATTTTTTTTGTATCAATAGTTTTGAAACAAAGTTTCAACGACTTTTTGACAAGTTCTCCGTGGCCGATGAGAATTTAATAGTTACAAAACCAACTTTCATAGCATTCCAACATGCAATAAATACTTTATTATTTTTTTTATATAATATAAAATATGAAACTCTCTAATCGAAAGTCCCATTCTTATTCATTCGACTCTTCGTTTAAAAGTACCGGTAAGTGCTACCAGTTATCGATTTTTATTAGATAATGTAAACATTATTATATATTCACGTAAACATTATTATAATCTTCATTCTCCCATCCCCAAAATGATTAGATATGGTAATAAATACTCTGATTTTATTGATTTTTTAAATATTAATCAGTCCTCCGTAAGGCAACGACTCATTTCTTTATTTATCAATTCAACATAATTTATTTATTAGTTTTTTTTCTTTATGTTTTCTCTGTATAATATGTTATGTATTATCTACATATGTACATACATACGTACATATGTATGTAAAAGCCCTAATACATAGGTGTATAAGAAATAAATAAATAAATAACCATATTCAAACTACGAAAGTATTCTTAAACTATCCAATGAAATGGTTTCATAAAAAGCTCTGGAATGTTAGATTACATGATGTATTTTAAAAATAATTTTATTACATAATACTATGCTAAATTGTGTTTATATAACATTTGACTTTATATTGAATGAAAGTTTTTAACAACCCATCGATACACCTGACTCGATAGCTATCCGTTGTACAAACACCATTCACGAGATGGTGATCGGCGAGACAAAGTCACGAGATGGCATGTAATTGATGAAATTCATGATCCGAGTGTTCAATTTCCTTTACAAAGACAAGGAAACGCACGTTTCGAGCCCAATCGAATTCGTTTGGGAACCGATGTGTCCTCGCAGAATGTCGGCAAAGGGATTACGAGTTGCGAAACAATGCGATCGAATTCGCCCAATTGGCGCAACCCACCTATTGAAAATACAATATTGATGCGACCTCGAGCTTTAGCAGCTTTTCAAAAAAATATTCGGCAACTTTTTCGACCGGAACGAACACGTTTCGCCGAAAACAATTTCGATTCGCGTGCGCGTCTGCGTACATAAATGTATACAACTGCCCGCGAATTTATACGTGTGTTTTTTTCGTGTACAACGTAAATAAAATGCAAATCGGAGTTCAGAATCAAAATCGATTTCGAAACGGAATTGTTATCGATATTTGCCAATTTCAATGTACAATGTTACCGGTTAACGTGTTGTGTCGGAAGGGAGACCGAACTGACTGATGATTGACGGCAAACAACTCGCTTTTTGTAAACACCCGGTGATTTATTTTCATTTTTGCGTCGGGCATCACGCATAAAATAATACAAAAAATTGTTATTTTTGGTTTTACGTATAGAACTTTACTGACAACTCACATAGCGAACCCGATATATAGAAACCGAAAGAGTAAACTGGTTGATGTATTCGTTAAAATTTTTGACGTCTAATGTCTATCAAAAGAAACAGAAACAAATTTTCTTTAATTATTTGAACATATGTATGTACATAGTCACGTTAGTCAGTAATAGAATTAAATTTATTTGTGTAATAACTTTTTTAATAATAAAAGAGCGATTTAATAAGTAATTCATTAAGACTTACTACTTACGTTAGTATGGCATGTTCTAATTTAATACTATTAGCACTAAGTTTAATTATTTACATACAATGGCTATTTTGATCGTGGTGTATTATAGGTGAACGAACGGTCTATGAAAACCATTCATAAGGGATTATTTTGACTCGAACGATTCCTGAAGCACACATTCCGTAGTCCAATTACAAAGATTGTTTTACATCCTAGACGTACAATAGTCATCGAATAATCTTTCACGAAAATATATGTAGCGAGAGCTAATTTATCAAAAAAAGAAATGCGTATACAATTTTATTTCACTGTCATTGTTGATTTCCCAACGGGTACTACACTGGTACTACACTGGTATTGTTATAAAATATTATAAGAATTTATATACATATGTATGTAACGGTTTTGATCACTAGAAATATATATACATACTTACTTGATGATTATGTGACCTAATCCGATGTAATCTACAATTCAACATTCACGCTTCTATAGCCTATGTACATACATATGTATGTATTTCCTACGTTAAAGATAGACTTTATTGGGTTAACGGTCATCTGCAATATTTACACGTGGCACGCTACACGCGTGACTTGTAACACGTGACGATGATGTGCAACATTTGACACGCAACACTACACGTCACACGTCCTGCCACTGATTTTTGACAAATGGCTTTCGCAAGAAAATTGCGCACTGTGGCGTCGGTGAAAGCTCACTTTGCCCATTGTCAGCAAGGCGTAGAGCCTAATTGATGGATGATTTTGTTTCGCCTCGAGTGTGTTCTAATTTGGTTGTCCGTCCGTCTGTCCCGCGCGCGGACGTGACGGTGATTTATGTTAGGAATTAAACAGGAAAATAAAATAAAAAAAAAAAAAAAAAAAAAGCTCCGAAGAGGGCACTCGCAATTATTAGGTTAAAAAATTTCAGTTGAATGTTTGAAGACGTGATGAATGGGCAAAGTAACATTTTCCGCATTGGGATTTCCCAATTCACATTATTTGAAGTGTGAATTATTTTCAACATTTAAGGTTTGATCCGAAAGACGTTGGAATGGGAATTAATGTTTAAATCGCAATAAAAGGCCCGTTATTTATAAATTAGTAATGAATTTCAGGAGGCGGACAAAGTTCTTCAAAGTTTCAAAGATTCGTTTGAAATGAAATGAAAATCCTTTGTAATTGAGTATGAATTAAAGCTTTTGCGCTTTTAAATAAAATTCATTATATGCATACGCTGCGAGTTGAGATTAGTTGTTTTAAAATTAAATAATATTTAAAATCGAACCGTGGTGTTTTTTGCGACGTACTCTTGTATCGGTCAGAAAATTTAATTTATATACATACATATTTCAGACATTTGATGAAATTTAAAATATTCAAATGATAACGAATACTATTATTATTATTTAACCAAAAATGAAAATATATTAGTGAGAGAGCGTGACGTTGTAAATTGAATTTGCAAAAGTTTCTTTTAGGAAATTATAGCTTGTTTCGAGTTTGAAAATGTGGAATTTGCTAGGAAAATACCGCTGTAAACTTTTACGCTGTGTTGATTTTGACTTTTCTCATTAGTTTCAGCCGAAAATTGTATGTATAAGTTCGTGTATAAGATATACGCTTAACGCAAATGAGCTATAATATGCCATGAGTCGTTGGGAAAACAGCCTATGTATGTATAACTATGTAGTATTAAATTCACCTCGATACACCTGCTAATAATAAAATACTGTGTCGACCTGGCACTTTGGTAATTCCACATTGTTTTTTTTGCTTTATGATATCTTGCTTTCACGATAAATCGACAAGGCTTTAATTTTGAATAAAAATGGATAGATAAGAGTTTTACTTACCGCCCTATCGGCAAGGTTCCTGACCCTACAGTGCAGATAGGCCGTTTGGCCTACTGCTGCTGTCACCTCCCTCTTGGTAGAGTTGTCAAAGTAGGGCTGCTGGAAAGGATCCCAGCTAGCCGCGCTCGCACCTGAAACAAAACGAAACAGTCAAAGGGTTATCGGGTTTGTACGCGTGTCGAGAATAACTCTCGGGTTAAAGCGTATTCAAATGATACGCGTCGCGTATATACCGTGTGAAATACATATATGTATGTATGTATGTACATATATGAGCTAATTCTAATCCCAAATAATTAATGTAAGCTTATATATAGGTATGTATGTATGTATACAAAAATGCTTACAAATAAATTCAATGTTAAACATATTTTAAAATTAAAACAAAATCACGCAAATGTATTGGTCGATTAATGTATTTTAATTTTGTAAGTATTTGAGAATAATTTGTATGATGAATGAATTAGTGTACATAAATCTATTGTTCGTCATCGTTATGATAGATAGTTTGACGAGAAATGTCACCGTTTGACATTTGCCACAATACAGTGTTATTATTCACTGAGTCGATGAGTGATGATCGTTTTCATTTATAAATAAATATACACTGTCGGTATATAATTTAAATGTTACTTCAAAAATATTCAATATAAACAAAATGTCGTAGTATGTACATGTGTATAATATGCGGTATACTCTGTAGGTTACTCTCTCTGCATTTTAGTCAAAACAAATTTTGGCTTTATTCGTGAGACCGGGAAAAATGTGACCCTTTGGACGCGAGCCAAGAAATAAGCCAAGTTTTGCCAATAAACTGATATTATTAAAGAAAATTGGATAAAACGGGAGACAAAGCCGTAAAGGTTAACCAGACGTCTATTGTAATTTTTATTTCCTCTTGCATACATTTAACGTGTATACCTTTTATTTAAAAAAAATGTGTATATTCCACAGATGAATTTCATTTGTTCAACTCTCTCCCCGTGTAATTAATACTGTCGTAATTCAATTTGTCGGAGCTGTATTTCGGCGGTTTTATTAATTTAAATTTTGGAGTGTCCCTTGAATAAGCTCGTTTGAGTCTCACTTTTATCGTCTCCAAATAGGATTATTAAAAAAAAAAAAAGATTTGAGGTAATGTCATTAGCGTCCCCCCCTCCCCCCCCCTTTCTCTGCCTATTCCTCTCTGTTTCTCGTTAGTGGTCCTCTTATTCTGTGCGGTGAATTTTCAGTTTCATCATTGGACGAGATAATTTACACACAAAGCTCTAACGAATCCATTGAAACCGGTACCACGGCATTTTAGTTTAGGACATTGTGCGTAATGCATATTTAATTGACAATCAATTAAGCTCGTTTTACGCGCACACAGTAACTATTTAAAGAATTTGATTAATTCTCGATACGAGTGAGAACGTTTCCACGGATGTTCAATTGGCGATATGGATCAATTTGACGTTGAAAATTAGACACAGAGATATATGTATTTATGTATGTACATACATATGTATATACATACATATATAGATGAATACAATTAAGCAAAGAAAGCAGGCAAGTAGGCTTAAACATTAATGATGAAGAATGAAACTAGAATGGAGTGCTTTTGGAAGAATTAACATTCCGTTATGCTTAAAAAAGAAGGCATACTGCCAGTTATGACGTATGGATGTGAAACGTGGATGCTGGATTCAAGACTGTTACGTAAGATCCAATGCACATAGAGAAGCATGGTATAACAAGATGTGTGCTTGGTATAACAAGAAAAGATCGTTACATTAATACATGGGTTTCAAGAAGCATGACCAAAGTGGCAGATATAACGGAACGTGTGAAAAAGTTGGATTGGAGACATAGCGAGAAGAATGGATGGCAAATGGACGCGAGAAATACTGGAATGGTATACGAAAGAATGTGAAAGAAAGCAAGGTAGTGGACGATGGGTTGATGAATTGAGAATAATGTGTGGAATCGAGTGGATGCAGATTGCTCAAGGCAGACAGGAATAGAAAAGGATTGGAGAGGCCTTCATCCAGCAGTGGATGGTGAACGGCTGAAAATGATGATGCTATATGTATATGTATGTAAGTTTAACACCAGTTTTGGACCAGCTCTCGGATAGTTGTTATGTGACTTAACGTCACGCGATCGGAGTTTCAACAGCCACCTTAGTACATTTGACATTTTTGGCTTTGACAATCGTTCGCATGTTATAAAAGTTATTATGGAGTACGCAATGATTGATTGCAATACGTAATAAGATGTATTGCCGAAAGGTGAATATGTAAATGCGTGGTAATGGATGGGCTTGCATGGTGTATTTTTATTTTTTTTTTGAGGGAAAGTTCCGAAGAGGGTGGCTCACGTTTGGATGGGTCTCTCTTGACGAATGACAGCGACAGCCCGAGGAATGATAAGGACGGAACTGACGTCGGTTTTCCCACCCGTCCTTGTCTAGGATATGATCGATGGTCCGGATATTCAACACCGTGGTTTCCGTAAGCTCAGGATTAGCCGGGGTGGTGGAGATATCGTGGGGGATGAGAGGTGGGAAACACGGACGAAAGTCGGTCGGCAAGGAAAGATGTCGAAATTTATGTGGCACCGTGTAATCCGGTTGTAAGCGCCAATAGCAGATTATTACCACGATGGATGGTCAGCGATAATCGAACAGACAAAATGCGAGTAGGTTACGTAATACGTAACGATACGATCTATGTACATATGTATGTATGTATACCGCCAGGGATGAAATGCGTGCTGTCTTGGTGGTGTGGCATTTTACATGTCGATTATTATTATATTTGTGTTATGTATATGGAATAAAAAAAGATCAAAGTGTTCCAGGAGGAATTGAATAAATTGGAATATGTCAATATGTACCTATGATATCTTGTCGCAAGGAGTGCGAGTAAATCGAAAATTCAAATTTTCAATTTACGATATGTTAGAGTTTAGATGATTTATTTTTATAAGCTCTTGATTTTTTATCTGATTTTTAAAAATATATACATAATTGGACGCTATGGAATTTAATATTTAATAAATTGGAATATGTCAATATACCTATGGTATCCTGCCGTAAGGAGTGCGAGTAAATTGAAAATTCGAATTTTCAATTTACGATATGTTAGAGTTTAGATGATTTATTTTTATAAGCCCTTGATTTTTTTATCTGATTTTTTAAAATTTAATTGGACGCTATGGAATTTAATCTATATATGTACATATATATAAAAATCAATGTCTGTTTGTTTGTCTCTTATGTATAGGCTCCTAAACCACTCAACCGATCGCGATGAAACTTTCAGGACTTATTGTGATCATGCCGGGGATAGTTCCTGTGATCTAAATCTGAAAAAAACGGGAACGGGCCGGGCCTGATAACGTACTAGGAACGGGAACGGGATCGGAAACGGGCCTGCTCACGCGTCAGAAAACGTACTAGGAACGGGAACGGGAACGGGAACGGGATCGGGCAATGCAACGCATGCCGGGTCAGCTAGTAATTAATACAAATTGAATTTGGTGTATGTCGATACTATGTATGTGCATATGTATGTACATTGTTCGATCATCTAATGCTCAATGCTATATAGGAATTATATGTACGTATGTAAATGTCGAAAGGTGATTCCACTTTTATTCCAGATACTTTAACTTTAGCACAATTTCAATAGAAGAAGTAAATAATTTTTTTAATGAGATATTTAAAATGTAACACATACATACATACATACATATGTATGTATGTGTTACATTTTAAAAATCTTCTTCCATTCCCGTCTTGAGCCATTTGCATCCACTTGACTCCACACATTCTTCTCAATTCACAGCCCATCTTCCACTCAGTCTACTTCGATTTATTTCATATCCTCTCGGATACCATTCCAGTATTTCTTGCGTTCATCTGTCATCCATTCTTCTCGCTATGTGTCCACTCCAACTTTTTCACACGTTCTGCTATATCTGCCATGCTTAATTCAAGAATGTTACGTAAGATCCAGTCTACACAGAGAAGCATGGAAAGATGTGTTTGGTATAACAAGAAGAGATCGTAAGTGGAATACATGGGTAAGAAGCATGACTATAGCGCAGCGCATGAAAAAGTTGAAGTGGCAATGGGCTGGACACATGAATGGATGACAGATGGACGCGAGAAATACTGGAATGGAATTCGAGAGATGTGAAAGAAAGCAAGGTAGACCGAGTGGACGATGGGCTGATGAGTCAGATTGCTCAAGGTAGATAGGAATGGAAGAGGATTGGAGGCCTTCATCCAGCAGTGGATGGTGAACGACTGAAGGTCTGAACTTCAACCATAAACATTGTGCAATCGAAAATAGGACACATTGTAAATTATATGCTTTGTTAAATCGTGAAGTTGTAACAACCTAATATTATTTCTTTATTGCAATACCAGGCTTTCCTTCCCACGATCGATTAATTAGCTCTCATTGTCTGTCCGCAATTCATTAATGTGGAGCTCATAAAGTCATTAAGCAGAGAGGGTTAAATTTATATATGGACAAGCATTGTAGATATAGAACATGTACATACATACATACATATATGTACATACATAGATATGCCACTTCATACTTTTCGGTCGACAAAAATTGTCGCAAGAGTAGGGATGAATGGACAGAACCCGAGACTCGAATAACAAAGAAGTGACCTTTTATTTTTTCAACACTTCGACTCCTACAACGAGGATTTTTATACCTGAGTGTTTTAGTTTTAGAGTCGGAACATTTTTAGAGCGTGAGGGCATATCTAATCTATTCTACATCTACCTACTAGTGTAAGCCCGCTGAATATCAACGAATGTTTGTGTGTTGAGTATATGTGTATTTAATAGTTTTTATAGTTGTTGCATAGATGGCGCTTTATAATACAACACGTAACAATTTAGCAAAGTCGTGAGCCTATTAAGATATTAATATTTTCAAATCGTAGCAGGCCCGTCATCGCCTACGTTGAATGAGAGTGTTAGCACGATTCATCCCAACCTAGTGATTACGGGTTCAAATCCCACTCGCGCGCGGACGGTTCGTGTCTTTTAATCATTTACCGAGGCGAGCGTTATCAGCAGATAGACAGACAGATGGATTTTGGCTATTATATACATACATATATAACTAGTGTAAGTCCGTTGAATATCAACTAAGCGGTTTCTCATCACCCGTAGTGAAAAATAATATTAAATTTAATAGCTTTTATAATTATTGTATAGATGGCGCTTTATAATACAACACGTAACAATTTAGCAAAGTCGCGAACACTTTAAGATTTAACATTGGCCAATTATAGCACGTACATCATCGCCTCCGTTTGGAAGAGAAATAGTGTAACACGATTCCTCCCAACCTGGCGATACCGGGTTCAAATCCGACTCGCGCGACGTTCTAGTTTTTTTTAAATTATCTACCGAGGCGAGCGTTATCAGCAGACAGACACACACACAGACAGACAGACAGACGGAATAGGGCTATTACATAATATGATGTGGACAAGTGAAAAAATCACCATACGTCCTCAATTTTCACGGTCAATGTTATAAAAATATAATTTAGGTACTTACCAACGGCGAGCAATAGAAGGCGCAGTAGAAGCGCGCGGCCCGCACTCCAGACATACTTCCTCATTCCATGTAAACTCCAGATGTATCCAGGCAGTTTGCAGAATCGGCCAGAGACGGTTGCAGCATCAGCACATCAACGTCTCTTCGCCTCCATGACCTCACTTGATAACGCTATGCGCGCGCATGGCCGCCGCCCCAAAGTTTGAGAAGCTGTGGCCGAGCGTGATAACGCTAACCTTACTGTGTCCACATACTAAACCCACACCGACAGTTAAGTAATTGACAATTTACAGTCGATCTCAATTAAAATTCGGTCGACGTGACTGCAGCCGCTCGTTCACATCCTCCGCGTCCACTTCGAACGTGCTCTGAAACAAAATAATAATACAGAGTTAACCCTTCGGGTCGTCCAAATCGATATAACGGAATTAGAACGCTAATATTCCAATTAAGGCGAGTTGGAATTGGGTTGTTATCAACCACGCCAAACTTTACTCGCACCACTAGGACCCAAACGGCGGGTAAGAAGATCGCCAATGGTAATATCTAAGGGGTTGCAGGGTGCATTAGTTGCGGAAAGGATAAATGCCATAAGCCAGGACGCAAATATTGTGCCACGTATTGCGCAAAATTGCGGTTGCCGTTTGGCTTTGTTGCTAATTAAGCAATTTTTCAATACGAACATACATAAGCTTAACCGCTTACTGAGTGCTCGTAGCACGTAGCTTGGAAACGTAAATGATTCGATTCCAAAGGATTATATTTCGTTGCCGTCACACCCGTTTATTAGTATACCGATATTCAGACGTATACAGATAGTGTTTCCGCATTAGGGGGCTGCCGTGTTTGTATTCACATTAGCATATATAATCATACACACGTGTTTAAGTGACGTAACTTTGCCGATTTCCTCGTGAAAACAACCCGAGATGGTTATGACTTGGCGCGGCATCCATCAAACGCTTACCCTGTCACGTGGAGAGCTTTTGCACCCTTCAAGCCTCCCCTTTGTGCGCTTTTCACCCTTCGCAGAAAATAAACTCGGCTTGATCTGCCAGTCTGGGATCATCATTCAGGATTAGTATATCAGAGCTGACGGCGCGTTTTTCGCACACACAAAACAATTTCGGTTTACGCGCGCGCGCAAAAAACATCCGACGATCGGATTCAAACGCACAGACGTATATAATGTGATGCAACCGAGTACGGAATTCTACAAAAAAAATAGGAGTCGCACAGTTCAGATTTTGTAGCTGGGTACGACTTTCAGTCGGAATTTTAAGCCAAATGTATTATTTTTCGTATGCAAACATCGACTGGCGCGTCTGGATGCGCATAACTGCAACGGCGCAGACTGTTGACCTAAAATGCACCGTGCTCGGGGTAAGCTATGTATTATAATACACACACGAATATAATCGTAATACAACCGTGTCAAAGTGCATTAAGCGACATTGTTTAAAATGTCGGGGAAATTGGATAGCGCCCAATTTAAAGTACCAATACACGTGAATAATAAATTACTTCCGTCAGTTTTTACCTATTGTACGTTAATTTTCAAAGTATACGTTTATTTATATGTTAAACGTTCAATCTTATAAGTTTCTCAGGATCGTGCGATGTTGGTAAAGTTTTAGAGGTGGATTTTCAAAGGGTATCATTGTTGAAGACTTGACTATTGAAAGTGAAAGTTTGCATAAGGGAACGCGACGGCCATTAACGCGAACGACTTTGTCGTCAAAAAGTGGGTTAAATTCTATATATTTTTTAATGGAATTTTTTCAATGAACTGTTAATTAATGTGGTTGACTGTCGCACTGATTAGCCAAAATAACATTCGTATTATATTTGTGAGAATTCCGAATTAAATTTTTTTTCGAAACGGCAACAAAACATTTTGTATAGAAACTTCGCACAAAAACGGAAATGTATATAGAGGAGAAAATTTCTTTGGCGGGCGAGCAGTTAACGGGTTATAATTAGGCAATTTTCATTGAGAGCGTTTTCATTTTGTTGTGCGGTTTTATTCATTTATCCGCAAAACGTAAAGTAATTAACGGGACTTTCCAACATCGAAAGCCTGTTGATGGCACGAGATATAATAAAAACATGAAAGACGGCAAAAAATTTGAAGCGAGAGGTCGACGATTTTCATTTTCTTTTCATACCGTTTCCTTGTTTTGTAAATAAGTAATAATAATAATGAAAAAATCATATTAAGATAGAAAGAAAGAAAAAAAGACCGGAGTCGATATTACCCCTACCAGTTATAAGGGGAAAATGGCGAAAAGTTCCCGTGTCTTGATAGACCGCCATTATGCTAACTCGACCTTGCCTAACGAACTTAACGTCGGGAAAAAGTCAAAGAAAGGTACCTGCTCGTGCATGTCTCAACGAAAAAAAATCACAGATATGTGTGTGTGTAAAAGGAAAATTTGAATAAGTGTGGAAATTGTCGTGACATGGCTAACGATCCCCGACAGTGCTATTTCACGCTATAATTTCCGCAGTGAAATCAAAGTGCCAAACAACTAGATGAAATTATTGTATGTACATACATATGTAGATATATCTGAAATTCGTTTGAATAGTGTGAATTTAATAAGTGATTATAGAATGGCCTTATTTGGAATACACTGAACATTAAAAAGTTCGCTTACATGATGTTTTTTCAGATATTCAGGAATGATAAAAAAGTTTTATGTATATGTTAATTAAAATTTGAACAGGTCTGGTGTGTGATTTTAAAATGAAAATAGATCATATCTTTGGATGAAACAACCATTTCATACTTAAGAAAGTGAATTTATATTTTTGGTATTGCGTTTGTACGCGTGTGTGTGTGCGAACGCCAAAAGTATAAGCAAGCTTTGACGGAATTTAATATGACGATTTTCACTTTGAGGCTACGTCTTGTTGCTGTGGAAATTCGATTGTGTGTGTGTGTAGAGTAATCTGTGCCAAGATCAAATGTCAAATACGATGCTAATTGTTTCCTCTTTGACGCGTTCTTCAACCATTTTGGAGGAACAGAGCGAAATGAGAATGAAGTCGAGCGAAAATTATCATTTAATATTTAATGGAATTATTATTATTATTATTATTATTATTATTATTAATTAAATTAGTTTTGTATTCCAGTGAATCTGAAAATTACAAGATCAGGAGCGGGTGAAATTCATTGAATCAATTATTGTTATTTTATTAAAATTCGGCAATGAGCTTTTGACAGCGTTTAATTGACAGGCTACTACATACTATTAACTACTAATACACACTATTGCAAGATAAAACGTGAAAAATTGTAAAAGTGTACATTATAATTGTAATTGCATAATGAAAATTAGGTTATATTGGATTCGTTTGATTATGAATGAATTGTTTTCGATTAACAGAAATCCACCGGAGTTTTAATGCAAAATTTATGTTATTCAAAGTTAACGATCTTGTTGTTTTTTTTTTTTTATTTTATTTTAACGACTCGCGTTTAACACACGAGGCTTTAACTAGATTACAATTTGTAAGAAAGCTACCGACAACGACTACCTTGCCAAAAAAAAAAAGCGAACTACTAGCATTTTCGTGAATTATTAATCAGTGCGTGCCGACACGAAGAAAGCAAAGTATAATCGCACACACACACACACTCACAATTTTTTTTTTTTTTTTTTGTATCGCCTGGGGAAATGTTTGATCATGCTCTGGTAAATATTCAAACCTTATCGGCCATTCGATCGTGATCCGTCGAAAAGTGTGTGTTTATTTTGAGAGCGAGAAAGGGGGACGAGTAGGGTGGGGGGAAGGAGGAAATGCGAATTGAAAATTCACATTAGGAAATTATTATGTATATATAATATTCAAAGCGAATTCGAATAAAGAAATACGCACGTACGTATTCAAATTTATTGTAATTTGAATAAAATCACTCGACTTCATACTTGCGTGAGTCGTCGTTTGTTCGAGTGGAAAAGGTGCGCGCACACGAACCGTGTAAACGCGCTTTATTTTTAAACATATCGCATATAAAATGTTTAGTTCAATGTTTCGCCTTCCTTATTTTCGTATTTACGAGAGATGGCGTTCGAGATTTGAAACGTTACCGAAAAAAAAAAAAAAAAATGTGACAAAATAACTAAGTCTGATACGAGCGCGTTTATCGCCCGGCACGCGGATCGCGTAAATAGCGTTTTATCACCGGCGCGCCGCGAATTTAAGGGTTGAAATTAATTTTTCGACGCTTTTAAGTGTCGTGCGGTCTGAAAAATGCGTTTGACTTTGAAATTATGCAGACGCGGGTAGCCTTTTCGCATTTATTTTTATTTTTGACGCTATCGTGACGTTTTGTTTGCGCGAGAGCGACTGTGTAAATAAATCGTCGTGGTTTATTGCTGAGACACCAAACTTGGCACGGAAAACAAAATATACATGTACATATATACACATATTAAAATACCTACGCAGCTAAAGTCGATCTTTCAAAAATTACAACAATTTTGTTATTTTTATCATACATGATCAAAAATTCTATATAATGTGTATGTAGTTTATCATTTTTTATTAAATAGCTGAAATTCTTTGCAAGATTAAACGTTAAAGGCTTCCACCCACGTCTTCTGACAAAATCTTAAACGCGTGAATTTCTATGGTTTTGTATGGCGTAGATACTTAAGGCTCAAACACACTTATCACACCACACGTGATGTGATTGCGCAACGTGACGCCATTGATATGAATTGTGACGTTTACACATTTGTTTACAACGCATTTTCCTCATAGTAACTTGAATGTATTGTACAAATATTAAGTGTGAATTATATTTAAATATATAAAAGTGTTTCATTCCTTAACTAATAACAATAGTAAATAATGTAGTAATAATTTTTGATAAATTAATTATTGAAATAAGTGATTACAATATTTAATATAATAGATTGAAGTGTTTCGGAAATGTCTGATGAAAAAAAATCCATTTAACTATTTATTTCCGGTCAATAATCATGGCAAGGTCCCGAATGTCAGACCGGAAACGTCACTCACTATTGGGACAGGGGGTGAGCTAGCACTAATGCCATTACACCAAATTAGTTCCAAGAAGTTATAAAGCATCACATTCACGCAATAGATTCCCTTTTCCCTCATGAATGTTCGATAGCGGCGAGAGATATACCGAGATAAAATGTTACGTCAGAAGTAGCCCAGTAGGGACACGGAGCGAGCTTATTCCCGCCAAAAATTTACGATCCAAGTGATAACTGTGAGCAAATACGTATATGTAACCAAGACAAATATACAAGGAAGCGTGTGTATAAATTTGAAGAATTTTCCTTAGTTTTCCACGCTTCGGCGTTCATTACGATATGGAGCAATAAAGCGCCCAAATTGAAATATATCATCGAGGCTTTTTATATAAGCGAAAAATAATATTATTTGCGGGGTTCGCTTCGTGAAAAAAAAAAAAGGAGAACGATAATGCTGAAAGGAATCGAGGCCCCTTCATATCCCGATGAGCCATTTATATCTATTACAGTTCAAAGGGCTTCGTTTTTTGTTCTCCTTGACTTCGGCGTAAAAATTGCAAGGCAGGAAGGTAATGAATAAAATAAAAAAAACGGCCTTCCAAGTAATGATAAAAATGGAAGCTAATATTTTGAAACGTAGCGTACAACTAAATTTGCATGATATAATATGTACCCGTATCTAAAATTGTCAACGTCTTGTTACAATGTAAAAGCTCAAATTTCAACCGAACTATAATTATACGAGTTAAAATATTTAAGCCAAGGATTAATCTTGTCGTCGAAACCAGATGATATTTTAACATTTTTGTGATACTATATTGTACGTCGGTAATAATACATGGCCAATATGAAATACGCGTGTATGTACGTTCTGTATTATACATTGGTATGTTCGACCGAAGAAATGGCGGCAATAAAGGTTTATGTGCGCGAATGAATCTTGAGGGATTATCCGCAAAGAATACCGAATGATCAATTGGTAATCCACGTATCTTACGCGTTTACTATCCTCCAGTGAAAACGGAAATTTATGTCTAGTTTTATATATTGGTTTTGCGAGCGTGAAAGGTTTATCTCTGTATCGAAGGTTTTGAATACATTTGCCATACAAAAAAAAAAAAAAAAAAAAAATGAAGAACAAAAAAAATAAACACGGATAAACTGTTAGTATTATCGAATTGTATGAAAAAGTTGTTTCATATTGAAAAATTCGTGAATGAATCACGTCTGCAGATAAAATTATCCCGCGGCTCGCGTGCCCGCGGTGTCGCACCCCTGCCAATGTAAACAGCTAATTTTATCGGATTTTCTCGATGTCGCGATATGCAAATGGTGCCCGTCGTGCCTCGTACGCGAATTTGTTAGCAGCTAGCGCGCATAAATCTGTCGCATAAGTAACGCCACTGGCCCAGATTGCAGATAACGCTTCAGATGCGTGCTAGATATGCGAAATTAGAAAAAAATACAACGGGGATGGGGCGAGTGTGTATGGAGGGCTGCAGAGTTTATTCATTTCCATGTGGCACACGCGACAAGCTGTGTGTGCACATAAGTTTTCCCCTTTTTATCAAAACGTGCTCGGAAAACTCGTATTGGTAAAGCGACTTTCGGAAACTATATATATTTCTCATATGCAGTCAATATCAAAAATATATAAGTATTAAGCTAGAACTTGTTACTAAAATAGTAACGTAACGTATGTAACGTACGTAAATATACGTAATTGTCATTGATACGTTGATACATATTCAAAAGAATCGGTTTTTTACGATCGAGTGTTACGGAAAAAATTCAATTCAGGTCAGTTAGTCAACCAATCGAATGAATATTTAAAAAAATAGTGTTTTACAAGTATGTACAGCAATGAAACTTAAAAAATCAGTCAAATTTTCTCACGATCACACGACGAATCCGAATCCGACATGGATAAAGTAAAAAATTATAATCATTTCATTTAAATTAATAGCAGTACGAGAATGCTATGAAGTTATGAAAAAGCGTTGTTTATCTATAGTTGTTTGTCAACATGTGAAAATGATATTTTATTTACTTTGTTAGTACATACATACCTACATACATATGTATTATAGTATCATAATAGTTTAATTAGTATCTAAACTAATTTTATTATGATTTACCTTGTGTAAGGAAATATTAAACAATGAGGAAGGACGTAAGAGAACGTATAATTTGAAAGAATGATATTTAAAGTATAGTTTATAACAGTGGTCGGGAACCGGCGGCTCCGGAGCCGCATGCGGCTCTTTGTATGAAAACCTGCGGCTCTCGATGTCATCCAACGTATTGCGTGAAATACAAAAAAGTTGACACACACAAGGTTTACACAAGATTAAAATGAATCCCATTTCCACAACGTCACGGCTATAAAGTGCTTTAAGATCGTTTTTCAGATTAAACTTTATAATACTTTTTAGTAATAAACTGTGGAACGTTCAGAAATCACATTTCATTTAAGATTAATGAGTAACATTTAATTTAATTTCGTATATATTTTCCAAACTTACTAATTTTGCAAGGTTTTCCCTATTTTGACTCTTAGCTCAAAAAGGGTTCTCAACCACCGGTTTATAAGTATAATATTATAGTTTTTAAATACCTTTAGGTAATAATAGTTTTAGTTATATAGTATATATAAGTGAAAATTACTATGACTCATATTAAATATTTTTCATTAATTAACTAAAACAATGTGTCGCGTCGCGGCGTGTCTGTAAGCGTTGTATTTGTATATACATATAGGCTAATGGCAAACCTTAATGAATCCAATTCTGCAGAATGTACAACACGGTCGATTAGTATTCCAAAAATGTTTGTAACATAATCGAGAACGCGTTATGTGAGCGCAGCACGAAATAAATCAATTGCCAGAGTCGACATATTGTAGCGTTCCCGTTATTCCCCTCATCTTAATTGAATTTATCGAAAACAAATGACATATTTCGAACGTGTCTCGAATCTTTCCAATTACATGCTTCGATTAAAATAATATTTTTTCACCGCACGACCTTTGAATGTATATTATAAAACGATCAATCACAAGTCATGTCAACGCCAGAGCAATTTGTTCGCATTATAACTGCCGAAACGCCACGACTCACTCTAATTGACATGCACTAACATTTTTTAATAATTTATAACACTCACGTAATTCATTTTTTTACTACGGCGAAAATGTGGCAATTTATCGACATCGAATGTCGTATTTTATCAGCGATTCAAAAGAACGTATAAATGTGATATTGACTCGAGTAAAGTTGCTCCATTTACGATACGCCGAAGACGCACACCTAATACTGAACGCTCACGATAATAATAATGGAAAGGTGTTGGCAAGGTGTTTGGTGGGTGCAAAATGTCACCCAACTTAAGGCTTCTTGGAATTTCGCCATATTGGCGTTTATTTATGGCGTGTAGAGTAAGTGTCTCGTTAACGAGAATTCGAATTTGTGCCCTTACGTGTACACACACGAGTTGATAAATCGCAGAACGGCCGTCGAAGAAAATATATTTCCTTATGCAAAACGGGAGAAGTGCATTTAAATTTCAAAATATGCATATACTTTAAATGGTTCCACGAATAAACAGAACATGATATAACAGAATATGTAAAACAGAACATGAAGATCAGAACAGTAACAAAATAGATCAGCGAAGAACAGAACCATGACAATTCAGAACAGGGGAAAAATCAAAGGTTAAAGTATTTCGCAGATAATAATTCGTGGGTTTTTTCGAAATTTGACAAATCGGGTGGTACACCTGTTTTGCACTGTTTTGAAATAATACGGTTAAAAAATAAAAAAAAAAAACAGCAGTAAATGGTCACGTTGTCATGTTCTGTTATATCATGTTCTGTTTCGTCCGGTTACCACTTTAAATATGATATGCCATGCGAATGCGATAAAGCGAAAATTAAATTAAAATAGATCGTCTTGTGATATAATAAATGTAAAAAAGTGATGTAAGAAATTTTCACGTAAATCTCTATGATATTCTCAATTGACATTTGTGTTATTTGAACCATCGTGAATAACGTGTATATTATTTCTTTGTATATCAAAGGAGAAGAGATTGAAATGTCCTTGAAAATGCGTGGAAAAAAGATTATAATATGGTAAAATCTTAATAAAAATATATGTATTTTTTATGTAGAATATGCTTTTATTTTGTTTGAAAAATGTGACTTTATATAAGATTGATATGTCAATCAAAAAAGCTTCAGTTAAAGTATGAGTATATTAATATAAATTCTATATAATAAACCAGGTATGTCTGCGTGTTTCATCCGTTTCCTATGATTAAAACTTGTTTAGGTATTATTAAATGATTTTGTTTACTTTATATGAATATACATTGATACAATCGTAGTGTATCATATTTTAATATGTGTACTACCATATCAGCACGGGATATGTGCTAGCAATATATGTACATACAAAGATAAATGCATATTTACCTACCGTCAGGTTTATAGACGGGAAAACTATTAAATGTGCGCTAGGTAAATAATAGTGTTTGATATAACTTTCCGGGGTGTGTATAAGTACACAAAACCGAATTTGAATACGGCGATCGTTTGAGGAATTGAAAACAGTATTTAAATGAGATACTAAAATATATTTTATAACGACAATGATCCCGCCATATTGACCAGCAAATTGCTTTCGAAATGAGCGAAGGGTGCCAGCGCCGCCCTAACGATCATTAATTTAAACGGTTTCGAATTCGAGCTTTCCCCCTTTTTTTCCAAGAAACGGTTTGGAGACTTCTTCAAGAACTCACCCTTCCGTCGATACAGGATTATCCCTCATTTAAAACCCACCCCCTTTTCCTCTTCCAACCACCTACTGGCTCAGACACTGAAACGACGGAGCGTTATGAAGCTTTCGTTCGAAAGCCTTAATCCGCTTTGACTGCATCGTATTTTTTCGGCCAGGTCATTAAAACCCCACCGTTGTTCTCCGCTCCCCTGGGAAGCGGACGAGGAGAAGCCCATCTGAGTTTGAATCAGCCGAATATAAATTTATAGGAAAAATTTGCTCACGTGGAAAACCTGGATGCTGGGGTTTAAATATGCGCAGCGAGATGGGGCAATATCGGCATCCCGCTCCGATAGATTTTCTTACCTCAAACGGACAAGGGAAAGTTTCGCCAGGGTCTCATCGAATATGGTGTGAGAGCGAAGGGAGAAATGAGGGGTAGAGGGTTGGTTGTGGAAAACCCCTCTCGCAGGACTCAAAATCAACAATGGGCCGCAGATGTTTGGCTGCAATTGAGCCGGAAACTATTCTTGCGCAAAAACATATCCGTATGATATATGAGATTTTGCACGGGTTGGGCATTATTTTTTATAGGGCTTTTTCTTAAACAACATACATAGTACGCGTGTGTTTACAAAACGGTATTGATCGTTTTCGAAAAGTTTACATACTTAAAAAGAAAACAGTCATCGATTCGGATTATTATGTATATGTTACAGTGAAAACATATTTCAAGTGAAAATATATTTTTACCAATTCAGGCAGTGAAAATGTATCAATGAATATACAGTTTCACTGCTCAGTATCGGTGAAAGTATATTAAATGTTGTCCCAAGTCGATGATGTGTCATCCTACAAGTGTGTTTTGAACGAAACGGTGGCGTTGTTATATCTGAGGATTCTGAGGATAAGGGTAGCAACACGTGCTCTTTCTTAAACCGACTATTATAAGTCAATTGTTCGACAAAGACTCATTGTAAACTTTAATTGGTACTAACCAGTAAAAGTCTACGCCTGAACACGGGCACGGCACGATAAGAAGAAGAAGCGACAAAATAACTAGGATTGAATATTTCAGCACATTATATGATTCGATTGGTCATTACACAACTGTCAAATTTACATAGTATCAATGACAGTTCGGAAACGAATATAATTTCACCAGTGAGTATCAGTTAAAATATATTTTCACTAGTAGAAATATATATCTACCAGTGAAAATGTGCTTGAATATGATTTCACCGAAACGCCAGTCAAAATATACATATTTTCACTTGAAATATGCTTTCGCTGCAACATATATAATAGCTGAAATCCGTCTATCTGTCTACTGATAACGCTCGCCGAGGAAAATGATGATCACCAGGTTGGAATGAGTCGTGCTAACACTATCATCCAACGGAGGCGATGACGAACCTGCTACGATTTGACAATATTAATTTCTCAATAGGCTCGCGACTTTGCTAAATTGTTACGTTGTTGTATTATAACGCGCCATCTATGTAACAACTATAAAAACTATTAAATACACATATACTCATCCACACAAACATCCGTTGATATTCAACGGGCTTACACTAGTAATTTATAGAATCGCTTTATTGAATTATTCAATTTGCACGCACCTATTATTTATCAGTGGGTGTCTAACTATCTACATATGATAGTTGAGATACGGTTTAAACGAGTTAATATTTTCCGATGTGGTTTTGCGGCTGCTTGTTCGGTTATGAATTTTACCATAGTTCCGTCATATGGCGAACGCAGGCTGCAAAAATTTTTTTGCATGTTACCCAGAAGTTTTGTAAATAAAAAATACTACATTTGGACTCGATCCAACGCTTTCCTGGCCTGGTATTATTCATGACTAATGCTCCGTGAACGACATACATACATATGTATGTATGCACATACATACAGATCGCTCTACACGGTAAACACGATGCGAAAACACGTACACCTTACTATGCTATTACATTATAAGTGTGTGATAAATGTTTGATTGCTAATGCCCTGTTTTTAAATCGGCATGAAATGAACCAAATCGGATTAGAAAGAGGAGTTAGTATGATAAAACGAAAAGGTTGGGGCGATTTGTTGCTTAATCTTTGTGCGAAAGTTTCAGTATAAAAGCTTTTCTAAAGGTTGGCCCCGCGAACGCGTCGGAAAAATTAAATTAAAACGACCAAGTGGGCAATTCGCTTTAGGGTGTTTTAAAATTTAAATTAAATCCGTACTTACGAGCATCAGGTGCGTGTAAAAATAGATTGCGATTATTTCGGAATTAATTTAAACAATCCAACGCGTTGGGTATTTGCTCGCAACGCAATAACGCTCTGTTTTAAACCTAAAGTTTAAGTTAATTTATGAGGAATTTTATGTGAGCGCGATAATGTTCACTCGTATAGTTAGTACGCGTGTTTATTTGCAGTGTGAAAGTGTTGAACGTATGTACATATGTGAAGTTTTACTGATAGCGATCGGATTTGTTTAGTGCTACGATGTACAGCACGCACTCTGATTAAGAAAATGAATGAATCATTAAATCTTTGCGGATAAAATCAATATCTCTAAAAGTATAATATTTAAACGATTCACGTTAACATACATACATACATAGATACAAACCCGATTTTCTAAACTTAGATGGATGACGATTTGCTTATCAGCATAGTTCAAGGTCCAGAAATATTTTATGTGGTGGATATTTATAGTAGTAGTGTTGAAACATGGAAATAAGGCTATCTTATCATTATATACATATACATATATGTAGATATGATAGCTCAAATTCGTATGTCTGTCTGCTGACAACGCTCGCCTCGGTAAATGATTAAAAGACACGAACCGTCCGCGCGCGAGTGGGATTTGAACCCGTGATCACCAGGTTGGAATGAATCGTTCAAACACTATCATCCAATGGAGGTGAGGACGGGCCTGCTACGATTTGACAATATTAATATCTTTGCTAAATTGTTACGTGTTGTATTATAACGCGACATCTATGCAACAACTATTAAATACACATATACTCACCCACACAAACATTCGTTGATATTCAACGGGCTTATACTAGTAATTTATAGAATCGCTTTATTGAATTATTCAATTTGCACGCACCTATTAATTATCAGTGGGTGTCTAACTATCTACTATTAAATACTCACCACACAAACATTCGTTGATATTCAACGGACATATGTACACTAGTAATCAATCAGTTGTTGCACGATAAAAATATATGCAATCGCAAAAGAAAATATGTACTTTATTTATCAAATGGATATGTTTAACTGATACGAAACTGAAGCACAGTGGTAGATACATATGTAGATATCAACATTTTAAAAAAATATATGTATACAACAAATAGATGACTCAATTATAAACCACACTTTTATTCTTGATAAAAAAACGATAAAAGTAAAGACATTTTTATCTGGTACATTTCATAAAGATCATAACAAGTTAAGCCCGGAGAGAGATAAGTTACGCGCATGAGTAAGAAAGCATAATTTCTTCTTATCTTTGGCGTTTATATTTGACGGCTACAATGTCGGCATAATAAATACACACTCATGTATTATCGGTGAGAATTCTTGACGCGTTGTAAAACTCTGCGAATTTTTCACACATCGCACAAATCCCACATTCATAAATTATGTCGCGAATAGTATGCGACGAAAATATGAAAGGCTGTCCTCGCATACGAAACGAACGCGAAAATCTGCAATGCGTACATACCTACGTAGCTACATATATGTACATAGTATGTACAAAGGAAACATATTATTTACACATACCATTGTGAATAATATCAAAAATATAGTGATTGTAGGTTCGGATTGATCACTTGGCCGGAGGTAGATCGCTCGTTGTTTCTTCGGTGTGTAAATTATGCTGTTCAATTAAAATCGTTAATAATTATTAACGATTTTAATTGAACAGCACTACGACAAAAGCTATGGGCGCTTCGAATAATGAGGGTTTTAATTAAAAATAAATCGAAACAGGGCTGGATGACGGAGGGGGGCAAAACTTTAGCGGCAACAACAGGTCCATTAATTAATTTTTCAAAGTGCGAACTTTCACCGACGGCATCTCGATTGTTCGTCGATTTTCGCCTGGAATCGAACACCGAAAAAGCAAGTCAATAAATAAATACGTAAATTAAATATATGAATAATAAAAATCAAACGCCTCGAGTGTCTCATAAATTATATCAACATCCACTCAAGTGTAATATTATATTACGGTGTGCATATCCTCAATCTTCAAAGGGACGCGCGCAGTCAAAAGGTTAACAAAGTCAATTTGTACAAGTTGTTCGAGCTGAAAAGAAATTAAAAGTAGGTATACGGTTCGGAGAATTTTGTTCAAAGTTTTTTTTCTGTACACTGAAGCATTTGTGTGTTCGGAACTGAACCGAATCCGAAGCAAAAACTGTAACGAACCGACGAGTTTTGCGAGTTTTGAACAAAACTTGATTTTTATCTAACACAGTTTCCGATTCAATTGAAACAGAACAAGCTCCTTTAACATTATACGTATATTTTATATAAAAGTATAAAATACTATCGCATAACCAGTAGTTCCTATACATTTTTATTATATCTTTGTTGCATATGATGCGATAACAACTTTGTACGTAAAATTTTTGTCGTGTTCGTACACTTTGATATAGATATGAATACCAGAAACATGTTTTATATATAAATATTACCCCCAGGCTGTGTACACGAAACTTTGTGTCAAGTTCATATTTTGTAACCGTTAATAATACCTCACCGTTTTATCCGTTTGTATATCATATATTGTAAAATTGTTTAATGTCTTAAGGTGCCTGTAAACGATCAATATTTTCACGGTAATGTATTGCCGGCAAGCATTGCCGGTAATATTACTGCAATATGGTGATGTGGGCTTGAAATATAGTCGTGTTTCCCGACACTATACTGTTACGCTATTGCTGGTATGGCAGTGTGTTGGCGAGTATTGTTGACATATTACCGATGATATCGCTCGGTATACGAAAATACGCGACAATATATGTTTCTTTCCTGCTCTCTCACATACGCTCTGTTGATGAGATGCGGACACGACACGATACGAGTGTTGACCTTTGGCGAATCTGGGCAAATAATAAAACAGCAACTACTTGCCGGCAATCATTGAGCCACACATTACTGCGACACATATATGTAAGTATGTTAGATGAATTGGGATGGGTGAGTATTAGAAATTGTTTAAAATTAAGTACATTGTCTTTTGTTTATAAGTTAGATCATAAGTTATTGCCAAGTTATTTTAAGAATTATATCATTAGAAATAGTGATTCTACTAGAAATAAAAACCAACTAGTTGTAGGTAGAGTAAGGAAATCAAAGACAGCTGGTGGTGTATTAATGTATAATGCCCTCCCGGAGTGCATCAAGTCTTCTAAGACAATAGATGCATTATTGAAAAGTGTGAGGAGACACCTCTGTGACAGATAGTAGTTATGTATAAGTATAGTGTATAATGTGTATTTGATTTATGTCGTCGTTATAAATATGTTATAGATGTAAGTTAAATTAGCTAATTAGCTATTATTATATAAAATAAATAAATATTGCGCATGTGATGTCGAAAATGTTATTGGATGGTTGACGAGCAATATTGCTGAAAAATGTTGATCGTTTACAGGCACCTTTACGTGTTAAATTAACTCCTTTGTATCAGAAATGCAAATCGGATTTGAATTGAAAAAAAAATCTAAAGAAACTTCATTGAAATGTTGGGTTTGCATCCCCGAGTTTTTACCATACTAAAAATCGCATACATTACTCAAAAATATAATAAAAATGTAATTCTTGTAAGTCGTATTGTAAAGGGATCGGGGTGTGGTGTGGCAGTGTCGCTTGAAAAAGCTCTTTTATGGTTCGCCGAATGAGGAGAGGAACTCATCGATAAATTATCCGCAGCAATGCGAATAAAAAAAAAGGACTTTGGGAGGGGTTGGTAGGGGGTTCGCGATTGTAAATCTTTGAGTGTCACTGGTATCACTTACAACCAAGCCGCAGGAAGCGTACGCGATCCATTAAAGATATCGCGTTCGGACCGGAGCGGCCGTAAAACATTTATTGCCGAACCGGGACTGGCTGAGAAAGCACCCTCTATCTACCCCCTTAAAAAAAAAAAGGATCAGAAACTACGGAATTGTGAAAAGCTGCACTTTAAGCGACCGGTCGGGGGCGTCGTCGGGATTCGCCGTAAAGCCGTCAAAACGTCAAAAATTAAACATTCAAGCAAACATTCAAGGAGAATAATATGCCTTTCGGCGAAATGTCACGTTGTTGAATGAAATAATACCCCCAAAACGTATTATTGTATACTAGTGTAAGCCCGTTGAATATCAACGGACGTGTTTGACGTAATTGATTACGTAACAATTTAGCAAAGTCACGAACTTACTAAGGATTAATATTTTCACATTATAGCAGGCCTCCCATCATCGGTGTTGGATGAACACGTTAGCGCTAACTCACCTAACCTGGTGATCACTGGTTCAAATCCCACTCGTGACGTTCGTGTTTTTCGTCTTTACCGAGACGAGCGTTATCAGCAGACAGACAGACAGACGAAATTGGGCTATTATATATACATATACTAGTGTAAGCCCGTTGCATATCAATGGAGCGTTCTCATCACCCGTACTGAAAAATACTTTTTATAGTTGTTGCATCTATGCAATAATGCGACATCTATGGCACGTTATTGTAATAACAACAACGTAACAATTTAGCAAAGTCGCGAACCCTTTAAGATTAAATATTGGCCAATTAAAGCATATGCGTCATCGCCTCCGTTTGGAAGATGTGTGAGCACGATTCCTCCCAACCTGGTGATCTCGGGTTCAAATCCCGCTCGTGCGACGTTCTGTTTTTTTTTAATTATTTACCTTGGCGAGCGTTATCAGCAAACATACACACAGACAGACAGACAGACGAATTTCGGCTATTATATATGTATATATACATATCACTAGTCGTATACAATAACACAGATATAGCAGTATTCGATAGAACTTTTGTACTTTTCAAAGTTCATTAAAATACATGTAAATATGACTTGTGGGAATACTGAATGAGAAATGTAGCAAAAAGTAAGAAAAATATGGTTATTTCTCAATAATTGATCAGCAGTAAGTACCTTTGCCAATTTCGGGAAATACGGAATACGAAAAGGACTCCTCATTTCTGATACCATCGAGTAACCAAATTTCAGTTAGCAGAACTGCCTCGTAACTGGACAGATTTTGGTTCCGCAGGAATGTTAAAGTCTTTGTACGGAGACCTCTCACATTTTGATGGTAAATGGTAAAAATAGACATTTCTTAGGGGAATAGTTACGAATATGAAAAAAGTCTCGAGGTCGAATTTTCGCACGATCACGATATTTATCCGATATGGATAAAGTAAAAAAAACACCTAAATATAATGGTCTATTCAGAGCACGAGTAGGAATTTTATCGGTTGTAGCATAGATAATACAACTGAAATCGTGTAAACAGTAAAATATAATATACGACTTCGACCACTAAACATTAATAAAAGTAGTAAATATAAAAAATTGTAATAATTGTAACTGAAATAGCAATATGATGACAATATAGATTTCATATTTCAGTAATGGTCTAAAAAGTAGTAAGAGAGCAATAATATTAAAGATTACGGGATCATAATAGCATGTAATGGGTAACGCTAGTGAAGCAGTGTTGCATAAATAATAAAACAAAACAAAATAATGCAGACTATGTATGTACATATGTATGTAGGTTAGGTATAGAGTTGATACAGTCAATGCGAACAAACAAAATGTTATAATTAGTAGTACATAATAGAGTTGTAGATAAGACAAGAAAAATAAAGCAAATAATAATTATACACCAAAGTAGTATAAAATAGAGCGGTATATATATACATACTATGTATTTAGGTATAGTGCTGTGGACAAGAGTAGTAAGTTGGTGAATTGATTAAATGTACTCTTACGTGTTAACCGCGATAAAAGAGTTCAAAGATTGAAAAATCACAATTATAAGTACATATTTAGCGAAAACTATTCCAGTGCAATATTATCAACTAGTCACTACCCGTTGACAGTGTCATCGGGTGGTTGTCATTTATGTATATGTACATATATACCATGAGTCTATTTTAATTTAATACACGCATACACATATATATGTAAATACAAACACTTCATAAGTTTAAAGCCATCCATAATAAGGTAAATAAAATCCCACTAATAATAATATTAAATCTAGCCCGTTTGTCAGTATATTAACAACGCTCGCACATTTTTCAACTACCAGGAGTACATATGGGTACCTATGACTTAGGATTCGTATAAACGAGCAACTTTCAATTCAAATACATAAAATTTGTAACGCGTTAAATAGCTTCTGACTATATAATTACTCCTGGTAGTTGAAAAATGTGTCAGCGTTCCGCGATTAGGCTACACAGCCAGCCAAGCAGATTAATGCGCTACTACATATACATATATAGTAATAACTTGTTGTATGAAGTACTTATTCCATAAAAAAATTATCGAAACTAAGGTAAGAATTTCAATCTATGAAACACAGTTAACTATATTGAGAGCAATTTAATAGTCAGTATATCGATTACTTCTATTACGCTGAGAACAATTGAATATTTTTGTTTTACGTGGTTGTTCTTATAATAGACCTTTGTTACCCGTTCTCGACTTTTATTAGATTATGAAACTATTTCACGTAACAGTTATTATCTTCATTCTCCAGAATGATTAGATATGGTAATAAATACTCTGATTTTATTGATTTTTTAATATTAATCTGTTCTTTATTTCTTCATTATTTATCAACTCAATATAATTTATTTATTGGTTTTTTTCCTTTATATTTTCTCTAATACAAATATTATGTATCATCTACATGTATGTAAAAGCCCTAACAGGGGTATAATAAATAAATAAATTGATGTATATAAATATAGTAAAAATTCAAAATAAATATTTTTTATCGGTTATATTACCGTGGCAGTTTTTACAAATGCCGTGGAATTTTATGGCAATAAAAATTTTCAGCTCGCACGTGTGTGTAAGTGTGTATTAAAGGTTAGATATAAAGAGTGGTAAAACACTTTGCCGTGTGTTAATTACACCCGTCGGATGCGGCCGTAAAGCGAAACAACGCCTTTTTTATTTGTATCGTTAACCTTTTGACTGCCGTACGTGAGCTTTCCGCCACCCCCAGGTCGCCTAGGCATCGTTTGCGTGATTCTAAAAGCTTTTAAGGCTCTCTAGGATTTTAAAAGCATCGTGCGAAAGCGCTACGCAGATTCGGCGTACACAATTCGCAAATGAGATTACATAGGCGCATACGGGATGTAAGAACGCACATTTACATATTAACTTAAGTATTTCACGACTAAAACGAAAAATAAAGTGAAAAAAAAAACCAACGCATGGCCTTCGGCCTTTGAATTTAAATTTAAAATATAAAGTGCTATATCGGATATACATATATAATTTGTATTTGTTTGAAATCATAGTAAAAATCAATAGGATAACTCAAAGATTCCATATATTTAGGTCAAAGTGAGAAAGTGGGAGGAAAACACCGAAGATAAAAAGCGAGAGAGTTATACCGACTCGTCGTTCGTTATAAAAATTGTCTATTGTGTTCAATATAAGCGAGAGAAGAGGTTTCATTTTATTGGAGGGTTATAATAATAATTTTTACGCCCAAAATCGCACAATAGCATAAAAATATGTCACCGCGAAATATAATAAAAAAAAACATATTCGAAGCATTCGAGCGTATTTAATTTTTTAGCTTGGGGAAATATTTAAAAATCAACACGCTGTATAAATATTCCTTTTGAGGAGATTATGCTTTAATTAAAATAAAACATTTATTCGCAATAAAATAAATTGAGTCAAGGGAACGCCAACCGCAATGACCAGATAATATATTCAACGGGAATGGGGTATAAGGCAAGCCTTTTATTATTTTTCGCCGGAAACGGATAATGGATTTCCTAAAGCTTCATTGTGCGAACGATTCAGCTTTACTTCTAAGATAAATTCAAATGAGATGAACCCCTCTCTTTCCACCGTTTCAGATTTGCAAATTTTTCAGAATGACCTAAAAATTTAATATCCGGATGGATAAAACACAGTTAAATTACACTTTTTGAAACAAAGCAATATCAAGAGTACAATTTATACACAGACTCCACTTTAGACTGTACATATGTGTATCTTGTATATAAAAGTGAAGCGTTGTGAAAGAAGAAACTTGTCAATTAAACGTGCCGTATTGTCCATTTGTGAAGAGAGCGCTCTATAATCCGGAACAGTCACATAAAAGTTGCTTCTGAAAGACTTTTCCGAGTTTTCCTCCCCCCTTTGTGATTGCAAGATAAATCATCCTGTAATTAAGGATGTATAAACTCTCACATATATATAATGGATGTATAAATTGTACGATTATTTCCAATGCTGGAAAATCGTAAATCCTAAATCCGATTGCATTATTCAATTTTATGGCCGACGTTGAGATACGATACGCTTAGACAGCCTCATAAAAGAAAAATAGAACGAAACGAAATTTCATGCGCCATTTTCATTTTTTTCCCCTCATTCAAGAAATTTTAATCCGATATTGGCGAGTGATAAATCGAATTTCCAAATATTTAACGCGAAGGAATATTGTGCATAATCGTCTTCTTGGTTTGTATTTGAATTTCAAAGTACGAGTACATCAAAGTGTAATCAAACTAAATTATCAAATGTACTTAATTCAGTATAAGAATCAACCTAAAAAACATCCAATGAAATTGAAATACATATATACATATAATACAATTTAATAGATGATAATTTTAAATTGAATTATTATTATACATTGTATAAGAGGAGTTTCCTTGTTCAAGACACGAGATGAATCTAAATTATACAGCCATATATAGGACAAAGAGATACACGAGACGTGAGATTAATTAGACGAACTGTGCAGCAGATAGATTTGGGGATGTACAAAATAAACGAAGCCTAGGATTACAACAGACAAAACTAAGCAACGTGGAATTAGTGCCAGTGATACACACATCACTATATGTAGTACATTATTATAATACGAAAAATACATGTATCTTATTAAAATTTTCAAAAGTACGCATCATAAAATTAAACTGTTAAGTAGAAGACAAACGTTTGGAAAATTTCTAACCATACTTTTTGCATATAAAAAGTTGTTAAGATTTTTTTTATGTCAATTCGCACAAAACGTGTACAAATTCTAAATGAATAAAAAAAGTTTTAAGATGACTTTTAAATTATATTTGATATTGTTAAGAAAATGTTAAGACGTTTGCGATTGAATAATACGAGTCGAGCTTCAAAAGTCATTTAAGATTTATTTCATTATCAATGCATGAAATTTACATTTTATATTTTATGATGATATGTACATATATGTACCTGTATGACAATCGAAACCAATTCAATTTAATCAAAACTGATCAAATTAAGTAATAGACACATTTGTTCCAATCAATGGTTAGCTATCGGAAATAACATATTTTATGTTACACGACACTGCTTTCAATTGAACGGTATTTTTTAAACCAACTTGGCGATAGTGCATGCGACATCAATCAAACTTCGACGTGCGAATTTATCAACTTACGAATTGCACGTGAATCCCCGCCAGGGGACGCGTAGACAACTTCAGAAAACACACAAGACAGAAAATAAAACAAAGTTAAAACGAAAAAGCGAAAATCACACAAGCATAAACATGTAGAATTATTAATTTTTTTCTTTCTTTCGACAATTGATTCACTTTGTGCGATGCGTGGTGCGTGTTCGGCGGACGCACGTCGCGGCTTTTGATGTGTTAAAAACAAGCGGTTCTAAAACTTTGGCGACGGTTGCGAGAGTGCGCGCGTACCGGCGTCCCTCCCGAAGGAAACTGAGAGGGACATGACGGGGCTGGGGTGCGCGCATGCGCCGACCGACTCAAACTTCGGTCTCCTCGAACCTAGCCCTCCCCTCACACAACTATGGACGAAGATGAGACCTACTCCTAACCCCTATCCCTCCCCGCTGCTGCGAAACGACGTTACGAAAAAAAATCACACAGGCGCAAAGTTGCCCATTGCGACACATTAAGCGATCCGTTCTCGACCTCAATTGATTGTTTTTATTTCATACAATTTGTTTTCCTAATTCCCTACTTGATTTCAAGCGTAGTTTTGACGAAATTTCAAAGCTTGGTATGGTGAGGTGTCTCGATTTCCAAACAATAGTTTATAGTTATAAATATTTAGGAGTAATAAATACTTTTTTTTTTTTAATTTTTTTATTAATAATAGAAATTAGTACAATCTTATCAACGTTGATAAATTATTACTATATATGACAATGCTTAAATTAAGGGACTTGTTTTGGTTTTGGTCCTATTTAGTACAATTCAATCAATCGGTCACCCGAGTCACCCGAACAGCTCAGATACACATACATATATTACAATTACAACTTACCCGAGCACCTCGAATAACTCAAATGACCCATTAATGGGAGGCGCCTGAACATTCTCGCGTGGAATGCTCGCGGACTTATAAATAAGATTGGCGAACTAGAGTCGGCGATCGGTGAGTACAATATTGACATTGTTTTAATCTCAGAGACCTTCTTGAAACCGCATGTACGAATTAATCTACCTAACTTTAGCTGTTATCGGGAAGACCGAGAAATAAAGCACGGAGGAGGAGTTGCAATTTTTATAAAATCCTCACTTAAACATTCTCGCGTAATAACCCCGATACTAACCAATCTAGAACTAACTGCAATTGAACTAATAATTAACAATACCCCTCATATAATAGCATCTACATATAATCCTCCCCAAAAAAGATTATTGTCAACTGACCTTAACAAAATATTTAACATGGGTAGTTCGGTAGTGGTAGCTGGTGACTTTAATGCCAAACATCCGCTTTGGAATTGCGTAAACACTGACCGACAAGGCACATCTCTTATTAAACACATTCAGCTAACTGATACAATTTTACTTCATCCAGACACTCACACACATTTTCCAACAAATAACTCACAAGCATCTACACTAGACCTCGTGCTAGTCAGGAACTCCCCACATGTATCGCCACCAATTGCCCTCCAGGCTCTATCATCAGATCACCTCCCGATCTTTTTTTTTTTCACAATCGACGGAAACCCGAGGAGATTTCTAAATTCGGTTGGAACTACGGGAGTGCAAACTGGCGAGAGTTTAAATCATACATACAAGACCACACGACTTTATCGTCTGCCACGCTTAAAAAACAAAACCGACATTGACAACTCCATTACGCAACTGACTGACGCTATAACGCACTACAAACATCTCCATATACCAAAACACATTTTATTGAACACAAACTGGAGATAACTGACTTTGTTGCACATTTAATAAAACATAAAAATAAACTCCGTAAGAGCTGGCACACTTCGAAAGACCCAGCATTAAAAACATTAATTAATAAACTTACGTATCAAATCAAAATTAGAATCAAACAAATTAAAAATGAAGCATGGTCAAAAAAAAATTAGAAAAATTAAACTCAGTAGATGGCTCTCTTTGGAAATTAGCTAAATCAATTCGCAGGACAAAAAAATCGCGATTCCTCCATTAGATGATGGAGTGAACTCAGTGACGCGAGATTGCGACAAAGCAGAACTCTTATCGAAATCATTTCAAAAGCATCACACACTCACACAACACTACCACCACAAATCAACGCATAACAAAGTCAACCAGTCCATCAAAACCCTCACTAAAAAAATGCTACTAATAATACTAAAAATATAAAATTGGTCCATCCGTGTGAAATCCAAAATATAATTCGTAACTTAAAAAAAATAAAAAAGGCACCTGGACGCGATGCAATAGATAACGTTATAATCAAACAACTTCCATTTAAAGCCCTAGTTTCATTATCTAAAATATTCAACTCTTGCTTATTAACTGGATATTTCCCAGAATACTGGAAAACAGCAAACGTCATTCCGATTCCGAAGCCTGATAAAAATCACAAAAACCCAGCTAATTATCGACCCATTAGCCTACTCTGTACTCTCTCCAAAATTTTAGAAAAAATCATTTACACTCGCTTACTTAAGATTTTAGACAAAAAAATGATTAACGAACAATTTGGATTTCGCCACGGACATTCCACGACCCAACAATTAACAAGACTAACCGAATACGTAACGAAGAACTTCAATATGAAGAGAAGTACCGGAATGGTATGTCTTGACATAGAGAAGGCTTTCGATACGGGTTGGCACGATGGACTCATTCATAAACTCCTTACTAACAAAGTACCGAACTACCTAATACATATCATCAGATCATACCTAACTCACAGGAAGTTAGTGGTTAACGTAAATACTGAAATATCCTCACCGAAATCAATCTCAGCAGGGGTCCCACAAGAAAGTCTGCTAGGCCCTCTCTTATTTGCCATGTATATTAATGACATACCCATCCCAAAAAACTGTCACATAGCTCTATATGCAGATGATACTGCTTGCTTCACAAGCAGTATCAAACCAGAGGCTATTCGCAGAAACCTTGAACTAGCCTTAAAGACACTGACGGACCACTTCACTAAGTGGAAAATTAAAATTAATCAAAACAAAACAGACGCGATTTTCTTTAGTGTACGAAAACATAAACCAAATTCAGATCTGAAAATCCCATCTGGAGAAAGTCTGAAATGGCAAACACAAATAAAATACTTAGGAATTACATTCGATAAGAGAATGAGATGGGCCCCCCACATAGAGGCGGCGAAATGCAAAGCAATTCGCGCCATATCTTCAATATACCCTATATTCAATCGACATAGTGCCTTATCACTACATAATAAAATTAAAATATATCGCGCACTCATACTACCCTTACTAACGTACGCTGCTCCCGTAAGGAATAATGCCTCCAATACTAACCAATCAAAGCTTCAAGTAGTCCAAAATAAATCATTAAAAATCATTTATAACACGCCCATATATACTAACCTAAAAAGACTACATTCCCAGTATAACATCCCATTAGTCGTAGATGTCACTAACAGATTAACCAGTAGATTCTATGATAGAATTACCAATAACCACACTAACAAATTAGTGAAAGGTCTCGGTGATTATAGCAAGATGTCTTTACCCTTTAGGTATAAACACAAATTACCTAAACATAATTTTCTTTAGATCGCCGACTCTAAAAAAAAGTAAGTATTTAATTTAATTATGTAAAATATATTATAAACATTTGATAAGAATTGTAAATAGGTTTTTGAGCTCTTTCTCCTATTATTCTTTAAACACTAACATTAAAATAAAAGAATCCTTATAAATACTAACAAAATGAACAATGTGTAAAATAGATAATGGTCACTGGACCAGTAGCTATTAAAATAGATTTAAGATGTATTGTGAACATAGTATAAGAACAATAAAAAGCTTTTTTAAATAAAATAAATAAAATGACCCATTCATGGGGTTTGGCTCTTTTGATGCGTCTTTTCTCGTGGGTTATATCTACATAAGAGTTGTATGGCCTCTATGTTTGTGTGTTGAAGCAGTCTTCGTTCGTGCTTCGCAGCACTTTCTTGGACCACTTCGTCGATCCACTTGATTTCGAGGTCTTTGTGTATTTCTTCGTTAGTTATATAGCGGTACGCATTAGTAATAAGTCTAAAAAATTTACTTTGACATCGTTGTATGACTTGTCGATTCGTCCGTTTGGCACAGCCCCACAGTTGGATGCCATACGCCCAAATTGGTTTTATTATGGACAGATAAATTAGGCGCTTACAGTAGAGGTTGAGTTTGGAGTATCTCCCTATCAACCAATACATTTTTCTTTGTTTTAGTCTGATTTGTTCAGCTTTTTTTCTGATATGGTACTTCCAGTTTAGTCTTGAGTCTAGATGCAATCCGAGATATTTCGCTGAATCAGATTATAATAAATACTTGATAATAAGATCATTAAAAAAGTCCTCATTTTACATATATATAACTAGTGTAAGCCCGTTGAATATCAACGGAGCGCTTTCTCATCACCCGTACTAAAAAATAATATTAAATTTAATAGTTTTTATAGTTGTTGCATCTACATATGCAATAATGCGCCATTTATGGCGCGTTATAATAACAACAACGTAACAATTTAGCAAAGTCACGAACCCTTTTAAGAACTAATGTTGGCCAATTATAGCACATTCGTCATCGCCTCCGTTGAAAGATAGTGTAAGCACGATTCCTCCTAACCTGGTTTTTTTTTTAATTATTTACCGCAGCAAGCGTTATCAGCAGATAGACGGACAGACAGACAGACAGATTTCGGTTATTATATATATAATTATGTGGTTCATTTTTAAATTTAGTAAATTTGTAGGTTAATTAAAGATAAGTTGCAAAAACTGCAAAATAGAGCTATGCGGAGTATTTTAAATGTCAATAGATTAACTAGTATAAGATATATGATGAATAAATTGAATTGGATGAATGTAAATGAAACCTTAAAAGTGTGCATGTTAGTATATATTTTTAAATTAGATAATAATTTATTACCAATATATTTCGATAAATATTTAATAAGAGGGTATAATATACATTGTCATAATATTGGGGATAAGAATAAGTTAATAGTTATGAATTTAAAATTAAGTAGATCCAGGAGAAGTATCTTGTACGGGGGTGTTGTTGAATATAATGCCTTGCCAGAAGTTCTCAGAAATATAAATAAAATTGATAGATTCCTGGCAGCCTTTAAGCAGCACCTCTGTACAAGTGCTAGTAGATAATAGGTTTATTTTGTAATTTTAGCTTTAAGTAATGTTTGTTTGTAATTAGCTTTTTAAGCTATCTTAAATAAATAAATAATTGGATGCATCGAGACAAGAGAAGGGCATGCTTTGCGCCATGATGAATTTTCAACCAACATCATAAGAGGAAGACCATGAAAAGAATATAATAACACAACGCTCTGAGTACAAAAAGGCCACCGAACGAAATATGTGAAATTGTCTGACAATGATCTAATCCTTAATTACAGAAGTATAAGTAAGTATCGGTTGGATGAAAGAATGTTTTATGAAAGATTGAAAGATGAAAGAATTTTTGTACGGAATCATATCAACAACTAAATCAAATTAATCTGGCAATTTCTGACAGGAGATCTATGTATGTATGTAGATTTAGTAATATTCAAAATTTTCCAGCAACGATATTAACAGTTGAAAGCACTCGATAAAATCACGAATCATCATTCATGAGTTCAATGGTCTACCATAACATTTGTCAAAACGTAGGGCTTTCGTTACGTACAGTGAATTTGTTCAGTGGAAGTTTGATATTTATCTACCTAATATAATATTATATGTACCGGATATGCATTTAAGTTCTTGACCAAACGTGTTTCCATTTTGATGAGGTTTAATTCTCAAAGCGGAACTGAATTTACAGTTGGTAATTTATTCTAATATATTATGTACTAGTACATTTAAATTAAAGTAACAAACGTTTAAATAAATTTATTCTAAATATATTTTTTTAATTAATTCAATTGTAAGAATAATCTTTAAAAAAATTAATGTTGAACCAATCAATTTGAACAATTCAATCCAATCCTCTAATACTTCAGACATTATTAAATATAATCAAATTAGTCCCTATTATAATATAGTTATTACAATTGATAGTTCAATATTAAAATTGTTATACTAAATCATTAACATTACTAAAATATTTACATAAATCAGTATAAGAGAAAAAAACAATTTTAACCGTTTAAAAAAATGTTTCATATTTTCAATATTTTCAAGGTTTTTGAATTCAAACACAGAAGTTATGGAAGCTGGAAATAATTACGAATTTTGTTATTATTGTACGAGTATAATAGAATAATAAAAAATAAAAATTTCAAGGTACATACATATATACATATTTTTATGAATTTATTTACAAATAATTACAATAATATTGCAGTATACATACATATATACATATATGTACATGTATGTACATACATACATATATACATATGTATGTACACACATTTCATAAATTGAATTTAAAAATTATTTAACATAATATGACTTATATTTTAGATAAGATTATTAAGATTATGTAGATATTTTCTTATCACAATCGTGTAATAAAAAAAAAAAATAACATTTAAACGCATTTATAGATGGTATCATTTGAACAAGTACAACAAATACATTTGATTCCAACGAATCGATGCAATGATTAATTGAAGGAGATTAAATGATTCATTATTTAGAATCATTGATACTCGATACAAACGAATATGAAGCTTGTAGGGGAAAACATATTTAATATTTCCCAGTGGAAAATTAGTACATCAAAAGAACGAAAATGACATTGTGAAAAACCCCATATATATTCAATAGGAATCAAATCAAACACAGCGGAGAAAAGCGAAAAAAAAATCTCGACAGAATAATGATAGAATTAACCACCGAAGATTATCTATCATATTTGTAAAAATAGTCGTAAACATTGAGTTTAAGGACTATATATGTATGTAGGTATAATCGAAGTTCTGATGGGATTTTTCTATAATCTTTTGATGTTCAAAAAATTAATATTTTTTTAACACCAAAGGATTAGAGAAAAATACCATCCGAATCACGACTATATTGGTATTATGAGAATTTTACACAGTATAGAAAGTTGAATTTATTGATTAATTGATTGGTTAGATGAGATATCCATAGAAATATGAAATTCTTCTAAAGTATTTGACACAGTAGTAATTAACTTTAGAAGTCAGTTTAATGGAGCTATGTGATAAATAACATTGATAGAATTTTACTCGAAGCATTAGACACAGGCTTCAAGCGATTATTCTTAGTTAGTACGACAAAAGAAAGAAAACGACATAGGAAAGTGAAAAACCCCACACATATTCCATAGGAATATCTGGAAATCAAACATAGTGGAGAAAAGCGAAAACAAAAATCGACAGAATAATGATAGAATTAACCACCGAAGATTATCTATCATATTTGTAAAAATAGTCGTAAACATTGAGTTTAAGGACTATATATGTATGTAGGTATAATCGCAGTTCTGATGGGATTTTTCTATAATCTTTTGATGTTCAAAAAATTAATATTTTTTTAACACCAAAGGATTAGAGAAAAATACCATCCGAATCACGACTATATTGGTATTATGAGAATTTTACACAGTATAGAAAGTTGAATTTATTGATTAATTGATTGGTTAGATGAGATATCCATAGAAATATGAAATTCTTCTAAAGTATTTGACACAGTAGTAATTAACTTTAGAAGTCAGTTTAATGGAGCATATGTGATAAATAACATTGATAGAATTTTACTCGAAGCATTAGACACAGGCTTCAAGCGATTATTCTTAGTTAGTACGACAAAAGAAAGAAAACAACATAGGAAAGTGAAAAACCCCACACATATTCCATAGGAATATCTGGAAATCAAACATAGTGGAGAAAAGTGAAAAAAAAAATCGACAGAATAATGATAGAATTAACCACCGAAAATTATCTATCATATTTGTAAAAATAGTCGTAAACATTGAGTTTAAGGACTATATATATGTATGTAGGTATAATCGCAGTTCTGATGGGATTTTTCTATAATCTTTTGATGTTCAAAAAATTAATATTTTTTTAACACCAAAGGATTAGAGAAAAATACCATCCGAATCACGACTATATTGGTATTATGAGAATTTTACACAGTATAGAAAGTTGAATTTATTGATTAATTGATTGGTTAGATGAGATATCCATAGAAATATGAAATTCTTCTAAAGTATTTGACACAGTAGTAATTAACTTTAGAAGTCAGTTTAATGGAGCTACATATGTACGTGATAAATAACATGGGTAGAATTTTACTCGAAGCATTAGACACAGGCTTCAAGCGATTATCCTTAGTTAGTACGACAAAAGAAGGAAAACAACATAGGAAAGTGAAAAACCCCACACATATTCCATAGGAATATCTGGAAATCAAACATAGTGGAGAAAAGTGAAAAAAAAATCGACAGAATTATGATCGAGTAACCATTGAAAATTATCTATCATATTTATAAAAATAGTCGTAAACATTGGGTTTACGGACTATATGTACATATATGTATGTACGTATGTAGGTATAATCGTAGTTCTGATGGGCTTTTTCTGTAATCTTTTGATGTTCAAAAAATTAATATTTTTTTAACACCATAAGATTAGAGAAAAATACCATCCGAATCACGACTATATTGGAATTATGAGAATTTTACACAGTATAAAAATTTGAATTAATAATTCAAGAATATCAATTTATGTACATATATAAGAAACAGTCGTTGATACCGAGCTCACGAATCAAAGTAACAATAAACAAAAGAGTGGAAGTACGATACAATCGCAAATCGTACGAAAACATTACACAATGAACCCTCGAATTATAAATTTATACTTTTTAGAGAAATATTATTAAAATTAATAATTCAAGAGGATTGGAGAGGCCTTCATCCAGCAATGGATGGTGAATGGCGGAAATTGATGATGATGAAATCAACAGTCATTGACATTTAGTTTGTTTTATTTTAGCGCAGATGCATGGTTGCTCCGACCTTACTGGATAACCGTCTGTCCCCAACGGAAAGATCAACAGACTATTTTGGTGGTGGCCTCATGTGAGGGTCGTGTGGAGAAAGGCTGTGGAGGTGTTTCTCTTCAAGGCGGTATATATATTGAGCTTGCTAGCCAAAACATCAAGAGTGGAAGAACGAAAAAACCACTTATAATTTTTCTACACATTAAAAGGTTAGAGAGGAATACATACTACCCGAATTATAAATATATATATGTAGGTATACATATTATATATTCTAAAAATCCCCAAATGGCTATTCTATACAGTTGATTGGTCAGGTGAGATATCCAAAAAAATATGAAATTCTCCCAAAGTATCAGACACAGTAGTAATTAACTTTAGAAGTCAATTTAATGTAGATGTACATATGTACATATGTATGTTGTAAATAACATGGCTAGAATTTTACTCGAAGCATTAGACACAAGCTTCAAGCGATTATCCTACACATTTTATGATAATGGAAGGATATTGAAATTCGACAAATATCGAACATAATACTAAAACTATATAACGATACTTCAATGGATTTAGAGGTCACGGAGGATGATCCAAATAGACACAAACAAATTACTTTAAGCAAAAGGAAGGCCTTGTTCCATTATTTTCAGACGTTGAAATGAATTCCATAATTGCAAAAGCCACACATCTTGCAATCTTCTTGTTCTTCTGTGTCGTCTTGTTTCTCATCATCCATTGTTATATTATATTTATAATAATATAACAGTTAAATTAAACATAGACCAGTCAATTTGCTCACATGAGAGTAAGAAGGTAGACACTGATAAAACAATTAAAAATTAAAATCAAACTTTACAAAAAAAAAAAATCAAAAAAAATTGAAAGAATCTTACCATAAAAGTGTGAATTCAAATTCGTGTTTTCTTTTGAATATGCTCTGTACAGAATCGCAATGATACTTTCAGGCAATAGAACACTCGACTGTTGGTCGATTAATTTGTAATTAACGTATCATGGTAAATTCATTGCTTTTATACCAATTTGTTAATCATTATCATTTGATTATATTAAAAATTTATTAAGATATAAGTAATTTGAAAAATATTTTATGATAACTATCAAATCAACAGTGATAAATAATTCAAATCATATCGTAGATATATTAATTTAATCGTATATCATATACATAAATACTTAACCAAAATATACTATACATATATGTACTGTATGTACATCTCATATCCAAATTCGTACGATCAAGCTAATCAGATTTTATGGAAGTTGAACTGGGCGACGTACATTGTACAGTGAAGACGTTAACATTACATATACTCGCGTTGATTTAATTATAAATTTGCACGTATGGCTGTGACGATAGTGGTTTTCGCTCTCTAGAATCGAGGTTTCGAATGTTACGCAGAAGTGGCCGTCAATGGGTTCGTTCTTCGATGGAGTGGCGAGCTTTTGAAAATATTGACAGCGGATGATAAGGGGTTGACGCTGGAAATGAGAACGAATAATGGAATCATCTCTAGTGCCGATCGAAACGTACATATGTATGTACATATATGGGGACCCAATGTTACCAATTTCACGCAGGACATTTCATCGGTAAGGAATTGGTCTAATTCTATCATATAATATTTTATATTGTGTGAAATTTGACAGTCATTACGTTTTACTATTGAGTTATAATTTAATAATGTGTGATGAGTCACAAAACAAAAATTTTCTAGTGTTTCCATGTAATCAGAATAAGATAATTAGATACGCTTAATTTTAGATTAACAAAACACCAAAGTTTCTACGAAATAATATAGTAATAATTCATGTGATACGGCAGTGTTTTATCATTACTTTAATAATAATATTTTAAAACATGCAGTAGGTACATGTCTTGTTGTCTAAAATTATTTACATAAATCATATCCGTTGTTTTGAGGTGTTGAGTTTCATTTGATATCAGTTTTGACTTGTATACGTTAATTTAAAAAAAAAAATGTAAACAAATGGATGGTATACAAAAATATTGAATTTATATTTACATAGAATTGAAGGTGTGTGTTCGCTATAAGGAGAGCCAAAAACAAGATTGTTTTTTAATTCGCCACGACTGTTCACATAAATTTGAATTCCAAGTCTTCACTTTGAATTTACGGTCACGTTTCGTCGAGGCCGATGGACTTTCAAATGGGTGCAAAAAAAATGAAAAAAATATATAAAAATAGACGAAAAGCAAGAAAACCAAAGAAAACAACACAATCTGATAATAATATGAATTCGCGTCAGACGCGAGCGTACGAACGACCGTCTCAAAATAAAAATAAGAATACTCGAGAAAAAGGCGAAAGCAGAGAACATAATTAAATTTAATAATGAAATTAAAATCACCTGCGAGGTAAGAAAAAAGAAATAAGCAAATAATAATAAAAAAAAGCGAGCGAAAATGAGAAAAACACCGGTATCGCAAGCGGGGGAAAAACACGACGTGCAGGATTGTTACAACCCCTTTTCGTTTCCTTTGAGCGTCGTCGATAAACAATGGCGGGGATAAAATCGCAGAATGTTTCGACGGAAAATTAAATAAAGAACCAAAGCATATTCCTAATGGGAAATATTTCGATAAAATATCGTTATAATGAAAGTATTGAGCGGGGTCGTGAGTTCGTTGTAATACGACATGAATTATTATCATATCGTGATTTATTATTTGGAACTGAAGCTGTAATATAATATACGGCCCCCCCTTTATAATTCTTACATAAAATATGATGTTATTCGGTTTAAGAAAAAAGAAAGTTCACAATCGAAGCCTGTAAACTTCGACTACAGTTGTATAAGTTTCATTAAAAAATAAACCGAAATTGAGTTGTAAATTTAATTCAATAAGATTTATATCCCTTGACAATTTACTATGCAATTACAATGTATCATAATTTGTCATAGTAATTTTACTAATATGTACTGCTTAAGTCAAAGTCAAAATCCTAATTGAATAAGATTTGAACGAGTTTGTTTGAAAAACTTTATAATGTGTATAGAACTGAATTGATTTTGACTGAAGTTGAACACGAATTCTTTTGATTCGATTGTGTATTGATAGGTTGGTTGTTAGATTCTGTATTGATACTGAGCGTAGGTGTATATTGTTTGCATAGTAGCTCGAGTCGTGCGATTTTATCACCGCTTTATTTGAATCTTCGACCGAGTTTGACGGATAACCCTTATCAGAAGAACCACTCGAGGTTAACCTCTAGAGTGCGTCGAAGGCATACACACAAAGGAGATATTTGTTTACGACCGCGCCTTTTTCAACCCTTTCGTCGCAACGACAAATAGATGCGATCGCCGATACCGTGAATTCAATTATTTTTTGTTTGGCTTTGTCCCGAAAGAGTCTCGATTGATTCGCACAAGATCTCACCCCTCGAACACGTCTGTCATTACATCTTTGTTAGCTTTTTAGAGTAATTTGCTTACAAAAAATTAAATTTCACTAGCAATGATAGCATTCGAGCTTAAATGACCTTTGGATTAAGTATCTACATATCGTAGTTTTTTCCAAAGTCAAAGGTCAATCGTAAATTGGATTCAAACACGTTAACGCCGGATGCGGATTAGTGAGTAATCTCTGTACAGGAGATTGCTTCAGTAATTGAATAAACGGCGAGTTTATTTCAAATAGAGGAAATTTTAGCTTCTACTCGTATTTAATCGTATAAAATCATGGGTGAATCAGTCGTATTTAAGTATAAAATCATATAGGCGAATGCATTAAATTATTATTATATACATATAGATTACAATTACATTATTAGATACATTAGATACAATAGCCGAAATCCGTCTGTCTGCTGATAACGCTTGCTGAGGTAAATAATTAAAAAACCAGAACGTCGCACGAGTGGGATTAGAACCTGAGATCACCAGGTTGGGAGGAATCGTGCTCACACTATCTTCCAAACGGAGGCAATGACGGACGTCCTATAATTGGCCAATATTTATTCTTAAAGGGTTCGCGACTTTGCTAAATTGTAACGTTGTTGTTATTATAACGCGCCATAGATGGCGCATTATTGCATAGATGCAACAACTATAAAAACTATTAAATTTAATATTATTTTTCAGTGCGGGTGATGAGAAAGCGCTCCGTTGATATTCAACGGGCTTACACCAGTAATAATATAAAGTGCTAATAAATTAATAGTCTAAAAATTTATGATCAGACTTTTGCCCTTGACATTAAAGCTAAATATACATTATTTATTTAATAGAGAAAACTTTAAAGTACATAATGTAGAGACGTGAAAGTATGGTTAGTTATGATAAAGTTTTCCCACGAAACTTTTGACCTGTAAGCAGCGTTAAAATCACGATAAATTTCCGACGATCTGAAAACCTTCCAAAGAACAAATTAAAATTTCGAACGTTTGATCGAAAGCCTTCAAGATATTTACCTACGTGAATTTCATTTTTAATTTCGAGCCTGCGAAATTGCTTTTTGCGGTTTTCAGCGCACGGTGTGTGCCTCCGAGATTATCGATATCGAGCAGTGGACAAGTTCTTCATTACGACTTGACATTCATTGGCGTCGTTTAATTTGGCGTGCGAATTTATTTCCCGGTTCATCCGAACGATTTTATTTATTCATAATATTTTTTTCTCGAGATGGACGCGTAACTTTTTCGATTAAAATGAACGAGAAAAATCGCAGTGTGTAGCTGCTACTCACTATACATAGAAGTAAAACTTATTTGCAATTTAAAGCAAGTGCAATGTACAAGAAGGAATACAGGTGTGAATGTGAAAAAATTGTGTACACAAATGTAGCGAAAGTTGAGGCCAGACACACATACATACATATGCGTTTTGATAATGATTGGGCTGAAGGAACAAACTGTATTTCACAAAACAAAAATATACAACAATCAAATCAAATCGTGACAATCAATCAATCAAAATAATCGTAACGTGTACGCGCGCGAAAGTTATTGTTGCATGTAGTGAAAATTCGTATTATTCACCTATTCATATTCATGTGTGGCTGCGCGACCTGTACAAGTCTCGCACCCAGAGTTGAAGTGAACCAACACACACAAATTGTGTGTCTGTGAATAGTGAATAATATGAATTTTCACTAAATGTAACAATAAAAACGCTCTGTCTCTTTCGCGCGCGTAAACGTTACGAGTTTAACAAAGCCAACATTGTTTTGTATATTTTTATTTTGTGAAATACAGCATGTTTATTCAGTCTTCGATTTTTATATCGTTTGTTGGTTTAGTTAGAGTAGTTAGTTTAATAGTTTAGTTAGAGTTTAGTTAGAATATACCGTATCCAGAGAAAAACACAAAACCCATTTTATATGACATAATACTAAAGAATAAGCCAAATTACCAAAAATTTGTAAGTATTTGAAAAAATCCTGGAAGATCACGGACATAGTGTACTGCACCTACCACCTTTCCACCCAGAACTAAACCCTATAGAGTTACTGTGGGGTATTATTAGGAATAAAGTTAAAATTAAATCTTAAAAAAAACTTTTGCATCAGCCTGTATCTAAAAATGCATATGTGTGTGTGTGTGGTTCACTTCAACTTTGGCCGCGCGGCCTATACCTGATGTCTAGCCGAAGAGAGGGGGTACCCTTTGGCCGCTGGCCGTTACTGGTTTTCGTGTCGAAACATTTTTACTGCACGGGGTGCAGAGGGGACGCTCGAATTGTCGGGGCGGATCTCTCTCTCGCACAAACGCGAAAGAGCAAGAGAGAGGGCAATAGCTTATGTACCTCCAAAAGGGGTGGGGATATGCGTTACAGCTTATCGCTCGCTCCGTTCGTATGGAACTTTGGATGAACCGTTTTTACTCTACCTAAAAAAAAACCCATGAAAATGTATTTTTGTCGTTCGACCACGTAGTTATACTACCGTTGGGTTTTATTGGGTTTCGTTCATCAAGGGGTGATTTAGTTGCGCATTTTTCCGAAGGGCTCGCCCATTAAGGGTCTTGTACGCGAAACAGCATTACGGCCCGAGAGCCCATACATCATACGGGTGGTCCGGAACTCATGAAGACCCCAGCTACTTATTCTTCCCCACCGGAAATGAACAGCCTTGCACAACCCATGAAAACCCAAACCTCGACACGCTTCGCTACCCACACTCTTCAACCCCCCCTTACATTCAGTGCGCGCCCTCAGATGTTGCATATTTTAATAGCGAAAAGTCTTCCCGAATCGCGCTAATGAAACCGCCATAATACTATTCAAAAGTGTCAGTCAAATTAGACTACACGGCGAACCATTCGCTCTTCACGTACGCGAAAGTACATAGTCGGCGCTAGCTCGGTCGTATCGTTCGGTTCGAAAAATTTTAATGAACGTCGCAATAGTTTGAAGGGAAGTCCTTTTAAAATTTTAATTAGTGAGCGTCGCCGTGGACCGGATGGCTTTAATTCAGGGGTGCCATTAACCGTGATGGATGGCTTTCATAAAGCACTGAGGGCAGGTTTGTAGCGGCCGGCGCCAAAACACCCCATATCGTCTCACCAGCGGAAGTGAAACGTAGCGGTGCTTAGGTGGAAGGCCAAAAATAAACGAAAGTGCTCGAAATACCGGGAAAAAGTATCGATCCAAACGTTCGAATTGATCTAATACACGTGAATAGTTTCAATTGCTTAATTAAACGGAGTGTTTCGTGGTTCATTCGGCCTATGACAAATAAAGTCATGCAAACATATGTATGTATGTACATACATACATATGTACTAGTTATGGGTCGAAATTTAGGACACTGTCATGTACATTTAAACGTTTGAAGCTATTTTCGTCACATTTACATATTAAGTTAATTTAATTTATATTAATATGTATATTTATCAACTTTGAGATAAATCATCGCTAAATGTAACAATATACATATAGACGGTTCGGTGATTAAACCGCACACGAAAAATCCGCATAGGAAAATGCGCACACGAAAATAGCGAACACGGAGAAAAGCGCACAGGAAAAAAAGCGCACATAGAAAAATGCTCACATTCAAATTGCTTTAATATTTTCCCGTGTTTCTCAAAAATTTGAACATTTCTGGTGTAGTAAATAATTTTTTGTAGTACTTTATTTTTATTTTCTCCGCACACATAATGAAAATATATTTTTACTGTATATTAAAGAAAATTTATTATTAAAATTATCACATATGTAACAGAAATTAGTTTTCATTAATAAATTAATTTTATTATTGTAAGTTAGCTAACTTCAACAAGTACTTTATTTCGTCTTCCGTCTGATTATATTCCCGCACGGCAGTGAAAATAAAATATAAAATTAATTTATTAATGAAAAAAAATTTCTGTCATACATACATATATGTATGTATATGTGAATTTTTTAATAATAAATTTTCTTCAATATTATTTATTTTATCAATTGTACATAATTTATTTATTGATTTTTTTCGTTACGTTTTCTCTAAAATAATATATTATGTATTTTCCATGTAAAGGCCTTAACAGGTGTATAATAAATAAATAAATAAAAGCATTACTAGCATATAAATCGATTAAAGTACATAATATGTATGTATGTATGTATGTATATATGTATATATTGCATTTTATTTAGTGTTGCAATTTGATAATTTTATATATCTAAATGACTCAAGATATTATCTTATACAGTTGTACCACAATCAATAATAAATTTAAAATGATTAGTAGTGGAAGAATGTCGAGATGGATTATCCGGCTGCTTTCGTCATTGTTGAACGCTTCAGGTATCGCACATAGCCACGTGTCAATTAAATTGAAATTAAGATAGCTTGGCACTGACACAGATGCTGTTGTCCATAATGGCACAATTGTAGCTAACGAGCACCCATAACAATGTCAGCGGCATTAGCAACAGCCGCTGACAAAGCACCTAGCAGAATGGTGCAGATAATTTGACACAATATCAGTACAGATTGAAAATAAGAATAGGCACAGGTACTGAAAAGTGCAAAATCACCGTATAGATTAAATTTAAACTTTGATTATTAACAGCGTATGAATAATAAATTCGTTCGCTTGATATCACGTATCAAAGGATCGACTTTTGAATACAAATTCGTATAACAGAAATCAATGCAGATTTGACGTGCGATAGTTCAACACGAAAACTAGACAGTATCGAGCGTAAGCTCTAATGACATTTTTAGTTCAACGCAAACTCCCCGAAATCCCTTATGAATATTCATAAGTGTTAAATTGGCAAAGCGAGCTTTATGCGGTCAACGCAAAACGTGTCGAGGGATTGTTGTTATGTACATATGTGTGTACGTTATGAATCGATTGTGCATTTGTTTCGCCCGTAAGAGAATAAAAACATTGGAGAAAAATCGAGTTATTTCTTTGAAAATATTTCCCGCGAGATTTTCCACAGCAGTACTGCGGTCCAATACGAAGAAAGTGTTTCTGCAAACGTTACAGTTTGTGCTTAGTAAACTTTCTACACACCGACTGTACTAATATGAAACACCGAGGTTTCGAAATAAAAATTAGACATTTAACCAGGGCTATGGAGTAAATAAAGTTGAAAATTTTACATTAATTGTTAAAAAGAATAGCCCGAAAATGGCCGCCATTTTCAGCTTCATCCTGTCAGGCTCATTCGAACGCATTTTCATCACTTTTATTAGGATTTCATGTCTCAACGGTTGTTAGTCACTTCTCTAATGACAGCCTTCAGCTGCTGAATAGTTATTGAATTATTCACATTTACCCTAGACTTTGGGGAATTCCACAGAAAGGAGATGGTCAAATCAGGTAAACGCAATGGCCATCAGACATCGAAAAATCGCGATGTTATTCGATCATCAAAATTTCCCCAAAAAAAAGCCATACTTTGAAAGGCTACATAATCAGTGCACTATCATGTAATGGAACCACATATCTGGATTGTGTTTGTTGGCCCCCCTCAATTGTTGACAACGTCTTGTCGTGGAGATTTTGTGGTTTTCTTCAACGTTCTCTTGGACAAGAAAAATATTCCCCTCGATTCGACCATACATTATTAAGTAATTAAATACAGAAAAAGGAGTCGGAGTCGCTCGATTTTTTTACGACTCCGAATCCGGCAAAAAATTCACGACTCTACGACTCCGACTCCGACTCCACAGCCCTGCATTTAACAAAACACTACGGCGTCGCTTAAGCTACCTCCTTAGAGACGAAAACTTATAAAATCAACGTTAATTTAGTAAAGGCAAACCGTTACAGATGTGTTGTTGCCCCTTGAGACTCCAAACGCTGGATGTGTAAGCTCAAAATGCCAATCCTTTCAAACCTGCCAACCTAGGTCTACAAAGAACGGCCGTCCGTGTATCCCACGAGAGTTTTTAATCTGCCTCCTTCCTTTGCTCCTAGCCAACGTATAATTAAGCTATTTGTACAAGAGAGTGTAACTGACGCGGGTGGGTGGGTGTATGGGTTGGTTCTTTTTTGCTCTCAAGTCGAATCCTACACACATATGAATTACAAATGTACAAGTGTGCGCGCCCGTACAGATCTCCCCGGGGACAAGTGCCGCTTTCCATTCTTAGCGTTCGAGGTTTTCCGGGCATTTTCCGGGCATCATTAGACCCCCGCGGCGCGATAAATCAAAGACCACACATAATAAATTTGCATTTGACAAGCGCCAGCTACGTGGGTTCTGCACGGTATTGGGATATCGGAAGCCCTCTCCGTTGCCCTCCTTTCGAATTCAGACTATACCGACCAGTTTTCTAATATATGGCTTAATTCAAATCCCCGAACTCTTCGAAAGTTAAGAATTATATTAACGACCGTTTTTAAATTGAAAAAAGTTATCACAGATTCGATTAATACATACTCGTACTTATTAGTACAAATATCTTAGTATGTGTGTTAATAAATAAAAATCCTCGGTGACTTGGTTGCTGTCTCAATTACATACATACATATATACATACATACATACATATATTTTTCATATTCTAATACATTTAGAGTAATATTGATCGCAGGTTTTGATATACCTCGATAATATGAATAAACTCAATAAACAGTACTTTCAGCTAATACTGGCTTCAAAATTTCAACATTTCTATGAATCCTTGTGTCCAGTGAAATCTTATTTCAAAAGTAAATAAAATTGAAATAATTTAATATTTAATAATATTCAATCGATATATTCTTCCAACTTCCCAACGTTTAAATTTTATGTATACAAATACCTTTCCAACCCCCAATTTCATTCAAATTTCCCTCTCCCTCCTATATTATCATTCTACATTTATTTAAATTTTATTATAGAAAGTATTCTGGCATAAGTCAATTTCTTTCAATGTATTTCTTTCCTTGTACTGTATATTTCTTTCTTAAATAAAAATAAAATAACATTTTAATGTAATCAAAAGCTGTTAATTTTCCTCATAAATACTCTCGCAAGTTGTTTTTATAATGATCTTCGAAAGGTTAACGCTTTCAGCATCAAAATATTTTTCTTACACTGGGATGAATTTATGTGAAAATAAAAACGACTGTCTACAGAAAAGGAAATAATAAAAAAAAAAAATGCTTCGCAATTCAGACATTTAACCTAATTGCGGAATGAGGTTAAAGCAACAAACAAAACGATTTTTAGAATAATTCTCCAAAAGAGTAATTCAAGATCAACACCGTTGGCGGGCATAAACGCAATTACTGCGATTCGTTCGTGAATTATAAATTGTCCTTTGTGGTGTGTACCGACAGAGCTACCCGTGAAAATTTCCCATCCGGAATTTTCTTACGGAATTTAAGGGCTGACCTATGCGAAAATTCAGCCAGGCCGTCGTCGTGGCGGATCCATCGTCAGGTTTTATCGAACGCCATAAACAAGCGTAATGAAATTTTACGAGTCTCTTTTATTGGTTTAACTGCTTCGCATTATTAGGCTTTAAAGGTCTCGTTCCGGCGCAATAAAGTCAAACGGGGCGTTTGCATCACTTCGGCCAATAAGGTTGGATTTGATATTGTTCAGCTAATTGAATACGGCCGGAACGACTTCAGATCAACGAGAAAATTCAGACAAGACAAAAAGCGAGACGGGAAAAATAACGAAATACAGAGTCATCTACTTACTAAAATTTACGAGGCGTTCGGATGAATTTTTAGCGTTTTAATTCTAGAGTTGACGTCTGTCGCTTCGAATTCAGATTCAGATTTCACGTTAGAAATTTTTCAACTTGCAATTAAAATTTCATCCGGGTAGCTTTTACTTTTTTTATTATTATACATTTCACTAGCATAATTATAATACACATAGACTAAATATAAGAATGAATGTTCATTTGAATTGTATGTAGTGGTTTTATTGTTGTATTTTGCTACAAAATATATATTGTATACGTGTAAAATAGATAGTTAACAGTTACCGTCTATTTAACCGCGCATTTAACCGTGCTCCATGGAGACACATGTCGTTTCGCGTGTTATCACTTTGTTCGGCTACTCTGAGAAGGTTGGGGGAAAATGGGGTGGCTGGAAACCTAAACTTTGAACAGGACAAGGGGATGAGGGATAGAGGTGGTTTCTGTTGATACTTTACACAGACCATAAGTCATGGGTACCAAGTTTGAATACACTTCGTAACTCGAGAACACAGCAACGTCCGGGACCGGGACTTAACACTTACGCAAAAACCATCGTAGGCGGTTGGTTCTGTCTTCGCTATATGAATGTTTTGGAGTGCTAAGGCCACCTGAGACTCGACGAACAGTTAGTTATTCGACGGATAATAATTCAAATTAATTCAATGTATTCATACGAGACTATGACGTGCAACTGTGAACGGGCATTTGCAGCAAAGCAATCGATTCTTTCAGTGCGACCACAATTTTATCGGAATCCGTTTAAATTCGCACGCTTAGAAACTTTGTCCGTATTGATCTTCGGGTAAGCCGTTGAGTAACGGTCGTCTATACAGTGATGTATAAAGTAAGCGAATTCACGAACAAATCTGTAGGCAATCGAAATCTACATATACTTTTTTAATACGATCATTCAAAAATAAAAAAAAAGTGCGATAAGCGAAGTTTTCGAAAGCTAAGCTGAAAGTGCAATAAGGTCACACGTTAGATGGGTCGACGAGATTGATGGGACTTTCTCAAGATGGGAAAGAAGTGACTGATGAAACGAAATCTTACGTTTTTTTATACGAGCGAATTCCTAGAAGCTTGCGATAGCACTTTGAGTGCTGAACGGGACGGGACAGTGTAAATCGATCTCGATTTCCTGGAATTCCAACTACTTCTAAAAGGATGCAGTCACATTTCAAGACGGATGTACGTCCGTCGTCCTTTTCAGTACAGAAACGAGGAAAAGGGGGCAGATAATTGGATCTGAGAAGCAATCCGATTTAATTGGACGGCCTTTCACACCGCGCAGACGTTAATTAGAAACGACGCGAATTAATAACACGAGACGCCAACGTTTGCTTTGATTGTTTTTTCAACATCATCAAACAAAAGCTCGTGTATATGTATATTTATTAACGGAATTGATATAATATTAGGTGATCAAAACTTTGACTAAATATTAGTACAGTAACGGTCATCAGGAAGGTGGTGATAAATTATACCTTTATTTTCGAATGCAACGAGCTTATTATTTGTGTTCGGTTTGAATTATTATTATGAAAGATTTTGTTCGTTGGTGCATTTATGAGGTTATCTCGGAAAAAAATAAAGAACGTGCGCGCGCGCGCTTATATGTTCATACATACATACATATGTACATATGTATGTACATACATATGTATGGTCGAAATGTATGGGAATTCCCACGTCTACCATAATTTTGGGCCATTGTGCAAATTGTTCACCGCGCGAAATCATATGTCGGAACAAAGTAGAATTGAACATTCTAAATGAATGTAGATTGCATCTTGCACGCCGACGATGCTTAAACTGTGCTGCACTATTCGCCATTTGCATCAAAATAGTAACGTTTTGGATTCAAAATACGGCACAAAAATTGTCAAAATTATCAGAAATTCGCAAAAAAGTAACAATGAAAAGAAAAATGGCTTGTATACAAATTTTTACTCGAGTTTTTTTTTTACAAAAAACAATCAATAATTTAATACTTTATTGTACATAGATAATTTTAATGGCTTCAAAGTCTCAAAATAGATATTTTTTGAACAAAATAATTCAATCAATTTTGAAAAAATCGCAGAAATTTATTATCCCTGAAAATTTCAATAGCCCACGGCCGATACATTTATTATTATTAAATTGGTATGTTCTTTGTAGTATAGCTATGTACGTACTTTTAGATTCTTAAAATTATTTTGTTTGTAGTTCGGCAGTTGTATTAAACGTAACATGAGTTGAAATTAAAATTAAGTTATACGATTCTGATATAATGAAAACAGGATGGAGCGTTTATGGAAGAATGAACATTTTTAAATTCAACATCATGCTATGCTTAAAAAATAAAGCATACGACTAATGGGTGTGAAACGTGGATGCTGAATTTAAGAATGTTACGTAAGATTCAGTGCACACAGAGAAGCATGGAAAGATGTATGCTTGGTATAACAAGAAGAAATCGTAAGAGGAATACACGGACGCGAGAAATACGGGAATAGTATCCGAGAGGATATGAAATAAAGCAAGGTAGACCGAGTGGACGATGGACTAATGAATTGAGATGAATTTGTGGAGTCAGATTTCTCACGACAGACAGGAATGGAAGAGGATTGGAAAGGCCTTCATCCAGCAGTGGATGGTGAACGGCGGAAAATGATGATGAATGAAAAATTGTGCTTAGTCTGCAAAAGGTTATGTATGCTATACAAATTATATACATATATGAATGTATGTTGTTGTGGATGTGAGTGTATTTGCTTGAGGGTGTTTGGAAAGTTTGAGGATCGTTGTCGTGGATTATCTTTGCGAAGGAAAATGTGTTCGGAGCGTGACTTCCGGATGCCGAGCCGAACGGAAGTTAGCATCGCTCCGGTGGACGTATCTGTGCCGCGCACATCGTATCACAAAGGGGTCGCGAAAAAATAAACGTTTCAGAGCCGCTGGGCCGGAACGAATGCCAGATTTTGACGTGCACGAAGGCCAAAGCCTCTCAAACTTTTTTGGCGCCCAACACCGCAACGAATTATTACACCGCATATAAAAGATAAATAGCCGAAAACTTTTGGTGACCTGTTGGACTATTACACATACACCATCGTAGGTACATGTACATATTTACTTTGGATATTATTTTATACTATGTTGTGTAAGCCCGTTGAATATCAACGGAGTGGTTTCTTATCACCCGTACTCTGAGTGTTTGTGTGGTATATGTGTATTTAATAGTTTTTATAGTTTTTGTATATATGGCTCTTTATAATACAACAACGTAACAATTTAGCAAAGTTGCGAGCCTATTAACAATTAATATTGTCAAATCGTAGCAGGTTCGTCATCGCCTTCGTTGGATGATAGTGTTAGCACGACTCATTCCAACCTGGTGATCACGGGTTCAAATCCCACTCGCGCGCGCGGAAGGGATCGTGTCTTTTAATCATTTACCTCGGCGAGCATTATCAGCAGACAGACAGACGGATTTCGGCTATTATATATATAACTAGTGTAAGTCTAGCAAACTAGTTTAACGTGATTGATTACGTAACAATTTAGCAAAGTCGCGAACCTACTAAGGATTAATATTTTCAAATTATATGCCTCGCATCACCGGTGTTGGGTGAACGCCTTAGCGCTAGCTCACCCGACCTGGTGATCACGGGCTCAAATACCACTCGCGACGTTCGTGTTTATTTCAGACTTCACCGAGGCGAGCGTTATCAGCAGACGGACAGACAGATTAATCGGCTAAGACTAACTTAAAATTAAAATTATATCCTCTTAGAACGTTGAATCTACTGCACTGCAGTTGTCCAATATGTGCGAAAATATCACTACGCAATTCATCTGTATCAAAATTAGTCTTTGACACTTAATTTTATTTTTAATACAGCACTTTCGGCACGAAAAACTACTGTATTGAACAGGAAGAAAAAAAAAACCAACCGAACTACGTCCATGTTTAAATGTTTTTGTTGAAAAACTATTTGTATTTCAAAATGTACACAGTTCGTGTAAAAAAAAAATACAAAATAATTAAGACCAATTATTATTGTTTTTTTTTTTGTAATTAAGACTCTTCGCCATTGTAGCTATGTATTTGTAAATAAATGAATATTCTCATAGTTACTACATATGCGTCATAATTATGTGTCACGCAAAAATTTCTTCGATTACAGTTGTTTGCCGTTTAAATCTAATCACGATACGTTCAAAGTTATCTGTTGTAATTTAATCCGAGTGAATCTAGTATGTGAGTAATACATAAAAAAATCAATAGTGTGTTAAATCAACTCAATTTGGAGTTCTTTGAAACAATGAGCTTCGAATATTTTTCACAATCAGAATCGTAGACGCCCGAAGCAGTGGCGAACTTCCTATTTGGGACAAACTTTTCCGTCGATAATTTATGGTGAAAGATCCACTTTGTCAAGTAAGTTAACCAAACAGTCAGGTGATCCGTGAAAAATTGCACCTCACTCTCCCTCCGGCATATAATTGATTGTGAAGGGCCGCCTCCCGGCGGAAAAGTTTTCTCGCGAACTTTCCAGCTCGGGGAAAATCGGGAAAACTGCTTGCCGAAAACGGAGAAAGTGGATGATCTACTTGAGGCGTGACGGGATCTAGCGTGTTAACAATCGATCCAAAGACTCTGTGAAAGTAATTAGTCGAAAAATGAACGCAAAACTTAAACATACATAGCTGCGGTCTAAATAATATATAAAGAGTTTTAAGAAAATATCCCCTTGACTGTGAGGAAATGGGAAATTTAAATTATTCGACGTTGAGTTTCGTTATTCGCAGTTGTAATAACTGTTGGGCATTTTTTTTTATCCATCCCTGTTTAATGTTCCGCTAATGACGGAATAAAAGTCTCGGCAGTTGATGATATCCTTACTAAATTTTCAAATTGGCTAATGTTCTTTTAAGCGAACGCGCACTTGCTTTGAAAAAAATTATTTTTAAACACAAATATGTATTAAATTATAAAGAGTTTCACTTAAAAATGATTCACGCCGCATTCGATGTTACGGTACAGTACAACAATGAAATTCCTATATTGACCAATTCAAAGTTAACCTGTCGAACGCAACGTGTGTAGAAAAAGGTCATCTAACATGCCTCATTTGTTGCACTAGTGTAATATAATCGATCTTAAAAACGCCCTAAAGAGTTATTCTGTATTGGTAAGGAATTTTTCAGCAGTTCATCGGCATAATAATTCGAGTCGATCAATCAAGGTGATTGATTTCAGCTGTAGAGGCGCACACAACCTATCATTATCGATGCATTAATTTTTTCCTTTGTGATGTTTTCATTACGATATACGGCCGCCGCATTGAATGGGTAGTTAGAGGATAATTTACGATCGAATTATGCGATAAATTTTTTGTGTACTGTGTATGGCTTCGTGTGGAAATGTCGAAAAATAAAAATAGGCATTATTTGAATGTATTACATACACATGTAATTACAACGCAAACGTAATCTGAATTTTCGATCGTTTGCTGACGATATATGATAACATTGAACGCATTGTATTTTATTGAATACTGTAAATCAAAACGTGCCTACACACAATTATTAAATGTCATATTTTCATTTTGTCGCCGAATTGACATTGACGTAGATATTTTGACATTGGTCCTTTCAGAACAATGCCAAAGATATGTATGTATGTACATACATTAAACTATGTATGTATATATGTACATACGTAATAGCTCTTACATTTCTCAATAGTTTACCATTTGCTATTGGAACCAATCAAAATGTAGAATCTTATCTGGAATTTAATTCACAATAGTATATATTGTATTATATGTATGTATGTACATATGTAAGCTACATATGTATATTCTATGATACATCAGATGACGTCAACTACCGTATGTGAGCTCGTATGAAATTGGAAAAGTTTGATTCGTTCCCTAGATGGAGAGTAGTGATTACGGTACGTAATGTAGCGAGAATAATAGCCGCAATACAAATAATAAATTTTTATCAAAGTTTTCGCATCGATACTACCCACAATCTCCATCGATACTACCCACACTATACAACGAGTAAAACCTACGTACATACTTTAGATAGAGTCATACTTGAGCATGAATGCGATGTACGAGGCCGGATGAATAATGCATGCAGGGTCCCGCAGACCCCACTCTATTGTGTGAGTATCAAATATTCGTAAATGATCCACCGAGTCATTTACAACCGGCGAATAAATTCGATAAGGGCAACTTGGCACACGCATGCGGGTCATTTGAAAAGTTCGCCAATTTATTTTATAAAGCCCTTCCCCAACACTCGCCCTTTTGAAAGTTACCGCCAGACCTTTCGACCGGAACAGGTAAAGATCTTAAAATGCCAGCGGCAAAAGAGATAAGGCTGAAAGTATCGGCTGAAAGTTGTCAATGTCGATTGTACAAGATGCTGGGATAGTTTATTTTTTGATCGCACTGTTCAAACGAAGCTCAAAGTTATCGCAATGGTTAAAGTCCGTAGTTGGAAGTTCATTTTATCATAAATTAATTAACGTCATTCAAAGTTTGTCACTTTGATATGTTGGTACAGAAACAAGATAGCGGCGATACTAATGTGTCGACCCTCACATACAAAATACGAAAACCTCGGTTAGAACAACATCCGACAACGTTGACGTGATGCATAAAACATAAGGCAACTCACTGTGCCTTTCAATAATGCCTAAGTGGCCTATTAGGAATATCGTTAAATCGGCATTAATGTCTCCTATTATTATTTTTTAGATTTTTTTTATCATTGTAGTGAGTCGACGACGGGTTTCAGTTTGAACCGAAAAGAGTTAAGGGTAACACGGTGAAAATGGTAAAAGTATACGTATCGAGTGAATTTATCATTATTTAAAATGTTGCACATTTTTCTTAGAAATATGTCTACGAGGATTTCAAATATTCCTACCGCATACGTTAGAGTGTCGAATAAACCTTATTTTCAGGTGCAATTTGAGGGACACGTGACTTTCGCCGTTGGGGTAGATCAACAGGTGAAGCAAAGACACGCGCGAAATACCACTAAAGGGACTGCCAAAAAATGGACCGACACCATAAAGATGACCAGACTGGGGAGATTTTTTCGCCTATTCTTTCAGTTCCTACGTGAGATCTGCAACACTGGTTCCATGCACGGAATCAACCACTTCGTAGCACCCAATCGACATTACTCTGAAACGTGAGTCCAACCCTTACGAACAAACGGAAGAAAATGCGTGAAATTAATCCGAGAGTAGTTGCGTGTACATTTATTTTAAATATATTTTGACTAAGGTAGCGTATTTTCAATAAGTATGTATATTGAAAAAATGTCGCATAGTTTTAGTTGTTTTGTATACATAGTACGTTATAATTAGAGCGCAAAAGTTGGTCGCATTATCCCCTAGACTGGTTCGGCCGGCAGGGCTGCATGGGAAATATTTCGTAATATTTAATTCGTATAAAAATGGTAATGTAGTCATTTGGAAAAGTGAAACAAAATATTAAATACTGTTCTAGATCTATATTCATACTTTGTCGCCGTTTACTAAATATCTATTTCAAATTGGAAAATGATCGTTCACCATCAATCGAGGTTACGGGTGATAGGTTAAAATATCGGAAATGTCTTATCGTGTTCATATTTTAATTCACCGAACAGTTAATTACTTAAGATTTAAAAAGTTTTGAGATACAATTTAAATAATTATTAAATATTACGAAGAATTTCCCACGCGGCCCTGTCAGCCGGTTTCCCCCTCTACTCGTTCTAAACGATAGTGAGACCAACTTTCGCGCTCTAGTTATAACGTACACAATATTTTGCTGTATCGTATATTTTATGGTGGGTTTTGTTTCACGTACAGGTATTTCTTAAAATAATTTTTGCAAGCTTTATTTTTTATAAAAGTATACATAAATGTATTTTCGATTTGATTAAATTTTCATTTAAGCACCTAATACAATATATGTACATACATACATACACACATGAGCATTTATTTTTAGCATATACGTTTATTTTCCACTTGTCGATCGATCTTTTAGATTCTTCAAAGATTCTATTTTCACACAGAGTATAAAAATAAATGACGTAATCTATTATTATATTTTCTAGGATATTTTGGATTCTTGTTGTTATGCTGGCATGGGTGAGCTTCGTTTCAATAACGCTTAACATTTTCGATCGCTATCGTGTAAGTTGATTAATAATTGTCTTTCGACTTAAGCATATTATAAGAAGTTTTAAGATTACTCTGAGCGTACTAAGATATACATGCGATACTTACCGGTCAATATGAAATGATATATTGCACGATTATTGGATTTTATTTCAATAGAGGAAAATAAAAATAAAATATTATCATTGTAGGTTTCGCCCACTGTAATATCTTTAGAACGCGACCATTTATCCTGGAACACTACATTCCCTGCGGCAACGATTTGTTTCAAAGACATTAACGAAACTGCTTTGGAAGAAGTTATAGAGTGATTATATTACATTATATAACCGAATGAATATATACGTATAATAAAATTAAAATGATTGCTATTCTTATTATAGGGAGTACAACGTGACGGACAAAGACAGTCTACGAATATTTTTAATTCAATTAGTAAAAATATCCGTTATCGACGTGACCGATGCTGAATTGGAAGACAATCCTGCAGTGCCTCCAGAGAAATATCTAGAAATATTGGATAGAATTCAAATAAATTTCATACCTCAAATACTGACCTCACTGAGCGTACCGATAAACGTTCAGAAAACCATCGTAGAGATGGGCATGTGCTATTCCATCAACTCGAAAATAGCGGTGTATAACTCCCCAGAGTATGAAATTCGATTAGAAAAATTCGCAACTGGAAGGAAACACATACGCGATTATTAATAATGCAACTGAATTTACAGTTATTGGCTTGGAAGTGTGCAAGATGTTCGAGAGCAACCAAACTATGACGCACATCAATTGGATGGTGAACTTTTTATACAACTGTCAGACTTCACTGAAGCTTATACTGTAAGTTTGTACTTTACAATATAGTTTCAGTAGCATGAACACCAATAAAAATGTATAAAATTTTAGATATACTTTCATAGTCCAACGGAAATACCCCAATCGTTGGACAAATCACTAATCGGTGCACCGTTGTCGTTTCGATCGGTAATTTTAAAGGTAATCAATTTGTATTCCACGGAAGAGGTACGCGAGCTTTATTTAAGTCAAAGAAAGTGCAGGTAAGTTCAAAGTGCTTTCCGTTATTTGATTCATGGAAATTTTATGAAATAAATAATAATATATTCGCAGATACATGGGGAGAATATGTTGAGTCGTAGTCCTATTTATTCATACAGTATGTGCAATGTAGAGTGCAGAGCAAAGAAAACTCTAGAGATGTGCGGGTGTATGCCACATTATTATCGTGCACTGCGTGAGTAATTTCATTATTATTTGATCAATATGAAAGCTCATTTTATTTATTAGAATGATTAATATTACATTCATTTGCAGCTAACGAACGCATCTGCCCGCTTTCTGAATTGCGTTGCCTTTACACGTACCGTTCAGCATTGTCGGCTGTATCTAAGAAAGGAGGATGCGAATGTCTTCCAACTTGCGAAACGAACTATTTCACAATTTACGAGGATACCCTCCTGCAATGGGATCGCTGGACCCAAGTCAAGTACGGAATAAGAGAGTATCCCAAGATTAGACTGAAGCGTGAAGTTTTGTACGGAATAAAGGAAGTTCTAGGTTTGCACACAGATTAAACTTCAATTGAATTATTTTCATCTGTAAATATTTAATTGAACAATTTTTCAGTAAACTGTGGAGGAGCTGCTGGACTATTGCTCGGATGTTCCGTTTTGACGATCATTGAAGTCTTCTACTTTTTCACTATACGACTCTTTTGGTTCATCATGGGACGAAGACAAGACGTCGAGCTTTAAAATAGTGTATATTACAATATAAAATATTCATACGAAATGTTGCGCTCGAGTACTAGTATAATGTTTACGAGCATCGCATGTAGATCCACTAATGACTTTTACATGACCAAAGCGAGGCACATAATCCAATAAAAGGCAGTTAGGATTTATAAATAAGCTTTTTACTTATCCCGTTTGTGTCATCCTGTTTTTCCTGAAAAAAAAAAAAAAAAAAAAGAGTCTACTCACGCTCTCGCTCTCTACACGTTATCTTTTTTATTTTCGGTCAGCATTTTCACATACGTATCCACAATATATGCGTAGATGGGAGGATGAGTGAGGCACGTGTCTCGGTCTTTATTTGTGTGAAAGCTCCAAATATACTTTATTAATTAAGAATTAATTTAATTAGAAGCTAGAATACTTCTCAGTGAAATGTTTTGTTATGGATGACATACAGATTGTCTCTGATATATTTTAGGTTTGATAAAATACGACATTATAAGAAGGTCATATTTAAGCTATTTCTATATGAAGATTGACTATCTATATTTATTGAGTTTTTGTTCAAATGACGTCCTTGAAGCCTCGTGCAATATATGTATGTATGGAGGTATCTGGGATATACATATGTACATACATACAGTCGATTCCAATTAATTGGTACAGCCGGTTATTTGAGACAAATTCCAAGGAACAGAAATTAATAGTAATTTACTTCGGTTATCCGGGACACCATTCCGTTTAATTGGGACAAAAAATTTGAAATATTTGAAATATTACATAGTGCTAAAATTAGCTTCCAACAAGCGATACAGTTTGTCGCTGATAGATTGGCGAGCTATAAAAACCAACACCACACAGAATTGCTTTGCTACTTGTGGCTTTAAACGTTTGCAGATGCAATAAAATTCGAGCGATACGGAAAGTGAAGTCGTTTTACATTATCTAGAACAGTGGTCGGGAAACACAAAATCAAAATTAATCCTATTTATACATACATATGTCCATACAATGTACGTATAACTTCATGGCTATAAAATGCATTAAATCGTTTTTCAATAATAAATATCACGAAGATAGCTTATTTCTTACTGCTATCCATTTCATAAATGAGTATTAAATTAAATATAAAATATATAATCCAAATATATAACTTTTCATTTCCAAATAATTATTATTAATGATTATTTAACATCAACTAAATTAATTAATTAAATCTTTATTTTCGAGATCAACAATTTTTTTCTCTTTGTTTTTTTTTTTAATTTTAGTTTAACTTAAAGATTTAATTAATAAATGTAAAAAAAAAAAATTTTTACATAAAATTATTCTGAAAATGGGAATTTGGCTAGAGCTGGAAAATAAGAAGAAATTTGCGGCTCCAAAAATTACCAAAAGGTTCCCGACCATTTGATCTTAATTTGAAAAAAAGGTTTGATCGACAATAGATAACATATTTAGCACGTTACGATGAAAATGAAGACTGTGTAGATGCAATTGTTGAAGTCATTAATTAAATCAAACATAAAGCGAAGACGACGACAAATACATCAAGTATAAAATTTTCATTTATTTTTTATTTTTCCTTAAACTTCGCTTATTAGAGCCAGCCGCTTGTGACAAAATGTTTGGGCCAGAGGTGTTCAGAATCGACTGTACATATTATTATGTCGTCAAGTCTCAATGATGAGTCTGAAGTACCCGATGTAATATTTAATTATGGAAGTATATATGTACAATATGTACCTACATACATACATATATATATGTATAGTCGACGATTTCATTTTGGTCACTCTAGACAAGTTTCATTGTGATTAACGAACCGGTTCTCGCGCGTACAATGGGGTGCGAAGATGATTACGTGCAAATACGACCATGTGCGGGCACACGCGCCGTTTGTTCCCTTTCTTTCGGGGATGTTTATCCCTTTGTCCGATCCGTAGGGTCCCTCTGAGGGTCGGTTTTAAAGAGGAGGGCCGAAGACACGCGATACAATGGGGGTCCTCGCGTAAAGCGACCGGTAAAAACCCTCTGGAACGACTGCGGACACAATGGAGCGTTAACCGGGGTCGGGGACTCACTCTCGCGTTCGCCGACGAATAAAGATAGCAGCAGTTTCTTTATCTGGCTGGGGCTAGCTGCGGTGGTAGAGCATCGTCCATAGGATTTCGGTCCATAGGTAATTTCGCAGTTTGTTGGATGCAAAAGCGGCGTGCGAAAAAGCTCGCCGTTATCTGGCGGCTTATACGGGCGCGGCTACTCGTTTCGCGCCATCAGATACGCGTACAGACTGACGCTCGAATATGACAATTTACCCCTGCGATGCTAGGATTTGAGTTTTTCCATCAGAAAAGGGATGCTTTATATAGACATTGCCGAGAAAAAACACATCAAATATTGTTATATTATAAGAATAGAACTCACGATCCCCGTGCGCGTTAAAAAGTTAGTGACCTATTTTGGAGAAGGGGCGTGTGATGGACGCGAAATTCCTGGGACCAAGTCTATAAGAATAGATATAAATTAAAGTGAGTACATATATTGTGTTGAACAAAATATTGATGCGGTATTGTAATATTACCTGTATATTTTGTTGAGCATGTATATCGGTGTTGAAACTAGAGAAAATTGACGCGTCTTATTATGATTATCGGTTAGCAGTTCGGTAATGAAAAGTTGATCTAAGCATCCGATCAATAATACAAAATCAGCTTCATTTGAATAACGTTTGCATACTAATGAAAATGTATTGTAGAGGCTATTGGTGTGGAAGGCGATTCTTTTTAGACACGTAAAATAAAAAATCGGGTATATATTTTATATATTTTTGAGAAATACATACATATATTTGAGGAATACAAAGAGTAACCAAATTATTTTTTTAAGTACGTTACGCGAAGTACGTAAGTAAATAAAACGCATGCACACATACACATACATACATTATCATGAAATCACTGTGTTGAGTGCGCGCACGTATGTATGTAAAAACCGAATTTCGGCATACATACATATGTATATTCAAATAAAAATCTACCACTTTCTAGTGATGATATTTTTTTTATAATTCATCAATGCCATAAGGACTATAATTGTATAATTTCATGAAAATTAAAAATATTTAAAAGGCTAAAAAAATAATAAAAAAAACGAAATCTCGTTCAAGAGTAAACTACCACTACCGGTTACCGAATTTTGACCAAAATTATATAATGTGTCTCTAACATTGCACGTGAAAATTATAGACATGAAACTTCAGCTTGATAGAGCTTTATAAATTATATTATTTTGAAAGTCATTACATACACATACTACATACATATGCAAAATTTCAGTTTAATATACATATGTATATTATAGTTCTGCTGGAAAAAACCTCCCAAATATGACAGAAAATTAGGTGACTTTCCAAAGAAAGTACCACTTCCGGTTGACGAAAATTTTGAAAAAGCCTTATAGTTTGTAATGGACGGCAAAAATATGAAGTTTCAGTGTGTGATAGGATAAACGGGCTTTGAGTTATAGCGATTTCAAACACATCCGCTACACACGCAGACACACATTTTCCAGAAATCACAAAAACGTGATCGGGGGACAATACCTGATACAAATCGGTAAAAATATCGAGGTCACAATCACAATACTTTATCCGATCAGGATAAAGTAAAAAACACACGTAGAAAATGAATGTATCACTGATGTTGATTGTGATCCTTTTGCACATTTCCTGGGAAATATACTCAGTGGGATTCGGTAGAAAATAAAAGGAATTTATGAATGAAATTGGGTGATGGCCAAATTTTTGGATTGACGAGTAAAGCAATTTCCGAGTATGACTGCGAACGACTTCTACGATCACCGTTGGATAAAAGCTCTGAAAGATGAGAGAGGGGTGTTTGCGCGCTTTGAGAAGCTTAGTGTACACAGTGCGTAGTGTCGACGCACAGCAATACCGAAGTCCGGCTATTTTATAGCCAGAGCATCGTGTGTGATAAGTGACGGTTGTTATGCGAGGGTGGCCATAAATTCGGCGCGCATTTCGAGCGTCTCGCATTCTTGGGTTGTAATGGAGGCTTCACAGTTGCAAAGTGGGGCCCCATTACTGCCCATAAACTGCCAAGCAGATAACAACTGTTTGCGCCATCTCCGAAGGGAGATGGTGCACATATAAAAAAAAAAACGAGTAAAAAGAGTCTCAGAGAGACGTCTGCAAAAACTGTTAGAGCCAAACACGTCATGGACCACGTCCGCTCCACAAAGGACCGTCTTCAGAGGACTGTTTCCTGGCGACGAGCATCCAGGAAGTTGTTATCGTCGCTGCTTCTTTTTCACTTTGTCGCCGCAATGAGGAAATAATGGTTATGGGCTTATAATGGCGACGCTAAGTGACGCCGCGCGACAAAGTCGACGCTATTGCACAAACATACTGCAGCTTGATAAAAGGTTTCTAAATCAGATTATATAGAGTTTGCTCAGAGAAGTTCGATGCGAAACTTCTTCGGAGCAAAATAAGACAAACTTGTCTCTGTCGATTGCTGCATTCGCATATTTTGCGCTGTTAAAAACTGCGCTTTTATTAATTTATAGTCCGTATTAGACAGTTCGGGAGAGTTCTTGGCCTCGGTCCAGTGCTCAAAGCGGCCATTGTTACTTTGGCTGGTTGGAATTGCTCAGCTAACCGCTCCGAAACATAAATTCATTAACTTTTTAAAGGAGGACGTTGTTGCTATTGCATACAAGCTGATCTTCGGCAATCGGTCAATGTTGCACGGAATTGGAACAAACATTGCAAAGCAAAAATTATTACAAAAAACAAAAAAAAGTGATTTTACGTGAAGTTTGGGTTAGGTTAGGTTGACTAAAAAATATGTTTTGTTAACGCTTTTTTTGCGTCTTTATTAACGAGAATAGTGTACTTAACGTGAGGTTCGGGTCCGGTTTGGTTGTCATGTATTGAGTTTTCGATTTTGCATATATTTTGTCTAAATATTAAAAAAAAAAAAAGTGATTTTACGTGAGGTTTGGGTTAGGTTAGGTTGGCTAAAAAAAATGTGTTTTGTTAACGCTTTTTTTTTGCGTCTTTATTAACGAGAATAGTGTGTACTTAACGTGAGGTTCGGGTCCGGTTTGGTTGTCATGTATTGAGTTTTCGATTTGCGCATATTTTTGTCTAAATATTTGAAAAAAAAGTGATTTTACGTGAGGTTTGGGTTAGGTTAGGTTGGCTAAAAAATTTGTTTGTGTAACGCTTTTTTTGCGTCTTTATTAACGAGAATAGTGTACTTAACGTGAGGTTCGGGTCCGGTTTGGTTGTCATGTATTGAGTTTTCGATTTGCGCATATTTTTGTCTAAATATTTGAAAAAAGTGATTTTACGTGAGGTTTGGGTTAGGTTAGGTTGGCTAAAAAATGTGTTTGTGTAACGCTTTTTTTGCGTCTTTATTAACGAGAATAGTGTACTTAACGTGAGGTTCGGGTCCGGTTTGGTTGTCATGTATTGAGTTTTCGATTTGCGCATATTTTTGTCTAAATATTTGAAAAGTGAGTGATTTTACGTGAGGTTTGGGTTAGGTTAGGTTAAGCTAAAAAAAAATTTGTTTGTGTAACGCTTTTTTTGCGTCTTTATTAACGAGAATAGTGTACTTAACGTGAGGTTCGGGTCCGGTTTGGTTGTCATGTATTGAGTTTTCGATTTGCGCATATTTTTGTCTAAATATTTGAAAAAAGTGATTTTACGTGAGGTTTGGGTTAGGTTAGGTTGGCTAAAAAATTTGTTTGTGTAACGGTTTTTTTGCGTCTTTATTAACGAGAATAGTGTACTTAACGTGAGGTTCGGGTCCGGTTTGGTTGCCATGTATTGAGTTTTCGAATTGCGCATATTTTTGTCTAAATATTTGAAAAAAGTGATTTTACGTGAGGTTTGGGTTAGGTTAGGTTGGCTAAAAGATGTGTTTGTGTTACGCTTTTTTTGCGTCTTTATTAACGAGAATAGTGTACTTAACGTGAGGTTCGGGTCCGGTTTGGTTGTCATGTATTGAGTTTTCGATTTGCGCATTTTTTTGTCTAAATATTTGAAAAAAGTGATTTTACGTGAGGTTTGGGTTAGGTTAGGTTGGCTAAAAAATGTGTTTGTGTAACCTTTTTTTTTTGCGTCTTTATTAACGAGAATAGTGTACTTAACGTGATTTTTTGATTTACGAATTTTTTTGTCTAAATATTAAAAAAAAAAAAGTGATTTTACGTGAGGTTTGGGTTAGGTTAGGTTGACCTAAAAATATGTTTTGTTAACGCTTTTTTTGCGTCTATATTAACGAGAATAGTGTACTTAACGTGAGGTTCGGGTCCGGTTTGGTTGTCATGTATTGAGTTTTCGATTTGCGCATATTTTTGTCTAAATATTTGAAAAAAGTGATTTTACGTGAGGTTTGGGTTAGGTTAGGTTGGCTAAAAAATGTGTTTGTGTAACGCTTTTTTTGCGTCTTTATTAACGAGAATAGTGTACTTAACGTGAGGTTCGGGTCCGGTTTGGTTGTCATGTATTGAGTTTCGATTTGCGCATATTTTTGTCTAAATATTTGAAAAAAGTGATTTTACGTGAGGTTTGGGTTAGGTTAGGTTGGCTAAAAAATGTGTTTGTGTAACGCTTTTTTTTGCGTCTTTATTAACGAGAATAGTGTACTTAACGTGAGGTTCGGGTCCGGTTTGGGTTTGCCATGTATTGAGTTTTCGATTTGCGCATATTTTTGTCTAAATATTTGAAAAAAGTGATTTTACGTGAGGTTTGGGTTAGGTTAGGTTGGCTAAAAAATTTGTTTGTGTAACGCTTTTTTTGCGTCTTTATTAACGAGAATAGTGTACTTAACGTGAGGTTCGGGTCCGGTTTGGTTGTCATGTATTGAGTTTTCGATTTGCGCATATTTTTGTCTAAATATTTGAAAAAAGTGATTTTACGTGAGGTTTGGGTTAGGTTAGGTTGGCTAAAAAAAATTTGTTTGTGTAACGGTTTTTTTTGCGTCTTTATTAACGAGAATAGTGTACTTAACGTGAGGTTCGGGTCCGGTTTGGTTGTCATGTATTGAGTTTTCGATTTGCGCATATTTTTGTCTAAATATTTGAAAAAAGTGATTTTACGTGAGGTTTGGGTTAGGTTAGGTTGGCTAAAAAATGGGTTTGTGTTACGTTTTTTTTGCGTCTTTATTAACGAGAATAGTGTACTTAACGTGAGGTTCGGGTCCGGTTTGGTTGTCATGTATTGAGTTTTCGATTTGCGCATTTTTTTTTGTCTAAATATTTGAAAAAAGTGATTTTACGTGAGGTTTGGGTTAGGTTAGGTTGGCTAAAAAATGTGTTTGTGTAACGCTTTTTTTGCGTCTTTATTAACGAGAATAGTGTACTTAACGTGAATTTTTGATTTACGAATATTTTTGTCTAAATATTAAAAAAAAAAAAAGTGATTTTACGTGAGGTTTGGGTTAGGTTAGGTTGACCTAAAAATATGTTTTGTTAACGCTTTTTTTGCGTCTATATTAACGAGAATAGTGGTTAACGTGAGGTTCGGGTCCGGTTTGGTTGTCAATTGAGTTTAGGATTTGCGCATATTTTTGTCTAAATATTTGAAAAAAAGTGATTTTACGTGAGGTTTGGGTTAGGTTAGGTTGGCTAAAAAAATTGTTTGTGTAACGCTTTTTTTTTGCGTCTTTATTAACGAGAATAGTGTACTTAACGTGAGGTTCGGGTCCGGTTTGGTTGTCATGTATTGAGTTTTCGATTTGCGCATATTTTTGTCTAAATATTTGAAAAAAGTGATTTTACGTGAGGTTTGGGTTAGGTTAGGTTGGCTAAAAAATGTGTTTGTGTAACGCTTTTTTTGCGTCTTTATTAACGAGAATAGTGTACTTAACGTGAGGTTCGGGTCCGGTTTGGTTGCCATGTATTGAGTTTTCGATTTGCGCATATTTTTGTCTAAATATTTGAAAAAAGTGATTTTACGTGAGGTTTGGGTTAGGTTAGGTTGGCTAAAAATGTGTTTGTGTAACGCTTTTTTTGCGTCTTTATTAACGAGAATAGTGTACTTAACGTGAGGTTCGGGTCCGGTTTGGTTGTCATGTATTGAGTTTTCGATTTGCGCATATTTTTGTCTAAATATTTGAAAAAAGTGATTTTACGTGAGGTTTGGGTTAGGTTAGGTAGGCTAAAAAATTTGTTTGTGAAACCTTTTTTTGCGTCTTTATTAACGAGAATAGTGTACTTAACGTGAGGTTCGGGTCCGGTTTGGTTGTCATGTATTGAGTTTTCGATTTGCATATTTTTGTCTAAATATTTGAAAAAAGTGATTTTACGTGAGGTTTGGGTTAGGTTAGGTAGGCTAAAAAATTTGTTTGTGAAACTTTTTTTTGCGTCTTTATTAACGAGAATAGTGTACTTAACGTGAGGTTCGGGTCCGGTTTGGTTGTCATGTATTGAGTTTTCGATTTGCGCATATTTTTGTCTAAATATTTGAAAAAAGTGATTTTACGTGAGGTTTGGGTTAGGTTAGGTTGACTAAAAAATATGTTTGTATAACGCTTTTTTTGCGTATATATTAACGAGAATAGTGTACTTAACGTGAATTTTTGATTTACGCATATTTTTGTCTAAATATTAAAAAAAAAAAATGATTTTACGTGAGGTTTGGGTTAGGTTAGGTTGACCTAAAAATAAGTTTTGTTAACGCTTTTTTTGCGTCTTTATTAACGAGAATAGTGTACTTAACGTGAGGTTCGGGTCCGGTTTGGTTGTCATGTATTGAGTTTTCGATTTGCGCATATTTTTGTCTAAATATTTGAAAAAAGTGATTTTACGTGAGGTTTGGGTTAGGTTAGGTAGGCTAAAAAATTTGTTTGTGAAACGCTTTTTTGCGTCTTTATTAACGAGAATAGTGTACTTAACGTGAGGTTCGGGTCCGGTTTGGTTGTCATGTATTGAGTTTTCGATTTGCGCATATTTTTGTCTAAATATTTGAAAAAAGTGATTTTACGTGAGGTTTGGGTTAGGTTAGGTTGGCTAAAAAATGTGTTTGTGTAACGCTTTTTTTGCGTCTTTATTAACGAGAATAGTGTACTTAACGTGAGGTTCGGGTCCGGTTTGGTTGTCATGTATTGAGTTTTCGATTTGCGCATATTTTTGTCTAAATATTTGAAAAAAGTGATTTTACGTGAGGTTTGGGTTAGGTTAGGTTGGCTAAAAAAATGGGTTTGTGTAACGCTTTTTTGCGTCTTTATTAACGAGAATAGTGTACTTAACGTGAGGTTCGGGTCCGGTTTGGTTGTCATGTATTGAGTTTTCGATTTGCGCATATTTTTTGTCTAAATAAAAAAAAAAAAAGTTAATTTTACGTGAGGTTTGGGTTAGGTTAGGTTGGCTAAAAAAATGGGTTTGTGTAACGCTTTTTTTTTGCGTCTTTATTAACGAGAATAGTGTACTTAACGTGAGGTTCGGGTCCGGTTTGGTTGTCATGTATTGAGTTTTCGATTTGCGCATATTTTTTGTCTAAATATTTGAAAAAAAGTGATTTTACGTGAGGTTTGGGTTAGGTTAGGTTGGCTAAAAAAATGTGTTTGTGTAACGCTTTTTTTTGCGTCTTTATTAACGAGAATAGTGTACTTAACGTGAGGTTCGGGTCCGGTTTGGTTGTCATGTATTGAGTTTTCGATTTGCGCATATTTTTGTCTAAATATTTGAAAAAAGTGATTTTACGTGAGGTTTGGGTTAGGTTAGGTTGGCTAAAAAATGTGTTTGTGTAACGCTTTTTTTGCGTCTTTATTAACGAGAATAGTGTACTTAACGTGAGGTTCGGGTCCGGTTTGGTTGTCATGTATTGAGTTTTCGATTTGCGCATTTTTGTCTAAATTTTTGAAAAAGTGATTTTACGTGAGGTTTGGGTTAGGTTAGGTTGGCTAAAAAATGTGTTTGTGTAACGCTTTTTTTGCGTCTTTATTAACGAGAATAGTGTACTTAACGTGAGGTTCGGGTCCGGTTTGGTTGTCATGTATTGAGTTTTCGATTTGCGCATATTTTTGTCTAAATTTTTGAAAAAAGTAATTTTACGTGAGGTTTGGGTTAGGTTAGGTTGGCTAAAAAATGTGTTTGTGTAACGCTTTTTTTTTGCGTCTTTATTAACGAGAATAGTGTACTTAACGTGAGGTTCGGGTCCGGTTTGGTTGTCATGTATTGAGTTTTCGATTTGCGCATATTTTTGTCTAAATTTTTAAAAAAAGTAATTTTACGTGAGGTTTGGGTTAGGTTAGGTTGGCTAAAAAATGTGTTTGTGTAACGTTTTTTTGCGTCTTTATTAACGAGAATAGTGTACTTAACGTGAGGTTCGGGTCCGGTTTGGTTGTCATGTATTGAGTTTTCGATTTGCGCATATTTTTGTCTAAATTTTTGAAAAAAGTGATTTTACGTGAGGTTTGGGTTAGGTTAGGTTGGCTAAAAAAATGTTTTTTTTAACGCTTTTTTGCGTCTTTATTAACGAGAATAGTGTACTTAACGTGAGGTTCGGGTCCGGTTTGGTTGTCATGTATTGAGTTTTCGATTTGCGCATATTTTTGTCTAAATATTTGAAAAAAGTGATTTTACGTGAGGTTTGGGTTAGGTTAGGTTGGCTAAAAAATGTGTTTTTGTAACGCTTTTTTGCGTCTATAATTCTATATTAACGAGAATAGGTTACTTTACATGAGTTTCGGGTCCGGTTTGGTTATTATGTATTGAGTTTTTATATAGAACGAGAATGAAATGAAAGCATCGAAATGGATACATTAATATACATATTTTTATTTTGCATAACGAATAAAGTCTCAACTAGTAATCGATTACAATTTTGCTTATCAGTGGCCATCGAAGAGTTTGCTCCGCGTCAACCTTTTGATGTTGCCGATACCGTCTCACTCATTCTGTCACAGAAATTTTGGTACTGATTAGACCCTCTTTCTGATGATATACATTTTTTGTATTTTCAATTAGCTTTTCATCGAGTATGGGCCGATATTGAAAAAATTTTAGATTATTTTCGACTAATTTTTAATTTTTCACCAACAGATATTTTACGGCTCCACGTCAGAGTCGCGAGATATACTGCTTGAAATTTTCCAAAAACGTCAAAATGGCCGTTGGAAGATACGCCTCCTCCTCCGCGCCTCGCGCATGCACGGTGCCATGTCAAGGTCATACATGTATTGTAGAACCAGAACGAATAAAATAATATTCATGTCAATCGTGTTATTAGTAACGATGTTATAGTGTCGGAATGTATGCCCATCCAAACGTAACACCGCCGTTTCCGTACTGGTACCCCATACTGGTCCGCGTATAGACGTATTCACGTCAAAAAATTAATTAATTAAGAAAATTTTCTACCGGTCCGCCAAACTGAAAAGTTTGGGATGCACTGTGATAGAGCACTAATCTATTATATTACGAAAAAAAATAATTTCTTCATACAAGATCGCTTTCTCCCTAATGTATGTACATATTGGCTAAAGTTGGCTTTAGTGAGGTTTTCGTTTAAATCCGTCTATTTGTCATTATTTTTAAAAAATGTCTACATTAGTTGATGTTATTTATATTATGCTAGGTCAGGTTTCCAATCTTTTGAATCAATGCAAAATATTCAGCATTGCAACCAGTAAAGTTTCTATTCAATTCATTTATAGAAACTCCTCGATTGAATAACACACCACACACTGAAAGTTTTCGCTGTGTTTCATCTCCTAAAACATCTTAGTCCACAAAAAAGTGGGATCGCTGTTTTCTTTGATACACAAGAAAAGCGTACGGTCCAAGTAAAGGACACATCAACGACACAATAACTGACCTATCAAGGTCAAACCTCTAACAAAGTGTTGAAAGAGGTATTGCGTACACGGGATCCATTCACTTATAAGGTTACATATACATATGTATGTATGTATTTGCTTTACAAACAAGATATTAAATTATACACAATGACGATATTTTCAAATAATTTATATCTTCGGTATCTCATCTTAGATCCGGCCTAATTAAGCCCACAACAAATATTTGCGTCTTCAACACATCCAGTACGCGGATTGTTCCCGTTTGAAGTTGTCTATGACGTTCGCACTACTCGCGTATCATTCGCACATACACATACACGTGTATTCTTGGTATTTTTAGCATTAATACCTTCCAGAATCGGGCACTGTGTAATATTGGTGTTTGTAGGAGAAGCGAGAGGGCATGTAGGGCCTCCAGCATGTGTCCCCGGGGTGCTGCTACCCCCATCGTAATATCCCTGTGATTTCCATAACGTATCCCACCCTTTGTTTTCCATATTTTTCTTGGCATGACCCTAAGAACGACCCGCGCCAAATTGGGCACTTCCCCACACTCCTATGAAAGCCTTATGTTTACGTACAAATTTCCGGGGATAATCTCCCACTCGCCCACCCTCATACCCCCATGCTTATTTTTCATAGGCGAGGCCCTGTTTGTTGCACACTCGTTCATCCCGAGATCGATTTTAATTGTCGAAACGAATTTTTCCCCGGTTGGCCAAACATCTCTATCTATCGTCGCATTTCGACGATGAGAGAAAAATATATATACACCGTGGAAATTTATCTATTTCCCGTTTTCCGCGTGGCGAGCGCCTCCACTATATAAATATATGTACACACATTCGTGCAGATTCGGTCGGAGAATGGCTCGCCTTTGAAAACATTATTCGGAGGCTGTGTCGGAAAAATTGGTTATTGGGACATTTCACTTTGCCGGAAAATAAATATAAACGCCCATGCAGTGTTTGCCGGGCGTGGTGAACGTTTTCGTGTTTCCGCTTTCGGATCGGCTTGATTGAACATATCTCTCCCTCTCTCTCTAGCGATCGTAAATGTCAAAGTTAGGCATCGAACGCAAAATTTGTACTGTATTGTATCATACGCCGCGAAAGAAAATAAAAATAAAATCGCAAGTCAAACATAAGTACTGCCGAAGATGCGGAGTCGAAATTTTCGAAAACTCGCTCGAACGACATCGTCGAATTTTTACGTTCGAATAAAGATTACACATCGACGTCTTAGACTTTAAAAAGTATCGGCTCTTCGACGAATAAAACGCTCTCTTTCACCTTCGTTTATTGCCCAAAGTCGCACGTAAAAAAATGATACCGTACTTATGTATATATGTATGTATGTATAGGGGAACGCGAATGATACATTACTTTTACGCCGTTGTTACACAGCGACGTAATAACATTATAGACTTTTTTTTTTATGTGAGGCAATTTAGAGACTCGCGGTGTGTGTATAGAAAAAACTCAACGGATGATTAGATCAACGAAAGAGCACGTCTATCAAAAATTTCGTCGGAGAAAAATGGTTGGCGAACTCTGTCCGACAGGACAGAATCAAATTAAGCTTTCGCGTGGCTTGGAGCGAATTGAATTTACATCGCAAACTGCAACACGGTATGAAGATGTTATGACTGAAATAAAAACTAGTATTAGTCAATTCACTCCACATACATAGTAGATATTATATTTGTTCAGTGGAGCGTATAAATGCATCGTTTGCATTTGCATGGAGGGGGGGTGGCTAAGCCAGCGAAAGCCGTGATCGCAAACTCCCCTCCATCCCTCGGTCCTATTTATGCTAATGTTCGACTTATGCGAATTGCAAATTTTCGGGTTCAATTGTACAAACACACACAGCAAACGCTTCCACGGTGTTTTATTTGAACGGTTAGATAGCGGCGAAATTGAAGTATGGCCCTCCGAGGAGCACACCGTTCGCCGTTTCCGGTATAGCGTATGAAAAATGCATTTTTGCGGAAAGCGGAAGTATTGCGGTGCACTCGTTTCACCCTAAGCGGTATTTATCGACGATGTTGCACGAGTGTATTTATTCAATTTCAAACGTAACATAAAAATGTTACCAGTCTCTTAAAACTAAAAAAAGTATCATGCGCTCTCTCTTGAACGATAAGAGCCCGTCAAAAAGTGTATTATTATACACATCGAAAGAAAAACTTTCTTATACGTTAAACACTTAAGTATATCGCGCTCGTTGAGTAACTTTTTCTAATATAAAATAATAACAGCTCGTATAACTTGATCTCAGAGACGCGTGTTCTCACAACTTTTACGTCGAAAGGCTCTCTCACCGTAATTTTATTCGCGTTTATGTTTGCGTATTAATATTTTTTAATTCCAGTAGGTTTTTATTAATACTGTCTAAGTTTGGAGTTAATAGACGTGAAACTATCTCGGAGCAACTTCACAAGGATCAACTTTAGGAAAATACACACAAACAGCAGTGTAAAGTAAAATTAATTTTGCAAGCAGCGGAGATATGCAACGTTCAACGCGTGCATCTTCACTGTACAATTGTATTTCTTTGTCAAGTATTTAAATTCACATTAAATAGTAATGAAATTCTACTATGTATGTTTAAACTTTTTAACATTTTGAACATACATAGGTAAATCTTTTGCATGTACGATATTAAATCATATAAAGTTTACGATGTCATTTTTGTAAAATTATACATACATATGTATATCTCGTTAGTCGTTTCCTGTATAATGTTCATTCCCACATACAGATTACATCGCGGGTATTGCGGTTTCCAAGATCGCGTTTGAGGAGCCTTCTAAAGCTCAGGGCTCCGCAGTTTCGTGTCATATTTCATGGGTTTTCGGTTTTGGGCTGTCTCGACTTGGGTTACTACAGCGTTTGCACACTTGTGGCGCAAATTTTCTTTCAGCTGAAACTCTTGATTTATGGAAGCTTTTGAAAAATCAATATGGGCTTAGTCCGCTTCTTGAAAACGTAGAAATATAGCGTTATCCGTACGAATGTACATATGCACATATGTATATATATGTATATTGTATGGGAAAAGCTTAATCTAACCATTGACTATATGTAGAAGGCATAGTAGATATTTATTTTCCATTGATAAAGTATAGGATGAATATAATATATAAAAAAAAAGAATATAATAACTGTTTTTTCGATCTTCTGTTATCTCGATTCAAGGTCTTCGGAATTTTCGCGCGTACAATATGAAAAAAATTCATTCGTGCTTTTTTGCACCCATCTATGCTACGCGCGCTACACGAAAGTGTATAAAAATATACATATATATAAATAAAAAGTGCGGTTGCGTGAGTAGGGTTCGTATATCAGTAGAATATGTCTAACCGGCCGCGTATTGAAAGATTTATATAAACACGGAGACCTCGGATTCATACAATATCGTATTAAATATGGTGAACATCAAACACGCCCCTCCTCATATTTATATACATATACATATATATATGTATACATAGAAAAAATAAGTTTCATTTAATAATTCGACTATTTGAAAAGAACAAAAGACAAAATTGAGCATACCATATGTACATACATACATACATGCTCTAAATGAAATGAAATGAAAAAAAAAATTGAATCATACATATACAGGCTTTCATTCTCTGGGAAACGTTTGGCGAAATATCTTGTATTAGAGGCTCTACATATAATCCGGTCGCGCTCATTTGGCACCGATCCAAACAGGCCGCAATCGGCGGCCAAGAGACCCAACTACAAGATGCCAATTCGACCGAAAAATGTGTGCAGTCCTATAATAGTCCTAAGCGGGGGTGCTCAAAAGGCTTTTGTGTGTGTTTCAAGTTCACATTGTCAACCTGTCCCCATGAGAGGTGTAGAAACTATTTGTGTCCGCTCAACAGCGAACCAAGTCCATTCGAAATACATAAATTCTCGCTATGTTATTCAATGAAATATTGAAGTACCTACCCATTATATTATATATGTATATTACAGTCGAAATCCGTATGTCTGTCTGTCTGCTGATAACGCTCGCCTCGGTAAATAATAAAAAAAAACCAAAACGTCGCACGAGTGGGATTTGAATGCGGTACCACTGATTCTGAACAGAGCGCTTACGCGGTGAGCCAAACCAGATGATATATGTAGGGCTGGCTTCAACATGACTATTTATAATAATAAAATAGTTTCGAGACGGGTGATGCGAACGCTCCGTTGATATTCAACGGGTTTACACTAGTACTACATATCAATCGAGTGGACTATTTCACCATTGAAACTTTAAGTAGATTTGCGTGTATAGAGTGGAAACAGTTGAATGCGAATTTTACAATCGAAACATCAAAGGGATTCTTTATAATGTGATCGTGCGACGACAACTTCATCCGTTTTCTTTAAAACACTGAGGAAAGTATTTTCCGGATTTCCCGCACAGACGAGGTAAAAGAACCACTCCAGCCGGTACTCTCACTCGAAGAACACTCGACGTCCTACTGAAATTTCACTCGTTTCCCCCGAGTAATAAGCGAGTGAAGCGAATCAGTAAAAAAAACGGTTAGCTAAAGTTCAAAGTCAACACGTTGCGCACCGACGAGATTTATTTTTTTAATTAAAACAAGATTGCGGCAAAGCAAACCGGGGGGGGAGGGAGAGAGAGGGTTAGGGAGTTGGGCCAAGTTGGTGCATTTCATATGCAACTTTTAAGTGCCCACTTGAACGTGCCTGTGTGCATTCGCCGCGGGTGTTAGAGGATAACTGCAAAGTTTCGACGATGATAAAGTTGGCTTAGAAGACGTGCCGCCGAAAGGGTTAAAGGGTGTTCAGACCCATCTGTGCTTTGCGCAAGCTTCGATTGAACCATTAGTACGTACAATTGTTAACACGTCAACGTTGCTTTTCACCATTTTCGAATTGTTCCGCGCGCTGTTTCATTTATCAAACTTTAATTTGCACCTCGTTTCGTTTAATTTTTCTCAGACGCGTTTTTTTTTTTTTTGTATATTTTCATTATTTTTTCTTTTAGCGAGGAGGTAGGAGGGGGGGGGGGAGGGGGGTAGGTGTGCGCAATATCACAAATCACGTTTTGATAACAAAAGGAGAAGCCAGCGCCCGCCGCTCGGACTTGTATCAATATTTGGACAAAGCCGTAAGGCCATTTGGGTATAATTAATCTATCTCGTGACGTTTTGCGTTGGTGGGTTCAACTAAAACCACCCATCCACCCCCTCACGTTATTCCACTCTTCAACCCCGTCGGAAAATAAATCTGTCCCCTCCGTAGTTATAATTTATCAATCCTTGTTTTTCTTGCGAGTTTGTTCTGCATGCTTCCTTCCTGGGTCGAGTGCGAGATGTACATATGTATGCACGGGTGGATTAATATGAAAACTTTTTTTTGTGAAGGGGGCAATAAGCCAAATTTTCCGCTTTTTTATTATCATTTTATATTTTAATAAAATGTTTTGATCCAAAGCTACTAAAGCTTTTTTACAACCGTATGTCTAAAACGATTATTTATTTTTATCGTAAAGGTGTCTGTAAACGATCAACATATTCACGGTAATGTATTGCCGGCAAGCATTGCCGGTAATATTACTGCAATATGGTGAAGTGGGCCAGAAATATAGTCGTGTTTCCCGACACTATTGTTCCACTATTGCTGGTATGGCAGTGTGTTGGCGAGTATTGTTGACATATCGCTCGGTATACGAAAATATGTTTCTATCCTGCTTTCTCACATACGCTTGTCTCTCTCGGACACGACACGACACGAGTGTTGACCTTCGGCGAATTTTATTAATAGTATTAATAAAACAGCAACTACTTGCCGGCAATCACTGAAACACACATTACTGCGACGCATATTGCGCATGTGACGCCAAAAATGTTGCTGGATGGTTGACGAGCAATATTGCTGACAAATGTTGATCGTTTACAAGCACCTTGGATACTATTAAAGAATGTTATAAAAAGCGATAAGCGCGTCGCCGGTAACATATCATAACGTAGTTTAAAATCATTTGCCGCTCGAATTAGTACGTTAAGATAAAATAAAAAAAAATTGAGATAGAAAACCAATCTTTATAAACGTGGTGAAATAAAAAATTCTCCAAATAAACGCCAAATAGCATGAGAAAAAAATATGTAAAAAAAAATATATTTTTGACTTTAAAAATTTGCTAGATAATTAATTATAAGTATTTTAATGCAATAAAAATCATAATCAATAGGAAAAATATCTGACTATTGATTTAAATACTCACTTTGAGCACAGCGATACTATATTTTGAGTTATAGACCGCAAGAGCCAAAAAAATGGATATTTTTTAAATCGCAAATATCTCATAAACGAGAACATATCAACAAAAATCATTATCGGATTCGAATTTAGTGGGTTAAATCTAGTAAAGATTGACAAATCTCCGCTCTGGGTTTTAAAAAACGTGATTTTTTGTTGCTTAGTGGATCATTAACGCTCCAGATTTTTGAATATGTTACATCTTAGCCAGTCAAGGCAAGCCACCTAAGGTGATGACAAATCATATAAGATTTAAGGTATCTTTTTATTATCCTTTGTTTCCATACTCGCGATGAATGTCATAATTAAAAACAAACAAGACAACCGAAATATTTCACGTAAATGTGTTTAACAACATACATATTTACGTACCTAATAGTATGAAAAGCTTTGTGCTACGGATACCCCTCTCTTACATTCATTAAAAGTTTATAAATATGAACGCAAAGCTCATTCAACGGCTTTTAGTTTTACTCTTATCACAGCTTCTTTTATACTCTTACTACAGCTTCTTTTATATTTGTCTCTCTCTTTTAGACTCTCTTTTCAAATAATCGTACAACTTATTAGAATTAAGTAATTGATGTGTACTTGTATTATTTTGCACTATTTTTAAATAAGCGAATAAAATGTAAATATCATTTATAATTTCAACGTCTACTACCATCATTTTTCTCATACGAAAAATCACTACCTCCAGTGTTCTTTCTGGTTGATCTTCATCATTACCGTTGCACCTCAAGCAAGGTGCACCTCAGAAGGGTTAAATGAGTATTACTTAAAATAAACGGATAAGAATTTTCAAGTTACAAGAAAACGATCCACGTAAAAGTCAACATGCGCGCGCGCGCTCAAGCGAACCTTCAGTCACTTCCGGTCGCTTAGTAGTGTACTCGTATGTGTGTGTGTGACCTGAAAAAACACTGAAATTGGGATATCGATGGTGAAGATCCCTTTGTTTTCGCACCCCTTTATCTCAAGGAACGGTCTACGTTATTTTCCTCCCCTGTCGTTGTCAGCCCTTGTGCAAACTGACCGGAAGAGATTTCCCTTTTTTCCCACACGCACCAACACACACGCACACACACAATAAAACCAAAGCAATTCAGCTCATTTCATACAATATTGTATATATGTATGTATATATAATTTATTATATGATCGTCAATATTTCCACATCAAAAAAGTCCACTGAAAAAACGTGGGATTTGCACTGTTGATTTTGTACACCATTGCAAGCGCAAACTGTTCTCGATCCCTTACCACGTTGAATAATAAATCGAAATGTTTACGTTATATACTTATACACGGGTACACGTTAAAATATAGATAAGGGTTGTACACGATACGAAGAAAAGCGATGCTTTTAAGTCGCAGAATCCGATACGCTGTTCAGATTTATACGTTAAATTCGTGCCGCAAATAAATCACACGTAAATTATTGATAAAATTCAAAGCATCGCAAAATCGCTCACGGCATGTGTAATAATGTGTGTGTGTGTTGCTGCATATATGTATGTATGTATGTTGCTGCCCTGTGCGAAAGCTTCTGTATTATTTATAACCGTTCATCGGCTATAAATAATACAGAAGAATCGCTAAAAAAATAAATATATACATATATAGAAAGACACACCGTTCGATTCGCGTAAAATCTCAATTTATAACGCTGTCTTGTAATATAGCATTCAATGATTCACTGTATAAGGTACATACATATTACGCGATTCAATTGACAGCAAGAAAAGTTGTAATATCAGATTTTTCTATGTATGTACATAGATATGAAATGAAAGTTTGCACTATGTAAATCTAAAAAGAAATTTCTTTTTATGTGATAAAAAAGCTGATAAACTTTGCTGAAAAACCACGCTACTTTTAATGCAATAAGATCATTATCAGATCATGTACGAACATATTCAAATCATTATCAGATTATGTACGTTTATTTCTGTAATGTACATATATTAAGCTAAAATTACTCATGTATAATATAATACCTATATATGTATATTACAGAAATAAACTTGCATCCACAATAATGCCAGTCATTTCGAATGCACTGATTATATAAATATAATAACCCTATTCCGTCTGTTTGTGTGTGTGTGTCTGTCTGCTGATAACACTCGCCTCGGTAAATAATTAAAAAAACCAGAACGTCGCCCGAGTGGGATTTGAACCCGGTATCAATCAAAAATAAATCACCAGTTCGAAACAATGAGCGCTTACGTCGTGATCCAAACTAGATTATAACGGGTCTGCTTCAATTTGACTATACATAATATATAATATCTAAATAGGCTCGTGACTTTACTAAATTGTTACGTTGTTGTATTATAACGCGCCATCTATGCAACAACTATAAAAACTATTAAATACACATACATATACTCACCTACACAAACATCCGTCGATATTCAACGGGCTTACACTAGTACATTGATAAAAGGAGAATGCGTTAAATTTACGTATGCAATACTAATCTGATTTGATTTTTGAGATAATTGAACATCGGAGCACTTTTTTAAACAGAAAATGTAATCTGTGTATAAGGATTCATATAAGGATTTTCCTTCTCAGTGATAAAAAACACAATAAATGCGAATCATCCTTTGCTCTTAAAAAAAAAAATCGATACGTTCTAGTGAATATGTGTTTCGTTTTTGAACTTTCTTCGGTAAGCGAAGGGTCTACGATGTACTCCACTACCTCTTCTACGCGTCGGCGTAGAAGTGCGCGTTGAATAGTTGATTAGTGGAAATTAACACTAACGTTAGTTTTACGAGTCTACGCGATGGAAAAAAATGGAAGAGCGGCCGTAGTAATTCGCCGTAATGAAATAAGGCTTTAACCGTAGCAGGAATTATCCGCTTAGGACCGGAACGTACACGTTAATCCCATTGTCGTCGCTCGCCAGCCTGGAACTGGAACGCAACCGGCTCGGCTAGATTAGGCTAAATTAGAAAATTAGGTTTTGGGTCCCACAAGTGTCGTTTGTAGAACCCCCCAAAACCTCCCACCCTCCCCACCCACCTGAAACACCCCCTTATTATTTACTTTTGGTTCCTGGTCTACTAATTATACCGTTTGCGGAAAAACTCGACGAGTGCCACTTAAAATACTTTGATTACATTGTTAAGTAAGTTTGTAGTACAGTATTTTATAATTCGAATACGGAATGTGATGTAAAGTGTTCAAAGGAATTGTATCAAAGTTGAATAATAGTTTCGAAACTTAAAAGGCAATGCCGCTGATAAGTTGAACGTACAAGCTACCGTGATACAGCTGTGTCTCGCATAAAATTTGAAACTACATCTAGAGAAGGGGTGGATAGGTAGGTACAGAGCACGAATGTTTATGGTCAAATGCGAAAATACGATATAGCCGAATAATGAGTCTTAAAAAAAAAAAAAAAGAAAATTATAAAGGAAAAGTTTAGCGTTGTACGTGCAGCGATACAAGAGCGCTTGACGTGTACACGCGCGCTTAAACTTTTTTTATTACGGCCAAGATAAACATAAAACGTGCGGGGAAATTATGGCAATGTATATAAAAATACGACAGCTGTAAAATTTCGCATGAAAAACTTCGCATGTTCTCCTTACGTTGTTTAGTATCGCTGGAGAATTTTTTACGTATCGCAAAATGCTCACATGTATGTGTCGTCAGACGTGTAGAAATATTCGACATTACGCTTCTGCCTTTTCAATATATCTACATACATATGTGTTATTTATTATGTACTTCGTCCAAACACATAACTAAAAAGTCGACTTTGAGACAGACTAATTTGTTTCATCACAATATTATTGTAAATTTACAATGTTAATAATACAATTCTTATAGGTTTAAAAAAAATCATCACAATTTATCGACTGGAGGTGGTAGTTTTCAAAATTTAGATTTTGACTCATTCAGTTTAATAAAGATATTTTTCGATTCTCAATACACCCGATTCTCTTTTGCACGGGGGATACGTTCCAGAGACTACCGTGTAAAAAAAGATACAGTGGACATATAAAAATGGGAGATAGGTTCGATTACTTAAAATCAACTTTAAATATAAAATCCTCAAACTCAAAAAAAAATCGAATTTATTTTTTATTTATACAAAAAAATATTTTCATAAGTTAAATATAAATGACGTAATAAATTTACATGGTCGCATTGGGCATGTTAAAAATCCGTAAATCCGACATAATAACAAACCATAAAAAATCATTATCGGATGACAAAGGCACGATGCAGTCGAGCAAAAAAATTAACCCTCGCTAATTTATTATTTTACACCAATGTATTTTTTTGTTAATTGTTTAAAACTTGAATTAATTTTATTAGTTTCAGTTTGTTAAGCATTTATTATTTCATACATGAAAAAAGCATTTTTCTTTTCGTTAATTTTTCATCAATTCCATCGATTAATATGCTGTTATCATAAAATTAAACACATTCCTAAAACGAAAAATATTGCAACATGCAACAAGATATACTATTATATATCAGAATATTGAAATACAAAGCAGAAAAAGTAATAAAAGTTAGAAAACTAATGAAAGTGACAAATGTTAATGAACTCTTTTTCGCACTTTTAGGGTTCAAATGCGTATGTATAAGTAGAGCTAAGATCTCCTAGTTAAATCAGTGGTATGCTACCCTTGATTAGTGTGCATTGTGAAACATATGAACGATCCATCTATTGTTGTTTTCATAAGTTCAACAACTCACCTAATGCCGATCCATATTTGCAAAACCTCAAAAGTATCGAATGACTTAAGTAGAATTTTTATATCCATATATTTTTAACGATTTCACTATAATACAGATTTAATTCGCTGATCATTATATTCAACAAATTTATGGTTAAAGTCGTGGGCTACCCACACCCGATTTTTTTTTTCGCCTCGTAACAATGGGCGTAGGCGAAGCTGTAATATATTCTCGCGCAGTGAAAGAATACAATTTTTCACTTGTTGGTCGGCTGGTAGTCGTTTTAATGGGAAATAATTGTTTGTCGAGCGTCCATCACACCGGCCCATTAATTATTTTCATATCGAAAACCCGGTAGAACAGAATCAGGCCAGGCTGAGGAGAAAAAGGGGAATGAAGGTTTCGTGGAGGCAGAATCATCGGGCTTGGCTGACAGGTGCCAGCGAGCTGGACGAGGATCTCGCGTTTAACACCCCTGACCCTTTTGCACTCCACAATTTATTTAGTTTGCGCTCTATAGTCAGAGGATTATAGTCCAAAGCCGGGCCCCTCATATGGATTAAGCGCTATTTACGAATGAATGACAATTATGGTTAAATGTACTTTAATATGCATAGTATCAAATGTACTAAAAGCTTATAGTAAATATAAAATATACTATGTAACATAGCCAACCTATAATCTAACTGACTGATATAACAGCTTTCAGTTAAGGTTCAAGGTTATTTGATGTAATCATACTTGAGTGCTGTTGGCACCCTTTTAAAGAAGGATGGCTTTTTGAATTACATATATGTAGGTATATTATTATACCACGCTTTATAATCGATTGAAAATACCCCCATAAAAATTATATTGAGCGTGGGGTGCTTGCTTTGAGGCTTTTAAGAACTTTCGCCGACTTTGATCAGATGAACGCACATTTTCCGAATGATTTGATTTCGAGCTTCAAAAATTTTCCAAAGGTCCCGAAAAACTTTGTCTTCACGGCCGCTTTCCTCCTTAGGACAGAAATTAAAATGCAAACGCCAAAAAAATTAAATGTCAATATCATTCGTCGTCTCAGAGGTATGGCCGGTGTGCAAAGTTTTTCCGCGGAAAATTTATTAAGAAAAGTCGACGAAAATATAGGTAAAAAGTCCCGAATCCATTGCGGATACGAAGATTGATTTTAAGGTTGGCTGTCATATTTTCCGCTTCTCACCCCACACCCGTTCAAACGACATTTCCCTCCTTGCCTCGAAAACGGCTTTTAACGTTTGTATTTGTATACATTTTAACGGAAAAGAGTAGTTCAAACGAAATATGAAAATGTTCGAGGTTGTAAATTTCACAGAGGAGTGTATAAAAGCTCGTTCGCATTTTGCAGTGAGAGCTTCAGTCTCGCCATTCATTAGCGGCACAAAGTCACACTGAGACTTATACATTCAGTTTGATAATTAATGTCTAGCTCCGATCTGGAAAAAAAGGGGGTAGTAGTAGCGAGATGCTAATTTACGTTGAACTAATTAAAACTCGGTGAAATACACCAACTTTCACTAGGGATAACCTAAAATGTAATATAACAACGTCGTTAGTGCAAAGAGGAGTATATACGTAACATCCAATTACAGATTAAAATTTATATATTAATCAATTCAAAGTCCCTCAATTTATACCATAGCGTGTTCGATAAACTTTCATTCGATTTAAATTGTCAAAGCAAATAGTTGGTTTAAATTTGTTCCTCAATTTAATATGGAATCCTTTGCAGAAGATCGTATAATATGATTTCCATTAAATTACTATTAAAAACATACTATATTTTTTACTGTATGAGTACTGTATGAGGTTTATATTTAACACTGTTCGTTATCGTCTCGAAAAATATTGCCTTTCAAAACATGCCCCGTCGGAATGTTTCCTCTTCACATTTCGCGATATTGAATTTGAAATATCGATTTATCGTTTCGTTTGTTGTGAACGTGGTCAAGAAAATAACCCACGACCATGGGCTCCATTAATCAAACGTTTAACCAGCAAAAAAGATGCGAATAAGATATTTATCTTTATCGGTCCATTCTGCGGCGGTTTTTCTCGCATTTCCTTCGGTTTTTCCGGCCAACGAGGAAAAGGCCTATTTTCGATGCCGAGATTAATGAAGCCCGAGACGTATGCCGAGGTACACCATTTTGAACATCCCCGTCTGCCTCCTAATACCACACCGCGTATATGAAACGGTGAAAATAAAAAAAAACCTGCCATAAAAAACCTTTGACTGGGGGAAAATTTCACGGCGACACAAAAGCCAACGCGAGCACTTTAGAGTGGATTAATTGCGATCCTGCAGCTTTTGAATAATATATTGTATGTGCATATATTAGGTATGTGTAATAAAATGTACTGCAATACAGTAAGTAGAATTTAATTGATAGTTGAATTCGAACGTGTGTTTATACCTACATATATTATTACATTATGGAGTTTTCATTGCGGATAGTGTTGGTGTTGGCCCAGTCCGGGAAATTCGATATAGAAAATATACGATACGAAGAGAGCTTTTCCGGTCGAGTTAGCGACTCACATATTCCATATTTAATAGGCTTCCATAACTGAGTGTACGTTTAACAAAATATAAACACATACCGGATGTTTCAATTCGTACAAATATCTCGTTAAAAGCAAATATAATTTCAACCTTTGTACTTAAATATTAATTAAATTACGAATCCATCGTACAATTTAACTAACAAACAGCTTAATCTTATACATACATACACTAAATTATATACTAATTTAAACAAAGCTTTTATTTGAATAATTCCGAATGGAATATGACGGGTATGAATTCGTTTTTTTTTTGTATTTACTTGTATAGTATAGTTAATAACAAAATATGGAAGCAACCTGTGGTTGAGAAAACGTGTCTGATGGAAGCTTCTACTTAAAGTCGTTACGTGTGCTGGAAAAGCTCGGTCCGAGTCGTCTTGGGAATTTTCCGCCGTCGACAATATTAATTTTCCACTCGTACGAAACGAAAAGTAACTCAAGAGGATTATTGGTTTGACGAAAATGGTACAGTAAATTGTTATTGACTTGATACGATATACTATTTTTTGACACATTTCCTGAAAAAATATTTTTCGGAGAAAAATTGTGCGAAACGTTCGCCTTGAACTTTAAGCAGAAAACAAATTTGATAGTAGCATAATTATTCATTAATCTCCAAGTGACAAATTGTGAGCTTGCCGAATTTGTATAAAATCAATTATGCATCATCGTTAATCATTCATTGAATGGAACAAGACTGTCAAACTTTTAATTGGTGGCGAATATTAAAAAAAAGCACTGTTATTATGTCTATCACGCGTATCTTACTTATGCTATAATATCGAATTTCTCAATGTTTATGGAATACGTAAAAGCTCACACAAATAATGATGTCTATATAATGTGTGTACTTGCCGTATTATTTCGTTAAAATGTAAGGCGTATCAAGTGATGCGATATTCACATATCGCTTTTACGATCGTGAACGAAATTTTCCATCGTAAATTACGACGATTCTCGCGAAATATTCGGTAGCAGTTAAAAGTTGTCAAATTTTCCTGAAAGTTACACACACACACAATAAAATATATATGTATATATGTATATGGGCGGAAAAGTTGCACATTTCTCGTGAAAACTTTCACACATAAAAGCTTTCGATAGAATCTAAAGGAGAATATATCAAGGCGAGTAGATCTCGCATTATGCTCCGGTAGGCAAGACGAACTTCCAAAGACGAAATGGTTCAAACAAAAGAGATACTTTCAATAAGCGATCTTAGCCCGGTTTCAGACATTAATATTGGCGCGAACACACTCACATAATACAGCTATACGATAGTATATATTGGACGAAGATCTCGGCTAGCAAAGGAAAAGAATTAATAACGTAGATGACGCACATGCGAACCAATTTCCTACAAAGGATTCGCACGAAACGAATATAAGCATTCCTATACTCATCGATTGAATTCATAAAAAACAATATGCCCAATATCAAGTACAATAAATAGCACACGAGTTAAGAGTTTGTTATAAATTGGGTAAACGGAAACAATGCAGTATGCTATAATCATATATATAATAGCCCTTTTCCGTCTGTCTGCTGATGACGCTCGCTGAGGTAAATGATTAAAAGACACGAACCGTCGCGCTCGAGTGGGATTTGAACCCGAGATCACCAGTTTGGAAGAGGGTGCGCTTACGCATTCATCCAAACTAGGAAATGACGGACCTGCTACAATTTGACAATATTAATCCTCAAAAGGTTCGCGACTTTGCTAAATTGTTACGTTGTTGTAATATAACGCGCCATCTATGTATCTGGATAGCCGCGGGTCGCTCGCATACATACTGCACGTACACATACATATACTCACCCATACAAACACTCACAATACGAGTGATGAGAAAACGCTCCGTTGATATTCAACGAGCTTACACTAGTTTGTATATAAAAACGTTTCCCGGGAAACTATTATAGTTACTACTTCAGTGAAAACAGCATAGTTGTGATAATGTGGAATGTATTTGCGAGGGTAAGTTGGGTTAAGAAGCTGTTCGTTTCGCAACCGTTTGCAAAGTATCATCATATCTCATTGTAATTGTGAATTTCGAAGTCTGGGAAATCTATAACGGACGAACAAGTTCTCGAAACGACTTTGTCCAAGAGCTTTGAAGAGGAGGGTGAACGCATGGTCGTTATTTAATTTTAGGGGTTGCGACAAAAGGCCACTCCTCACCCCACGCGACGGTTCGGCCTGATGATGCGGAAGATGGCTACTGCTAGTCATTGTCTCCCTGCAAACTTTCTTCATTATCATAAGTAGATAGACTTCGTTTTCTGAAAGGGAACGGACCCTCTCCTTGAAGGGGTAGTTTCCCTCAAAATAACGAGCCACTTTATTGTTTGAGAAATTTTACGACCGCGAAAATATTAAACAATCAGAGGGGATGAAAAAGCCATGCCGCACACATCATATATAATACATGAAACAAAACGAATACATACACATCGATATTCAAATTTCTGTCTGCTCACTCACGTGACGAACGCGTACACATTTACAAACTTTGTTGCATTACACGCGCGGTTCGCTAATGAGTACGCGGCTTAACAAAAACCACGACGATCAACCGTTTATGAAACGCTTCGGATGCATTGGCCGAAGTAATAATTCGTGACACAGACCTTCATTCACGAGCTGTCACATACACATTGTACGAACGCAGAAAGAAAACGCCGACACTTATCTATAAAACTTGCGGTGGTAAAAGTGGCAGCTTCACAAACTCCAATATTGAGCCGAGATGACTTGTTCGATTTGTCGGATCGTGGGCATGCCACTTTTTAATGCAGGACAATACTACCATTTCCGAAGATACGTTCAATTCGGACTTCAACAGATCAGCAATTATCTGTGCTTCCAAATTTACAATAGGTTATTCCAATACAATTTACAATTGGGTTATTCCATTTAACCGCAAAAAATAACAATTCTAATTTTCAGTTGATTCTTTTCCATACAACCTTCAATTTATTTATGGATAAAACACACATGTTTATTTTTCACATCTATGGAATTTTATGATAACATATTTCTATCTACTTCTATAGGATGTGGTTTTTTCTTATTTTTCACTGATATTATGATATAATATTTTTGCTTTCATTCTTTAAGATTACATATATTTCAATATTTTGCATAAAAATATTTATATATTATTCCTTTTTTTAGATTGATTAGCGATTAATTTATATGACTTCTTCTTTTTAATTTAAATTTACTTAAAAAAAGTATAGCCAGACTCTACGTTCATAAGAATATTTGCACATTTACTGTTTTCAATTATGTTTAGGTAGGTCATATTAAGTCATATTCATTAGCACAATCTATATATATATAAATGAATGTCTGTCTGTCTGTTTGTTTGTTTGTTTATTTGTCTGTCTCTTATAGGCTCCTAAACCACTCAACCGATCGCGATGAAACTTTCAGGACTTATTGTGATCATGCCGGGGATGGTTCCTCTTATAGGTGAAAGGCCTGCTCACGCGGAAAAAAACGGGAACGGCCTGCTCAAACTAGGAACGGGAACGGGAACGGGATCAGGAACGGGATCAGGATCGGGAAAGGGACCGGGATCTGGGGAAAAAAAACGGAACAGGAACAGGAACGGGCCTGCTCACGCGTCAGATAACGTATAGGAACGGGAACGGAACGGGATCGGGAGGAACGGGCAACGGGATCGGGATCTGGGGAACCGGGGGATCAGCTAGTACATATATATAAATCAATGTATGATGTCTGTCTGTCTGTTTGTTTGTTTGTTTGTCTCTTATAGGCTCCTAAACCACCCAACCGATCGCGATGAAACTTTCAGGACTTATTGGAACGGGATGGTTCCTGTGAAAAAAAAAAAAATCGGGGAAAAACGGGAACGGGCCTGCTCACGCGTCAGATAATATACTAGGAACGGGAACGGGATCGGGACCGGAAACGAGAACAGGAACGGGAACGGGATCGGGAACGGGCCTGCTCACGCGTCAGATAACGTATTAGGAACAGGAATGGAAACGGGCCTGCTCACACGTCAGAAAACGTACTAGGAACGGGAACATGCTGGGTCAGCTAGTCACTTATATATTTTAACTAGTGTAAGTCCGTTGAATATCAACGGAGCGATTTCTCATCACCCGTACTGAAAAATAATATTAAATTTAATAGTTTTTATAGTTGTTGCATCAATGCAACAATGCGCCATCTATGGCGCGTTATAATAACAATGTAACAATTTGGCAAAGTTGCGAGTTGCAGCCTGCCCATTATCATCTGGTTTGGCTCACCGCATAAGCGCTCTGTTCCGAATCAGTGATACCGGGTTCAAATCCCACTCGTGCGACGTTCTGTTTTTTTTTTAATTATTTACTGAGGCGAGCGTTATCAGTAGACAGACAGACAGAGATACGGATTTCGGCTATTATACATGTACTAGTGTAAGCCCGTTGAATATCAACGGAGCGTTTTTATCACCCGTACTGGAAAATTATATATTAAATTTAATAGTTTTTATAGTTGTTGCATCTGTGCAACAATGCGTTATCTATCGTGCCATCTATAATACAACAACGTCGCATCGAAATCGATACCCACTGGAAAAAAAAAATTTTTTTACTTTACTATTTATATTATAATTATTAATTATTATATATATAATAATTATAATTTTGTAAGTGATTTTGTAAAAATCAAAAAACAAAAAAAATAATAGATTTTATATCGACATCTATGTATTATTAGCAGAGTTTTTATGTTATAGGTGAAGCAGAGCCACGATCGCTTTTGTAGGTAATGTTTAAAAAAAAAGGACAAAATCAACCGACCGGGATAGAGTGAGCGTTAGCGTGATATCTCTTGAGCGTGAGGTCGTGGGTTCGATCCCCACTCGTTATGGTGGTTGTTTAATAATTTTTCCTTAGCGAGCGTTATCAGCAGACAGACAGATTTCGGCTATTATACATATATATAATATGATAATAATAGTAGTAGATATTATAAACATATCAAAATGTGTAGATATATATTATTTTAGTGTGGAAAAGGGTTTGTTTAAAAAGCAAATTAAATTTCATAGGACCTCTTGAAATTTTCGACTCATAATTGCAAATTTTCCACTTTAGTCAGTCGTCCTGCTATTTTAGGGTTCCATTTTTACTCTGTGTTTTGCATTTTTCCCCATTACGGCGCGATTTCACTTCATTACCCGGACGAAGTTAATGAATTTAACTTTTGGAGACCCCCGCACGGTCCCGCGAAAACTTTGCTAATTTGTCTTCAAACACGGGGGACACCCTACACGGCAGATTTTTTCCCCTCTGCAGTTCGCCAAAAGCCTCCCCCAGATGAGGATTGAAAAACTTTTTTCGCACTGTCTCGTTGCCGTTGGCCATTCCTCATCCTGCCGTTCGTTTTGCGGAAGATTCGTTTTTATTTACTATATATTTTATTATTGAGTATATGTACATACATTTTATCTCCATCCACACTGACTATGTATGTATGTATGTACCTATATGTATATCAAAAACAAAACTAACACAAATATTTTAATCATGTACACAATTTAATCCACGACCAGCTGTAATAGAATAAATTTAAATTTAAATTCGAACTTATGATATATTTTACGAATTTTTACATTTTGTTTCAGTAAATGAAACAAAATGAATAATGCATGCTTAAAATATACACCAACAAGATTTTCATCCACGTATTTATTTAATTGATGCTTAGCTTCAACGAGTGCCGTTTAGTACTTTTTATATCGTACAATTCTACTGCACGTAATATTATACGATGAAATAATTATAATAATTTCCATTAAGACCTCGCAGTCTCGAGATAGCGTTTGGTTCCATTAAATTGCGGTCTCGTTAATTCAATTTCGTTTAATTACAACTCATATTGTGAACCTTGGTATATTTTTAATATTTAAAAATTAATATCTTAAGTAATAGTAATCTGCCGCAATCTGTCATATAATATTTTAATTATATCGCATACGAAATGCAAATTAGCGAAATTTTTCCCACAAATATAAATGCAAACAAGTTTCAACTGCGTACATAAATTTTAATTAAGCCAATACCATAGCTGCGGTTTTTTTGGAAATATATGTACATTCAAAATGGAAACAACTCTTACGACAGCACTTGTATTATATGTATGTATAATATAAGCTGAATCATTTCAAAAATTTTCACCGTCAAACTAATTCAACATTTGAAATAGTATTTACAGTTCACCGACATTTCGACACGTTTGCTCGTTGAAACGTTGTGTTGGCTCTAAAGTTTTTTTCGACATTTTAATACATACATGAAATTACTCTTTATAATATGTACATACATTCAAAATTTGTTTGACAGTACTCGTTTAATCTTATGCATTATACTGAATATATTTTAATTGCCTGAATCAATATCATGTTACATGTTTATGTACGTGGCGTGCGGAGAAAATGAAGCTAATATCCTTTTAATCTTCCTATCTGTAAGTTGACAGCTGTCAGCCGCAATGAGACGGCTCAAATAATCACGGCAATGGGTATCCCTTTCCCGAAATATCTCATTATTTCTTCCTACCCTTATCCGAAGACCAGAGACCGTCAAAGCCACTAATATGTTTCACGGAAACGTCTCACTTAACACGTTAACACACGCACTGTCTCAGAAGAAAAGCAAACACCGTGTCTCTGTGAGATTATATGTACATATACATACCTACGTATGTATGCGCAAACTTAAAGTATCGTCTCAGCATCGAGCCGGATTTAGATTTTAGATTTTGACTTCGAGGTATTATTATTCGCGTCAAATTGAATCAATTGGCTGAGTGATGGTGCGTAACTGAGTAATCGTGTAATTCGATGAACGCCGTGATAATGTGCGCGAGATTAACGCGGCTATGACGCTAAAGCCCCATCTACACATTTTCATTTGTTCCGGTATCCGGGGGATGGATATAATCCCGATTCGAGCCGTATATATTGATAATGCATAATGCGATTTTATGCCGTGCTCGTTTTCGATCCATTTCATATGCGCATTATAAATTTGGCAAAAGAAAAATACATACATATATGTAGGTATTCGAGAAATGTTCACCTGGAAAGTAAATAGTAGGAGGCGTGTCTAGACTCTAGACAGACCAGTGATTGACGATTAAAAAGATAAAAGTGACTGGAGACATTGATTACTCGAAGTTAGATTGAAAATGCTTTCATTCATCAGTATCTAGTATGTACGTACATATGTATGTATGTACATACATACATATATAAATGTCAACTACATAGACCGACTATTTTTGAGTGAAAAATTAAGCCTTGTAATATGCGGGATAGAAATTGCACTTAGTAGGATTTCAGCTTGAAATATCCGCTGTCAGAAGCTTTAACTCTGCATATGCTATGAAAAGCATTTCAAAGGCTTTGATTAAAGTTCTATGCAAGTATCATTAAATCTACGAAGCATGTTCGTTGTTCTTCGGTCACTTTATACAAAATTTCCCAGACACGGTGATGGTAAATTAAACAGATTTCACGTCCTACTGATTTTCATTGTCGATTGTACATATGTGCTGCAGCTAAAGCACATCAATGTGCTGAAAGCGTACAATCAATTTATGAAGAATTTTGTTATCATACTGTTGCCCCAATTCGTCACTATGGCGAGTAATACATTTGATAGTTATTTATAACTAGGACAATTGGTGAATAATGATTGGTTGTTGGTTGAAAGAAGAATAAATAAAACGAAGAATTAAACTAGGATGGAGTGCTTTTGGAAGAATGAACATTGTTTTTAAATCCAACAACGCTATGCTTAAAAAATAAGGCATACGACCAATACGCACTGCCAGTTATGAAGTATGGATGTGAAACGTGGATGCTAAATTCACGACTATTACGCAAGATCCAGTGCACACAGAGAAGCATGGAAAGATGTATGCTCGGTATAACGAGAAGAGATCGTAAGTGGAATACATGGGTAAGACGCATGACCAAAGTAGCAGATATAGCGTGTGAAAAACGTGGCTGGGACATAGTGAGAAGAATGGATGGCAGATGGACGTGAGAAATACTGGAATGTAATCAGAGAGGATGATGGGTTGATGAATTGATACGAATGTGTGGAGTCAAGTGGATGTAGATTGATCAAGACAGACAGGAATGGAAGAGGATTGGAGAGACCGTCATCAAGCAGTGGATGGTGAACGGATGAAAATGATGATGATGATGACTATAATACATTAACCGAATTATAAGTTTTAGCAGTAATGTATATATGTATGTATATAAGTATGTTTATATATGTATGTATGTACGTATATAGAAAGTATCAGTGTCGTCGTAATATTTTATTACGATACGGCGAAAAATTCGCGTCATAAATCCGAGGGCCGCAAACTCGGTTAATTAAGGATATAAAAGCATAAAATTAACTTGATCGCCGGCTCGCGTGCCGCCAGTTCATACCTCTGGGGCATTAACAAGAGCTATGTTGACACAACGGGCGGATGGAGCAGAATAAATCTGCCATTATAATTAGCGAACGCTGAAAGATAAGCAAACAACCAGCGAGACGAAGACGACGACGTCCTTGGCTTTCGAACCTTTATACGCTTATTTATGTTTGACTTTCACCAACGGCAACGTATCGTAGGTGGATGCGATATTTACCCTAGTCATATGAAGTATGAATGTAGGTACAGGTGGATTCAACAAATGTGTTGTTTATCCAACTAAGCATATTATGGCGTTTGCGCGAACATTTTATAGAGTTAAAAACAATTTTAGTATTGATTTGAGTTGCTAGATTATTTGTATGAAAACCTGCGGCTCTCGCTGCATCCAACGTTTTGCGCGAAACACAAAATGCTGACACACAATTTACACAAAATCCAAAAAATAGACCTTAAATGGTCTACTCATATTAACTCCTTAGTAAAGAAGTGTATTATCAAACGTGTATTTAAGACATTTAGTATCCAGTTGCTGTCAAAAATTTATAAATCGTATATTAGACCTAAACTAGAATTTGCTGTAAATGTTTGGAACCCTAACTAAAAAGACATTGTATGCTTAGAAAGGGTTCAAAGAAGGATAACAAAAATGCCACCTGAACTTCGATCACTATCCTATAATGAAAGGTTGAAGAAAATGAGTCTCACATCTTTGGAGACGAGAAGATTAAGAGGCGATCTACATAATAGAAGTCTACAAAATAATAAATATAAATGCCCAATGAAAAACCTCCTTACTTTCAATAAAAACGCACATCTCAGAGGCCATACACTGAAATGACTAAAAGACGAATCGAACAAAATTGTCAGAGACTCTTTTTTTTCAAATAGAGTGGTCGAAGTTTGGAACCGTCTGCCAAATCAGCTAGTAACTTCCGAAAATACAAATCTATTTAAAAATCATCTCGATAAGTTTTTGAACACAAATAGATTTTTGTAATCCTTCAAATATAAATAATTAAGAATTGTATGTACAAGTTTAGTTATGGGTTAGTTTACCCCTGGGCTTCATCGGTTATGCCGCCTGCCAAAAAAAAAAATCAAAATGAATACTATTTCTAAATATAACTTCATAGCTATAAAAAGCATTAAATCGTTTTTCAATAACTTTTTAGGAATAAACTGTCGAACATTAAGATAGCTTATTTCTTGCTGCTATCCATTTCATAAATGAGTTACTTTTAATTTAATTTTGAATATATGTATGTATAATCCGAAGATAATATGTTGCGGCTCCCAAACTTACCAATTTTGAAAGGTTTTCCCTAATTTGGCTCTTAGCTCGAGAAAGGTTCCCGACGACTATGATAGATAATGCGAAAGTCTATGGGAAAAGTATTGATAAATTGATTAGCCACACAAGACTGACATTAAATATGCATAATAATATAAGCAAAGCTGCGCAGCTTTACTTTAAGTCTAAGCTCTAATCCGAAGGTTAAATTTGATTCTAAGATTGATGAAGAGTAGTTGCCCGTTCCCACCAATCCCCTTCTCTTTATACCATATGCGGTTTCCTATCAAGGCTTAAGACGTTGGCGAAGTTTATGAGTTTAGGCTGGCTTTTGATTAGAGATTTCGCGAAAGCACAAATATAATATGTATAGTAGAGTTATACGCAGGCGATAACTTTTTAGTGTGCATATTGGAAAATTATTTGGTGAAGTTTTGCATAAATGTAGCCGTTTTAAATCTCGGATAAATTGTACGTTTGCCGAACGCGGTACAAAAACGAAAAATAAACCCAAACGTTTTAAATCACCCTTCGCTACGGGTTGACATTTATAAAATATATATGTGTGTGCAAACACGTGTGTATTTACGTTTCACGAAATAAAAATGTGTGAGCAAACGAATGAAGTGTAATATATGAAAAATTTTAGCGACCCAAGAGAGCTTTTGCACTCATCGCGGAAAAGCAACTGCAAATACGTAAAGCGAGTTCGAAATAAAAGTTCTCCGTTGTAATTACGGCCGATGAAAATTTTTTTGCTTTCGGCTTGTTACAACACTAATCTGATTATATTTGTAATCGCGAATAATGAGCGATGTTGCGTTGTTCCATCATCGCCTTTATTCATAAAGGTCCAGCTTTAATTGATAGTTAAATTTAATCTGATTACGAAATGACATTGTGTTTCAGCGTCGATACGATATATGTGTGTACATATGCAATAAATGCTTTAGTCACGTTATGGTTTATTTTTATCCGACTACAATTAGTTTCAGAATTGATGAGCTTTGTACGTGAATGCCAATCGGAGCGTTATTTCATTGTAGAATTCGGTTGAATGTTGGGCTCGCGAACGATGAATTCGTATGTTTATTAGAGTACAAATTCAAACAAGGCACTTCGAGCAATACCGATCGTTAGTCTCCACCTTTTAGTTCGTGGTTTTCAAAGCTTTTTTTAAATTATAAGAATTAAACGAATATTGAAACAATAAAATTGTATTGTGATATACTACATATGTAGAAAAGTATACGCTTTGATCGCACCACATATTTCATAGTGAAGTTTGAGTAAAATAAATTCACTGAGAGCGTAGGTAGCAGAGAGAATGAAACATTTTTGATCCAATTCCAAGTAATCAACAAATGTCAAATCGTCCGAATAAAAAAAAATGCAATGCAGTTTAAGAAGCTCAGTTGCAACGAACGAATCACGGTTCGTAGTTTGGTTTCGAGCCAAATTATTCGGATTCCACATGGAGCAGATACGGACCCAATCAAACGACTGAAACCAACACGCATTAAGTGCTGGCTTATTAATTTTACATGCACACACGTCAAGTGCACCGATGCACTTTTAGAATTTAAGTAATCGGCTCACGGGTTAGGATAGGGGAATGGAGTGTTTAATTAACGTTCAGGTAAAGGAACGAGTCAAAACTTGGTCCACGGGTAAAAAACAAACACAATGGTTAGTCACACGTCAGCTTTTTCGTCTTGCGGAGTTGAAGCTTGCGGAAAAGATCGTATTTACACGGTGGTGAACTTTGCGCAAATACCCCCGTGCAAAAGCCGAAAAGGAGTGATCCGTGTTAATTGAGCAAATAGGGGCTAGGAATCGAGAGAGTGGGAGAGAAGCACAAAGCTCTTGGAAATCTAACATAAATTACGATTAGCGCTCACGCATGCGCGTGCATACGCAAACGAGATTACCAGTAACGAATTCGGAAAAGGAAAATATTATGCGAGAGAGGGTGCGGGAAAACGAGGGAGGAGTGGGTGAAGAAAAGCCAAGTGGAGCTGAATCATAAACGCTATCAAATATTTTACATCTCGGTTGGTTTTCTCGAGCTCGGCGTTCTTATCTGTCGCCGTTGTCTTTCCATTTATTAATTAGTTTTCCCTTGCTTGAAGTCTTTCAGAGACGTTTTTATTTGCTTTCGCGCGGCCCGCCGTTCGCAAAACGCAGATGAAAAGATTTGATAACGTCGCTCAAATTTTATATACAATATAAAAGAAATGCGTCTACTACTGGATAGTATGTTTGTATATTTATTACGTTTGTGTAGTATAATTTTAATAAAAGACATCTCAGACGTCGAAATATTTATGTATACGCGCTAGCATCGTTCGAGTCCTTGAAAGCTATCAGCTCGCTATGGAATACTTATTAATTAAAATCAAGTTAGTCCATTGGGGTCCAAGTTAGTCCATAGACTATTAAGTTTGCACCACAGAATAACTTTATATCATTCATATTGAAGCTTTCAAATCGATGAAAAAAAAACCATTTTGATTCTAAATAGCTTACTATAGTTTGTTTTTTATTCATTAACCATTAATCATTAACCTTTTGAGTAATACATATATGTATGTATGTATGTACATATGTATTATATTATATATATGTAATAGCCGAAATCTGTCTGTCTGTATGTCTGTCTGTCTGCTGATAACGCTCGCTGAGGAAAAATAATTAAAAAACCAGAACGAGTGGGGGATCGAACCCGGGACGCCAGGTCGGGAGTAATCGCGCTAACACTATACGCCACGGCCAGTTGTCGATTTGGTCTTTTTTTTTTTTAAACATTACCTATAAAAGGGATCATGAATCTGCTAATAATACATAGATGGCGCTATAAAAACTATTATTATTTTTTTGTTTTTTGATTTTTACAAAATCACTTACAAAATTATAATTATTATATATATAATAATTAATAATTATAATATAAATAGTAAAGTAAAAAAAATATATTTTATCGATTTGGGATTCGATTATATATTGGGATTCGTTGTATTATAACGCGCCATACATGGCGCATTGTTGCATAGATGCAACAACTATAAAAACCATTAAATTTAATATATAATTTTCCAGTACAGGTGATAAGAACGCTCCGTTGATATTCAACGGGCTTACACTAGTATAGTATAATGACAGAGAAGACCAGCTTATTTTAAATTAAAATAAATTTCGAACCGAGCTTTTGCTGAAAATCATTCCAGAATGTGTCTTCAATTCTATCGTGAATTATTTGAGATATATAAGAAAACGGAACAGATATAGTAAACTTGACCTACTTTGAATTTCGTAAAATGAAAATTTGCAATCGAGAGATCTGAATGGTAATTTTTTTTTTGCAAACAACATTGCGCGATTTCCGTATTGATTTTTATTCGTTTCACATTGTCTGCAATAATTGTATCAATATTTACAATGTTGCAACCGCCGGCGGCGAACCGGAGAGATTGAAAATGCAAAATACTCGACGGATGCATTCTGGGTCGCCGGTGCATCGTTCGATGCACTTCCAACAGCAGCCACTACTACCCTCCCCATACAAAGGAATCGATCTGAATTGAAATTGGCAGCTGCGGGCAGAATTGACGTATAACTTCCGGTTTGATAAAGTCTTAACAAAGAACAGGACGATGCGATGGAGGGAAAGGTAGCGCTCCTTTACGTCCTCGTCGAAACTTTGCATTGTTATAATGAGTCAACTTTGTTAGGCGGGCAAATATTGGAATCGGCCCGATTCAAACCCACCCCTAGCGAAAATCCAACCACCCTCGGTAAATATTGACTCGTTGATTTATAGCCCTAATTCAGTAGCATCTTCTCCAATCAAAACTCCTACACCGCGTCATATTTTGTTTGACAATACTAATTTGAACGCGCAAGTCGGCCATTGTGATCGAGTCAGTTTCTCAATTATACCTGTAATAAACATTGAATTTGTTCTACATATATTTTAATTAAGCATATCCTAACCTGTAGCTTACGACCATTTACTCTCAGAATGTCTAAAAGTAAATTAAAAAGTGTGTAAATCACTGTTCAAAGTTAAGCGTATACTACGTTTATTTTTGTATTTGAACAAAATGGAGTGCGACAATTTTCGCAAAAGCATTGTATACGTCGCGGAAATTTTTTCGCATTTCGACGTTACTCTATTCTCTCAATTCAAACGGAATATTTAAGTAATAAACGAGCACTCTCTATAACTGAGTGACAATAACAAAAAAAAAAAAAAAAAAAGCGCCAAAAAAAAAATAAACAATCGAGCATAAGCTCGTAATAAAGGAAAAACGAAAAGAAAGGCGCTATCGCGTCGAGGTGTTTAAGAGCTTTTGTATCTTGCGAAAATAAATAAATGGTCTGTGAAATAGTATGGTTCTGCGAGATAAAAAAAGTATATATAATGATATTATACGCGTACACAATAACCTGAAAAAAAAAAGTAACGTTCTTTATTTCTGAAAAATTTCCGTATAAAAGCCTCGTTAAGATAAAGCACACCGCTCGTCCAATATAACCAAATTACAATTATTAAGCAAACGGGAAAAAAAAATGTATTTCAATGTTTACGATGTTTGTATGTTATTTGGATCAAACAGGCTCCCGTTGTATAGAATTTTAAATGGCGTAACAATGGGATGAAGCGGAATTGCGTTATGCTGAAAAGAGAGACAAATGAGCACATTAGAGGTGGGGGTGCAAGGGATGGCGGTAGCCACGAAAGGGGGTAGTAGGAGGTTTAGGGGTTGAGTCAGTGTGGGAAATGTACATTCGAGGGCAGTGTATATTCGAGGAAAATAATTTTCATTGTTTTCCTTTGTGTTGCGAAAATAAACGCGGCGATGGTGGCCCGGCTCGTCGGCAGAATTGCAATTGCATCCGTAATTAATGTTGCGATGTACGGAGATATTTTAAATGTTCACATTAATGTGCGAAATAGCAGAGGGGGAATGACCCATTTTACAAATTAACCACGAAACGACCCCATCCCGAGTGAGTGTGGATTTGAGTTTCGAAACAGAAAAATAGTGCATTCAACGCGATGTGCAAACTCGCGGCAAAGTTGAGCTGAGATAATGCAACTCGATAATTTTCCGGCTGTTACAAATTCAAAGGAACGAAATCCTAAAGGTTTTTAATAATAGTGTGATGTACATATATATTATATATTTTTCAATTTCCTGTAAATTAATTGGACGCTAAGGTAGAACATAATTAAAAAGTCGCTTTTGAAAGCTCGTTATAAAAGCTGTAGCGAACTGCGAATGCTGATCGTAAACGGCGAGTTTTGACAGTCTGCCCGTCACATGTCATATATTCAAATTTAACGATTAAAGCAAAACGCTAAACTGAGTTTAATTTCATCAGTGAATCCATACAAAATTATTCATACGTAAACTAATAATAATATATCCATTTAAAATTTGATATTCAAGAAAAAAAAAACTAAAATGAATTTAAATTATACGTATTGAAAATTTTCACACCATCTTAAACAGCGTTCGGGAACTGGCGGCTCCGGAACCGCATGCGGCTCTTTGTATGAAAGCCTGCGGCTCTCGCTGTCATCGAACGTTTTTCGTAAAACACAAAACGTTGACAAACGATTTACACAAAATCAAAATGAATTCTATTTCCACAAATTCATGAAGATCGTTTTTCAATTTTATAATACTTTTTAGTAATAAACTGTCGAACAATTAAGCAATATTATAAAGATGGCTATTGTCTTATAGATCCATTTTACAAATGAGTAACATTTAATCTCATTTTGAGCCAGCTTGCCAATTTTGCAAGATTTTCCTTAATTTGGCTCTTACCTCGAAAAAGGTAACTGACCGTGACCACTGATCTAAAACTACAGATTTAATAGATAAACTTAAAAAATCCAATAGGTCATGAATCCACGAATTCACAGTTAGTCAATAGCATTTTATATTTTATTCTAACGTAAGCCAATTTTAAATTTTATATGAGTCTATGTATATTTACTATATTATACGAGTTAAACATACCCGGTGTTATACGAGGAAATTTAAATAAAAACATAAAAACATGGAATACCAAAAACCACTTCTGGTTGATAAAAATTTTTGAAAATCTTATCAAGTGTGACAGCCAGCTAATTAACTCATAAATATGAAGCTTCAGCGTGATAGGATTAATGATTTTTGAGTTATATCGATTTCACACGTTTTTCAAAAAATCATTGTACATAGGTACATAGATATGTATGTATGTATGTACATACATACATAGGTAAAAATGATCAGGGAATCAGTCAAAATGTCCAATTTTCCCCCGATCAGAATACTTTATCCTATACGGATAAAGTAAATATTCTTACGTAAGCCGTTTTAAAGATTTTGCATATTTTCTTAGCACAAAATATAAAAAAAAGAATAATTCACTCAAAATATTACGTTAGCTTGTTTCGCATTTGCGTCACAAATAATTCTTAATTACTTATTTCGATACTAAGCGTGAATTTCGTTGAGGCTAAATACTTAATATTATAAGGGCGATTTAATTATGATTACACGTAAGGCGAGCAGCGCGAAAGTTTCTAGCCGTGGTAAAAGCTCCTCGCACTAGCCGGATACCTTTTCGAAAGCTCTCCTCGATGTGTACTTGTACGGATCGAGAATGGAAAAACTTGGTCGAACTGGATTTAACTATACGGATTAAAGAGTACGATGCCTCCGCCAGAATACTAAAATAGTGAAAAATAGTCGAGAGAAAAAAAGTTCGAAGCACGTATGTAAACACACACACACATTCGTTATTTGATACGCGGGATATTAAACGATATACTATTATTATTAAAGTGGGATGGATAATTTCGTCTGATATACCCGTACAGTTTTGGCGAGGAAGCCTCGCGTAAATTACATATGTAGGTGTCGTAATTAGTGCGTATTACAATATCAATGCGCGTGTAACCTCGCACGATGATATGCGCGCTGAAATATTCAACAATTACAGGGCCGCCCATTTACATTTAGCCATTAATTAATAATGTTGATGAAGTCGCACAACCCAGCCTCAGGTGATGTATCTACTGTTTGCCGACAACGAGAACGTCTCGGGGTCTGAGGATAATGCGTAAGCCTCAAACGAGACCCGCCCGAAACCTTAGTAGGGATGATTGAGGCGAAAGATTATGAGGGTTTCAAAATTTTAAGGTGCACATCGAGGAGATTTTCAACGTTAGCAGTATAGTGGTAGTGGATTTTATTAATTCTTAGGTGCCTATGTGCGTTTAGGCGTATGGGGCACATTAAATTTGTATGAGACGCACGAAGGACCCTTAGGGGTTGAGAAAGGGAAGGGGGTGGGTTTGGGACTCCTGGCTTCTTTCTTAATTACATTTTCCCCGACGTGGAATTTCATTACAAACTTCAGGAATCCTGCAAAACGCGCGGATAAATTTCGTTTTGACCCGCGTCTTGCGCGGTTCCACGCCACGTCATCGTCGGCTCGTTTAACCCCTTGGCCGCGGCCTAAAGCTCGCCGCAATTTTCCCGAGCGCTTACTATCAGTGCGTGGAAAAGCTCACTGCGCTCACTGCGTTCAGGTTGTGTGTACATTCACGATGATCAATTCAATAATTAATTTTAATTCGTGGTAGTAGCTGTTCATACTGTTGTCGGTGATGAATATTATACAAGGCTAAGTTAATTAAAATAGTATTCGGCAGTACCTACAATGTCTGTAGGCTATTGATGATATTATAATTAATTAAAATATCATAAATGATACGGTTGAAATTTATGCCGTGTAATTGCTAATAATGTCGGTTTTAATCTACGACAGTGGTTTTCGAGCGTATTAAAAGGGATTGTTCGGTTGAATATTTGTGGTTTGTGTTATTTTCTAACAGATTTGCCCTACTTTCGATCAATGAAATTTTGCTTCATTATACATATTATATTGAAAGCATAAGTATGTATACAATTATTTTATTCGATGTGAAGTGTTTTGTTATATTACAATGTGAAGTGTTTTGTTATATTACAATGTGAAGTGTTTTGTCTTTGAATACGTAGCACTAAATAAATATAACGCAGGGGTCGGGAACCGGCGGCTATGGAGCCGCATGCGGCTCTTCGTATGAAAACGTTGACGCACAATTTACACAAAATCAAAATTTATTTTATTTATTTATTTATTTATTTATTTATTTATTTATTTTTGCGTGAAACACAAAACGTTGACGCACAATTTACAAAAAAAAAAAATGAATCCTATTTCCATAACTTGATGGCTTTAAGACCGTTTTTCAGATTAAACTTTGTTTTACTTTTTAATAATAAACTGTCAGACATTAACAAATATCATGAAGAATTTCATAAATGAGCAACATTTAATTTAATTTTGAATACTATTCAAAATAAACCCAAATTTAACCAATCTTGCAAGGTTTTCCGTAATTTGGCTCTTAGCTCGAAAAAGGTTCCCGACCACTGATGTAGCGTATATAAAAATTGATAACAGGAATCCGTTCCATGTTAACTATTTTTAGATAGTTGTACTTGAACCTTTTCTACGTCTATACTTATCTGAGCCTTTCTCGGAAACCAATTAGCTTACTTGATTCAAGTGTTTCGGATTGATAAGGCTTTGATCGATTTACACCAACCGGAGCTCGTGCTTTACAATTGCTTTTTCTTGTCATTTATTAACTACCTATGTATGTATGTATATATAGGCATATTTTTAGCTGGTATGTCAACGCGAAAGTAATGACTAATTTTCGATATCTGAATCTAAATGTAGGAAAAGCAAAATTTAATATAAATCTTCGGATTACAATCGATTGAATTCAATGAAAAGCAATATTTCAATGGTGAAACGTCGCGAGCTGCGGGCGTGGTTCTAAAAAAATTTTTCCGCTTATTTTCATTAAGGGATGGCCGCGTGCGCTTGAGGGTCGACTTTTGATTTATCTTCGGCCAACTTTCTTCCATTTTTTTTTACCCTCCATCCAGCCGCTCGTTCGCCGTCTTTCACCGGAAAGTTTTCCGATGACTGCCATTATTTTTTGTTAAAAAACAATTTGGCCACGATCCGTCGCGACCGAATTGCGGTCACGTGGTAGAGCCAGCCGCGTAATTGAAAGCGCGTCGCGAATATTTGATCGCCGATTATGACGCGTGGGAATTAACGAAGTCTGACCAGACTATGTCTGAAACTAGGGAAGTATATTAGCACATTTATTAGAAAATTATAACAATGTGGGGTCGCGCAGGGGTATCAAATAAATCGATCCTTGTTGTGCGCGCCAAACGAATCCACACAATTCCCCCATGGACGCAAGCTGCGATATCGGTTTGTGTTTCGATTTTATTTTCGGAAATGTTAGCGTGCATTACGCTGAAAATTTGTGGCCGACATCGTTTTCGTTCAATTTGGTCGTAATTTATTGAATTATGGCCTGAAACCACGATTCAGTCAGCGGATGACCGTGGAGAGTGGGTCGACGGGCGGAATTGATTAGCATTAGGCAACAAACAAAGCCGTGTAACTAACGGTTTAGGGGTTTCTTCAACCCCCCCTAGGTCACTTTATTTGTAAGCTGGCATATTATACACATAAATAAAATAAAAAATAAACCAGTCCACCGCACCGTCGAAATACGTAATTTTTTAAGCGATTCAATTAGCCGAACGTCTCTCAATCTTCGTTGCGCAACGACTTCGCTTAGTTTTATTTCTTTGAATTTATAAAATAGGAAAGTTCCATAGAAACAAAGAAATATACAAACAAAATAAACGGTCTACATTTGACCACGCTGAAAAATATAAACGAATCGTATTACAAAGATCAATTCGACTCTCAAGTCGTCTCATTTTTGATGCTGATGAATTTTATCTAGAAATACGTTTCATTTACTCAAATGAATTATATACTACATATACGTATGTATGTACATATGTACATGTGTATTAGAACTGTCAGACTATTCTGTGTATTATGTTAATTGTTCTATTGAAACTTTCTGCATGCATTGTCATATTCTGCATATGATATTCTGTTGTTCAAAAGCGCAAGCTTGAATATTATAGTTATTCTTACTTTTACTTATGCAGACCAACATTTATGTACATATAAATAAGTATTCTTGGTTTCTTATATATTTATTTATTAAATGCATATTAGGGCTTATAAAATACATAATATATTAAATTGGAAAAAACATGTAATAAATAAATTATGTATGTTGAATTAATAAAAGTCGTTGTCTTAGGGACGAAAGACTAGTATTAAAAAAATCAATAAATTTGGATTGTTTATTTCCATATCTAATCATTCTGGGGATGGGATAATAATTATTACGTGAATTATTTTCACAATCCAATAAAAAGCGAGAACGGGTAACACGCATCGGTACCTTTAAACGAAAAGTCGAATGAACAAGGACTAGAAGGACTATAAGGACAAGAAGGACTATAAGGACAAGAAGGACTATAAGAACAAGAAGGACTATCTATTAGAGAGTTTAATATTTTATATAAAAAATTACATCGAATAAGATTATTCTATTACTTAATTTTATCATTTTTAATTTTGACAGAAGAGAATCATAACATAAATATTCAGTAGGTTTATTAGAAATAAAGTTAATATTTTTCAAAAATTTATATTTACACTGTCTATACATACTAGTTCAGCGTTTTTCAAACTTTTTTTACCACGATCCATTGCAAGAACTGCATTTTGTATTGCATATATCAAACACAAACTCTATATATCAAAACTCAAAACTCTATACATCAAACACAAACTCTGTCCATTCTTTTTTTTTCTCCATTTCAGTTTCTTTATTTACTATTGACCCATAATATATGCATATTTATGGATGAAACTAGTTTTCAATTATTAGAAACTTTGTTTTTAATTATTGAGATAAAGTGGAGAATCCTAGTTCACACAAATAAGTTGAAATAAAGGGTAAAAGTATAAAGATTTTTTTTTTACTTAAAAGTGCAAATTCTCCCTTAACCTTAATCCAAAATGATGAAAAATTTAATTGCTGAAAATCATTCTTCAATGTACATAAATTAACTAATAAGGTGCAAAAATTCAGCCTCCTCTTCAGGATCAAAATTTAACTCAATTATTGATTCAGGGCTTTCAAAATCAGATGCTTTAAATCAGGGCTTTCAATCTTTCAATACTTTCAATGCTTTCAATCAGGGCTTTCAAAATCAAAATCAGCATAGGCGAATAGAAAATATGTTTTATCCAAAGGCTTTTCTTTACTGTTTCAAATTTCTACACTGGAAAATAGTTATCAAAGCTTTGGGATAGAAAAGTGAGATGTGATAATATCTCGAGTTTTAATTTTTTTTAAATAATTGACAATATTAAACTGACAGAAAGTCATGATTTTTTCCGTGTCGTGACCCATTTTATTTATTTTGCGACCCACCAATGATTCGGAACCCACAGTTTGAAAAACCCTATACTAGTGTCACTGCAATATGTATGTACATTTACAGTTATTCTTAGTATGGGTGTGACGGTTATTGTTAGAAAACGTAGATACAATGTTTGTCGATAGCCAAAGCGCACACACTTGAACGACTCAAAAACCAAACATTTAATTCGTTGTTGTTGATACGTGAATGTGTGGCGATGTTTATAATCTCTAAAAACAATGAGATATCGTGTTCACAGACGGGTTGATATTGTAAGCGTGCTCCTTTAAAATTTTCAAAACAATTTTCACGATACCTTTATTGTAATGATAACATAAAGTACACGTTCACGCGAAAATCGAACAAAAACGACCAGTGTTCGTACAATGTCGAAAATGTGAAACAACCGCGTCACGAAACTACCCAGTTCGGATATACAATATCAATTCATCAATGATACTACCTGGAAGGAAATTGTTAATTCCACGACGGAGTTCGTTGTGAATAATTCGTTTATTAGCAAGTTCGTGTCGTTGGGGACTTGTAGTAACTACCTATACAGTGCCTTCCGAAAACGCAACGCTACTAATTTCAATAAATTACCATCGTCGAAGTGAGTATACAAATTTACACAGCCAACGACCCTTTCGCGAACTCGCGCCGCGCTCACTTAAACCGGCTCTAAAACAAAGACGCTGTGATAAAAATTTAGCTTTTTTTAAAGTAAAGCCACGGTGTTAAAGTGGAGATTATAATTTTGCTGAAGATCGTCGGTGAAAAGGGTTTTCGTGGGATTTTGAGAGTCAAACGTGGGAGGTGTGTGCGCGCGGTGCGGCCACTTTCTTCTGCTCCCATTGTTCACCGCTCCGGAAAGACCCACGCCAGATTTATTAAGCAAACAAGCGTTGGCAAGAGAGCGCTATACAGAGAGAGTCCCTCCCCCGGTTCACGCTCCTTGTAAATAAGAGATTTAAGCTACCGACGGAGGGGAGAGGCCCACCGCCGGAGATAAGTGCTCCATTCTGCGAGCCACCGGGATAAGATCGCTGGCAGGATAACACTTTGTAAACTTGTGTTGTACGTACGTAAGTGGGTGCACGTTCACGTACGAGAGAGAGAGCGTCTCCATTAAACACAACCATACCCACTTCCAATAAAGCACACGCGCGTGGTGTTTTGTCCTTGCCGGGATTTTTGGTTGCGCTTTTCGGGGGATTCGCAAAATTGATGAAAGTTCGTTTGCGCAGTAGCAATTTCGTTCTATGTGTAAGTGTTATTGTCGGACGGTGCGGTGGATTTCAGTAAAAATGTTTGTGTTTGTTCGGAAAATGTGTCAAGTGGTGGAGTGACACCGTGTTTGATAAACCTTAACTAAGGTTTACAAAATGACACGTTGACCCAATTCCGCTTGTACTCACATAAGTGCTGCTCGATACGAGAACTTTTGTCGTTTGTGTTCGTCTGTTATTTTTGTTTTAATATCACATCACGCCAAGAACTGTACAGCCTTAAGAAGTGCCCTCTATTATAATAATACGTGATTATTATCAACATACATACTAGGTACATACATATGTATATATTTAAAAATCAATAGCTTTTTCGCGTTTGGGAAGCTATAACGTCAATAACCATGAGCCACAATATCCGTAAAAACATCACACATGATATTTAGAAGTTTTTCTAAGATGCAACATTTTAACGATTTCGCGTCTAATAAAAAGTCTACAGTCAAACCCGCTGATTTAAACTAATTTTTATTATTTTATATCTATGTACACATGTATGATTTATCTAATAACTTAGTCAATATTTTTTTCACAAACAACCAATATATTGAAATTTGATAATTTTATGATCATTTAATTTGTTTTTTATATTTAAAATCATTTTTAGTGTCTGTTCAGTTAAAGATATATTAAACATATCCCGGCAACGCCAGGTACTTTCAACGGTAACCGGACAAAAGAGAACAAGACAAAACAGAACGCGACAAAAGAGAACAAGACAAAACAGAACGCGACAAAAGAGAACAGGACAAAATAGAAAAGCGATAAAGAGAACAGTGACAAAACAGAACAGTGGAAAAATAAAATAATTATTTTTGTCGAATCTATTTATTAATCACATACATATAAAAGAAAATATTATAAATATTATAAAAATATATAAATATACAATATGTATAACAAAACGATGACAAAACAAAACAGTGGAAAAATAATTTTTTTTTTTTTCGTATGTATCTCGATATGTCGTATCTATTTATTAATTAAATACATATAAAACAAAATATAAAAAAAATTATAAAAATATATAAATATATAAAAGTGTCCTGTCGAGGGTATCGGACGGTGGTAGATGTGACAAATTTATCGGGGCATTTAAAAATTTTATTTTTCTACTTTTCAGTTTTGTCATGTTTTGTAAATTCCGTGTTTATATACGATATATGTATGCAAATTAGTTCGAATTGGATTCCGTCAGATTTTCCCATATACATACATACATACATACATACATATGTATTTCAAAATTCTTAAAAAATATATTAACATTTAATCAAAAACATAATATTTTATTATATATGTATGTATGTAGGTATGCATATAAATAAAAGAAAGTTTTCTTTAACCACATAAAAAAATGTTAAATATTAAATACTTATGCAATGTCAAGCCATAAAAAAATCATCGCAGTTAATTTAAATGCCCTGATAAATTTGTCACATCTACCACCGTCCGATACCCTTGACAGGATGCTTTTATATATTTATATATTTTTATAATTTTTTTTATATATTTTGTTTTATATGTATTTAATTAATAAATAGATACGACAAGATCGAGATAGGTACATAAAAAAAAAAAAAAAATTATTTTTCCACTGTTTTGTTTTGTCATCGTTTTGTTATACATATTGTATATTTTATAATATTTATAATATTTTCTTTTATGTGTACATATGTGATTAATAAATAGATTCGAGAAAAATAAATATTTTATTTTTCCACTGTTCTGTTTTGTCACTGTTCTCTTTATCGCTTTTCTGTTTTGTCCTGTTCTCTTTATCGCTTGTCTGTTTTGTCCTGTTCTCTTTTGTCGCGTTCTGTTTTGTCTTGTTCTCTTTTGTCATGGAACCACTTTCAACCCGTATAATATTCTATATCTGAAATTAATAAATGTTACACAAGCTGGTTTAAAGCGCTTGTATGTAGCCATAAATATCCAGCTGATTCATTTTGAAATATTACTATATATAGTGCAAGGGTCTGTCTGGCTGGGTAGCCGCACACATCCATACACTCATTCACTCACACATATGTATGTGTGTACATACACTCACGGCACCGGTAGCTCAAAGTGCTCACATTTTTAAACTGCCTACTACATTTTAAACTACTAAATATATATAAATGATAACCACCCGATGAAACTGTCAACGGGCAGTTACTAGTTTTAAATAATATAAATACTTTTTTAAACAAAACAAGTCAAATTACACGAAAATAATTTTTTGTTTCAGTTCCATATGTGCTATGTAGTGTGTATATGTATGTAGATAGTTTTGTTGCGTAAATAGTTTTTCGTGCTAAAAATATTGCACACTTTTAAAAGTAGCTTGCGTTAGAATAAAATCTGAAATGCCATGAAATAGTGTGAATAGTGCAGTAATATATTCGAGGATTCATGACCCGGTGGATTCGACGTTCTGAGAGGAAACCATTTTAAACGCTGGTCTTATAAATTTATAGTACAGATCATGTGAAAATTTTCAATCCGTTCAATTGTAATCAATTTTAGTTTTGTTCATTGAATATCATTTTATCGGTTTTTTGAAATCGTGTTTTGTGTTTATCGACTTGAAACGTTCAAATATCTTTTTCAAAGTTGTTAGTACAGAGGATAGCTATTTTTAGCATGCGAGAATGTGTGTACATATGTTTTATTGATTGTTTAAAGTTTCAATCGTTGAACTGATAATGCAATTATTCAAATATTACTAGGTAGACAAAATGCAAAATTGTATTTGAATGGCATTGTGTCGACATCAGCTGTACACCGACAAGCATTGAAACGAATGCAAATTCTCTCTCTGATAAAGCCCATTGAAAAAAATAAATATTTTTTTACAAATCCCATTCACTTACATATATTTTAAAAGTCGAATCAATTCAGCGTTTCGGTATGGAATGCCTCTCCGGTTACATTTAGCGACCTCTCTGCGCAAAGTTAACGATTTTCGGCTCGGCATAAATTATGGCGAAAGCGCGTACGTACCATTACTTAATTTTTTCAGCTTCAGTAAATATCCCGGCGGGGAAAGGAAAGCAAAAAAAAAAAATTGAGAAGCACCGGGTCGGAAAAGTAAACGCTAACGAGATTAGAGATCGGAAGCGGTAAATGGAGTACGGAACAAATGGCGCAAATACGCGTGCATTATTTACCGCGAAAGCATACTCTAAACTCGAAACATTGTACTAAAATTTTATTTTAAAAACACTCTCAATGTTGTACTAGTCGTTAAATGGAGGCGTTTCAGCTTAATGATTACTTAGATCAACAAATTCGTTTCAACAAATTTTGCACTACCTATGTACATACATGTACGTATGTGTGTATGTATGTAATGGAAACGGAAATTAATTTATAAACATTCGCGTTGAACATCCCTGCCACACATTATTACGAGAGTGGCTTATCAAGTATTATAATTCAAAACTTTTCCTTCACAACCTTCACGGCTACTATCGAAACGAGAGTCGACATATGCTGCTAATGCTTTCATATCCAGGTTTTACACGTTGAAAAAAAGTGTAATGCAAACTTAACGATATATGTATATGTACATTGTACATACTAGTCACTGCCCGTTGACAGTGTCATTGGATGGTTATCATTTATGTACATATATACCTATAGTGTATAATATTTACATAAATCTAACTAAATACATACATACATATGTATATGGCCTGTGCATATACATATGTCCATATATACATAGATATACATATGTGCCTGGGGATATGTGTGCGTGTGTGTGTGTGTATGTATGTATACGTATCGTGAGTGTGTGCGAGCGTTCCGCGGCTACCCAGCTAGGCAGAACCTTGCGCTACATTTGCTATTTATACTATATATGTATACATATGTATATAGAAACACGTAGTCACTGTAGATCATCATATTGTAGAGATAGTTGATAGCAGTTATTTATACCCAGGACAATTGGTGAATATATGACTGGTTGTAAAGAAGAAGAAATAAAACGAAGAATTTAACTAGGATGGAGTGCTTTTGGAAGAATGAACATTGTTTTTAAATCCAACATTCCGCTATGCTTATAAAATAAGGCATACGACCAATGCGTACTGCCAGTTGTAACGTATGGATGTGAAACTTGGATGCTAAATTCAATAATGCTACGTAAGATCCAATGCATACAGAGAAGCATGGAAATATGTATGTTTGGTATAACAAGAAGAGATCTTAAGAGGAATACATGGGTAAGAAGTATGACCAAAGTGGCAGACATAGCAGAACGTGTGAAAAAGTTGAAGTGGACACATAGCGAGAAGAATGGATGGCAGATGGACGCGAGAAATACTGGAATGGTATCCAAAAGGATGTGAAAGAAAGCAAGGTAGACCAAGTGGACGATGGGCTGATGAATTGAGAAGAATCTGTGGAGTCGAGTGGATGCAGATTCCTCAAGACAGACAGGAAAGGAAGAGGATTGTAGAGGCAGCAGTGTATGGTGAACGGCTGAAAATGATGATGATGGTAAAAAAAAAGGTATTCTATTAATCAATATAAATACTAATCTTTTAAGCGTAACGCATTTTTGCATTGTAAATTCAAAGCGGATTTTACTTTGTAAGGGATTTCTCAGAAGAGGAAACGGAAGTTGTGAGTGTCGTATTTTGATTAAAAATTAAGAAAGGACAAAATCTACAATAAGGTTAATGAATTAGTCAAAAGTCGAGTATAAATTGTATGAATGGAAGGTTCACGCTTTGTGTAATTTTTGTTCGTAATAAAATTGAACTATTTCCGTAAGGTTTCTCTTATATTTTCGACTATTATTGATTATTAGGCGTTTTACGCTGAATACTATCTGAATTTTAGCACGTTGAGCTTCAAAGTGTCGATGGAATCGACCAGGTAGTTAGCACAACTCTCGCTCCACCTTCTCGTTATTAATAGGCAGTCGAACTTCTGCTAGAAATTTCACCAGTCGGTTGGCTGTCAAGAAAATTTTCCCGGTGAAAAGTTGGAAGGTCGTCGGATCGGTCTCGTTCCCCGTTAATGATTGATAAAGCTGTCATATCGCTCGGTGAAAGTTTTTCTCCGAGTTTTTCCAGATGGCTTTCCGTACAACGCGCCTATCTATCCGCGACGATAAGGTTATCGTAGTAGATCCCATGCGGAAAATCTGAAATATTCAACGAAAAGGCGAATTATTGTCCCGTCCGGTTCAAATTCAGACAATGAATGGTTAAGAGAGTCATGAGTCGTTTTAAAAATAGCGAAAAAGAAATTTGGCAACTTTCGAAAACTCAAACGTGTCTACAGCCTGTATATAAATTTATCTTGCTTCATATTTGAATGAGATTCTTTTTTTTTTTGCATTTGTCGCGACCACATTTTTCCTCTCGTTGTATAAAACTCGGAGCATCCCAGTAGAATCGCAAAAACAACGTAGATGGTATCATTTCTCCGCAGAAATAGGTAGGATTTGAAACGGAAGTATACGTATATACTTATATATCTCCCGGAGGGGCAGGAAATTCAGACAATCTTGGTTTTAAAAATACCCATGGTTCACAGTAGACGATGTTAAGCGTACATACATATCTATGTATACTCTATAAACCGGAACGACATATCCGGGACTCGAATAAATATTGCATCGTCTTTGACTTTCATTAAAATTACATGCGCATGGAAAATGCTATAGATAGTTCTGATACACCGATGATATTCGTATTTGCAATTTATACATTATTTACGTTTCTATATTGTGTACCGAATCATTTGTTTGATTTTACTGAAAATATTGCAATAAATGCTGTACTCGTGGAAATAAATCGTACTTTTCCTTTTGACAAACATGTGTCTACTTGGCTAAATGAAAATTGCTCGGGATCCAATTGTCATTTCGTCCTGAAATCTAAAGTACGATGCAACCGAAAGTCAGGTATTGTAAATCTCGACAATATGTAGGAACACAAGGGTGCAGGTGACCCGTAACAATGGAAAACTAATAAAGGACCTCGCCTCCTGCTACCCTTCTTCCACTCGAGAGGGTTGCTGAAAGGGACGAGCCCTTATTGTTCCGACGGTACCATTTCAACATTTGGATTCGTTGAAACTTTAATCGGGTCGCCAGGTAAACGTTGCACTTTGTTCGGACAAAAATATTTTAATAACTCAGACGGCAAAGGGCGTTCGAGCGTTTTTAACTCTTTGCTTCCCTTCTACGTTCCTCTCTCTTTCTCTATCTCTACCTGGAGTCTTATTTTATTAAATATATATAGGTGAGAGGATTTACGAAGCAGGCGGAAGTCGAGACTTGGGCAAAGTTCTGAAGCGTCTTTGAATCTATCTTTCAAAAAGATTTGTCCGAAGACGATATTTCAAATTGAATATACATGAACTTATTATATAATGCGAGCACTCAGACCCAAACAAAGGCTCTTATAAATAATTTCTAGAATTTTAAATTGAATCAAAAAATTTAATAATCGCATTATATTATCGAAACTGTAAAAGGCGATTACGTTTTTTTAAATACACTTGGCAAGGATTTATATATATTTGCAAAGTTTATGTATATTCAAAACGAGTGTATAATATTTATGTACCTAAAAAAAAGTACTTATATTTTAATACGACATTTTCATATTTAAAATGTGAGTATAATTTTTCGAAATAATCTTATCTCGAAATTGCGGTCAGTTAAATTAATGTTAGTTGCGCGAGTTTAAATTAAAATTTACGTTGCACTTTTTGGCGCATGAAAGTAAATCGTAGACGCATTTTGTGTGACTGCATGTTTAAGATGAATTGTACTTTGTCTAATTTAATAATTGTTAACATTCATCCGAGTAGAAGTTATTCCAAGTGTATCTCCAATATGTACGATTGGAAAATGCTCAGGTGTTTTTCACCTACATATGTATGTACGTAACGTTGATATATAATTCTATCAGAAGTCCCTTAAGTTTCAACCCCGTGTGTTTTATTCATGAACGGAACACTTTTTTTCTTTTACACACATCGAGGCGTAAACGAACGAAAGCACACGGCCAACGGAATACAAAGCGAGTCGTTAATATTTCAATACATACAACTTTTTTTTCGCATCGTTTGTGCGTGAAATATAATACTTTTGCAGCGTGAGGTTCGCATCTAAGAAATAAATCATATTTCGCACGGTTCGAACGGTTCGGCTTGCTTTTCATGCGATTTTTCATGCCGTACAAGAACGAAGCGTTGGCGTTGTACATACATACAAGCATAGGTAGTACATACATACATACATACATATGTATGTACATTGTATGTTGCTCCAGGCTAAAACCAAATCTGTTTGTTTGCATATTAAATTTCAGCAACCACTTGAAATATTTTGATACTATTTATTCGTTATCGAATTTCATCGAAAACATGGTGAAAAATGTTTAACCAATTTGAATGTAAATATTAATTCATATACCTACTCTTTTGCAAATTTAATAACGCTTTCCATTATTTTAAGGCTATAAATATTTTATATTTGCACACAAAAAGTTTGAATGTAATCAGCGATCTGTATTTAATACTATCTAACTACACACAATATATAATTTCCAGCCACGTTTCAAAGGGGTCATTTTAGAATTTATAATTAATCAAAATGATTTTATTTTGCACTTCATGTGTCAAAGATTTGTTTATGAAATAACGGAATTGGAAAATTAATCCACAAATTCAATATACAGAATGAAAATTTGCACATGTTGACTCGTAAATGTGGTCAGTTGGAGCCTAATTTCAGTGCTTTATTTATATTATACATATTACCCATGTGTTAATAAGTATTAAAATAAACATTTCTGACACAACATTTCATATTTTACGAAATTTTTCGATTAAATTTATTTTTTCCATTATTTTCTGTTTTACGTCGTTCGATTAACGAACAACTTCTCAGGAACGTATTGATTCCGTAAATCGAGGGATTGATGTATATTCATCAACAATATCATCATTTTCAGCCGTTCACCATCCACTGCTGGATGAAGGCCTCTCCAATCCTCTTCCATTCTCCTGTCTATCTTGAGCAATCTGCATCCACTTGAGCCCATCGTCCACTCGGTCTGTCGTGCTTTCTTTCACATCCTCTCAAATACCATTCCAGTATTTCTCGCGTCCATCTGCCATCCATTCTTCTCGCTATGTGTTCCGCTATATCAACATCCACGTTTCACATCCATACGTCATAACTGGAAGTACGCATTGGTCGTATGCCTTCTTCTTTAAGCATAGTGGGATGTTGGATTTATAAACTATGTTCATTCTTCCAAAAGCGCTGCATTCTAGTTTCATTCTTCGTTTTATTTCTTCTTTACATCCAGTCATGTTCACCAATATTGTCCTAGGTATAAATAACTATCAACTACATATCTCTACAGTATGGTTATCTACTGTACGTTTTCCGTGCAAAATTTATTAAACAGGTGTATATTAGTTGAGTTAAAAATTTTTACAGGTCATGTCTTTGATAGTTGGAAATAAAGAACAGAAATGTATTTCCAATGATTCATTTTGTCTCACTCTGTATTTACACATGCGTTACACGTAGTACGACTAGTACGAGTCGTATTATAAAAATACATATTTCCTTTGATAATCTTGAGTTATTTATATGCGGCGTAGTTAGATACGGTCGTAATTTATTTTACATCAAAGTATATGATAATAAATATGTAAATCAAACTAGCCGCGCGCCGATTTCGAATAATGCATCCGTAATTTTTCCCATTAGTCGAATTACGAAATAAAAAGGAATATTATTTAGCGGAAGTTATTAGCGTAATTGGGGCAAAGTTTCGCTAAATTTTGTTTGGTTTCGTTCGAGCAAAAACACGTCTCTCGTTTAAAACATTATTAAATTGAAATTCTAAACTATTAAGTTGTGAGAATTATTAACGATCGCATGGCGTGCGTTTCTCTCTCTCTCCGCATGATGATAATAACATGGCAACGTTACATTTTCCCCTCGTCAAAACCGAAGATACTCGCGTGTATTATTATTTACATTCGAGGTTAATTAATTGCGGCTCGCGTCGATTCGGCACCACGCTGATAAATTGCCATAATTTGGGGCTATTTTCGCGCTAATGTTATCGCAGTGATGGGGGCGCACTCACTTCGTAAATGGCGAGGTTTCGCGTTGCGAACGTTTGACGTAATTCTGCGCCGGTGAAATGTGGTGTTGTAATAAAAGGACTTTGGCGGGAACATCATCTGTTAATAAATTAGGAAGGATGAACGCGTATGGCGAATGATAAAGGAGATTTATGGAAGTTTCTCGGTGAGGACCAGTACTCCAGTATATGTACATACATATGTACACTGGAACGAGCTACGTCGTTGACGCACAAATGAACATTGTATTATTACACGCTTTTGGTTGAAAGGGGTATTGACGTCACTGTGTTAGTGTTTAGGTGATACTGAAATCAATTAATATCAATTACCAATGTAAAACAGCGTATATGTAGATGAGAATGTGGTTATATCTGCTTGCAAATCGGACCCCCCCTCTTAAAACCAAAACTGGCAGTGACATATAATATGCAAAATTTGTTTATTATTATTCACTATGCTCCCAAAAGCGCATACGCGATTTTGCCAGATTAGTTGCTTGTTGTATGCAGGCGTGATTGGCAGTTAACTTTTGTGTGTAAAATCGAATCTTTTTTAGTGCCAATCTTAAATGGTTTTTCAACATATTCATTATCTTACTGGTACTACATAAATGTAATTTTCTTCAATACTAACAGGTAAAAATTCAAGATTATTTTATTTTGATACTTAATTAAACAACATGCAATAAATAGTGTGATGTTGGTAATGTAGACCCCCATAGCTGGGTGGTTCTGTCACCAGTTGAGGACTTCAAAAAGGCCGTGGAACCAAAGTTACTCAAGATGAAACTGACTAAGACATACATACATCTGACATTATTTTTAATAAATGTTTTACTCTGCATATTCTTTTATTTATATATTAATAATTTCTCGCATGTTCAATCGACCATGTTAAAGGGATCCGTATTACCCACAGTTTATGTTGAGCACACCATTATGCCATTTTTCAAATAAATACGAGTGTTACAAAAACCATGATGTCAATCTGACAAAAGTTAGAATATTTATCTATTTATTTAAGAATTACATGGAGAGGTGGCATAGCCAATAGGCCCATGAGGTTTGGTATAAGTATCAGTTAACAAGAAGAAAAATAAAAAAAACAGGATTATAAATGAAAAAGATGCCAATTAAATTACGAGTCTTTTGAAGTATATTTTTTTGAAATTGGCTTAAAACTGAATAAAAAACAAAGTGGGGGTCCATATTACGACCTTCTCCTCTAGTTGTAATTAGTTAATGTGTCATTTCAGTGTAATATTGTAATTATGATACGTTCAATAATGAAGTCGAAATAAATAACAATGTCGAAATTTAGTTTCAAAGCTCACGCGTATTAAATTTCAATTTACGGCGTGGAATTTCACTTGTTGAAATTCGGCGAACTTATATACATAGGTAATTACATTATTATTGCAAGTGGCTTTATTTGGAATTCAAACTGAAATATTTATTTTTTCAGCTATAGAAATACATAGTTTTAAATATATTGTACTGATTTTGATTATTTTCCATCAAAATTTGTACTGTCTGGTCTTGTAAATAAATGAATACAAATTAATCCCGTACTCTAAATTTGTGTGAAAAATAATAATTGCTAAAATGTTTATTACACTGGCATGACTCTCCATGCAAATTGCATGTCAAAAAGAAAAGAGAAGAAATGCAAATGAAATACAGAAAATTATACTAGCTCCTCGGAAGAAATATCTAAGTTTCAATTAACAATAAACTGTTAATAATAATCCATAAGCAGATGTTAAAACCCATATGGATGTATGGTATCCAGCTTTGGGGCTATACCAAACAGACTAAGATCATCCAGATATTCCAGAATAGAGTACTCCGGAACATAGTCAATGCTCCCTGGTATGCTCGTAATAGTGACACTCACGGAGGGTTAAAAATGGACACAGTTGTTGTTGCAGTCGAATTTTTGCACGATCACAATACTTTATCCGATTAGGATAAACTAAAAACACCAAAATAGGCTTTGGCGAGGTTATTCAACTACTCCGCAATAGTGAGCTAGTGCTTAAAAGTTAGTGAGATTAAAAAGAGTTAAATCATTCGAACTAACAAATTAAGTGATATAAACTTAAAATTATCATGTGAAAGATGTGTACCTACATATGTATACGTATGTATGTACTTATAACATTAATATTGAAAATTGTGTAGTGCCAAAGGGAAATGACACAATAGTTAACAATAAAATTAATTAAAATAAACTGTTTGTTTTAATAATAATAAAAACAAATAAAAAACATCGGCAGTGGCAGGTATACTTTTAAATCATCCGATTTACAGATTTACAGAACGATATCTATGAAAAACAAAAAAATGTATTTTAATGTCATTTTCCTCCCGCCGCTTTATAGCGGCGTAAATAAAAATAAATGTATATCGAATGTTAAAAAGTCGACATTCGCTTTACATATGCGCAAATATTATACACACACAGTAGCAATGGTGTCAAAAGGGGCGGACAAAATATGATTAGTAGGAAATAGGTCACGCTGTGATGTCGTAAATAAGAACTTATCGATTACGCTACGCCAAACGGAAATTTAATTAGCGGCGTTGTAATGGTCGTTGCTTCGTAAATGTTCATAAAATTCCTTTCGGTTAAAAGTTCGTTTGGGTGTATATGTATGTGTGTGTGTGTGTGTGTGTTTAGTTCGGGGCAAGTAATGCCCCCCACCTGGCATTTTCAAACTTAAACAATTTGCTTCGAGTGAAATATTGTTTTAATAAGGGGGGTGGTGGTCGTGAGCATAAATTCGGCAGACAACAAAAGGTTACCCGCCCCTTACACCCCCTCCTTTTCCAAGCTCTACGGCACCATCCACAGGCCAGAAACAATGTCTATTGAGAAGAGCCACAGACTGCTTGCCAGAGAACTGGTGGAGGTTGCCAGAGAGCCAGAGCAGGATGATGCGAGAGTAAACATTGTAATTGTGAAGAACAAAAATGTTCATTGTCGCAAGAGAGCGGAGCCGGTAAGCATTAGCGTTAACAATCGCGCCAGAGAGCGAGGGAAATAATATACATATATACATATGTATGTATATATGTATATTAAGTGTGCTAAAGTGGCGTTATGATACCGGCAACGCTTCCATTAACTGTTCAAATATATTTTTGATTAACTTTTCAGCTGCAATCAAACAAAATTTTGCCGTAAAATATTTTGTGAATTTAAACGGTCTATTTCGAGGGTTGGCCACTTGGTTGACTTTTGCCAGTCGGAATATTGGAATGAAACGAAAGTCATTTTTATTTAAAAAAAAAAAAAATCAAACTATCGAATTTTTGTACCATATTACTTTTTATATTAGTTACTAGCATAGATTATGATAAATTGAATTACACTAAAGAAAAATAAAAACAAAACGAAACAATTACACTGTGCAACAAAAAAAAAACTACCGGAGCGGAGACTAGTCAATTTAGTTTGACCCACTGAATCCGAATTTGATAATGTAATTTGTTGGTTAGCTCTCGTTTGTGAGATATGAGCGTTTAAAAAAATGTTACAATTTTTAAATTTTTTTGACTTTTGCAGTATGTAACTCAAATTTTAGTACTTTTGTATTCAAAATGAGTATTGGAAGAAATAGTCTGATGTTTTTGCTATTAATTCTGACTGTCCATTTTTTTCAAATTGATAAAATTGTCCATTTTTTTAAACGTTCATATCTCATAAACGAGAGCTAACTAACAAATTTAATTGTCATATTCGGATTCAGTGGGTCAGAATTAGTAATAATTTTTGGGTCTCCTCTCAAGTAACTCAAAAGCGTGACTTTTTGTTGCACAGTGTTATTTATCACGTTTCTAGCTTTCACGTTCACGTGCTAGGAAACATTACATTGGTCTGAAGAATAGAAAGACAGATCTGTGCTGCTATTATATATATAATAGCCATATTCCGTTTGTGTGTCTGTGTGTGTGTGTGTGTGTTTGTCTGCTGATAACGCTCGCTTCGGTAAATAATTAAAAAAAAAAAACAGAATGTCGCACGAGTGGGATTTGAGCCCGGTATCACTGATTCGGAACAGAGTGCTTACGTAGTGAGCCAAACCAGATGATGCAAGATCCCTTTTATTTTGAACATATAAATCGGTTGAAAGTTTGCAACTTTGCTAAATTGTTACGTTGTTGTATTATAACGCACCATATATGGTGCACTGTTGCACAGATGCACAACTATAAAAACTATTAAATTTAATATTATTTTCCAGCACGGGTGATGAGAGGGCTCCGTTGATTTTCAACGGGCTAGTGTACATATGAAATTCGAAAATGAATGAGATAAAAAATAATTCAAGAAAACAATTGTAAAATTTGCTAAGAAAAGTTATAGTTTTGACTTATTGAAAATGAAGAATAGGAACACTACGGCTCATTATTATTCAATGGAGAACAGCAGGATAACGCGAACCTAGCATAAAAATAATCTCGTAGCGGTAAAAAACAAGGAACTGATATAATAAAAGCACGAAAATATGTAGCTAGGTATGTATGTATGTATGTACAAAAAAGTAGACGCTTTTAAAAAGTTTGTCATAATGAAAAAGTTGAATGGACTTTTTAACAGAGGCGCGTATATTGCGCGGAATTGAAATGTTTCATTTGAGAATCAAATCAAAGGATTTTAAAAGGCTGATGTTTTTATCGGTAAAAATAAGCTTTGAAGGAATGTGATCACCCTAGTGGGGGTAACATTATATTTCGATAATCTAGTACCTACCCCTATTTGAATTCCGCATACCCTCCATCCGAAAAAGTCATATAATTTTGCGGTCTAATATCGCGGTGGGTCAAAACCTATACTTATTCCTCGAGCACCCTCACCCCAACTACGGACCTCAACCGCGTCACACAAGAGACATTGAAAGTTGGGATGGTTTATGATTGGGGTCCAGACCCGTTCAACGGAATCCACCCACCACCCCCAACCTACACTTCCGATACCTGAAAATGCCAGTGGCTCGATTCGGCAACTGCGGACACAAATATAAGTGGATGGGGGGGTCGGGTGGAGAAAGGGGATTTATTATTCCGTCCGTTTTAATTAAAATGAATTTATGTCGTGCTTCTCCCCTGGCTCTGTTTACAATTTCAATAGATGACCCTCTAATGCCGGGACTATTGAGTAATTACCGGGAAATTCCCGGGAAGAACTAGCGAGCGCTCTTCGACAAAAGGCCACCGAAACCCCCCTTTTTGGCAGAACATATTGATCGAGATGGGGGGGCTATGATGAAGATTTCGCGCCCGAAATTATTACATTTCGAAGCATCCCAAAAGGCGACGTGTTCGAATTTAAGCCCTCGGGGATGTTGTGCTCAATTGAGGGTGTTCGCCCGAAAGGATCCCTCAAATATATTATAATTCGTGTTTACAAATATGTACACCCCCGCGCGTATATTATATGGAAAAAGCTTACAAAGGACTTTCCGTGTAAAGTATTAAAACACTATAGCTTGCCCAAAGTTAGCGAATAAAGCAATCGAAATCGCATGTGGTGATTATTTTGTTCGAACGTTTCATAGCGAAATACCATTAGTGGAAATGTACGAACAACGAGCGTACAATGGAAAAGTTCATGAAAATTTTCCCGTTTATAAATTTACAAAGCTTAACGCGAATGCATACGTTCATAATATGACAATGAATGCACAGTTTTACTGTTGGATTTTTTTGTTTGGTTAATTTTCGCTCATAATTGAACCGAGTGGTTAGCGCCAGTGGTCTTCAACCTGGGCGATACCCGAATATTTTTGAAGTTTAATGATATTTATCTGCATCTTCAGAGTACATTAGTGACACTTATCAATTGTAAAAAGGCTATCGATAAATTAGCACTGTTTAAGCAAAATATCTTGCAGAAAGAGTTTCATCAATTGCCAGAATTATTATCAATAAAAGATCACCTTACAACTGCTGATATAAATGCATTTGCAGATCATTTGCATAGTCTGAGAACTGACACGATCACTCGATTCAGTGTCCTGATAAATTTCAAGATCGATTCATGGATGATAAATGTGTCTGATGTAGATTTTACGTGTCAAGAATACATTTAAGAATTGCATCATGATGACGAATGCAAGTCTGATTTTAATCTGGGAGGATATTTTTCACTCTAGTAAAATAAGAAGATATCTTCTATTTATCCTCAATTGTGGAGTAAAATTTCGTTAATACTACTGGCTTTTCCAACTTTTTATTTAGTTGAATCATGTTTCAGCGCAGTTAATCGTCTTCTCACAAAACAGAGAAATCGCTTGTGCGTATCAGAAAGAGGAGATCTTCACCTGACTTTATCAAGTTTACAGCCTGATATTGAAAGTCTTGTCAAATCTCATAAGGGAACAAATGTCGCATTAAATAACTTGTATTAATCCATTATTATTAATTTATCCTTTAATAAATGTTTGATACTGAAAATATTTGGGTTTGATTTTTTTTAATGGTTTTTCCTATTATCTCGACTAGCAGAATGGGTGGTCATCGTTACTGCTGTATTAATTATTTGTTTTATATGCAGGTGGGCGGTTAACATATTACAAATTAAATAATATTGAAAAACTGGGCGCTGCCCGAAAAAAATGTTGAAGACCACTGGGCCGTTAGCCTATGGAAATGATGTCTCGTCGGAACTTTTTCTCCGTTTCGATCTCAAATTCGTATACACGTGTCGTAGACTCGGTTGACAACCATGCAAATTGCATGTACGTGTAGTGTCAGTGGTCGGTGTTGAATAATGTACGAGATTAATCCGGCATGTCCGCGTCAAATTGTGTCAATATCAGACACTGTCAGTTGAACTGACATCGGCCGATTTCATTACGTATTAATTTCGCCGGCGCGTCTGTCAAGCAGGACAAGCGTGATGATTGATCTGACAAAAACTCGAACCGTTCGCCGGTTCGTCCGTTATAAATGTGTAACGTTTTATGTAATTTTATATAATATAAATCTGAGATGAAATTAAATTTTCACCGATTTACGCTTGACGAGACGCGCCATCGACACCGGATAAAAGGGGAAATTCCCTTCGAGAAAAAACGATCGGTTTTCTTGTCTAATTGAAAATCGATACGATAATTAAATAGGAGACATTTTCCGATCATAATTCGGTGACATCTAGCTTCATGATCGCTAATTATGATTAAACATCGGAATCGATCAAATTGTACATACATACATATATATGTACATATGTATGTAGCACACAATAAAGCTTCCCGCTACATACTCGTAAGTACACATTGAGTGATTCCTAGAAAACAATCATACATATGTATTATGAGTATGGGATGGGGTTAAAGGTAAAACGGAATCATGTGACAAAAATACTTGTATGTACGTAGATGTATGTTCTTTACTTCAGCCGTTTAAATTTGAAACCGTGGTTAATAGTCTTCGGTCGAAAGTTGTTCCGAAATGAGAAAGTGCTAGTATCTGAACATATTTTAAATTTTGCTTCGTTCGCGGGGCGAGTAACGAAGTAAAAGGGTTAACAGGCTGTCGGACGTAATTGCCTTAATAAACAGTTCCTTAATTTCCTGTTAATATTTTTCCCCCCTCTCTTCATTGTAATTTTCTAACGTTGCGTTGAACCACCGAGTTTAACTATGCAGTAATATTTTTAAATTATCGCTTATCGTTACAGCAATTTTTCAAACTTTTTAATGTGATATGAACAATGATTTTTTTATTACTACTATAATAAGTATCTTATAAACGGCTAAAAGCCATGCTTATATTATAATAATTATTAGTTGTAAAGATTACTTTAAATGATTTCAAAGTTTATTTAAATCAAATTTTATACGTACAATCCGATTGTATTATGCGTGTAATAGTTTGCTAGTCGGTTTAATATTTCATTTCATTTCTAACTGAAATTACGATTAATTTCAAGTTCATTTATATAATTATGTACCTTAACGACTTAGTTAAATTAATTGATGGAAAACTGTAGCTAATGAGCACAGAAAGTGATAAATTACAAACGTGTAAAAATTGACGAAATTTTCAATGAAAGTGATTAATCGTGTCCTCGTGATTAAAATAGCTTTTATGTCTAAAAACGCGCTCATTTTACTACTACTACGATTATACGCATTGGATATTTGCAATTAAAATGTTGAATATTCAATTTATTTAGTAGAGAAGAAATTAATTGCTCACCCAGCATGCACGCTGTGCTAATTTTTATACCGTCGGTTCACTCCACTAAATTAGTATTTTGCACGAAGATAATAAAACTGCCACATTTTATTGCAAATTAATATAAATTAGATTTGTTTAGAGTAACGCGCTCGCGTTTAACGATGATTTGATAATGAGCAACGTTAGCGTTAATTTTCCAAATTCAACGTTCGCATTTAATGCGGAAATTCGCCCGGAAAAAAGTAATAATTATTTTTAAAATACGCTGATCGAAATAATTACACGCGCACATACGTATACAACAATGTATTAAATTATATACGTTCCTTGTAAAATAAACAGAAAGGAAATAAAAGTGATGCGAATTGCTCATTAATGCACAGGAATGGGCGCCTACCTTTTGTTAATCTTTTTTTCTGGTTTAATTATTGCCCATTTGCGTATTTCTCTAACGAGGCTTTAGAATATTTGGGTGCGTTAAAAAAAAAAAAAAAAAAAAAGTAATTGTTCTCAAATATTCGTTGGCAATTCGGCCCTCGGTTTATTGCGAATTTGAAAGTGGCGTATACGTGCGTACGGCGATAATTAGCGGTTAGAGTACGCTTTAATTGAGACATTCATACGTTATAAATTGGAAAAATCGCAGTGTGTAGCCGCTACTCACTATAGAAGTAAAACTTCTTTGCAATTTAAAGCAAGTGCAATGTACTAGAAGGAATACAGATGTGAATGTGAATGAATTTTGTACACAAATGTGGTTTTAAACGCTCACACAATGACTCACTGTTCTCATTGCTACCTGACGTCTAGCCGAGGAGTAGGGGTACCCGCTGGCCGTTACTGGTTTTCGTGTCGTACCACGCTTCGGTTCACATTTTAACTAAACTGAGGGGACTCACCACTACCTCAAAACTAAAGGAGCAGGAATATGCGTTACAGTATATCGCTCGCTCCGTTTGTATGGAATGTTGGATGAACCTTTTTTACTCTACTGAGCGAAAAAAAGTTTTACTTCAAAAAATTCATGTAACGATTGTGAAATCTTGTCGATGTATTTTATTACGAGCTAGTGTGTAGCTTTATTACTTTTCGATACTGTTTTAGTACGTTTTCAGCGCTTCGGGTATGAAAAAGGTCAAGTGTTACGAAGCGCTTATATGAACAACTACACTCACGTAAGTACTTACTCCATACAATAACATTACAAACGTGGTCATTTCGCGGATGGGGGTTTTCGCTCAGGTTTCGAAGCCGGGGTCCGCGTGCCGTTTTGCGGCCGGCTTATCTTTATTAATATATCCGCCTAATCCAGGGACGGCGCGCGCTGCCTTTTAATGAAATTTAAAATGAATTATGTCGCCGCAGATATGGACCGAAGTGAAATAGCGCGAAAAGCTCGACCGAATAAATCTGCGGCGAGCTTAATACGGTGCGTGGAGCTAGGATAAATATGCGAATTTTGGAATGTGTGCCGGCCGGGAATAGAGAACTTTTCAAATAATACGTACATATGTATACGAACGTATGTATATTTTCGAGTTTGATTTATAGCCTGTGTGCTCTGTAAATATTCCACAACAATACATCGACAAGTTTTAGCATTGAATCTACCTGGATGCTTTGTAATAAAAAAATATTTTACAAAATTAGGACAATTCATATAATATTTAAGAGACATGGGATCATCGATTGAGCCCAAAATACCCAACACTCAGTGTTTAATTACAACTGAATAGTTTTAGTAAATTTTAATTCTAACGAAGTTAGTGTAATGCATGCTGTCCAACCGTTCCAAAATGGAAGGGTATCCCTCGTTTTCACGTCTCGTCCCTCTTTATAAATAACATAATAGAAAATAATCCTTATGTCCCACTTTCCACTTTACTATTTACATTATTGACACAAGAAACTTCGTACGATGGGAACGTCACGTGATAGCAGTGGCCAATGGGATCGTTGTTATTAAACTTCTTGTCTTGATGCATCATATTCTTTTTCTGTCACAGAATTGTCTACAAGCGAAACATTTCGAAACGAAGAGATGGTTCTGACTTGTAAAGAAGGCACTTTTGCTTATTACAATGTAGCTCACAATCAAAGCTTTCGATCAATGGATTGCACGTCAAAAATCATCATAAACCTACCATTTGTACTTACTTGACAGAACTAAGAATGAAACTATCATTACTAATGTGTTTTATTCATTGGCTCAGAGTAACATGCGAAAAGATTTGGAGAAATGTAATTTTCTGACTGTTTTCATATATGTACTATCATTAAACTGTAAAATTATTTTCAATTTTAGTACGATATGTACTTTGATTGTGAGAAAGTTTTGCATTTTTGTTCTGACGATAGAGAAACAGCTGAAATATTATTTAACAAAATTATTCGTATTATCAGCGTATAATATACTAACACTAATTTTCAAGGAAGAGAACAAAGTCGTAAAAAAAAAAGTTTTTCAAAATGTTATCGATCTTCCATCTTGGTGGAAGAATTTTTTTTGGATTTGGATGTGCTCACGTTAGTAAAAATACAACACAAACTTAATTTATTAAGCAAATTAATTTATCAGGTTCAATTGAACTAATTTTAATGAAAATATATAGTCATTTCCAAATTTTTGCAGTTCAGTCGGTTTTGTCCCTCCTTGGATTCACAAAAGTTGGTCAGCCTAGTGTTAGGTTAAGCTTGTAAATATATATATGAAAGTTAACAAGTAAGGAAAACTTATGATGTGAATTGATAACCTGATAATCAAATTTTGTAAAATTGTTTCTTAAAACTATATATTTCGATAGTGGCGCCTTTAGAACCGAGCCACAAATATATTGAATTAAATGCGAAAAGTTTCAATAGAACGAGCAGCACCGCAAACAAAATAAAAAAGAAACAATAACAAATAGAGGTAAAAGGGAAGAAATCAGCAGTGCGGTTTTCCTAGTATTTTTCAGGCCATTTTTCAGGAGCGCCACCGCTCTGAATGTATGAAACGCTCCTGAGGGACGAAGTTAGCGAGCGCATTATTCACGGCTCTGGTATAAATTGTGAGCCAGGTCCGGACCCGGGGTGCACAATGGCCCAAAAACTTTCATAGCACTGCGCTCTAGGTGGCAATTAAAACGCGGCCCAAGGGTTAAAATTTAGATAACGTCCAACCGATGAAGGAAAACTTCGACGCGACTCCGATAAATCAGTCTCGAAAGAAGTTGTCGCTTCAGCCAAACTTTTCCACCGACATCGACGCTATAAATTTATGCAACGGTAAAATAAATTAAAAAATTTAATTTTCTCGCACAATAAAGTGGAAATTTTTGAAATAGACTGTACCGCCGGTTTACGAAAACCCATAAACCGTCGGTTCGAGACGTTTTTGAAATTCATATGATCTCCGTCTCCCAGGAGCGGCGTTTGCATAAAGACGACCATACCACTACCGAGATGCTATGCGTTAATATAAGATAAGCCACGTAGCAGTTCACCCAGTTACACAATGTATACGTTATTGTGGTTCGAATAGTCCAAAGGGTTAAATCGGATTTGAGCTTCTTTCCGTATGAAAAATTCTTTGAATATAGTTTTGAAATGTTCTGTACATGATACAAATGGTTGACTGCAAACTTGCTACAAATTCAATGTGCATTAGCCAACACGAAAGATGATGATTAATTCATATATGTATGTATAAGGAGTGAGAGCACGACATTCGTTCGCGTTAATTTGAACTTTGTTTGCCGAAGTTGAATTTACCGAACTTTTTGAACGTACCCCTTCCCTGAACCATTGAAAATGATGAATTTGATTAAATTTAACCTTTGTTCGCCGTTGCCATTGTGCTGAAGTCATATTTATGACACTGACGACAATAAACGTCACTTAACTATAGTAATAGTTTTGAACGACTTTATACTACGATAAAATTCCTCTCGCGTACAATATCTTTCTCGGATAATTCAATTTGTCGCACTAACTTTCACTTTACTGTGTTTTGAATGAGTCTAAATTACAATATTCAATTAAGTTTAATTTCAGTGTATTTCAGTTAAAACACCAAATTCAATCGATTCGTGTGAATATAACACTATTGTAAAGAATTGATTAATTTAATATGAAAAATATGATTTTTTTTTAGATCAAACGTTTTCCACGGAGTTACCATAGGAATTTAGTCACTTTAGGGTTGAGCTTTTGCATACGTGTTTTTAGCATTTGTACGACGTCGTAGAGGTTTTGTCGTCGTTTTTGTGCCTCGTTTGCGACATTTCGTTTCGCACAAAGAACGGTAAAATGTTAACAACTAATTAAATGTCAGCCGAGTACGTAAGCCATACAAAGCGAGAACGATGTAGTACGTACTTTCGTGGCGTAGCGTTGAATTTTGCTAATTTTTGTACCAACCGAGGCTTCCATTCGCCCTAATGAGGATATGTTGTTGATGAGAACCAACAATCTCGAAGCGAATATTAATGTGTCTCGGCTTGCGAACGCTTCGCATGTCGTTCAATTTAAACAAATTTAATTAATGTAACAACTGTTTCGTGGAAGGACACACTGAGGCCATGTTTGCGATTGTGTGTTTTTATTACTCAAATTAAATGTGTACGCTAGGTATTTCTTTTTGTATGTTTGTTTTAAGCGTTTTAACTGAGATACGTAAATCATAGAGCAGAGAGCGAGATAAGGGATGAGAAAGGATGGGAGCAATAGATTGGAACGAAATATCCAATAAATCATTTTTTAAATCTTATATTAGTTTTGGCATTAATCCTAAAAAGTTGAAGCGGTATTAAAAAATTGTCTCGATTTCCAAAGGTTTTCCTCTATTTAAATATTGAAAATAGGTAAAAAGTTTGTTTCGTATAATTCTTCAATAATTCATTTCGACATTTTTCGAAGATACGTCAACGTCTCGTTCGCTTATTTCGAAACTTTTTCGTTCTCTTATTGTTCATCGAAAGCGATTCGCTGTGTCAAAGAATAGATTTATCATCAGCCACTCTAAGTGTTCTGTTTTCGCCGTGTCGCTTCGATTCTAGACCACTTCGATACTTTGTTTTTTGGCATATATATATTACATAGAACGACATCACTAGTGGTCTGTACTCGGAACAACATCGGGATGATGAGAATAATTTGAATTTTCAACGGATTGCAACGGGTTGTCTAGACGCGATGCCACCTAGTATACACCACTCGAAATAGTTTATAGTAGTACTGGGCTATACTCGCACATAAATCATACGAATATACGGGTCGGGGGAGTTTCGTGGAGTTTAGTGGCCTGACCGAAATCCCAAATTTCATTAAATCCCAATTACTACGACTGACCTTACTTACGCTGTAGCCTGTGAAGAGTTTGCAAATGTTCGCGCAAGCCTACCGCCGAGAATTAGCGAAGTGCGTGGACGAAAACTTCACGTCGTAATTAGTAAGGTCAAGTGTAATTCAATGAACAATTAAATCCGCTCTGAAACCGAATTTACATTTCGGTTACCAACAACGTGAAATACGAGTATATTACTGGTAACGAGGAACTTGTATTGCGCTCGTTACGCTCTGCAGATTTAAATTTAATAAATGCGGACAAAATAGTAATATCGTGTTTAATTAACGGTTATCGAACACGAAAAACCCTCGACTCGAATTTTCGATAAGAAAACTCACCCTAAAACGAACCGAGGGGAGGATAAATCATCGAGGCCGTGTGCATTGTATCAGATTGGCCATAATTTACGGTCGTCGAAAAAAAAAAACCGAAAAAAACCTATTTTTTTCATACAAACATACATACATCGAACGTACACGCACTGAAAACAGGCCGAGGCTTTATTAACGGGTTGAAAAATGGACAAAAGGTCGCCGTGGGTGTTTCTGTTATTAGATTGACTTAATTTCTCGAGGTCCCCCCCATACACACAGACACGCCCTTTCGTTGGAGTCATTAATCAGAATATTGTTGAGTATCAGCAGATCGAAAGATGAATGTTTTGCGATATTAACCTCACCGGGAGCCTGCTCGTAGGGGCTTATCAGATCCCCGGGGTTATAATATGCGAACGTAAATATGGAATGCAACGTGCAAGACATAGTTCATATGCTTTAAATTGGCTTAATGAAATTTCATTATAAAATCAATGATCCTTTTTTGAAATCGATGTGCTATCAAATTATTCAATAAACGTCATACATATCGCGTCCTCGGAGTAAAAAGGTGAAATGTCTAAAATTGTAAATTGTTCGGGGCAACAGTTTTAAAGTTTGAACTGATCATCATAAGTCAGGAGAACTTTAAATCAAAATGATAATTATTGTGCATATTTTACTTCATCATCATTTTCAGCCGTTCACCATCCACTGCTGGATGAAGGCCTCTCCAATCCTCTTCCATGCCTGTCTGTCTGAGCAATCTGCATCCACTTGACACCACACATTATTCTCAATTCATCAGCCCATCTTCCACTCGGTCTACCTTGCTTTCTTTCACATCCTCTCGGATACCATTCCAGTATTTCTCACATGTATCTGCCATCTATTCTTCTCGCTGTAACTACCATCATCTTCTCGATGTAACTACTTCAACTTTTTCACACGTTCTGCTACATATGTATATCTGTCACTTTGGTCATACTTTTACCCATGTATTCCTCTTACGATCTCTTCTTGTTATACCATATTATACTTATTGTATATATTTTATTTATTATTGTAAATATATTGTACATATTGAAGATTTTTAGATGCTATTTCATTGTTATTGAATGTACACAATTTTTTCAAATTGCATGGAAAAAGTCCGGACTTGTCACTTGTGTGCTTCAAGAATATTAGTTGAACTTTTGTACTTTGTGATGGCAAAAAAATTTTTCCATTCCATTTGAATGCCCTAATGGAATAATTAAAAAGGAACAAAGTTGCATTCATAATTCATTTTTGCAAAATCATGGACATTGGTGCTCCAAGGATGCGATATATGTATGTACATATGTACATACATATTATCAAAGTCAATATTATTGAAAGCAAAAAATATTTTCTATCGAATTTCGTTACATTGCGTTGTACAATGTTTTTTTTTGTTGTACATTGTTAAGACAATGCAATGTTCTTATAATGAACAATGGTTAAAATAATTGATAAAGCTTGAACTAGTAGGTAGCTAGCGGAAAAAAAATGTAAAAATGACAATGGATTTTTGAAATTTCATTATATTTCGTTACCTACCGAGAAAAGTTAACCTATGGAATATTAAATCCCGAAGAGAGGACTTTTTAATGAAGCGCAAAACCGTCTGCCCTCCGGTAAATACACAGAAGCCAACGTCGAGCGAAAGGAATGTGTCCTGGCGAAACATTTATGCCTCTCAGTCCGCACAGAAAGGACCTATTTCTATCTACGCCATTATTGTGCGCGCTACGAACAACAAAGGCCCACGAAGAGTAGGCACTTCTACGAAAAAAACGAAAAATGAAAATTCCCCGCTTTGCGATTATTTCCTTCGACCGAAGCTTTGTTTTGAATCCACCCCTGCTATCGCCGAAATAATTGGAACATCCTCGTCTCATTATCCACATTCCTTACTTCTACTTTTTGCTGTTCTTTTTTTTTTTTTTTCCGTGTATTTTAAACCCAGTATCGGAATCGGAAGGCGGGCAAAGTTTCGCGCTAGATTTGCGAAGGCCCCGCTACCGGAAGTGGCTTATCGCGACTGTTTGTTTTCCGGTGTGCACTCCCTCGTATCTATCGTGATTTACAACCCCACACATCAAACGGTGATACGATTCGATCGTTAGATCGGCGTCGAGATTAACCCATTCACCGCTACCGCGTTACGTGTTGCGCGCGTGTATTTTAGTTACCTACGTTTCCAAATACAATTTGTGTACGTATCTCGGTATTCGAATTTTATTCATTAATTTAAGTAATTAAAATATCGCGTTGCGTCGCCCGCAATAATTTATTATGACGGGTCGTTAATTGAACGCGTTTCATATGGGAAATCACGTCGAAGGAAAAAATATAAATGGGTATTTTGTTGGTCGGGGGAATATCGCGACTGACGTTTTTATAATTGTGTGAAAATGAAATTTTACATCAACTTTAATTGAGGCGTAAAGCTTTTGCCGATTTACCTGCAGTGTGCCCATTATCGAAATGTACAAAACGAATTAAAAGCGCGCCTTTATTAATCATTAATTTTATCGTAATTTAGTACCTGTTTAACGTACATAAATTGAATCACCAAATCCGATTGATGCATTTAAATGGAAATTTGCAATTGCGATATAATTAATACAGTTGTGATGAAGTATATACGTATATATATATATATATATATATACACCCGATTCTCTTTTTGCACGGGGGGTACGTTCCAGAGACTACCGTGTAAAAAAAGATACAGTGGACATATAAAAATGGGAGATAGGTTCCATTACTTAAAATCAACTCTAAATATAAAATTCGTAAACTAAAAAAAAATCGAATTTATTTTTTATTTATACAAAAAAATATTTTTTATTTATACAAAAAAATATTTTTTATATCACGAAATCCAAAAAAAATATTATTTTAGCCGATGAAGCGCGTGGCGCGTCTTTCGTATCCGATTCGATGTTGAAGACTAGTTTTGGAGTTTCGGGACAGATAAGGCAAATTGACAACATAAAAACAAACCATAAAAAATCATTTTCGGATGAAAAAGGCACCGATGCAGTCGAGCAAAAAAATTAACCCTGTAATAAGCTCGCTAATTTATTATTTTACACCAATGTATTTTTTTGTTAATTGTTTAAAACTTGAATTAATTTTATTAGTTTCAGTTTGTTAAGCATTTATTATTTCATATATGAAAAAAGCATTTTTCTTTTCGTTAATTTTTCATCAATTCCATTGATTAATATGGTGTTATCATAAAATTAAACACATTCCTAAAATGAAAAAAATATTGCAATATGCAACAAGATATAATATTATATATCAGAATATTGAAATACAAAGCAGAAAAAATAATAAAAGTTAGAAAACTAATGAAAGTGACAAATTTTAATAAACTCTTTTTCGCACTTTTAGAGTTCAAATGCGTATGAATAAGTAGAGCTAAGACCATCTACATAGTTAAATCAGTGGTATGCAACCCTTAATTAGTGTGCATTGTGCAACATATGAACGATCCATCTATTGTTGTTTTCGCAAGTTTAACAACTCACCATATTTGCAAAACACAAAATAGAAGTTTTAGAGAAATAAAAAATAAATTTTATCGATTTAAAAACGAAGACTACTAATAATATGGGTTATTTTATTATTATTTTGCTAAATTCGATGCTTGTGAAAGTTTACACAAATTAAAGTTTCCTACCGGTATACATTTCTATATGTTTTGTTTCTAAAATGTTTCATAATTCATTTTAAAATATCATGAACTGAAAAGGTTTACGATCAGTGGGTAGATCTGAGCGATGCCATTGTAGTGGATTTTTGGGTTAAAAGTTGCATACTCATAAACGAAACTAAAGTATACCATAAAAACCAGGAATATATGTATGTACATACATATATGTATGCGACGCAATATAGGAGACCAGTGCAACACAAAAATCTTTTTTGAAAACCGTGTTAAAGCAAAAAAATCAGTGTAAAAAAAGTAATTGGTCCGTTATCTTGAACCGTGTTATTTCAAAACCGTAAAAAAAAAAACCGTGCAAAAAGAGAATCGGGTGTATACGTATCTATTAATCTGAAAGTTTATAAAAAACTTATATTTATCATCGTTAGAGCATCTGAATATCAACAAATAATCAAGAAAAATGGGAGAGTCTATTAAAGTGTCAAGAATTGTATGTATGGGGTAGTTATCACGATGGAAACTTATCCTTGGAAAGTACTATATTTCAGACTTTCATTCTTAAGTTGAAATAAAGTCATAAGAGGCAACAGTTCAAAGTTTAAGCGATAAAAGTATGTTGAATGTGTAAGAAAGTAAATCGTACGGTTTTCTGTAATCTATGCAATGAAAAATTTTATCTAAAAAATTTAATTTCACTGAATTGAAGGCCATAAAATAATGAATAATAAATATAAATGCCCAATAAAAAACCTCCTCACGTTCAATAAAAACGCACATCTCAGAGGTCATGGGTCCGGTCCGGTCATGGGACAGAGGTCTGAGACTCCTAAAAGACAAATCTGTCCAAATATAACAAAATTATCAGAGAATCAATCATTATTTTCAAATAGAGTGGTTGAAGTTTGGAACCGCCTCCCAAATCTGCTAGTAACTTCTGAAAATATAAATCTGTTTAAACATTAACAAGTTTTTGAAAATAATTGATTTTTTGTAATCCTTCAAATGTAAATAACTAAAAAATTAAAATCTACCTATACATATATGTATGTATGTACATACATAATGGATGGCAGATGGACACCTGTACTAATGGTATCCGAGAGGATGTGAAAGAAAGCAACGTAGACCGAGTGGAAGATGTGCTGAAGAATTGAGAAGAATGTGTGGAGTCAAGTGGATGCAGATTGCTCAAGACAGACAGGAATGGAAGAGGATTGGAGAGGCCTTCATCCAGCAGTGGATGGTGAACGGCTGAAAAATGATGATGTAAAATTAAAATCTAACCTCTGGGCTCCATCGGCTATGCCGCCTACCCATGTATTTTAAATAAATAAATAAATTAATTTGATGAATTTCTCATATCAAAAGTACATTTCCAGGGCTTCTGCCAGATTTTATCTGCGGTGCCATTCCGCTGAAACCCCTCCCGGTTGCACACGGTTGAAACTCCTCCTGCCCCACAAAATATATCTGCGCGGATTCTTGCTAGCTAATTCTCGTGGCCAATTATTCGTGAATTTGTTCACAGGGGCTGGTTCCGCAAGTTGGCTCCGGCTTCCCCTTTAAACGCAAACTTTAGCGCGACTTCGCGCCCATCTTTGCGACCCCCTGCCGGTATCTCTACTACGCTCGAATTAATAAAAGTTGAATAAATCACATCGAGAAAATCCTCCGCGTGACGCGTGGGTATTGTGGCGCTATTGCGCAGCATAGGCGACGACGAGTCTAAGACGATTCTAGTACGAAAAAATTAAAAGGAAATCGTTTTGGTTTGATTGCGTCAGTGCGTTTCATTGCGTTTTGTGGTTTTACATTGTTAGAATTCGGTGAAAAGAATTTTTAACGATTTTAGGGGAGGATTTGTGCGGGCATCGGTGGTGCTACGGAGCCAGGCGCGCGTCGCGCGAGTCATCTTTCAATGTCTTTATAACCAAAGTTCGCATTCTGGGCGGAACAAGTTGTCACTGAAAGTTTCGGCGAATAGTTTATGGCTTAAGGTGTTAATTTCAGGTATTGGTTCCTGAGGAAACTTCTGCGGATATAGCCCGACGGAATGCGGTCGGGTAGGTACTCGACATAGAACTTGCGAGCTTCACCGGGATGCTGACACGTATTAATGCCACGTGCTGATGATTATCCGGTCCATAATCTCCGGATGGTGTCGGCCTCCCGAACTTTGTTAAATTATGTGTTGAACTATTGATTGATTATAATCAAAGGGAAAGGGGCTAAGAGCGGGCTTCGCGCCAAAGCTAATGACTATTACCTTAAATGTGATTAAAATTGATTAATTAACCGATGGCCCATCCTATTATATGGGTAATAGTTTGTACTACCCAGTATCGTTGATAACGAACACCAATCCCTCGATTTGTACGCGAGATAGGTTTGTTCAAATTTGAATGCACGTAAAACGGATGTTGCTACTGTTTTGTAGTTGAATCCCGGAGGATTAGATTTGTATATAATTAGTAGCAACCGTAACCTAATTGGATTAATGAACGAAAGTCCACAGTTTGAACTACCATGTGCGTAATAAAGATGGTTTCTACAAAATAGACACATAATCAGAGTAAGTATAACTACATACATATATAGTTATACTTACAATCTCTACTTGCTAGTCTTATATAATCTTTGCTGTAATCTATGTACATACATACCTATAGTATATTAAAAAAAAAAAACAAAGATTTTGTACAAATTTTGAGAGGATAATTAAATTTCAAGACAAATTAGACGAAGATTTATGAATTTCAAATTCAAGGCTTTAAAACGTCACCAGTTTACGATGTATTAAAACAAGATCGCAATTTACTTACCATCATTATTAGATTTAGTATTTATTATTATTATATTTAAAGAACGGCTGATAATCAACTATAAATCTTCGGCATAACTTAATTTTATGGGTGTAATTTTAAATAGTCTCCATGATATATTATCAAACGTGAATATAAATTTTCGTTAAATTCTTATTCAAAGTTGGCGGAAAACTTTTTCAATTTTGAGAAAACGCGCATTTAACGGCATTAAAAAATGTACAATAAAATTAAATAACTTAGTTATGGCGCGCGAGTGCGTAACGCCATACATACATACATACATACATACATCGAGCACAATGGCATCATTTTTGTTATTATTTCTTATAGTGTCATCAGGTGGTTGGCAACCCGTGTCGTATATGTGTTGCGCAACCTGTGTCACGTGAGTAAGTGAGTGAGCATTCGGGTACGTACCGTGGCGGGTATGCGAGCGTTCCACGGCTAGACTACCCAGCCAACCAAGCAGATTCCTGCGCTACTATATGTATATACATAGTAGTCCCAATTTTCTTAGTACCGTGACCCACTTTTTAGAACCACAATTCGAGACCCACCTTAGCATTAATGAACATGGGGGGGGTTATTTATTTAGGGGGTTAAGTATTAAAATATTTTTTTACTTTATCCTAATCGGATAAAGTATTGTGATCGTGCGAAAATTCGACTTCGAGATTTTGACTGATTTGGATCAAGTATCATCCCCTGATCAAGTTTTCATGATTTCTGGAAAATGTCTGTATGTCTGTGTACTATGTGTGTGTGTGTGTATGTCTGTGTGTTTTCTCCGAAACTATCAAGTCTATCAAGCTGAAATTTCATATCTATTATTTTCACGTAAAGTTTAAAAGCCATAAGGAATTTGGTCAACATCAGTCAACCGGAAGTAGGGTTTTTTTCGTGCAGAAAATTCAAAAATCCGGTAAAAAATCATATTTCCAAAACTGCACCGGGAATTTTCTCCAAATTTCATATCTATAGTTTTCACATTAGCCTTAAGAGATACTGTGATTTTAGTCAACTTCTGACTACCGGAAATGGCAGTTTACTCTTGAACGATTTTTTTTTTTTTTTTTATTTTTTTCGACCTTTTAAATATGTGGTATCGTCACAATATTGTAATGTTGTAATTTTGAGAGAAATTTATATTTAAAAAAAAATAAATTAATAAAATTAGTCAACCGGAAGTAGGTTTTTTTTTTTTGTTGAAAAGTTTACCGCAAAATATTTCCGAATCTGCCCCATGGATCAAGTTGAAATTTCATATCTATAGTTTTCACGTTAGCCTTAAGAGATACTGTGATTTTGGTCAAAATCCGTCTGACAGAAGTGGCAGTTTACTCTTGAACGATTTTTTGTTTTTTATTTTTTTCGGCCTTTTAAATATGTAGTATCGTCACCATATTGTAATATTGTAATTCTCATAGAAATTGCTATTTAAAAAAAAAATAAATTATTAAAATTAGTCAACCGGAAGTAGGTTTTTTTTTTTTTTTGTCGAAAAGTTTACCGCAGAATATTTCCGAAACTGCATCGGCGATTTCGTCGAAATTTCATATCTATAGTTTTCACGTTAGCCTTAAGAGATACTGTGATTTTGGTCAACATCTGACTACCGGAAATGGCAGTTTACTCTTGAACGATTTTTTGTTTTTTATTTTTTTCGGCCTTTTAAATATGTATTATCGTCAGAATATTATAATGTTGTACTCCTGAGTAAAATTGCTAGTTACGAAAAAATAATCATTAAAATCAGTCAACCGGAAGTAGGGTTTTTTTTTTGTCGAAAAGTTTACCACAGAATATTTCAGAAACTGCCCTATTGATCAAGTCGAAAATTTATATTTATAATTATCATATAAAATTTAAGAGTTGATAAGGTTTTGATTAAAATCCGCCGACCGGAAGTGGTAGTTTTTCTTATTTGAATATATGCCGAAGATCGTATTTTATATACGCGCGCGCACTCAACACAGTAATTTCATGATATGTATGTATGTATTTTGATTGGTGTGGTGGTGGTGTATGCGTTTTATTTACTTACGTACTTAAAAAATTAATTTCGTTACTCTTTGTATTCCTCAAATATATGGATAGAGTCATGGGTTGGCTACACCCGAATTTTTTATACTTGACAATATCGAGAGTTTTATTTATTTATATATTTTTTTAAGGAAAACAAGCTGAAACCTTGTAGATCCGTGGACTCTTCCAGTTGCAATGAGAAAAAAATACTCGCACGAACTTTTTGAATCGACTCATCATCGACATTTCATCGATGCTGCGTATAACTAAATTGCTAAATTGTTTATAAAAAGCTTTGCTAAATTGTTATTATAACGCGCCATCTATGCAACAACTATAAAAACTATTAAATTTAATATTATTTTTCAGTACGGGTGATGAGAACGCTCCGTTGCTATTCAACGGGCTTTCACTAGTTATATATATGTATATATATATATAATAGCCCTATTCCGTCTGTCTGTCTGTGTGTGTGTGTGTCTGTGGGTCTGTCTGCTGATAATGCTCCCTTCGGCAAATAATTAAAAAACCAGAACGTGGCACGAGTGGGATTTTAACCCGGTCCTGCTGATTTGGAACAGAGCGCTTACGCGGTGAGCCAAACCAGATGATAATAGGCAGGCTTCAACGTGACTATTTAATATGAAAAATAGGCTCGCGACTTTGCTAAATTGTTACGTTGTTGTATTATAACGCACCCTAGATGGCGCTATAAAAACTATTAAATTTAATATTATTTTTCAGTACGGGTGATGAGAACGCTCCGTTGATACTCAAACGGGCTTACACTAGTTATTGATATAACAGCTTACGCAATCACGGTCCAACAGACATAGATCAAACGGGCAACCAGATTTTAGCTCTTTGTGCATAGTATTTAATTTTTAACTTAATTTTTTTACAGTCAAAAGTCTTTGAGTGTTATTACAAATGTGTTTTTAAGCGGTTCATTGTGAATTTAGTCCGATTTAATATCAAAAACGAATCAACGGGACATGGCGACCCACCCGTATGCGTGGGGAGAGCGTCTTCTTAATTACGCAGAACCGAAACCGGTCGCAGCGAACCGGCGAATTTTATCATAACAAAAGGACATGGGATGGTTTCAACCCTCCCACTTTCACCCAAACCACCCACACGACGAAGCCAGGGGTAAAAAAGCGCCGGTCATGAATAATGTAACCCCGGCTCGGTGGCCGCGTATCTCATTTTATTACCGAGTTAATAATTCATGTACGCGGGGGAGACCATCCGCTCTAGTCGCGCCGGACGGGACCCCTATTTTGTTTTTATTCCGAACGGTAAAAATCGGCCGCAGTGGTGTACATAGTAGGTGAGGGTACACGGGAGTAGTGATCCGATCGTGGAGTGGATGTTGTTGCTCTTTCTCTCGAATAAATGGCGTTGTAAAGGACGATCGCACAACCGTGCTAGCACTTCTTTTTATCACCTTTTCGGTATCGGAATTTACGACGGCACTATACGGCAACAATTTCATTTTTATACACTCAGATATGAAGAGTATAAAGATGAAAAATCAAGGCGATAAGCGGCGCAGGTGAAAATGTGCCCAAAAAATATTTAAAATACAGGTATTTTGCATTGTTAAACGATTTAGTATGCGAATGCGATATTATGAATGTAGGTATTGTCGAGCGGTGTACCTCATAATATATTGCGTTTAATAATACCGTTTCGGGTGATAAATAATTACGCGTAAATAAATTATGTACAACGCGGCGAAAGTATTAATTGCTATCCAAACCATTTACTCATATGTTTGCGCAATACATTTAAGCTGGCGGTTGGCGTAATTAACGTTTTCGCTAAAAAATTAGCCTTTATTTATTTTTAATGATGTGCTATCGTATATGGGCGCCGTGAAAATTATTCCGAGGTGACCGCGTAGTCTAATGGATATGTGCTCAAACGATACTAAACATTAAATTTTAATGTAAGTGGAACTTACTTTTGGACGGTACGTTCATAAACGATTTTTTGAATGTTTTCGAGTGGGGAAAAAAGGCTCATCTTTATAGTGGGGCGTGAGCGTAAGAAAAAACGTTCGTTTAAAAATTTATCAGTGAAAACCGTGCACGGGAAAATCCGTGAAAAACTACGAGAAATGCGCGAGAAAGCTACGACGACGTTAAATGTCAACTTTCCGATGTTTATTGAGTCTCTCGCAAAAGCTTATTTTTAAGCTTGTGTTTTAAATTATTTATATGGGATTTTTTAGCGCGTCTGCTGTGCTAAACTTCAACGTTAACGTTTATTATAACATTGACGATTTTCATTTCAAAAATTACATTAAGCATTGAAATGATTTTTTTTTCATCGACTGTAGCATTTGTTGGAACAATGACGTACTCAAACTTGAAAGCTAATAATCGAAAGCTTCCATTCGCGCACTTCGATACAGGATACGGTGGAATAATTGACCGACATCGTTCGACTATTTGCAGGCATCAAATATTGAGTGCATTGTACTCAAAATGCATATACGATGAGAATGTAGAGTGCATGAATGCGACGAATGCATTGGATCGAATCCCTACCACTTGGGTGGCCGTATTTCTGATATAAATTTGTCGTTGGCGATTTTTCACAAAAGCTGACCGCAGGCGTTCTCGACTTCCTGCTGGGTTTTTCACGCCTTAGAAGCAGCCGGTCTGTTAAAGAGAGCTTTAAGCTCTTCTTCCACTAGATTTATTGAATTTTCTTTCGGTGCCAATTTTATATATAATAAATCAAATATATAAACGGAGTGATGATACGTGTTTGAACATGAAACATTATTTTTTGTTAGCACTCGTGTACACAAGTCACTTTGTGCAGTATCTCATTTGAGCTTTTTAACGTGACTAATTTTAAAATCGTACCGAATTTTTTTCGCCCATACTTGCTCTCTTGCTCGGTACGGCGGTACGAAAAAATATGTTAAATTATTCGAATGACACGTTGAAAACACGCATTTTAAATATGTATGACTCGAGTTACATATTCAATTGCGTTATACTCGTAATTTGTAATCGCAAGTATGAATAAACATTTTTTTCCGCCGGTATTTCGTATGACGCTAATTAAAATAAATTTATAATTTTTTCGTACATACTCGTAAATCGATTATTTTAAGCCTTTGTTCGTTTGTAATGGATTGCTTTTATTATACGATCCAGGGAAAATTTATACCGTGTAGATATACGGATGCGCACGGTTTATTTGGATCTATTAGCTTTATTATTATTGATGTTTTATTGCCGTGTTCTTCATGGGAATTATTACCGTGATTTATAGCATCAACGTGAAGTAAATAAAAACAATGAAAAAAAAGGAACGAGACTGATTAAGAGGAAAAAATAAATTCGTAATACTCTAGAAAAATATAAAAGTGAGATAAAGTTCAGTTTAAAATTCGAGTGAAAATGCACGTTCGATTTCTAAGCATCCGAAAGAGGACGTCGACGAACGAAAAACGATGTGCAAAAGTTGCATATGGATGAAATTTATCGCTTTAGACAGCCGATATAAATTGTGAATTGTGCGACACGTGGATAAGACATATCACGTGAAAAAAATATAAAAAAAAAATACGTTAGCTGTTTGTACGTGTTTATTCGCATATAACTTTGGCTTTGTTGTCGGACGAATTGTGCGAAAATTACTGTAGAGAAAAAATAAACTACATATTTTACACGCCTTTCAAAATTACATTTTTAACGTTTCGATTTTTTTTGTACATTCGATTTGATAAAATTATAGCGCGAAAATATTGCGAATGATTTTGAATTACATAGAATTCGAACAAGTTTCGAGTAATATATGAATAATTAATAAATGTCAAAGGTTGTAGACGTTCACATACAGACAACGTTTTTCAGTGGAACCATAATAGGAAAAGGTTTTAAATAATCGCTGATTGTGCGTCTATAGATTTTCTCTTGCACGCGATGAACATATAAAAGCTTTTAAATAATAAAGTCGTAATTACATTACGTAGTTGTTCAAAATTCATCACACAGTAAATTCAATTCAATATATCTAGTTAATTTCTTTTCGATTTTATTTGTATCGTGGCGTATTTAGGCTTTTATTTTGTAAATATTTTCAAAAGAAAGAAGGAAAAAAAACAACACTTATACGAATTCCACGTGTAATTCCTCATGTTTCGGTATTTTAGGTCGTTTCGTTGCTGAAAAAAAAAAAGAGAAATGCCATTGTTGTCCGATCCCGAAAGGGGAGACTAAAGAAGAATAGCGATAAATGCGATTTGTTTGTGAAACCTGAATACTGCGGTTGATCGATGTATAATATTGAAAAATACTTGGAAGAATTATCTACATACATATGTACATATATATATCCAGAATGTAATTTTCATATTATATACGTTTCTATGCTGTTAAGTCAAATCAGAATTGTATGTAATTAATACCGTGACGATAATGTGCCATCGTACACGTTAGTGTTACTGATCAAAAACAACTTATTTAATGAAACTTGAGTAAGTAATAAGGGTCCAAACACAATATTTAGCACAGGGCTCGTATTCACGGCTAAGTGATTAAGGCCAAACTTCATATATGAAGTTTAAATTACTTTGTAGTGCACATGAATTAGTAATTTCGATCATGCGAAGTTTCCATCTGACAACGTTTTCGCTAAATTTTGTATTAAAACTGTCAAAATTCAACAGAAAATCCGCATGTTAATATCATCGCTTAACTAAAAATCAAGTATTGTAATTCGGCTAATCGTTTCGTCGTACTTATGTATACTGTGCTGGAAATTTTCCACACTCATAACAGAGAGCGTTTCGTCTTATCACTTTAGTAGCTTCGGCAGAAGTGCCGAATTTCAAATTTTATATCTCGACATCGTCAGCCACTCTTCTGCATCATCGAGGGGTGTTAAAAGTGATCGTCGAAAGTTTCTTTCGGATAAAACAATCGACGGAAAAGGGTCAAACGTCGAACGGAGGGCTTCGGCTCGACCGTTCGGTAAAAACGACATTTTGCTTAAGCGGGTGTATAAAATGCCACTTAAGTGACAATAGATTCGCTCGTTGAAACTATCGATTTTCCATACATATAATTTTCTGGAAGAGGAGACATAGGCTCGTTCGAAAAATATAAACGCTACCTTTTCGGTCGGATGAACCAATTCGTTCGAATCATTTTTCGAGGTTCGCGAGAGCAGAAAGCGATTTACTCGTTTCGATTGAACCATTGAATCGGCCGCCGATTGTTAATCGGCCCGTCGTCATTGGACGCTTATTCACCGCCAAAATGTCATTGCAATATTTCAGTGTGCCGTGCCAATATTTCACGCATAATTGCCGCATCGGTGTTATTTCAATGAGAAAATCATCGTTTGCCAACGGACACTCCAGCTTCGAATACATATTACGTATGCATTATATTCTTGATTGCTCGATCACAATAATTGGGTCAAAGCAAACCCGGTCGATGATTGAAATTTAACACATACAAATACGAAATATACATATCTAATTTTATATGTAGCTTTGTGTATATGCTACAGCAAAAGCATATTTCATGTGAAAATATATTTTCACTGGCGTTTCGGTGAAATAATATTCAAGCACATTTTCACTATTAGATATATGTATCTACATATATTTCTACCAGTGAAAATATATTTTAACAGATACTCACTGGTGAAATTATATTCATTTCCGAACTGTCATTGAAACTAAATTTGACAGTTGTGAAATGACCAATCGAATTATATAATCTGCTGAAATATTCAATCCTAGTTATTTTGTGGTTTCTTCTTCTTATCGTACCGTGCCCGTGTTCAGTCGTAGACTTTTACTGATTAGTACCAATTATAGTTTACAATGAGTCTTTGTCGATTTTGTAACAATTGACTTATAATGGTCGGTTTAAGAAGAAAAGAGCACGTGTTGCTACCCTTATCCTCAGAATCCTCAGATATAACAACGCCACCGCTTCGTTCAAAACACACTTGTAGACATCATCAACAAGTCAAAAAACACAAGCTTTAATATACTTTCACCGATACTGAGCAGTGAAACTGTATATTCATTGTTTGATACATTTTCACTGCTTGAATTGGTAAAAATATATTTTCACTTGAAATATGCTTTCACTGTAACACATAACACATAACACATGTCTATATGGTATCACTATTATTATTATTTGGGCAGAAATTTGACATTGCCACTTAGTTTTTCATCTCGACATCAAGCATCAAAGAAAGTGAATTTTTTTAAATACATAAATAGCTCAAATGTAAAGTGTGTAAAAAATAACATATGTGTACTTTGTATGGTAAAGTTTTGTCAGCAAAAGAAATAGCATCGTACCATTACTATTAAAATCTTATTTCTGACGAAGTTAAAGTTTATGCTATGTCTGTGGTATCATTAAAATTATTTGGGCAGAAATTTGGCTTAGTTTTTCATCTCAACATCAAGCATCAAAGTGAACCGGGAGCTTAAAGCACACTTGTTTTGTGTATTTTTCCACGCAAAAGCATTATTTTTTTTTTTAAATAACTAATGTAAAGTTTGTAAAAAATAATATATGTTTACTTTGTACGGAAAAGTTTTGTTAGAAAAAAAAATAGCATAGTACCTTTACTATTAAAATCTTATTTCTGACGAAGTTAAAGTTTGTGCAAACCTCGATCAATTGAGCTGAAAGCGCTTAATTTTATAAATAGGATACGGTATTAACTATCGACTCCCCTCCCCTAGTGTAGCATTGACGTGTGATAGATAAAGGGATCGTATAACGTAAGGCGAAGTGGGTTAAATCGTTCAATTTTTCAGCGATCCTTTCAATGAAAACTCTACCTTATATTTACACGTCCATCCTGTCTAAAAGACACAAGGGCGCAAACGGTAAAGAGACGAGCGACTTTCCAAATTGAATTCTGAAAAGTTGCAAACCGTCTAACCCGCAAGGCTGACGGACAGGTTCGTGTGCGTGTAAATTTTCGCCAACACCTTTTGAAAACCCAACCCACTTCTCCTCCATCCCCTGCTACGATTCTTAGGGGTTGAAGACAGCTTAGGGGTTGACGGGCGCGTGTGCGCGTTATGGGTGGTGGTGAGTGCGCTTTACGTTTTAATTTAGAGGTGGGGCGTTTAGTGCGCAATTAACCACCCCTAACCCACACTTTCATCCACCCTTTCATCCACCCACCGGCGACTGGGACGATTCGTTCCTAATGAAACGTCCCCACTACGACCCTGCACCCCTAGACGTGTCGGTATTTCTATAAAGTTATACGACTGCACTGTTTTATTACGCAAGCCAAATGTTTAAGTTTTGAATCGGCTATCAGAGTAAGTCATTGTTCTGTAATGGGCACAGCAGCCAATAAAGTTGAACGAGTGGAAGCTTTTAAATAAGATGTTAAGTAAATCTATATAATTTTAATACATTCATTTCGATTGCTTAAAGCCGCGTACTCATTAGCGACCATGGGCGTGTAATGTAATGCTCGCTAATGTGGACGCCATGTACACACTTATGTGGCGCCAAAAACCGACACCGAGTGGATCGCCACGAACGTTGCAGAGCGCGCGCAAAGTATGCTCGCGAACGCGTACACATTTACAAAATGTGTTGCAATACACGCTCATGTTCGCTAATGAGTAGTACGCGGCTTAAGGTTAAACACTCAACACTTGTTAAAATAAATTTTCTCAATTTCTGAATTAGTCACATCACTTAAAAAGCTAATTTACAAACAAACATTACTTAAAGATAAAATTATTCTATTAGCACTTGTACGGAGGTGCTGTTTGGATGGATGTTCAGTTAGAATAAGAATCGTTGTCAATGTTTGTATGGAACGAAATAAATCTTTCGGCCGTGTCAAATCTACCATCAACAATTAGTTCACGAGTGTAATGCTGTGCCAACTTAGCTACACTGTTGAGTTGTAGACCTCCTACTTATTTTATTTATTTAAGATAGCTTAAGATAGAAGCTAAACAAAAAGTGAATTAAATCTAAAATTATAAAATAAACTTAATTATCTATTAGCACTTACACAGAGGTGCTGTTTTAAGGCTGCCAAGAATCTATCAATTTTATTTATATTTCTGAGATCTTCTGGCAGGCTATTGTATTAAACAACACCCCTGTACAAGATACTTCTTCTAGATTGACTTAATTTTAAATTCTTAACTATTAACTTATTTTTACCCCTAGTATTATGACTATGTATTTTATATCCCCTTAGTAGGATACTTATTGAAATATCTTGGAAATATTTTTTTATCTAATTTATATTACATAACATGCACACTTTTAAGGTTTCATTTACATTCATCCAATTCAATTCATTCAACATATGTATGTATGTATATGTATCTTATACTAACTAGTTAACCTATTGACATTTAAAATACTCTGTATAGCTCTATTTTGCAGTTTTTTTACCTCTAATTACCCTATTTACTACTATTTATTTCATTGATTACAGTACAAATACAATACAAATTAAAATATTTCCATTTTAAAATCGTGAATTCGTTAATTTAATAAAAGCTATCTTATTGTGTGATATGTGTGTATGTAAGTGTCGATTCCATGTTATCAGAATTCTTTTATTGTATTAGAACGACCCACTTAAAAAAATCTGTGGTATTTAAAGTTGAATGAAAAAACACCAATTAATATTGTTATAGTGTAGTTAGTGCTGTGAATTATCGAATAGAAAATAAGTCTGGATATTTTGTGGTAAAGCTGCGTGTGCCGACGCAAACAAACTCTTAATTTAGTGAAGGTATTGCTAGGTAAGTCCTCTAGGAAATTACGAGTTGGCGCAGGTCCGGTACTAAACCGTAGCCCTTAATTTACGATTTAAATCCGACGCAAAAGGGCTCAATAACTCCACATCAATTTAATAACTAGTTCGTTCCGTTCGTTGTGCTTTTTGCGTCCTGTTTATTTTTTTTTTGTATTTCGCTGACAATTTACCGAAATTTAAAATGGCGGTCTCTCAATTTATCGTTATCGTTTTTGATCTTGAATTTACGCGGTGCGATTGCCAAACAAAAAGGTTCGGCGAAATTTACTAGTTTGGCTCCGTCCCATAAGTGTTCTTTTTGTCTCGATAAATAAACGTAAACTACCAGTGAAGCCGAAAATATCGCTAAAAATAGCTTTGAAAATAATATTATTTTTTTATTTGTGTATGACGGTCGTTAGGCTATAGATTAATCACCTATCAAAAGCTCTTTTAATCCTGTTTATGTTGAATATGAAGCGAATTTTCGGCGTTATTTTAACATCATCGCAATTTTCATTATTACCCGCTTTATAATTTCAAGGTTACGTTTAAAAATATTTTATACTTAATATATATTAAAATAGTAAACAACAAAGTTTATCCTACACGTAGTGCGTTTAGTAATTCGAAAGTGGTATATGAATGTAATTGTGATTTGTTATAATTAAAATCATATATTTAAACTAGCTGCACCCTTCGTAGTGTACGCCATTTACATATATGTATGTACATATGTAGAAGATTAAATTGCTAACTGCTACATACATATATAGTAAAATTTTAATAGCACAAATAAAAAAATAATTGTATCAATAAAACAACGAACAAAAGTTGATGCCATTACAAAAATCATTTAATTTCTCTTTCATACTCCTAGATTTTATTTATACTTATTACTTTTTTTCTGTAATGGAATTAATTATTTATTAGTTATCCTTTAAAGGTTTTTTTATGATATGGGAGGTAAATTCAATACAATATTGTACATACATACATATTTTTCCTAAATTTAAATTTATATTTCTCCTAAATTATTCAATGCGGTGCTCGAGGACATATTTAGGTCGCTGGAATGGCAAAAATCAGGGGCCAAGATTAACGGAAGACATTTGAGCCATCTAAGATTCGCTGACGATATAGTTATAGTTGCATGTAATTCAGTAGATTTACAAAATAGATTAACAGAATTAAGCAACGAAAGTATGAAAGTAGGCTTAAAAATTAATTTTAACAAAACTAAAATTATGTTTAATGAATTCTGCACGCAAAACGTAGTCACAGTAGATAATTATATTGTAGAGATAGTTGATAGTTATTTATACCTAGGACAATTGGTAAATATGACTGGATGTAAAGAAGAAGAAATAAAACGAAGAATGAAACTAGGGTGGAGTGCTTTTGGAAGAATGAACATAGTTTTTAAATCCAACATTCCGCTATGCTTAAAAAGAAGGCGTACGACCAATGCGTACTGCCAGTTATGACGTATGGATGTGAAACTTGGACGCTAAATTCAAGAATGCTACGAAAGATCCAGTGCACACAGAGAAGCATGGAAAGATGTATGCTTGGCATAACAAGAAGAGATCGCAAACGAAATACATGGGTAAGAAGTATGACCAAAGTGGCAGATATAGCAGTGCGGGTGAAAAAGTTGAAGTGGCAATGGGCTGGACACATAGCGAGAAGAATGGATGGCAGATGGACGCGAGAAGTACTAGAATGGTATCCGAGAGGATGTGAAAGAAAACAAGGTAGACCAAGTGGAAGATGGGCTGACGAATTGAGAAGAATGTGTGGAGTCAAGTGGATGCAGATTGCTCAAGACAGACAAGAATGGAAGAGGATTGGAGAGGCCTTCATCCAGCAGTGGATGGTGAACGGCTGAAAATGATGATGACATATATTAGAGCACAAAGGCGACATGTCCAAAATAGTAAATTGTTCAGAGCAGCAGTTTTAATGTTTGAAATGGCCATCATAAATCAGGGGAACTTTATATAAACAAAGTAAAAATGATAATTGTTCATTTTGTACTCCAGAGTTTAAGATGCTATTTCATTGCTATTGAATTTACACAGGAAATTTTTCAAATTTGAATTGGTGACAAGTTTGGACTTGTCTTTGTCTTTATCCTTGTCTGCTCCAAGAATATTATTTATTTATTTAAAATACATGGGCAGACGAGATAGCCGATGGAGCCCAGGGGTCTGGTATAAATTTATTTATTTGGTATATTACAAAAATCCATTAATATTCAAAAACTTATCGCGATGATTTTTAAAAAGATTTGTATTTTCAGAAGTTACTAGCTTATTTTGGGAGGCGGTTCCTCAACCACTCGATTCAACAGTCGCTGACAATTTTATTAGATTTGTCTTTTATGAGTCTCAAAGTATGACCTCTGAGATGAGCGTTTTTATTTAACGTGAGGAGGTTTTTTATTGGGAATTTATTATTTATTATTTTATACACTTCTATTAGATCGCCTCTCAATCTTCTCGTCTCCAAAACGGTGAGACTCATTCTCTTCAACCTTTCGTTATAGGGTAGTGATCGAAGTTCAGATGGCATTCTTGTAATCCTTCTTTGAAACCTCTCTAAACATTTTTTAAAGTAGAACTTTTGTACTATATGATCCCCAAAAAAATTATGACATCCTTCGAATGTGCCACTTGACTACCCTGATAGAATAAATTAAAGAGGAACACTGTTGCATTCGGTAACCGGACGAAACAGAACATGTATTATATATACATACATATGTATGTATAATAGCCGAAATCCATCTGTCTGTCTATCTGCTGATAACGCTCGCTGAGGAAAAATAATTAAAAAACCAGAACGAGTGGGGGATCGAACCCAGGACCCCAGGCTCGAGAGGACTCGCACTAATGCTATCCGCTATCGCCCTTGGTCAATTTAGTCCTTTTTTTTTTTTAAACATTACCTATACAAGGGATCGTGACTCTGCTAATCACACATATATGGCACTATAAAAACTATTATTTTTTTTTTTTTTTTGATTTTTACAAAATTATAATTATTATATATATAATAATTAGTAATTATAATATAAATAGTAAAAAAAAAACCATACCGTGCGATCAATTAGTGGAGATTGCTATAATACATAGATGGCGCTATAAAAACTATTATTTTTTTTGTCACTTACAACCGTGCGATCAATTAGTGGGGATCTCTATTAAAAAAGCGCTTTACGATATTTAAAATTCAGCGGGCGTTGATATTCAACGGGCTTACACTAGTGTACAAACATATAATAGAACATGAAAAAACAGAACAGTGACTAAACTGAACAGGGGAAATATAAAATATTTATTTTGTGTCGTATCTCGATATTTCGTACCTATTAATTAATTAAATACATATAAAACAAAATATAATATAAATAAAACTTTTTTTCTCGTTCTGTTTTGTCATGGTTCTGTACTTCGCTGTTCGGTTTTGTCACTGTTCTGTTTATTCATGGAACTGTTGCATTCATAGCTCATTTTCGCAAAATCTTAGACGTGTCACCTTTGTGCCCTGTGGACGCGATATATTGGAATTGTACCCTTGCCTTAATGTAACTGTGCGCTCAACGCCATCCGCAACGCAAAGTTAAATCAATTCAGACATCAAATTAAATTCAAGTCAACTCTCGCAAGACAATACGAGTTGTGATAGTCGTAAATTTGTCACCGCGAACCGCCGCTTGGCGACCCCTGCCCCGGTTGTAACAAACAGTCACAGTTTGCCGCGCACATTACCGCCTCGGCTCGTATTAATATTTAATTGGAGTTTGTTCTAGATTAAACGCACAACAAACGAAACGTTCGAAACAAAGTGCGCTTAAACTCGCGCGAAGTTTTCGCACGAGACAAATGTCCGTTGACGAGGCCGCGCACGCGCTCAGGGACTCTCAAACGGGGGGCCGCGGCCTCGGGGAATCCTAATGGATTTAGCAGCTGTTGATAGCCGAAACCTAAACCGGCAACTTCGAAATAATAATACGCAGGAATTCAAAAGGGTCGTGACCCCCCAACCCCCACAGAAACGCTAACAAGCGGACCCGCCCTATAAATTACGTCGATTTGGGTTACGTTCGCGTTGATATCCCGTCTTAAATTGTGCGGGACGAACTTCCGAGAAGTTGGACGCGCCTGCACTAAATTACGTACTACCATCCGCACAATTTGAATATAAAACGATTCACAGTTTTCTACGCCGGTATATAGTATTATATCCCGCAGCTTATGCGGATTATAGTCAAGTCACGGTATGCTTTGAATAAACAGACTGAAATTCAACATTATATCATTTAATCCCATTAAGTCTTGATCGATTATGTCTTAAAGTACATAGCTCTATACATAGAGCATTGAACTCACGAATGAAGGTTCCCGATTGTATACATGTATTATGACAGTGCTCGCTCTGTTTTCTAGTTAATATTTACGTAGGTGAGTTCGTTTCGTTGATCGCCGCGCAGCCGTCGGTACGTATTTTTATGTTTCGTATAAGATAGTAAAAATACAAGACAAAATAAACGTTGATACAAGTCGGACTCAAAGAAATCAAAGCACTTACAAGTTTACGAGTTCAGGGTCTCGGGTACGCAACCCTCGAGTCCGCAAGTAAGGGTTGCTAGTAAATATAAAATGACGCGAACCCTCCAAAAGCTACATTCAACTTCATACAACTTTAGCCTTATACGGTGTAAGATATGAGTTTCCTCGACCCAAAAAAGAAAAGTTGACTCTCGCAGCGTTCAAGAGGGCGAGAAAATTCTTTAAATTTGTCGAAAATTTATTAATAATCTCTCTCTCTCTCTCTCCCCCGTCGTGTCTCTTGAGGTTTCTCGAATACTTAATTAGAAAATAAGTGAGAACAAAATTTTGTGGATTTCATAATATTTTCCAGGAACAATTCCTTATATAAATAATGTCGAATGCTTGTGGAAGCGTAACGAATTTCGCTCGTGGGAGGAAATCGCTACAAATAACGTGATCAATATAATTTCATGTTTTTTTGTGATATCATTTTATCAGCAATAACACTTTTAAGAATAATTTATTTTAAGAAAAATTCTGAAAATCGTACGAAATGTATTGTATTTGTTGTATTGTATTTTAAATATTGTGCGTGGGTATATTTTTGACAATGGATCCATATGTATATTGTTTGGTCTGTGTTTATCTCGCTCTTAGAACTATAAATACATATATTCATAATTTATATGTACGAAGATATATGTACATCGTTAAAATTTTAGTCAATTTAGTATGAATATTTGCAACTTTATGTGCAATAGTATGAAGTAATGGATTTGCAGAAACAAATATCAGTTCAATAGTAGTATAAATCTTCATTAACGAGCGTTAGCACCGTTCGAGGTTTCCGTTTAGTAATTTTTAATATCAATAACGGTGATTTAGGAGTTCGTCCTTTTGGGATCCGTTCGCCGTAAAGTCAGCCAGTGGTAACAAACCCTTCGAAATCGGAATCGCCGTCGGTTAAGCTCGAAGGGTTGGTCGGTCAGAAGGTAGCGAAATTTAATAGAAAATTGTTACCGTTCACACGGAAAGTACGTAACGTAATAATATCACGTGTCTTTTGACGAATGTTACGCTTTCTGTCGAACGTGTCTGGGAAATCGTCCGGAAAACGCGTCATCATTTCGGCCTCAAATTGTACGGCAGACGAAAAAGTCTCGGCAATAAACGCAGTGGCGTAGTCGTTGTAAATCATTCGGTGGAATCGAGTTGCCGCACAAGGGCGGCTTCTGAGCCCTTTATAAATTATTTGTAATATTCGCCCTTTTGTACGGCGCCGAAGCCGCTAGTTGAATACCGTGTCCCACATTTTTCATCATAATGACGCCACATTCCTCACCACTCACACTCACACTTAAATATTATATATTATACACATATTTATGTGCGTCGTGGTTATTATGATACATTTATGTTTGTGCGAGTAATATTGTGCGGTTCATTGGAGGAACGTTGCACGCCGCTGTCGCAGCAGTAATCCGTGAGTATTGCACGCGTGCATTTGACGTTGATCCTAACAGGAAATTGCATGTGCATATGAAAGCTTACTACTTGTGGTATGAATCTGTCAATTGAATCATAGCCATCTAATATATGTATGTATATACAATAAATAGTTCAAATTTTAATTTTAAAATACAAATAGGCGGGGCTCGACAAATCCCTTACTTGGTCGCCAATGTCGACTAGATTTTTCACCTGGCATTAAAGAAGGAAAGTTGGTTAATAAAGTTCGACCAATGTGCACCAGGTGAAAAACCAGATGAAAAGTAAGCTCATACATACACAATCTGCACAAAGTGTTGGGCAGTTTGTCGCCATAATAACTTCCCTTTCTCGCTCTACTCGTGCACTTAAGTTCTTTAGAAACTCTAGAAAGTATTGGCGGAGCTACAGAGAAAATATTTCTAGATATCACATCACTGATGTGTGATATTAATTAAACCTGATGTTAAAGCTATAAATGACATATTTTTTTAATATTAGCCATTGTCCAGTATCTGCTGCATGCTGTTTTCGAAACAGTGTCGTGGCCATCAGGTGGTAATTTTAAAAATTCCGGTGATACTGAAATTAAGACGCTCACTCACCATTATCATCATATGATACCTAAAGATTCGCTTGAAAATATCACCGAAGCTATTCTTAATGAATGGTATTGAAGTAAAGGTGTAATGTAAACATTTGAAGCTAGAAGATATGTTGAAATCGACCGAATCCAACAAGTAAAGATTTCCATTTTTTAATAAACTGATATCATTGATAAGTGTACTTCAACAGCATCGTGCGAACGTAGTTTGGATTACTTGCTAACCATATGTATTTAACAATGAATCGACAGTTGATTTATTTCAACCAGAAAGTGGTATTTTTCAAGTAAATCGCGTCATACGAAAGTAATAAAATTTAAAATTGTATCTTTACTACATACGTATGTATCAAAAGGACATCAAAAGATTTATGTTATTATTGAAAATTATGTCTTTTTAATTGCGTTTTGCCGAGATTTGTCGAGCCCTGCAAATAGGTTGCACGCGTTAACAACTGTATATAAATTAATATCAATTGCTATAAATGTAAATGTATGTAAAAATATTAAAGGAAAACTTATTAATTAATTCGAACAAATTCATAGCAACACGAGGGGAATATGTACGTCCATGTGTATGTATGTATGTATGTATGTACATACATATATGGATTTTCATGCGTGAATAAATAAACACTCGCTGTCTAGATTGGGTGAGAGCTTTGGCAATATATGTACATACATATGTAGACTGAAGGTAATACATCAAATAATTGTCGAATTTGTACGTCCTCGCACAGATTCAAACTAGAGAGCGTCCTTTGCAATTGATCCTTGCACAAAGTGCAGCAAACTCGTTCAATAAAGCGTACCCTTTGAGCTCGACACGCGACTCCATTCTAGCGCAAAATGCACCCTACAAACTTGAATCGAAAAGTCTCCGGAGAGCCATTGCATTGACGACGTGGAAGGGAGGATAAGCAAGGGGGTTGGGGGCTAGAAATGCAGTCTCTGCAATCGGTGATCAGTTTCAATATGGTTGGGTACCATTAGCGTTGGATTGAGTTGTCGACACGTGCGGTATAACGGCACAATGGCGACCAGCCGCTCGGAAACAGCGGCGTCGTAAACCCAAGTTACGTCGGATTTTGCCTCAACACTGAGACGCAAACCAAAATGGCTTTTACTCCATAATAGTGCAGTGGTGCCGCATCATGAGGCTCTCAAATGTGCTGTAATTTTCTTGAAATTCATTTTAAAGTACCTCACTGTTATTGTGAGTCATTTTCCACTTAATTCTTATTAATTCAAAGTTTTCCTCACTTAAACATTGTAATATGAGTTTACATATAAGAATTTTACGAAAAGTATATGTTAAATCTGTGCGAAGTGTATGAGGTGCATGATAAGTGTATAAGTCCATAAAAATTTAGGTATATAAGATTTTAAATGACACGGAGATATGATTATTAAAAAAGTAGGATTATTATTAAATATACTATCTAGAAATACAAAGATATTGGTTTATAATACAATTGTCCGTCCTCATTTTATATATTGTGGTTCATTTTTAAATTTAGTAAATAGAGTAATTAAAGATAGGTTGCAAAAATTGCAAAATGGAGCAATGCGGAGTATTTTAAATGTAAATAGATTAACTAGTATGAGAAGTATGTCGAATGAATTGAATTGGATGTGCATGTTAGTAAGTTAGATAAGAATTTATTACCAAGATATTTAAGATAGTATTTAATAAGGGGATGTAATATATCGATGGTTTAGTGCAGTGGTCACCAACTGTCCCCAAAAAGTATATGTACACTCGCACGCATATCAGGGGCTTTCAACCAAATATACGAGTACATTAAAACTAACAAAAATAAAGTAAAAATGTGTGACGAAAAAAAAATGCAAATGGTTATATCCTTTTTACTATTCTGCATTTCTGAACAGGGAAATTCCAACGAATGGGAATTTCCACAATCGTACTTTTATGAATTTAATTTAATTTCCTAATGAAATGGGTTTTTCCCAAGAAGAGTGCTTTTACTACGTGTAAAAAAAGTGTCTAAGAATAATTAGCTCGAAGTATAAAAGGAAACTAACAACTTCCAGACTAGATCACTGTAAAAAAGTCATTTGAATCTATAACACAGGTCTCTGTTGTTTGCCATCATCCTGAACTCCTGTGTGTAAGTTTCGTTTCTTTTCTTTCATTACTATTCTCTGTTTATATACATACATATGTGTATCATAATATGTAGTTTTTTTCAAGACAAAAATTATACCATTAGAAACTTTTTGGGGTCGTGTAAACTCGGAATATGGAGCACTGAGCTCTATTGCCATTAAAAAAATTTAATTTTTTCTACCACCTACATATGTACCTATGCGAACAGGCATTTTCTACAATGTCCAATATAAAAACATGTTAACGAAATCGCCTCAAAATTGAAAACCCCATCCGTGTCGCTATATCCACGATAAGCCCAAGAATAGTTGATTTAATAAATTAAAGATATTGTTGCTAGTGTGGATTAATTTTTGTTTCAATACATTTATATTTATGTATTTTTTATGTTTAATAAAGTATTATAATTAAATTGTTTTTGGTATTATTTTTATTTCAAAATGAGTACCCCTGTTCCAACTTAAAATACGTAGAATTTATTATAAAAGGACTTAAGTCAGTGAAATGTGCATCCAAAAAGTCACAAAAACTATGAAGGGTCAGTGAGCATTTCAGGTAGCGGATTAGCGTACATAGCTTTGGTAATATTTCTAACTGAGATAAATGACAATAGAGATGTCGTCATCAGTTATTACGTAGACGGGATTGGCTGTTAAAAAGGCAAGGCTCCACCCACACCTATACATATAAAAACTGGGGATAGCGTGGTGACCGCTGGGTTAGTGCACAGATATTGTATGTCCAGTTTTGTTTTAAAATATTGTAAGTGACATACATCTATTTTGGATGAAAACTATGGACTTATTATATATTTGAATAAGACAATATCTTCTCAAATATACTATTTGGACATACAATATTTTTTAAACATGAAGGTTTAATGCAGAGGTGCGTTTTGTGTATGATAATTCAATTTTTTTTTAAACTGGACATACAATATCTGTGCACTAACCCATCGATATGTACATATTTATTATTACGCCTATTATTATAACTTATAATACTAGGCGTAATAATAAATTAATAGTTAAGAATTTAAAATTAAGTGGATCTAGAAGAAGTATCTTGTACAGGGGTGTTGTTGAATACAATGGTCTGCCAGAAGATCTCAGAAATATAAAAAAAATTGATAGATTTCTGGCAGCCTTAAAACAGCACCTCTGTGTAAATGCTAATGGATAATTAAGTTTATTTTATAATTTTAGATTTAAGTTACTTTTTGTTTAGCTTCTATCTTAAGCTATCTCAAATGAATAAAATAATTCCGAGGTCTACAACTCAACAATGTAGCTCAACAGCATTAGACTCGTAAATTAAAATTTGATGGTAGATTTGACACGGCCGAAAGATTTATTTCGTTCCATACAAACATCAATAACGATTCGTATTCTAAACTAAACATCCATTCATTGTTCTTTCATAGTTTTCACTTTGTCTACTACTACTACTACTACAACTACTACAAAATTAGTTGTTTCAAGTTCAAAAGCGCAAAGTTTCGTCGGCATAATATTCCGGGCGTGTTTGTCGCGCGATATGCACATTTCGCTATATTGCGAAACCTCTGGTTCGCACACTCGCGTAATAATATCTGGTACTTATACGACGCGAGCCGTTTAGTGGTTCTTCAATTTAATAGGATGCATCCTAGAGCTCGGTAGCGTCGATTGTGTTCCTCATCACGACGCCGTTATCCTGCGAAACCGGCACTAATGCGCGTCTCAATAGTGCAGGATGCATTAAAGTGCATCCCGCAACCACAGCGGTATTAGTCCTGCGAGATTGCGAGACTCGTGTATAAAATTACATTTATACAATGCCGCATACACGTATTTCTATCTATTGGTGTTTTATTCTATTGATAGACGGTCGAATCGTACGGATGCAACGGAAAGCTTAGTTAGAAAAAGTATTATGCTCGCTTGCTACGGACCGATGCAACGTCTGCGACATCGCGTTTGCACTACTTATTTCTTCTCTCCGCTTGAACTTCTCCGCAGGATGTTTGAGGATTTGTCGTAAATCTTTTACCTTTTGCCGACACATCGATCTGCGTCTCGACAAAGCTTCGTTTCGCGTTTCATTTTGGTACCGCACATGTGTCCCGGCGTGCATAGGTTTCCACCAGAGCGAACACGACATTTCCCAGCGAATTTCCTCGATAATGCACAATGTAATTTATTATTTGGTTAACAACGTTCAAATTTCACAGGATGCACGTTTTATAATGATATGGTTTTTTGGGGCTACGTTTTAAGAATTCCTTTCGAAATGTCGACTTTTATTGTACTTCAAGTGAAAGACATATAGCCTCATCGTCTTAGAAAATTTAAATCGTTTTTCTTTTCTTTTTTTTGGTTGGTGTTTTGAGCCTCCCCTTCGTTTATGTGGGAAAGGTGGCGGTGATGTCTACGTGTTCATCGGCAGAGTGTCTTTTTGTCATTGACAAAAAGCTATCATCCATAAATGGATCGACCCAACAATGGCCGATGAGACGGCATTTCTTCTTTGACAATGTCTGAATATTGCTTTGGAAAAAATGCAAAAGTTAAATATTTAATGCTTTCGTTCGCGTTTTTTAGAGGTTTATTTGTCTTGGGCTAAGTCAAGCCCCATGCATAAATACTGTTTTTAGTCTATGAAGTAAACAAATTTGCCATCCTTTTAATTTATTATATTGTTTACTAGCTGAATTGCCCGGCGTTGCTCGTGCGGGTGAAATTTATTCTCCAGTACAAACAAAAATTGAATGAAAAATTGAAACAAATGAAAACATTAATTTATTTTCCAGTACAAAATTTTTTCAGATAAAAAAATTTGTATGGGGGCCCCTTGACCGCGGACTCCGACCCCTTCCAAAACCCACCTACAGTCTGACTTGGGGTATCATGAGATAGTATACCAAGTTTGGCGGTTCTAAGTTGAAAACTGTAGATTTGCATAGCGGAATCACAAACAAACAAACAAACATTGAATTTTATATAGTAGATATGATGTACATAGTACATGGAGTACTTCTAATGTAATAACACGTTGGTTTCGGTTGAGTGGACAGTGGATATAAATAAAAATAAGTCTGAGTTGATTTACACGGACGCTAATGGGCTATAATATAAATCAAATCCCTTTTGTGGTGCGGTCGTCAATCATGTTTACAATCGGATTGCAATTCACCTACAATTGCCTCGACCCTTTTACCGAAGATTGAAATCCCAACTTGACTTCTTTAATGCGATATTATATTTTTTTTTTAAATTTCGTCGAATTTCGAACTCGGCTCGGTGGTTTAGAGCGTCGTACTTTGGACGGATTTTTTCTTGCATGTAAAAATAATTTAATAATGTCGTAATGCGAGAAAAAAAAGCCGAAGTAATTTGTTTGGCCTTTATGAGCAAGTTCTGGCGAGGATCAAAAGATTGCCGTGAAAAATGACGGCGGCGCCCACACAGCTCGTTCCGGAATTATTATTTCGCAATGAATGTGATCGCTTTTTCTTCGTCAAACTCGTTCGGATAAGACCCTTTTTCTCGCCGTCTTCCTACACAGCCTCCCCTCTCCCGGTTCGGGAAAACTTTTCCAATAATTCAAGGAATACAATAAGTAAAAATTCTTGTTCTACCGTACGGAGACGAACGGACTTGGGGATGTTTGCGGCCGTCGCAGCCAGCAGACTGTGAAAAGCCTGATGGATGATCACATAATTCATTCCATTGTTGCAGGTGTGTAATGGTATATGTACATATGCCGCATCACATCCCTAAACACACCACACTAAATCTAAGGAACTTACTTACCATTACACTCGTTTCTATATTAGCGTACATTTCCTCGATTGATTTTTCGCTCAATACGCAATGTAATACGTGTAGAAAGTTTCGCCCCGAGCGTCTGCGTGACCCTTAACCCTAGTTTATACGGTTTTGCATCCGTTAGTGTGTAGGGTCCTCGTGGTCCCTCGTAGTCCTGGGTCCTCGGTGCCCTGTCAGCGGCAACCCACCGCTCGTAAAGAATTGCCGATCGTCGAAGCTCGAAGAAGTACACTTTGAATCCTTTTCCAATCGCCATATATCTCTTGAGTGGCTTGCGTGCGGTTGACTCGCTACACATACATACACACGTACAGAAACCCACCAAAAAATATGAGCGATTTATCGCCAAACGGATAAATGGGTCCTTCAAAGTCGTTCGAGGTCCTTCTGTACTACTCTCAAATCGAAAACGTGCTCAAAGGGTTCCGAGAAAGCCGATGAAAATTTGCGAATTTCACATCAATATCGACACATACTCGTTTGTGTGAGAAAATTACGAGCTCCCATTTCATTTACCTCTAGCTCTGCATACAAAACGCTTCATTTATACCGAACACGCTAAAACGAATCTTTCATACATATCTCTATAAGCATTAAAAAATGAATGTTACGATTTATCCATAATCAGAAAATTATATCGTTATAAAATAAAAATAAATGGTTGTTACCAACCCATGACCTTATCCATATATTTAAGGAATATGAAGACCAAATACTGAAAAAGTCACAAAACCGTGAACAAAGAAAAATAACAGGATTTTTACAAGAAAAAAATCCCACTTCCGGTTGATGATATTTTTTTTCACAGATTTTAATTAGCATATTGATTATAGTATAACAATATTATGATGATTCTAAATATTTAAAAGGTCAAAAAAAAATAAAAAACGAAAAATCGTTCAAGATTAAACTGCCACTTCCGGTTGGCGGATGTTGACCAAAATCATAATATCTTTTACACCTTACGTGAATATAATAGATATAAAATTTCAGCTTGATAGACGTGATAGTTTCTGAGAAAGAGTTACAGTTAGACATTTTCCAGAAATCATGAAAACGTGATCAGGGACCTGATACAAATGAGTCAAAATCTCGAGGTCGAATTTTTGCACGATCACAATACTTTATCCGATTAGGATAAAGTAAAAAGCAATCTTTATACTTTTACCCTTTATTTCAACTTATTTGTGTGAACTAGGTATGTACAATTAATCCCGTAAAATTTTCCACATTTGCAAATAAAATTTACCGTTTCATATTCAAATATTTTAAATTCGATAATCCATTTTCCCGATTGTAAAAATCCATTGGTTTTTGCTACGAAACGTTTTATTGCCGGCTCTGGATGCTATTACTTATTTCGGTTTGTTTGTACAAGTGAATGCTACCGCACCGTTGCAAACTGCAAAGCATTCTACACAGACATTCTCAACCTTTTTCGTGCTTAAACACAAACGTCGACTAGAAATTTGTCAAGCTAGATTTAAGGATAGAAATGGTTGAACGCGGACGCGTGGCGACGATGCAATACATTTTGAGCGGAACGTTCGCGGTAGTAGATCATATTTACTAAATCGAGCTTACTCGAAAGCTGCAGCTGTCAGACCCTCGTGAAGTGAAAGCTCCATCCGCGTCAAGCTTACACTGTATTGAAAGCTCAAGACAATGTCATCGTTTTATATAAATAATTGTACAAAAAATTGTTTTTAATTATAAAATTTGTAAAAGATTGAAAAGTTTGGATTTTCCGCTAGCGCGGCAGCAACTTGTAATGGAAAATTGTAATTTATTGGCGCGCAGTGTGCAACCGGACTGGCCTTATCTTTAACGAGAATCTGCACGACCGGTTAGTTGGTTCCGCCGGCACACTGCATTTATCCAGAATCAACCGAAGATGAACGCCGGAGTTGTAATTAGCTAGCAAAAGATAACTTCGCAGAACGTAACGACCGTTAGTGCCGTCGTTATGGCTCGTAGCGCCGTGGAACGCACGCTTTTCCGAGAATTGATACCTCCAAGTTAATGCAATTAAATCTCAAGAATTATGTATGAAAAGTGTTATATGAACAATCGGAAATATTCTAAAGGTTAAATAAAAACATCTACGTATGTACGTCAGCAATATGAGCTAATTAATCTTATCTTACGTTATTTGAATATCGAAAGAATTATAAGAATACGAAAGCTTACGTGTTCTATATTTAGACTTTCGTTCGCAATAATCACAAAATATTTCTTAACAAAAGTAAACAATGTTGACATTTTTATTTTATTTATATATGGAAAAGGTTATACGTGACAAACATGCAACATATTATTCGACGTCATTTATAGAAATACAAAGTAAATTTAGAATGAAAATCAGCACATTTCATATGTACATACATTGTATGTATATGTATTCTAGAATTTTGCACGAAAAGCGAAGTCACAGCAGATAATCATATTGTAGAGACAGTTGATAGTTATTTATACCTAGGACAATTGATGAGTATGACTGGATGTAAAGAAGAAGAAATAAAACTAGGATTAATCATTGAAAACAAATTTCTGTTCTTTATTTAAAATTATCAAAGACATGTACTGTAATTTATGTACATCTGTTTAATGAATTTTGCACACGAAACGTAGTCACAGTAGATAACCATATTGTAGAGATAGTTGATTGTTATTATAACTAGGACAATTGGTGAACATGACTGGATGTAAAGTAGAAATAAAACGAAGAATGAAACTATAATGGAGCGCTTTTGGAAGAATGAACATAGTTTTTAAATCCAACATTCCGCTTTGCTTAAAAAATAATGCATACGACCAATGCGTACTGCCGATTATGACGTATGGATGTAAAACGTGGATGCTAAATTCTATGAAATGCTACGTAAGATCCAGTGCACACTGAGACGCATTGAAAGATGTATGCTTGGGATAACAAGAAGACATCGTAAGAGGAAGTGGATGCAGATTGCTCAAGACAGACAGCAATGGAAGAGGATTGGAGAGACCTTCATCCACCAGTGGACGGTGAACGGCTGAAAATGATAATGATATGTAATAAAATTGTATATGATTCACAATCTATTCTTGAAGAAGTTTGAATGAAACATGCACCAATCAACACTTTTACATTTTAACAAGACATTATCGGATTATTTCGTTCACTTTTCGAGACTTGAGGGAATACACAATTCCAAAAATGTAATAAATGCATTACAACCGATTGTCACAGACTGGCGAGTTTCGGGTCTCGTTTTTCCGTACCGACGGCCGTTAGATTCAATTAAATCGCAAACACAAAAGGGACCCGCGCATTTTGCGAAACGGAATGGGGGGGGGGGGTTGGGGGGTTGGGGGGTCGGGGACCCTACGTCAAAATGAAAAACGTTTGATTTTATTGTGTAGGCTCTCGACCGGAGCGGTGAGCGCGAACAACCGAGACAGTAATCATGTGATTCATTGATCCAGAAAATTGTCCGAAAAGTGCGACAAAGAGATTACATACGACAAAGAGGACGGAAAATGTTATATATTGAATAGGAAAAATTCGCCCGCATCGTTTTAACGCTAGCATTTTATGTAATTATTTTTTTTTTCAATCGAAGCCGGTCCGGAAAATTTACATCATAGCTACCGTGTCGCTTCCGATGTATTTATAATGTGAACTGGACGAAATTCTTGAGACTTCTGAGGCGACTCTCCATTATGCGCGCGGGGGAGAGGGGGGGGGGGTGTAGCGATTTTCTAAATTTGCACCGGAGCCTGAAGCGATTTTTCCAGCGTTCATAATGCTGTGCGCCAGTCGAGGCATTTTCCCCACAGCGACCTCAAGAAAAACCGACGCCTCCGCGCCCAAGAATGTCTTTGTGCGGCCGTGAGCTTTTGAAGTCAAATTGAATAACGTTAAATGAATACGGAGCGGCTCGAATACCCCGGCGCCAAACAAAATAACGTTTAATTTAATGGAAAACCGGGCACGGTGAAATCCGGGGGTTCGGGGATATAACCAAGGGTGTGGGGGCTAGAAACTGCCTACCTCGACGTGGAAAATCCATAATTGAGTCTTCGGCACTCTCTGCCTCCTTTCGCACCTTTGACGGGTTGGTGTAAGGAAGAAAGGACGGGGTAGGAGTGTTACGACTCTAATGTCGAGCAACACCTGCGCCTCGATGGAGTCGAGTAATTCGATGATCTCGGACCGGCGAGCTCGGCTAACTGCTCGTTGTTCTGCGACACGGTTCGCTAATCGGTTCATTCACCTTATTACAATACGTTGAGATTACGCGAAATTGCGCAATAGTGAGCCATGAGCCATAGCATGAAGTAATACAGTATATAATAAGGGTTTTTCAAACTATGGGTTCCAACCCATTGGTGGGTCGCAAAATAAATAAAATCGGTCGCGACAAATGGAAAAAATGGTTTCGTCAAACGTTGCAAATTATAGTCGTCTTTACATCTAGATTTTATGATTTTATAGAATTTGGGAAAGGAACGACACCGGAATGGTCAGTTCCTCTATCATTGTTTAATTGTCAATAAAGATATTTTAAAAGAATTAAAACTCGATATATGGTCACATCTCACTTCTCTATCCCAAAGCTTTGAAAAATATTTTCCAGTGCAGAAATTTGAAACAGTAAAGAAAAGCTTTTGGAAGCCTCGAATCAATAATTGAGTTTTACTTTGATCCTGAAGAGGAGGCTGAATTAGTTCATTTACACTGAAAAATGATTTTCAGCAATTATATTTTTTATCATTTTGGATTAAGGTTAAAGGAGAATTTCCACTTTTAGTAAAAAAGCAATCATGACACTATTACTTCAACTTATTTGTGTGAACAAGGATTTTCCACTTTATCTCAATTAAAAAAAAAAGACAGTCACTAATATGCGTGTAGCATTATTGTGAATCTATATAATTTAAATCAAATAATATCTAAAGAAAAACGATAAACGTAATATTAAACAGTAAATTCCCATTTTTTCAATTTTCCCGGGTTTTTTGCAACTGTAATATGCATATATCATGTTTCAATAGTACGTAAATAAAGGAACATAATGGCTGTACAAAGTTTGTATTTGATATATTATTATATGGGCATACTGGGTCGCAATACAAAATGCAATTCTTGCAGTGGGTCGTAGTAAAAAAAGTTTGAAAAATGCTGGACTCTACATATACATATGTATGTATGCTCTGTGTGCACACTATAACTTGATATTATGCCAGATCAATGAACTGGATGAACGAATAGTTCAATGATGAAATTACATTTGTAATTTAGGAACTAAGATCCTGCATAATACGATCAAATTTGAACAGTCAAATCATTTTTCTATAAAATCAGCTTTAATGGTTTCGTATAAATACTCGAAATTTGAATGGATCGGTGGGTGAATTTTTGCGGCTTCGGCGTACTTAATTAAATAAATTGAGTTAACTAATTCAAAACCGATTCTCGGCTTAAATCTTCGGCATGAATACGCGCAATATGCATTTCGAGGCGTGTTTGATAACCTAAATCAGCAAAGCATATCGCGTAATTGCAATTTCGAGTAAGTAAACGTATATAAATAGTATGAGCTGTGCATTTTCACATAAATGATTGTAATATAACTTCGTTATTATATATTATTTTTTGAGACTATGTACTTATTTTAAAAACACAATTTGCATTTTTTGTTTGTTTATTAGGCAACATTTTTAAATGAGATTAAGTCATTTTTAAAATAAATTATGTCTTCGCTTAAACGAGATTAATTTAGTAGAAATGACAACAAATTAAATAAACCCGACTCATAGAGTTGTTAAAAAGCTCGCTTAGCAATCCTCAAAGTTTTCCCTCCCCAAACATTTGTCATTCTAGTAATTAGTATCATTTATTTAAAAAAAAAACTTACCAAGCGCGCCGACCCTTTTCTTAAACACTCACAAAAGAAATGAAAATTTTTTAAGTTTTACCTTACATATACATATAATACATGCATATAATTATTTTAACTTTGTTTTAATTGAATAAACGCAATTTCAGCAAGTCACTCAGCTTTCGCGTTACTTTTTTCGTTCTTATTTGATTGTTTTACATATTGTACGTATTTTATGATTGTTTACCATGCTACTTAAGCGCGCATTGTGTTTAAATCTAAATTTATAAAAATCGTAGCACCACAATTAGGGAGCGATTACCGACCGAGGTACAACGAAAAATTGAGTGGATTAAAATAAACACGGGTTATTATTCCCAAAGGTAGCATTGTCCTTAATCGTTAAAGCACGCATAGCTTTAAACAAAGGAAAAAGGATGAAAAAATATATGTACCGAAAAATGATGACCTTTTTTCCATTATTCAAAATTGTATTATTTTACGCGGGATTAAAAACAAATTATGGCATTAATTTCGGTTTTGTACGTTTAATTAGCAATAAATTTAAAGCTCACTGTAGCATTGTTACATACATACATATATTGCATTATATTCATACATGTATGAGCGTTTTCAGTGATAATTTGTTCATAGTAATAATTTTAATGATAAAACAAATCGATTCCTCAGAGCACAAAGGTTACATGTCCATGATTTTGCAAAAATTGAGTTATGTATGCAACGTTGTTCCTTTTTAATTATTCTATCAGGGCAGTCGAGTGCCACATCCTAATGACGTCACAATTTTTTTTGGCAAGTTTTAGTAATATTCTTGGAACACGCAAGTGACTTTTTGCATGCAATTTGAAAAATTAACTTGTGTAAATTCAATAACAATGAAATATATGTAATTAAAAAATCTAGAGTATACTATGTACAATTATCATTATATATGAATATACATACATATATAATAGCCCTATTCCGTCTGTCTGTGTGTGTGTCTATGTGTCTGCTGATAACGCTCGCCGATGTAAATAATTAAAAAACCAGAACGTCGCGCGAATGGAATTTGAACCCGGTATCACTGATTCGGAACACTGAGCGCTTACGCGGTGAGCCAAACCAGATAATAACTGACTGGCTTCAACTTGACTATATATAATAAATAGGCTCGTGACTCTGCTAAATTGTTACGTTGTTATTATAACGCGCCATCTATGCAACAACTATAAAAACTATTAAATTTATTATTATTTTTCAGCATGGGTGATGAGAAAGCGCTCCGTTGATATTCAACGGACTTACACTAGTTCCCCCGATTTACGATGAACCGCTGGGCCTTAAACAATTTACTATTTTGGACATGTCACCTTTGTGCTCCGAGGACGCGATGTACCGATAGGTATAATATGTTGTCATTAAAATTTCATTAGTATCAAATTATATATAGTGTTAATGAGAGCTGTCGACAAAGGAAAATCGAAATATGAATACATACTTGTAAAATCGACTGTTAATATTATAGTGATATGAGAATGGTTGTATAATGACACATTGTGCAAAGATATGTAGCAATTATGAAAATAATATCCAATGTTCGTATTGAAACTCCACATCTCAATCTAGCAGCATAATTGAAGCAATTTCGTCCGCGAAAATGAGCCCTAAAAGCCTCATTAATATGGAGATGGCATCCGATCGAGCCAACCTCCCACACACACATATTTAATTGGAGTTCGTCCGAGATTAGCGCTAGTGTCGGGCTAAAGTGTGTTCAGCCCGAAGAAGTTTTCCGAGACAACTGTTTGTGTTTGTGGGTTTAATTGTCTTGGGGGAAGGGGGGAATGAGGGGTGCCAAATTGGGGTTTGAGCTTGGGTATCTAGGACGTTGGGACGCCAATCAATTTCCCGGCTGTTGACCACATCTCGGACGGTAGGACTGATAGAAGAGACTAGAAAAATCAGAGGAAAATTCCTGTAAGGATTGGGGATGAGTTCGGCTGGGGAGACAAAACGTTCCAGCAAGAAAATCGCTCGTCCATTACAGACGTTTTGCCGGTCGAGCGCTTTCCATTTTCACGAACGCGTGTTACACGGCATGGAAAATGCTCTCGTATAAGCGGTGCAGTTTTCCTTATGTTATAGAAAATTTTCCTCAATTTTCCATGCGAAAAGTGCCATTGAATTTATCCATTGACATATTATGTATCAAAACTGACGATATCTATTAATTTGATATGTGTATGTAGATTAGGGTGGAGCGAAATTGCAAAAATTTAAAATTGGCATTGTAATACGTACCAAAAGTTTTTTTGTATCATCCGTATTCTCGTAAAAATACAGAAAAAAATCTTTGAATATGTCTTCAAGCCTCTACCTGAAGGCGAAAAATGAAAATTTGCCTATTTATTTCAAAATCTGAACACAGAATACAAATTTTTAGATAACATGCTCATAAAAGTACACTAACTTTATTGAATATTATAAGTACGTACTTTTTTGTAAAATGTAATTTATTTACGTATTCCTTGAATTATTCAAATAAGTGGGAATTTGTGAGCGCAGTGAAAGCAAGCATACGAGTAAATATAAGTACCTAGCACCTAGGTATGTATATACGAGTAAGTAAGTAAGTAGTAAAATAAATATGTTCTAATTTTCCAATTAAAATTGCGATTCATAGAAATTTTAATTTCTAAAGTATTAAGAGCTGGTAGAGACCAGAAAAACTTTTTAATTAAGCAGATTTTTTTGGACAGAAGAGGTATGCTGTAGATCAGCGGTCACCAACCTACGGCACGCGCGCCAGATCCGGCCCGCGAGAGATTTTCATCCGGCCCAAAAAAAAAATTGACTTGATTTTTAAAAATTAATTGAAAATATAATTTTTTTGACCTGATCGTGATATTTTATACAAGAAAAAAGGTTAAATCCCTTCACAATTTCTATTTGGGTATGTTCGTCCCGTTCGTCATTTGTTTGACGACGTTCGGGATTCCCGTATTTTAACAAAAAAAAATCACTTTCTTGGAAAAATGGCATAGTTGCAGGTGCATATCCTGAAGATGCAAGTTTTCGGACAAATCATTCATCACATCAACGCAACAGAAGTTGGCAGGAACACTAGTTGTTACATTTATTAAAGTACATATCTTTATAGTAAACAGTTTATTGATTTTTTTTAAATACGTATACGAAGTTAAGTTGGGTACAGGATGGCTTGATTTCAGTTTTCGATTACCGCATTTTTTCGTCGATATTTCTGAAAAAAGTCTACTTTTCGCGAAGTTAGGTTGGGTACAGGATAGCTTGAATACAGTTTACGATTGACGCATTTTTTCGTCGATATGTGTGAAAAAAGTCTAGATTTCGCGAAGTCAGGTTAGGTATAGAGTGGCTTGAATTCGGTTTTCGATTGACACATTTTTTCGTCGATATTTGTGAAAAAAGACTACTTTTCGCGAAGTTAGATTGGGTACAGGATGGCTTGATTTCAGTTTTCGATTGCCGAATTTTTTAGTTCATGTTTGTGAAAAAAGTCTACTTTTAGCCAAATTTGGTTGGGTACAGGATGGCTTGAATTCAGTTTTTGATTGACGAATTTTTTCGTCAATATTTGTTAAAAAAGTCTACTTTTCGCGAAGTTAGATTGGGTACAGGATGGCTAAATTTCAGTTTTCGAATGACACATTTTTTCGTCGATATATGTGAAAAAGTCTACTTTTAGCAAAGTTCGATTGGGTACAGGATGGCTTGAATTCAGTTTTCGATTGACGCATTTTTTCGTCAATATTTGTTAAAAAAGTTTACTTTTCGCAAAGTTAGGTTGGGCACAGGATGGCTTGAATACAGTTTACGATTGACGCATTTTTTCGTCGATATATGTGAAAAAGTCTACTTTTAGCGAAGTTAGGTTGGGGTACTGGATTACTTGAATACAGTTTACGATTGACGCATTTTTTCATTGTTATATGTGAAAAAAATCTGATTTTCGCGAAGGTAGGTTGGATACAGGATGGCTTGAATACAGTTTACGATTGACGCATTTTGTCGTCGATATATGTGAAAAAGTCTACTTTTTGCGAAATTAGATTGAGTACAGGATGACTCGATTTCAGTTTTCGATTGACACATTTTTTCGTCGATATTTGTGAAAAAAGTCTACTTTTCGCGAAGTTAGATTGGGTACAGGATGGCTTGATTTCAGTTTTCAATTGCCGAATTTTTTCGTTCATGTTTGTGAAAAAAGTCTACTTTTAGCGAAGTTAGGTTGGGTACAGGATGGCTTGAATACAGATTACGATTGACGCATTTTTTTGTCGATATGTGTGAAAAAAGTCTAGATTTCGCGAAGTCAGGTTAGGTATAGAGTGGCTTGAATTCGGTTTTCGATTGACACATTTTTTCGTCGATATTTTAAAAAAAAGTCTACTTTTCGCGAAGTTAGATTGGGTACAGGATGGCTTGATTTCAGTTTTCGATTGCCAAATTTTTTCGTTCATGTTTGTGAAAAAAGTCTACTTCTAGCGAAGTTAGATTGGGTACAGGATGGCTTGAATACAGTTTACGATTGACGCATTTTTTCGTCGATATGTGTGAAAAAAGTCTAGATTTCGCGAAGTCAGGTTAGGTATAGAGTGGCTTGAATTCGGTTTTCGATTGACACATTTTTTCGTCGATATTTGTGAAAAAAGACTACTTTTCGCGAAGTTAGATTGGGTACAGGATGGCTTGATTTCTGTTTTCGATTGCCGAATTTTTTAGTTCATGTTTGTGAAAAAAGTCTACTTTTAGCCAAATTTGGTTGGGTACAGGATGGCTTGAATACAGTTTTTGATTGACGCATTTTTTCGTCAATATTTGTAAAAAAAATCTACTTTTCGCGAAGTTAGATTGGGTACAGGATGGCTTGATTTCAGTTTTCGATTGACACATTTTTTCGTCGATATATGTGAAAAAGTCTACTTTTAGCAAAGTTCGATTGGGTACAGGATGGCTTGAATTCAGTTTTCGATTGACGCTTTTTTTCGTCAATATTTGTTAAAAAAGTTTACTTTTCGCAAAGTTAGGTTGGGCACAGGATGGCTTGAATACAGTTTACGATTGACGCATTTTTTCGTCGATATATGTGAAAAAGTCTACTTTTAGCGAAGTTAGGTTGGGGTACAGGATGACTTGAATACAGTTTACGATTGACGCATTTTTTCATTGTTATATGTGAAAAAGTCTATTTTTTATGAAATTAGATTGAGTACAGGATGACTCGATTTCAGTTTTCGATTGACACATTTTTTCGTCGATATATGTGAAAAAAATCTAGTTTTCACGAAGTTAGGTTAGGTAGGGTGGCTTGAATTCGGTTTTCGATTGACACATTTTTTCGTCGATATTTGTGAAAAAAGTCTACTTTTCGCGAAGTTAGATTGGGTACAGGATGGCTTGATTTCTGTTTTCGATTGCCGAATTTTTTAGTTCATGTTTGTGAAAAAAGTCTACTTTTAGCCAAATTTGGTTGGGTACAGGATGGCTTGAATACAGTTTTTGATTGACGCATTTTTTCATTGTTATATGTAAAAAAAATCTGATTTTCGCGAAGGTAGTTTGGATACAGGATGGCTTGAATACAGTTTACGATTGACGCATTTTTTCGTCGATATTTGTGAAAAAAGTCTACTTTTCGCGAAGTCAGGTTAGGTATAGAGTGGCTTGAATTCGGTTTTCGATTGACACATTTTTTCGTCGATATTTGTAAAAAAAGTCTACTTTTCGCGAAGTTAGATTGGGTACAGGATGGCTTGATTTCAGTTTTCGATTGCCGAATTTTTTCGTTCATGTTTTTAAAAAAAGTCTACTTTTAGCGAAGTTAGGTTAGGAATAGGGTGGCTTGAATTCGGTTTTCGATTGACACATTTTTTCGTCGATATTTGTGAAAAAAGTCTACTTTTCGCGAAGTTAGATTGGGTACAGGATGGCTTGATTTCAGTTTTCGATTGCCGAATTTTTTCGTTCATGTTTGTGAAAAAAGTCTACTTTTAGCGAAGTTAGGTTGGGTACAGGATGGCTTGAATACAGATTACGATTGACGCATTTTTTTGTCGATATTTGTGAAAAAAGTCTAGATTTCGCGAAGTCAGGTTAGGTAATAGAGTGGCTTGAATTCGGTTTTCGATTGACACATTTTTTCGTCGATATTTGTGAAAAAAGTCTACTTTTCGCGAAGTTAGATTGGGTACAGGATGGCTTGATTTCAGTTTTCGATTGCCGAATTTTTTCGTTCATGTTTGTGAAAAAAGTCTACTTTTAGCGAAGTTAGATTGGGTACAGGATGGCTCGAATACAGTTTACGATTGACGCATTTTTTCGTCGATATATGTGAAAAAGTCTACTTTTCGCGAAATTAGATTGGTTACAGGATGACTTGATTTCATTTTTCGATTGACACATTTTTTCGTCGATATATGTGAAAAAAAGTCTTTTCGTTAGGTTGGATACAGGATGACTCGATTTCAGTTTTCGATTGACGCATTTTTTCGTCGATATGTGTGAAAAAAGTCTACTTTTCGTGAAGTTAGATTGGGTACAGGATGGCTTGAATTCAGTTTTCGATTGACGCATTTTTTCGTCAATATTTGTTAAAAAAGTTTACTTTTTGTGAAGTTAGGTTAGATATAGGGTGGCTTGTATTCAGTTTTCGATTGACACATTTTTTCGTTGATATATGTGAAAAAGTCTACTTTTAGCAAAGTTAGGTTGGGTACAGGATGGCTTGAATACAGTTTACGATTGACGCATTTTTTCGTCGATATATTTGAAAAAGTCTACTTTTAGCGAAGTTAGGTTGGGTACAGGATGGCTTGAATACAGATTACGATTGACGCATTTTTTCGTCGATATATGTGAAAAAGTCTACTTTTAGCGAAATTAGATTGAGTACAGGATGACTTGATTTCAGTTTTCGATTGACACATTTTTTCGTCGATATTTGTAAAAAAAGTCTACTTTTCGCGAAGTTAGGTTGGGTTTTATAGGATGGCTTTGAATTCAGGAGTTTACAACGATTGACGCATTTTTTCGTCGAAATTTGTGAAAAAAGATTTCTTCTTTCAGCGATGTTACATTGGGTACAGGATGGCTTGAATTCAGTTTTCGATACGATTGACGCATTTTTTTTCGTCGATATATGTGAAAAAGTCTAAAATTAAGTACAGGATACTTGATTTCAGTTTTTCGATTGCCATTTTTTTCGTCGATATTTCTATTTACGAAAAAAAGTCCATATTTCGCGAAGTTACGTAGGTATAGGATGGCTGGATTTCAGTTTTCGATTGACACATTTTTTCGTGAAATTTTTGTGATATTTGTGAAATTCGGGAGTGGATTTTTGATTAATCTGTAGAATTTGGAGAAACCGCAGATACCTGCGGGTTTACCTGTTACCTGTGCCAGAAATATCCAGTGATTTTATCGTCTTTTTAACTGATCTGTCTGTGAACATCTCAATGTTTTAAATAAATAGCTACAGGGGTGAGTTAAACTTAAATCGTCTGAAACAAAAAAATTTATTAAAAATCACCTTGTGCAAAATAATTTTACTCATTTTTCCTGTGATAATTTGTCTAAAAATATACCTATTCAAAATTTTACAATTGAAAACTGTATTCACAATATTAAATTATTACAGATAGCGTTTGAAGATCGATTTATAGATTTTAAGTGTAATTTAAAAGTGTTTCAATTTTTCCAAAATCCATTTGATATCGAAATCAACGATATTGAAGAAAATTTTTAACTAGAATTAATCGATCTTCAAGCGAATGATGGTTTGAAGTCAATATTTAAAAATTAAAAGCATTAATTAAATTTTATGCTATATTGGAGGAGTCTGATTTTATCCAAAAATAAAAGCATTTTCTAAAAAAATTGTATCAATTTTTGGTAGCACATACATACATATGCGAACAGACGTTTTCCAAAATGAAATATATATATTAAATCAAAAAATATGTAAATTTTTTTACATATGTACATATGTATGAAACGTAACACATAAATACATACATATGAATCGTTTGGATTGACTATGTTGTCTTGTTGTCGTTTTTAGAAAACACAAAGTTTGCATTTCTGCTTACAAAATCTGGGTTCATCACTTATTTTGCGTCATTCTTAAGATTTCTTACATGTAGATAGATGACCGCATGAAGCTTAACTGAACTTTTCTGGAAAGTCAACATTTTTAGTTTAATTTTAAAATGAACAGTTCATATATTTCAATATAGTGCTTCACAATTCTCGTATGAAGTCGTTTATTTTCTTGTTCTATCCAGTTATTTGATTATATTATAATTTTCCAACTAATATTTTAATATGACTCAGTAAAATTTTGATCGTGTTGTATGTTTAATAAATTTATTTTATACAAACAACGGTGTTATAAATTCGTTTCGGTCAACATAAGCTCATTACATTCTATAAATTTGCCGGCGCCATACATACATTTCGTTAAAATGAATTAACGAACAATTAATAACGTTTCCATGTAATTATGAGGAAAAACGCATAATGCACGCACTGCTTAAGTTTTAATTTACCAGGAAAAGACCAACACACCCACAATCCAAAATTCGACGTCACTTTGGTTAAGCTTTACGGTCTCGTGGCGTGAATAATTTACATAAAGATTTCATAAAACGTGTCGCGTTAAGTAAATATGTTGTTAAATCCGCGACGTCGTTAAAATGAGGTTCCTTAGCGGAATTTCTTTTTATATTGCCACATACCGAAAAAAATCCAGAGATTTATTTTAACAAGAAAATTCTCGAAAATATAATATTATTTCATCTGATGTTTTATTTTATACACGTACTTAAAATAAATGAGAAAAATTCACATCAAAACAAATGCGGCACACCGTTATAATTCCAGCGCAATTTACAAAATACACAGGTAAAATTTAATAAGTATCTACATATTAAATTCGAATGACGAGTATATATATGTATGTATGTATATGTACATACATACATATGTATGTATGTACATATATACTGGGGTGGAGCGGTCTTGTATGAAGAATTTTTTTTTCTTAATATCAAAAAGCTTAGATGCGGAATTAGTGCTCTATCACATACCCATCATAACTGAAAAATATTAATGTTTATTACTGCCCCAAGCTGCTTGAATATTGGTAAAATATATTAAATCTACCCAGGGTTAGTACATACATATGTATGTACATAGGTGAAGCGAAATTTTTTTTTTTTGAAAATCGAAATGCTTGGGTTTGGGAAAGTTGCTCTATGGGTATATAAAACAAACGGTGTAATTATTTTTTTGATATTTTAACTATTTATACTGCCCCAATGGAGTTAAACATTTAGATGTGTTTTTAGCTAAAAGTGGAAGATTCATAATATAGCGGTATTAAAACGCAGATAAAATAAATTTCTTGTCGTTTATTTGATTTAAGACAATGCAAACAAGTAATACATATGTTTCAGTTACTAATTAAGAACAAAACACAAAGGAGATATCATACCAGCAATCCAGCATTCCACAAGAAAAACTTAAAAATAACATAAATACTAGGGGTAATAATATATTTTTATGTTGAAAATAGGCATTATTTTTCGTTATTCAAATTTTGTTTTTATGAAACCATCTCGCCTTAGGGATCCACAAACAGTAACAGAGACTTTTGTCACTATTTTTACTGTGTGGCTTGATGTGGCAAGGAAAAATCTTCATATGAGGTAAAATGACTATTTATTATTTTTTGATCGGTAACAACTTGTAAAATAGTCTCTTCATTTATGAATTTGTTGGGTACTAAACATTGATATTTTTAGAAGATATTTTACAGTTATGATGAGTATCTGATGGAGCACTAATTCCGCACCCAAGCTTTTTGTTATTATGAAAGAAAAAATTTCTTCATACAAGATCGTTGGAACACAAAAAATCAAACCTTCATTGAAATGTGTTTAGTTTGCATGTTTGCATTTAAATGATGTTTGTAGTTTGCTGAATTTAGCTTAACGTACATTGTTCAATTGTTGTCTATGTTGCCTATGTTTATGTTTATCTATACGTAGGTATAATATAGGGAACATTGTGTTCACACGGGCCACTCTGTACTCCCTGTGGATTTTGCAAGGTCGCGACAAGCTCGGATACACGTTTTGCGCCACCTAATACATCAGGGTTGTCCCTTTGTGTTTTGATCGGCGGGCAGAAGACCTTTTCGCCACTTTAAATCCAATACCCGGCGGCTGTGGTGGCGTCGAAAATGGAAAAAGTTTTTGTATTGAAAATTTTGCGACCCGCGGGAAATCAATATTCAACAAATGGCGGGATTGATACGTCTGCTTTCCGCACATTAGTTTCGAATTTGATTAACAAAGTTTGCCCGACAACGGGACGACGCGATACCACAACTACCCGGGTATTATTATTATATCCATTTGTGGGTATGAATTTCTTTTTCCGACGTACAATAACCGAAATCGATCGCGTGTAGGTCGTTCGCCGTGATTTAGTTCGGTACGGGACCTTTGTTATCTGAAATTTTTCATTTCCTTTCAATTAAGCGGAAACTTTCACGCGTCCCCCGTTCCATTTCCTCTTCTATTTCCTAACGTAAAAGAGGAAAACGAATCAAAGGATACTCGTCGGTAGCTTTTCGTCGCGTTCTAGGCGTCGGCGTCGCCGTGTGCATCGAAAAAGGTGGCGAAACGGTAGCTGGAACGAAACCTTAAAGGAAATAGAAATGTTGATTGTATCTTTTGGGAAATGGAACGAAAAAAGCATCACTGCTTGTTGATATCGAGAGTAGAAATCCAAATTGGAGATTCAAATTACACGTTCAAAGTTATACTGGTATTCGTTTCTACTGTCTTGTTCAGCGTTCTTCAACCTGGGTTCCGCGGAACCGCAAAAGTTTTGAAGGGTTCCTTCACGTTTATTCAAAATCCTTTTGAAGAATCTTTTGATACCTCTCAATTCCCAGGAAAAGAAAAAGAATAACACATTAATATATCAACCGACTCTTTATTAAGAATAACATTTACTCAAGTTGATATTATGCATTTTTGGCTTCAAATTATGAATCCAGAGATTGCTAAACGAGCTATAAAATACTTAATGTCGTTTGTATCAACGTACATATACATACATCTTTCTCTCTGTACGCAGCAACAAAGACTAAATACAGAAACAGGTTAGATGCAGAAGATGAAATTCGTTTGCAAATCTCAACCATTACTCATTAATGATATTTTTGTATTAAATTTTATTTGTGTTACTTTGAATTTTTTTTTGTCCTTTGAGTGTAATAATTTGTTTTGTATTTACGTGTTTCATAGAAAATAAAGTTTTATTTCGAATTTTTTTTTCACTTTCTAAAACAGTGTTTCTTAAAGAATGGTTTGCGACTAGATTTTTTTTCCTGGGGTGTCCACATACATATATGTAAAATTGGTTATGTAGTAATAAATTAAAATTAAATATTGATAAAACTAAAGCAATGCTAATTAATTATATAAATTTTAAAAATGCTTATTTGAATATAAATATAAATGATAGAAGATTAGAAATAGTTAATAGTTTTAAATATTTAGGTGTAATACTTGATCATAAGATGGATTTTAAATTACACGGGGATATGATTAAAAAAAAAAGTAGCGAAGAAAGTAGGATTATTATGTAGATTAGGAAAAATACTATCAAAAAATACAAAGATATTAGTATATAATGCAATAGTTCGTCCTCATTTTATGTATTGTGGCTCTTTTTTAAATTTAGTAAATAAGTCAATTAAAGATGCAAAATAGAGCTATGCGAAGTATTTTGAATGTGAATAGATTAACTAGTGTAAGAAATATGTTGAAAGAATTGAATTGGATGAATGTAAGTGAAACGTTAAAAGTGTGCATGTTAGTATATATATTTATGTTAGATAAGAGTCTGTTACCAAAGTATTTTGATAACTATTTAATATACATAGCTACAATACTAGGGGTAAGAATAAGTTAATAGTTAAGAATTTAAAATTAAGTAGATCTAGGAGAAGTATCTTGTACAAGGGTGTGGTTGAATATAATGGACTGCCAGATAGTCTGAGACAAATAAATCAAGTTGACAAATTCCTGGCAGCCTTAAAACGGCACCTCTGTACAGGTACTAATAGATAGATAAGTTTATTTTGTAATTTTAGCTTTAAGATACTTTTTGTTTGTAATTAAATAAATTAGCTTTTTAAGCTACTTTATTCAAATAAATAAATAAAATAAATAATGTTTAGGTGGAACTTGAGTAGATAACCAATGTTTGTAAACACTATCATTAATTGTTTTATAAATTTTGGGTTCCTTGAAGAATATTATAAACTACAAGAAGGGCTTCGAAGGCTGTGGAAGGTTGAAGGCCTCTGGTCTAGTCTGAAAGACTTCTATGTTAAATGGAAACACTGTTCTACACAAAAAAGGAATTAACGATGAAATTTAGCTTATTTGACAATTATGTATTCAAAATGAAAATCTATAGTCAATAAGTTCATTTATGACTTTCGTGTCTTACTGCACAATTTGTTTCATTTCGTGTAAAAGTTTAAATTCACGGTCTTAAAATTCGTAGAACAGTGTTATCGAGTACATAGAATCTACATAATTTACATTGTTCGTATTGTAGTGCAATGTTGAATGATAAATTCCAACGTATGCGGTGTCTATACGTTCGTACGAGACTGCGGGACAATACATAGGTGGTCAATCGTCGGGTTGCGGTCCGCAGTATTCCGCACGTGACGCAAATCGCAATGCGACCGAATTGTTAATTTTTGTACGAAACACGTTGCGCCGCAAATAACTGATGCTGATTAAGTATTCGAGAGTCGATTCGTTTCGCATTCGTTTGTGTTTTATTGTTTTTCGCCGGGGAAAAATAGCACAAATCCCATTATAAACTCGATTCAAATGAAGCCGCTGTGAAAAACACTCTTTTTAATGCGAATTCCTATGGAAAAGTGCATCGCTTGTTTAATTTTTATTCATTTTGTGTCTGCTCCTTTTCACTACTTGCTTTTATGTATATCTGAGCGAGCTTATTTGTGTCCACGGGCGATGTTTTTCACTTGGCTCTTTTATTTTTTTTTCCATTTTCTAGCAAGTATTAAGTGCCGGACTCTTAAGTTTCTATTGTATCGCCGAGTTGTGAGAGAGTGCATCGTACTTTCCGTCCAACATTGTTTTCTGTATTCTACTAAAACAAATATTCGCTATATTTAGTGGTTTTTTAATATTTAGCATGATCTCTGTAAGAGTTACATACGTAATTTTTTTTCATTGTATAAGTATTGGAAAACCTTTTTGCTAGTATATAAAGTAATGATGATGAAAGTCATTTGGGCATTTTCGTCGAATGCGTATCACGTATTTGTCTAAGCATTTCCGACTGCGATCCGATGGGAAACGCAGATCGGAAACCATTTATATTTTTGTCTCTTTGGTACTTTTATTTTTTCTTATACGTCTCTGTAGAGAAAGAAAATGGAAAAAGAGACGACGAGGACTGACAACAACTTTCTCCACATTCAAAGACGCCCCAACGCCGACGCTACTATTTCTAGATAAATCGAAAAACTTGCTTTTCCTCGCAACTCGGTATACTTTCGTATCGTAAGCAAAATACCCTTATACGTTCACTTTTGTAAATATAAACTCGTATAGTCAATCGACGAATAAACGATTCGTTCCAACATACAATGGAATATATCGATGGGTTAGTGCACAGATATTGTATGTCCATTTAAAAAAAAAATTCGGGTGTGGCCAACCCATTACTTTATCCATATATTTGAGGAATACAAAGAGTAACGTAATTAATTTTTTAAGTACGTCAGTAAATAAAACGCATGCACACCACCACACCAACCAAAATACATACATACATATCATGAAATTACTGTGTTGAGTGCGCGCGCGTATGTAAAATACGATCTTCGGCATATATGTATGTATTCAAATAAGAAAAACCACAACTTCCGGTCGGCGGATGTTGACTGATGTTAACCAAATTCCTTATGGCTCTTACACCTTACGTGAAAATACTAGATATGAAATTTCAGCTTGATAGACTTGATAGTTTTGGAGAAAATACACATACAAACACACACACACACATATAAATACACAGACAAACAGACATTTTCCAGAAATCATGAAAACGTAATGAAACTTGATACAAATCAGTCAAAATCTCGAGGTCGAATTTTCGCACGATCACAATATGTATGTACTTTAACCGATTAGGATAAAGTAAAAAATTGAATTATCATATATGTACAAAACGTTCATCTGCATCAAACCTTCATGTTTAAAAAGTATATTTGAGAAGATATTGTCTTATTCAAATATATAATGTCAATTTCGTCCATAGTTTTCATGCAAAAGAGATGTACTTACAATATTTTAAAACAAAACTGGACATACAATATATTTTCACTAACCCATCGATATGTAGGTATTATAATAAAATCGTTCAAGTCGAACGAAAATATCAAACAAAAATTTACAGTGAAATATGCGATGGCCGCCATTCATTGCAAAACGTTCAAATTGTTAGCGTGCGGAATTTCGCATTAATTATTGAACAATGAGCGAGGTCAAAATTCGCGACTAATTGTGGTGCTAAATTTTCTTTCGGTGCATTTTGCGGTCGACCGAGGGCATGCACAAAATGCATTCCCTGGCGGAAGCACTTCTGCTAAGGCGGGCGCATGCGCCCATTGCACTTTTGTGCAGCCGGGTGCACTATATTTTTATTAAAATCGCATCGCATTCAGTTTTGCGCGAATGCATGCGCCTCCATGCGGGGCTAGGTGAAATTTCACCCAAGGCATTAAGATTTTTAGTGTCGCACAAACCGATTTTGCAGCCGAGTGTGCGAACACCTGCGACCGTGCACAAAGTGCACTAATCTTTATTAATTTTGTGTTTTACATTTATAGCTATTGAGGTGAATGTGCCACATTTAAAATAACACAGTTTCACATTATATTCACCGTGTACAAAGAAAGGTGATTACTGTGTATATAAAGTGGGTGGAAATTTTCATTCCAAACTCTAAATGTAAAGTTTCAGCTCAGTAGGTTCAACACCTTTTAGCCAAAATTAATTCAGCGAACTATAATACTCGTATTTGTATCAGTCATAATCTCATGGTCAAAAATTCACACGGTAAAATTACATTATTTATTACAGTAAAAACATAAAGAGCTCTGGAGCACTCTCTGTAGTAACTGACCTATGTTAAACTTTAACCTTTTAACCCACTTATTTGCGCCTCGTGGACCTTACTTTTCTTTTTTCCCAAACAATCTTCCTCAAGAACATAATTTTTTGCTTACACCCTCTGCCCGTATTTTTTTTATTTTATTATGTAAAAAATATCGTAATTTATTCTCGTGTAAAATAATACATTGAAATTTTTAAACATAATACATTACAGCCGTTATAATATATTTGCATACATAAATGTCTCAATATTAACGAAGTCGATCTTACTTACAGCGAGCACAAATGTAATACAATTCCGACAACAATGGCAAAATCCCTTTCGTTTACAAAACTTTATACGCATTTACATACGGGGATATCGTACCGAGTGCGCTTCTCCAATTTAACGAGCAAACTTTTAAATAAAATCACCAAGGGATAAAAGTTTCGTTTAGAAGTTATTTACGGATATTTTATTAAATGAACAGGAAACTATTTCATATGAACTTATAAAGGTGTATTTAATTATTGTTTGATATGCTGATTATGAGTTATTGTGAGCATCGGTTTGTCTATTTAGCGATTCTAATTATCGTACCTACATATGTATGTACATATGTATATAATGCGGGTACGCGTTGATCAAACCGTGTTATTGACTAATATTCCAAATGCATTACTACATATCATTATTGACATATCAATTTGCCATAATTCAATTTGTTCCATTGAAATTGACATTCTGCGCATTGCATTAATATAATCAAATGAAAAATTATTATTCATAACGTAATCATGTTTGAAAGCGCTAACATTTTTTTAAACAATAAAATTTGACATCCCATGAAGAATAAAATGGTTCAAAATTCAATTGAATTTTAAATTTAATTTCATGAATGACCAAGTGCAGAAATATATTAAATGGGTGGCTATACGTATGAATCTAGTTAATTATTGCCAAAGTTGTAATAGAATCCATTAGAGGGTCGTCAAACAAAGCGGCGCTTTACTACAAAATTGCATTTGAGTTACTTCGTGCGGAAATCTCCTTAATCTTCAATAAGACGTAATAGACGTAATAAAGGAAGAAGTCTTCACAGAAAAAAAAAGAAAAAATAATAGATCTCTCCATAGAGAAGACGGGGGGGGGGGAAGAAAAGCCGAATAGGAAGAAACGTCTTCGTCCGAAAATTCAACGGCCAAATTATCCGCGAAAGCTCACACTTAAAAGGGTCGTATGAAAAGTTATAAAGTCTCGTTAACCGGCGAATGGTGAAAGTCATCGCGTCCCCATTAAAAAGGAAGTACATTAAGGCGGTCCTTTTCATCGTCGCAAATTCACACACACACACACGCGGAAAATTATTTTCGCGGGGAAAATCCGCGCGAAAATTGGCACCGCGTAGTGGGAGAGTGTGGGGGGGGAGAATAATGCGAAGGAAAAAATGCGCCTCGCGACAAAAGGGATAGCCCTCCTTTATATCCTTCACCCGTTAAATTATTACGGGCGTGCCTGGAATTCCTCTCGACCAGGGCTAATAAAATAGCCGAAGGACCTCCGTCGATTTACGACCGGTCGGAAAAATTCGAATAATTTTTAATGCACTCGTAAATAAAACACTTATCGAAAAGTTCGCGGGGGAAAATTTCACCATATTGGCCGCCGTCTATCATCAATTCAATCTGCGTTCATACAATGTTAGCCTCATTCACCGCGAACAAGAGATATCGTCTTCAATATGCGGGGTCTTATAAATTAACGTGTGTGTGTGTGTGTGTGTGTGTGTGTGTGTATGAACGCTTGAGAGTCCCTGGTTTGCGTTCCAACTCTCTGAATTCCACACCTTTGTGTGGAACCTTTGATATATTGTTTGTCTACCTAAAGCGATTCAGGGGTGCAGGAGTAATCCCCCGCATAAAGGGGGTAAGGGAATGGGATGTCACCTTACATTAAAGCGCCACTCTATTTATTTGTTTAGTTTAGTGTGATTCGTAGTCGAAGTTTGCTAAAAGATTACGACTTCATTCGTATGAATTTATTTACGTCACATGGATATAACGAGAGCGGCGTGATCGACCCACTTTTAGCTCGTAATAAAACGTCAGAGGGCACGCCTGCAGTCTCATAACATGTTATAACAGATTAATATAAGTATTGACCTTATTTCTCAATTGACGCAACTCGTTGGAAAATTCAATCAAATCATCCATGAACTTTCTGAAACAAGCACGCAATCTTATATCATATTGCATATAACTTCATAACATACATACATACACACATAATAAACTACTCTCTTGACCTTATTATTTTTTAAATTGAATTCAATCAAATGACACGTTCGGCATGAAAAATTGTTCACAGTCGAGATTTTGAACACGAATAGAACACGAATCTGGTAATAAAAAATGTTGATTGGCTCGAGATTGGGTTATATTTTTTTTCTTAAAATGTACTTTTATATATTTTTTGCTGTTGTATGATTGATTTTTCTCAAAATCTGTGAATCTTTTGTCAGATATTTTACCTTTTATTTGCAGTACTTTTCATCTTTCAAATTTGAACCAAAAAAATGTCGTCATTGGTCGAACAGTGTAATCAATGAACTTACTGAACTAAATTATAACTAAGACTAACAAAATTGTCAGAGACTAATTCTTTTCAACTAGAGTGGTCGAAGTTTGGAGCCGCCTGCCAAATCAGCTAGTAACTTCTGAAAATATAAATCTGTTTAAAAATCATCCCGACAAGTTTTTGAATATAAATGGATTTTTGTAATCCTTCAAATATCAAATAGATATAAAATATAAATACCTAAAAACTTAAAAACTGTATGTACAATTTATATCAGACCCCTGGGCTCCATCGGCTATGCCACCTGCCCATGTATTTTAAATAAATAAAATTCAAAGTATAATTAAATGTAAAATTATATATCTATTTTTCTTGGGAATTAGAATTTTTTATGGAATTTTCAAAGAAAATGGATTTTTTTACACTGGGTGGAGAATATGTACATTTACTTTATTATTTTTGTATATTCTTTGTTATAAAATTGATTTTGTCTTTCCCTTTGAAATATATTTTGAAGGATATTTTAGTGTTAGCCTTAGTGATAACATTAGTGTTTCAAAATATTCTTCAAAAGCGTACATATATGTACATGTACCCTGAAATTTAAATTTATTTTTTATATATAATTTTATTAAATTTTTGATCGGAGAGTGAGTCGAGGAAAATTTTATTTTACACAAGGATGTCTCAAGTTTAAATACGTTTACTTTAACAGTAAGAGTCAACTTTATTGCAGTTACTTCAATCAAAAGTCGAATATCACTTAACGAAGTGGTAAATTCAGGTATTGCAAGTCAGAATTCGGCTTAATTATTTTGAATCTACTAATTTGTGAGTGCGCATAAATCTAACCGTAATGCACATATTCAGCCCGTATTCTATGTCTTTTTTCTTGATCCGTCACACTTAAGGCTCCAACACACCGCTACGAAATCGCGTATGAAAACCTAGCGCGACAAACCCAGCGAATTTCGGAACGTTTGTATTTCACTCACGATTCTCAAGTTAGAGTTATTTACATACAACTTTAACTGTACTTAACGCATGAAAAATCGACTAACAGAACGCCATACATTTTCGCGCGCAAAACCAACGTACACAACTTTCACGGAAACGGAAACGGAAAACTTTCGTTGAACATTTTTCTTAGTCCGACCCTGTCTCGGTCATACATAGATATAATGTTTTGACGGTAGAGACGCGTCGTCTACATTAGCAGCGACGATCCATCAGGATTGGACAGGGCCGGACCGCGGACCTTGTCCGACAACCGGCCCAAATGTGTCCACGGCTTAATACTATCAGCCCTTCTCCGTCCCGGGATATCCTCGAGCACCTGTAATTAAACCGGGAAGCGCCGCACCTACCAAAACCGACACCGCACTTAAAGCCCTCCCACACACACACACACTTTTTGCGGCCGACTTTAATATCATAAAATTAATTCAACACAAGTTTATATACGTACTCGTACGTATGCGCGCATCGTAATTCAGCAAATTCCGGAAATAGCCGTGCGACACTACTCGAGGATATGATCGGAATCCGGATCATTGCTCTATTAACAAACCGCAAATTCACTGGCGCCGCTCGCTGTCTCATTAAGTCAACACTGTGTTACGTCCGTTTTGCTTATTGATTTTTGCACCATTCACAAGTACATCGGCGGGACTTATTATATACGGTGGAGAATTTCCGTTGTACTGCAGCGGTGTATGGTGGGGGGGGTTCATGTCGTGGAATGTGGGCTATTGTTCCATCAATTAACCGACCCACATGTTTGCGCCCTTGTACGTCCCCGACAGGTTTTACTTTGACAGCGCCCATCAATTGTCCGGTCGGCTCCCAAGGCGTGTCCATATAAATGTTTGCCGAATTTAATAGATTGGTTTTCCATTAAGCCCAAGGACGGATCTCTGTCGGCGGTTTTGCAGACGAAACCCCACTTTTTGCAACAAAGAGACATTGAAGGGCGCGCCCGAAATAAGAGAGACGAATAAAATACACGTACAGAAAAAAAAATTGGAATTCTCTCACCGCGGTGGGGGTAAATATTTACATTGGATTTCATTGTGCGAGATTAAACGGAGCTTTCGCACGCGGAGCGCGCGTAGTGCTCCAATAAGATCGAAAGCACTCTAGAAAGCTCCGACATTCACGCAATCCCCACACTATCGATTTCGATCTATTCGCTTTGCTTAAGCATCAACTAATTAAACCAGAAGTATATGTAATATGTATAGCAACAAACACGTCCACTTTTCCATCAAAAGTTAGCACTAAAAAATTAACATGCCAAATTTTATACACTAGCATTTACTAACTAGTAACTGCCCGTTGATGGTGTCATCGAGTGGTTATCACTTATGTGTATTTAGTATTTCAAAATGTAATGGGTAGCTGAAAAATGTGGGCGCTTCGCGCTACCCGTGCCGAAGTGTGTGAGTGAGAATGTGTAGCGTTCCATGACTACCCAGGGAGCCAGCCAGCCAACCAGGGACGAAGACCCCTAGGGTACTATACTACCGTCCTAAGCCTACCTAACGTAACTGAAAAAACGATAGTTCTGAGCTAAATGGACTTTAAAAAAAGTTTCGCTCTAAATTTATATTTTTCTTCATACATTACTTTTTTTAATGCATGAGGCTATTTTCTATTGTGTCTTGATAATGTTAGAAATTAAAAAAAATAACGACTATATTCGTAGATATGTATACTAAGCACTCACGGTAAATTTGCTTATAATATCTTCTAAATTTTGATAAAAAATCGTCAAAATTATTTTAATAGACTTGCATAGTTCTTTAACTAAACTAACTTTCTCAGCTGAAAAACCGTTTCATCTGCACACAGATACGTTGAATTTCTTATCTTACGTATTTCGTATTATTTTAAGTATCAGCTGTAATACATAGATGCGCTAAAATTAATAACTTAAAAAAGTCACTTTTGGGTGAAGATATGAATTAAATTATTAAATTAAGTTTTAATATGAAAAATCGCAAGAAGACACCCTTAAATTACATCTAACACATTTTTGTCAATTACGTTGGGTGTGCTTAGGACGGCAGTATATACATATATATTTACTAATTATATACAATTCAAGAATGTTACGTAAGATCCAGTGCACACAGAGATGTATGTACATATGCTTGGAATAACAAGAAAATATCGTAAGAGGAATACATGGGTAAGAAGCATCACCAAAGTGGCAGATATAGCGAAAAAACGTGTGAAAAAGTTGTAGTGACAATGGGCTGGGTACATAGCGAGAAAAATGGATGGCAGATGGACGCGAGCAATACTGGAATGGTATCGGAAAGGATGGTGAAAGAAAGCAAGGTGGACCGAGTGAACGATGGGCTGATGAATTGAGAAGAATGTGTGGAGTCAAGTGGATGCAGATTGCTCAAGACAGACAAAAGGCGAAAGATTTATTCGTATTGAAGGGAAACCAGAGTGCTCAAGACAGACAGTAATGGAAAGGCTTTCATCCAGCAGTGGATGGTGAGCGGCTGAAAATGATGATGATGATACATAGTTTGAGGTGTGCGTGCGCGGCAAACGGCCATGTTGGATATTGAGGTTAGGTTACGTTATAAACTAGCACAAATTTACGTGAACGCATCCAAACACAATTTCAACGTTTCTTTTATATAGAAATTTCACGCCGATTTGAACTATGCCATTTATATAATTTGACGTATGTTGACGCACGTGGGTGCGTCAGGCAGCGATTCTGGATTTTGGGGTTATAGGCCAGGCTTTTTCATCGGTTTTTTTTCCCCTCTCATATCCTGTTGCACGTCACTATGGTGGAGTAGGAGACCACACGTCCTTCCATCATATCCTTGTTGGAAAACAATTTGCAAACGTGGTGGACATGTGCACGTCAACGCTCGACAGCACGCTCTCTCAGCACGTGTGCACCGACGACAGTGACAAACGACGTGTGGCCATCGTGCGATAGCGTCACACGTGTGTCGCTTTCAATAATAACACACACACACACTATCTATCGTCTATATTTATCCTTAATAATATCAGAATAGTCATAGATCAAAATGGGTACTCTGTAGTAAAAATTCAAACTTCAACTTGAACAAGACGCTCTCGATTTTCAACACTTTTCTGTGAAATTGAAACATTGAGTCACTCGAGCAACATCTAAAATATTAGGCATTTGAACCTTCATATAACTGAAAATGTCTTGGAAGGATTAAAAATAAGATGATTCTATGACAAATGAATAAAGAAAGGTAAAACTGTCAGGAAAAAATCTTGGAAATACTGAATTTTTCCGTTTAAAAAGCTAGAATACCAAAACTTTTACATGTCTATCTTCTACTCATATTCCTTTATTATATCTGACGGTCATGAAATTTCATATGTTTTATATTTTTGTGCGGAAAAATGCACGTTTTCCCTTATGCAATACGCGAGCGTTAATGTAAAAGCAACGAAATGGAATATTATTGGAATGAAACGGTGCTACCGAAAAATAATTCAGAATTGTTTTAAAATAAGCAGACGCATATTTTCGGTAAGGAATCATTGGCAACGGTTCCATTGTAGTACCGAGCCATTGTTTACAGTGGTCGCACTAATAAATTAAATGACTTGTCAATCTTCGTCGAGGAGTGGAATAAGAAGTAGATGAAGAAGTAATACATCAGTGCCATCGCCTATAGAGTTTGATTTCGGTTGGTCGTTTCGACCCTTAACATTCCACTGTTACACGAGTAGACTTTCCCGTTCTAAAAACAAACATCAGCATTGATTTTTAAATTATTCCTGCGCGAACGTGTCTTAACAACAGAGGTGAACCTTTGTCCCCGGGAAAATTCTTTGTGACAAGGGTCGAGACCTTCGTCATATATATATGTACGTATATAGCAAACACAATCGCTTGATGGTAGACTGATGGCAGATTATGTACCACTCGCGCGATACGCATACATAGATACATTAATGAATTCAAAAGGTTGAACAGTACCTACCACCCCCTTCCCAGTTAACTTGTCCAGTATATATTGGCACAGCCTAAATACATACGACCCTTCGCCGTTGAAAAATTTAAAAGACTCGATTATTCCGAGAATATAAACCGTTGACAGCGTTCGCTTTTGTCAATAACGGTTGCGTTTACCTTTGGGCGAGCGGGGAAAACGTAGGCGGAATGGGAACGTAGGCGGCGCGTGCTAAACAATGGAATATTATCAATACAGATCTGGAAGGGCGGGCTCGGTATTGATCATTGGTTTTAGTATAGTTTAACACCTGGCCACAACTCTACCTCAATCCGACCGTGACGAATGCGATTTGCATAGGTGTTGATTTATATGTATACATACATATGAAGGTATACAATAGAGTACGTATTACATATGTATGCATACAGAGCGAATCACGGTTTGTAATTAGATACACGTAGTAGGGACTGATCTTGATTGTTCGAATGCATATCATCAACTTGTATAAATATGTTTACGTTCAGCTTTACGCGCCAAGGCATACGATATTGATTTCGCGCCAAGTATTCTCGAGAGTGATGTTGGCCAAGTAAATAAAATTTGCGTAACTCGTCCGTATCGTACACTTCGGCGCCGCGCGTTCAAAAGGTTAACACATAATTTTATCAGCATATCAGTGATGAGATTAGGGTACTAGCAACCCTTCAGAACGGCCTATGATATTCCTATGTCAGTGTTGCTCTGCTAATTGTCACGAGAAAGTGTCGGGCTCATCAGAAAGGACCAGGTGACACAGGTCGAGCCCTTAAGCGCCGCCACCTGTCCCAAATAGTAGTAGACGAGGGCGATAATCACCGAAACATTCAAAGTGGGAGATAGCGTATAATTTCCAGCAGAGGAAACCCTAGTAAAAATTTTCATTTATAAAATGACACGTACCTACTCAGTTACAAAGTAATCAAAACGTATTTGTACTCGTGTGTAAAGGTGTCCCAAAATTCACGCAAGAAGTAATTTTGATAGAAAACACAGGTTTTTAATTAAAAACTATAATTTTTTATTGATTCATAAAGTATATAGTATAAGGTTATATATAAAGTAGCATGAAAAAAAAAAAAAAAAAAACAACAATTTACACATCGCGAAAGTTCACACGTATTCGAAAGTTCATCACACTTTCACAACTGATAAATTGAACAAAATAAAATTGTTGCTCTGAACAGTCGAAGGTCTTTCTTTTGTATTCACAAATTATGCTTGAATGAGTATTTTTGAATGAATCAAATCACTGGAACTTCACCGATACAAGCATAAGGTTCAGGACATTAGCTTACGTTTCACTGTAGGACGCTTCTTGTTGGGAATTAACCCCGATATGCTACTCCAACCCGATATGTTATGTACTTAATACATAACCTTATACTGTATACTTTACGAATCAATCAAAAATTTACAATTTTTAATTACAAACCTGTGTTTTATATCAAAATTACTTCTTGCGTGAATTTTGGGACACCTTTAGTACAATATATATGTACATATGTAGGTACTGACAGCACAGTTTTCATTCAACATAAGTCTACGCTATGTTTTGCTAGTTCAATGAAAAGTTATATATACATATACATATGTATAGTATTTTAATTGTACTAGCAAAACATTACGTAAGCTTATATTGAATGAAAACTGTTATGTGGGTATATTGTACTATAGGTACCTACATAGTAGATTTTCGATTCAAAGCGAACAATTAATTATCCGTATTTGTACACTCGATATACATTTGTATATTGTATATACTTAGGTTATAAGTACACTTAATATTGTGAATTACTTCTGATTTTATGGCGCTTGTCACGTGTACAATTGCCCATTTGCTGTGTTAACTCGGCGCTAGCGGAGGCCGTCTCACCCTCAATTTAAGCTCTCATACTACACAAGTGCGGAATGCGAAAGATTCCAAAAGGTCGCGACGATAAAAAAAAAAACTTTCATTGCAGTAATTTTTACACGAGGGTGTATTATCTTTGGTGAATTTCAACGCGATAAATAAAGCTGCTTAAAGGGGGGCCACCCGGAAGCGATAGACCGTTTAGCGTTCGAAGTGAAATTACAGCGGAACCGGAAACGGCGCGAGCGCGTCCAAAGAATCACGAAAGCTGCGCACAAACAGGGCTATCCAAAAGCATGGGAAACGAAGGGAAAGGGGTAGCATTTCCGAGAAAGTTTCAGAAGCAGCGCGATAGGGGGTCGCATTCGAGTCACGTCTGAACTCGCTCCGGCGAGACAATAACGAGACGCACCCCTAACTGGTTCAAGGGGATGAGGGTTGTTCGGGTGTAGTTAGCGGTTGCCGGACTAAGCAGAAACGGCGTGATAATAGCACACCAAAGGCAATTTGTTTTTATGCGTTGTTCGCCCTATAGCCAACTTACAAGTGCGCCTAGTATGTAATGCCTTACGAGTGTAACGAAATGTTACTGGTGTCGTTCTATTCCGAGCCCACTTTGTTGTGCGAGTGTTTGACATTTCGACAAAGTGGCATTTGACATTTTGAATTGATCTTCCGTTGTACGTTTGCTTAATGATACTCTGTGTGCGTAGGTATTTGCCCGCATTTGATTCGATGTAAAATTTGTACTCTCGCTGCTAAATTTGATTTCATTTAAATAACTAAATAAGAAGAAAAATTGCAGTATGTAACCGCTACTCACTATATAAGTAAAACTGCTTTGCAATATTTAAAGCAAGTGCAATGTACAAGACGGAATACAGATGTGAATGTGAAAGAATTGTGTACACAAATTTGGTTTAAAACGCTCACACAATGACTCACTGTTTTCACTGCTAGAGGTCGCGCAGCGAAAGTTGAGGCGAGCCACACACATATGTATATGCGTTTTGCTAATGATTGGACTGAAGGAACATGCTGTATTTCACAAAACAATAGTATCCCTGTTACACTCGTAACGTGTACGCGCGCGAAAGTTATTGTTGCATGTAGTGAAAATTCGTATTATTCACCTATTCACAGACACTACACACGCGCAATGTGTTTGTGGTTCGCCTCAACTCTCGCTGCGCGACCTGTACCTGACGTCTAACCGAAGAGTGGAGGTACCCGCTGGCCGTTACTGGTTTTCGTGTCGGGTCGAAACATTTTTACTACACTGAAGGGAGGTGCGGGTCGCAGAGGGAACGCTCGAATTTTCGGGGCGGATCTCTCTCTCGCACTAACGCGAAAGAGCAAGAAAGAGGGCAATAGCCTACCTCTAAACTGAAGGAGTGGGGATATGCGTTACAGCTTATCGCTCGCTCCGTTTGTATGGAAAGTTGGATGAACCGTTTTTACTCTACCGAGCGAAAGGAAGTCTTACTTCAAAAAAACTTGGATGGGGTGCTTTTGGAAGAATGAACATAGTTTTTAAATCCAACATTCAGCTATGATTAAAAAAGAAGGCATACGACCAATGCGTACTGCCAGTTATGATGTATGAATGTGAAACGTGGATTCTAAATTCAAAAATGTTACGTAAGATCCAGTGTACACAGAGAAGCATGGAAAGATGTATGCTCGCTATAACAAGAAGAGATCGTAAGAGGAATACATGGGTAAAAAGCATGACCAAAGTGGCAGATATAGCGTGTAAAAAACGTGGTGGGGACACAGTGAGAAGAATGGATGGCAGTTGGACGCGAGAAATACTGGAATGTAATCAGAGAAGATGTGAGAGAAAGCAAGGTAAACCGAGTGGATGATGGGCTGATGAATTGAAAATAATGTGTGGAGTCAAGTGGATGCAGATTGCTCAAGACAGACAGGAATGGGAGAGGATCGGAGAGGCTTTCATCCAGCAGTGGATGGTGAACGGCTGAAAATGATGATGATGAACTATTGCTATATCATACCGTAAGCTTTTATAAAATTTTTGATTTACATGACAAATTTTTGTTCTTGTTTATTGATTCACACCCACAGGTGGATTTGTTTATATTCTTTAAAATTACTGAGAATTTTATATTTGCTTTTGCAAAAATTATATTATATTACATTCGTTTGAAGACGTAGTAATATTTACAGAGTGCTTTTGCAAATAGGAATAACAAAAATAAAATATAAATTCGTATACTACATATGTATATGAGTTTCAGTCAGTCAGGCTACCGATCCCTATATACATACATATATGTAAATATATAAAATGTATGAAAGTAATATTTTCAAAAACTGTAATTACCGTGAAAACGATATTCAAATTACGCAATTGGAAAGATTGGAAAAATTAATTGCGTTTCTTATTTGGTAGTATTTTTCAGTGAATTGAAACACAATATTCGATCAAAATAAATCAAAAAAATGTCTAATTTTTCATGAATACGCCAACGGAATTCATCGGTATCATTTTCATGTAAAATTCGCCTTTAAATGAATTACGTTTCCTCCCATTCGCATGTGAGTCTGTTTATGCATTATATGTGGGGCAACCTGTAATGTCACTATGGTATAATTTGTAAAAAATAAATAAAATATATACAACATACGTATATTTATATTATTCAGTCGCGAGGATATGGTCATGGTAGATAGTTTGTAGAATATGTAATTTTAAAGTACTTACTGAGAATCGTGCTTTCAAATTTAAATTATACATTTTCTATTTCGACGTAATAAAAATACTGTACACTCGTAAGTATGGCTCCAAACGTGCTTACTTTATGTTCAACGAATGTTGGAAATGTTATCTTATAAGTTATGTAGAACCGAATTAAATCTTCTTTGAAAGTAAATTTAGAATTGAACAAAGGCGATAGTTCAATTGCATAAATTTAAATTATCGATTGGAACCGATTCATCCGAGAGCGCGCTTTATCAATAGATTCTTAAACGCACAAAAGTTTCGATTCGATTTTGCGAAAGCGATTCTCCAACTTCAACTTGTGTCCAATAACTAAAACTTCAATCTTTTTTTTGTCAAGTCGAACATCGTCGCCGTAATTTAATACGGTAATTTTTCTGAAGGCTTTTTACGCTGAACTTGTTCAAAAAAACACCTTGGAGCTCCGAATTTTTTACCGCTCGAAGTTTTTCAACCTTAATTGAATATCTCTTATCGACGGTTGCGTTTTTGCGAAATTGAAAACTATGCCTTTTCCGCTTGTACATATCTATGTATAGCAGTTGAGTTTTATATCTGAAGTTATCCAATCGCAATGAATCGAAGCTTAAAAATTCAACGCGGTAAAGAAACTAGAAGTATTTTCACACGAGGTTGCGGATACGGATAATTCAAACTAAATATTTAGTGTATAAACGGTCGAGTGCAATCGAAGTAAATAAGCATGTTTTATTTTGAGTGTTATTGACCAACGATGCGTATATCACGATTTATGAACCGCATTTCGCACTGCCCAAAATAAAAATAAAACACCCATAAAACTCGATAAAATTGAACGCGCGTTCGCTTTATTGCCGAGGTTCAAAAGGAGCGCGCGCTGAAAAAAAAAGCCGTAGCACATTAATAAATAACCCCAATTACTGCGGCCGAAGTGTAAAATGACCAATAAAAACCCCTCAGTTCCGTTAGGGCACCACGTCGAACGGCGAAAAACGACGCCATAGTAAAAGGGAAAGAAAAAAAAAACCCCGGGCAGACGTCGTCGCCTAATTCGATTTTCATAATGGTGTTTTGTTGCGGATGCGATAAACGGCATCTGTTGCCCCCGGCGCATTAGACATGCCCCTTTTTGCCCTTCCAGACTCGGATTCCGAGCCGCTAGATAGAGAAAGAGGGGTTAAGGGATGACTGGTTCGATGTAGCGTCTCGCCAAGGGTACAAATGACCGGCTAATTTTCAAGTCGTTAATATAAAAAAGCACGTAACCGCCGAACGGCCGTTTGCAGAATTTCAAACAAAGCGTAGGCGAAGAAAGGGTTGAAAACCCTCTCCTTCCGGTGCGAGCTTAATCTGATACAAATTAGGCAAGACTTGCAGAGCGCGTCTTGACTTTTTTTCTCCCCGTACAAATGTGTATTTAAAAGAAAATGAGATGCAACGCAGGTGTGCTTTACGAGAACGGTGAAAATTTCAGACTAAAAGCACAATGTCACGTTTAAATTGTAAATCAATATACGAATTGAAAGCTTTCAGTTTGAGATTGAAACAATCCACACTAATTTCGTATAGTACTTGGTTCATTCAATTTTAAACTGATGAAAAGTGCCAAGACGTTAGACAACAATTTCGGATTTCACGTACGAGAAATTCTCATGTCAACATGCCACTTTCAACCGACACTAAAACTCTTCATACAAAAAGTTGTATACCTACTGTCGTAATGCTCGCGCTCTACTTAAGATAACTTTACGAGCAGATTAATGTCCTGAAAGAGTCGTCCTAAAAAGTACAATCTCATAAATTGTATACAGTATAAAAATTTACAGAAGATTCAGGTTGAATCTATAAATGACAGAGATAAACGTACATTTGCAAATACAATTATATATATATGTACATACATATATAATAGCCGAAATCCGTCTGTCTGTCTACTGATAACGCTCGCTGAGGAAAAATTATTAAAAAACCACCAGAACGAGTGGGGATCGAACCCATGATCATGAACCCAGGCTCGAGTTACTCGCACTGATGCTATTCGCTATTGCCCGTTTTCGATTTTGTCCTTTTTTTTTTAAACATTACCTATAGTTAAAATAAATAGGAAATGAGGAAAAATAATTAAAATACCAGAATGAGTGGGGTTCGAACTCGGGACGACAGGTCGGTAGTTATGAACGCTAACACATCAGCCACGGCCTATTGCTAAAAGGCTCCTTTTTTTAAACATTACCTATACCTACATACCTACCTACCTACCTATAAAAACTATAATTTTTTTTTGTTTTTTACTTACAAAATTATAATTATTATATATATAATAATTAATAATTATAATATAATAAAAATAAGGCCTAACAAAAAATTATCGACCTAGTTATTAATTAAATTATCGTTACCGTTGGATCAATTAGATGGCGCTATATAAACTATTATTTTTTTTTATTACAACTCACTTACAAAATCACTTACAAAACCAGAACGTCGCACGAGTGGGATTTGAACCCGGTATCATTGATTCGAAACGGAGCGCTTACGCGGTGAGCCAAACCAGATGATAATAGGCAGGCTTCAATGTGACTATTTAATATAAAAAATTGGCTCGCGACTTTGCTAAATTGTTACGTTGTTGTATTATAACGCGCCATAGATGGCGCATTGTTTCATAGATGCAAACTATTAAATTTAATATTATTTTCCAGTACGGGTGATGAGAACGCTTTGTTGATATTCAATGCTGGGCTTACACTAGCACATATAGTATATGTAGGTACATCTACATATCTTCAACCTATACACTTTGAGTCAATACGGGGCTATGCATACATACCATATGTAGTATATACACAATCATCCAATTCTAATTTTAGCATCGTATTCCGCATTCGTTCCGGATGTATGTACATATTCAATATCAAATAAGTCGCGATTGTCTCAATCGCACAATCAATCATTCAAAGCGAGATAATTCCGCCGCGTAGCGAATAATAATAATATTATTCAAATAAAGCACAACCGCCGAGCGTATTATTGACCCATATCCTGCCGAGGAGAGAAGTCGTGCCGAGATAATATCCTTTCGAAAGCGACGCCGAACTGACGTTAATGACTCCAGGACCCGGGAATTAACGAAATCGTGTCACGTAGTCGCGTCTCTAGACCCCACTCCCGGCTGCCGGATAATCGAACAATTTGTGTCTCGAACAGCAGGAGCAAAAAAAAAAAAAGCGAAGGTGGGAAAATCGATCGGAGACAGGATGGGAAACGGGAGGATGCCTTTAACAAGTCGCAATCTGTCGGTCAGCAAGATTAATCGCGTCAGTGCAGAGGGACGATCGACATTCAATAAGCCTAGAAATTAAGCAGAAAACGCTACACTCGGAATACTAATTCTGAGACAGAACGAGAGGCAAACTTAACTACGCTCTACATATATGCCTTGTTTTTGTTCTAGAACTTAACAAGCTTGCGTCTTTAGACTATACGTATATTAAGTTTAGTTTAATTGCTCTGGGTCATCCGAATAGTCCCACTACGATTAACAAAGTTAAATGAACTTACGCAGATATACAGCTATACAAATATGTATATTTTTCTTTAACGAGTTGTCGTGTATGTGTGTTAAAAACAAAATGAAACAATAACAAGGGAACACGCAAGGCATGTTCTCCAGTCATTTTCCCCGTAGGCGGTGTACTTTTCTCGCATTGTTGTTGCCGTAGAAGAGTCAAGGGCTTGTATGTGTGTGTTTGTAACATGTTGGGCGTGGCACATTCCCATTTTACAATCTTGGCCTCTCGTTAAATGTTGTCTCCGTGAGGGTCGTAAGAAGGTCAGACCTTCCGAGAATTCGAAAGCTTCGAAGGTTTTCGAGCACACGTATCACTGTGTACTTTCGTGTTGCCAACGTGCTATTGTTATTGAGTTAGATTTTTTCCGAATCGGTTTTTAAACTGTTTTCAGAAAATTTTATTTATATATCGGCGTTTACTTCAAAGAATCAAACACCTGCTATCTCACATTGTGTTTACCTTGCGAGTTATTATATATATATATAATAGCCGAAATCCGTCTGTCTGTATGTCTGTTTGTCCGTCTGTCTGTCTGTCTGCTGATAACGCTCGCCTCGGTAAATAATTAATGAACCAGAACGCCGCACGAATGGGATTTGAACCCGGTATCACTGATTCGGAACAGAGCGCTTACGTGGTGAGCCAAACCAGATGATAATAGGCAGGCTTCAACGTGACTATTTAATATGAAAAATAGGCTCGCGACTTTGCTAAATTGTTACGTTGTTGTATTATAACGCGCCATAGATGGCGCATTGTTGCATAGATGCAACAATTATAAAAACTATTAAATTTAATATTATTTTTCAGTACGGGTGATGAGAAACCGATCCATTGATATTCAACTAGTTATATGTACATATATATAATAGCCCAAATCCGTCTATCTGTCTGCTGTAAACGCTCGCCTCGGTAAATAATTAAAAAACCAGAACGTCGCGAGAGAGGTATTTGAACTGGAGATCACCAGGTCAGAACAGTGAGCGCTTACGCTATGATCCAACGCCGATAATGCGAGATCTCCTATATTTGAACATATATATCCTTAGTAGGTTCGCGACTTTGCTAAAATGCTACGTTTTTTTTTATAACGCGCCATCTATGCAACAACTATAAAAACTATTAAATACACGTATTCTCACCCACACAAACACTCACAGTACGGGTGATGAGAAACTACTCCGTTGATATTCAACGGGCTTACACTAGTATAATATATGTATATGTAGTTCAATTTTGTGTCAAGTCGCCAAAATCGATTTCAGTGCATATAATTTTGATGACAATTTTACTCGGAATATAAATAAACGATTGATTATTATCGATAAACGTTTATTTTTTCGCAAAGCGTCTAGGAGCATCGTTCACTATAAAAGAAAATACATTTCGCACGATTTGTTTGAATACGCAACGCTCGCTCCATTTTCCCATTTTCCTTATGTTTAGACACATTAATTTTGTATATTGCTCCCACTTCCATTTCCTTCGAAAAGTAAAAAAAACGGCTATTTATTTCAGCGGCACCCTCGGTAATGTACATACGTTTCTTTAGTTTCGTTTTTTGCTTTTGCCTTGACACGAATTTTCCCAGTGTGCGAAACTTCAGCGTCTCCTTCCCGAATCGTTCCCTACCTATGTTCGGTTAAATATTCAAAGTGTTCGAGGATGAGATGTGTTACTCAATTTTGGTACAAGCTCACCGAGAATACTAAATGGCAGGAATCGAACGCGGAACACGTGCACGCGGTTTTTCCTTCGGTTTTCATTTTTTTTTCCTTTACTCTTTCATCCAATTCATATTTTTTTCCTTCTTCTCCATGTCTTTATTTCTATTTGTGAGCGTCGCAGCGTTAGAGTGCTGCGCCGGTTCCGATAAAACGAAAGGATTATTCGACCGTAAAAAAGGCGATTTAGTGCGAAATGAAAGCGATAAAATACGTAAGAGTGAGCGGTTTGCGGAATGCCCGATTTCCAAAACTATTTCTGAAAATATAAGCGATATGATCAATAATGAAAACAATAATAGTCCATGCAGACTTTCTGATATAATACTCGCTCAATCGCATTAACAATATCACAAAAATTTACTGAAACAAAACGCCGAATACCTATTGTAGATATACGATAAATTAGATTGAAAATTTCATTGTTTACTTCGGAATATTTTCGAAACAAAATTGTCGATATTCAATTGTTACTTTTTAATTAAAATTGTTTAGTGAAATTATTTCGAAAACATTTTTAGCACGGGGAAAACTTTTGCGTGAGTAAGCCTCTTATAAAAAAAAAAATATTTTCTTGAGAGTCGATAATCTGCCGTCGGAAAAGAGATTTACGTGGTATGAAATAGTAATTTCATAATTATTGAAACGCGTATTTGTGTGTATATACACAAAATGGTCGGCTTTGTTATCTTTAATTTTCGATCTAATTAAAAATACATAAATCACGTTTCCCCATTAAAAAATCATCACGCGATAACCCTCCAAAGATTACGTGGCTGCTTAGCGCATTGCGTGATTCTATTGTATACAATATATGTATATAATAACGCAAAACTGATCGATACGTATTTATCTTGACGGGTTTTAATTAATTTCAAAGAAAAGTTTCACGGTAACGTGTGCACATAACAACCGAGCGAATTATCCCGAACGGGTAGTTAAATTATATCGCGAAAATTTGAATACAATGTCGTGTGATGGCCGCGCTAAATTTATGTTTTTGAAATTTTGGCACAATTTAGGCGTTCGAGCGTACACGAAACGGTCGAATCGCGAAACAATGGATTTCCCACCGCGAAAAGCGAACTCGGAAGTTTCGCGGTAATTTTTTATTTTCTTTTAAACGAAAAAAATACAACACGAATGGTCCCCACCGCTTTTTGTATCGTTTTTATTTGTGCGACCCACTTTGTCATTTTTATTTTAATATACGTCAGACCTACTTTCGAAAAAGGGGGTGGAGAAGGGGCGGGTCAAAATAAAACAAATGCGAGTGATGGATAGCCCCGACCCGAGAAAAGTTTTTACCGCCGATAAACATTAAACAAGTTGTTCAAATATAGAATTTTATTTAAGCCATCTCGAAGCTTTGTACCCAATGTATATATGTATATTAAAGCGTCAAAACAAACTGTATCTGAGAGGTTCGCTAATTGAAGTATAAGAAAAGTTCGACTGGTCGACTTAAAGTGTAGTATCGAGGCCGCAAGCGGCTCGTTCGATACAATCACACCTTAATTAATATTCACAGCTTCTACAAACTTAATTCAAATCTCAATTGATGGAGATGACCTACGCCAGGCAATTAAACATACATGAATTCAATCGGAATTGAACCGTATCCGTCACAAAGGGGACACCCTTCCGACTTCCGGAGTGGAAACTCTCTACACAAGTCGCTTCTTAGTATGAATTAATTAATAGAAGGCATATTTGATTTGAGCTTACGGCTCACACGTGTCTCGCTACGTTTACTATTTGATTTCTACGTGTGTTCGTTTACAATTCAACACAGTTACCCGGTAGTTTTTTTCAATTCTTTATAGCGCTCTAGGCAGTCCTAAAACCGAGTTTAAGACATCGATAAAAGCTCTTTCACAAAGCATTACGATCAATTGTGTCAACACTATCTGGCCTTTCGCCTTTAAAGGGCCATTTACTTGTTGAAACAAAAATAGAATGAGGCTTTATAAACGCCTACTTTAGGCGTTGCACTTTCGGGGATTGTACTTGAATAGATGTATTGTATTTGAGTCTACTGAAGCGTTTCTCTATTGAATAATCGATTGTAGCTATGTACATACATATACGAAATTGTTGTGAAATTATTGACGAACGGTTATAAATTTGAGACGAACATAATCCTGAATAAATGTTGGAGATTAATAAGGTAACGAATTTGGGTCGTCGAAGGAGTTAGGTGATCTTTTATGCAAGTTACTGTACAACGGGTCACCGACATCTGTTACTGGATTTAAATATTCAGATTTCAACCGCCTCTTTTCAGCCGTATCCAGTCAGGTCCCTATGCTCTTTTCTACCTTTTTGTTTCGTATTTTTTGAATTCTTATTGCCAGGCTGCGTCTTAAGGACGAGAACGAATAGCCGTATCGCCAGGCAAAAGTGCTCAACATATTTATATATGGTATTATACGTGCACGTACATTTAAATTTCAGCTTTTTAGGTTGGCGAAGAAAGAGGTACCGGGAATTGAATGCACGGCGAAAGAATAATCCAATGGTATTCATGAAAGTTTCGCTTTTGAACTTTTCTTCGCTTTTTTGCGAAAACGTATCGAATGGAGCATTAAAAGTTTTGGCTAAATCGGTTGTTCCGTATTGTTTTTCCTTTTTTTTCTTGTTTGAAGTGAACAAAAAAAATACATTTTCCCTCATTAATGCAAATCCGCTCTTTTCACTCGGGGAGAAAATTAAAATGTATACACGCCCCTTAGCATGTAGCCGAATCCATCGGAAAGTTTGAAAAGTGCTCTTTTCCGGCCGAAAGGAAAAGAAGCAAAAAAAAAAAAGAGAATTTGTTCATCTGCATTTCAAGCTCGGTCTACGTTCAGTTGGAAAATTTGCGAATGCTTTTTTTGAAAGTTACCCGATAGGTTCTCTTTAAAAATTTTAATACCATTTCTTCCGTTTCAATTTAGGAATAGCTTCATGTTTCTATAAATAAATTAACTATTTTAATTAATACTATTCGAAAAGTTTTCATTGAAATTTAAATAAGAAATTCTTCGAATGATAGCAATATCAACTTGGTGCATATTTCTAAAATTATTATTTTGAATTCTAGCACCCTTTTAAATGACCTTAATTTAAATTCATTATTATTCAAATATGTACTTCTACCACTTGAATTATATTAAAATGAAAAGTTTTTGAAAATTTGCAATTTTATACGTTGTATGTATAATATGTAGTAACAGTTCAAAATTTTCCTGTAAATTATGCAAGAAACTGTCAACTCAAACTTATTCTAGGCATAAATTATTCAACCTAACCTAAGCAGGTTTTTCAAAAATATTGACAAAAAAAACGGGTTAAAGTGAAAACTTACACCAACCAACCTAATATATATAAATATAAAAATATTGACAAATAAATGGGCTAAAACCAAAATTTACATTTTTTTTAAATATTGAAAAATAAACGTGTTAGCATGGAAACTTATTAAACCAACCTTACGTAATATAGAAATTTATTAACGACATTGAATGAAAAGTTAATTTATTGCATGTTTTCACATTATACATTACATTTATTTTCTGCATTTTATACCGATTTCATATTATAATATGATACATTGACGAAAGCTTACAAATTACTCTGCCCCAATTTTGGAATAATAAACTAAATATCTTTATATAGATTCGGTGTACTTGTGTTTATAAGAAGAGCGTATATCAAATTCCGTTTATGATCCTTCTGTCAAAACTTTGCGTTATTGCGTAATAAATACTCAAGAAGTTACGTTTTGTCCCAAAATATATTATTGAATAAGATCAAAAACGAACAAATACGTTGTCCTTCTAGATAGACTTTGATGTTCATCAAGTTTTAACGAGCATCAGTCAACTTTTAAAACGAAAATTTTATCGGTATGTAAAGTTGCTTATTTTTTAGTATACCTACTTGTACACATAATATTGTATGTATATTATGTATGTAGGTGGATAAACATGACCAATTTTGTAAATTATTAATGCGATCGCATACGAAAAGTTACGGGTCGTTTTAGTGTAAATACTGTTTACGAGTCGAGCAACAAAGTTAAATTGCAAATAAGTGTACGTAAGCCTTCTTTCGTTTTTTTTTTGTTAGAGGGGATGATCATTGTTTGATTTAATACGAAAACTTTTCCAATATTCAATAAATGCGACACGCGTGCTCAAGTTATCCAAGGTCTCGATTGTCCTGGAAAAAATATGGTTTAATATAAAGTATCGTCACTTCAGAGTGTTCCACTTGTATGCTAAACGTATTACGATTCAATTTTCACGGTTGAATTTAATACTAGAACTTTTGAATTTTATCTCTAACTTAATTGCCGAAGAAGAGTTCGTATCTTGGGCGAGTAATGTAATTTATAACTGAAACAGAATTAATACAACGTCGAGTTTAGCGCCAAACTTTATTTATTTTACTGGAAAAAAAACGTATGAAATAAAATTTCAATTGAATTTGTTTAAATGCAAAAAATTCAGTATAAATTATTCAGAATATGCATATTATTCATAGAAAAAATAATAATTAATTATTTACACTAGGGCAATGCTACCCAAAGTGGTGGTCCGTGGACCGGCACCGGTCCGCGAGTCTGTGTTGTGGTCCGCACAGTTATCTCAGATTTTTGACTAGATCCTGATATTTTTAAACATATATTTTTTTTATATTATATAAAAAAATAAAATACCGACACTCCTAGAGTTGTATATTTGTTTGAATACCTACACAATTTCTATTGAGTTAAGACTTTCAGGTAGTCGGACCTAAATTAATGGAATATAGAATATACAATTGGCCGTTTGGGGTTATTTACGAGTAGTTACTATGGATCCATTATTTTAGTTGACCAACTAATTGACCGTTTCGAGTTTTATTTTTAAAGAAAAGACGATCCACGGATAGGAACTGAATGGATCCGAAATCCATTTATTGCATCAAAGGCTGATTTAAATGTCATTTTGCAAGATAAGCTGTTGGATCTATCTGCTGACGAATAATTGAAGATGGTTTTTAAAACTATGACTTCACTAGCTTCTTTTTGGATACATATTAAACCCCAACCTTTTTGGGAAATGGGCCGGTTCAGAATTTTGAAATGTTTAGAGGGCCGGTAGAAAAAAAATCTTATTAGAATCCAATTAAAACCAATTTGAATATATTTTTTATATACCTACAAAAAAAATCCGTATTTTTTGATTTAATATACATATTTCATTTTGGAAAACGTTTGTTCGCATATGTATGGATTTTGGAAAAATTGAAACACTTTTAAAATACTCTTAACATCTATAAATCGATCTTCAAACGCTATCTCTATCTGTAATAATTTAATATTGTGAATACACTTTTCGATTGGAAAATTCTGAATAGATATATTTTTAGACAAATTATCACAGGGAAAATGAGTAAAATTATTTTGCACAAGGTGATTTTTAAATAACTCCAGTTTTGTTTCAAACGATTTAACATGATACTAGAAGTCGTTAACAAGTTTAGCTCGCCCCTGTAGCTACATATTTAAAACATTGAGATGTTCACAGATATCAGTTAAAAAAACGATATAACCACTCGATACCCTATACCTAGCCTAACTTCGCTAAAAGTAGACTTTTTTTCACAAATATCGACGAAAAAATGTGTCGATCGGAAACTGAATTCAAGCCATGCTGTACCCAACCTAAAATCGCGAAAAGTAGACTTTTTTCACAAATATCGACGAAAAAATGCGTCAATCGATAACTGAATACAAGCCATCCTATACCTAACCTAACTTCGCTAAAAGTAGACTTTTTTTCACAAATATCGACGAAAAAATGCGTCAATCGAAAACTGAATTCAAGTCATCCTGTACCCAACCTAACTTCGCGAAAAGTAGATTTTTTTCACAAATATCGACGAAAAAAAATGCGTCAAACGAAAACTGAATTCAAGCCATCCTGTACCCAACCTAACATCGCGAAAAGTAGACTTTTTTCACAAATATCGACGAAAAAATGCGTCAAACGAAAACTGAATTCAAGCCATCCTGTACCCAACCTAACTTCGCGAAAAGTAGACTTTTTTCACAAATATCGACGAAAAAATGCGTCAAACGAAAACTGAATTCAAGCCATCCTGTACCCAACCTAACATCGCGAAAAGTAGACTTTTTTCACAAATATCGACGAAAAAATGCGTCAATCGGAAACTGAATTCAAGCCATCCTGTACCCAACCTAACTTCGCGAAAAGTAGACTTTTTCACAAATATCGACGAAAAATGCGTCAAACGAAAACTGAATTCAAGCCATCCTGTACCCAACCTAACATCGCGAAAAGTAGACTTTTTTCACAAATATCGACGAAAAAATGCGTCAAACGAAAACTGAATTCAAGCCATCCTGTACCCAACCTAACATCGCGAAAAGTAGACTTTTTTCACAAATATCGACGAAAAAATGCGTCAATCGAAAACTGAATTCAAGCCATCCTGTACCTAACCTAACTTCGCGAAAAGTAGACTTTTTTCACAAATATCGACGAAAAAATGCGTCAATCGGAAACTGAATTCAAGCCATCCTGTACCCAACCTAACATCGCGAAAAGTAGACTTTTTTCACAAATATCGACGAAAAAATGCGTCAAACGAAAACTGAATTCAAGCCATCCTGTACCCAACCTAACTTCGCGAAAAGTAGACTTTTTTACAAATATCGACGAAAAAATGCGTCAAACGAAAACTGAATTCAAGCCATCCTGTACCCAACCTAACTTCGCGAAAAGTAGACTTTTTTCACAAATATCGACGAAAAAAAAATGCGTCAAACGAAAACTGAATTCAAGCCATCCTGTACCCAACCTAACCTAACTTCATCGCGAAAAGTAGACTTTTTTTTTCACAAATATCGACGAAAAAAATGCGTCAATCGGAAACTGAATTCAAGCCATCTGTACCCAACCTAACATCGCGAAAAGTAGACTTTTTTCACAAATATCGACGAAAAAAATGCGTCAAACGAAAACTGAATTCAAGCCATCCTGTACCCAACCTAACATCGCGAAAAGTAGACTTTTTTTCACAAATATCGACGAAAAAAATGCGTCAATCGAAAACTGAATTCAAGCCATCCTGTACCCAACCTAACTTCGCGAAAAGTAGACTTTTTTCACAAATATCGACGAAAAAATGCGTCAAACGAAAACTGAATTCAAGCCATCCTGTACCCAACCTAACATCGCGAAAAGTAGACTTTTTTCACAAATATCGACGAAAAAATGCGTCAATCGGAAACTGAATTCAAGCCATCCTGTACCCAACCTAACTTCGCGAAAAGTAGACTTTTTTTTTCACAAATATCGACGAAAAAATGCGTCAAACGAAAACTGAATTCAAGCCATCCTGTACCCAACCTAACTTCGCGAAAAGTAGACTTTTTTCACAAATATCGACGAAAAAAAATGCGTCAATCGGAAACTGAATTCAAGCCATCCTGTACCCAACCTAACATCGCGAAAAGTAGACTTTTTTTTCACAAATATCGACGAAAAAAATGCGTCAATCGAAAACTGAATCAAGCCATCCTGTACCCAACCTAACATCGCGAAAAGTAGACTTTTTTCACAAATATCGACGAAAAAATGCGTCAATCGAAAACTGAATTCAAGCCATCCTGTACCCAACCTAACTTCGCGAAAAGTAGACTTTTTTCACAAATATCGACGAAAAAATGCGTCAATCGAAAACTGAATTCAAGCCATCCTGTACCCAACCTAACATCGCGAAAAGTAGACTTTTTTTCACAAATATCGACGAAAAAATGCGTCAAACGAAAACTGAATTCAAGCCATCCTGTACCCAACCTAACTTCGCGAAAAGTAGACTTTTTTTTCACAAATATCGACGAAAAAAATGCGTCAAACGAAAACTGAATTCAAGCCATCCTGTAACCCAACCTAACTTCGCGAAAAGTAGACTTTTTTTCACAAATATCGACGAAAAAATGCGTCAAACGAAAACTGAATTCAAGCCATCCTGTACCCAACCTAACATCGCGAAAAGTAGACTTTTTTTCACAAATATCGACGAAAAAAATGCGTCAATCGGAAACTGAATTCAAGCCATCCTGTACCCAACCTAACATCGCGAAAAGTAGACTTTTTTTCACAAATATCGACAAAAAAAAATGCGTCAAACGAAAACTGAATTCAAGCCATCCTGTACCCAACCTAACATCGCGAAAAGTAGACTTTTTTTTCACAAATATCGACGAAAAAATGCGTCAATCGAAAACTGAATTCAAGCCATCCTGTACCTAACCTAACTTCGCGAAAAGTAGACTTTTTTTCACAAATATCGACGAAAAAATGCGTCAATCGAAAACTGAATTCAAGCCATCCTGTACCCAACCTAACTTCGCGAAAAGTAGACTTTTTTCACAAATATCGACGAAAAAATGCGTCAAACGAAAACTGAATTCAAGCCATCCTGTACCCAACCTAACTTCGCGAAAAGTAGACTTTTTTCACAAATATCGACGAAAAAATGCGTCAATCGAAAACTGAATTCAAGCCATCCTGTACCCAACCTAACTTCGCGAAAAGTAGACTTTTTTCACAAATATCGACGAAAAAAAAATGCGTCAAACGAAAACTGAATTCAAGCCATCCTGTACCCAACCTAACATCGCGAAAAGTAGACTTTTTTTTTTTCACAAATATCGACGAAAAAAAATGCGTCAATCGAAAACTAAATTCAAGCCATCCTGTACCCAACCTAACTTCGCGAAAAGTAGACTTTTTTCACAAATATCGACGAAAAAATGCGTCAAACGAAAACTGAATTCAAGCCATCCTGTACCCAACCTAACTTCGCGAAAAGTAGACTTTTTTCACAAATATCGACGAAAAAATGCGTCAAACGAAAACTGAATTCAAGCCATCCTGTACCCAACCTAACATCGCGAAAAGTAGACTTTTTTTCACAAATATCGACGAAAAATGCGTCAATCGAAAACTGAATTCAAGCCATCCTGTACCCAACCTAACTTCGCGAAAAGTAGACTTTTTTCACAAATATCGACGAAAAAATGCGTCAATCGGAAACTGAATTCAAGCCATCCTGTACCCAACCTAACATCGCGAAAAGTAGACTTTTTTTCACAAATATCGACGAAAAAATGCGTCAAACGAAAACTGAATTCAAGCCATCCTGTACCCAACCTAACTTCGCGAAAAGTAGACTTTTTTCACAAATATCGACGAAAAAATGCGTCAAACGAAAACTGAATTCAAGCCATCCTGTACCCAACCTAACTTCGCGAAAAGTAGACTTTTTTCACAAATATCGACGAAAAAATGCGTCAAACGAAAACTGAATTCAAGCCATCCTGTACCCAACCTAACATCGCGAAAAGTAGACTTTTTTCACAAATATCGACGAAAAAATGCGTCAATCGGAAACTGAATTCAAGCCATCCTGTACCCAACCTAACATCGCGAAAAGTAGACTTTTTTCACAAATATCGACGAAAAAATGCGTCAAACGAAAACTGAATTCAAGCCATCCTGTACCCAACCTAACATCGCGAAAAGTAGACTTTTTTCACAAATATCGACGAAAAAAAATGCGTCAAACGAAAACTGAATTCAAGCCATCCTGTACCCAACCTAACTTCGCGAAAAGTAGACTTTTTCACAAATATCGACGAAAAATGCGTCAAACGAAAACTGAATTCAAGCCATCCTGTACCCAACCTAACATCGCGAAAAGTAGACTTTTTCACAAATATCGACGAAAAAATGCGTCAAACGAAAACTGAATTCAAGCCATCCTGTACCCAACCTAACTTCGCGAAAAGTAGACTTTTTTCACAAATATCGACGAAAAATGCGTCAAACGAAAACTGAATTCAAGCCATCCTGTACCCAACCTAACTTCGCGAAAAGTAGACTTTTTTCACAAATATCGACGAAAAAATGCGTCAATCGAAAACTGAATTCAAGCCATCCTGTACCCAACCTAACTTCGCGAAAAGTAGACTTTTTTCACAAATATCGACGAAAAAAATGCGTCAATCGAAAACTGAATTCAAGCCATCCTGTACCCAACCTAACATCGCGAAAAGTAGACTTTTTTTTTCACAAATATCGACGAAAAAATGCGCGTCAATCGAAAACTGAATTCAAGCCATCCTGTACCCAACCTAACTTCGCGAAAAGTAGACTTTTTTTCACAAATATCGACGAAAAAAATGCGTCAATCGAAAACTGAATTCAAGCCATCCTGTACCCAACCTAACATCGCGAAAAGTAGACTTTTTTTCACAAATATCGACGAAAAAATGCGTCAAACGAAAACTGAATTCAAGCCATCCTGTACCCAACCTAACTTCGCGAAAAAAGTAGACTTTTTTCACAAATATCGACGAAAAAAAAATGCGTCAAACGAAAACTGAATTCAAGCCATCCTGTACCCAACCTAACTTCGCGAAAAGTAGACTTTTTTTCACAAATATCGACGAAAAAATGCGTCAAACGAAAACTGAATTCAAGCCATCCTGTACCCAACCTAACATCGCGAAAAGTAGACTTTTTTCACAAATATCGACGAAAAAATGCGTCAATCGAAAACTGAATTCAAGCCATCCTGTACCCAACCTAACATCGCGAAAAGTAGACTTTTTTTTTCACAAATATCGACGAAAAAATGCGTCAATCGAAAACTGAATTCAAGCCATCCTGTACCCAACCTAACATCGCGAAAAGTAGACTTTTTCACAAATATCGACGAAAAAATGCGTCAATCGAAACTGAATTCAAGCCATCCTGTACCCAACCTAACTTCGCGAAAAGTAGACTTTTTTTCACAAATATCGACGAAAAAATGCGTCAAACGAAAACTGAATTCAAGCCATCCTGTACCCAACCTAACTTCGCGAAAAGTAGACTTTTTTCACAAATATCGACGAAAAAATGCGTCAAACGAAAACTGAATTCAAGCCATCCTGTACCCAACCTAACATCGCGAAAAGTAGACTTTTTTCACAAATATCGACGAAAAAATGCGTCAATCGAAAACTGAATTCAAGCCATCCTGTACCCAACCTAACTCGCGAAAAGTAGACTTTTTTTCACAAATATCGACGAAAAAATGCGTCAAACGAAAACTGAATTCAAGCCATCCTGTACCCAACCTAACATCGCGAAAAGTAGACTTTTTTTCACAAATATCGACGAAAAAAAATGCGTCAAACGAAAACTGAATTCAAGCCATCCTGTACCCAACCTAACTTCGCGAAAAGTAGACTTTTTTTTTTCACAAATATCGACGAAAAAATGCGTCAAACGAAAACTGAATTCAAGCCATCCTGTACCCAACCTAACATCCCGAAAAGTAGACTTTTTTCACAAATATCGACGAAAAAATGCGTCAAACGAAAACTGAATTCAAGCCATCCTGTACCCAACCTAACATCGCGAAAAGTAGACTTTTTTTTTCACAAATATCGACGAAAAATGCGTCAATCGAAAACTGAATTCAAGCCATCCTGTACCCAACCTAACTTCGCGAAAAGTAGACTTTTTTTCACAAATATCGACGAAAAAAAATGCGTCAATCGGAAACTGAATTCAAGCCATCCTGTACCCAACCTAACATCGCGAAAAGTAGACTTTTTTTTTCACAAATATCGACGAAAAAATGCGTCAAACGAAAACTGAATTCAAGCCATCCTGTACCCAACCTAACTTCGCGAAAAGTAGACTTTTTTTTCACAAATATCGACGAAAAAAATGCGTCAAACGAAAACTGAATTCAAGCCATCCTGTACCCAACCTAACTTCGCGAAAAGTAGACTTTTTTTTCACAAATATCGACGAAAAAAAATGCGTCAAACGAAAACTGAATTCAAGCCATCCTGTACCCAACCTAACATCGCGAAAAGTAGACTTTTTTTCACAAATATCGACGAAAAAATGCGTCAATCGAAACTGAATTCAAGCCATCCTGTACCCAACCTAACATCGCGAAAAGTAGACTTTTTTTCACAAATATCGACGAAAAAAAAAATGCGTCAAACGAAAACTGAATTCAAGCCATCCTGTACCCAACCTAACATCGCGAAAAGTAGACTTTTTTTTCACAAATATCGACGAAAAAATGCGTCAAACGAAAACTGAATTTAAGCCATCCTGTACCCAACCTAACTTCGCGAAAAGTAGACTTTTTTCACAAATATCGACGAAAAAATGCGTCAAACGAAAACTGAATTCAAGCCATCCTGTACCCAACCTAACATCGCGAAAAGTAGACTTTTTTTCACAAATATCGACGAAAAAAAAATGCGTCAAACGAAAACTGAATTCAAGCCATCCTGTACCCAACCTAACTTCGCGAAAAGTAGACTTTTTTCACAAATATCGACGAAAAAATGCGTCAATCGAAAACTGAATTCAAGCCATCCTGTACCCAACCTAACATCGCGAAAAGTAGACTTTTTTCACAAATATCGACGAAAAAATGCGTCAATCGGAAACTGAATTCAAGCCATCCTGTACCCAACCTAACTTCGCGAAAAGTAGACTTTTTTCACAAATATCGACGAAAAAATGCGTCAATCGAAAACTGAATCAAGCCATCCTGTACCCAACCTAACATCGCGAAAAGTAGACTTTTTTCACAAATATCGACGAAAAAATGCGTCAATCGAAAACTGAATTCAAGCCATCCTGTACCCAACCTAACTTCGCGAAAAGTAGACTTTTTTCACAAATATCGACGAAAAATGCGTCAATCGGAAACTGAATTCAAGCCATCCTGTACCCAACCTAACATCGCGAAAAGTAGACTTTTTTTCACAAATATCGACGAAAAAAATGCGTCAAACGAAAACTGAATTCAAGCCACTGTACCTGAACTTTAAAAGTAGACTTTTTTCACAAATATCGACGAAAAAATGCGTCAAACGAAAACTGAATTCAAGCCATCCTGTACCTAACCTAACTTCGCTAAAAGTAGACTTTTTTCACAAATATCGACGAAAAAATGCGTCAAACGAAAACTGAATTCAAGCCATCCTGTACCCAACCTAACTTCGCGAAAAGTAGACTTTTTTTTTCACAAATATCGACGAAAAAATGACGAAAAAATTCAAGCCATCCTGTACCCAACCTAAATCGAAAAAAAGTAGACTTTTTTTCACAAATATCGACGAAAAAATGCGTCAATCGAAAACTGAATTCAAGCCATCCTGTACCCAACCTAACATCGCGAAAAGTAGACTTTTTTCACAAATATCGACGAAAAAATGCGTCAATCGAAAACTGAATTCAAGCCATCCTGTACCCAACCTAACTTCGCGAAAAGTAGACTTTTTTCACAAATATCGACGAAAAAATGCGTCAAACGAAAACTGAATTCAAGTCATCCTGTACCCAACCTAACTTCGCGAAAAGTAGACTTTTTTCACAAATATCGACGAAAAAATGCGTCAAACGAAAACTGAATTCAAGCCATCCTGTACCCAACCTAACATCGCGAAAAGTAGACTTTTTTCACAAATATCGACGAAAAAATGCGTCAAACGAAAACTAAATTCAAGCCATCCTGTACCCAACCTAACTTCGCGAAAAGTAGACTTTTTTCACAAATATCGACGAAAAAATGCGTCAAACGAAAACTGAATTCAAGCCATGCTGTACCCAACCTAACATCGCGAAAAGTAGACTTTTTTCACAAATATCGACGAAAAAAAAATGCGTCAATCGAAACTGAATTCAAGCCATCCTGTACCCAACCTAACTTCGCGAAAAGTAGACTTTTTTCACAAATATCGACGAAAAAATGCGTCAAACGAAAACTGAATTCAAGCCATCCTGTACCCAACCTAACATCCTGAAAAGTAGACTTTTTTCACAAATATCGACGAAAAAATGCGTCAAACGAAAACTGAATTCAAGCCATCCTGTACCCAACCTAACATCGCGAAAAGTAGACTTTTTTCACAAATATCGACGAAAAAATGCGTCAATCGAAAACTGAATTCAAGCCACCCTGTACCCAACCTAACTTCGCGAAAAGTAGACTTTTTTTCACAAATATCGACGAAAAAATGCGTCAATCGGAAACTGAATTCAAGCCATGCTGTACCCAACCTAACATCGCGAAAAGTAGACTTTTTTCACAAATATCGACGAAAAAATGCGTCAATCGATAACTGAATACAAGCCATCCTATACCTAGCCTAACTTCGCGAAAAGTAGACTTTTTTCACAAATATCGACGAAAAAATGCGTCAATCGGAAACTGAATTCAAGCCATCCTGTACCCAACCTAACATCGCGAAAAGTAGACTTTTTTCACAAATATCGACGAAAAAATGCGTCAAACGAAAACTGAATTCAAGCCATGCTGTACCTAACCTAACTTTTTTTTCGCGAAAAAGTAGACTGAATTTTTTTTTCACAAATATCGACGAAAAAAAATGCGTCAAACGAAAACTGAATTCAAGCCATGCTGTACCTAGCCTAACTTCGCTAAAGTAGACTTTTTTTTCGACGAAAAAAATATTGACGAAAAAATTCAAGCCATGCTGTACCCAACCTAACATCCTGAAAAGTAGACTTTTTTCACAAATATCGACGAAAAAATGTGTCGATCGGAAACTGAATTCAAGCCATGCTGTACCCAACCTAACATCGCGAAAAGTAGACTTTTTTCACAAATATCGACGAAAAAATCCGTCAAACGAAAACTGAATTCAAGCCATGCTGTACCCAACCTAACATCCTGAAAAGTAGACTTTTTTCACAAATATCGACGAAAAAATGCGGCCAACGAAAACTAAATTTAAGCCATCCTGTACCCAACCTAACTTTTTTTAATTGTACTGTGTATTATAAATTTGTGATACATATTTCCAAAGATTTTCTGTCTTTTAAATTGATAATTTGGTACCATTTTCCAAAATTTATTTTATATTATTATTTACTAAGACTTTAGAGCCATATCAAATTGGCTAATATTACATATAAAAAAAAAGAAAAATAATTAATAAATTAAGCACCAGTCCCTGGTACTTGGGAAAATTTTCTACTGGTCCGCCAAGCTGAAAAGTTTGGGAAGCACTGAACTAGGGTACATTTTAATAAGTTAGAAAATTGCTTTGTTGAATCGTATAAAACTTCTGAACGTGATGTGTTGTATTTGACAATGGAAACAGTCACATTTAATTTTTTTTAAATAGAAATGACTGGATATTTCTATATACATATGTACATAATATGTACATATATATACATCGGTACAATATACGTATAGTAGCGCAAGGGTCTGTCTGGCTGGTTAGCCGCGGAACGTGCACATTTTTCAACTACTAAATACACTATGGGTATATAAATAAATGATAACTACCCGACGACACTGTCAACGGGCATTTACTAGATTTTAGAATAAAATGAAAATTTCTACAAGGCTATTTGGTTGGCATCCAACGACACATTTGACACTTTCGACATATTTCACGTTCACCCTTCTGCCTCACCAAAGCTTTTCCACCCCACAAAGTGTACGACTACAAATACAACCATACCGTTAGCTTTTTGAGCAATGTGTCCTCGACAGAAAAATAAATTCGAGTTTTATTGAAAAATAAATGATGTTCATCGACATTTTTGGATTAAAACATTTTTTTTTTCAATTAAAAAAAGAAACGTCTGAATAGATAGCCTACCGAAGACACAATATCCCTTCGGGAGTTCTTAAAGCTTTTAGTTGAGCAAACGAGACGATCGAAGACAGAGGAAAAAACGCGTAGAAAAACTCGTCTAATTCGAAACGATCAACCCGTTGTGTGCCGCACTTAATAAAACAACTCCATTAGCGGATCATTTGCGGCTAATTATTTCGTTTATATTCCAACGCGTCACCCTTCAAACACACTTTCTTATTAATCTGTTGAATTTCAATCAACGTACAATATGATACTTCGAAGAATTGATCAATTTGAATTAATTATGCAAGTGTTAAATATCTAGCAGAGCGAAACTTCTAACGAGCTCCTATCATTTTGGAAACACTGTGTAGTATATGTGTATATTGGAAAACTTTACACGAAGCATGTGTAACTATACACAAACGTACATATGTACATACATACATACATACATACGCAACATGTATGCAAATACACGGTGGCTAAAAATAATGCGAGCTTTTACGCGAGCGCACCTTCGAAGATCTCTCTTCCCCTCGTCTCTCATACCCTTTCAGTAATGTTCTTCTAAAAGGATACATTTGCTGAAAAACCGTCTACACTTTTCCATGTCAGCGTGCAGGTGTGCTCAACCGGCGGTTTGCGATTTGCCACGCGCCTACATTAATCCAGTGAAAGCTTTTCAATCCGTGTGCGATTTGTTTTTTTTGCGTGTTTTAATTTTTATTCTGCGTTCGTTGAAAAGGTATACCTTTCTACGCACGCACTTGCGAGTTTGTGTCTTGTCTTGTCGAATAAAAAGAAAGTCGAATTTCGATTTAAAAAAGGTTTTCAGTCGAAATGAAAATGTGATCGTACGTAAGTAAAACGCAATTTTTCGGGATTTCGTGAATTTCGATTTATTTAACTTTAAACCTGGCAGACAAAGAAAATTGAAAAACACAAGTACCTAAGTACGTGTACATTTTCTTACAAATCGCGTTTTCTTGTCTTTCGTTTGTTTCCGAAACTGTTGTGTCTGTAAATTTTTTTTATTATTTTAAAATCGATTCGAAAGTGTAGACTGGATAGAAAATAAATCACAATTTACAACGATAATATTTTCTCGACGGTGAAAAAAGTCCGGAATATTTCAACGATAGAGCCAATAAACTTTGATTTATTCGAATGAAAAAATTCCGCATAAATTTTAATTGCTTTAAAAGAATGGCCTTTCATAACAATTCTCGTTCTTATTGTAGATTTTTCTCATTCAAGAAAACCTTGAAATCTTTTAACCAATTTAAAAGTAGAAATGGAAATAAGAGGATTGTTTATTGTATATTATATTGTTTGTTTATATAACATTCAAAATATATTGCCTTTGCAATTATATAACAAAGTGGTTCCGTAATTATAATTTACCTAAATTCCGAATGATTTGTTTGGCATTATTATATGCATTCGTTCAATCGAAATGAGTCATGTTCGTGAGTGCTTCGTCGCTCGCATTCGCAAACTCCTCAATTATTCAAATAGAAATTTCATGGCGACGTTAAAAAGTTTGGCATCTTTTCGAGTCGACGATCCCACAGGAAATCAGTCGGAAGCGGCATCAGATCGGTGATCTTTCTTGCACGAAACCAATATACCAGAGCTTTGTGAAGTGCTTCCGTGACAAACCCAATACCCAGATATATTGCATATGCGTTTTCTAGCAGTGCACAAGTTGAAATATAGACCAAACACCGCACCGTCACAGTAGAACCTATAAAATTGCACTCGTGTCAACTCGAGCCGAGTTCATGTTTGCAATATAAACACCACTTACCACTGGACTAAAGTCAATACGTAAACTAAAACGTTCGGTTTTATTTTAACCCTAGAAACAAGCATCTGTCTACTCGGATTCAAGTAACGGCCTCTATTTTAGCTTAAATCTAGTTCACAAACCGAGCTCATTAAAAACAACCTGTACAATTTAAGACCGGGCTTAACTACTGGTATTTATAATGGGAGATTAAATCTTAAGCAACTTAATATTGTTTTGATTTTGCATAACGAAATGAAATTATCTGTCGGTTAGTTTGCCGTTTTAGCTTGTATCGAACAATGCATTCGGTTTAAACCGCACTTCCCTTAACCAAAGCGCTTAAACTAACAACAAAAGCTAATTACAGAATAATTCCACACAGTCAGCATACAAACTATTACTGCGATACGTGTTGTTCCCTATATAAACTTTGTTCTTAATTATCGCCACCTAAAAATATTTGCTAAACTAAATTTCACTGTGTGTGGTAATTAGCGCGTTTTGCTTTAGATACGGCTTCGTTCGCATGTGAATATATATGTTGATGGTTTTAAATTAAAAAGCATATAGCGGCAGCGTTTTAATGTTATTTTTAGGTAGTCTTTTTGAGTTTAATGCGTCGAAAGCTCTTATTGAAATTCATACTCGACAACGTCCGAACCAGACCGTTTTATATTTCACTTTGTACGCTTTTCGACAGAGGCGTATAATTATTATTTAATTTTGTGCGCTTTTCAAGATGAAAACAGCATCGTAGACTGGGCATGTTTCCGACAGTTAGACGAACGTCACAATCAGCGTTTGTTAACACGTCGAAGACTAAACTCGACTAGTCTTCAATCTCATTTAAAGTGGGGCGTTCCGCATAAATATTTAATTCGGTCGTTGCGGTTGTACAGAGGGGTATGTGTATGTGCAGCTCTCTATTGTACCCTCTCACCCTCCTCAACGAAAGCTATTAAAATGTTAAGAACAATTTTCCGAGAGAACCTGATGGGGGCTTTGGGGTAACGACGCGGAACGGCGGGGAAACAAAAGTGGATATTCCCGCGGGTATAGTGAGTGCGCGATATAATTGTGAGGATTATATGCGATTGTCAAAGCGGTGTTCCGATTCATATGCTAATATATGTATCTCTACATGGTGTGTATTGTACGTGTGCATAATCGTACATTCGCATAATCGTGCATTATGCATGCAGATTTAGTCAAAAAGCTCGCGGAATACAGGTAGACTTTGTTGAAAAAGATTATCAGACCAAAAGTATGTACGAAATCATCGCTAATTACGATCATTTTCAAGCTCCATGTAAAAGTGTAATATACGTAATGATCCAAGACTTGAATGTCATAATTGGACTACATAGATTACTTTGATTGGCCTCTAAGTCTTAATCGCATATTAAAGTTTACCTGAAGTTGCACAAAGGACACTATAATATTCCTTCGTCGTTTTCGCATCGGCGTAATTATAATGTAAAAGGACATTTTCGCTTTGAAGTCTAAGCTTACTTAGAGGACTAAAAAAAAAAAAGTAGTCGAACTTTCTCTATTCTAAAACGGAAATTCTTTTGATGTCGGCATACCACCCTACGTGACGCGAATGCGTACAAAGTTCGTACACTTTCGCCGAAAATTCAGAAAGTCAAAGTCTTCATACTGTGTAAGTAGTGTGTACGAGTTAAGTTTATTTTTCACTCGACGTGGAAATGTTTGCACAAGTCGTTTCAGTATTTTCGGAAAATGTTGAATGTGAAATGGCGGAATTGCGCATATTTCTCGAAGAATTTTCCAGTTCTGAAACATGAGAAAACGTGAATGGCTACTTCGTGTGTGTTGCGTACAACGGGCATAACAGTGTAGTTTCAGAAGGGGGAACATCAGAATAAACAATAGATGCATTCTACTTCACAACCTCTAACCGAAATGAAAACCCTCTGTTTGTGAACGAGCGTTTTCACGGGGAAAATTCCGGGAAAACCTCTTGTAAACTAGTACAATATTATACCGAAGGCGATTTACAAGTTAAATTCTCAATAAATATTACACACCATAAAGGAAAACATAAATTAATTATTGAATGTTAATTTTGTAGATAATGGCAACAAAATAATGCAAATTTAAGTCGTGAAACTGAGCTCTCATACTTCAAAGGGTTAAACAGAACGACGCGTATAATATACGCTAACTATACTCACGGTAAGTTAACCGAACAAAGTGCTTAAAAAGTATACACTGTGTAGTACAGAGAATTTCTAAGCATATTCTGCTTAGTATTATTTCCACATACAAAATGTATGCTTTATTGTTGTATATAACTAAAATGGTGCTAAATATGACTACTTTGATGTACAATACAATTCATCTTTAAGGTAATTTTTAAACTCATTATGAAAATTGGAAATGTCAGATGTCAAAAATTATATCGATACCTACAGAGGTAAAAATACATATCCATAGATGCACTAGTAAGATCCACTGCAAAACTATTTAGAATGTAACGTATGAATTGGAACAAATCGACCGTATTTTCACGTTCACCAAACTGAATGCGTCCAATTCCATTCCAATTGAATACACTAAAAGCCCTTAACCCTCAAAAAAACCAAGACCAATTCATGGGAGCTCAAACGGTTAACGTTACGAATCGAGATCGCAGGCGAATATAACTTTTTTTTCGCGTGTCGTCCGCCCGTAAACTAGTTCATTATTATTATCGCCGCATCTCCGCTAGGCTAACCGGCGAACAAAACAAGAAAAAGCACAATGTCACTGCTACGACAAAAAAAAAAACAAGAAAAATCCGAAAAAACCAGCCGCAAACTCGGAACGAACCGCGTCGCGCAAACTTTGAGCCGGTCCATTCATCACGCATTGTCGGCCGATGGCGCTTAGTCAGCATGAAAAATGGCGTGATGATGGCTACGCGCATAAGGTATTTTTTCCGTATACGTAGATGTGTACATATGAGCGGAGAAATAAATAAATCTATGCGCGAAAAACGCGAAACAGGCGTGGCACGCACAATGGCACGCGGTGATTGATACGCCCGGGGAAACAGTTAAAGATGGCCCCCGGAGAGAATTCGCTCGCGTTTGCGCTTCGATCGTAATAATTTTTAGGCTTAGAAGGCACGCAAAAACCCACCATCCGAATAGCGGTGATTGATAGTGTCGAATCCTGGAAAGAAAAAAAAAAAAACAACGTACGGCTATTTATTTCGAACGGATGGGTACTAGAATGCAGTCTTTATGCTAATTTTCGCATGTGCAACGTGCATCGTCGACTCGCTATCGCAATGCAAGTAAACGACAATGTGCTCTCAGCGGGAGGCCGTAAAAGAATATTGAATTTCATTACGAATGGTATGCTTGTGGCTGTGTGCATTTGGTACGGTTTAGAACGGAAATGTTTTATGTTCCATTTAAAACTAATTGGAAATAGATGAAATTGCTTTGAACTGCCGTGGTTTGAAGTGACGGAAATTTAAACATGAGCTACATATTTACGCCAACAATTTTCCGGGAAAAATTCTAGTTAAATTATTTCACTTTGACGTATATAAGCTAGAAAGTTTCGCAAGTCATCTTTAGTTGACGTTTGAGAGCTTTTATCGTTTGTATGTCAATCCTATATAACTCATATTTTTTATAGATTTTTTACCTAAAAATTTTAATACAGTTCGGTACATTTTTTATGTACATATTTGTACCGCTATCCATGTATCCATATTGTATCCATTTGTATATAATATTTGAATAATTTTAATTGTCATTGAAAACCAAATGAAAAAGTAATGAAATCAAAAATAACTACTTAAATACCCAACCGTTTGCTTACGAATTTATTACCAAAATATTTAATAAGAGGGTATATGTATGTACATAGTCATAATACTAGGAGTAAGAATAAGTTAATAGTTACGAATTTAAAATTAAGTAGATCCAGGAAAAGTATCTTGTACAGGGGTTTTGTTGAATATAATGAATGGCCTGCCAGAAGTTCTCAGAAATATAAATAAAATTGATAGATTCCTGGCAGCCTTAAAACAGCACCTCTGTACAAGTGCTAGTAGATAATAATTTTTCGCTTAAAGTAATGTTTGTTTGTTAAATAAATAAAAATACAGTTCGTTTTAAAACATTTCATATTCAAAATAGTTCAATTTAGAACTCGTACACAGTTACTACAGAATCTGTGAGCTAGTTATACGCATTTGAATATAAATCAATGTATAAATAGGCGTGAAAGAATTATTTAGCCATTTCCGTTTTGTTAAGTTGGTGACTTCCGATTTCGATCAATCGTTTTCAGCTACAGTGATAATAGTGTCTAAATTAATTCTCACGTATTGGAACATTAAATTGAATTCATGCAAATATTTCTATTATAAAAATGGTATATCTCCATTAAGGTTGTGTGTGTGTACGTGTGTATGTAACCCACAGGGGGTTGCCCATGGCGTAAATCACGAGTTAGGGCTCATAGTTCACTATCTAACGCTATCTATCACTATCTATCTACATACACGTATACGTATTCGAAAGCCGAACACTAAATTTCAATTGACACCCTACACAAGTGAACGACGAAGGGTAAATTGAGCCATTACGACTCCTCGTCTGTGTCTTTTTATAAAGCGGCGAAAAGAAAAAAAAGCTTTTGTTTCAATTCGCAGGTAGGTAATTTAATGCAAGTTTTACTCCATAAGCGTGCAGACGAGCTTTTAAGATCGAAAAGCACTTTGGACTTTGTTTTTGGACCGTTTTTAATAAAATTATACTGAAAACCGATCAATATTCTCATACTAAAAAGTAAAAGTTTCTATCCGCGTTATATGTACATATGTACGTGTACGCAAACTTTTTTTCACTTTGGAATAAATATTGGACGAAATAAAACCTTGCGTATTATAAACGCGTAGGGGATAGACCGAGTAGATGGAACGGTTTATCCACTTTCTTTTGTGAATATTCCATATATCTATTTATACAGAAACTTATACACGGATACGAGAAGGCTTATTACTTTTGCAGTGTATACTTATATAAAGGAAACTGCCATAGAAAAAAAAATCGGATTAAATGAGATTGCATTTGATCGAAATTACATATGGTAGGTATATTCAGTCGCATACACGTATACAATTATTGATCGAAAAGGCTCCAATTTACTGTACAAATACTTGTTGAAATCTCTCAAATGTTTGTATAATAAAATTAATTAAACTTTGGTATTATAAAATTTCAAAAGCATTGTTTTCTGTATAAATTTGTAATTGTATAAGTATAATATTTCATATTCAATTATCTTATAAGATTTAAAATTATATGTATTCTATAAATTTATATAGGAGTATGAAAAAAAAATTGTTATATCATCCAGTCCTTGGTGTGCGACCAATACAGAAATAACTTCGTCAATTCGCCGAATATTATATTGAATGCGACCTTTTCAGCCACGAACGAGCCTTACGTGATCTGAAAACGGATAATCTCAACGAAGACGACGACGAGACGAGCAAAAAGTGTCATCATCACTCTCATTTATGTCCGGAACACGTAAAAAATGCAACACCAGCAAAGTACCGGCTGCTGGCTCACACTGGACGCTTTTTTTTTTTTTTTTTGCAGACGAAGTCCTCTACCCCGGAATATTAATACATATCAAAAAATTCCGTATACTCATATCTGGCGGTGCAGAAAGCAGAAAGCTCTTGAAAAAAAAAACGACCGCCTAATATCTTTCACGTGGAATCGTTGACTGTATACGTGTATCTAATTAACGATGACGCGCCATTTATATAATTAATGTGACCCAATTTCATCAGTGATATACTCGTAAACAAGGTGACTAGCCGTCTAGTTTTCGGCAAAAGGACATTTTTTCCTTCATTTTATAAGACCGTGTCCTGCTTACATTTTACGCCCATGCCTGTCTTGTTTTTTTTTTTATTATTCTTTTTGCTCCTCCCTTTTTATCCGTCTTTGTCCGCTTTTTTTTTCCCTAGACACTTTTCATTTTTCTTTTCTTTGAAACGCCAAGCCTACAACGGATCGTTTACTCGCTTTATTTATAAATACATACATGTACATCGCATGTGTGTGTACAAAAAATAAGTCCTTTTGAATTATTAATGACGCACGATTCTGCAGGCTAGTCTATGTATTTACTACATACATTGGAATTGATTCGCTCCTATGATAACAAAACGTTTCGCGAGACTAAAATCAAAATTTCAATGATTTATGTATCATCATCATTTTTAGCCGTCCACCAATACACTGCTGGATGAAGGCCTCTTCAATCCTCTTCCATTCATGTCTGTCTTGAGCAATCTGCATCCACTTGACATCCACTTCTTAATTCATCAGCTCATCGTCCACTTGGTCTACCTTGCTTTCTTTCACATCCTCTAGAATACCATTCTAGTATATGTCGCGTCCATCTGCCATCCATTCTTCTCGATATGTGTCCACTTCAACTTTTTCGCATATTCTGCTATATCTGCCACTTTGGTCATACTTCTTACCCATGTATTCCTCTTACGATATTTTATTGTTATAGCGAGCATACATCTTTCCATTCTTCTGTGTGTGCAGTGGATCTTATGTAACATTTTTGAATTTAGCAACCACGTTTCACATCCATAAGTCATAACTGGCAGTACGCATTGGTCGTATGTCTTCTTTTTTAAGCATAGCGGAATGTTGGATTTAAAAACAACGTTCATTTTTTCAAAAGCACAATCCTATGTAGTTTCATTCTTCGTTTTATTTCTTCGATTTATGTATACCTTTTATTCCAAAATCCCTAAAAAGTCAATGGAAAATGTGAAGAATGAAACTAAATTTTTATATTTGTTGTGAAAGCGGTCGACTTTCTCACCATTGCGAATAATTTATCAGCACGTGTAATTAAAGCGAGCCAGCCTCACAAATCCGAATAAATATTTGCGCAGAGCTGACGCTAAGTTAGCTCTAGACCCAGGATTTGACCCGCTGGACCCCCTACCATTCAAAAGGATCGATTCCAGGCGTTGAGTTGTGACCGCAACGAGATCATCACGCCCCCGAAGAGCGCCTGGAGGCTTTTGAGGTCTTGTTATTCGGGAATTTGCCCGGGCGTCCATTAGATTAACTTCAAAGGTCCCCTTTTTTCGAGGGGCCCCACAGCAAATGGGCCGGTATATTTTTCCACGCCTCTGGGCACAGCCATCGTAACAAGAAATCTCACCCCGAATCGTCCCTCTCCTAACCCCATTCCCATTTCCCCAAAACGGACAACACCCCCGATTAGATCGAAAATACAACCATACACACGTACATATATAGCGAGATTTATTTTGAGTCTCGAAGTGTACACGGTCCTTTACTGAACTAATCCGAAAGCCACCCCTCCGGGCGAACGGGATCTAAATTCGTAAAATATTACGAGTAACTATGTATAGGTATAGATCCAATACGTATGTAAGTACGAGAATAGGTACAATACAAATAATATTTCCTTGCAATATTAAGAACCTTTTTCTAAATGTAAATTATTCTAAAACGGCTGTGTAATTTTGGGCGAATGTGCTTTCTAAAATGTTTACTTTCATGACATGAACGCCCTGAATCAATAATTGAGTTAAACATTGATCTTGAAGAGGAGGCTGAATTTATGCACCTTATTAGTACATTTACACCAAAGAATGATTTTCAGCAATTCAATTTTTCAACATTTTGGATTAAGGTTAAGAGAGAATTTCCATTTTTAAGTAAAAATGCAATCTTTTACTTCAACTTATTTGTGTGAACTAGGATTCTCCACTTTATCTCAATTAAAAGCAAAGTTTTATACTGAAAAACTAGTTTCATCCGTAAATATGCATATATAATGTGTCAATAGTAAATAAAGGAACATAATGGACAGTTCTTGCAATGGTTTGTAGTAAAAAATGTTTGAAAAACGCTGTCATAAGGTTCTGTATGTACATATGTATGTACGGATGAAATTAATAATACAATAATTAAGTTTCGAACTTCGAGCAAATTTTTAGTACCAAGTTATAGATTTATCATTAAAATGAATGTAACATATGAGATATGTATGTAGATAATATTGCGAAGGCTCATTGTGTATCATAAATTTCAACACGAGACTGGACAAAATTTAATAAATAAAAATGTACAAAGACGTCGAATGTGATTGATGTGTATTTTGAATAACGAAATTGATATCGAATAGGAAGTGTATCAGATAAAAAGAAAACGATAAAACACAATATCAAGAAAAATATCACTTTGAAAAGCGAGCGAGAAATAAGAATTTAAAGTGGCTTTTTATTACAATGTACAACGTTCGGATATTCCGCACTTTTTTTTTTTTTTTTACTCCAAGCGTTTTATACGAAGAAATTTACGACCTTTAAAATAGTTAATTACGGGCGAAAGTCACATAATCGAGGTGATTTAATTCCAGTGACGGCGGTATTAATAGTCGCATTAAAAATGCTATTTAAAATTAGAAGCAGGGGTTGAGTGCGCACACCTTTATGTAAGTAACGCCGCAGATTTACGAATTAGCGCTAGTATAAAATATTTTTTAACGGAAATTAACGGCGGCGCGGCGCTCGCCCGGTCGAGTTGCTCTTTTTGCTATTTATTTTATTCTTTTCGGTGTGCGAAATTCACCCGTGGGAGTCGCCATTATTTCGCTTCTTGCGGGACGACAAAAAGCATTGACAAAGTGGGTGACGGACGAGCGTCCGGAAAATCGTGGATAATCCCAGCCTCCCCGGGGAAAAATTCGATTCGAAATACGTAGGAAAAATCCAATATGTACAGACTGTGCATTATTGAATCCTGCCAATAGAACGTTCTATTTTCGATTTTGGATCTCAATAAAGCATTTTTATACACGGGGGGGGACTTCTCAGTTTTTGAGCAAAGGAAATTTTCCAGGCTTTTTCCACAGTTAACATTATTTAGTTATTATATCTTTAGAGATCGTAAGAGGAATACATGGATAAGAAGCATGACCAAGGTGGCAGATATAACGGAACGTGGGAAAAAGTTGAAGTGGCAATGGGCTGGACAGATAGCGAGAAGAATGGATGGCAGATGGACGTGAATGGAATGGATACCATTCCATTCACGAGTAGTACATACATATATGTATATAAAATTAGACATATTAGACTAAAGGCTTTCATACTAATGAATGACAATATACTTAATTTATGCATCATCTGTATAAAGCAACATATGTATTATAATGAATAAATTGTAATATAATTGATTGTATGTAGAAGAAAAAATTTAAACAAAAACAGACATTATGAAAATTACATTTTATAAAAAAAGTACTTAACTGTTTACATATGTACATATGTATAACTTAGGCACTACAAATTTTTGTCACACAGTAAAGTATGGTAAACAACTATAAAGTACATACTTAGTGCGCATTACATACGAATTTCTCTGGAATATTAAAACATTCATTTTAAAACCATATTAAATTCAAGCTGAATTTAAGAATGCTACATAAGATCCATTGCACATAGAGAAGCATGGAAAGGTGTATGCTTGGTATAACTAGAAGAGATCGTAAGAGGAACACGTGGGTAAGAAGCATGGCCAAAGTTGCAGATATAGCAGAATATGCGAAAAAGTTGAAGTGGACACATACACATGGCAATGGGCTGTACGCATAATGAGAAGAATGGATGACAGATGGACGCGAGAAATATTGGAATAGTACCCGAGAGGATGTGAAAGAAAGCAAGGTAGACCGAGTGGAAGATGGGCTGATGAATTGAGAAGAATTTGTGGAGTCAAGTGGATGCAGATTCTTTAAGACAGACATGAATGAGAAATGATTGAAGAGGCTTTCATCCAGCAGTGTATGGTGAATGGCTGAAAATGATATACATACATATCTTTAATGGGTAGGAAAAGCAGGATAATTCTAAAAAAGTTAACTCATTTTCCCATGTTCAATTTTGCATCCTAACGATATTTTACTTAAAAATACATTGAGTAGAAATAGTATTATAGACTAATTATGTTTGTATTTTAAAAAAATATAATTTTAATTTTAATGGGGAAAATACATAGTTAGCAACAGAAAACAATAAATGGGATAGAAATATGCTAGAAATTATGTTGGTATTGTAAACATAATTTAAATTTCACTGGGGAAAAAAAATTTATTGCGTTTTTCCTAGAAATGCTCAATTTGGAAACTATTACTTTTATTCCTACGCACTAAACATATAGCAATTCTCTGTCTGTCTGTGTATTTAGTTGTTCTTTATACATTAAGTGACAGTTTGATTGACACTAAACTTTACAAAGATGCTTCAATATGATCCGTCAGGTTCTTGAGTGCTTTATGGATTGGTTTTTAATGGGACCATACAAATTTTCGTTTCAATTCCAATTGTGCAGACAACTGAAGGATAAAATAAATTTAAAAAAATTATTGACCATTCGCAATCAAAAAAACGCAAGGCAACGCCAAGTACTACGGTTAGTATCTGATAAATAATACGTTCATTGTAAAAATATTCTAACCATTCAGACAATATCTATAGTATGCATACACCGATTGTATGTACGTATATGGGAAATGTTCGGCGTGTTTTCCCACCTGGTTTTTCCAAAAAAATAAATAAATCTGCTGTAACGTACGTACTACGTTCACGTGTTCGCAGCGAGTCGGTTTCTAAAAGGAAATAATTACGTAAATTTCCACCTGTGCAAGTGCAAATTTATCGGTGAATAATTCACGGTAAAGGGGAGAGAGGAAGAGGGGGCAAACGTTACATTCAACACGACTCGGTCGTATTTCGCTCACTTTTAATAAGTTACAACCGCGTCTAGTTTTCTCCTCCACCCCTCTTTCTCTGCTTTCTGGTCTTATCTGTTTCCATTTCCGGTGCCACCTCCGTCATTATGACGCACCCCAATAAACACAGGTATAAGGGTGTTTTCACACCCCCCGCGGACAAAGCTCGGCCACCCATTACGTTTTAATTGCACGATAATTCTTGTGTTACATTTCAACCCACCCCCGTTATCCTCTTCTTTCCAACTATCGTCGTAAAATTTAAATTATTTTTGAGATCGCGAGCTACGCTTTTAATGGTTGCATTAAAAATTTCATCGTCGTAATTCGCAGTCGTGCAGTCGTGCTAGATATTGTCGGATGAAAGCCTCTTCATTACCCTTCCATTCGTCTCTGTGTATACTCTGCTACACTCATCTATTTTAATTAAAAATGACAATTTTTACATTTCAATTTAATCCACTAAGATTTAAGCGCTTTATATCTGTCAATTATTTTTACGTTTTTGCTGAAAAAATCGTAAATTTAATTAACGTACAATTGAAATAATATTTTACGCAAATAAAAACAGTCAGTCTTTAAAAACTCATTAGACAAACTATTTTAATGAAAACGGATATTTCGATAAGTATAATTAAATTTTAATACGAGTATATACTTCGTTCGCGTATTTAAGCCGGTTCAGTCTATAAAATTGATATTAAATACCTGAGCATAATTAGAATATAAATGGTTAACTTAATTAAAATTTATCAGCGCACTACATTATCTTTTATTTTGTGAACCATCTCGACCGTAAGAGGTAATTTTGATTAAATGTAATACGAAATAGTTCATATTCAACTTATTACGTTAAATAATTAGCATAGACACTATGCATTCCGATGAAATATTTTAATCTGTTGCTATTCCAGCTTCACTTTCATCTTGGGGTTAAAATCGCGTGATGGCGTGTTGTTAGAGCGGTTTTGGCGCCATAACTCACTGGTCGGGCTAAGTCCTATCGGCCCATACCAGACGGGAAACAAACACTCGTGATAAGCCATTTCCTCGGACTTATAAACGGGGATGGATATAAATAAAAGCTAGGGGTGGCGGCGGGGGAAAGGCGTAATGAAATTCTCGCAGATTCGAGAGATAACGGCCGATAAAGGGCTTCAGAGCGTCGAGATCTCGAAACTCGAGAAAATAAGACGAACCGAAAAAGAAAAAATATATCGTTAGGGGAAAAGGTCGAGAATCGAAAGGGTTAATCTATGATTTGTCATCGGCCATTTGCGAATCGATTCATCGCTAAACGTTTTTCATTGTGAATCAGTATTGAAACTATGGCAGCAGATACGAGTTCGGGGTGGGGTGTTGTTAACTCGTTAGACCCCCTTGATATAATTAAAACGGGTAAACGACAACGGCTTTCGATGATCTCGATGTGCTGCGCGTGAGTCGAGAATAATTCGCGTAATTTGTTGGGGGGGGGTCGTGCGTGGTTTGCGCAACACGTTTCGCGCGAAATATGGTGCGGTCGTTAACGTGTTAACCATAACCGCAACAATGTTAATTCTCATAATTCACAGCGCGCACCGTCGGCCAGAGGTCGCCAACGTTTTATCGACGATCCGACGATCGTGCACACACTCGCAAATGTTCGAATAATCGTTTCGATACTTAGTTAAAATCGGGCATTATTATTATTTTTTTTTTGCATGTGTGAAAACTCTGTTTTGACTGTGTAAATGTATTTATTGAGTTATATGTACACAAACACAATTAAGCAACGAAAGTATGAAAATTAATTTTAATAAGACTAATATGATGTTTAATGAATATTGCACGCAAAACGTAGTAGTAGTAGATAGTCATATTGTAAAGATGGTGGATAGTTATTTATACCTAGGACAATTGTTTTTTTTTTATTTAAAAAAACTTTTTATTGTTCTTATACTATGTTCACAATACATCTTAAATCTATTTTAATAGCTACTGGTCTAGTGACCATTATCTATTTTACACATTGTTCATTTTGTTAGTATTTATAAGGATTCTTTTATTTTAATGTTAGTGTTTAAAGCATAATAGGAGAAAGAGCTCAAAAACCTATTTACAATTCTTATCAAATGTTTATAATATATTTTACATAATTAAATACTTTTTAGAGTCGGCAATCTAAAGAAAATTATGTTTAGGTAATTTGTGTTTATATCTAAAGGGTAAAGCCATCTTGCTATAATCACCGAGACCTTTCACTAATTTGTTAGTGTGGTTATTGGTAATTCTATCATAGAATCTACTGGTTAATCTGTTAGTGACATCTACGACTAATGGGATATTATACTGGGAATGTAGTCTTTTTAGGTTAGTATATATGGGCGTGTTATAAATGATTTTTAAGAGGACAATTGGTGAATACGACTGGATGTAAGGAAGAATAAATAAAACGAATAATGAACATAGTTTTTAAATCCAACATCCCGCAATGCTTAAAAAAGAAGGCATACATACGACCAATGCGTACTGCCAGTTATGACGCATGGATGTGAAACCGGGATGCTGAATTCAAGAATGTTACGTAAGATCCAGTGCACACAGAGAAGCGTGGAAATATGTATGTTTGGTATAATAAGAAGAGATCGTAAGAGGAATACATGAGTGAGAAGCGTGAGCAAAGTGGCAGATATAGCAGAATGTGTTGAAAACGTGGCTGGATGAAGAATGGATGGCATGAATTAATAAGAACGTGTTAAGTAGATGCAGATTGCTCAAGACAGACAAGAATGGAAGAAGATTGGAAAGGCCTTCATCCAGCAGTGGATGATGTACGACTGAAAATGATGATGATATGTACATACATACATAAAACAAGAATATGAGTCAAAAATCATATCTCAGCTAGCTCAATGTACTCGGTGTTGGTTATAGCATTAATCTCTCGAACGAAGGTTCAGGGATCGACTCCACATGTCGAATGATTTTCTTGACGGTTTTATCATCCTTAATTATCGTTATTGGTAAGATTTAAACATCATTTAATCCAAATTGGCCATCTCTTGCTAGAATTTGCCAATTTATATAACTTAGTTGTAAGACGGTTATATATATAAAAATTGACACTACCCAAAAAATACCTTTCTGCCTACTATGTATATAGTCCGTTCCTTCGATGCAGAAAGTAATAGGAAACTACTGAAGACGGCTAAATGTTTGTCAAATAGTGAAGAGACAACGCTTTATCGAGTACACTACCTTCGGAACTAGAATCATATCCAATACATCTACATACATACATATGTATATTGTACATTCTTCCTACGTATCAATTCATCTCCCATAAATAATGCAACAAGAATCCACCATAGAACATACTTCCTCAAATATTTGACAAACTATAAAACGTTGTCAAAATATGAAACGGCCATTGTAAACGACTAATTTGACCTTGTTCGGCTATTTATTTTGGCGATCTTTTTTCTGACCACTAAGCAAAGACGGTGAATAGTGATATGTTGAACTCTATACATTAATTTACCTAAATTAGTTTAATAAATTATTAGCGTACCTATATTATCTTGATTCTCTGATACGTTGTACAATGTCTCGTACGTACACTATTAAGTGCTGTATCGTCTGAACAACAGTGAAACCACAGTGAGAGGTATTGAGTGAGTTAATTGACACTATTGACAGCTTAGAGCTTCACTTGAGGACTTGACTATAAAGTTTAGTGTTATTAGATAGTATGACACTAATCACAAATGATATCGTGTATTCTAATGTTAAAAAATGTGTAGCATTTATATTCGATTTCGCATCTAATGAGACAGAGCAGTATAATCGAACGAGATGAAACAGTCGTAATTTATTGTTAGACAATGCAATAGTTATCGGAAAACGCTCTATCGCTCCGTACGCGTCCCTGGAAAACTTGTGTGAAACTCATTTGAAAGATCCACAATTTTTCCTTTGGGGATTAAACGTGCCAATAAATCAGGCTCAATCAGGAATCGATCCTCAACCCAACAGATGTAAAATGTACTTAAAGAGCGGAAAGAAAACCTTACTCACAATCACAAGTTGTTGAAAGGAAACCTAATGTACAATACATATGTTCATTTTTAAAATGTCACTTCAAACACACAAACACAGAGATTATTTTGCGTCATTTATGTAAATATTCAAAGCGTATGCGTCGCAGCATTCGAGACATTTCAAAACAAAAAAGGATAACATTTCCAAATTCAAATGTCAACTGGTATTGCTTTTCAAAAAGCCCACGTACTTTCAAAGGTTACCCAGCCCTGCATTCGCGTTATTCTTCCAGGTGTGCGAAATATTTTTATCGCATATTAAAATATACGACGCCATTAATAACGACCGCAATGAAATGCATGCACTAACATTAATCTTTGCTTATTAAGAAAAATACCTAGCAATTTTACCTTCCGGTGAATGGGATTTTCTTTTTATGAATTCAAGCTGATCAAACAGTCACTGTTTGTTAACATTTGTACCTCGACGATGCTTTGTTTGCACAATTTCGATCGAATGAACCCAGCTATAGCACAATGAACAAACAATATTGATACAATATCAATACGATGATGGAAATCATCATCAACGTGTTATTTAAACGAAATTATTTGAGCTAGCTTGTACCAAGCTGTACGAGTAGTATATCTACACATTAATTTAGTGTAATTAAGCAGTATAATAATTTATTTATCAAGTGACATACAGCTCATAAAGTACAATATAAAATAAAATAGATTCCACATAATACAATACAGCCAAAATAGTTACAAACAATGAACAAATCATAGCAAGAAAGGAACTTTAGGAATTAGGTCTGGAAAGGAACTTGAGTAAAGAAAATCTGAAGGAAGGCAAAGAATATCGAAAAGGATCAATATGGGCAGGAATTTCGTTGAATGACGAGCAGAATCTATAAATGAAGGAGTTTTGTGAATAATTAGTAGAACGAAGATTCAAATGAATCAATGGAGGATTTCTAACAGATCTAGGGGAACAATGGAGAAGGATCCTACTTAGCAAGTAAGGGCTATCTGATAAATTATTTAATAGCTTAAATACAAAGCAGAGATCTGAGGCTGTCCTCCTAGACCACAGAGGGACATAATCATAGGAATTGGAAGAAGAAGAGGAATGATGAAACCTGGAAATGGAGTACGCATGGAACTTCTTATTAATTTTTTCCAGTTTAGTAATGGAATCTTGGTAAAACGGGTTCCATATAGTACTAGCAAATTCCAGGTGACTTCTCACAAATGCATTGTATAGCAGAGACACAGTATCAAAGGACTTAAAGGGTTTAGATATTATGAATCATTATGAATCCTAAGCTCCTATAAGCTTTATTGACAATTATAAGCTATCTAATAAAACACCTGGTTCTCTTACACAATCAACTTTCAATACTCGTGTCTGTCCAATAAAGAAGACAAACAATAAAATAGTTTTTGTTGAAAAAACTCTATATGATTCAGCATTAGATAAAAATTTAATTGATAGAAAATACTTTTTAATATTAATTTCTTTGCATTCGCTGCAAAATTCGCCGATATCGTTTTGGAAGCGATTAAATACCAGCGTCCCAAAATCCCCGCAAGGATTAAATTCATCCGCACGGATCGGGCTGTATTTTGTCGGAAAATTATGGGAGAAAATAAATTTTCCTTCGTGTGTTCCCAATAAAAATAGCCTCTTCCGTTTAATATGGGAGAGGAAGAGACGGTCGACGAGGTAGGGAAAGGAAAAAAGGCAACCCTTGAAATAATCTCCTTGGTGGTTATCGGATTGGAGCTCTTTCAATTACTCATTGGCCCTTTTTTCACCGTGGACGAAATCATAATGGCTTTTAAAATTGATGGAGGGGGAGAGGACAGGGTCAGACTATTAGGAATATTCTGGGAAAAGGGCGAGCAATGAAATTCCAATAAAGCGCAAAAATCGATGGTGAAATTCAACGTATGATTGACGAATGACCTTTCAATCGGCAATTAATTACGACACAAAACCTTCAAAGAACTTCCTTTCGACCGCCATCTTTGAATGATCTTCACCTAAAAGCCAATCATTTCATAAGACATGAAAAAAATGTAATGGAAATCGGCTTACTTTTGAATCAACTTTCGCTTACATACACACTGATCGATCAAATGAACATATTTTACACACTTTATATGTACGTACAATCTTTACAATAACCGATCGAGAACGACATACATATATTGGCTGCATTAGACTTTTGAACAGAGTATCGCAGCGTTGCAACGCGTTCGTGCGATATCGGAAGCCAATAAAAGCGATAAATTCAAAACGCGATCTTGGTTAAAATTGCCCGGCAATTTACCAACGCCGATAAACAACCAGGAAATTTACCAACCGATCTATATTTTATATACAATGTATATACTGTGTATGTGTATGTTTGTACGTGCAAATAATATGCGAGATGAGCTGATTGTTATGCTGCAGCGCGACCACGTTAACAATTTACACTCCTAGGGGAATAAGCCTAGTGAAAACGTATATATGAATAAGCGCAACCACCTTAATAGCGAGCCAGCAACGTGATTATTACATCCCATAAACAGAAAACCCTGGTTTTTCCGTGAAAAACGATATCATTGTATACGTGAGAGCATTATCCGTTTCGTTTCGCAGCTCTATCTATATATTCGCAACGTGCAAAACGCGCTCCACTGTCTTCATACGTGTTTTAAATTAGCTTCAACCTAATGGTTAAATTCAAAAATTGTCAATACATATGCCAACTTTGACTTTGACAAAATAAAACTTCATATCAATGAAGATTTTAAACCGCGCGCCTACAAAAACCGAATTCACTTAACTACATATGTATATATATGTATATGTATGTACATACATATGTATGTAAGTTTGAATGTGCTGTACGCACACTTTTAGCTAAAATTCGATTCAATGCAATTAAAGTTTCGCCAGAGCGTCTGTTTGTATTTCAAACGATGAGTTGTTTGCTCAGGAATCCTTTGTCCATCTGTCTGTGTATATATTTATATATTTGTACATGTTTATTGTGGTTAATTTAATTTTGATCGATTTCGCAAGTAAACGCAGACGCGTTCCAGACAAGTCTCGAAGTGTTTTCGACGCTTAATATTATCATTACAAAATAAATCACTCGATGTTAACAGGAACTTTGCATGTAAATATTGACTGGTGAGAGTCCAGTGGGTGCAAGTTGAACCTCTTGAAATTCACAGCGACTCTACATATAAGCGATAAGTATACGGTCTCGAGAAAACTTTTAGGTGAGATTGCACAAATGGCCGTACAAAATAGTAGTACCGAAGCCGTTTTATTACCGCAGAGGCGATGGTAGTTTGTACTGATAAGACCGTGTTCGCACTTGACCATAAATAAAACTCAAACGGGTCGGACTAGAGAAATTATTTCCTAGCAGGCAAGATAATGGATGATAATTCCGGTGGATGAGGAAAGGCACCGAGGAGTAGGGGGAGGACGAAGAATGCGATAGCTCTCCTCCTTTAAGTGGTGGAAAATAAAAATTGTAGAAAGTGTACGAAAACGAAGAGAAGAAAGCGGGCGAGGTGAAAGGAACCATTTTCACTGGGCGAGCCAGTTGACTTAGTGCATATCAGCGAGCTTCGTATAATGGATGTGAAGAGCGGCCAAAGCCGGGGAAGACGAGTTTCCATCGAGGAAAAATTCCTACTGGTTAGTTTGTCGAAACTGGCAAGTCATCCCAGCACGAAGTAACTCTTTGAATTGATGATAAAAATGCTACACAGTGTGGCGTAGTGGCTTCTAAAGAAGAGATACCCTTCAAAATTTATCGTTTATCACACCACATACTATGTATGTACATATGTATGTATATAATACTTGTATTTTTCAACCCAACTAATCTAACTCAATAGACATTCGATAATTACAAACTTTTAATTCAACGAGGAACTAAGACTAAAAAAATTCGGGTGTGGCCAACCCATGACTTTATCCATATATTTGAGGAATACAAAGAGTAACGAAATAATTTTTTTAAGTACGTAAGTAAATAAAACGCATACACCACCACCACACCAATCAAAATACATACATACATACATACATATCATGAAATTACTGTGTTGAGTGCGCGCACGTATATAAAATACGATTTTCGGCATATATTCAAATAAGAAAAACTACCACTTCCGGTCGGCGGATTTTAATCAAAACCTTATCAACTCTTAAATTTTATATGATAATTATATATAAAAATTTTCGACTTGATCAATAGGGCAGTTTCTGAAATATTCTGTGGTAAACTTTTCGACAAAAAAAAACCCTACTTCCGGTTGACTGATTTTAATGATTTATTTTTTCGTAACTAGCAATTTTATTCAGAAGTACAACATTATAATATTGTGACGATAGTACATATTTAAAAGGCCGAAAAAAATAAAAAACAAAAAATCGTTCAAGAGTAAACTGCCATTTCCGGTAGTCAGATGTTGACCAAAATCACAGTATCTCTTAAGGCTAACGTGAAAACTATAGATATGAAATTTAGACGAAATCGCCGATGCAGTTTCGGAAATATTTTGCGGTAAACTTTTCGACAAAAAAAAAAACCTACTTCCGGTTGACTAATTTTAATAATTTTTTTTTTTTTAAATAGCAATTTCTATGAGAATTACAATATTACAATATGGTGACGATACTACATATTTAAAAGGCCGAAAAAAATAAAAAAAAAAAAAAATCGTTCAAGAGTAAACTGCCACTTCTGTCAGACGGATTTTGACCAAAATCACAGTATCTTTAAGGCTAACGTGAAAACTATAGATATGAAATTTCAACTCGATCGATGGGGCAGATTCGGAAATATTCTGCGGTAAAAGAATTTTAGAATTTTCTACAAGAAAAAAACCCTACTTCCGGTTTACTGATGTTGACCAAATTCGTTATGGCTCTTACATCTTACGTGGAAATAATAGATATGAAATTTCAGCTTGATAGACTTGACAGTTTCGGAGAAAACACGCATACAGACACACACACACATAAGTACACAGACATACAGACATACAGACATTTTTTAGAAATCATGAAAACGTGATCAGGGGATGATACCTGATACAAATCAGTCAAAATCTCGAGGTCGAATTTTCGCACGATCACAATACTTTATCCGATTAGGATAAAGTAATAATGGAATGGTTAACATTTCCGTAGGTTCACTTCGTTCTAAGTAATTCAAATACCTGTATCCATATATTGCTTAATAGTATAGCTACACATATCTTTAGCTTGGTTTTAAAATAATTATCATAAACTTAAATGAACGTGGTTAAATGAATATTCTTCCCTATAGTATGTATAATGCACGTAAGTGGATAATTTTCTGAGTACTTTTAAGCTTAACTTTTGCGCAATTTTCGCAATGGAAATATAATAGAGAATCTAACTGGTTAATGAAACTTTGTGAGTCAAAGTGCAGCGTTCCAATTAAATAGGCGTTTCTTATTAGAGCAGTTTGCAATTTAGACGGGCAACTTTATGTCGAAATTGTCTTTCTGCACTACATTGCCAAACAAAATAATTAATGCCATTCGATGTTCCTCCTCGTAAGTTCATCGAGACGAGTTGCTTGCGAACTTTGAATAGATTCCTTGGGTCAACGGTGAAGTTCGGCGCAATCTGAAAACAGTTCAACGGGAAAACATCCCCTTCGGAAAAGCGATCCGGCTTATCGACTCCCACTAAAATTGGCTTATTATTGAGGATATTCGGAAAGTTCTGCCATTATTGCACAGCGGCGATACGGAAGTATCGGAAAATTTAGTGCAACCGTCGAGTGAATGCAAACCGCAAATTTATACACAAAGTGTTATTTTTGATGACGGCTGTGTGTATTTTTATTTTACGAGCGATCAAAGGTTTTCGCTTGAATTTATAGCCTGGATTAATTGACTGAGCACTCGACAACGGTCTACAGCACAATTTTTATTCGAAAAGGTAGGGGCTGGGATCAAATTTGTATTTTAAACGGCAACCGAAAAAAAATACAATAACGACCACCCCTCCACCCGTTAAAATTCTCGTCGTATTTAATCCGGCGAAGTATGAAATTTTCCCCGCGGGAATACACAACCACCTTTTGTTTAGAACGACTGAACGGTGGAGAGGGGATTTTAGACCCTCAGATATGTAAATTGAAAGCGTTTATCGCCGTGGAAATCGGCGCGATATCAATCCATTCGAAAAATTAAAAACGAGATTATTTTCCCCTAGCGTCGGCATTTCCGGAAAATCGACGCCCCAGAGAAAGTGAAGGGGTAGGGGGGTTTTGGCGTGGCAATAAAAGAAAAACCTTCACCTTTTTACTGGCGATTTATTCAAATTTGCACCGGCGAAATTTCTAAGGCGCCATTAGGACGAGAGGTAGAGAGATGGTTGTTTATCAAAACACCGTGGGGCGCCTTTTTGCCTCTTTACGATCTCCCCAACGTGCCGTAGTCCAGAATCCATCTTCGGGACTCTTGACGCCTTCTGGGGTATTCTGTCCCTCCCCTAGCAGCACCTACGTAAATACTTTCGAGGACGTAAATCGTGTTTAGGTTGAATCGGTCGACAGCCGTGCTTACAACGTACTAAATCGTGACTTAGTGGCATTTCGAGCAACAGGGACTGCCGAAATATTGAAAGATGTTCGTACTTTATAAAACTTGAGCGTGCAAGCTCGAACACGCTGTGCTGAATACCATTCGGGTATTTGTATTGATTTGTAGCGCGCTGGATTAAGGTTAGTTCCCAATTAGTGGCAATTAGAAGCAAAATGACTCTACCCGCTTCCGATTCTAGCTCATAACTCTAATGTAAATCCTGCAGGATTGTTTTGCAGTATTAACTAGATGTACGTTCACTGGTGTTACATGCAAAGTCAGACAAAACCAAACTAATTAAAATTGAACAGTAGTATATAAAAAAGACATATTAGACTAAAGGCTTTCATACTAATGAATTGCCACTATATTTAATTTATGCATCATATGTATAAATTAAATACATTCTAATATAATTGATTGTAGAAGAAAAATTTGAAACAAAAACAGCCACTATGAAAATTACATTCAATAAAAAGAGTATTACATATATGAGTCGCCTAGTTCCAAATCCCGATAAGTCCACAATATATAAAAAACGAGGATAAAATATTTTCTGGTTCTAAGAATGTTTTCAAACGATGCCTTATACTTGAATTATTCCAAATACCGCCAAGTGCTCCGTAAAAAAATATTGAAAATCAGTGTTAGTTCCAAAAACTGACAATTGCACTACGATAAAACCTGATAAAAGCCATATTCAGAAACAAACAACGATAAGTCCATATTTCTAATCTCAATATTTTGTTTAAACGCCATCAAGCAAATAAGTCTGTAGCAGAAAAACCACGTTTGCGAACAAGTGAGTTTTATGGACTTATCGGGATTTGGAACTAGGCGACTCATACATATGTATGTATAACTTAGGCACTACAAATTTGTATCACATGGTAATGTACGGTAAACAACTATAGAGTACTTAGTGCGCATTACATACGAATTTCTCTGGAATATTAAAACATTCATTATAAAACCATATTAAATTCAAGCTGAATTTAAAAATGTTACGTAAGATCCATTGCACACAGAGAAGCATGGAAAGGTGTATGCTTGGTATAACAAGAAGAGATCGTAAGAGGAACACGTAGGTAAGAAGCATAACCAAAGTGGCAGATATTGCGTGTGAACGTGTGAAAAAGTTGAAGTGGGAATGGGCTGGACACATAGCGAGAAGAATGGATGATAGATAGACGCGAGAAATACTGTAATGGTACCCGAGAGGATGTGAAAGAAAGCAAGATAGACCGAGTGGACGATGGGCTGATGAATTGAGAAAAATGTGTGGAGCCAAGTGGATGTATGTATGTACATAGATTGCTCAAGACAGTTGGAATGGGAGAGGATTGGAGAGGTCTTCATCCAGTAGTGGACGGTGAACGGCTGAAAATAATAATTCAATTCAAATTCTATTAAATTACTTAGTATATCAAAGCACTCTCCCCTCTATGCATTTTTTGATTTGTTTGAGAGCATATATTGATTTTTGGCTTCGATACATCGATAGGTTAATGCACAGATATTGTATGTCCAGTTTTTACCAAAATTGAGTTATCATATACAAAACGTCCATCTGCATCAAACCTTCATATTTAAAAAGTATTGTATATCCAAATAGTATATTTGAGAAGATATTGCCTTATTCAAATACATAATATGTCCATTTCGTCCATATTTTTCATGCAAAAAAGATGTAAATACATACATATGTATGTATGTTACTTACAATATTTTAACACAAAACTGGACATACAATATCTGTACACTAACCCATAGATATGTAGAAATTATAAATACGCAAACGGTTCAACATCGATGGGAAGCTTTTAAGTTCGACATATGTGTGCATGTGCAAAGTACAGTGTGTTTAAGCAATTTTGTACAAGTGTGTAGCGTTCGCTAGTCGGATTTAATCTGTTCGGAGTGAATTGTGTCCCATAGGCCAGCCCGTTCGTTCAGCATGCACTTTCAGCGGCGGGTGCGCTAAGTCCACAGCTTTTCCGCGATTCATTGCAGTTTGGCTTAGGAAAATAAATAATGCCACGGAGCCTTTCTGCATGCGATCCTATCGTAACTTCGCCTCGCAATGCTAAGCTAAGCACCATCCCTCCCCTTCCCCCCTCGCCCACCAGTTCTGGGTAATCGAAGCCACCCACTTCCCCCCCACATTGGTTTTATTTGCTGAAACCGCATACTTTTAACTTATTCCAGTCTGTATTTATCCCGTGACGTAAATGGAACCGCATCTACATACTACCCTGTTTGGAGATTGAATTTCAATAATAAATACACAAAAAAAAAAACGTCAAAAGCATACGAGCGTGTGCGTGCGACGTTTGTGAAATATTATTTGAAATGAATATTTCAATATTATGTTGAACGTATGTGTTAGCAATACAATAAATATGCAACCTCTGGTTCTGATTGTGTAAGATTATACATTTATTTTAAGTACATATATGTAGGTTTCGTGGAATTCGTGTCACTTTTCACGCGTAAAGAATTTCACCTAAAAAGAAACGAAGCTTTTAAATTGTATTTTTAAGCGACATTACTATTTTTCGTTTTGCTAAAAATATACTTATGATTGATATTCAACAATGTCATTTTCTTTTACATGGCATTAATTCAATGATATGATTGATCGGGTTCGAATAAATTTCTATAAAGAGTGGCACTTAACTGACATATAATATGGATTTGTTGATTTTGTTTTTGCTTTTGAATTTTTAACGATTAAAACGGATCTATTTCTGTATTATTATGATGATAAAATAGTGAGTGTGACAAGCATGTTATTTTTATTCTGAAAAAATATTGTTCATGAACAAATTCTAAAGGGAATTTCATAAGCGTTTCCCAAGAATAATTATGAAAAATTTGTTTACTCGTCTTTAATAAATTTCCAGCGAATGAAAATTCTTAAAGCTTCAACGTTGAAATTTCCTCTCGTTATGAGAGTGAAGGGAAAAAAGCGGCAAAGTAACGTTGAGGGGGGGGGATACTATGTACTGTGTATAACAAGAAGATTGAACAGATAAAAAAAATCGACACTGAAACGGCGCCGACGAAATCTCGAAGGGTCAGTATAAATTGAGATAGCCGTTAAGGAGTGGAAAGGGCAGAGAGAGAAGGGAATACGAAAAAGAAGAGGCCGTGAAAGCATTTTCATGTTGTTGCCGTTGCTGCGTATTTCCGCGGAAAAGTTTGAGGAGCTTTTCCGCAGAAGAAAGCGAAAATGTAACGACGAGAGTTCCGCAGGAAACGAGTGCCAATTAATAATATCGTTACGAATCTTTCGACATGCACAATAGCGACAACTTTTTTTTTTTACACACAGATAACGACGCTCGAAATGTAAAAGCTGAAATAAATTATTCAAAACGGTATCGACAGAAGCAGCAACGTACTCGATTCGAGCATTGAAAATAATTTAAATATTTACCCTGTCTAGCAAATACAATATCAAAGACAATTCGACAAATATTCAAGTGGCAATTATGACTGTCGTAATAATAAATCTCACGCACAGTATGCGCTACGTAAATATAATCGGATATAAACTTATATACCTATATACAGAGTGAATACAATAAAATGTTCAAATGACTAATTAAGCCTGAGATGCTTGTTTTTCAACTGTTCAAAAACAATAGATCAATATACAGCGAGTTTGACAGTGTGATACATACAAAACATTTCACATCATTTCACTTGTCACGTATAGAATAACGGTTATTGACATTTTGAGCGAGCCGGTTACTATAAATGGATTTTATGTCGGAATGAACATGGAATTTGGAATGAGGGAAATCGATTATAGTGTCGTAGAAGAATACACACGGTACCAGTGAATAAATGCGACACTCTTAATAAAAGCTCAGTGCAATAAAACTAGAAAGATTGATGGTCTTGTGCACTGAGACGGATTTGCACCGTGCACTTGTGGCATTTTCATACACGAGAGACGGCAATGTAACTGTGGTATTACTCAAAGCAGATGGGCAAAAGAAACAATACGTGTCTCGTGGCTGTATATTATAAAGTGGTACTCGTTTGCTGTCGTTTCCTTTTTCAGCATTTCAGACGGCAACGTAAGGGAGTAAATCTGTCTGTGACGTTCGTTCTTCTCGCTGAACCGCAATATGCAACTGGTACATCTTGGAAAACGTGGTGAATTATTTATTCTACATGTCACACTGCTACGATGAATGATAAGCAAATACATTTTGTTGTGTGGAAAATTATTTTAGATATTTCCACAAGCGATATCGGAATTAACTAGTTATTTCTTCACATCACTCATTATCGTGGGCGATGTGTTAAGCTCCATATGGAATCGCTCTACTGAAAACAGTGGTAAAATTTGAACGCATTAAATAAATACGAGCTGATCGCAACGAGCATTTCTCATTTCGGAAACACATGCTCGTTGACCTGAATTTGGAGTCGAAAGCCTGCAGTGAATTTTAATGTTCGTCTTCATTACATTTTGTAAATGTGGTTGATTTCAACTGACAAATAAATGTGTTTAAATCCAATTCGTGTTACTGTATTTAGAACTAAGTACATCTGTGGAGCGATAGCATCATTATTTTCGTTCAGTTTAGAATTGTTCTGAAAGAATTGAATGTTTCCACGTACGTTACTGAGCGTAATAATTTGTAAACATATTTATCCGGTAACTATAATCGTGCTTTTCGGCGTAATGAGATGTAATTTTCAGTCGACGACCGCAAACAAAGGAGGTGAAACAATATTCGTGGAAATTATCGACATGTGGCACGGCCTAATAATAATCGTGAACAGCTGAATAATTGGAGAGAGAGAAAATTTCGAGAGGGAAACCGACAAGAAAACCACCCCTCGCTTATAACGACCGTTAATGAATCCGAGTTTCGAATTTAACGGATCAAAAATTAATTAATTACGAAGCGAAAACTAATGTGGCGCACAGGTATCCTGGATATAGAGTCATGTATTGTTTTTGATTAAACATCATTCAGTCTCTTCGCACGTTGATAGTTTCAAAAAGGCGCCAAAATTATCTATCAACGTAACCATGAAGATTTTGATCATTTTTACAGTTGGGAACAAAATTTAAACGTCAAATGACGCATTCATAATAAATAGTATTTGTTTTGTTTGTATTGTTTTATAAAGTGGATTTCTTTAATATAGATACAAAAACCCGGTTTTGTGCGAGAAATACTTTCCGTAATATGTGAATGTTATGTATTGTTTATGTGAAAAGAGATTTCCTCGGGGACTTCTTTATCTCTTCAATGGCTAATGGCGGTCACTCAAGGTTTCTTTTACTTTTTTTTTTCACCATAAAAGGCAAAGCTCTTCGGTGTATAATATTTTAGCCAAAAATCTCTTTCCGTGCATTTTCATCGTCAGTTAGAATCGATCAATTACGTTATTGCCAATTTTTTTGGCTCAGTTTTACACAGTGCGTAATTCCATAATAGGACAATGCTCGATGCAAGCAATTGATTCAGCGTTTCTTGGCCAAGTATTTGAAAAATTGGCATCGCTTTCAAATTGGTTCACAGTTCGAGAAAACAATAAAGTCGCGCTACTCTTGCCAATATCGGCTTCGGCCATAAAATTGTAATTGAAAGCGAACCGTTCAACCGGAAAATTTATGTGCACCGCCCCTTTCAATAATACAAATGTTTTTAAAACTATATTTTTATTTATTTTCACTCTCTGAAATAGAGAATGTACATATGTATGTATTTGCATGTATAGCTATGTACATATATGTATGTATACGTATACACGTACATACATCGTTTTATTATTACATTATCCCGTTTATTATTTGCTAAGAAGGAAGCGGATCAAATTGACTTATAATATAAACAAAAGTCCAATGAACGACAACAATCATAAACGTGATATTTTTTGATACAATATTAAAATGAAAGCTTCAAAGACAACGTCGTTTCGTCAACAATTCATCAGCTTTTCGTAAATGATCCTATTCAAATTCATGAATAATGTAATTGTAATCTACTACTTTATATCTATTATAAAACTTTCACTCATCACATCCGAAGCAATTAAGTGTATACCGTGAATAATCAAAAGTATTATCGCGAAATACGCTTTATCTTATTGTGTACTAGAAATATTTTCAAATTAAAATCGGCAAATCGTTAATTATTCCATTTTGATTACTTTTACATATAGAAAGAAGTAATTTGTTCGATTTTTTTATTAAAACGTTTGAATCGTCTGTAGCGCCCGTTTTGTATTGAAAAAACGTTAGCAAAAAATCGTACGAGTTTATTTCGTATGCGAATGAATGTGCAAAGAGTTTTTTTTTTTTTTTATTCGCAAAATGAAAAAGTACAACGGATTAACTTTTGACGTTTCGCTAGATTGGAAAAAGCGCGGCAAAATGATAAGCTTTTGTCCGTAAAATAATAATGAGAATCTGTTCAATACGCGCCCCATACAGTGAGCGAGCGATGTATACCAGGCATTTATTTCAATTTTTTTTTTTTTTGCATGTTTCGATACAATTTTTTCACAGACACACTTTACAGCACACACTGAAACGTTTCAACATAAACAATAATAAAAATCTAATCATAAGAGTAGCGTATTCAAATTTTGATGTATCAAAACCAAACTAAAATTGACGGTTATCTGTTTTTTTTTTTTTTTTTTGTTAAATACGCTTTTTAATTTGATTTTCAGGATTTTAATAATAAATACAATATCCTTGGGATATGCACGTACGTCTGTAAAGGATTACTGCGAGATCAAGTAGGATTTTGTTTATCCTTCGGAGTGTGTGCGTAACGCGTAACGTTATTAGCGCGGCGTTAGCGGAAAACTTGACCCAGGCTTACCGAAGGCCGATCGTGAAAAACGGCGGAAATGAGAAAAGTTTCCACAAAGGGTGGGTATTTTAGGGGTTGCAATGGGTGGTAGTTGTATATCGGGACACAACTTGTATAGAAACAATCGCCGCAGTCCACAAATTTGACCCTTCATTAGGCTGCGGCCCTTTATCGTCGCGCACGCAACGTCTCCAACGCCCTTTATGCCTTTCTCGTGTCTCGCAGCCTAATTGTAAGGCACGATATCGACACAATATATACCGAAATGTCGATATCGATAATGCCCCAATCCAAATATTACATAAAAGGAAGCACGTTCAATGATATTAGCGAAATTCCTACGAACAAAGTGAACGTATACTCGTATTAGTCGTATTTACGCTATGTATTCTCGGTGGCAGTGTCTACTTGCACTAATATAACTCTCATATTTCAAATTAGGAGCATTAAAGTTTCAATGCGAAGCGAACGTTTAGCTTTCCCGCATGTCTCGTGGGAAAAGCGCATTTAGTGTTCCAACCACTATCCAGACCCACTCTCAATTATTACCCGGATCCCGTTGTAGTCCGATTATACGGAAAATGGCTGCAGCCGGAAGTTGATATTCGGAAAAATTGTCAAAATGTCTCTTATCGACCATACAAATTGTACATTGACTATAACGTAAGCAAATAAAATTATACTACCAGCATTTTCCTCGAATGAGTGAGTATTAATACAGAATGTTTTGGAATTACATAATTGGTAGTTGTAAAGTTATGATCGATTTTCGTTGTTAATTTTACTTTATCTATAATAAAACTTTCCGCTTTTCACATTGTATCCGAAGCAAGTATGTAAATGTAAACTAAATATATTGGTACATAGTGTATTGCTTTAGAGTCTTTAGACAAACTGAGTTGAAGAGTTGATTTTATTACAAAACTGTTTTCAAATTTTGATATATTCATTGTTACGCTACGATTACTTTAGTTATGTAAATAAAAGTTTAAAATTACACTCTCTTTTGGATACGGCCAATGTTAAATTAATTTATAAATCTATGTACATATCCTTCAATTTAGTTAAAAATCCAGATAAATATTAAATAGAGGCAACAAGGCAATTTCGTATGAATAATTTGCATGAAAACTTTCAACATTTGCTCAGCTTTAAATTAAATTCCTAGATATTTACACTACAAAAATAATAAGTAGGTTTAAGAATTAATTTTAATAAAACTAAAATTATGTATGTTTAATGAATTTTGCACGCAAAACGTAGTCACGGTAAATAATCACATTGTGGAGATAATTGTAAGTTATTTATACCTAGGACAATCGGTGAGTATGACTGGATATAAAGAAGAGGAAATAAAACGAAGAATGAAACTAGGATGGAGCACTTTTGGAAGAATGAACATAGTTATAAAAAAGAAGGTAAACGACCAATTCGTACTGCCAGCTATGACGTATGGATATGAAACGTGGATGTTGAATTCAAGAAGGTTACGTAATATCCAGTACACACAGAGAAGCATGAAAAGATGTATGCATATAACAAGAAGAAATCGTAAGAGGAATACATGGGTAATAAGCAGGACCACATGGCGGAACGTGTGAAAAAATTGATGTGGCAATGGGCTAGACCAGTGGTCGGGAACCTTTTTCAAGCTAAGAGCCAAATTAAGGATAATCTTGCAAAATTGGTAAGCTTGGGAGCCGCAACATTTTATTTTCGGATTATTGTATGTACATATGTACATATATTCAAAATTAAATTAAATATTGCTCTTTTAAGAAATGGATAGCTGTAAGAAATAAGTTATCTTCATGAAATTTTTTAATGTTCGACAGTTTATTACTAAAATTATTACAAACTTTAATTCTGAAAAACGATCTTATAGCTTTTTATAGTCATGAATTTATGGAATTCATTTAGGATTCTTTTTTGAATTGTGTGTCAGCGTCAGCTATCGCCCTTCGTCGATTTAGTCCTTTTTTTTTAAACATTACCTATAGTTAAAATAAATAGGAAATGAGGAAATAATTATTATATAGGTATATATAATAATTAATAATTATAATATAAATATTAAAGTAAAAAAAAAAATTTTTTCGAGTTGGGATTCGATACCGTGCTCGATATGTCTATAGGTGATCTCTATTAAAAAAGCGCTTTACGATATTTAAAATTCAGCGGGCGTTGATGTCCAACGGGCTTACACTAGTATATATATAATAGCCCTGTTCCGTCTGTCTGTCTGTGTGTGTGTGTGTGTGTGTGTCTGTCTGCTGATAACGCTCGCCGAGGTAAATAATTAAAAAATCAGAGCGTGGAACACGGTTGAGAACGCTTACGCAGTGAGCCAAACCAGATGATAATAGGCAGGCTTCAACGCGACTATTTAATATGAAAAATAGGCTCACGACTTTGCTAAATTGCCACGTTGTTGTATTATAACGCGCCATAGCACAGTGGTCCAGCCGCGCGAACTGACGTGCCAATGGAGTTGCACTCAATCTAAAAGATGTATTTACGAATATTTCTGTTCAGGATTTTTACTGAATTTAATTACAACCTAAATTACATACATAAAAGAATCTAAAAACAAATTTTTGTAAAAAAAAATCAAATAAAATACGTATCATATGTACATTATAATAAAATTTTAGGGGTGCATTGAAAAAGTATTTACAAGAAAGTGCTTATAATTTATAATTTTTGAATGGATTTATGCGGTACAGCTCTTAAGCTAGATATTAGAGGATCCGATGATACTAATAGCATTGATATTAAATCGCTATTAGTGAGTGATCGCGACATTTTTCGCGCGTGTCTCTCTGTAATATTTTGAAAATTTTTATTTCGCGATTCTTGCGCCCCCTCCGAAAGCAGTCCCATCGGCAACAGAAAGGACTCAATAATAGCTTTTCCATGGACTAAAAGTATATGTACTGTGACCGGCATGTAGTACCATGGATACAATTTTAGATATCATGGTCTCTTTCGTATATTTTTCAAACTTTTCCACATTTATTTGAGAGAAGCGAGATAAGGTTTGAAGTATTGCATAGAATCGACAAATTAATGCTTCATCCAGTCCTGTAATTTCAGCACTAATTTTATAATTTTTAAAAAATGTTGTTTGTATTGGCTTTGTCCTGAACTTCCGTCGCACCCCCACTTACAAATCAATTTGAATGAATCTCCACCTACATTTGTATGTCTCATTTACAATAGTGCTAAAAACTTCTTTTTTTAATTCAACCAATCGATGAATGGTATGGTTTAAAAGAAACTGTAACTTTATTTGCGCAAAATTTTCAGTTATTGTGATGGCATCCTGTGGTGGATAACATAGTTTTTTAGTGTCTAAAATATTATTGTAGCTCGGGTATATATTAAATTGTCTTTTACAGGCTTACGAACGCACCAACTGATAGGTATATTTGGCAAAATCCCCATCGAGGAAGAGAGCCAGAGCCTCTTCATTGCTGTAAGGGATTCGTTGAAGACTAACATTTTGTTTGGCTGTTCTGATGCATTTTATTCTTGTTCCTCGTTCAGGGGAACTCAGTGTTAGTTCCTTAATAATGGCGGCAGAATCTCTTTTCCCTTCAGCTCTTACACATTGCGATGCCGCAAAAGTAATTATGTCTGGGTCTAAAACCGTCTGTCCCCAACGGAAAGGTCAACAGACTATATTCGTTGGGGGGGGGGGTGGCCTCATGTGAGGGTCTTGGGGAGAAAGGGCGTGGAGGTGTTTCTCTTCAAGACGGCTTATATGTCTGGGTCATGTTCATTCAGTAAACTACTAACTTGTCGATATTTCGATCGCGTGCTTAAGTTCGCAAAAGTACTATTTTGTTTTTTTTCCTCTGTGGACAGAGATGTTACAGGGATGGATAGAGCCTTTGGAAATTTAAATATTTTGTCTAACCATTTAAAGTATTTTTTTTGAAAATTTTTATGATTTCCGCTGCTTTTCAAAAAAAAGTTCTTTATTCGACATAAAAATAGCCCAATTCTATTTTTCAAAATATGTGATTGACTTTGCTTATATGTATGTAAATCATAATAATCTTCTAGAAACTTAAAAATTATATATTCTGCTTTTTCGGATGTATTTTTCCGCCAAAGTTTGTATATTTCTCTTTGGGTGACTTCGCGTCGACTTGCTAAAATTAAAAAAAATAGCTACAAAACGATTGTCAATGATTAATATCTCTTTGGAAATATAATCTGCATAATATTGTCTTTCATCGCAAAAAGGATGGCGGATGTATATTTGTGTATATTTTTTAAAAATCTCGATGAATATTGAATTAAATTTTTTTTTATGAAAGTTTTTTATCAATGTTTTAAACACGAAAATTTTGAAGATTAAGAGATTTACCCAAATGTTTAAAAAATCATGCTAAAGTACGTACATTTAGCTTCCAATTCCATTTTTTCAATTGCAGCTGGCTTTCTTACTAACAATATTGTGGTCTAATCAATGCACACCTCAAAAGGTGATAAAAGTTACTGCACGTGCGAATGATCAAAACTCATTGTTAGCACTACTCTCACACTTATTCACGGCCATCCGAAACACTTAAAATGTCTAAATATAGAAGCTATGGATGTCTGAGGACTACATTCCATTGCAATATTATTGAAATTTTGAAATTCGCAAAGCTCACGTTGGCACATCAGATCGCTGAGCTGGACCACTGTGCATAGGTGGCGCATTGTTGCATAGATGTAACAACTATTAAATACACATATACCCACGCACACATCCGTTGATATTCAACGGGCTTACACTAGTACATACATACATACATAGATGGTGAACGGCTGAAAATTATAATGACTACCAAATACACAAACCATATCAATATATAATCGAAATGAATAATAATGACTGACTTGCATCGTAAACATTTGTTTTCAGATATACGCGAACTGACACATTACGATGAAAAAATAAATATCGAATGTTTTATATTAAAAATAATATTTTATATGTATGTATATATATATGTACTTATATAGAATAATGCAAGCGTGAAGAACATTCCACCTTTTTTCAATTACTCATATAAACTTTTAGGATCTTGTCATGTGCTACAGTGTAGGGACTCCCCGCAAGAACGGTCAGCTCGGGATTATCATATCGAAGACGTCAAAAAAACCAAATGGAGCCAAAAGAGAGGCGGGGGGGAAAGTACGGCAGAGGGACATGTACGAAAAAAGATATAATTTTATGATGGGGGTCATAAATGAAGATGTCCCGCTCGCGACGCGCCATAAAAGGTTCGGCGCACCCAGTCCAAGCGAGACTTCTTATCTTGAAAGCGAGTGCCGGTCGTAAAGAGGAACTTCCCAGTCGAAATATATAGTGCTGAGCTAAGGGCGGCGTGTTAGCCCTTTCATTTCGATTACGAAAATAAATATAAAAAAAAAAACTTACACGGAAGAACATTGATTTTTTTTCAAGCGCATAAATTTGCATATATGTATGTACATCGCGTGTAACAAGCGTCACGCACATTTTATCGACAGGTTGTTTTCGATAACATACGCGTGGCGTTACACATATGGTACGTATGGTACTGAAATAATACGAAACGTGTGACTCAGCGTTCGGCGCCGCCTATTTCGCAGTTCGAATTATGTAACTGTCGGTTCCGAAAAAAGGTGAAATAAAAACATGCGGAAAAAAAAATCAGAAACAATACAAATCGATTTATCAATCCCGCCCCTTTTTTGCACGGTTGAAATGAAAAAAAATAATAACAAAAAAAAAATACGTATATAAAGAGAGTGCGAGATGGAGGTGAACGTGTTAAAAATAAATAAGCCCGCGCGCGTGTACTCGTTCACATACAGATACGTCGCGGGCACACACTCGTGCGAATAACGTGGAAACTGAGGGAAAAAAAATGCGAATGCTCGAAGATAATCCTAATTGGATCGTATAAATCCATATAGAATATAATGCGTATCTTAATGGAATACACGGGATATATCCGACGATCTCTGATATTAACGAATCTTGCGCGCGTACGTGAGCACGTACAAAGTTGCTACAAATAAATTAAAAATAAAAAATTTAAAAAAAAATGCACCATAATCGTCAACGTGTGACTCTGTCCGCGTTTAATTCCATTTTCAGAACTTGTATGTGAGATTCAACCGCTGAATTACACATTGAATAGGATTTATGTCAAATTTATTAAAATGTTTAATACTAGACTACTTCCAGTGTTGCTTATAAGTGCTTATTAACAAGATTATGTAACGTAAGTTTAAGAACTAAAATTATGTTTAATGAATTTTGCTAATAAAACTAGTACGTTGCGCTATTACGAGAATGAACATAGTTTTTAAATCCAACATCCCGCTATGCTTAAAAAATAAGGCATACGACCAATGCGTATTGCAAGCTATGACGTATGGATGTGAAACGTGGATGCTGAATTTAAGAATGTTGCATAAGATCCAGTGCACACATAGAAGCATGGAAAGATGTATGCTTGGTATAACAAGAAAAGATCGTAAGAGGAATACATGAGTAAGAAGCATGGCCAAAGTGGCACATTTAGCGGAACGTGTGAAAAAGTTAAAGTGGACACAGCGAGAAGATTGGAATGGTATCCGAGAGGATGTGAAAGAAAGCAAGGTGGACCGAGTGATAAATTGAGAATAATTTGTGGAGTAAAGTGGATTCAGACAGACGGATAGCTAAGGCTCTTATTTATGTAAATAAATAATAATAATGAATAATATGAAATAAAAAAATTGACTAGATTATTTTCATTCTAATGGCAAATCAAATGTATTTTCGCAATATTAACCTTGATACGGCAAAAAATATGTAAATCTTATCCATTTCCCTCCAAGGAAAATCAAAATATTATAAAGAATATAAATAAAACATACAATTAGTGTAATAAGAATGCATTAACATAATCAATCGGTGAACACTATCATTGTCTGCGTAGTCCGAGATAATTCGAATTACATTTTACAATAGACATCCCCATTGAGAATGTCGAGTTAATTTATGAACTCGCCATAATAGCATTAAAACGCGCGATTTAAATTCGTCTAGTGGAAGTTTGGACGATTTAGAAGTCTCCGAGAAGTGCAACGAGCTTCCGAGGTGCTAATTGGCCGTAAAGAATGTCTGAAACTGTTAAGACGTCTAGATGGAAGCTAGAAAGACTTTTCATAAATTGCCGCTTGAACGTTTGCGTTCAGATGAAAGTTACCGATTGCCGGGCGCGATAAGAAGAACTGTCGGAAAATGCTCCGGAAAACTCGGATCGTAAAAGAGTATAAAGAACGCGCACACACTTTACGCTCGGAGAAAAAGCTCTACCGATCGTTAAAAATTAATCAAGTCGTATTACCGTTGAGGTTGAAAACCTCCGAATCATCTCGAACGTCAAAATACGCCAAATCGTCGAAGGGGGGCTGCTAAATAGGGTGGTTTTACATAGGGTAGGTTTTTCAACGTATGTGTGTGTTTATTGTACATATTATATTTATATGTAGGAAATATGAAAAGTTTATATGGACGCAATAAAGGGCCGAGTCCCTGCTCCTGTTCGTTCGATGTGACAAACGTAAAGTTAACGACCCACAGACGGACGGACGGACGCGGCTGTAATGACCCAGCCTTTGTGGTCGGAAAAGGCCTAGCTTTCGTATCACCCTGTGTGTGTGTGTGTGTGTGTGTGTGTGTGTGTGTGTGTGTGTGCAACATGGCGTGTCGACAATCACACACCTTTGACAAAAAAAGCAGAGTCGTATTCTGTTTTTATTTCGGTTTTATATTGTAGACTAGTTTAGTGTTATTTTGACTGTATAATTAAGGTCGTCTCCTGTGTTGTATTATACAAGGTGATTCATTTTTTGATTAAAATATTAAATTTTGCATAATTTTAATATGATTATTTTCTTTGCCTATATCTTTATTATAGCCTGTTTTTACTTTATCCTAATTGGATAAAGTATTCGACCTCGAGATTTTAACTGATTTGGATCAAGTATCATCCCCTGATCACGTTTTCATGATTTCTGGAAAATGTCTGTATATCTGTGTACTGTGTGTGTGTGTGTTTTCTTCGAAACTATTAAGTCTATCAAGCTGAAATTTCATATCTATTATTTTCACATAAGGTTTAAGAGCCATAAGGCATTTGGTCAACATCAGTCAACCGAAAGTAGGATTTTTTTCGTGCAGAAAATTCAAAAATCCTGTTGAAAATCATATTTCCGAAACTGCCTCATTGATCAAGTTGAAATTTCATATCTATAATTTTTTACGTTAGCCGTAAGAAATACTGTGATTTTGGTCAAAATCTGATGACCGAAAATGGCAGTTTACTCTTGAACGATTTGTTGTTTTTTTTTATTTTTTCGGCCTTTTAAATATGTGGTATCGTCACAATATTGTAATGTTGTACTCTTGAGTAAAATTGCTAGTTAGAAAAAAATAAATCATTAAAATCAGTGAACCAGAAGTAGGGTTTTTTTGTCGAAAAATTTACCCCAGAATATTTCCGAAATTGCACCGGCGATTTTGTCGAAATTTCATATCTATAGTTTTCACGTATTTACATCGTATTTTTTTTACTAAATACATAAGTGTGCAGTTTTTCTAACTGCGTGTGTTAAATCCGGACAAAATTTCGAGTGGCAACAAATGCACCAATTGCGTAAAGGGTCTCTCTCATAAACAGAGAATTTTTAAACACACATGGTGAGCACAATATCTAATATACAAGTTTGTTAAAAAAAAATACTATAGCATAGCTTAAAATTCGATTAAAATTACTTAGCATTAATGAAGTGCTTTAAATTTTGTATATTATATTATATTTTTTAGAACTAAATTACAATAACGATAAATTCGATTGAGAGGTATTTATTATGCGTTAAGTATCCATCAAAGTCCTTTTTTTTTAATATAAAAATCATTAATCGAAATTTCGCAAAATTTATTTCTCATTAAAATGTCTACGATTCAAATTTAATCAAAAGAACTGTTAATTGTATTGATGTTCAATTTTTAATTATAATAAAATTAACTTTATAAGTATTTGCCGATTTAATTCGACTGTAAGATTTTTATATACATACATAAACGATAATAATAATACGAAGAAGAAAAAACTGAAACGACGTACGTGAACATAATCATAAATCTGAGGAAAATTATGTAGGGCTTTTTTTTCGCGCGATACATTATTGCGAATCGTAAAAATAAAACGACAAATATATCATCGTATCGATGATAAACAACAAATAATATGTAGTACGTATGAAGTGTATTCACTTAAGCTTTTCCTTCGCGGACTTTTTTTTCCACCCCGATATTCTTTTGTGTAACGTGCAAACATTTTCCGGCTATGGATTTTCTTTTACGATCCATTAATTCAGTAGGTTTATATATTTTTTTTCAACCGAGACAATTGGATCACGGAAGCAAAAATATTCGAATGTTTATCGAGACCTTTTTCATTATTTACAACCTTTAAAAGGGCACAATAAAGATCCTTTGTGTACGACAGATGGAGAAACATACTCTAACCAATTTGACACACAAACTTTTTAACTAATGATTTTTATTATTCAGTTCAATCAAATCCACGCCTATCTATGGAAGAATTTAAGAGAAATTTCTTACATACAATTTGGTATTAAATAAAATATACATATTTTACATCGTTGAAGTCAAAATTCTTAAGGAATTTATTTACAATCCGATTATTCCTCGTAGTATTTTTTTTTTGCAAAAATGGCATTATATTTTCCTTTGAAGATCATGTCAAATCTGTGATTCAGTTATTCGCTAATGAACATATTCCGACAGAAAAGGGGATCGTTGAAAGTTGAACGATTTCAAAAGGCTTCGGTGTCTTTCGAACACAGCCTTGAATCAAACTTTCTGTTAAATTTCTAAAATTTGTTTCATGATATTAAATTCGATTAAAAGTTACATACTTTAACCACTGCCTGTAACTCTGGAGAGTTTTAATTTGTAAAATGAGATAAGTCTTTATTTCTAACTCGGGTAACGGTAGTTTTTTCCGCGTTTCAAACAATCGTTAAGCTTCAGCCAAATCTCCTTTTAATTGTCGAATAATATAATAAAACTCGAGCAGACAAGATAATCCAAATTCGGTATTGTGCGACGGATAATTGGTTTACGAAGTTGAAGGATTAAAAATAAAATAAAAAGGGGAAAATTTCCCCGAGATTTTGGCCGCTCGTATAAACGACGAGACTTTCATTCTTATTACACAAAAGGATCTCAAAAGGAACGGTCGCATACTTTCACGGTATTTCCGGTATTATTTGCGACGTATATCAGCAAAACAAAATAGGATAAAAGCACTACCGTTCCCAAATGACGACAATAAGAAATAATAATAATAAAAAAAAACGCTCACATTCCGCACACAAAGTATGTGAAATTCCTGAAAACGCGTTTGATGCGATATATTATTACACGTGCTTACATACATATATTTACACTAATTTTATCTTCGGTACGTATCGGCCAAAATTTAACAGAAATGGCGCATAATTTCATACAGAGACAACTAAAATTATAAGCATTCCGCATAAACCGTAAAAGCCCTCGACGGGTTTAATCATTACCATAGTTTCTGGGTGAACCCGAAGAAGTTAAAACTATGAATATTACTATGCGAAATTACGACTGGCAAAAATTAGCATAATTTTGTGGTTTTGTAGTTTACAATGCCACATGAAAGATTTATAATGTATGTCTATAAATATTCAAATAAAAATAAAAATAAATGAAATTAGTACAAGTCAAATTCTTCAAATTTACTATTTTTCAGTTCATACTAGTAGAATTATTATATTTTCGCCATCACACCTCAGTGTTTTGATGTTGCAAATATCAGTGTGAGTTATTTCAGTTCGATAAGCATAAGAAGGAAGAATAGGTACAGGAAGAAAGAGATTTTTCTAGCTGCAGAAGCTGAGGCAATATTGAAAATACAGATCAGGTTTGGTTATTTCTTTTGGTTTGTATAGCTTTGCTATAATAATTTGTCAAAACATGTGTACTAATTAGGTAGTCTTTTAACATGAAAGATTAATAACGATTTTAAATGGAAACACGAACACTTAATGTAAAATATAATAAATTTATGCCACCGAAAAGGAACTTTTTCGCCGAATAATAATTAATTCTAATTTTTCAACTTTCTCTTTCAACTTCTCGCTGTTTGTCGGTTGTGTGATATTTTCATTTTGCGCGTATAAAATATGAAAGCAAAACACATTAATTAGACGAAGTAACAACTTTGAGTAACAAATTAATCAGTGTAAGGGACGGGACGTAAACATTGAGTAACAACTGACTTGCGAGAATTCGAAAACAACATTGTAAAAACTTTCTGTAATGCCAACTTACATACAATACGTGGATCAAAAGCTTTCGAAATTTCAACGAGCCTCACTTGAAATTAATTGAGTACAAAACTTTAGAACAACGTTCGGCTAATTTCAAATCGTTTTAATCTCTTTTTTTCGTATTTTTTTCACTTCAAACATACATATGTACCTGTAGCTATTCGACGTTTACATTTGGCTTTCATTTATATTATATTTGGCTTTATACTTCATCTTTTCATGAGTGACAGGATTATATTGGCATTCCATTTACTTGAAATGAATTTATTTTTTTCATTTTAGTAGATTTATTTATTTATACATACATACACATTGCCATAAAAAGTCAAATTTTCTTAAAAAACTGGTGATGCATTACGACATCAACAAGTGTTTGGTTTGAAGCGTGAAAGCTATGTCTAAATAAAAGCTCGCATGTTCCCTTTGATTGTTTTTTGCGCTTTGACCGATTTTATTCGCTTCTTTTAAACGGAATGGAAAAAGAAAAAAACAAAATAAAACACCAATATTTTCACTTTTATGTGTAAGCAATAGTTCAAAGTTTATCCGTCCCTCGAGTCACTCCAATATCTTCTGCCCGAATAATTCCTATCTCTAACTACGCACCAATATTTTTCAGGGAAATATTTATTCAATCGTTAATAATTTCATGGACGGTTTTAAAAAAAACTTATATACATCGTGTACGCATACACTTTTGTATACATTTATCGGTAGGTACTCCACTCGTTCCTTTTCAAATCGAATCTTCCTTACGCTTATATTTATATAAATACTATACTACTCGTAAAAATGTATCCAAAGCGCTGAAGAGTGATTATAAAAATAAACGTTTAATACGAGAGTCCAATTATGGGATTTTCCTGTGTCTACATTGTTAGTACAATTAAACGAGGCGAAATTCAGTGGAAAAAAAGGGGCCGTTTAATTTGAACAATTTCCGCGTAGAAAGAGGGTAAATAAGAAAGAATAGCATCGTACAAAATCGTATTACTCGGAAAAGCAATATTAATCAAATTACAAATATTTTTTTTTATTAAAAAATGTAAATTGAAGACTGAGTGCTTCCACTCTCCGCACTCTTCGAATTCTCCCATACCCATTTTTGAGGGAAGACCCTTAAATTACAGGCCTACTTAAGGCAAACATCTAATTAGATTGTAGGACGGGCAACTTCCACGTTTATAATTCCCAACAAGTTGACTCTTCTGAAGTACCTCGTTTGGAATGCTGAAAGGATAATTCGCGATGTCCTATTTAAGAAATCCGCATTTTCATGTTTCATGAGTATCAGGTTATTTTTACATATTATATGTATGGGGCTACATTAGATACATGCATGCAAAAGATAAGGACCACATTTTTAACTGCTGAAAAGACCAAGATCTAGTTTCAATTCAATTTTTTTTATAAAGCTTTATCAATTTTAGGTAATAGTAATAATAAGAGGAAATCATATTGCACGTTGACACAATGCTCTAATTTATACGCTCGCTCCAACATTATTATACAAGTTTACTTTGTATCTGCATATCGTTTAAATATCATACGTCATCAGAATGTATGTACATATGTACATTCGTAAACACACACACGCTGCTATGGATAATTTTCAATTTAAGGTCAACAAATCTTAGTGACGGAAGTGACGCACAACGATTCGCATGCATAGTTCGCTATAAATCATTTTTTTTATTATTTATGCACACATATATATATTTGAATTTGACACGAGTATAATAAAAGTAAATGTGCGTACATATTGATTTATGCGCAAAAATATACGTTAATTTTTTTTTTGTGTATATATTTTATTCCTTTTTTTCATTCGTACAATAGCTCGACGGTGTGTATAAATTATTTGTTGGCAAAGAAGGAGTAGGAGAAGGATGGGGGTTAAAAAAAGAGGCATTTACATATTTGTCTCTGTTGTCGGCAGAGGAAAGCAGCGTAATTTATCATTTCTGGATGAAAATGTGTTTTATTATCGCGTGTAGGGGCTGTGGGGGGTGAGAGTGGGTGGATGGGGATGAGAGAGGGGAGTTGATGCGTGCTTACAAGATGCGGCCTAATCTGCCCTACAAACACCAGAAATGAAATATGAAATTACTTCTGGGCGTAATCAAACAGGGAACACCTAGCATAAACTCGAGATGAAAAAGGAGATGATGGGTGTGGGTGGGTAGGTGTGAGACAATTGTAATCGCCGAATTTGTCAAAGGAAACCGCGTTTGGTTGCCTAAGTGCGTGGCTTTTGGCGTCTTTTAATTTGGCTTAATTTAAAATGGTTTCGCCGTGAATTTATTCACCTTACTCATGATTAGGAGGAGTTTGTATACATACATAAATAAATGTTACAAGCCCAATGTATGTATCGCGTGGTCCTTCGTGAACAACTTCTTTACTACATATAACTTCTTCTGTCTTTGTCACTTTCTATAAAATTAATGTAATATGCATTGTTGCTGGAATCAATATCTACATAGTGTATACAATTATTCTATTTGATCTGCATAGTAGACTTATTGTTTGAATTTATTGTTCAAACACCATGATCACTGTTTTGTTTTACGTCTGAAAAGCTTAGTCATTCTTCTGTTGTATAAAGTTGAACTAATTACTTTGCGAAACACAATATATGTATGTACATAAACATAGCCTTCACTAAAAACATTATTTAACATACATAATGTATTACATATACATATGTATGTATGTTTAGATAGCAATGCGTATAATATACGACAAGAACAAATATACAATGAATTAATTAGGGCTTTTGTGTTCGCACACAAATTAATGTTCACATAACAGCCCTACCCAAAAAACGAGGTGGTAGCATGAAAATACACACCCTTCGAACACGACCTTTGCAGAAACAGATTTAAATTCGTCACGCGACTTCGTCAACTGCTAAACAATCGTTGCGAATGTGAAATTAGTTGAGGCGAGTAGCGCGCGACGCGAAATCAGAAAATTCGACTACAAACACATACGAAATCGACTTCTGAGAAAAATTTCTGCCGGAAAATGAGTGTGCGAATAAACAGCCTTGGCCCCAGTGCACAGTGAATGGCTTTATTTTGGTGGAAACGAAGCGAAAACCGAGCGATTCGGACGGGCGTAACCTGATTAACCCTCCCCTCACCCTTACTCTGGCATAAAACGTTTATTGTTATCGTATAAAATCCAGCCTTAATTCCAAGAATACCCCCTGCCCTTTCTCTCTTCGCCCACCAACCCCTTTTTTTCTCCCATGGGAAAATCTCTGGATTCTAGTATTTCTTCTTACGTTCGTAATTTGGTCATTTACCCATCATATCCGATACGATTTGGGCGCTCGTGAGCGAGCCTCCAACGGATAACATCGCTTAATTGTTTCCGGAAAATCTACCGGATGTTCGCCGCTCATTGTTTGCCATCTCGTTTTCTTTAACGCATCTTAAGCTACGATACGAATCGAATTAACTACAATTATATGGTTAATTTATATGGAAACATTACAATATAAAATAATAATAAAAAAAACAGTAACATCAATCATATTATACATTTTGGTTATTATGTATTTAGTATTTCAGTAATGATATCTTCGATACAACTTTGAGTTGTTGATATGCCCTTAATGCAACCGAATGCACTTTATTTGAGTTGTGGTCCGTTTGTTGTGCATCTGTGTGTACAAAAAACGTACCGAAATTCGTCTAGAGTCGCAGAATCGCAGTATTTTCAGCACAGTGCAGTGTAGTGTATTTTGTTACTGCAGTGTCCACAAATGGATTGAAAAGTTGAAAAACGATCGCAATAGTCACTGGCGCATTTCGTGAACAGCACCGAAAAGTGGTTCATTCTAGTTTGTCCATTGAAAAATAGAGGTTTTGTGTTGAAAGTTTTAAGTGGTATTTATGGAACTCACTGTGTCCGACACTTGCGATGAACTTGTATGTACAGTGACTATTGGCATAATCGCTTATTTGGTCACCAATGTCGATTAGATTTTTCACCTGGAGACTAAATTTTTTTCACAAGGCGCAAAGAAATAAATTTTGTTAATAAAGTTCGACCAAACTGCACCAGGCGAAAAACTAGATGAAAAGTAAGCTCATACATATATAATCCGCACAAAGTGTTGTGCAGTTTGTCGCCATACAAACTCCCCTTTCGCGCTCTACTCGTGCACTAAGTTCTCTAGAAACTCTAGAAAGTACCAGTGGAGCTACAGAAAAAATATTTCTAGATAACACATCAATGACTGACACATTTAAAGAAGTTAAATTCTGGAATTAAAAGTCTGGAATATCTCAAGGACTGACCGAATTTCAACAACACAGAAAAATTAGTTAAAGCTATAAATGACAGATTTTTTAACATTGTGCAGTATCTGTTGTATGCTCTGTTTTCGATAGTGTCGTGGTGATTTAAAAAATTACGGTGATACTAATATAAAGCCGCTCACTCACCATTTTCATCATATGAAATCTAAAGATTCGCTTGAACATGTCACCGAAGCTATTCTTAATGAAGTAAAGGTTAACATTTTAAGCTAAAAGATATGTTGAAATCAACAAAATCCAACAAGGAAAGATTTCCATATTTTAATAAACTGATATCATTGATAAGTGTCCTTTCAACATCAACAGCATCGTGTGAACGTGAATTTAGCGCTATGAATTTAGTTAAATCTTTAGTTAAACAGGGCTTTGCTGAAATGCTGTAGTTTGGATTACCTGCTAATCATATTTAACAATGAACCGACAGTTGATTTATTTCAACCAGAAAGTGCTAGAAAATTCCAAGTAATAAAATTTAAAATTGTATCTTTACCATGATAAACTATGCATCAAAAGATGTTGAGTTTTTTTTTTTGTTTGAAATTTATGCTATATTTGAAAATTTTTGAAAATTATTTCGTTTTGAGGCGGCCGAGTAGCATTTTTGTTTGGCGAGATTTGTCGAGCCTTGTACATACATATGTATGAAACTCGATACAGTTTCAAGCGTATGGAATTCAAATTTCATCCAGTGATTTCGAACTTTTGTTTGTTCTGACATAACATACCACACACCGCATACGAGCGACCCAACCAAAACAAACACAACGCCAACAAGGAGGCTTTTGCATCCTCGGAGACTACTTAACCCGTCAAGCGCGGCTACCTTAAGCGCACACACACACACACACACACACAAGTATAGGTACATACATATACACGATGTACTCGTAATACAAAAGCACCGAACGCAATTACGTCGCATTTGCATACATGTACCTGAGGCGAAATTAATTCGAGCGCAGCACGATGAATATTCAATATAACACTTTCGGATACCTAACCCCCCTATTATCTCCTCGCCAGTCGAAAGATATCCCATAATGAATTCCGCGTGTCCTTTGCCGAACACGACGAGCGGCCATGAATCCATTTTATTTTCGCGATTAAATGAGCGACACCCTAAATTGTCCCCATCCTTGTAGAGGCGGAGTGAGAGAGAGAGAGACTCGAAACAAAGGGGTGGTTAAAGTTTGCGCGAGTTCGCCCCGTCGTTAACCTTTAAAATGCGGCCGTTCCGTCTTGTAATTTACCCTTTCGGCCCGGGACACGCACGCACACGTGTCCCCCCACGCACGAAAATGAAACGTAACGACGATTTTATCTGAGCTAGGATGCTGTATGACGAGATGGGTGGGTCTCGGTGGGTGTATGGAGTAGGGGGTGGGTATTTAATTTCGGATTAAATTACGGTCCCGCACGTATACGAGCGCAAAAATGAATGGTCACCCTAAACAAGTGCGCACGTACATACATACCTACTGCCAGCTCGCCGCATCGCTCTACGAACACGCGCAAAAGTTTCGTCAGTTTGAAACAATGACACTGAAAACCGTGTATGATAACGAAAAGGGTATAATGATAAATATATATGTATATATGTATATATATGTAGGTAGAATATTAAAGTCTCTGCAGTATTATAAATCTGTAGTATACTTCAATTTATTTAAAAATTCAAATAAATATTAAATATGTTAGAGGCAAATAGGCAATTTTGTATGTTGTAAGAATGAATTTATAAATTATACATTGAATTGGATTAATGTCAAATTTATTAATATGTTAAATACAAGACTACAGTATTGCTCATTGACGATCAATACGTGTTTATTAACACAATTATGCAACATAAGTATGAAAGTAGGTTTAAGAATTTATTTAAATATAAAACTAAAATTATGTTTAATGAATTTTGGTCGCAAAACGTAGTCACAGTAGATAGCCATATTGTGGGGATGGTTGGTAGTTATTTATACCTAGGACAATTAGTAAACATGACTGGATGTAAAGAAGAAGAAATAAAACGAAGAATGAAACTAGGATGGAGCGCTTTTGCACGAATGAACATAATTCATTCGTTCCATTCATGACGAATGGATGTGAAACGTGGATGCTGAATTCAATAATGCCACGTAAGATCCAGTGCACACAGAAAAGCGTGAAAAGATCTACGTATGCTGGGTATAATACGAAGAGATCGTAAGAGGAATACATGGGTAAGAAGCATGGCCAAAGTGGCAGATATAGCGGAACGTGTGAAAAAGTTAAGGTGGACACATTGCGAGAAGAATGGATGGAAGATGGACGTGATAAATACTGGAATGGTATTCGAGAGGTTGTGAAAGAAAGCAAAGTAGACCGAGTGGACGATTGGTTGGTGTATTGAGAATAATTTGTGGAGTCAAGTGGATGCAGATTGCTCAAGACAGACATGAATGAAAGAGGATTGGTGCTACTCTCATTCAGCGGTGGATGGTGAACGGCTGAAAATGGTGACACTCTCACACTTATTATAATAACAATATAATTATATTTTATACTGTTCTATAGCGTGGAAATTTATTTATTTTAAAATCATAAATATCATTAAACAAGCGTGCGCTCTATTGGGACGTAAATAATATAAAGTGCACTGCAGCCCCAAACCATCATTTTTTTTTTCGTCTTAGATTGCAACGAAAACTTTTAATGGAATTTCGGTCCTATACTTCGTTTTCGGAGTATGCAAACAAAACAAAAAAAAAAAAAAAAGACAAAGCATCCCCCATCTCGACCGAGTAAACCTCGCAAAATATTTTTACAATTTCCTCGACAGCATAGTATGTATGTATGTATGAACATATGTAGATCTAAAGCATATGTTTGAACTTTTGCATAGTTTATTAAGGCCGGTGGACGCGAAACGATTTGAACACAATCAAACAATCGAACCCTTTGGCTGCGATGATCCAGATTTGATTCGAGGAATTCGAGAGGTCATAATTTGACCCTTTGAGAGAGAACGCCCGCTCGCTCGCTCGCGGTTTCCAACGGTTGTAAATCGCGGCGAACCTTTTAATTGTGCCGGAGGGCTAGGTGGGTTTTAATTGTTGAATCCCAGAGTCCCGAGGAATCGGGCAAAGTTTCGCCGACCGCACTAAACCGCTGAGTGCGGCAAATAAAGATTTAATTACTGCGGATTTGTTGGCCGGAAGTTGGAGAGAGGGGGGAGGGGGGGGAAGCGACCGCGCACAGCGAAACCGCATTGCGCGAGTTTCTACGTTAAGCGAGGCCGCACGTGCTCTAAATGAAAAGTCAATAAGTAAAAATTAGACTCGATTGTCGACTAGCGCTATTTTGCAATTGTCAAAGTCTTGGAAATGTTTTTGACAATTATACTAATGTAAATTTTTATTAGATTTTCGACGGGTTTGAATAATTTGCATGATAAATTTTGAATGAGATTCGTCACTGCTTGTTAGATCAAAATACACCATACATAGAGTGAATATAAGTCTGCTAGAAATATCAAGAAACGTATTTGTACTATTTTTACACAATTTAGAATTCATATTCCTTTTCGGGCGTTGTTGGAAATGATTAATTCCTATTTTGTATATATTAAATTTTTCCAACTTCAGTTTAGTAAATTTATTAAATAGGGTGATTAAATAAAAGTTCTAAAAACTGCAAAATTGAACTATGCGGAGTGCATTAAATGTCAATAGAATAACTAGTATAAGATATATGTATGTTGAATGAATTGAATTGGATTGTTCATTGTTAGTTTATATTTTTAAATTAGATAAGAATTTATTACCAAGATATTTAATACGGGGATATAATATACATAGTCATAATATTTATTAGCGGTAAGAATAAGTTAATAGTTAAAAATTTAAAATTAAATAGATCTAGAAGAAGTATCTTGTACAGGGGTGCTGTTGAATACAATGGCCTGGCAGAAGATTTCAGAAATATAAATAAAATTGACAAATTCCTGGCAGCCTCTGTATAAGTTCTCATAGATAATAAAGTTTATTTTGTAATTTTAGCTTTAAGTTACCGTTTGATTGTACATAATTTGCTTCTTAAGCTCAAATAAATAAATAAATACAATACGCAATGTGAAAAGAGACATACAAACATGATCCTAAAATCTTGAGATTTTGAGATCAAGAAATTAAGTAATTTTCTTGTCTACATATGCATACTTTCAATATTATTTTTGAGTTGAGGATGCAAGTCAAAGCTTCGCTAATTGAAAATGTGAATAAATAGTTTAAAATATCAAAATCCATGGAATGGCTTTCTTTAATCGCTCTGTATATGTTATTAGATGGGTTAAAAGCTTTTTAGTATTCTCTTGTTTAGTGAAAATCTGAATGTTTATACTTTATTTTGTAGTTTAGAGCGATTTGTGTTTTTATACAAATTCAAATATCTGTCAGTGAATTTTAAGAGTGATAAAAGAAAACCTAGAAGCGTACGGTCCTTGACGCTTCCGATCCAGCTCGTATATTTCGCGTCTCTAAGTGTCTTAACTTTTCTTAAGCTCGCGCGAGTGGTTCCTACCTGCGTAAGTCGCGCTATAGCAAAGGGGAAACTTTTCTTTTTATTCTGGGTAGCTTTTGCGGATTTATGTGTAGCCAGGAAAGCACACAGACAGGCCTTTACGATCGTCATCTGCCGGTTCAATACCATTACGGGATCTGTCCGTCGGGTGGAAAACTCGCCGGCTGCATCCGACCACGTGGACCTACTTTCGAGAATTTCCTCCGCTATTCCGCGGAAATTTCATTATTCGTCGACCGTAGGCGGACGATCCGGAAAAACACAACGACGACAGGATAGAACGAGCGGTCAGACACAATAAAATGTCTGGGCGAATTTTCGTCGACGAAAAATCCAATTTGTTTCCGACGAATATCCGACAAAGAAATATATTTAATTATGTCCACGCAGATTGAATTGAAGTTCACAAAAGCAATATTACGATACTCTTGAACGTATACCCGATTCACATTTTGACGTTGGAATTAAATAATTGCATTTTAAGCTGTGAAAGAAAGATAGAGTGGTGCATCCACTTTTTCCATGCGAGCTGCCAAAAAAACGGTACACAAGCGCTTTCAGCTGTCGCGTCGTTGCTAATTGACGATATTAAAGCCTATGAGCTAGGCTTGACTTTGGAGAGCTTTCGACTGGACTTATTATATAAAATTACGATTAAAATGTCATTTGAGAGGTGTTTTATTTTCACTGAACAAATGAAACTTTTTCATAAATTTACTTGTGTGGAAAAATCGTCGATCTATGTACATACATATGTACATTGAGCCTGACGTATCACACGCACACACGTACGTAAAAACGGAACAATAACTTAGCGCCCTTTCAACGCGAACATGTAGCAATTTCGCAACATTCGGTTGGGATTTTGTAACCCTCCCCCAGCCAGCTCAGGGTTCCCACAACCCCTACCCCTTTCCCACTTCAGCAACACGAGCTGTAAACACTCGAACGGGATGTTATATTAAATTCTTGCCAGCTATCTGATGCGGGGGCGGCTGCAATTTTTTTTATGGCGAATAAACGTCGCTTCTTCATCAGACGCTGCACTCGACTATACAATCAGGGATCGCACATCTGGATTGTTTTCGAAATTCAATTTTTATTTCTAGCATTTTTAAACTGTTTCTATTCACTACAATCGACTACAATACGAAATTTTCAATGAAAAAACAAAAAAACACATGATGTATCAAAAAACACTCAAACAATCAAATGTGTGAGCTAAATTTTCCTGACAAATTCCTTTTTATTTTCGTTCGCAACCAATTCTTTCCAATTTATTCAAACAAAAGTGGATATCTTAAGTATTTTACAGGTGACGAATTCGACAGTTGTCGACGGCCCACACTATAAAATGTCTCTATATGTTTATGTCGCACGCTTTTGTACACACAATTTGTTCATTTGAAAACATTTTACGTGTCAGCACAATTTACATACATAGTTTTTGACAAGACAAATGCGTTTTCATTTCACGCGTTTCGTTTTTTTTTATTTAAAGTCACATAGTCAAAAATAATAAAAAATCAACACTTCTTCGTCCTCCAGCATGTGCGACGTGCTTCAATCAACTCGATACATAGAATGTACCGCATTTTAACCCCTTGGACTCCGTCCAAAAATTCAAGCGAGCGCCTTCCATACTAAAGGTTCTATCGTGGTCAACACTCTGGTAATACCAGCAAAATCCATTTGCACAATAAGCTTAGCGACTCGACCGTAGTGGTTTTTACTTAAGAACTGTGCTTTTCAACATTTTTCAACGTTCGCTGGTACGCGAACGTCGAACGAGACCAGGTCGACTTTACAAAAATCTTTACACACACACACATTCGTTCAAAGCCCATAAAAGATTCAATTTTCAACGCCGTATAGTATACGGCGTTCGACAAGGTAATATAATAAACACAACGTGATTCTTATTACCGATAAAGTTAAAAATACGATTATGTACATAGGTTCGACGTCCGAAATTAACGCCGGGTTAAAGGCGTTTCGAATTGTCGTATCTACGATGCAAATTTTATTAACGAAACGATTTAATCGAGTCTCTCAATTAGCCGGTGTTGACCCTTTCGCCGCCGAAATTTAAATCACGACCTGGCCGCTAATAAAGGGAAACATTTGAAGTCGTGGCAGAACCGTTGCAACCGTTGTTACGCCGTGCGCCAAAATGCGAAATTTTCGCCTCGCCAACGTTCCCTCTTTTATTGTTACGTTTTAACGCGAAGCGGTGCGGTGGTGGGAAACTCGTATCCACTTTTTCGAAAACAAAATGCGAATGCCAAAAAGTTGAAATAAACAAATAAAAATACGTCCCGATTGTGTCGGCGGCAATTGTGCGCTCCCGCGAAATGGGGTTGATTACGGACCCGGACACAAAAGGTTTAACCATTGTGTTGCGCGAAAACAAATTACCGAAACCCCGGTGCACAAATAGAAATAGAAACATCGGCCGTCGAATCGGTGTGGGGTTGTTGCGGTGCGATTGTTCAATTTTGTGATCCGTTCGAGCGCTACGGCTCGGCTCATAGCGTTGAATTCGATTGGAACTCGTAGCGCCTACAGGTGGTCCTAGATCGAAATCGAATTTAATTGTTAACTAGAAAATGGATTGGTTGTGTTTTCCATTGCTCATAGTCGTATTATCGTACTGTGAAAGACTAGCGATATTTCGAACATATCTTTGGAAAACTTGTAGAAGAAACTTATACTTGGCTTTTATGTGGGCCAAAAATGCAAAATGATAAATTTTCAGCCGTTCGCCATCCACTGCTGGATGTAAGCCTCTCCAATCCTCTGTCTGTCTTGAGCAATCAATCTGCATCCAGTTGACTCGCACACATTCTTCTCAATTCATCAGCCCATCGTTCACTCGGTCTACCTTACTTTCTTTCACATCCTCTCCGATACCATTCCAGTATTTCTCGCGTCCATCTGCCATCCATTCTTCTCGCTATTCTTCTCGCTGGCAGTATGCATTGGTCGTATGCCTTCTTTTTTAAGCATAGCGGAATGTTGAATTTAAAAACAATGTTAATTCTTCCGAAAGCACTCGATCCTAGTTTCATTCTTCTGTTAGAATGAATAATAAATTATCATTCTTCATTCATTATATTCTTCTTTATAACCAGTCATATTCACCAATTGTCCTAGATATAAATAACTATCAACTATCTCTAAAATGTGATTATCTACAGTGACTACGTTTAGCGTGCAAAATTCATTGAACATAAGTTTAGTTTTATTAAAATTAATTTTTAAGTTTACTCTCATACTTTCGTTGCTTAATTTCGTTGGTAGGCTTAACAGTATTAGAAGTATGTTAGATGAATTGGGATGGATGAGTATTAGAAATTGTTTAAAATTAATTACATCATAAGTTATTGCCAAGTTATTTTAAGAATTATATAATTAGAAATAGTGATATTCATAGTTATTCTACTAGAAATAAAAACCAACTAGTTGTAGGTAGAGTAAGGAAATCAAAGACAGCTGGTTGTGTTTTTCACAGGGGTGTATTAATGTATAATGCCCTCCCGGAGTGCATCAAGTCTTCTTTGACAATAGATGCATTCTTGAAAAGTGTGAGGAGACACCTCTGTGAGAGATAGTAGTTATGTATAAGTATAGTGTATACTGTATAACTGATTTATGTAGTTGATATAAATATGTAATAGATGTAAGTTAAATTAGCTAATTAGCTATTATTATATAAAATAAATAAATAAATAATTGTGTTAATCTATTTTGTAAATCTACTGAGTCGCATTCAACTATGACTATGTCGTCAGCGAATCTTAGATGGCTCAAGTGCTTTTCGTTAATCGTATGTATGTAAATATATATGTACATACATATAATCGTCAAAAACCGATTGGTGGCGTATCGCACAGTTAGAGAATGTGGACAGAGCTTAATAATTTGACGTTCAGCGGTCAAATTTATTGAAAAGTATTGTACTAATACTTGCAATTCATTTCAGTTACAATTATTTAGTATTTTTTTATCCCACTCATGTTTGTATATCGGAAGGTTGTATATTAAAGGTTTTGCCAGGTACGGTTAAATTAAATGCAAAAATTAAAATATGAAATTGCGCTTTGAGTGAAATTATGACGTAATTAAAACGAAAGCAATAAAACTCTAACGAATAATAAAAGGTCAGAGTAATAGACATTTTAAGCGTCGATAAAATTATTCGCAACACAAATACTCCAGGAAATTACGTATTCGCTTTTTAGAGCTGAAGCGGATGAAATGTAGCCTTGTATAGCATACAAGGTATGTATGTATGTATGTATGTACGTTTCGGAGAGCCATTTTTATTGCGAATGTGTATATTTCGTAACAAGGAATTCGCTTAACGACCCTTACATAAACCGTTCTCGGTTGCACGACGAATTTCACAAATTGAAACCGATGAAATAAAACGGAAATTCTAATTTAATCCGAGGCCGTAAAGTCGAGGAAAATTCGCAGTGCGAAAAAAAAATTCCGAGAGTTCGATCGGAAAACCCCCTCTTGTGGTGCATCAGCTGGGAGCGTTTATCTGGTCGAATCGGCTCCCACCAATTTCGAACAGTGGCTTTGCTTGGCACTGGGAATGCTATTCAATGCCTGGTGCCTTTTGTTGGGCAAATTATATCCGGGTGTGTCTGCCGGCGACCGGTCAGGGCAATCATGGCCCATTACTCCATTGATTTATGGCGTTGGAAGCCATACATCAACCGGTTGCCGGATTGACTACGCAGACACGGGAATCTGCGTGAAAAGCTCAAATTTATCGAAGCTTTCCTAATTAAAGCGTAAGCCTAATACTCTATTATCCTTTCGACCTTATAAATAGCATGTAACTCATCAATAACTGACTGTATGTATCTACCAACTGTGATTAGTCATCGATACAAAATTTTGCATGATCCTATAAAGAAAAATCTTCTATTACAATCATGAGGTTCTCTTGACCATAGGGAGTACCTCTGCAAAGTTTAGTACCCATCGGTCAGACGGTGATGGAATGTATTAAGAATAAACCAACAGACAGACAACAATTCATTTTAATACATTTTCTTGTTTCGGTCGGTGATCTTTCTTTTCGTGACCTCATAGTCTTTAGAATCAGAAGTTGGCTCATAAGAAGAATCGTATTTAATGTAATTTTTTTATATAAAATATTAGACTCTTTAATAGATAGTACCATTCTTATTCATTCGACTCTTCGCTTAAAAGTTCCGGTACGCTCGATTTTTATTAGATTATGAAACTTTTTCGCGTAACAATTATTATCTTCATTCTTCCATCCGCAGAGTTGATTTTTTTAATTTTAATCTGTCGTCCCTAGGGCAACGACTTATTATTTATTTTATCAACTCTACATAATTTATTTGTTTGCTTTTTTTCTTTGAGTTTTCTCTAATATAATATATTATGTATTTTCAATGTAAAAGCCCTAACAGGCGTATAAATAAATAAATAAATATCGCGTCCTCGAAGCACAAAGGTGAAATGTTCAAAATTTAGAGAAAATGAGTTATGAATGCAACTTTATTCCTGTTTAATTATTCAGCGCAGCCAAGTGGAACATTTGAATGACGTCACAATTTTTTTTTACAAGTATTCTCGCAGCACAAAAGTGACAAGTTCGGACTGTTACCAATGAAATTTTGACAAATCTACTAGTGTAAATTCAATAACAATGAAATAGCATCGAAAAATCTAGTGTACAATTTGTGCAATTGTCATTTTTATATAAAGTTCCCCTGATATATGATGAACTGCTGCCCTGAACGATTTACTATTTTGGACATGACACCTTTGTGTTCTGAGGACGCGAATTATATTCTGTTCTTGGTTCTTTATCTTACTTCTATCTTCGCTTCTACCTTTTCCTCGCTGATGCTGGTTAAACATTCAATTCATCATTTAAATTATATATACATACATAGGTAGATATAATATAAATTTTGTTTGTGATTTGAACTTACCAAGTGTTTGTATTGTTTTCGGCTCAGACGTATTTCCAGCGAAATCGTACAACATACGTTTGAGTCCTGGGGCACGGCTCTGGGGATTAATTTACCCAAATTTGTACAGAACAACACACGCTAGAGTTTATGAGAGTGTGTGTCTGCCAAGTTCAATGTAATGGAAACTGTAAGGTAGCCGGCTCTGGCGCGCAGTAGTTTCCGTATGAAAATCGCATTTGCACAGAAAATTAATATGTGGAAAATCTGACTCCTTTGTATCGACACCGCGGAAATTGCTCAGTGAGCACGAACACGCGCGATACGTTCTCACTATATGTAATAAAAATACACATAGACTGGGAAACTATTCGATTTTAATTTTTATCCGAGTGTGTGTAGCAAAATGAACTGCGACCGAATTGAATACAAATCGAAAAAGTCGGAAAATCGGAATTCCGCGAGCGCATGTCTCCCGCAAACGCGTAATCAAATTATCGAGAGCAAATAAACGCTTAGCATATGAAGAGGCAATTCGAGATTCTTGTGGTTTTTTGCATGCGGAAAATCGCCAGTTTGCTTTCCTTCCGTCCGCCTGTTCGACGACGAATGGTAAATATTATATTACTCGGTGAATTTTTTTTTCGCGACGCTTTTCTTCTTCAAAAAATATTTTCGATCGTCTCGTTTGTAACATAAATACATAATCTATTTTTCAATTTCCATGAAAATATTTTGTTCCATTGCGACAAATCACTTTTTCATTTATAATCTTGAATAATGAACGGATACTGTGTAGCTTTTTTCTATAATATTCATATCTGCTTTAAATCTTGATATATTTATGAATTCATAAAAGCCTTGTTATCTTTCAATTGAGAAATGAAATAATATACAATTTAATTTTATACAGATGACATACATATGTATATATTTTTTAAATGTGGTATCAAAAGTGAAACTTTATACTGTCTAAATAATAATTGTAAATCTAGATTAGCACATCTACTAAAAAAAAATTCGTGTACTTCAATTATAAAGACTTTTGGATGTATTTCATGTTATTATAATAGCTCAATTTGGTCAGATAGATTAAGCATGCACAATAAAGTGCACTTAATGGTTACCCATGCATGCGCTGTCTGCAACCAATATCGAGAATGCAATATATGCAACATTTCACAGTGTAATACCATATTCATGCATACGTTAAATTAAATTATAACATTATATTAAATTTATTACAAAAATAAATCCAGTCGTAAAGAAAATGACAATAACACGTCGTGGACAAGTTAAACGTTAAACTAACCACAATCGCGTATGAAGGTAGAGTAAGCAATAGGTAGTTTACTCGGCTATGAATTATGAATCTGTTTGCTCGTAACTTCACAAACATTTGTACATATATGTACATATATATGTATGTATGTATGTATGTACACAATACAAACGAACCCCACACGTGTTTACGTTCTTTTTCCCATCGTACATACAATGAAATAGGTCTGATTCAGAAAATCCACAGCGAGTGGATTACGCTTGTTTACTCACGTGTACGACAAGATTACCTATTTATCATCGGCGAATAATTCTAATATAAATCAACCAGGTTGGGGTGGTTTTGGTAGACGGTCTCAGGTGTGAGTTGTATTAGTCAATGGTTTTCCTCTAACACATTTGTCATTCGGTTTGACAGATCGACCTCGTTCCCGCATTCTATGAGCTATTTTTGCGTGTAATAAAAATAATCAGAAAGAAAAACTCCTCGGAATACATTTCGTTGTTTCCATTTAATACTTTGTATAAAGGGACTAATTTAAGTCTCCTTCAAAAAAATTTAGCTGTGGGATTTGCAAAATAATTTAATTTACTTTAAAACTACGAACTGAATTTTTTTTCAAAAGATTTTCCGCTGGAAATGTAATACAAACTAATTCTCTTCTCCGAAAGTGGTCGTTCGTTATAAGTTTTATGCGAAAGAAGCAATTTTCATTCCAAATTGAAAACGCTTTGCTTTATTACGTTTTATCAAATGTTTATTTTAAGCCCCCACTGCTATTTTTTACTTTCTTTATGCATCGTGTTCCTGTGGTTCAACTGAAAACGTCAATTTGGAACGAATTCAACGTTGTCTTTGTATCAATTTTTAGAATTGTGTTTGATTGATCGTGAATGGAAACTTTTGTTTGGATGATAACTTTTTGAATTGATAAAGTTTTAACTTACTTCGGTCGAATTAAAACATTTATAATTAGTACCAAAATATAATAATTATATTGTGATGTTGTAAGTATTTGAGTGCCGATCGATTTATTCAATGTCTGTTATATTATGTAAAAATCTTCAACATTGAATTGATACTCAGATCAGATAATAATAAAACATCCTTTTGTAAATTTACCATTTTATAGATGTTTTATTTTTCTTGGAATATGTACATAGATACATAACGTACTCATAGTATAATAGCTCGAAACCTTTCTTGCATGCATTAAACGTGGTATCGAGAAAGGCTTTCAAACGAGGATATTGAAAGCTTTTCCCCAGATTTTCCTTCACAATGCGGTATTGTTATCGGTCCTGCACTGAAACAGTGCCATTCAGGTGGTTCCAGTGTTACATCGACACGTTTTATACCTACGTTTGTATTAAAGAATTTTATTTTTACGTCAAAAGAACGGCGAGCGTATTCTATTTTTTAAAAGAAAAAAACAATCTGCCTACTTGAATTAAAATCTAAAGAGATTTATAAAAAGCTTGAGAGTACTTATCTTTAGAAATAAATTTGGGTGGCATTTCATTCACCAAAGCGTAGGTATTAAATTTATATAATGAAATCGAGAGCTGTTGGAAAACATTGGCGTAAAAATAAAACTTGCACAATACAGAAACACAATTATAATCGTCAAATTAATCAAGTATTGTTTGCGTATTTTTTGTTGTCACCGAACGCTATACAGGGAGGTTAATAATTAACGTAGCTTTCGACCGGCGCCCTCGCACGCACCGACTAATAATAATCAAAAGCATTTAAAATGCAAATTGTGAATCTCGTATTCATGCGGCTAGAACTTTTTACCGGATACGGGGTGCTGGATTTTATAAAATTAAATTATGTTCTCGGTGCGGCGCGACACGAAAGGGTTAAGCGGTGACGGTCGTGTTTATGCTCGGTTTTACCGGTAGTTAAGTGCACGAATAATAAACCACGTTTATTATGAGCGATATGTTTTTCAAAAAAAAAAAAAATGCAATAAATTAATTAACTGATATTTTTACGCTTATCTTTACGCTTAACCCCTTTCGTGTGCGGCGAAATCGGCGCGAACAAGAAAAAATATTAATTGAACAACGTCACACGATTTCCAACCTTCTTAAGGAAGTTTATGTTTCCTTCTAACTTACCTTCACTTTTTATTCATAAACTTCCCGTCTTATTCATATTCACATTAATATAATATACTAGTAACTGTAAAGGCTCCCACACACATACCACACGCCACGCCACACACCTCTTCTGACGAAATCCTAAACGCATGAATTTCTATTTTATTTTATTTTTATTTTTCGTTTTTAAATATACCGATGTGACTTTTAAAACGCCACATCGGCCAGATACATAATATAAATATAGAATTAAAAATGACAATTATAATAAAAATATTAATAATGATAACAAAACCAAAAATAATAATAATAATAATATTAAAAATAATAATAACACTAATAATAATAATAATAATATTGTTTTATATGGTGTAGATACACACTTGCAACACCCCACCCCACGTCACAATTCGTAGCAACGGCGTCACAAAAAGTGTGTGAACCTTTACTAGTAAACTATCATGAGTGTTTGTGTGAGTTAGTGAGGTTATGTAGCGTGAGCGCTGCGCATAACACAGGTTACGTTAAACGACACGTGCCATCTGTTTGTATCTGTGTGTGTGTGTGTGTAAGTGAGTGCTTGTGTAACGTGAAGCTACCCAGCTAGTCGGTCGGTCGGTCGGTCAGTAGGTAGACCCGGCCGGTCAGTTACGCAGATTCCTGCACTACTATACATATATTGCAGCATTTTATACAGACTCATAACACTTATTATAAATTTTCTATAATGACTTCAAAATGATTTACATAGAATTTCGATTGGGATACAGAGCTCTTTACAATCCTATTTATGTACATATGTATGTATGTATATATGAAAATAATATGGATATAGTAAATATTAAGCAAATAGTTTTAAGCTGTACATATAACTTGATAACGGTCCATTTCTATATCAATATTTACATAACTTATGATAGATCTGAATGAGGTAGGTATATGAAAAAATATGGATAAAGTAAATATTTAGCAAATAGTTTTAAGCTGTATGTACATATAACTTCATAACGGTCCATTTATATATACATATATCAATATTTATGTACATAACTTTTAGATTTTGATAGATCTGAATTGGGTATCTTCATCTAAACACGTTTTTGCTTGTAATTTTGATAGCTAGGGTGGCGTGCGTAATTTGAGTATTTCTCACAAATCAGTAATCCTATCAAATGGAGCAGTTTAGTATTTATTTTTAGGGTGTTCATCTTTTAAGTGACGTCATTTTGACTTTATTTGAGATTTTTTTTCCATTATGACATTTATGTATATGTATACGACTGCAGTATAATATATACATACATACATACATATGTACATATGTAGGTATAAGTGACGTTTACTAACAGGCTAATTTATTCCCATCGAGAGTCGATTTTTCGAAACGAAAAGGCTTTATAATTGAGTGGGTGGTGGTGGTGGGTGTGTTTCAGGTTGGACGGACAGGGGCGGATTGGAAGGTAAAGATTGATTTCGAGCGGGGAGGCTGCGTGGGTGGATCCGCATACATTTTACCTTTGTTTAAGAAACAATTCTCCGCACGGCCACACACTAATGCGCCCCTGGGATCGAGGGTCCATCCTTAATTTAACTTTTCCTTTTTCGCAGCCCCGACGCCGCGAGAAAAGCGAACGAAAATTCCACATCGAAAATGGATTTTTTTTTGGTACGATATACGCACTATACATGTTCCATAAAATAATGCAGGAATTTCAGTATTTATATCACTGTTAATTTTATTTGAAAGTAAGCCTTTTGAGCGGGTTTGTGCAACGAAGGGGATAATTTGCTCTTGATGAAAATCCAACCTTGTAAATAGTAGATGACGCGACTCTAAGCCATCAGTAATCCCATTCCTATCCTTAGTTCGTTTGAATACGATAGAATCACTAGACGATGAAACTAAGTGAAAAGCTGCAAGCACTACGATAGAATGTTGGATAATTACAATATTAATCCATTGCAACATTTAAATAATATCTAAGAATCAATTTGAAATAATTATTCAATTAAAATATATGAACGTGACGAACGATTCAACCTTAAAACTAAATGTGATCTTTATATGTACATAAAAACGCAGTAATTTGCGAGTACATACTGTTCATACAAAAAAATATTCTTAAACTAAATATGATCCTGCAATTTAAATTCTCCATTCCAAATACTCTCAACTTTTTGTTGCCCAATCTTACCCCACTAGTAATTATAAGAACCAAAAATGACTTTTTTTCCTTATCTGCTTTCTAAAATCTCCTTCAATTGTCTTTCCAGAACATTCCGTAATACTAACTCGTTCCACCTAAAGTTCTTCCACAATTCTTTCATTTATGTAATGCTTTCAACGAAATCCTAAGCTCAATTGATAAGCTCATTCAATTTCAACCTTTCAACATTTAAAATTTCTGTATACAAACACCTTTCCAATCCCTAATCCCACCACTCACTTATAAAATTTCCTTCCAACTTTCCTCTCCCCTCATGCTATTTTTCCTTAATTGTAATTGTAATGTACTTATATTATGTTTCTTTTTTTGTATTCGTGTTATGTCAAAATTAACTTGCAGAAACTACTGTGGTTTATGACACAACTTTTTTTCCTCTACCTACATTTTGTATTTCTGTTATTTATATACTGTATGATGAAAATTCCTTGCTATTGAAGCAAGTCAATCGTCTATATTGGCATTGAAACAGCTGAACAGTCAATGGACACTGAAACTGGTATGCAGTAGATATTTTATCAACCGAAGTCTTGGCATTTATTGGACATTTTCATAGGATGTACCTTGCCTCAACGGCGCTTGGACAACTATCAGCCTTTGTTCGCGAATATCCTGCCAGTAGAGTGGACATGAGCTTTCGTAAAATTATACTGAAGTTTATTGAAAGAATTTTAAATCCTACAATAAACTAGGTAATTTTTAATGATATACGTTAATATAAGCTGACAACAATAGCGGAATGTTTTTATATTGTGTGAAGTCTACCATAATTGGATATGACTAAAGCGTGTGCTGCAATTGTCACGTTCATGTCGACACGACCCAACCATGGCGTGACGAGCTCTAATGAAATATAAAACTTTCAACGATTTAATGCAACATCAACGTGGTGCATAATCCCACCGAGCGAAAGCTATGCAAATTAATGCATACTTCCAACTGCAAGTACATATGTACGTACGACGACACTGCTTCGTTTCGGCGACCCGCAATTACCGAAACAATTTTCCCGAGAAGTGCTTTCTGCGTTTTGTTTCCAAAACAAAACTAATAACACGCGCAATCAGTGAAAATCACCTCATTTTCCGCAAAAAAAAAAAAACATTAAACAGCGTTCATTTAATAAAAACTAACGACATTCGCCCCCGTTATGCGAATGAAAATGGATGCGTACGACTTCAACGATGTCCGTTGAATCGAACGGGATGTTTTAATCCGCAGATCATATTCTAAGCACGAAAAAAATGTATCCGTTTAGGTTAAATGTATTTTTTTCAACTCGTACACCGAGTGAAAACTAGATCTAGTACGAGCATGAAAACTTAGTATAACCGATTAGGCCGTTCATAAATTATTCATGCGATGTGAAAATTCGTGTACGTGTTCGAAACCATATATAGCTGTATCATAAATGTATGTACATACGCTTATTTTTTAGTTTAATGTAACAGTGGGCGTATATTAGCCGAGTTATGTTGAGAGAAAACTCACTCTCCCCCTCCCCCTCTCCACCTCCTCCGCGCGGAAAACTCGCTGAAAAGTTTTCATTTGAATTTTCCAGTCGTGCGACGCGATCTAGAGAACCGTCCCGTATGTAAAATACTACAGTCGCAACTCGATAATATCTTTCGCTGAATAAATAATGACTTAAGATTCGAAAAATATGTATATATTTTGACTTAATTTAGTTTAGTCAATTTTCCACAAAAATAACAGTGTCGTTTGAGTACGTCACAGCCAAACCTGACTAAGCTAAACCTGAAAACCCTACATCAAATTTACATTTACATACTACTACCATAAAACAACATGGTTATAGAATTTTGAGGATTCTGTTTCCAGAAATTTGTATAGTAGTACAATTTCTTGTACCTATTCTACATATATGGTTGGTGCAGTAAAAAAGTTCCAGCGACCTGTCTGGCGCATTTTCTTCAACTTTAATTCGGTAAATGTAATAAAAGGAAAATAGAGTTGTTTGTGAACATGCACCGGTGTGTTCCCGAGTGCAATTTTATGCACTCCATACAAACGGCAAACAATTCTCGTACAACGTTGATGTTATCCGAAATGCAAACAGTGTGCTTCCGGCACATTTCTCGCGTTGGCCCTGAAGAGGAGTGGCCACCGCGAAACGAAACGTAAGTTATTGCCATGCTGGCCGATAGTGGGGCGTTGGCTGGATAAAAAAAACCCGAGGAGTCAAAAAAAACAAAAAAAAAAAACACAAGAAGAAGAAGAGAAAACTCGACTAGGAAATATAAAAGGAAAGAACATCTGATGCCGTCGGCGAAGGCTTCCCGTCTACCGTCGCTAAGAAAATTGTTTTTCCCGTGGAAAAACGTATCACCAGATGTATCACCAGATTTAGTGCAATTTCGATGAAAATCGCCTAGAGCGACTACGCCTATCTTCTGTATATTTTTTTTTCCCATTCGTTTTTTCCGAAGACTTTTGCGTACTTCGACTTCATTTTCGCAGGATTTCCTCGACACTTTGATGGTAATTTTATTTGGTGTGGGTCTCGCCTTTATACTTATGTACATTGTATAGACACACCAGAATACTTTCTCGTTCGGCGAACGTACAAGTTTTCTTATAAAATTTAAAACATTATGTTAAGCTGTACTTAACACAACAATAAAATTACACAGTTCATTAGAATTCGTACATAATTATGAAAGTAATGGAAGAATTTTCAAAAATAGAGCTATGCAATTTATTTTAAATGTCAATAGATTAACTTAGTATAAAATGTTTAATGAATTAAATTGAATCCTTAAAAGTGTGCACGTTAGTATATATTTTTAAATTAGATAAGAATTTATTACCAAAATATTTCGATAAATATTTAATAGGAGGGTATAAATATACATACATAGTCATAACACTAGGGGTAAGAATAAGTTAATAGTTAAGAATTTAAAATTAAGTAAATCCAGGAGAAGTATCTTTTACAGGGGTGTTGTTGAATATAATGGCCTGCCAGAAGTTCTCAGAAATATAAATAAAATTGATAAATTACTGGCAGCCTTAAAACAGCACCTCTGTACAAGTTCTAGTAGATAATAAGTTTTTTTTGTAATTTTAACTTTAAGTAATGTTTGTTTGTAATTGGCTTTTTAAGCTACCTTAAATAAATAAATAAATGAAAACTTTTACATGTTGCTGTCATGTCATTTTTAATGTTTTTGATGTACACAAAATGAGATTCCTTCTAGGGATATAACCATCACTGACTTGACTCGACTACAACGAATAACCCACCTATTTTCCCTTCTCACCTGTCATAAAAATCCCAACAGAAATTTCACTTCGTTTTCCTCCAATTACTTAGACGTTTACGGTTACTCAAAATATTGCATGAAATATAACGCAATATAGGACTATCGCGGTATTGGAATAACTACTATTTTAACGAGAAAAAAATAGGCACTCGCGCATTTCTACGTAGTACATACGTTCAACACCTTAACCGCTGACTAATGGTTTTTTTGCGCCAGTACGCCAGTATCACAACCACTTCAGCTGCAAAAAAATAAATAAATAAAGCGAAGGCGTGGCACAGTCCTACATCTCTTTTGGCTTCTTTATGGGCCGCGAAATAAACTAACCGAGCAAAATAAGAAGACCAAAGTGGCGGTACGGTGGCGCAGAACGAGTACCGGTGTTCCTCTTATGCAAAACGTTTCTACTTACACGCGCCGGCTATGGGGCAAATGAGGCAAAGCAGACGCCAAAATAAAATGAAAAAAAAAGGGGAAGAAAAAGAAAAAACCAAAAATAAAATGTAAAAATCGGGTTTTTGCAATGTTTTTGTTTCGTTGGTTGGATACCCGCGACCTCGCGTGATACGATAGAATAGAAATTGTTACATTGTGTTTGCGTAACCGCCTGTCACAATTAAATATTGGAGTCCGCCCCTGTCGTATTTCGCACGTCAAGCCCCACCAAAGCCGTTTGAAATTAAATTTAAAAAATATAATTCAAACACAATTTAAACTTTCACAAATTAAATTTATCTTAATGGATATATTTTATATGGGGAAAAAAAATTACACTGCCAATTTCAAAATGTAAATTTTATTTTATTTAAAATACAAACGATAATCTTTTTCACAGAGACGTAAGGCACACAAAAACAGGTGGTATCCTTTTGTATTCCCTACATACACAGTTCTTATTGTTTTTGTATCTGTTACAGCAAAAGCATATTTCAAGTGAAAATATATTTTCACTGGCGTTTCAGTGAAATCATATTCAACCACATTTTCACTAGTAGATATACATTTCTACTAGTGAAAATATATTTTAACTGATACTCACCGGTGAAATTATATTCGTTTCCCAACTGTCATTGAAACTAAATTTGACAGTTGTGAAATGACCAATCGTATCATATAATCTGCTGAAATATTCAATCCTAGTTATTTTGTCGCTTCTTCTTCTTATCGTGCCGTGCCCGTGTTCAAGCGTAGTATCAATTAGTACCAATTACAGTTTACAATGAGTCTTTGTCGATTTTATAACAATTGACTTATAATGGTCGGTTTAAGAAGAAAAGAGCACGTGTTGCTACAATTATCCTCAGAATCCTTAGATATAACAACGCCACCGTTTCGTTAAAAAAAAAAAACACTTGTAGGATGACACACCATCGACTTGGACCAACACCAACAAGTCACAAACACATACGCTTACTTTATTATATTTTCACCGATACTGAGCAGTGAAACTGTATATTCAGTGTTTGATACATTTTCACTGCCTGAATTGGTAAAAATATATTTTCACATGAAATATGCTTTCACTGTAACATATCCACTATTTTGTGAGTACATACATACATATGTACCTTTATTGAATTAATAGTCAACGTCGTGTACGTAGACTTTGTTTAATGCACAAACCAGGTAAGACAAATCGCCTTTACTAGGATTTCATACCGGAAGCTCTCCGTTGTCTCGCTGACCCGTTGAGCGCCATGGGCGATCCGCTAACGAGGCGTCACGCGAACCCTCGTTTGAGAGCCACTGTCTCAGTCCCCAGTGCCGTATCAGTGACACAGAATGCGAAGTGTCTCAGTGTGAACGGTCCCACATACAATTTAATAGTAATTTCGTCTTAATGAAAAGCTCCCGGCGCTCGGAGGCGAGAGGCGCCCTTAACGAGCTACCACCCCTCAGTGCAACTTCCCACATCCCCAACCCCTTTTTCTTGCTCTCACCCTTTCGTGGGGTACGTGGCTCGAATTGGAACACGCCGACGGCTTTTACACCTCAATTGCGAGACGGTAACCCCTTGACGACTGGTGAATTCGATGCACGTGCTCGTCATCAGAGATAATCGTCAGCTTCTTTGATTGAATGCAATTTTTTTCGAATTGAGTTACATAGGTGACACGTGCTTCAAATTTAAATATTATATATATATATAATAGGCCTATTCCGTCTGTGTGTCTGTCTGTCTGTAATAATTTTCGGTAAATAATTTTAAAAAACCAGAACGTCGCACGAGTGGGATTTGAACCCGGTACCAGTGATTCGGAACAGAGCGCTTACGCGGTGAGCCAAATCAGATGATAATAGGCAGGCTTCAACGTGACTATTTATAGCCGAAATATATATATATATAAATCAATGTCTGTATATCTGTCTGTCTGTCTGTTTGTTTGTTTGTCTGTCTCTTAGAGGCTCCTAAACCACTCAACCGATCGCGATGAAACTTTCAGGACTTATTGTGATCATGCCGGGGGTGGTTCCTGTGAAAAAAAATCGGGATTAAACGGGAACGGGCCTGCTCACGCGTCAGATAACGTACTAGGAACGGGAACGGGATCTGGAACGCAAACGGGAACGGGATCGGGCATTGCAACGCATGCCGGGTCAGCTAGTAATATAATAAAAAATAGGCTCGCGACTTTATTACGTTGATATTATAACGTGCCCATAGATGGCGCAAAATATTGTTGCATAGGCAACATCTACATATGTATAAAAAATATTACATTTAATATTATTTTTTAAGTAGGTACGGGTGATGAGAAAGCTCCGTTGATATTATATCGAGTGGACGATGGGCTGATGAATTGATAAGAATGTGTGAAGTGAGATTGCTCAAGACAGACAGGATTGGAAGAGGATTAGAAAGGCCTTTTCCTTTCTTCCAGCAGTGGATGGTTGACGGCTGAAAATGATTATGATGATAATATAGATATACATATGTATGTGATATAGCAATGCCTTTTAAAATTGTGCCCCAGTCCAATATATGGTATCAAACAAATGTTGTATGATTAGAGAAAACTCTAAATTAAAAAAAAGTCTATAAGACTATTTTTTATCTTGATAAATTTTCGGATTTTTTCATTCACCATACTCAAGGTGACGTTTGGCAACATAAATTTTAATTAGAATTAGAATTTTCTTGCAGTTTCAAACATTGAAATGTCACTGGTTTGGAACGACTAAAAACTGCTTTATACTCGTCATATACATATGTATAGGTATGTACATAGGTAGAAGCATGATAATTTAAAAAGGTATCGTCTAAAAATATAACTTGAATTTTCTTACGTTTAAACTGACGCAACAATGTGTACGTTGACGGAAATTCGTATAAATAATACTAGAGCGAATTCGTGAATCGTATGTAAAGAGGCAATGTGAAAAAGAAAAATTTACGCTTAAAATATTCCGAAGTGCGTCATTCAAAATAAACAGAGACTTAAACGCGCACAAATTCTCATCTCGCTACGAAAATTACATTTATGTGATTCAACTCGGAATAATACGCGCATTTCAATTTGTTTTTGAGGCGAAATTACATTTATCCCATTCGGGCCAACTCTTCCAGCTTCAAAAAAAAATAAAAACGACAACAACAACAACCAACCGTAGATCGTACGAATTGTGTATTCAGATCATTATCGAATCCACCGTGCCAAAATTAATTTCGTAGCCGTTACTATGCCGGATATTGGCAAAAGGGGAGGCTGGGGTGCAACATTCCTGCAACGGCCGCCATTTTAAAATTGGGCTTTTAATTGAGGGTGCTTTCGGCGCTTTATCCGGGCCGACAAATCAAATATATACGCGTTTTACTATCAAAATCAGCCGGGTTCCAAGCGCCATTCGTATGCACCGGTCGTTTACAAAAAAATGCACACGCGCTCCCCGGTATTACCGACGCTATTGAGCGTGAGTTATTATTGCGGCATATGGCTAGCGAATAGACGCCTACTGGATCCAAATGCGTCAATTTAAATTCATAAAAATATCAACTATTCTCTGTGTGTTCCTTGAAAAGCTGCTTCGGACGAACTCGGCAACACTCGACTATTATCAATAATGTTCGGGTATTATCAACTGAGTTCAAGTATTACGAACAGAGACGTAAATTTCAATGAAAAGTGTGTACTTTTCAACTTTAGAATGCAATACGAAGGTTTTATGTTCATTAAAAAAAGATCATCCGTGGATATTCTTTTAAAAAGGTATGTATGTATATGTGTTTTTATAGTACTGGGAAATCAGAATAATATTACACTAGCCGAATTGCTCGGCGTTGCTCAGGCGTGTGAATTATGAAAACAAAATGAATATCGAAATAAACATTTATTCTCCAGTACAAAGAAAAATTGATTAAAAATTTTGTATAGGCCCCTTGACGCCAGACTGCGACCCCTTCCAAAAACAATCTATGTACGGTCTAAGTTAGAGTACCGTGAGATACTCATAGTACAAATGTATACCAAATTTGGTGGTTCTAAATTGAAAACTGTAGATTGGCATAGCGGACAAACAAACAAACATTCAATTTTATATGTATGTATGTATGTAGCAGACCAGCCGAATTGCCTGGCGTTGCTCTGGCGGGTGAATTCAAATATTAAACCAAATGAATATCGAAATATACATTTATTCTCGAGTACAAACAAAAATTGATTAAATTTTTTTTATGGGGCTCCCTTGACCCCAGGCTACGACCCCTTCCAAAAACCGTCTACGATCTAAGTTAGAGTACCGTGAGATAGTATACCAAATTTGATGGTTCTAAATTTATTGAAAACTGTAGATTTTCATAGCGGACAAACAAACAAACATTCAATTATATTTTAGATTACATATGTACGTATAATAATTTGATGAGAGTTTGCATTGCAAATATTTCAACATTTTTTAACTTTATTTAAAAAAAATTATAACTTCCGTATCGGGAGATGGAACTTTGAGGCTCTTGTTAAAATATTGGAACTTTAAGCACGTGAATTTTAACATTTATGTAGTTGTATTAAGTGTTTAAACCATATTTATTATGCAAAATTTGTATAATTTCACATTTCAAACAGCATTTTCATTTTTTTACCTGAAATGTACGAGTGCAGCCCTGATTTTCCAACTTTCGGTACAAATTTGAATCCTCATCGCATTTAGTCGTAAGCAAAACATAAACTGAAAATAATTCAATCAAACTCAAACGCTCGTCGCTTTCGCATTTTCTGGAAATCTTAAGCTGCCAATTAGGTCGAGGTTTATTTTATTTCGCCGATGTAATGAAAATATCATATATTCTCAACGGAATTGAAAATTACATTTATTTGTTAATTGTGGTCAAAGCGAATTTTCACAGTGCAAAAGATCGATAATTGAGTCGAGCGACTTCATTCGATTCACGTACAAGTGCCGCAACTTCCGGTTGATTTGATTACTCGGTTTTATTGTTGAAGTTCACTGACGACATTTTTGGGTCTCTCGAGTGGTCTCAAAACTCGATTCGCCAAAACCTCTAACTAGATTTGGCAAACCGGTGACAATTCATTACTTTCGAACGAGTGCTTAAATAGTTTTCGTGTTTTTTTTTTTCTTTCTCTTTCGTCTCTATTTAAAATCATTTCAGTTTAATGTCTGAGAGTCGATCATTAGCGACCGTTAAAACTTTTTCCCCCTCCGACACAACGGGGCGAGTACCACTTTTGCGTCTGAAAATCCCAACAAAATACAATAAGGCTGAAAAGTTTTTCCTTTTGGAAATTCTCCATCCTACCCTTCCCTTCTTATATTTACTTCGAACGAAGGAAAAAAATCCTCGACCCGCCCCCGAGGACTGAATTGAAAACAATTCAGAAATGTTTAGACATCGCTCTTGAGAGATCCTAACTCACGTGCGGTTATGTTTGACCTTTTTACTCATATAAAATATTCAGCGCACTTGTTCTGAAAAAAGGCTCACTTTTGTAGTTTCTTTTTGATTCGATCTAAACTTTACCTCATCTTCATAATTGCATTTCGTCGAAAGAATTGCGACCGCGATGAAACGTTCGACTCTGTACATACTTAATATTGAATTTAGATTGAACATTGCATATTGCGTGACGTTATTTTTAAACAGCATTAAAATACAAACAATCAATTATTAATACAGAACGATTACACAATTGTTGACATTATCTAGTGAAATACCTGTACCTAAATAACAGCGTTTCACTCTGTTGGGAGATTCGTTCGCTCTATGTATACATTTGAACGATGTTCTGTATAGTTTTAATCATTCTAATGGAGCGAAAAATAGTCTACATCTGCATTCAAAGCAAAACGACGAGATTGATTCGGCGCTTCGAGGGTTTTGTTTGTTTTACTAACAATGGTCCAGGGTCGTAACCGAACCTCCCATGTAACTGAGAGATTCACACAAAACCACCGTTCTTCCCTCTCTGACCGGCCTTGTTTCAATTAACCATAATTAACCAACAATATATAACTGAATTGTGTCTCATGTATTAAATGATTCTCGATATGTACGCATTACGTGTATAATGTCTCACACATGCTATTAAACTTCATAGATTGAATTGTGACAATAATAAAAAATATGTAAAAGGCCGAAAAAAATGAAAAACGAAATCGCGTTCAAGAGTAAACTGCCACTTCCGGTTTGGCGGATGTTGACCAAAATCATAATATCTCTTACACCTTACGTGAAAATAATAGATATGAAATTTCAGCTTGATAAACTTGATAGTTTCGGAGAAAGAGTTGAAAACTCCAAAAACCAAGAGTAAAAGTACTACTTCCGGTTGAAAAAAAAATGTAAAAAAATTATATTATTTTGAAGGTCGTTACACCTACTACATATGCAAACTTTCAGCTTAATATGTATGACAGTTTTGCTGGAAAAACCTTCCAAAGATTACGCAAAAATTAGGTAAGGGAAGTACCACTTCCGATTGACGAAAAATTTTGAAAGCCTAATGGATTATAATGGCCGGTAAAAAACATATAAATATGAAGTTTTAGTTTAATAGGATAAACGGTTTTTGAGTTATTATCGATTTTATACACAGGTACACAGCTTACAGCATACATATACACAGACACACAGAAATACAGACATAAAGACATTTTCCAGGAATCATGAAAACGTGATCAGTGGATGATACTTGATACAAATCAGTCAAAATCTCAAGGTCGAATTTTCGCACGATCACAATATGTACTTTATATAAGATAAGTCTATTGTTAAATTATTTGTGACTGTATACATATATGTATGTACATACATAAATAAATTGACGTCGTATTTTATACATAAAAGTTTAGAATCATTTGTCTGAGACATTCTGAATAATATGTGAACATAAACTGGAAAATTTAATAGCCCCCGGCAGGAGGAAGAGCAACGTTCCAATTAAGGCGAAATCTCCAGTCGAATTTTCAAGGATCAACGTCATCAGGATCCCAAAATTCGTCCATCACTGAATGAATCAACCCGTTCGGAGTCCACGTAATTCATTTAAATCTCCCCTCTCCCCTATTTCATCCCCTTCCTCATCGAAGTCGCATTCTCTTCAGTCCTTTAATGGTCGGAATCCTGGACCAGCGATGGACAATTGCGACCATTAGCGCCACCCCTCCTCTCCTGATTTATACGAAAGCCTTTTCCTCCCACTCCCCCTGGGAACACCCTCCCACCCTTCAATCGACAATGCGGCTCATCCAATATTCAAAATGTAGGAGGGAGGAGGTGAAGGGGTTGGTTGGTGGCCGGTAACAGAACAAACAAGAAAGTACAACGAGAAACAAACCCACCCACTACAACCCCCTGTGCTCCCAGCTTATCCCCGTATTGGGACGAGTTTGCGTCACATCTAATGCGATTTATAGTTGCGACGAAATATATATGGGCGCTTTTTTTGTTTTTGCCTTTTCTTATTTTGCTTACGCTAATCTTGAAATATTGACTTTGTCTTTTTTCCGCGTATTAACTTTTTGACGCTGTGTATTCACGCATGTAAGTTGGAAGATTGGTGTTTGTAATATTGTAAGAATTGATACGTTTGAAAATTGATGATATTTTAATGACGTATATGTATATAATAGCCGAAATCCGTCTGTATGTGTGTGTGTGTTAAATCAACACACCAACCTTAATTCGCGAAAAGTCGACTTTTTTCACAAATATCGACGAAAAAATGTGTCAATCGAAACTGAATACAAGCCACCCTATACATAACCTAACTTCGCGAAAAGTAAACTTTTTTTTTCACATATATCGACGAAAAAACGCGTCAATCAAAACCTGAATTCAAGCCACCCTGTACCCAACCTAAATTCGCGAAAATTAGACTTTTTTCACAAATATCGACGAAAAAATGCGTCAATCGAAAACTAAATTCAAGCCATCCTGTACCCAACGTAACTTCGTGAAAAGTAGACTTTTTTCACAAATATCGATGAAAAAATGTGTCAATCGAAACTGAATTCAAGACACCCTATACCTAACCTAACTTCGCGAAAAGTGGACCTTTTTCACAAATATCGATGAAAAAATGCGTCAATCGAAAACTAAATTCAAGCCATCCTATACCCAACCTAAATTCGCGAAAAGTAGACTTTTTTCACAAATATCGACGAAAAAATGCGTCAACCGAAAACTAAATTCAAGCCATCCTATACCCAACGTAACTACGTGAAAAGTAGACTTTTTTCACAAATATCGATGAAAAAATGTGTCAATCGAAAACTGAATTCAAGCCACCCTATACCCAACCTAACTTCGCGAAAAGTAGACTTTTTTCACAAATATCGACGAAAAAATGCGTCAATCGAAAACTAAATTCAAGCCATCCTGTACCCAACGTAACTTCGTGAAAAGTAGACTTTTTTCACAAATATCGATGAAAAAATGTGTCAATCGAAACTGAATTCAAGCCACCCTATACCTAACCTAACTTCGCGAAAAGTAGACTTTTTTCACAAATATCGAGGAAAAAAATGCCATTCGAAAAAACTAAATATAAGCCATCCTGTACCCAACGTAACTTTGTGAAAAGTAGACTTTTTTCATAAACATCGACGAAAAAATCCGTCAATCGAAACTAAATTCAAGCCATCCTGTACCCAACGTAACTTCGCGAAAAGTAGACTTTTTTCACAAATATCAACGAAAAAATGTGTCAATCGAAACTGATTTCAAGCCACCCTATACCTAACCTTACTTCGCGAAAAGTAGCCTTTTTTCACAAATATCAGAAATATCGACAAAAAAATGCGTCAATTGAAAACTAAATTCAAGCCATCCTGTACCCAACGTAACATCGTGAAAAGTAGACTTTTTTCACAAATATCGACGAAAAAATGTGTCAATCGAAACTGAATTCAAGCCACCCTATACCTAACCTAACTTCGCGAAAAGTAGACTTTTTTTCACAAATATCGACGAAAAAACGCGCCATTCGAAAACTAAATTCAAGCCATCCTGTACCCAACGTAACTTCGTGAAAAGTAGACTTTTTTCACAAATATCGATGAAAAAATGTGTCAATCGAAACTGAATTCAAGCCACCCTATACCTAACCTAACTTCGCGAAAAGTAGACTTTTTTCACATATATCGAGGAAAAACGCGTCAATCGAAAACAGAATTCAAGCCATCCTGTACCCAACCTAAATTCGCGAAAATTAGACGAAAAAAATGTTTTTTTTCACAAATATCGACGAAAAAATGTATCAATCGAAAACAGAATTCAAGCCGCCCTATACCCAACCTAACTTCGCGAAAAGTAGACTTTTTTTTTCACAAATATCGACGAAAACTGAATGCCACCCGTCAACCGAAAAAGACTTTTTTTCAAATATCGAAAAAAGCCATCCTGTACCCAACGTAACCAACGTAACTTCGAAAAGTAGACTTTTTTCACAAATATCGACGAAAAATGTGTCAATCGAAACTGAATTCAAGCCACCCTATACCTAACCTAACTTCGCGAAAAGTAGACTTTTTTTCACAAATATCGAGAAAAAATGCGTCAATCGAAAACTAAATTCAAGCCATCCTGTACCCAACGTAACTTCGTGAAAAGTAGACTTTTTCACAAATATCGACGAAAAAAAATGCGTCAATCGAAACTAAATTCAAGCCATCCTGTACCCAACGTAACTTCGTGAAAAGTAGACTTTTTTTCACAAATATCGACGAAAAATGTGTCAATCGAAACTGAATTCAAGCCACCCTATACCTAACCTAACTTCGCAAAAGTAGACTTTTTTTTCACAAATATCGAGGAAAAAAATGCGTCAATTCGAAAACTAAATATAAGCCATCCTGTACCCAACGTAACTTCGTGAAAAGTAGACTTTTTTCATAAATATCGACGAAAAAATGTGTCAATCGAAACTAAATTCAAGCCATCCTGTACCTAAATTCGCGAAAAGTAGACCTTTTTCACAAATATCAACGAAAAAATGTGTCAATCGAAACTGATTTCAAGCCACCCTATACCTAACCTTACTTCGCGAAAAGTAGCCTTTTTTCAGAAATATCGACGAAAAAATGCGTCAATTGAAAACTAAATTCAAGCCATCCTGTACCCAACGTAACATCGTGAAAAGTAGACTTTTTTCACAAATATCGATGAAAAAATGTGTCAATCGAAACTGAATTCAAGCCACCCTATACCTAACCTAACTTCGCGAAAAGTAGACTTTTTTCACATATATCGAGGAAAAACGCGTCAATCGAAAACAGAATTCAAGCCATCCTGTACCCAACCTAAATTCGCGAAAATTAGACTTTTTTCACAAATATCGACGAAAAAATGTATCAATCGAAAACAGAATTCAAGCCGCCCTATACCCAACCTAACTTCGCGAAAAGTAGACTTTTTTCACAAATATCGACGAAAAAATGCGTCAACCGAAAACTAAATTCAAGCCATCCTGTACCCAACGTAACTACGTGAAAAGTAGACTTTTTTCACAAATATCGAAAAAAAAATGTGTCAATCGAAAACTGAATTCAAGCCACCCTATACCCAACCTAACTTCGCGAAAAGTAGACTTTTTTCACAAATATCGACGAAAAAATGCGTCAATCGAAAACTAAATTCAAGCCATCCTGTACCCAACGTAACTACGTGAAAAGTAGACTTTTTTCACAAATATCGATGAAAAAATGTGTCAATCGAAACTGAATTCAAGCCACCCTATACCTAACCTAACTTCGCGAAAAGTAGACTTTTTTCACATATATCGAGGAAAAAACGCGCCATTCGAAACTAAATTTAAGCCATCCTGTACCCAACGTAACTTTGTGAAAAGTAGACTTTTTTCACAAATATCAAAACTTTCAGTTATTAGTTAACTAGTTTTTGTGTACAATCAAGTCTCAACGTTGTTTTATTAATATTTTTCTTTAAAAAAAAAATTCATTTTGTGATTTTTAGCATCTATTCGCATATTTTAGGATTTAGCATAAATTCGCATATATCCTGAATTTTAGCATATATATCGCATTTATCGCAAAATGCGAAAAACATTATACACATTATACATGACACTATGTATACTTATTTTTCTCTTGTCTTCTTCATTTTATATATATACCTTTATTGTTAATGCTTTATCTTTAAGTCTTTTTTATTCTTATTTTCTTTACCTTATCTATTTTATACTTTTTTCATTTTTTCATTTCTTTTTCTAAATTTTGCTTATTTTTGTATCTACATGTGAAAATTTGTAATTGGCGTTGATTTCTCTATTGTTCCTATTCTATATTTTATATGTAAACGCTGTAAATTTTCCTAAAATAAATAAATAAATAAATAAAAAATAAATAACTACTATCTCTCACAGAGGTGTCTCCTCACACTTTTCAAGAATGTAGCTATTGTCTTAGAAGACTTGATGCACTCCGGGAGGGCATTATACATTAATACACCCCTGTGAAAAACACCACCAGTTGTCTTTGATTTCCTTACTCTACCTACAACCTACAACTAGTTGGTTTTTATTTCTAGTAGAATCAATGTCTGTCTGTTTGTCTCTTATAGGCTCCTAAACCACTCAACCGATCGCGATGAAACTTTCGGGACTTATTGTGATCATGCCGGGGATGGTTCCTGTAAAAAAAATCGGGGAAAAACGGGAACGGGAACGGGAACGGGATCGGGACCAGGATCGGGAACAGGAACGGGATCTGGAACGGGAACGGGAACGGGCCTGCTCACGCGTCAGAAAACGTACTAGGAACGTGAACGGGAACGGGATCGGGTATTGCAACGCATGCCGGGTCAGATAGTTTACTATAAATATGTATATTTACTTTAATAAATGTAACAACTAGTGTTGCTGCCAACTTCTGTTGCGAGATTGATGTGATGAGTGACGATTTGTCCGAAAGCTTGCATCTTCAGGATTTGAACCTGCAAGAGATTAACTATGCCACTTTTCAAGAAAGTGATTTTTTTTTTGTTAAAATACGGGAATCCCGAACGTCGTCAAACAAATAACGAACGGTCGTCAAACAACAGACGAACGGAAATTTGATTTTTGCATTTCATTTGGGTCTTAACTACCTGGAAACCATACCCAAATAGAAATTGTGAAGGTATTTGACCTTTTTTCTTGTATAAAATATCACGATCAGGTTCAAAAATTTTAAATTTATTTAAAATTTAATTTTTTCCTTGGGCCGGGTGAAAATCTCTCGCGGGCCGGATCTGGCCCGCGGACCGTAGGTTGGTGACCGCTGCACTTGTACATATATATAATTACTATGTACAACATAAATAAATGAAAATTACAATGATGATGAAATATCAACTTGATAGACTTGATAGTTTTGAAGAAAATGTTAAAAACACCGAAAACCAAGAGTAAAAGTACTACTTCCGGTTGGAAAAAAATGTTAAAAAATTATATTATTTTTAAGGTCGTTACATATGCAAAATTTCAAGTTAATATGTATCATAGTTTTGCTGGAAAAACCTTCCAAAGATTACACAAAAATTAGGTGACTTTCCAAGGGAAGTACCACTTCCGGTTGAAAGCCTTATGGATTGTAAGGGCCGGCAAAAAACATACAAATATGAAGTGTAATGGGATAAATTTTTTTTTAGTTATTAGCGATTCTACACACTGATCCACAGACACACAGACATACAGACATTTTTCAGAAATCATGAAAACGTAATCAGGGGATGATACCTGATGCAAATCTGTCAAAACCCCAAAGTCGAATTTTTACAAGATCACAATACATATGTACTATGTGTGTATCGCATAATATACGAAGTTAAAGAAATCGGCATCATGAATGTACATATGTACATACATAGATACATATGTATGTATGTATGTTAATTGTTCGTATACGAACATGTAAAACAATAATACTTTTTCAATATTGTATTGAAAAGGGAATAATAAAAATCTTTATTAAAAACAGTTCAACTTAGATCAGATAAGTATATTAACATCGTTGCTCTAAAGATGTGTTCATACATATATGTAACTTGTGATTAAATAAATGTAATAAAGTTTTATTCAAGTTGAGTCCTTTTCCCCGTCCGCGTCCGTTTGAAAGATATATGACATTATTGCAATCTATATATATTAGCCGATCCTTTTTACGGTGTTTTTTTTCAACCGTTTCTATCGCAGCAAAATTTACCGAACACAAAAGCATTCTTTTCGCCCTTTTTATTCGTCGAGTATCGAGTTTTAAAAATCGACATATTTCTTCCGCCGCTAAAATATCGCTAGATAAATAAATACGTTCGCGCGAAAAAGACTAAAAAAAAAAAAAAAAACCCGCCAACCTACAAAATACTATTACATGTATAAGTTCACGAACCGAACAGAGCAATATCCAATAACGCAACGCAACTTGCAAAAAAAAATTACTTAATACAAAAAGCGTAGGTATACGTTTAACCTTTTTACGCTCAATTTCATCGCGTAAAATATCACATAATGGATCGTTAAATTATGGCGAAAAATTACTCCGCGATTGAATCGTTGTTGGTTGCGTATCAATCAAAAAAAAAAATAACAGTAAAAGTACAATTGTAAATTAACTGTCATACAGCACGATAATGCTGGTTTGGCACGAGACAATTTAATGCCACATTTCATACGAAACAAAAAAATCATTTGCTCACACGGTGTTTATAAACATTTGTTTACGGTTATTTGGCTATGTTTGTCAGGGTTGTCGACAGGTCCTGTCCTCGCTTTGTGTCCTTGTGAGTGTCGACAGGCCCTCAGGGCTGGCCCTTTTGTTTGCCTTTATTGCGCAATATCTTCAGAACCACTCAAATTTTATTGGACGCGCACAAAAGCGTTTCAAAATTTATTACGAAATGATCACAACGTTACGTGTATAATATTTCAAGTATAAAATTATACGTAGAGTAGTTTTCAGTTTTACGATTCGCCTTTGCGAAGCAACGCATACCCCCTCCCATCTCCAGGTTGAGGAAATGCGATCGTCCTCTCTCTCGAGTGAACTACGATATTGAACCTGAATTATGGTGAGATGAACTTTAAAGTAAGATAAGCGAAGAAGGGTACCGGGCTGAAAAAAAAAGGTTTAATATATTGCATGGAGCGTAAGGTATATCCCTGGCGTCCAGTAGTCAGGGTTCACGAGTTAGGGGAGCAGTTAGGGAGAGTCTTCAGCGACGCTGGTTATTCGCATCACGTCCATTACCGAGGACATTTCTCGAAGACAATGGACTCGGGCCTTGGGGGTGAGTTTTCTTTCTCCCTTTTTTTTCGCCAGGCCTCGTAGATTTGTACAGAGTGACACCCGCAGGGACCCACTGCCATCATGCAAATTTTTTCCTGGCCGGACAAACAAAATCCTATTCTTTTTTTTTTTTGAGCCGTTCAACCTTTAGTGAAATGTGTAGGACGTGAGCGAGAGGCACTACAAGGTGTTTGGGAACGATTTGACAATATCTCATAATCATAGTACGGTTGGAAATTTCAACAGTTGTACAGTGATATTACAAGAATAGATTCGTATTGATTGTAATCGCACTACAAAATCAAACTTCTAATTTCTCCTTATGTAATACGTACGATTTGTGACTCATACATTGATTTGTGAAATAATTGACTAATTTCATGTTACATCATTTCATCATCATTTTCAGCCGTTCACCATCCACTGCTGGATGAAGACCTCTCCAATCCTCTTCTATTCCTGTCTGTCTTGAGCAATCTGCATCCACTTGACTCCACACATTCTTCTAAATTCATCAGCCTCACCCTTGGTCCACATTGTTTTCTTTCACATCCACTCAGACACCATTCCAGTATTTCTCGTTTCCATCTGCCATCCATTCTTCACGTTATGTGTCCCAGCCACGTTTTTCACACGTTCCGCTATATCTGCCACCTTAGTCATGCTTATTACCCATGTATTCCTCTTACGATCTCTTCTCGTTATACTGAGCATACATCTTCCCATGCTTCTCTGTGTGCACTGGATCATGCGTAACATTCTTGAATTTAGCATACATACCTCATAACTGGCAGTACGCATTGGTCGTATGTCTTCTTTTTTAAGCATAGCGGAATGTTGGATTTAAAAACCATGTTCATTATTAAAACATGTAACATAGGTACACATGTATTTACATTTACATATATTTAAACATGCAAGATTTAATTTTTTTAAATACCTACTTATGTATGTACATATGTACATACATAAAACCATAGAAATCATGGACGTATAGACTAAATTCATTCACTTAAATGTTATTTAATCGTATTACGTATTTTGCTTTAAAGTTTATAATTCTTCCTCCAAATCATCAAATACTCGGACAATATCAATCAGTTCTTCGGTTAACAAACACTCGCATTGCCTTTGATCCTTTTAATTGAATTAGTAGATCCCTTATAATTTTAATTGTCGTTGGAGCTCTGAATGGTAATAATAGTCACGGAGGGAAATTTTGTGTACAGTGCATTTTTTTATGTTAACATAACGTTAAGTGTTCATTTAACTCTATCAAAACCCGGAAAACTCCCTTGACGATCTCCTTATATTAAAATTTTAATCAATTTGTCAATCAATTAGTATTCATTACAATTTACTCATGTTCAATATTCTCGAATGGGTATTTTATACAATGAACTTTACAATGTGTACCTATATAAAATTTAATTTAATAATATTTAATCTAGCGATGATTAAATGTGGTCTATTATGTGAACTAAATGTATGTACATATATGTGTATGTACGTGTATATTGTGAGGAGGGATCGTCTCACGAGTGATCACACGCCCGTGTCAGATTGTAGTTTGCGCCCGTGTACGACCCGAATCCTTTCCCGAGATTCAAGAGGGTCCTGGGAGGGACCTGAGGGAGGATATCGAACGCGGCAGGTCACATCCTCGGGAATCAGGTGGCCTATGAGCAATTTGCCGAGAAAATGTCAAAGGAGGGTGAGTCCAGACCCGAGTAGAGGTACGCGTCACTCTCGTCCACGACTGGACCCTTCGTGACGCGGGAAGCCCTACGTGAGCTTTTCCGCTAAATAAGCTCCGGAAAGCCGTGTCCGCCGGATATGGCTCGGGGAAAACCGCAAAAATTCACTCAGAACCACTCGCACGTCCGCGCGTGCGTGCTCGTATTAAATCGCCGGTATTAAAGTTCATACGAGACCCCATCAGAGAGATTTCGCCGATTACAATGCGAAAAGTCCCATACGACAAAATGAACACAATTTATATGTTTCAGAGTTTGGATTACGGATTTTTAATTTATCCTAATCGGATAGAGTATTGTGATCGTGCGAAAATACGACCTCAAGATTTTGACACTGATTTGTATCAGGTATCATAACCCCGATCACGCTTTCGTGATTTCTGGAAAATGTCTGTGCACTTGTGTGTAAAATTGCTAATAACTCAAAAACCGTTTACCGACCATTACAATCCATTACGCTTATCTTATACAGTCATAAATAATTTAACAATAGACGTATCTTATATATAGTATTGTGATCGTGCGAAAATTCGACCTTGAGATTTTGACTGCTTTGTATCAGGTATGATTTGTATGAAAAATGTCTGTAAGCTGTTTACCTGTGTGTAAAATCGATATAACTCAATAACCGTTTATCCTATTAAACTAAAACTTCATATTTATATGTTTTTTACCGGCCATTATAATCCATTAGGCTTTCAAAATTTTTCATCAACCGGAAGTGGTACTTCCCTTGGAAAACCACCTAATTTTTGTGTAATCTTTGGAAGGTTTTTCCAGCAAAACTATCATACACATTAAGCTAAAATTTTGCATAAGTACGACCTTTAAAATAATATGATTTTTTAACATTTTTTATCCAACCGGCAGTATTACTTTTACTCTTGGTTTTTGGGGGTTTTAACTTTATCTCCGAAACTATCAAACTATCATGTTGAAATTTCATATGTATTATTTTCACGTAAGGTGTTAGAGACATTATGATTTTGGTCAACATCTGCCAATCGGAAGTGGCAGTTTACTCTTGAACGAAATTTCGGTTTTTTTTATTTTTTTCGGCCTTTTAAATATTTGGTATCTTCATAGTATTGTAATATTATAATTCTTCATGATACATAGTTATAAAAAAAATAAAACATTAAAATCAGTCAACCGGAAGTTGGTTTTATTTCTTGTTGAAAAGTCAAAAATCCTGTTACCATGCAATATTTCATATCTACCTATACATATAGTTTTTACCATAAGGCGTAAGAGTTAATAAAGTTTTGATCAAAATCCGCCAACAGGAAGTGTTAGTTTACTCTTGTGTGATTTTTTGTACTATAACAGATTGAAAGGGCTTACTTGGCCTTAAAATTAAATTTGGAAGATTTGGAGATTCTAGTGCGGAAGATTTGGATGGAATTAAAAATTCAGATCAGCTGACCATATTTACAATTTGACTCAATGGTTCCAAAATATTTACAAAACTGGAGAAAACCACTGGAGAGTGTCTTTCATGTATTTATTTGCTATGATACATGGAAACGATGCATGTTAAAAGGTAAAAGTTAACATTTGATATCAAGTATCGCTACTGTTAGAAGGTTATATTTATAGTAATAGTTTTAAGATGGGTCTTTTCAAACTACTTCCAAACTTTGCGTCGTCGAGTTCAAATTGATATGACTCCCGTTCTAATTTCGCGTGTAACGATCCGTATTGTAATAGGGTGCCAAATCTCACGGTCCATATAATCACTCACGGTTTGCATTAACCTGATGATCGGTCATCAATCACAAATCAATTCACACACGCGACATTAATCACATCCGATATCCGATCGTGCCAAACCGAGAGACCGTCAAACGTTCAAGTTTAAACTTCAAGGATGGATTGATTTAGTGTCGAAAGCTCGGCTATTTTCAGCCCATAGGGTGCATTCAACCCTTGGGAGGGTCATAAATTATATCAATATCTGATATAGAGTATGTCGTACGCAAGTTTTCCTTAGGTAGCAACGTACGGAAAGAAAACTTTTTCAATTACATCTGCGCGCTGTGTCTCAATCCTCGCACCTGATTTACAACGGTTCGATACGAGAGTGGACCTGAATCTTTCTTTTTTCCTACGTATTTTTCTTCTACTTTCTTCCGCTTTCTCTGTATAAAAATATTAAATGTCCATAAATCTCAGCCGCTAGTGGGATCTTCATGGTCTCGGGAATGTTGGATTTGTTTGATTTACTAAGATAACTCCCGACAAGTGCGCAGAAAAGGACTATTCTGATCCGATAGCTCTGTCTTTAGATATTTGAAAATATTATCCCTTTAATAAGAATATAATTTATGTTTCTACTTAATAAATATTTAAAAATTGAGCGAAAATGATTTAAAAACATATGTACATGCGTTCAGAATTTTGATAGATTGATTTTATATATGATACTGAATAAAAGTATCTGAAAATATGTTTTTGGCCTATATTCCGTTTGAATAAGCTTTATCCAAAGTGAAAAGTTGCTGACCGGTGAAATTGAACGGCGCCTAGTCTTGTTATATTCACATTTTTGCTTAACGACAATATCCAATTTTGCCAACGTCGACACATTAACCTATACATTATTTATATTGCATAAGTAAACATGGAATATATTTCCATAATTTAATTTAAAGTAAATTACTTTAAAAAACGCGAAATTCGCACGCGTCGAGCACTCTCCCGCGAGACACACGCACCGTAGAAAGTAATTTCGCTCCTTTTATATATTATAATATAACGGGCTCTTCGCACACACGTATTTACCCTCAGAATTATCTCAACGTTTAGACTGTTTTCTAATAAAAAAAATATACATAAAATAAAATCCGTCAAATTCCGTATTTCGCCAAGAAAAACACATACATACTTCGAACCAGACTGAGCCCGAGGGCAAAGGTGCCGAAGTTACTTCGAAGTTTTTAATATAAAGACGGCAACGTGCTCGAGTAGATTTATCGACACTCGTAGCTATTTTTTGATAACTACCTCTTTTTTATTAAGAAGGGTGCTCTGGTAGGTACATAGCAGGTACGAGCGAAAATGCTGTGTGAAATTTTGCTGAATGATATTAAAAAATAAATTTGACGCGGCTCAAATAAGACCAATATGGAAATGTAATTAACAGCTAAAGATTTTGCGTCACATTCTTCGGATATAGTATAAAAATCGATGTGCGAGATCTCAACACTTACACTCGATGAAATTCGACCACAATGCAATAGAATTTTGCGATGAAATGTAAAGAATTCCCTGGTGTGTCTAATCATCTATCAATCATTATGTCAATAGCTGTATACAACCGACACGCCATTTCCATAAACAGACTAAGAAATTTTGAACAGAAAAGAACAACGAAATGCACTATAAATAAGAGTAGGTATAAAATTTCAATAGTGTATTTCGTAACATATTTTAATTCAAATTTCAAATTTGTGAACGTTGTTTTACATTTGATACCTATTTTTATAAAAAAAATCGACCATTCTGAACTCTATGGTGTACTTAATTTTTGGCTACCACGTCAAGCACGAAATCTTTCTCCCGATTTCTGTACCAAGTAAACTATGTTCCTGGAGCCAGTAGATGTTTATCCTGATATCTTGATCCCAGTATCTGTCCAGTTTTTACCTAAATCTCTTATCAAATCATTCACTTCGCTTTGTGTGAAAACTTGTGGTTGCTATGTTTCAATTTCGAAAACGTCCATTTAATTACTCCATCATTATTATTTCCAGATGACGAAGCGCGGCTTAAACTGACGAATGGGGGAGTAATAGGTACATCAGGTCCATTAAGAACAGGTTTTGCAGATGTTATATCTGAGTATGAGATATTCTTATTATGTACATATTTTTGAGTGAAAGCCCCTTACGTTGCAGGAACAAAAATAGCAATCATCGTGCAAGAATCTTACGTGGATGGATAAAAACTAACATCGTGTTGATGATCAGCGCCCCCAAATTAGTAAAAAATCCAAAAACTAAAAACTTAAAACAACGAAAAACATACATATGTAACTGACTTCCTACAGAATGCCCTGGGCCTCTACTCGTTGGAGTCCAGGCAGCAACTATCCTTAGGAAAACATTTCTAGAAGTTGCTAATTGGTTTGGTACACAATCCTCAGATCCCACGGGAAATGAAATTGTGGGTACCGAGCCAATTTCGTAATTCCAGACAGAATTTGCATTTGCAATTGCTTTTTTATCCACCTGAGACAAGAATCAATATGGTGTCATCTTCTCCGGTGGCTAGAGCAATTAATTTGCTCAATCGGGTAGCTGTCTCGTTTGATATATTCTTTGGAAGTTACTTGATTGACCAAATACTACATAAGTGTCAAATGATTTTGTGTACATTTTGAATTTTTTTGTTATGTTACATATACATATTATATTTATTTTTGTGATTTACCCACCATGCCGATTTGATAAATTTGTTATGTCACAATATGTTGTTAGGTGAATCTTCTCGGGTGGCTAGAGCAATATAGAATAGAATTTTTATTTTTTACATCATTATTTATTTATTTATCAAGCATACAGCTCATAAAGTAAAATATAAAATAAAATAAATTCCACATAATACAACATAGCCAAAATAGTTACAAACAAAGAACAAATCATAGCAAGAAAGGAACTTTAGGAGTTAGGACTGAAAAGGAACTTGAGTAAAGAAAATCTGAGGAGGGCAAGGAATAGCGAAAAGGATCAATATGTGCAGGAATTTCTTTTGAATGACGAGCAGGATCTATGAATGAAGGAGTTTTGCGAATAATTAGTAGAACAAATATTCAAATGAAACAATGGAGGATTTTTAACAGATCTAGGGGAACAATGAAAAATAATCCTACTTAGCAAGTAAGGACTATCTGATAAATTATTTAATAACTTAAATACAAAGCAGAAATCCGAGACTGTCCTCCTAGACCGCAGAGCAACATAATCATGGGAATTGGAAGAAGAAGAGGAAAGACAAAACCTGGAAATGGAGTACGCATAGAACTTCTTATTAATTTTTTCCAGTTTAGTAATGGAATCTTGGTAAAACGGGTTCCATATAGTACTAGCAAATTCCAGGTGACTTCTCACAAATGCATTGTATAGCAGAGACACAGTATCAAAGGACTAAAAGGGTCTGGATACTCTCATTGTGAATCGTAAGCTCCTATAAGCTTTATTGATAACCGCATCAATGTGGGAATTAAAAGATATTTTACTATCTAATAAAACACGTAGGTCTCTTACACAATCAACTCTCAATACTCGTGTCTGTCCAATAAATAAGTCAAACAATACAGGGGAAGCAAGTCTTTTAAGTCTTGAAGATTAAGAAGATTATCTATGTATTATGACTTTATTTAATTTTTACTAAGTTTTTATTATTATTATTTTTATTAATGTGTATTATTTTTATAATTTACCCACCATGACGATTTGGTTAATCTGTTATGTTATGGTGAGTGTTTCTGTTACTAAATAAATAAATAAATAAGCCTGTGTTATTGATGAGGATATGACGCATTCACAAGTTAAGTAACTATGGCTTGTTGATATTGTTTTTATTTTTGTTTTCAGTTTCACCGGCACGTGTGAAAGACGGGTCTATATTCGAAATACCACCTCGGGTTTGGATTTATGTAAAACATTTCTTTTAAGATTGTTGCATACACAAAAGAGGGTCAGGTATTGTTTTCTGCGGCGGGGGTCGGTTCACAAACACGACAGCCTCTTTGCGAAAAGGAAAATATTTTTCCGCCTTTTGTGTGTGCGCACACGGGGAAAATGCCAGAAAAATGGGTTATGTCGGACGAAATGACCACGCGACTGAGAGCAGGTGGTCCTGAGAGTCCAATTACCCAGAAAGGCGACCGACCGGACCTGGACAAAAACCGGTCGAATGGGGTGGGTGATGAAAATCGGCCGAGAGAGGAAAAAAAAAAAAAACCGGCTTTTAAAGACGGCCGACCTTATATATGCACGCTCCATTTGACTTAATCGGAAAATTCCCACGTAACATAGCTCCTGGAATTTTCCGGGCTTAAACTAAAATCACAACGTTAATTGCGCACAGAGTTATAAACCGTAATGTGTTAATACTGTATGCGAAATATTGTTTATTTAGCTCAGAAAACAACAAACATACGCTCGTATGAATGTTGAGCTCGACAAATATTTTCATTTGGGCAATTATGCGTAGCTCTCGATCGATAAGGAACACTTTAAATAAATTGTCGCATATTGAGACACTGGGAAAAAATTCAATAATGGACATTTCTCCGTTGAAATAAAAGCTAATCAACGACACGCAAAGTTTCGTGACTGCTATTAGGCACGTATAAAATATTAATACGTTCTTCGGGACAATTTCATTATTGAGATTCATAAATGTTATTACGATATACGTATTGAATTGAATAACCGTTTAATTTAAACACAATAACGAAACGTCGTTTAGTATTCATCTAATCAAAATTCTGTGGAATTTTTATCTATCAAAAAGTAAACGCGATTGCGTGACGATTTTTCGTATTTTTCTATCAAAATTGTGTGAAATTTTTAATAGTTTTTCTTCAATGAAATGAAATTTTATCTGTGTAGCAAACGGCAGTTATAAAAGGTGTCTTGAAAAATGTACTGATATTTTCTTTATTGTTGTATAAGTTTCACAATTGAGCGCGTATTTTTAGAACCAATTTCACACTATGTAAATTCCAACAGTGGATAAATATAATATTGAAATATAAGCTCGTTGATTTATGTATATTTAAAAAATAATAATATAAAACTCACAGGGGTGAAATAAATTATAATAAAATGCATACATTTGACCTTTTGATATATGTATGTATACGTAGGGACTTTGCGATACGAATATATAATATAATATACATACATTCGAGTGAATCCAGTTGTAATACACAAGTCGAAGCGGGCTCTCGTATTAGGATAGACGACGGACATAAGTAAAATATGCGAAATAGCCCCCGAAATAACATTTGCCATTCGGGATTCGAACGAGTTTTCGAGGAGGAAAAATAGGTGGAGGGAAGGGTGGTTAGAGAGGGTACTTTTTTGACCCCCACATCATTTCCATATTTTATGGTGGCCGCATAGAAGTCGAGTCGAGTTGTTAAGGAGGCCCCCGAACGCGCGGCGAGCGAGCGAACGATATGGAGAGAAGATAAAATTTGTGGCGAGAAGACGAGAAAGGACTCAACGTCTGTGCCCCTGAATAATAAATGCAAATTCGGCCCACACTTTTAGAAGCGGTGAATTTTCAACACGCTCCCACTCTACAATATACGCGCTCACGTCCCTTTTCGCAATAGGACAAGCTCAATGTGCGGCATACATGATTTAATCCTAGAAAAACCCGTATACCTATATAGTCGCACACTATACGTTTACTTTCACATCGATCGTTATTCGTATGGGTTCAATAAAATGTGTACATAGGCTCAAATACAAAAAAAATCGTGTGTGGCCAACCCATGACTTTATCCCATATATGTATGTATGTACATATGAACATACACATTTGAGGAATATGAAGAGTAACCAAAAACCGAAGAAGTCAAAAAACCGTGCACAAAGAAAAATAACATCCGTCTGTCTGACTGTCTGCTGATAACGCTCGCCTAGGTAAATGATTAAAAAAATACCAGAATGTCGCGCGAGTGGGATTTGAACCCTATATCACCAGGTTGGGATAAATCGTGCTAACACTATCATCCAAACGGAGGCGATGACGGACGTGCTATAATTGGCCAATATTAATTCTTAAAGTGTTCGCGACTTTGCTACATTGTTACGTGTTGTATTATAACGCGCCATCTATGCAACAACTATAAAAACTATTAAATACACATATGTATGAATACTCACCACGCAATCATACGTTGATATTCGACGGACTTACGGTACTAATGATTGTAGTATTACAATATTATGAATATTTTAAATATTTAAAAGGCCGAAATAAATAAAAAAAAAAACGAAAGAGTAAACTGCCAGTTCCGGTTGGCGGATTTTGACCAAAATCATAATATGCTCACACACCTTAGCGAAACCGCTGCGTCAAACTTTCGCCCCTATCGTCGTCCCATTCGCACCGATATAATTCACATTGGTGCGACTCATTGACGATAAAGGGCGTCAGTTTGACGCAGCGATTTCGCTAAGGTGTGTGAGCCCCTTTACACCTTACGTGAAAATAATAAATATGAAATTTCAACTTGATAGACAAAACACAGACAGAGACACACCGACGTACAGACATTTTCCAGTAATCGTGAAAACGTGATCAGGGGATGATACCTGATACAAATCAGTCAAAATCTCAATGTCGAATTTTCCCACGATCACAATACTTTATCCGATTAGAATAAATAAAGTAAATACCATTACAAATATAAGCGGATGATGTTGAAGTTATTGTGTGAATTTATTAACGCGTTTCGTTGTTTGATCGCGTTGCGTTCGTAAATCGAAGCTTTCGCCCCGCGGTATATGAAACATTATGATTAATAAGTAAATTGTGATCACTTAAAGCTAATGTGTTTGTTTTTGAACCGGTTGGTCGGTCGGCAGCTACCACACTCATCGCTAATGTATTGACATTGTTTTATATTGATAATTCACGGACAGCTGTTACCGTTGTAAGCAAAGAGGCTTTTTCGCATCGAATATAATATTTAATGTACACGTTTAAATCATTTTCGCAGACGATTTTAGCTTTGACATTAAAAGTTGGCGCAAATCTGGATAAATCTCCCGTTTCGAAGCAGGCCTAAAAAAATGAACCTCCGGCAGAGGCAAAAAAAAAATTGGGCACTGGGGTTTTTGGGGCGTAATTTAAGCGGTCGTCGGTTTGTGGTGAACCGTTATGCCAAGCCCAATTTGTGCTGCAGACTGAAGAGGCCGCAAAATGTCGCTTTTTAACCCTTTCGCCGACGACTGGCAGCATCGGGACGTCGTCTCATGAAAAATCTAATACATTCGCCCATAAAATTTGATACCAATCTTACATGCGAAACTGATTATAATAAATTGAGAACAGAGTGCAAAACAGCCACAATTTCCAACAACAACCTTAATTCATTATCATTTTATACTCATACGAGAAAATATCGAATGTTATATAATGCAAATTTCAATTAAGAAATTACCAAATCTTCCTTTGAATATTTTGATCTCTCCTTTTCCGTTCAAAGCTTCCTCGAAGCCATATTGATCTTTTTAATTGAATTAACAAATACTTGTATTGTATTTGATCCTTTTGATTGAATTAGTGGATCCCTTATAATTTTAATTGTCGTGGGAGCTTTAAAGGTTAATAATATTCACCGCGGGAAATTGTACGTACGGTGCATTTTTGATGTTAGCATAACGTTAGGTTTACATTTAACCCTATCAAAGCCCGGAAAACTCCCTGACGGTCTCCTTAGATTAGGAATTTTAATTGTCTGACGAGTCTCATGCCCTAAGGACTAAAATAAGCTGCGACTTAATTTTATAGTCCTTTGCTGTGCGACGTTAAATCACGGTGCTGGTTCCCCATCCGGTGCGAAAGGGTTAGTGGAGTGAGCGTGCGTATAAGCTTTTTTTTTTTTTTTTTTGCTTTCTGGCGATCCGGCCCTGGACTAAATGGGCCGGTGACCCGCAGAGGATAAGCCCAGTCAGGCCCTGAAAGCCTTTGACCGAGAGCGAAAGGCTTTTAGGCGAGCTCGTTGACGCGATCCGAACGCGCGAAATTTAATATATAAAGCGGCGAAAGGGAATCCTTTCAAAACGCCATTGTTCGCGGTCGCGGGGCTTCCCTACGTGAAATTGGAAAAAAAAAGTCTAGACTCTCGATGAATTCACATATCCCGTTTGAAATGAGGGGGTTGTAAATGTAAATTAGGGTTGAAATTAGGGGCATTGTGTCTGACGGATCGGGAACTATCCGGCGCCCGTTCGCTCGGTGATCATTTTTAATGGTCGGCCATATTTCGAGCCGTAGCCGAGCAGATGAATAATTTACAGGTAAGATATTGCCTTCGTCATTAATAACTGTCAAGGCTTTTAAACGTAAAAACACCTGTTATTTATGACAATTATTTCCGAAAGCCTCTCGAACATTCATCACTGTCAGGTGTGTTGCGCGCGTTCGCCCACGACGCTCGCAATGGCGGAGTTCGTCCGCCATCTTGTGTGAGCGATCGCCGCCATTGCCGTTGACATGTTGGCTTTCGTCGGGGAAAAAAAATGGTTGCCTTCGGCAAACTTCATTATGCGCCCCGACAGCTTTTCCGGTCGACGCCTATAATAACACCATTTACATATTATTGTGCAATACCGTGAGCTTTCACAAAAACCAACTTAAACATATGAATAATAAAATATTCAATTCCACACAATCTGATGAGTGAAAAATCGATTTTTTTTCAAACAAAATATCAAATACAATACATATATAAACATAAACATACACTTAATTATGTATATTAAAATTTTTAAGCAATGTTATTTTGTTTCTCCCAGTTATTTATTTATTTACAGAAACACCCACCATAACATAACATATTAACCAAATCGTAATGGTGGGTAAATTACAAAAATAATACAAGCATAAAAAATATAATAAAAAAACAAAATAAAATCATAATACATTCAAAATGAAGTAATATTACATAATATATGTATGTATATAAAGTAAATTTAACTAAAAATATATATATGTATGTATGTAGTAACATAAAAGATAAAAAATTCTACATATACATATGTATGTACATATGTACATACATATTTTTGTAGCCTACATACATCCATACATAAAATAATTTAACCCTTAATTGTATTTATTCTTTATTTTTATTTTATTTTATTACAAAAACACCCACTGTGACAAATTTACCAAATCGTCATGGTGGGTAAATCACAAAAATAAATATAATATACATACATACATATGTAACATAATAAAAAATTCAAAATGTACACAAAATCATTTGACACTTATGTAGTATCTGGTCAATCAAGTAACTTCCAAAGAATATATAAAACGAGACAGCTACCCGATTGAGCAAATTAATTGCTCTAGCCACCGGAGAAGATGACACCATATTGGTTCGTGCCTCAGGTGGATAGAAGAGTAAATGCGAATGCAAATGCTGTCTGGAATTACGAAATTGGCTCGGTACCCACGATTTCATTTCTCGTAGGATCTGAGGATTGTGCGCCAAACCAATCAGTAACTTGTAAAAGCCCAAGGCACCCTGTAGGAAGGCAGTTGGGTACATCCAAGGATAGCGCCCACATTCCGTCGTGTACATACAAATACCTTAGAAACTTTTTCTGGACTTTTTCCAGGATTAATATGGTATGGATGTAAGCATGTAAGCATGTAAGGATAATAAGCATGTAAATATGTATGCTTGGTATAACAAGAAGAGATCGTAAGATGAATACATGTGTAAGAAGCATGACCATATAGCGGAACGTGTGAAAAATTACCTAGAACAATTGGTGAACATGACTGGATGTAAAGAAGAAATAAAACGAGGAATGAAACTAGGATGGAGCGCTTTTGGAAGAATGAACATTTTAAAATCCAACATCCCACTATGCTTAAAGAAGAAGGCATACGACCAATGCGCACTTCCAGTTATGACGTATGGATGTGAAACGTGGATGTTGATATAGCGGAACGTGTGAAAAAGTTGAAGTGGCAATGAGCTGGTATCCGAGAGAATGTGAAAGACCGAGTGGACGATGGGCTGATGAATTAAGAAGGATGTGTGGAGATTTCTTAAGAAAGACAGGAATGGAAGAGTATTGGAGAGGCCTTCATCCTGCACCGGATGGTGAACGGCTGAAAATGATGATAATTTTTGCATTACCGAGGAAAAGAATGTTCGATAGTGGCAACACTCCGTCTCTCATTAGCGACAATCGTCGAAATAAACTTTGTATGACAACTATCTGAAAGAAAAAAAGTCGTATCGTACTCAAGTATGTACCTCTAAAAAGTTTAGCCTCTATTAGTAAAACTTTATAGAAGTGTATGTCGTACAGGAAAACAAACAGACGTACAGACAAGAATTCAGTAGTATGCATAGCTTATTTAATTGAAGCTTTTCATCAGCTTCAGAATAACTGTATAATCGAGCGCCACTACTATCGAACGAATAAAACGAATTCATTTGCTTAAAATTGTTGCTCAGCACAAGTGAGCTCTTTGATGCGCCATTCCAAACTTCAATGTTTTTATGAACACCACTTGATGTATCGTTCGTTGGACACGAAGCGTCCAAATTTGTAGTGTACAAAAAAATACTGAAAAAATAATAAAACGCTTGCGTGTAATTCTATTTTTAAATATATTAAAAAAAAAAAAACGGGAATTCCCTTATCAAACGAGTCGACTCCCCGGAGAGTAATTACTTACGGGACGAGTCGCCCTGCTGAGACCGCAGGAGAGCGTCCCAAGTAGAACACAAAATAAAGAAAAAAAAAAGTAGATGGACTTCTAGAAGGATAGCAGCATGTCTCAAGGTTTCTGCCAAATTATATTTGTCCAATTTCGACGAATGGACAGTGAAATAAAATGGATGAAAGCACACGTATAATGGAGTTGCAACTGAGGCATTGACTTAATGAAATCACTAAATCGGACTCGGTGTATGTAGAACAACACATAAAAGCATCCCGTTTAATTTAAAAGACGCGTATGTATGTATATAATATGAATGAAATTGATATTTAATATATAAACATATTCAATATGTTTATGTGAATTTGATATTTCGCTTTGTGGCATTCTCGTGTGTGTGTGTGTGTTTGTATATTTCTATTATGATACCCGTTTTATACAAAAGGGAAAATTTCACAATAGATATCCGTGGAAAATTCTTTACGGCCAATATTTCACGTCGGTCATTAATTTTCAGCCGGAGGGGTGGATAGCGTTACAGTTTTTCCTGAAAACTATTTTTCTTATCGAGCGCTTTTCCACCGAACGCTTGATCGCTTCCCGAAGATTGCCTCCCGGTTTTCCGATTGTGCAATAATAAATTTGATTTCTCGTCAAAGGAAAACGCATTTTCTCACACATTTGCGCCTTGTTTTATAGTATACAATTTCCTACTGTAATTTGTGTATTAATGGATTATAAATCTATCGAAAAAAAAAAAGTTTTAGGCTCATGTAAAACGTTGAGTGAATAAAAATGTGTACTATATTTATACAATACTATGTATATAAGCATGAATAATGTAGTACGAGTTGAAATAAAAGTTAGTAAAGCGAGAGTCTAAAAACGAGATTAAAGACTTTCCAACTTCCTTCTGCCGCTGTTACAATTGTTATCTCTTTCAGCGAAAACGCTCTCGCTTAATCCATGTTGTCTTTCATAAGATTTTTTTCATTTTTAATATTTTTTACATTAATAAAATGTGCCTGGACATCAAAAATACGAAAAAATCATAATTAATTGTACGTATTTGTTTAGTTCCATTCAATTTATACGTTTAATAGTAATTAGTGTAAATCTTAACGACTCGTTTCGTACTTGATTAATAATCGAGGCGTGACGTTTGAAATACAACGCCATTATTGAGTGACGCCATTTAATCCGGTGACCTATAAACTTTTATTATATTCCACGTCCAAAACAAAGCCAATCCATTTTCGAACCGAAAAATGGACGAACTTTATTATCGTTACGACCCCACTATTGCTAGACGTTAATTAATTTGATGAAATCTCGAATTAGCTCGATTTGACTCGAACGAGCAAATGCGCAGTGAACATTTTTACACACGCCGCAATAAAACTGATACACGACACAAACACTTGAGCATTTTTACTTTATCCTAATCGGATAAAATATTGTGATCGTGCGAAAATTCGACCTCAAAATTTTGACTGATTTGTATCAAGTATCATCCCCTGATCACGTTTTCATGATTTCTGGAAAATGTCTGTAAGCTGTGTACCTGTGTGTAAAATCGATAATAACTCAAAAACCGTTTATCCTATTAAACTAAAACTTCATATTTATATGTTTTTTACCGGCCAGTATAATCCATTAGGCTTTCAAAATTTTTCGTCAACCGGAAGTGATACTTGCCTTGGAAAACCACCTAATGTTTGTGTAATCTTTGGAAGGTTTTTCCAGCAAAACTATCATACACATTTAGTTGAAATTTTTGCTTATGTAATACTTGTGTAACGACTTTCAAAATAATATAACTTTTTTACATTTTTTATCCAACCGGAAGTAGTACTTTTTTTGTAGAGTTTTTTAGAGGAAGTATAGTTTTTACTTTTTTCTCCGAAACTATCAAGTCTATCAAGCTGATCATTATTTTCACGTAGGATGTAAGAGATATTATGATTTTGGTCAACATCCGCCAACCTGAAGTGGCAGTTCACTCATAATATTACAATATATAATCTTGAGGTAAATAAATACCTCGTTATAAAAAAATAAATTATTAAAATCAGTCAACCGGAAGTAGGGTATTTTTCTTGTAGAAAAGTCAAAAATCCTGTTAGCACAAAATATTTCTGAAACTACTTAACAGATCAAGCTGAAAATTTCCATATAAAATTTAAGGGTTGATAAGGTTTTGATCAAAATCCACCGACCGAAGTGGTAGTTTTTCCTATTTAAATATATGCCTAAGATCGTATTTTACATACGCGCGCGCACTCTTACTTAAAAAATTAATTTCGTTACTTTTTGTATTCCTCAAATATATGGATAAAGTCACGGGTTGGCCACACCCGAATTTTTATTTTTTTTTTTAATCGAAACGTTAACGGTATATACGTGTATTTTATTCGGCAGGAAAAAAAATCATTTGTTAAGGGGGTGATTTATCGGCGAGGGTGAGAGCCCGCGCTCGGCGAGAAGAATCGCAAAGTTCATTACGCATTTCGCTTCCGTCTCGCACTTCCGCCGATAAAGTCTGGTAATGAGATTTGATCAGAGTAATTTTATAGTCCGTAAGGAGTGCTCGTAAATTCCTGAACAAACGCACGCCCCCAAATAAAATTCTCCAAGTCGCGGTGTGTATTCCTTCCGGTGGCAATTTCACAGAAACGCTCGCAAAATACATAAGTGCGCCAACTCGAGCGTGACAGATTCACCGTTGATTTATGCGACGTGCACATTTAAAACCACCATGAGTTTTTATACGTTTATAATGAAACGCTTTGGCTTGATGATACGTGATATTATACTCGGTAATTGGTTAAATTTTCGATGCGAAAATAATTAATGTTTCACGAGTACTCGCGCGATGAAATTGACTTTGTTAAATTTTTCCATATTTTTCTATGAAAGCTCGTACATCACTCGTTCAATATGAAATTTTATGCTTGAAATGCTTTTTTGGGTCACAGAGTATATAAATATTTATCATATGAATTATTCTCGACTAATTCAATTTGCGTGCATTCGCAAATGATTCGTTTAATATTAAACGTGCTTTATATGTACATATGTAAATAAACACTATTTTTCAACCAAATTTAAATTGATCAACGCTAGCCACACATGCATACATACTCTGATTAAAAATTGAACTTATCAAAACAATCAAAGCTCAAATGTTCCGATATAAATACGGTGACCATACGTTCTTTATTTATGTAAAAGGGCAGTCCTTTATTTCACTGCTCTGTCCTTAAGATTTATTTTTTCTAAAATGGCCATTTTGTAAATTCAGTAAATTGAATATTGGCGCATTTCACACAGTGCAATAATTAGATAAGTACTGATGTCAATTGTCTTCCGGTAGATATTGAAGTGATATTAGTAAAAATTTATTCACATTTTTACATCTACATACATAAAAAAATAAAAAGAATTATTCAAATTATACAAAATTTTTAAATATTTCACAGATAAACACGTATCTTTTAAAAAACCTTTTAAAAATCTCACTGGATCTAATGAACGAGTATTTTCATTAGTGAACCAGTGAAAAAACTCAATTAAAAATCGAAACATGAGAAGCATACATTTATACCAAATGCAAATTTAACATGATTGTATACTGTTTTATGAATTCTTAAAACACAATAATGTACATAGCACATAATAGTAATAATATGATTGTTTAAAATGCTATGTATGTACATACATACCTATGTAAATATAAAGCTTTTTTTTTATTATGAAAAAATTTCTGATTTGTCCTTTATTTAAAGTTTCAGTATTGAATATACTATTTAATGATCCAATAGACTTTGAACGGTCACTCGTATGTAGTGAGTTAGTTACTAATGGTAAACAGACCTATTATAGGAACAGTAGTTAAAGCAATCTGCGAGTTAACTGAACAACTACAATCAAAAGTTTATTAATGTGGTTTAATTGACATGTAGTTCAATCAGCGAATACGACAATCGATTTCTTGCGATAAAATTGAACCGAACGTATCGAACCTCAAGAGTCGACGAAACAAAAAGGGTTTAACAGGCCTTTCGGATGGCGGCTGTGTGTACGTATTAGATTAGGTCGTAGTCGACGTCTAAAGTAAGCAATTAGCTAAACGATATCGTTAACCTTGACTGAGGGGGTGGTCGTTAACTCGCCGTTCGCCTACAAACGGTTCAACTTTTCCCGGTTCAGTTATGCCGACGACGAGTTTCGAAAAGTCCTAACCACGAATCTGTCCCTAGCAATTTTGTCGCCGTACGAAAAAGTTTCAGCGTTATTTTCAGACACAAACATCCTCCCCTCTCTCTCTCTCTCGGTCGGAACTGATTTTTTCCAATTATCGAACGAGCCGTGCCCCGTCGAGCAATTGGATTTCAACGTTTGCATTCCTAATTTGCACCGAAACTTCCTAATGAAAACCCATCGTCCGCAATCGAGGTGGCGAACCTTTGGCACTCGTGCTTATTGAGATCAATCTGATGGACTGGAGTAAGTTCAAAACTTTTATGATTCATTTCTATATACCGATATTGGCAGTATTGAAGTATATCGTGTTTGATTGCGAGCGTGGACCGTTTCACTGGAAACGCTTTGATGAAATTTTATTTATATTTGCAGAGCTATGACGCTTTTGAATATAATTGAAAATCACAAGTGGAACACTCATAGAGCGCTCAGGATACAGACAGATCAAATAAACGTTGAAAAACTTTAAATGAAAAATTTTAATTTACTTCAAGTATATTTACAAAATGTACATAGACGTCCTATTTCACTCTGAATTGTATTTTACGTGACACTAATTCCTCAATAGGTCAGTTTGCTTTTGAAACCCTCGCTGAGTTTGTTTAAATTTTCAATATTCGTAAGCGAATATTCAAAATTAGTACACGAACGTAATAAATTCATACCCAAGCACCCAAAATTAGCACACTATAGTCGGTGAGCGTAAACGTAAAATTGTAATGTCGAACCCTGGACAGAGACGTGTTTACGCGTTTATAAAAAAAACCACTATAATATGCTTATGGATTTCGACTTTATACGGGAAAAATCGTTTGCTCGTTTATTAAAAAAAAAAAAAAATGGCTACTACGTAGCGCGCACTTAATCAACAAAATTGCAAATATACGGCGCCTTTTTGGCGCCCCCCCTCCTTTTTTTTTTTTTTTTTTCAAAATCGACGCTAATTTTTCTCGCTGCGAGATTGATATTGCGCAATATCGAGCGAGCACCCGCGACTTTAATATTCGGTATTTTTCAATAATAAAAATATATGGCGCGCGCCAGCCATCCCGATAGGATCATCTTTCGCCATGGGAACGATATTAATCGACGTTAAGCGAGGCCCAAAGCGTCGTGCGAAAAAAAAACATAGAGTAAAGTCACATGTGCGAGTGTACATTTTTCAATATTACGTTTTATTTTTTTTTTTTTAAGATTAATTCCCGGCAAAGTGACGATCAATCAAACACGAACGCGCCAACCCTCCGGAGGATACACGTGTAATTTATAACGCATTACGCGGCGGCGGCATGCGCCAAATCAATAATTTATCCTCCTTTACCGACATTACAATCGACTCACTCCGACCAAATTGAGTGAAAACGCACGAAAATCCAATTTTCCGTGTCGCAATACCGTTTTCCCGCGACGTTCGTTGACTTATTCATGCGAACGTATGTAGAACGGAAATTCCACACAATAGGGCCGAAAAAACATACATATCTTTGCAAGATTATAAACGGTCGAGGAAAACTGCCAATGTGACTACTTACATCAAATACAACGCAATAGTTACATACGGATAGTTTCTGTATATCAATAAACCTCCAATTTTATAATTTTGCGTACTCATATAATATGTAAGTGATACCGTTGTAATTAATTCCGTAAATTTAACGTTGATCAGTCAGCTATTGTGTTTATTATCCGTACGCAACTAAAATTAAATTAAATTAAGTAATAAGAGAATCACATTCGATGTAATTTTTTTGATATAAAATATTAAACTCTCTAATAGTCCGATTCTTGTTTATTCGACTATTCGCTTAGGTACCAGTGCGTGTTACCCGTTCTCGTTTATTATTAGATTGTGAAAGTATTTCACGTAATAATCATTACCTTCATTCTCCCATCCCCAGAATGATTAGATATGGCAATAAATACTTCGAATTTATTGATTTACTTATTATAGCGACTTATTATTTATTTTATAAACTCGACATAATTTTAATTTTATTAGTTTTTTCTAATTTTATAAATGAAATTGGTTTAAGTTCATTTTTTTGTGTTTTGATATATTGATTAAAATAAATAGATTACATATAATTGTAGCCAAAACTATCATTAACTCATTTTTTTTTCAAAATTGGACAAACCACTTTCATTTACAACGGCTCATATTATGTATTTTATATGTAATTCCCGTTCCCGTTCCCGTTCCCGTTCCGTTCCCGTTCCGTTCCCGTTTCCCGTTTCCGTTCCCGATCTTGATCCCGATCCGTTCCCGATTCTAGTACGTTATCTGACGCGTGAGCAGGCCTGTTTCCGTTCCCGTTCCCGTTTTTTCCAGAGTCATATCTGGCCATAGTGATGAATTGGGGTAACCTGTAATGTCACTATGGTATAATTTGTAAATAAAATAAATATATAAATATTTAAAAGTCCTGAAAGTTTCATCGCGATCGGTTGAGTGGTTTAGGAGCCTATAAGAGACAAACAAACAGACAGACAGACAGACAGACAAACAAACAAACAAACAGACATTAATTTTTATATACATATATAGATAAAAACCCTAATAGTCGTTTAATAAATAAATATTAACAGACATCGTAGGGTAATTCATTTTATTTAAGTCACATACACTAGATCCGCGGTCGGGAACCTTTTACGAGCTAAGAGCCAGATCAGATTATATATTCAAAATTAAATTAAATGCTACTCATTTATGAAATGGATAGCTGTAAGAAACAAGTTGTCTTTGTGATATTTTTAATGTTAGACAGTTTATTACTAAAAAGATTAATCTGAAAAACGATCTTATTGCTTTTTATAGCCATGAAGTTATCGAAGTAGAACAAATTTTGATTTTGTTTAAATTGTGTCAAACGTTGAATGATAGTGAGAATCGCAGGTTCCCGACAGCCGCACTGGATGGAATAAAGTTTTTATTGCGGAAACCATAATAGTTCTGATTAGAAATACATTGTCGATAAACTATTGTTGATTCACGCTCGTATATATTATTCAATAGTTGTTTGAGAAGTGAGTGGGTACGATTGTTATCCCAATTGAGCGCAGCTGTAATAACGTGAACTGATATAGGAGTCGGTAAAGCGACAAAGTTAATTCAAATGAGCCACTAGGCGCTCATCGACCAAAAAATTATATTACTGTTCTCCCTTTCAACAATGGTTTGTTTTTATTAGTTCCGATATTAAACGGTGCAATTTCCCATTCGTGGACCTTGGTGGGATGGTGGGTGGGTGGGTGGGTAGGTGGGTGGGTGGGTGGGTGGAGAGTTGAGGGTTTGAAGACGATGAGGATAGGGGTGGGGCCCCGGCTGTGATGTTTTCATCGCAAAAACTCCAGGGCCGGCTTTATGGCGCGGAAGTAATGGCCCGTTCTTCGACCGGGCGATTCGTCCCGCCAAGCCGTAAAATGGAAACTGACGCAAATAAGTTGAAACGTTCGCAAAATTGTATGTAAACTACACTGCTTATATCCGACGGTTAATCTCGAAGTTTGCGTTAAATTTTATACTACACTTTTTTTTTTTAATTAATTACTATAGCGGTATAACGAGAATAGATCGTAAGAGGAATACATGGGTAAAAAGCATGACCAAGGTGGCAAATATAGTGGAACGTGTGAAAAAGTTGAAGTGGCAATGGGCTGGACACGTGAGAAGAAGGCCCCTAACGCACTAGGCAGCCATGGCTGCGGCAGCCAGAAAACGTGCACCCAGTTCAAGCAGCCAAAGTAACAGCCAGACATTGCAGATACAACATATTTTCAATGCAATATTTGGTTCGTAATCTCGGATCTCGGATCCTTTTATACTGTATGTATGTATGTAGATGCAAATAATTTGTTGAAAATAGTTTCATATAAATTGTTTCCAGCGCGCAATATTTTGATCTTATCCGTTGAATTTAGTGCGTAGTGAATTGTTGATAAAATAATTGGTAAGTGGTTGAAAATCTGAAATGGCAAACGTGAACCGACTGGCTGCCAGCCTGCTAGTGCGTGCATTACACAGGCAGCCACATACATTTGCTTTGCCAAATACATCTCGTGTTGGCCGCGGCAGCCAGTGGCTGCCTGTCTGGCTGCTGCGTATCGGAGCCCGTACTTGTTTCCTGGCTGCCTAGTGCGTTATCAAACAGGAATACATTTTCTAACATTTCCAGGCTGCCCAGTGCGTTACGGGCCGAATGGATGGCAAATGGACGCGAGAAATACTGGAATGGCATCCGAGAGGATGTGAAAGAAAGCTAGGTAGAATGAGTAGACGATGGGCTGATGAATTGAGAAGAATGTGTGGAGTCAACTGGATGCAGGTTGCTCAAGACAGACATGAATGGAAGAGGATTGGAGAGGCCTTCATCCAGCAGTGGATGGTGAATGGCTGAAAATGATGATGAATTACTATAAATAGTAGCGTAATGGCACGGTACGGGTAGTGCGAAGCGCTGTTTTTTTTCAACTACCTACTACATTTTGAACTACTATGTATGTACATAAAGGATAACTACCCGATGGTATTGTCAACGTAAATGATAATATTCGTATATGATACATGATACATCTTCTATACTGAAATAAATACAATGTGCTGACACTACGTGTTACCATTGTACGTATTCCAGTCTTTATACTCGTATTCATCACTTAAAAACAAATTTGATATTACATGCGATCTATAGATATAGTAAATGGCAAGGTTTGAATGTTGTTACATTCAAATTTACAATCTCTTGTTGCTAATTTTATTTGACTTAATTGTTGAGAAGATTTCTTATAAAATTAGCAACCATTTTAAATTCATTTTTAATTGTTTCCTTCTTCGGAATCATTGTACATACTATATTTCCAAGTAGTTTAGTTTTAGTAGTACATAGATAGTAAAAATGTTTATTGAAAGTGAGGATGACTATTAAATTTTGACACTTTAAGAAGATGTACATACATACATACATATGTATGTGTGTACAGTCGTAACTATACGTATATCAAAGGTTCCGACTCAATTTGTTCAATTAACTTTAAAATACAGGCAAATAAGTAGTGTTCTAATATCTAATTAAATACAGATTCTAGGCAATGAAAATTGATTTAAAAACTGTTCTAAATTGAGCATTGATCATGATGGGAAGCACCTGATGTAATTTTCGACGTCGCGACGCCTCTGCAACATCGCGCTGAAATTCCCTTTAACGAGAAAATCATTCAACCACTTCTTATTCAGATCACAGCGGCTGTGAGACGACGAAGACGACATCTAACAGCGACCACAGTCTAAGATTCAACTCATGTCCGGACCATTTGCGCTAATTAGTGTCGCGACGCCCTCAAACGTCATTTCGATCGTGAACTTTGGCAAATTTTTTTAATACTATGCAAACTATAATTTTTTTAAATTTCTCTTAATTACATTTACATATATACTACTTAGTTTGATAAAATATGTAATGATTCTAACGCATCGTTTAATATATTTGGAATTAGGTTAATTGGTAGTCGATGCAAGCACGTTAGTGTGTGACGCTTGAACGACTGTGCGGAAACTTTTAAGCCGTTGATTTGCTACAATGAGAAAATCGAGCTTGCAAAACTGTAGGTACAAAATCTTTGCGAAAGTAACGCGACTCGCAATTCGTAATATATGCAATTTACACGACAGTCGCGAAAATTACGATGCGGAAAAGTCAACGGTTCAGTGAACAACTGTGGTGGTTATAGCCGTTGCGATTTGGCCGCGATTCGCAAAATTTTCAACGAACGCATGGGGAAAGAACGGCTAAAAATACGTTTGCATCGGTAGGTTTGTATAAATTTAATTCGAATTATGCGATAGTTAATGTATAATATTCGCGCAGTAAATCATATTGCGTTTGCCGATTACATTACCGATGAATTATCGAGGTCGGCGGCAAACGGTTAAAATTGAATTCGTACTCAGCGAATCGCCAAATTTATATTTTGGCGAATTTAGCAAAAGCAATTTTATTGCGGGATTATGATTTAATTGAATTTTGTAATTATCTCATTAGATAACTGTCATGGAAAAATGATATGAACGCATTTAAAATTGAATTAAATTATGGTTGATATTTAAATAGACATTTTCCACTTCCATTAAATGCAATGCATAATTTATAAAAGAATATATCATCAATTTTACATACTATAGGTATATGAAATAAAATACCTAACATTATTCTGTGCCTGTCAAACAATATGGTATATATAGCCTGACAGTGTAAACTGTTCCATTACGGAAATTACTTTTATGTGATCAACACATTCAAAATAAATTGAATTGCATAAAAAATGCGAATGTTCAGAAGTGCTACATACATTTGAAAAATAAAACGACAGAATTATTATACCAATCAGAGTGATGTTAAATTCATAAAATTATTATTATATTAATATATTAATACTCTTATATAATATATAAGAACTCGATTGGAAACTTGAAACATCTCAACGTATACTCTGTGGTCTAATAATGATGTTAATTTATAATATTTGAAATATATAATATTTCAGACATAATAATCCTCAATTTTCTACGTGTATACTGTATACGTATGTACATATATAGCTATTTATAATTTCAACATGGCGATGTGAAAAATTCATCGACAAATAATTACATTTTCTTCAGCTTATTAAAGTGGATTATAGCGCTCGAGCATAATCTGGTTCTTGCTTAGAAAATAATGAGAAACTGAATAATACAGGCGAGTAGAACTTTTGATGCCGAGAGCTTTACGAGGCATTACGTTATGAGATACGAGCGAAGCTCGCAGAAAAACCTACATAAAATCACTTACACGCAACGCTCTACGACGAAAAAGGAACATCTTCCGCAAAATGAAAAGACGTCTTAAAGAATTTTATTTCTCGCATGTGTATGCGTACCGAAGACTAAGTTTTTCCAGCTAAAAAAATAATAGCTTTCTCCTTTTAGAAAATGCCTCTTACGGCCCCGCACCTCTGTTATTCTTTAACCGTGGAAAAAGTTTAGTGCAAAATTTTTTACACTATCTAAACTGGAATAAATTTACAAATGTATTGTACTTTTCTAGACAACAGTAACAGTAATGAAATGCTATACAAATTTTCAGTATGTAAATATAGACCCTGAACCTTGACAGTTATCCTATTGCCTTTAATAGAATCATTCCATTTTTTTTTTAAAACGAATGCTCATTATACCTACTTATAGTATAATTATGTCTATATTTAACGTGAAACCTATGCTAAAAAGCCTTAAAAAGCTTTAGAAAGGGGAGCGCTAAAGAGGGCAACATTCGCGTAGGGTAAAAGCGGCCCAACTCAGCGGTTAAATTTCCCGTTGTTTATTCAACTACTTTTAATTAGATTCTACAACTGGAAAATCCTCGCGGGAAATTTATATTCAAAAAAAAAATAAGGAACTCGTTAAGACTTGCGGTTATTATTTCGCGTTTTGCTTGCGCGAGCTTTTTTCGCGCACGCATTTGCATAAACCTGATGAAATCAAAGTTTGCCACCTAGCTTTTGGCGTCGAACAAATCAAGGATAATTATGCTAATCATAAATAAAACCATTAAAAATTTCACTTGCTTTCATATTTCACTGGCGCTCATTAAAAATTAAGTCTTGACGTGTTACATTTTTTGTGCGAAATTTCCGCGAACTTTAATTATCAAACGCTTTACAACGTATTCCTCTTCTATCTTTTTATTAAAAAAATCCAATTACAACGGCTAAAAAACTGTAGCGTCAAAATTAAAATAGTTGTCGTGTCGGCTTAATATAAAATGGCTCTCATGGTATTTCATAATTTTACGCCTCAAGTCCTAGCGAAAGAATCTTCTCAGGAGCTCTGTGAAAATTCTTTGAATTTTTTTGTCGAAATTGCTCTTACCAAGTCCAACCTGCGAAACGTTCGATAATTCAAACGAACAGGGTATAAATTTTTTTCACCTTCTGCAAAATTGTTTCTTAATAATTTATTTCAATATTTAATCAAACATACGTTTCTTTATCTAAACCAAGACAAAAGCTCGCTTACCAAATTACACGCATTCATAACATCAACGCACACTATATATGTACATATGTATGTATGTATAATCTTAAACATTTTCATAAGTCATAGTTGCACAATTATAATGCATCAAGATTAATTTGATACACTTTAAAAAAGAGCGGCGATACGCTCTAGCTGCGTTAAGCGAATTTTACGAGGACTCGAGCGCATTTATCACTCGCCGCGTCGGAAAAATACGCTTTTCTATACCGGAGGTGGGTGGTTTTTCTTTCTTCTGAAAATTTGCACGGCCTTTTGCAACGGTAAAAATCATAAATTTCGGTTATGTTAACACAGTTTGTTATGATACACTGGGGTTATCCGTGCCGGGTCGCACTCCTTCTCCTCTGCTCCGAATAAATTATCCCACCCCCCCATCTTCATTTTCCTACTCATCCCCTCACTATCTATACCGCCTATTTACTGGCAAAACACGATGAGGCATATCCGGCTAACTTCCCGTTTTTATTACATCATTTTATAGCCAAACGTGTACACCGTTCATTGGACTATGAATCTGTTAGTATTGAAACACGTCTAAAGCCGCGTACTCATTAGCGAACCGCGCGTGTAATGCAACAACGTTTGTAAATGTGTACGCGTTCGCGCGCTCTGCAACGTTCGTGGCGAACCACTCGGTGTCGGTTTTTCGCGCGAACACAAAGGGGCGTGCGGCGCGTTTGTACATGGCGTCCACATTAGCTGCATTACACGCGCTGTTCGCTAATGAGTACGCGGCTTTAGCGATTCTTCTAGTGTTTTTAAATTGTTAAAATATTGACCTTTTATGTCTGAGGCTTTCGCTCGTTTCACTGGTCAGGTTCGTTCCATTAACAAACCTTAACCCTCAACCTCCGGGGATTCTCCCTAGCCCCGACGCTTCCGAGTATTCCTTTTGACGACTACTCGAGCGACTTTATCGCTTCCCATATTGCGCTCGAGCTCCTCAGAGACTCAAACTTGTGTTACTTGACCGCAAAAATTATTTTAGCCATTTATTTCGGTAACGTTCGTCGTAACTTACCCCCGACTGGGACACCCTAGACGTCCATTTTTCGCGTACGCTCACGCACAGACCCAAAATAACATCACTACATCATATCGTGAACCTCTACAAATTCATTCCAATAATAGTCTTGGATATGATCCGTGATTCAATTGCCCATTATCGACTTTTATATTTCAGTTAAGTGTATAAACTTGAATTTGAAAGTTTTATAAGTTCGCCACACGCATCAATCAGTTTTCGCTTCACGCACATTTGTAGTTAGCGCCAACTTTAAACCACGTTTGTTTATTATGTCTGAACGTTTCGATTACCATTGCACTCGTGTTATTTTAACATTCGAACCGAACTTTTCGCCCGTTTCAACTTCCATCCTTGCGGATTTGTGGAGCAGCCGAAGAACGTGGGCGAACTTTAATAAGAACCGCTTACTTTTAGTTTAACAAGTCAACCGCTTTTTAATTAAAAGGTTTCACATTCGCACCAACCAGGGAGTGGAACTTTAATTACTTTGGCGCCATGTTTCCATTTGCTGGCAATTATTTCTACATATGCTCTCGCGAGGAAAAATTAACTCTCGTATTATTAAATTAGTCGACGAATTGCCGCTAAGGAATGAAACATTTTTTATACACGTCCAAAAGTGTATTGTTAGTACGGCATTACTAGCTGATGCTTTGGCCAGACCTCTCGAAACAAACCCTACATTTAGAATTAATTATTTAACGTAACACTAATTGACGCTGAAATCAGCGTTAGTACAGCCTAAATGAGTCATTACTCTATAGTTCAGAGGTTCCTAATTGATGTTTGTAATGGAGATATAAACATTGCGATATAACCCCGGAATAGCTTTATCAATTAAGTATAACAAATCAAATAGTTTTTCTGCAATGCGAGTGGATTCTATAACTTGATCGAAGTCACTTCAGATGCTCAATTAAAACAACAAAAAATTAAATTATTTAATTTGATTATTGTGTTATTTATTTAAAATACATGGGCAGGCGGCATAGCCGATGGAGCTCAAGGGTCTATTATAATTTGTACATACAATTTTTAATTATTTAGTTATTTATATTTAAAGGATTGCAAAAATCAATGTATATTTAACTTGTCGAGATGATTTTTAAAGACATTTGTTTTTTCAGAAGTTACTAGCTAATTTAGAAGGCGGTTTCCAAACTTCAACCACGCTATTTGAAAATAATGAATCGCTGACAATTTTTTTAGATTTGTATTTTAGGAGAGTCAGAGTATGACCTCTGCGATGAGCGTTTTTATTGAACATGAGGAGGACTTTTATTGGACATTTATATTTATTATTTTATACACTTCAATGTATTAGATCGCCTCTCAATCTTCTCGTCTCCAAACAGGTGAGATTAATTTTCTTCAACCTATCGTTATAGGGAAGTGATCGAAGTTCAGATGGCATTCTAGTAATCCTTCTATGAACTCTCTCTAAAAACACACAATGTCTTTTTTTTTTAAGTTAGGGTTCCGAACATTTATAATAAATTTTAATTTACATCGGTCTAATAAAAGATTTATAAATTTTTGACAGCAACTGAATACTAAAATAACACTTATTTACTAAAGGCGGTGTTTCTCAACCTTATTTGTGCCATGCCCCACTTCAACGCTTAAAAAATCTCCATGCCTATCATAATTTTATAGTTAACCAAATTATGATGCATGTACAACTTTTTCCAGAATTTTTTTGAGAAAAACTTATATAATTAATTTTCTTAATTAAATCCTCCCCTACAGTATGATTTTTTCCAGATTCAACTATGAGCAGAGAAATTTCATAACTATGTAGCTTCAATAGTAAGACTTTTGTTAGCATTTCTTGCAGAGATTGATGAATTTATTGCTGATCTTTTTTCAAATTTCTCCTTTATATTCTTAAATTGGTTCAAATCATAGTTCACACAAGTGCTACATATATTTCCGCTTGAAATGCGCTTCAAGATGACTTTTTTTCATATATTCGTTGGTCAAACAGTGTTCGCACAACAGACAGAATGGTAAACGAATATCATGAGTAACTGGTATGAAACCGAAATTCAAATAATCATCTGAATACTGACAAACTTTTTTTTGCTTTCACTACTCATTTTGCGCACGGGGGTTAGGAACTATAATAACGAAATATATGTATGAAACGAAAAATATTTTCGACCAATGCAATTTTTAACGAAAAAAAATGTAGCAAATATTAATGATTTGCTCATTGCCCCCCCCCCCCCAAAACATTCAAATTGCCCCCCGGTGGGACGTGCGCCTCACGTTGAGAAACACTGACTAAAGGCATATCTACTTTTAATATTGTAATGTGTTTTCCAGCTCTCATGTACATAGGTAATACAATATATTGGTAAGTGTATAGATTCTGTATGTAAACAGATTGAATTGAGAAACAATGCTTTTAAGATCGAGTCGCCACCATAGCTCGAAACTGAGATCCGATCAACTGCTCCTTCAAACACAACATTTGTATTATTCAAAACCAGTTCTGCGTCCGATACGAAATCGTCAGAATTCGTTGGCACTGTTCGATTTCTCCTAACAGTTCTAAAAGACATATGATTCGAGAGCACGTCTGCCAGATTTTGGTGGTGAATTGGTGTTTTCGTTTTCGTCGTTACTACATTGAAACGTTCACCGTTTGAGCGTGATGCAACCCCCAAGGGGGTTTTCCGCGACCGAGCAGAAAACGGGGGAAAAAATGAAATATGTAAGGAATGGAATTAATGCGGGTTAAGTCTTCCATTCGACGCTGGAGAAGTTGAGAAGTTGCCGCACAAAAACACTGAGGGGAAAAATGGAAAAGATTATCAATCGTCTGCCGTGCTTTTCCCCGCCGCCGACTATTGACACAGTCGAAAAAATGTTTATGGTGCTTTTTCCGCAAATTCGCCGAGTTATCTCTCGACAAGAAAAAGAACGCTTTTTCATTTTTTTCTTCGAACTCATACCCATACCCCATCTTTCCATCCCTAAAGTCCTATCTGTGGGCGAGAGGGCAAAAGAAAACACGACGGAAAAACAGACGCTTCGAGTGAGACGAACGAGTGCTTTTTCCCGCGCTTATTATTAATACGACCGATACGGACGCGTGATCTAAAGAAATTTAACAATAAAAAGGGTGAACATACATACCTAGTTTTTTTCATTCCAGCGTCTGGTTCTTTGTCCATGCTTTATTGTTATTTCGTATTTGAATGCAAATAAACGGCAATTGTAATTCAGCGCGCGCGCCCATAAAGGCGTAACGATAATTAAGTGTAATAATATTTCCGCGCAACTTTTAATGCTCGCAATTTATTTTTACATTAGGCCAGACAAAGTTCGGGTACGAGCAGAGGTAAATGGGGGGGGGGGAGGTTTGAATCGAGACCAAGAGCGGTTAAAGTAAATTACAATATATATCTCAAAAGCGACGTTTAAATTACGCCGAGCAAAAGATCAGGTTTTCGAAAATAATGGCGTGAAAATACTACCGTCGAAAAATTTAATTTTAAAACGCAGTTGTTTAAAAAGACACGTATAAAATAAATTTAAAACTGTTATAGACGATTTTAAAATCAAACAGTCAACTCACGGTTCCAGTTATCCTAGTAACAATACCGCACTGTAGTTTCATATCATATTTCAGAATCCCAGTCCATTCAAAGGCGCTTTAGTATAAAATGAAATGTCTATCATGCAAACAATTCCACCAAAGCTTGTATTTTATATTTTAACTTTTCCGAAAATGTCTCATAAACGGACATATTAGATTTTATTGTCTTAAATAATTCTTTTATTGGGACTTCCGTTGATTGCGAATCGGGAACCGTATTACGTATTGGATATCGACACAAACAAACATCTTGTTCGAAACGGTATGTTTATTTCATATTTTCTTTGTTTACAGATACCATCTTAAACATCCGCTGCCCTTTTTTTTTACACGTCTGCTCACAACAATATTAACTTAAATGTACATACATACATACATACATAGGTGGTCGGAAAAACAATTCCGAATACGTCTCAAGCAATCGTTTCATTTGATATATAAGGATGCCGCTTCGTCTCCATAAATAATACTGTCGAAATGAAGCGGAGAGATGTTCATGACACAAAGTTAGTTTTTGTAAAATACATTTTTATACGATAAATAAATAGATTCCGGTCGTTAGATATTTATATTTGTCACATTTCAATATATGTATATTACCTTATATGTATGTACATAAATACAAATTTCATTTAATAGTTTAACTCAATATCTATATTATAACTGACACCAATATCTATATTAGTATTGTGGGAAAAATCGTTGTGCAAGTTGGAATACGGCCAAGTTTCAGAAAATTGCTGATTTACATATCTTAGCTGCATCGTGAAACTGTAAAACTTTGAAAAAGACTTGATTAAAATTTTTCTCATATTAATTTTTGATGGCACACAATACGCTATACACCTGCCTATCAGGGTTGCCAGATTTCTAAAATCACAAATCGAGACAGTCACCATTTCCAACAATCAAAAAAAGTTTAAGAATCGAGGAAGATATTATGAAAAAATAAATCATTTTAATTAAATTATCATCATCATTTTCAGCCACTGCTGGATGAAAACCTCTCCAATCCTCTTCCATTCCTGTCTGTCTTGAGCAATCTGCATCCAGTTCAATCCACACACATTCTTCTCAATTCATCAGCCCATATTCCATTCGGCCTACCTTGCTTTCTTTCTCATCCTCTTGGATACCATTCCAGTATTTCTCAGGTCCATCTGCCATTCATTCTTCTGTGTGTCAACTTTAACTTTTTCCCCTATATCTGCCACTTTGGTCATGCTTCTTACCCATGTATTCCTCTTGCGATCTCTTCTTGTTATACCAAACATACATCTTTCCATGCCTCTCTGTGTTCACTGAATCTTACGTAACATTCTTGAATTTAGCATCCACGTTTCACATCCTACCTTGCTTTCTTTCACATCCTCTCGGATACCATTCCAGTATTTCTGCCATCCATTATTCTCGCTGTGTCCAGCCCATTGCCACTTCAACTTTTTCACACGTTCCACTATATCTCTATGATCTCTTTTTGTTATACCAAACATACATACATCTTTCCATGCTTCTTTGTGCGCACTGGATTTTACGTAACATTCGTGAATTCAGCATCCACGTTTCCCATCTTCATATATGTATGTAGAAGGTCAAAATTAATCGAGCCTCTTTTAACTACATACATTTTTGTTAAATCAGGATTTGTCGGGATCTGTCGAACTCAGGACAGTCCCGCTCAAATTGGAACGTATGGCAACCCTGCTGCCTATACGTTTCAGTATTATTAGGTTCTCATTATTTTTGTACATCACACTTTTTTACCCCCACCCTCTTTCGAGAGACGTTCTTTTTTTTGAAATTCTATAGGTAAACGGCTTCGCATGAATTTATATTGTTATAATAAAGGACGGCTTTACTTTTATGTCCATTCACGGGATCGGCTAAATTCGTATATTATACGCGTCGCTTATGAGTCGAATACAATTTTAGCGAGGGCGAATTCGGTGATATTTTATAAATTAGCGAATATTTAAGGCTTTATACGTTACGTGTGTTTCCGGAGAAGGGGGTTGGGGTGGGATAGAAAAAAAAAGAAATATATAACGAGTCGTAAAGAAATTCGGCAGTCAGTATTCTGGGCGCGCGTTCTAAACGCATCGGATACGACCTGACATCAAGTCAAATTTCCCGCCATCGCCTGGATAAAATAGAGAGAGGACCCTAAGTAGATGCAGGATCGCAGGTCCGTACCCTCGGGAACATTTTCAGATCAAATAAAACCTATATCCTCGGGGTGGTGTTGATGGAACACGCACACGACCGACGGCCACCATGAATATGTATGGCTCATTTGAGGATCGTGCACCATTTTGGCGTGATGCGTGCCCCAATACGATAGGTTTTTAATCTCGACCGGCTATTATTATCAATAGATTTGCACAGTGGAAGCCGTGCTGAATTCGCAGAATGATATAATGCATACTATATATGTATAAGATTGGCTTTCTGTAAAATATTCAATGAATAAATTGTAGGTTTTACCAAAATTCAATTCAAACAAAGCACGGCACATATTTTTAAAAACAGTACTGCAGAAGGTTAAATATTATTAATAGATTTCACTTTGAGAGTGAAAATATAGAAAAATCATAAAATTTACTTTTTTTTTTTAATTTCGATAAAATAAAGTCTACCAAAATGAATCATTCTCGAGTTATCGTATCGTATTATCGACATTATCGTATTCACATTTTACATTTTTACCTTTACTAGAAAGGATGACTTTTCCCTAAATTAAATATAATAAATTTTCATGTAATGCTTTAAAAACTCTTAAAAACGCTTAAAGGGCCAGTGCTTCTCAAACTTGCATATACCGCGACCTACTTTTTTAGAACAACAACCTTTCGCGACCCACCCCAGCTTTAATGGACATGAGGGGGGGGGGGTAATTACGATTTCTAATAATTCTAAATACTTCATATACATAATTAATAATTAATTCTTAATTAATTCTTTAAGGTAATTATTTTTATACTTAATATATCCAGAGTTTTATAATATAATTCACATTTCAAAAACTTTTCGCGACCCACCAGCGGGTCGCAACCCATAGTTTGGGAACCGCTGAACTTTAAAACTGTTTAAATGTGTGTACAGTTTGAGACCAGTGTATTTTCATTTGACTTTTTTCACTATATTTTATATTATTTCATAAATTATACCATAGTGACATGACAGGTTGCCGCAATTCGTCACTATAGCGATATATGAGAAAAAACATTTAATACATACATTATTACATTATAATTATACATATATGAATAAAATTGAATAGTTTTATCATTTTCAGCCGTTCATTTTCATTCACTGCTGGATGAAGGCCTCTCCAATCCTCTTCCATTCCTGTCTGTCTTGAGCAAGTCGTGAATGATCAAAGTAAATATTAATAGAATCAAATCTAAGAAATAAAATGAAAGGCACTCACTTTATGCTGACAACTCTCTCGGTACTTAACTACTTACAGTTAACATTAATAATGATAATAATAATAATAAACCGAGCTACGTATCTATTTCTGGAAAAATTTACTTTGAGGCTCAAGAATTTAAGCGGCTTGCGGCGACAACCACACAGTGGAAAAAGTTCTACAAAAAATAAAAACAAAAACCTTGCACGTCGTCGACGCGTTTAACCCTTATCGCGCTGCACGAGCGCTATCTCTTCACGGGCGAGAACGCGACGTTCAATATTAAAAACCTTTAATCCCGCGCGTCAATCATCCATCAAAAGTGAATTCATCCGAAGACACTTTTTGCGATATGGTAGTGCTACGCGCGTGAAAGCTCCCAGAGGAAATCACGCTGTTTGTTTTTCGCGCATGGGGGATGGGAAAGAAAGCTCCCGGGAAAGTCTGAAGGCCCCCGAAGGCCCCACATTCGCCCCCTTCTTCCCCATTTCCTCCTTCACTCCGACATCTGTCATACGCCAGCCGAAATGCAAGCAGAAGACAACATTTGCCGTAGTGTCAGCATAATTTTTTTTTGTATATTATTTGCAAAGAGCGAACGTTTCATTTATTCGAAGCGACGGACGCTTGACCTTTTCAGGTCATGGAATAAATGATGACTGTACATACAGTGTGAATATTCAGTTTGAACTATCGCAGTCTGCATCTTAATATGATACGAGCGAGCGCGTCATAACAACAGCTCTATTGTATCTATTATAGTCCGGTTTGTAATTATCGCCGGTAATTAAGATACGCATTAGTTGTGTTATTGGGTGATAAACTATGGGCTCGACAAGAGGTTAACGGGTTATCTCTGGCAGTGTACTAATCAATAATCTAAAAGCTATTTAAGCCGCCAATCATTAAAATCGAATTAGGTGGATATACAGTGAGATTAATAAGATTCAAACTGTACAACGAACGAAATTCAGAGCTTAATCTTTTACATTCACGAATATACATACCTCCAACACCTTTCAGAGACCTTCCTGTTGTAATGAAAGTCATAATTGTGATACGATCAATTCATTCATCCATTTGTATTCGTTAGAATGGAAATCTTGACATCAATATAGTAGAAACATATCATCATCACTATCATCCTTTTCAGCCGTTCACCATCCACTGCTGGATGAAGGCCTCTCCAATTCTCTTCCATTCCTGTCTGTCGTGAGCAATCTGCATCCAGTTCACTCCACTCAACTCCACATATTTTTCTTAATTCATCAACCCATCGTCCACTCGGTCTACCTTGCTTTCTTTCATATCCTCTCGGATACCATTCCAGTATTTCTCACGTCCATCTGCCATTGTGTCCATTTCAACTTTTTCACACGTTCCCCTATTGGTCACATTGGTCATGCTTCTTACCCATGTACTCCTCTGACGATCTCTTCTTGTTATTGTCTTCTTGGAGTGGAGGAGGAAAGTATCTCTGTTGAAATATATGTTCATGATTATAAATGGACATATGTTCAATGGGGAAATACTAGAGCGTCTCCAACTTTACACTCCGGATGTTTATTGTCGTGCACGGGGTCACGAGCTATTTGTGGTGCCGGGGTACAGAACAATGCTTATGGGGTCCAGCCCGGTGATTACTGCTCTCAAATTATTTAATTCGTTGTCGACTGATGTTGACATTTTCAACATCAGCCTGGCGCAGTTTGTAATCAAACTAAAGACTTATAAATTATAGTATTATTTTGTTATTATTTCTTTTTTTTTTTTTTTGTTTGATTTTCTAATGTTTTTTTTTTTTTTCTTTATTATATTATATTATACTCTGTGTAACTTTTATGTATCTTTTTAATATTCTTATTCTTTTTGTTTTTATATATGTATGTATATGTAATTATATTTTGGGCTAATAACCTGTTTATAAATAAATAAATAAATAAATACCAAGCATATGTATGTACATCTTTCCATGCTTCTTTGTGTGCACTGAATCTTACGTTACATTCTTGAATTTAGCATCCACGTTCCACATCCTACCTTGCTTTCTTTCACAACCTCTCGGATACCATTTCAGTATTTCTCGCATCCATCTGCCACCCATTCTTCTCGCTATGTGTCAGCCCATTGCCACTTCAACACACGTTCTACTACATATATCTGCCACTTTGGTCATACTTCTCACACATGTATTCCTCTTACGATCCCTTCTTGTTATACCAAGCATACATCTTTCCGTGTTTCTCTGTGTGTTTAACCTAAGGTTAATTCAGAATTTAGTTTCAAATTCGATTATTATTATAATGTGATAACAAACATAGCTAGGTAGTATTTTTTTCAATTTTATTTCCCATCTCATTTTTACATTGTTGGATTAAATGCTTTTACGAAAACACAGCTTTTTATTATTATTATTATTTTCATAGCACCGTCAGTGCTTTAGACGTGTTTTTCAACAAAACTTTTTCTCGGCTTAAATTTATAAAATACCATTATTCCTTTTAAATTTTAAAGCGAAACTTTTCCTCTTCGGTCTCAAGTCTTCGGTTTTCAAGTCTCAACAAGACCGCAACGTATGTATATAAACTATGGCGTAACCGTAAGCGATAACAAACTATTCCATTAATCCCGACGCTACTCTACTTTTTCACCACCGCTGAAAATTCAACACGTTCACAACCAACGGAGAGATTAACGAAAATGGCTGGCAACAGCCGATTCGAGCGATACGAAAATTACACATTTTTATACAACACAAATTGTATAGATAATGTACGAAGCGGGGGTATGTGTGTCACATCCTTGTCCTCATGATAAGCGCATTACTCACAGCTGGCGACCTCCTCCACCACCATCACCTCACGTCATCTTCCTCTCATCAATAAATCAACCAGCCAACCAGCCAGGGGTGTCTCTCACCCCAATGCCGATGTGACACTCCATACAAAACCACCTTCAACCCACCGCCATACCCCCATCACTACCCATCCACGTCAATTTTCCGCCGGGGAACTTTGTAACGTCTCACTTTTTGCAGCTTAAGACTTGGCAGCACTTGCTTTCATTAAAAATATATACGTCATATTTGCGGTAATGATACCTGCCCGGATCTTGGGCACGACCCTGCCGCCTCACAAGGGAATACGGAATGAGACTCGCTTCTCGCGTATACAAACATTTGTATACACTTTTCTGTGTGTGTATATACATATGTGTGTTTGTGTATGTGTGTGTGTGTGTGTGTGTGTGTGTGTGTGTGTGTGTGTGTGTGTGTGTGTGTGTGTGTGTGTACGCGTTAGCACTAACTTGGCCGTTGAAAACGTCCAAGCTCGTATAAACAAGGAAAATGAATTTTCCGGCCGGTAGGTAGTATATACAAGTCTTCAACCGCTACCTGCCCATATCTATTTTATATATTTATTTAATCTTAATATAATATAAGCCAACGATTCAACTCAATAAATTCAGCTTTGTTTTATCATCCAAAAAGTTTATTTGAATGAGTAGGTGTAACAAATCAATTCATCGTATGTACATACATATGTATGTGTTTCGTAACTCGTATTATAACGAGCAATATAATTTTTCAACAGAAAGGATTATAAATAGACCGTTATCGAAATATACATACATACATTCCGTACACTTGATGTACGAGTACTTATTCAAATAGGTACAAGTACACATTATTTTTTGAAAGAAGCTCCAAGTTTGTATGGAATTCAAAATATCTACGTACAGTTATATAATACATACCGGATTTTATTATTTTTGTTACTTCAGAACATGTACCGTGAGCTTTGAACATGCTTTTATATAACGAACATATGTAAAGGTACATATGTACATATGTGTGTATAAGACAGGTTCAAAGAAACATTTTGATGAAGTTATCTACCATTGCATTTGTCGACTCCGCCTTCCCTGGAAGCACATTTTTTATACACAAATGTTATTTTTAATTTCGAAAGCTCAACTTTATCAATAAAAAGAAAATGTTGTATAAAATCACCGTGCCGAGCAAACCGATAAAAGAGTATCATCATTCATCACTTCGGCGCGGTGGAAAATATTGCAACAATTTAGTGTATTGGTTTCGCATTAACAATGGGGTACAGGGTGTGTCACCGCGTTATTTACAGCCGGTATTCAAGAAGCTAGGATTCATTGTGCGCATATTTCTGAAAATATAATATATACCCACCCCTACTAAACCCCCCCCCCCCCCCCACCATCTACATATCATAAATCTCGCTTGAATGGACTATTTTCTTTTTTTATCTCAACAAGAGAAAAGCAAGTGAAAAATTTTCCTATAGTAACCGAAACGCTCAACAGTTCGTATGAACTGAGGAAAAAAAACAAAAAAAATATTTTAAGTATTTACATACATACATAGAAAGGTAAACATCCTTATACCGCGCACTCGAAGATATACGCACTCGTTTAACTTTAGCTTTTTAAGTGGACTTGATTCATTTTCACACTCGACGACACCCATACCTATTATATATATAATAGCCGAAATCCGTCTGTCTGTCTGTCTGCTGATAACGCTCGCTGAGGAAAAATTATTAAAAAACCACTAGAACGAGTGGGGGATCGAACCCAAGACCTTAGGCTTAAGAGTCATCGCACTAATGCTATACTCTATCGCCCTTGCTGAATTTAGTCCTTTTAAACATTATCTATAGTTAAAATAAATAAAAAATGAGGAAAAATAATTAAAATACCAGAATGAGTGGGATTCGAACCCACGACGACAAGTCGGTAGCCGAGAACGCTGACGCATCAACTACGGCAGCTTGCTAAAAGGGTCCTTTTTTTTAAATATAGCCTATATTACCTACATACCTATAAAAACTATTTTTTTTTTTGTTTTTTTACTCACAAAATTATAATTATTATATATATAATAATTAATAATTATAATATAATAAAAATAAAACTGGGTATTAATTATATTATCGAAATTATCGTTACCTTTGGATCAATTAGATGGCGCTTTATAAACTATTTTTTTTTTATTACAACTCACTTACAAAATAGCAGAATATTATTATATAAAATAATTAATAATTATAATATAAATAGTAAAGTAAAAAATTTTTTTTTTTTTTTTTTTCGATTAATTAGTGGGGATCTCTATTAAAAAAGCGCTTTACGTAATTTAAAATTCAGCGGGCGTTGATATTCAACGGTCTTACACTAGTGTATAATAAATTCACTCGAAGGTAAATTTGAAAATCTCGCATAATTATTACATCCTCATAATTCACGTGGGTCGTGACATCACCCACCCACTCCTTTCCAGTTCGTTCGGTGTGAGGTTAACCCCCTGACCACCAGCCGACGTTTTGTGATGGATGAAGGTGGTGCCCCGAGCCGACAAGTCGCGGGCTCAACTTTACGTTCTCCCCTTTCCTAAGTCCCCCCTGCTTCACGTTAACGTTATTTTCACTCACTTTTACGTCGTACACTAGTCGACGTAAACGACAACGCAAACCCATTGACACATTAACGCACGTATCGAACGGAACAGCGAAGTCGCCACTTTGGAAGCGGTGACGTTGTCAATATTTTCAATTCGGATGACTGAGTGTCGATGTCATCGTCGATAAAACAAACCGCAATAAAACCGACAAATGTGATTAATTTCGATCGCGAAAAATAGCGTGGCCGAAAATCAACACACTATCCGTCACTTCAGAATAAAAGTTTTTCAAAAAATGAGGTACATGTACATATGTATGTATGTACATATGAGTAATCGGTGTACATGACTGGATGTAAAGAAGAAGAAATAAAACGAAGAATGAACATAGTTTTTAAATCCAACATTCCGGCTATGCTTAAAAAAGAAGGCATACGACCAATGTGTACTGCCAGTTATGACGTATGATTATGAAACGTGGATGCTGAATTCAAGAATATTACGCAAGATCCAGTGCACGTAGAGAAGCATGGAAATACATAGGTAAGAAGCTTGACCAAGGTGGTAGATATACTACCAATGCATACTGCCAGCTATGACGTTGAAACGTGAATGTTGCGTAAGATTGCGTAAGACACAGAAAAGCATGGAAAGATGTATGCTTGGATAGTTGGTAATGCCGCCACTTCACCTTCGCGCGAATCTTCGTGGAATGTTCGTGAAATGTTGGCCTTAGCGCTGTGGTCAGCTGTCGCTTGCTCGCCCGTCCAGAGCGCTGCTAACGTATCGCTAGTGACGCCACTCTAGTGTCAACTAGCAAGCGGCAGCGAACGAAGTGTCATCGTGGCATCGGTGTTTTGGAACTCATGAGGTCATGACACGATAGCCACCCGATGACAGTTTACTAGTAAAGTGTCACACACACTTGCCATACCACACGTGACGTCTTACGCCACGTGACGTTGTCACTACGTATAAATTGTTGCAAGTGTGAATCTACGAAATAGAAATTCATACGCTTAGGATTTCGTCACGAGACGTGTGGTAAGCCGCAACTTTCACACACACACACACACACACACACGACATGGGTTGCTCACCACCGATAACACCGTCAACGGGCAGTTACTATAACAGAAAAACGTTCGACGAAATTGACTTTTTCCTCGAAGCCGCTGATTTACATACAAATAAGCGTTAATTGAAAAAAACGAGAACGTATTGGGTCCATTGTTTTGCGTTTTTATTTACAAAGTGAACATTTAAACTTATAATATAACTCTCAAACGTACGCTAATGTAGAATTTAACACTTGTTGAACATGCACACGCACACACAAATATGTACATATATTTTAATACTAAAAATCAGCGTCGACGTGCGAGCTTAATTTAAACTCGTCCTGGGATACATTGAGTTTTGCGAAAACATTGCCACATACCTATAAATCCAAATATATAAACGTTTCCATGTGAACTGTAACGTGGAGATACTTTCAAGTAGTCGAAACAACGATTGATGATTTATTTATTTATTTTATTGATACTAAGTACGTTCTATATGTATAATAGACATGATCGGGAACTTTAAGCGATCGCAAGAGGCTGTTTTTTTTTTTATTTTATTTTACTTTTTGTTTTCATACTAGAAAGAGGGCTCTTAGAGTCGGTCGGGAAAAATAAGGAGCGACCTCTTTTAAACAATCCCAGTGTTAGCATAACCGCAATTTATGGTTTTCCGCCGCCGTGGAAGGCTTTCTCCCGCCGGCGGCCCAACCCCGGACAAATACATATATAAATTTGTTTTCCCTTTTCAAATCTCGTTTACTGCGAGGATATTTTCGCGGGAGTCCTCGCAGAGGGACGACGTCGCTAAATTTATCCCGAGTCGTCTGACATATTAGACGGCTGTTTAAAAAAGATTGAATCTCTCCGCTTGTAGGCGAATAAACTCAACCGCTCCCCCTACCTTCTCCCTACTCTTCGGTTTTCCGGTTTCCCCGACAGCCGGTTTTCCGATTCGCGAATTAAACGCGAATTCGTTTAATTCAACGTTCACGCTACGTGACGCTCGTTTACGTGTACCCTACCTACGAACCTGGATTTAAATAAACAAACACTGGCTCTTTATTTATGTAAGTGATCCTCCAATGTGAAGTTTCAAAAAACGCGGTTGAAAAGTATTTTCATAGACTATAGTATAGTTCATATACTAACCTACATACTAATGTCTAATTTATAATATAAAGACTTGATATTTTTAATTATTAACACTAGCTTTTTTTTATCAAAATGTGTTCTAAACATGCAATTTATCGTGGATTTCTTTCTAATAGTCTTTTCAAATGAGCAAATGTATTTATTACTAGAGTATTTCTCGTTGGCGTGTGAATCAACTAAAAATAATAACCGGTAAATTCATTTTGGACATGGTCAGAATGCAGTCACTTGAAATTAGAAGAAATATGTTATTATTTATTACATCACGTGTTTGTTCTATAATCTATGTATATCGAGGACTTATTTGGGATCCTCAAATGCTAAAGAGGATTGGCTTATTTGTGCCGAATAATTAGATTCGTTTACGAACACATCGCCTACTCAGTGAGCCGTTAGTTGTATCAAATTTATTGGCAGTCTCTCGCATTACTAGGGCTCTCAAACTATTTATTGCTCTAGCAACCGATCATGTGCACCTTTTTCTCATCACTTATACTCGCTCTGTGTCGTATCTGAAGCTTAATTTAGCTAGGATATTGAGCGAGGATGGTGATGGTGTTTAATTATTTTTTTGTATTATCAGGGTATACATATATATGTATATACATATATTTACATATATGTATGTTTGTATAATGTATTTATTTTCATTTGTAATATTATCATTCTGTAATTGAATTTTTTTTTGGTTGTAAATAATTTGGGCTTTTAGCTTGTAAATATATAAAAAAACAAAAACTATGGGTTACGAAAAAAAAATTAGAAAAACGAACGAAGAAAATAAACTGTGTTTAGCGTTTCTAGCAAACAGACAAACTTTAGGCTTTTACATATACATATGTACATATATGTACAAATTTATCTTTGATGGGCGGTTAAATTTTGGTCAAAGCAGGATAAGTGCATATTTGGAGTTATTAAGTTTATGTCCACTTTCACACAAAACCACATAAGTCAATTCCATATGGAATTTGTCAAAATAAAGGTGGTCCATACTATTTAGTACTAATTTTCTTTCGTTTGTTGACTCTCCTGAAAAGTTATCCTTTTTTACTTGTACTCCAAAGGTCGCCCATCAAAGATATACATATGGACATATGTAGTATTATTGTTGATACGTTGAATATCATAGATTGCGGCTTTGGATGAAATATCGAAAAACGAAAACGTTAAACAAATATTGCAATTTCAAACTTAATTATATTGTTCCGTTGAATACCGGAAACACATATATGTACATACATATGTACATATGTACACGTACAAACGTGCTGTGGTCGATTTACACTAGCGTTAAAAGTACACAAAGCGAATATTTTCCTATAACACAATATTCTGAACAAATTCACAGTATAAAATCAAATATTATCGCAGTTTTGATCGTGTGTATTTTGAAACGTATGAAAACAATCAACCGCTCATTGCAAAACAATAATTGCAGGTGAAAATTGAGGATTTTTTTGAGCACTGTTCACCGACACGACTAAAAGAAGACGTCAGAGCTCCAATTAAGTTCTATAGAGTTTTTGCAATCGGCAAATCAATTCTTGTCGCCGTCGGCTAGAAATTGAATTTAAGGGTAGCGGAAATGCTTCCCGACTCCAATAAAAAGTGGTCCAGGTCCACGGCAGCGCAATTACAGTGCCATTGTTATCGTTGTTGGGACTAAATTGCCGTCTTCTCTCGGCTGCAACTTGCATCCAAAGTTGCACTTGCATATAAAAATACTTGCGCTGCAAAACACACTGCACAATATAGCACAGAGGATAATTCAGCGTCGTATAAACTTCTCACAATAGTCGTAATATTGAAAACTTCTATTAATCTTTGCCGCATATGTATTGTAGTTTAGCATAGCCGGGTTTGCTCTTGCGTGTATTTATTTGTTTGCGGATTTTTCCATTTACTAAAAGACCGGTTGATCGAAGTTTTGACGTGCTGTATATAACAAAGTTTATATTGTACATAAACGTGAAAAGCGTTTACGGTTTATGGTGGCTGAAATTCGCGTTTCATCAAACGAACGCATACATATGTACATACGTCCTCGTCGTCGCTACTAACTAGAGAATTTTATTATTTTCTATTTTTTTTTTTTATTATTTTCATAGTATACAAGATGAAACGTTTTTCGTATTTATGAAATACTATTGATTTTTCGCGTATCGCAATATTGTACATTTTTTCGTATTTATTAAAAAGTTTTATCCGGAAAATTTTTCTCATATGAAGGAGGATGTGATGAAGAAAGCAAATAGTAGGTACTTTTATTTTCGTAAAAAAAGGATTTCCTTTATTCCTGAAAGGCGATACTCGTGAAAGAAAACAAACATTGAATAGCTTATTGAACGTTCAGATAATTCTAAAGAATGAATAATATTGACAATATTTTTTCGTTTCATGGAAATACATATATTTCGCGTTTTTATTCATAAAATCAATCCATCTTTAGCTTGGTTATTAAGTGGGCTAAAAGGTTTCAAAATTTAATGAAATGTTAAGAATTGATACTTATGTTATAATATTTTGACCTTGCCCGTTATGAAATGAGGCAAAACATCACCGAATTTTTTGGTAATATCAATTGAATAATAATAATTTAGCAAGTACCCGTTTTAAAAAATTGGTATATCGCGTCCTCGGAGCAAAAAGGTGACATGTCCAAAATAGTAAATTGTACAGGGGAGCAGTTTTAGAGTTTGAAATGGTCACCATAAATCGGGAAACTTTATATAAATATGGTAATTGTAGATATTGTACTCTAGATTTTTAGATGCTATTTCAAGTAAATTTTTCAAATTGCACGCAAAATGTTCGAAATTGTACCGTTCCGTGTGTGTTCCGTGAATATTAGTAGAACTTTTGGACTTTGGACAAAGTTGCGTTCAGAACTACATAATTTTTGCAAAATTTTAGACATGTCACCTTTGTGCTCTGAAGACGCGATATGAAATTTGAAATTTATATGAAGCATATTAAAATGTCACTAGATTCGTTACACAATTTATTTTTTTGATTATTTATGATTATTACATTATTATTACTCTAAGCCGGATGTAAAGAAGAAGAAATAAAACGAAGAATGAAACTAGGATTGGGTGCTTTTGGAAGAATGAGTTTGCACAGTTTTTAAATCCAACATTCCGCTATGATTAAAAAAGAAGGCATACGACCAATGCGTACTAGTTATGACTGGATTGGAGAGGCCTTCATCCAGCAGTGGATGGTGAGCGACTGAAAATGATGATGATGATACTCTAAATTCTAAAACACAAGTCAAGTTACATACATATATTTTCATTACTCTTTCTTTCCAACTCCTAAAGTTCCTTTCTTGCTATAATCTATTTTGGCTGTATTGTATTATGTGGAATTAATTTTATATTGTACTCTATGAGCTGTATGTTACTTGATATTAAATAAATAAATATGTAAAAATTAAAAATCACGGCAGTGATCATCCTTGATCGCAGCTTTATAGAGTTTTAGTTTATTTCAACGCCGGCATTGACGTATTCTACATCCCAACCGTCAATAATGTTTAAATAAAAAAAGAACGAAAAAAATTAAACGAGCGCGTTAAATTCGCATTAACCGTGTCGGCTTTACCGTGATTTAACGAGTTTACACGGCGGTAACGTGATCCGGCGCCATTAAACAAAACGGACGCATATTTCGTACGAAATAAAATCGTTCGTATATACGAAATGCAGATAAAAACCTACCCCTGACAACCCAACCCCTCATCCCTAAGTGTGGGTGAATATGCGGCCACCCCCGTCGGGTTCGTAAAAACAAATAACGCGTAATTAAACTGGCTAATGGCCGAATATCGGGCACCGAGTCGATAGTTAAACTCGTATAAATCTTGCATAAATTCAAAAATGTTGATTGGGAAATCGCGATTAAATTTTTACAAGCAGTTAAAAATTTATTTTTCACGTGTTTACGACGACGGGAAAACTTTCACCGATTGAAAATAAATTATAATTGAACTTTTTTTTTCGATGGCTCAATCCAACACGCGCGCCTCCCATTTTTAAAATGGATCATCGTACAATATCATCCGACCGAATATTACTCGTACGTTATTTACATAGTTAAAACGTATTAAATAGTTAAAACGTATCAAATTCCGAATAGTTTAACGGTAGTAATTGCGAAATTATCGAACGGCGATAGGTTTTTGCGCGCGCCACCGCAACACAGTAGGTGTGTATTTTATCGCATCGCACCGTAAATATTTGATTTATGCGCGTAATTAATGCGAAATTTTGCGACCGTTTGTTGCGTCGCTATCGAATATTATATTGTTAAAATTAGCTAAACGCTATTTCGGCAAAAGTCGATTGTTATTTGCGATTTGATTAATCGATCGCGCGCGATCGCAGATTATCGCGACGTTGATTAATCGACGAACTCGTACAAATTCGCCGTCAATTAACTATCTTTTCGGTGAGGTGGGGTTTGAGGGGGAAAGAAGGGAGGGGGGGTGGGGCGAAACACACTTTGAGAAAGTCTGGACGTTCAACGTACCAGTCTGAAAGCTTAAATTTATAGTCCGCACTTCCGCCAAACGGTCGCAAAGACCGAAAGCTTATTAATAGGCTTTTTTGGAAACGTGTCACAGCAATACTATTTAAAATTTTAAAATATATATATATATATATATATATACATAGGTATTTAATACATGAAAGTGGTACAGGGCCAATTTTGAGTTAATGGTAGTTTCGGTTACAAGCAGATATGATATATTTACTTTTAAAGAAAGAAGAACAGTCAAGATAAAAAATGGACTTCACCGCTTTCAAAAATTACGGCTTATATCGTAAAGTGCAAGGTTCTGTCCACCCTATGGGCAATGAATTTGAATTTTTTCCCCTTAATAATAAATATATAAAGCTCGTACCCAAAGTGAGTATAATTAATTAGTAAACTTTTGATAGAGCCTTTCGCTCTCCCTATAATTCACTATCCCCCTAATATTCCTATAATTTTTCGGTGAATAAACTTAAAAGCCGCAAGGGTGAATTAATATATATAAATATGAAAACTAATTAAGGCCGAAATAAATCATCACTTCAATTATATTATCCATTGAACGAAAACAATACGAATACTTTTTTTAATAAATAAACTAGCCGGCTTGCCCATCATATGACGGTGAATTTAACCCCACCTCCAATGGTTTGTACAACAGTATAACCCATAGCTCGTTTCACAGGACGTGAAACAATTGTATAGTGTACCGTTGATTGAATGGGTCATAAAATCACGTTATTGGCTCGAACCAGCTTTGACAGATAGCGGTTTGTTTCCAACACACCGCTTAATAAATTGTTATGTTGGCAATGCTAGCATGACCGCAACGACCCAGGTAGGCAGACAGACGCTTACGCTAGTATATCGCGCCCTCTGCCTGCTCTGAGGACGCGATATATTAAATTTTCTTAATTAAATAACCACTTATAGGAATTCCTTTTTGGGTAAAATCTTCAATACAAATCACTAGTGCTCGTTCTGTTTTTTTTCTAATAAAGGATCTCTTGAGTACGATGATAGTTTGGAACTTAGTTTTGTCCCAGCAATGGCAGATTTCCTTATTGCGACTTCATTATTTTTAATTGCTCTTATAGTAGATCCGCCTAAGTTGAAAGATTTATCTATCGCTGTTGGTCTTTCTCCTTTTGCCATGCAATCTAAAATTGCAATTTTCTTTTCTAAAGAAATTGCTTTTCGTTGATGTTTTTTTTCTCCATTGGGGAAAATTAATCTATAGAAATTAAAAGAATAATGTCAAGATAATGAAAATAAAGTAATGAACAATTATGTAAAAAAAAATTAAACCTACATGAGATATTACGAAACGTCTGAATGTACTGCCAATATACATACGTGCACCACTCCTGAACATTAAATGCCTACTGCTATGTAAAAACAATAAGGCACGTTTTTAACATTTTTTTAACAAATATTTTGAACCGCATAAAAGGAGACCCGAGTGTATATTTCGTTAATGTGAAAATGCTTAGTTAGTTTTGTTGAAAATTATAATGGCATTCATAATTAATTTTTTTACAAAATATTGCACTTTTCAATGTACAAACTTTTGGTTTTTCGGGGCTGTGTCGATTCAAGAATTTTCACAAACATACATATCTCGAATTATTCTCGATACAGTTATATAAAAAAAAACATATCTCACACACTTATAGTATGTATGTATGTATGTATGTACATATTTATTTATTTATTTATTATCCGCTTCTTAAGGCTTTTACATAGAAAATACATAATAGATATATTGTATTAGAGAAAACATAAAGAAAAAAAAACTAATAAATAAATTATATTGAGTTAATAAAAGAAATAATGAGTCGTCGCCTTAGGGATGACAGATTAATATTTCAAAAAATCAATAAAATCAGTGTTTATTACCATATCTAATCATTCTGAAGATGGGAGAATGAAAAATATATTCATAGTGAGACAATTTTCTAATTTTGTTATATACCAAATTCATCCACCCTGCAGTTAATTATTACATATATAGTTACGCAGTAATCTGTGTCCGTCACGCTCGCATCTGTATGGACATTTGCTATCGAGACCTCAACGAAAGGTGAAACTCGCAACCCAAATTTACACGCCACGCACATGCACCAAACACTCAGACACACGACACGAGTTGCTTGAGCGGGCAACTCCCACCCGTGTCTCTCTACCCCAATCCAAATTCTATGTAATTCATTATAGTCAATTTATAATAAGTGGTATGAGTCTGTATAAAATGCTACAATATATAGGCCTACCGACCGACCAGCTGGGAAGCTTCACGCTACACAAACACTCACACAGATACAAACAGACAGTACGTGTCGTTTAACGTAACCCGTGCTATGCGCACCGCTCACGCTACATAACCTCATTAACGTACACGACACTCGTGACAAGGTAACCACTCGATGGCATTGCACTAGCTAGTTTAAAATACTTATAAATGAAATCCCTTGCGCGTCTCTACAATACACATACAGTGCCTGCCTGGCATTATAAAGTCACTCCTCCGGGAGCTTTACGGTGCTTCAGCGCATTTGAACCGAGCGTTTGCATTCACTTTTTCAAGTGCCGTGCAATTTTGTTTGAATTCGCACAGAACCGTTGCCGTTTTACATTCAATTTTTAAAGCAAACTACGAGTGGTTTTCTGTGTACGTGCTGGGGTGATTTCGCACGGTCCAATAAACCCAAGGGGGACAACTCCTCCACACAACCGTAGTTGGCAGAGATGTCTGTAGCGTGATTGACCACGTACAGACGGACGGACGAAGAAGGGGAGGATGGCCAACGTTTACGAGGGGTGTCTCCGATGAATCCCTTCAGTCCCGCAATTGAAGGTAATAAAGGGAATAGGCACTCGACTGACTGGATTGCTTTTTTCTTATCTCGCACACACGAGTACGAGTGTGTCTGTCGAGCTGGAGAGGGTCGTTACACCCCTTTGTTCCCCGAGGGGCACCGGATTAACCGACCCACCCGGATAACCGATACATTGTATTTCATGCCTTTTGCATATTTTAGTCTGCGCCAGAGCAAACCGTGCACCTTGCGATAAAGCACATTACATTTCAAACTAGACGATAACTTGGAATAAACACCCCTGTATTACTATAGGTGTGTTTATAGCGTTGCGCTGTAATAATTGCGTTCGTTAAGAATCTCTCGGTGGTTTTAATCTTAATGAAAACCTATGCGGATAGTGAATGTTCGAGAAAAACAACGCCACACTCGAGCTGAGCTAACGCTGTTAATTTCGACGTTTAAGCTGCTCTTTTCAATTTACGCTCTGGTTCGTTTAATTTCTATAAAGCTGAGCGCTTAACCCTTTCGAGTAAAAATTTAATGCTGCAGCTAGAGTTGCCACCTTTTCTATAGTGCAAAATCAGAAGGAAAAAAGAAAAACTTTCAATCGAGACTAGTACCTAGTAGCACTTGCTACTGGGAATTTCAATGACTGAGTTAATCCTAGATTGTGGTACCTACTGCTTATATAAAATACTACGAACTCATCAAAGTGCTCTTGTCTTAGTATTATTAAATATACTATACTTCAATCTACATAGAATCCTTTTAAATCGAGTTAAAAGCATTATCCAATTGTTCATCCAGTCTAGAGCTTTAACATCGACAGTGCCACCTATACAATTGATTATTCGCAGACGTCTCCTTTTTTTCTGGGACCTTCTGTATTGGACTTTAACGTCTACATTTTTGGGGTGACTTGCCACTTAGAATTTAATCTCACCCCTCCCCCCCACACCATAAATAAAGCTCTAATGATTTCGCAGTTAAGAAAGAAATGTATAAATAAAGAGATTTTTATTTTACTTTTTGGTATTAAAGTCCCATTACACTGTTTCCTTAATGTCCACCCAGCCCCTCCTCCCACCCACCTCCCGACTAAGTAAAAGCTATAATTTACGGCCTTCATTCTGAGGAAGTCCCCTTTTTCCTATCTTGTTATTTGTCCTTAGTTTGCAGAGTGGCACACAGCGATGATAGATTATTGCAAAACTTATTCGCACATACCTAAAGCCCGAAGATCGCAATTAAACATCGGCTATTTTCACCATTTTTATTTATTACACTTGGGTGTAAATGGGTCACTCTTGGACCAAACCCTGCATCGTTCTTGCGGTTGCTCGTTCGGGTTATAAATCTACGTAGAGTAAACAATACACTGTTGGCCCGGTACAAGGGGAATGAAGAAGTTCAGCAAGATGTAATTAATTGGCCGGGCGGACTGGGTCATGAGGTATTTCTTTCGGGTAATTACTATACGTAAAAATTCGACAATGAAAACTTTCATTAGTTCAAATCTCCTTTTATCCAATTTATATCAATATCCAATTATATCAATTTATAAAACGTACTATTCACAGACGTGAAATCAAAGCATCGGTTGTACTCCATTCATCGTTAAAAATGTAAAAGAGTCAGGTGCGATTTCGCGCAAGATAAAACGGAGACCTCGACCTACTGTCGTAGTCCTCAAAGTGTCGAATCGTTGCAAAAAAAGTTTTATTCTCGAAAAACATGTCGTAAATTATGCAGACGACGGGAATATTCCACTTTGGCAGTAGTTGTTGCTGGAGTGGCTGGCTCGCGAACGAGCCACGTAAGCATAACCCAGAACTGGTGACCTTTCAAGTTGAGCTCTTCTGGAAAAAAGTCTTCAGCGGCCAGATTTGGGTCATAGTCGTTTGATTTTAATCGAAACTTGTCTATTAATTTCATAATTTTCCGAAAAATAGTGATGGTGCTATTTTTCACTAATATTTTTCCTTTGGGTCTTGTCAGTCGCAAATTCGTCCGGTATTGTCTTCGGATATGTTTTGGGTCCTCCTACGACGTACATAATTTAATATTTGTGCGTGGGCGAGAAGGTGGACGTCCTCGAACGAGTAAGAGTACACATATCGTGGAAAAACTGTGAAGAATGCTAGATAGATAGTGAGGGAGAGGGGGGGGGGGGTGCAGATACGGAATATGGCGTAATTTGTTACATGTCGCAGAACCGAAATGGGGATTTTTTCTTTTACGGCATAACATGAAGAAGAGAGGGGGGAGCAATGGAAGGGGAGGAAACCCGCGGTCCATATTCAGCGCGCGATCTCACAACAGAAGAAACGCTCTCTCTGCCCCTGACATACAACACATTGTTATTTCCAACGATCGGAAGTGCTCGCAGGAAATTGTTTCCCCAAGTCCTTGTCGATGGTTTCGCACCCGCACCCCTTCCTACCCCTCATCCCTGTTTTCCGAAGAGTAATACGCACTTTGGGAAAATATCAAAAGAAAATTCACACTTGACACGATTTACGTTCGAGTTCTGGAAGTGCAATTGTTGCTGGCTCAAAGCAATATACTTAGACACCCACAAAATGTGTATGGGATATCATAAGTCTACATATGTATGTAGTATTGAAAATGGAAAATGGACGCGAGAAATGCCGGAATGGTATCCGAGAGGATATGAAAGACAGCGAGGTAGACCGAGTGGAAGATGGGCCGATGAATTGAAAAGAATGTGTGGAGTCGAGTGGATGTAGATTGGAATGGAAGAGGATTGAAGAGACCTCCATCCAACAGTGGATGGTGAACGGCTGAAAATGATAATGATGACTGTAGTGTAAACTAGTTACTCTAGTGTCATCGGGTGGTTAGCAACCCGTGTCGTGTGTGTTTGAGTTAGTGCACGTGCCGTTCCGTAGTATTCAATGTGTGGAGTGTTTGTGAGGTTATGTAGTATAACCGCTCCGCTCAACCCGCGTCGTGTGAGTGAGTGTACGAGCCGTGGCGGGTATGTGAGCGTTCCGCGGCTAGGTTACCCAGCCAGTCGGTCGGTCATGTAGAATCCTGCGCTGCTACATATGTATACATATATATATATAGCGTGTAGTGGTATGTATATGAATGCTATAGTACTTTCTTTCTTGTCAAATTCGAAGGCAAAAGCGACGGACGGGCCGGGCCACTAAGGCATTGTCTCGTCAAATTCAATAATAGCAAATTCGGCTCGAAATCGGCCTTGTACTGGAAAGTTTGCTAAATTGGCAGAACTTTTACGCACCCTGTGTACGTATTTCAGCTTGTAAGTTACAATTAATTTTCGTTTCATTTTATAACTGAAAGCACACCGCTCCCGAGGAGAATTACACTCGGTGCCAGACCGCCTTCAAGGGAAAATTATATTATTTCATTTTCCCGGCGTATTTTTTGCTTTTCTTTATTTTTCGCCTTTGCGAGGAAATCCTGCAGACTTGAGCTTTTACACGATCGAAGCTTTCCCTTCGTTCAGTCTCCAAAAGTGAGACTCCCACTCGCTTCCGGCTACGATTCAAATATTAATTAGGTTATTTCCCTTTTTTGACAAGCGTCCCCCATCACTCCCCCTACTCAGCTTCAGTTTAAATTATTAAATAACCTCGAGAAAGTCTTACGATACCACTTCTTTTTATGTGTAACTTCAGAGAAATGTCCACAAACGAGAGCTTAAAGTTTTGGGGGGGAAGTCGACCAGCTTTCAAATATGCGGTGTCATAAATACCGAAGCGCATTCTGCAACTCTTTCCCACGCGAGATTTTACCATATTTGATCTAATAAAACTGGTATACGATCGAAAATTGCCTTTCCCCTTAAAATATATTCATCCCTAGTAATGAAATTCTCCGCATAAAAATATTTCTTATCGACACGGAAGAGGAAAAACAGCCAATGCGTTTTTTCAATCCGGTGAAAGGGATGGGGTAGGGGAGACAAAAAAAAATGGAGAGGAGTTACGTTTTCGACCCGACGCGTTCACAAATGGACCCTAAAATGTTTCAGCTTCAGACGTTAACGCCGAAAGCGAATAAAATTGCAAAACTCGCTCATTCGAAACAGCCGAGCCGTAAAAAAAATCGACGTTCAAATATGAACGACCCGCGAAACGGTTAAAACTAACTCCCGAGTTATAATTTTGGGTCGCAAATTCTCTCCTATTGCGAAATAATAACGTTTTTATGGTTTGTTTACCGCCGTACCATAAAAATTATACGAGAGGGAATGTTCGACTCCCCATCACAAACTTTTCAGTCTATTGTACAAATATCTACAGGTCCTATAGAATTATTTATGAACATAAAAGAACATTATATGTATGTACATACATAGTGTAATACAGGTGAAAATTAACAGTATGTATGTATATGTATAGAGTAATTAGCAAACTTCATTCTAATGAAATAATCTGCCAAAGCTAGCTTTATTTAGCATATAGTCAAACGTGCGTAGTTTTACCCGCCTACCTCCTGCAATATGTCTTCAAATTAAGGGCCGACACATTCCTCAAGTCTCCCATGACATTCCATTCTTGGCTAAGGGAGCACAGCACCGGCGCCCATATTAGTTTCATGTAAAACTAATGAGTGTCGAAAACAAAGAAAGGCAAGGGAATAACGGGCGAGGCATTTAATAATTAACATTTCAAATTTAAGATTTATACGTGTATGAATTTCAATGGAGCAAATAAACAAATACAAAATTAACATTATTCGATTTATTGTTATTTATTTATCTACATCAGAAAAACTATATATACGTTACTATAAAAATGACAAACTTATATATTGAACGTCATCATCTATCCAAAAACTGAATTAATTTAATGGATAGAACATTCTTTCTGATTTTCTCGACGAATTTTTTCCAGTGCGCAAAACTTTGGGAATATATTTGGGTGTATGTTCGTTCAATTTCCTGTTAAAAGGATTTATTTTCAACTCAAACGGTCTTCTTTTAGCATCCATGGCTCTGGTGTTGTGATTGATCTTATATATGTGTTCCCAATCGTAAACTTCAGGAACTAATCTATGCCTAGGTATATTGGACACTAAGAGCTTATAACGTGCTTCCAACCATTCCCGTTTTTCTGTACCTTTAATATTTGCAAGCACTTGCACTACGTTACCCAAATAAGGCTTCATGTTTGTATTGATCCTCTCCTTCGGTGCATTTAGATAAAACTGTAACAGCATTTTCAAAACATTTTCGTTTAATCCAATAACTTTACCATCGCTATCGATACCCTCGAATAATTTCATCGGATTTGTCCCATAGCAAATGTTTCTCGAAGTCTTATCATTTATGTTATTTTCGTGGAGTAATGTTGTATTCATCTGGTAAGCGTAAAACGACCAGTACTGTCCATTTGATATAACAGTTTGTGTAGTTAAAGGATATGTGATATTATTGAACGTTGAAAAGCCGAGATAGCAGGCTTGAGCCATTAGCCAACCAAAACTAGATAAAATACCATTAGCGTGTAGTTGTTCGACATTTTCTTCTTTGCTGTATGATTCGGGTGTTTCAATGAGATAATCTCGAGCGTAAAATGCCATCGTTCCAAATGCATCTTCATCCCCGGGCCCAAAACCTAAAAATGTTGTACAAAAATATTATATATACCAGTAAATAAATAATAAAATATTAATTTCATAATTTAAACTAATAACCTGGAATGCAAGTTCCATGTCGGTGATCATAAACAAAGCCTTGAGTTTCGGGAGCATATTTATTAAACGGAACATCATATTCCATGTTCTCTAAATCGCTATTGGTCAGTAATGGCTCGAGGGGTACATTATTACGCAAAGTAAATATTGGTGTACCTGTAAAAATATTGAACGTTTAATCCAAACGAAAATGACACACAAATACAAATTTATATTCATCTTCAATACCCAAGTACTGGTACGGTCTATCCATAGGAGCTTTTGCGATGTCTTTGAGCCACGGTAGCGTTATCTTCAAAGCGACCATGTTTTTATGTGGATCTAAACCTCCGACCAACCAAAATGCTTCAAGTCGTGGATCAATGTCGACCTATTAACAGTTACAACACATTGTAGACATTATCAAAATTAACATATTCAATGACGAGCATATATTCGTATACCTGCGATTCGTTGAGATGCGGTATATTGCTGGATAAATAGTTCAAAAAGATTCTATTTAACTGTCGTAACACCGATTTAGACATAAATAAGTCGTCTTGCTTTTTCTTCGATATAGATGCGTCGTATTTAAAATTTCTTCTGCAAATTTGATGAATTTTCATTAGACACCGTATGGTCTATTTTAGAGGGGAGGCGTTGATAAGGCTGAATCCAATAAGGACGAATCCATTATGGCCGAATGGAAAATGTCGCAAACGGATAAGGTCTAATAGGAATAATGTAGAGAGCGGATAAGGTGTAATAAGAATAAGATGGAAATCACATAAGGTCTAATACACTCAAATAAAACACGAGGAGTAATTTCACCAGTGAAACCAGGTTTACAGTTTTCATATTAGAAATGTGTGATAAAAATTCATTTGCATTCTTCGATTAAAGAAGGCCGAGAATCAACGGTTAAAAGCTTAAAATAAATTACTCGTCGTGTCTTATTAAAGATTTTTGACCTTGTATTTCTTCAATATTTTTACCGTTCGATCAAATCCAGTTATTTCTTATTTATATTAGACCTTATCTACTTTCTACATTATTGCTATTGGACCTTATCCGTTTGCGACATTTTCCAATCTACCATAATGGATTCGTTCTTATTAGCTTCGGCCTTATCAACTGTAATAATGTTCATCATCATCATCATCATATTCAGCCGTTTTGAATGCTGAATCCACTGATTTGTCATTTTAAACACTGCAGTAAGATGGCTAAGAAAAGGAAAGTGTAGGAGCTTTTTTTGATCTTCGTCGTAAAAGTATTGTATGCATAAAAATAGAAATTTTTAATGAAACAACAAATTATCTACATTTTTGGTAAAGATCACAAATATATCATGATCATTTTCAGCCGTTCACCGTCCACTGTTGGACGAAGGCTTCTTCAATCCTCTTCCATTCCTGTCTTTCTTGAGCAATCTGCATCCACTCAACTCCACACATTCTTCTCAATTCATCAGCCCATCTTCCACTCGGTCTACCTCGCTTTCTTTCACATTCTGTCCGTTACCATTCCAGTATTTCTGGCGTACGTCTGCCATTAATTATTCTCACTATGCTTCCAGCCCATTGCCACATCAAATTTTTCACAAGTTCTGTAATCATTTTAGAGAGGACTATTTGAATGAAAATTACCTGATTCCTTGATATTCTGCAACGATCATTTCTTCAATTTGCGGACGTAAACATTGTGCATGATATTCGGCGGCGGAGGCGAGCGGCAAATAGAAACTGGGTAGAGTATCATTGGCGATGAATTGCGTTTTAGTAATGTGCTGAATCGGAGACAACGATTGAACGGGCAATTCGCCATTTCTGAGCATGAAGGTCTTCCAACCGTAATATCTGTATTAAACAACACAAGAGTTAGAATTACTATCTGAGATAATTATTAGTGTGAAATAATTGGGAATTGTCATACTTGGGCATGTTGATTTTGATGAGCTTCTGTTCAACGGTGGGTAAGAGTTTGATAGCTTCAGCTTTGGCATCCAAAACTCGGGCATACTTGGCCTCTCTTGACCAACTTACAATGGGTGGATATTTGGCCTGTGGTTGTGCAGATAAGGAAGATGGGGGTGTTGAAGAGGGGGGCGCAGCATCCACTTGAGTGAGGGGCGGAGCACCCCCTGTGCCCCGCGCCCCTCTAACTAGCCGTTTTCCAGCTCTAGTGCTTCCGCGTACTAGAACAAGTGACATCGTCAACTTTTACTACTTTACTATGGATTAGAGAGGTTATGTTCGCCAGCCGGTGACGTCCAGTGATACCACCCAACTTCATAGAAAACATTACAATTAATAAACCACTCAGTATTTTATTCGGTTCTGTCCAGTATTTTGTGCGCAATATTAAATTGGAAATTTTCAGTGTAGACTGTACTTATCTGTAAAATGAGAATAATTCCAATATTTTTTACATAATATAAAATAGTTTCCGCCCAGTATAAAATGGTTTTTTCGCGGTATAAAATAGGGGAGCGTCCCATAAAAACTTGTCCCGCTGGTACCAGCGCCCAAAAAAATTTTTTTCCGGCTAGGATCACAGCAACGTTAAAGAGATAAGTTTAACGTTGTTTAAGTTTATATTAGTGGTTGCCAACTGGTAATCAGCGAGAGATGATTATTGTTTATTTAACTAAGACATTCGATAGAAAAATAAATAAATTGAAATACATCTTCTTTTCATAAACATATTTTAATTAAAATTTCAAATATATGAAATTTAAATATTCTTAATAACTACGTATATAAGTACAAAGTATTTTGCTTATTTTCTTTGGTATTCATCACCTTATATGTGGAAAAATAAGATTGCACTATTACTAGAGATGTAAAAGAACGTTATTTAATAAATTACTAAAAATCAATCAAGCATTAAAGCCCGCGTGCACGGGTTAAGTATCCCTGCTCCAAACTTTCATATATGTATTAGTTTAGTGTCTATTACAAATATTCACTACGTAACAATGAAAATGCTCTGTCTCTTTCCTACCTACCTTTACCTACTTGTTACGAGTGTAAAAGAGACACAAATATTTTGTATGTCTTTCTTTTATGAAATACAGCGTGCTTCTTGATTACGGCCTTTCAGTCTTCGATTGTTATATCGTTTGTTGCTTTAGTTAGAGTAGTTAGTTTAGTCAGTATATACCGTATTATTAAGGGAAAATTAAAAATTAAATATTAAAAAAAAAAATTGTATCAGCCTGTATACTAAAAATGCATATGTGTGTGTGTGTGTGCCATTTTGTTTCATCGGCAAACACTTCTGGGCTCCTGGTCGAAAATTTGGACGATTGGGCCGCAGTTTATTTGGGATCTTTGTTTTCGTCCCCAACCCATAAAATAGGATATCATTGGACAAAATTGGATGTAAAACGGGAGATTTGGCCCGTGAGGTCGGGATCCGTGCATAGTAATGTGATGATGTAAAGCTTTTATAGTCCTCTATTCGTGTTGGTATTGGTGTTCTTATTGGTGGAAGTCCCATCTTAAAACACGCGTTTTTTTGTGTTTTCTCTCTGGTTTGAATTAGGGGATTGAAGACACGCGTCTTTTGCATATTCTACCACTCTACATCGTTTGTGAATTGTGACGCACGTTTAAACATTTGCCTGTGTTGACGAGAGTCGAGATTCCTACAAGTTTATAGTGTTCTGAAGTGTGAGGGGAAAGGTTGAGTCAAACACACAGAGGACGTTTCGGTTGTGTCTATCGTGTGAGCGACGGCTACCGAGTGGGAGTGACCTGTGTAACACTCGGTGACAGTGACAGTGACGCCAACCCCAGTCCATTAGTTCACCGAGTACCCACAAAGTCTACAGTGTTTTAGTTTATGTGAATTATATTAAAAGAATGTAAACAAGTCCGGTGTATAATTCTCCCGCTTATCTTCTTGTCCACCGTAACAACAATTGGTGACATCGCAGAATAACCACAACAGCGAACATGTCGACAGTTGGCGACAGTGCGTTGACAGGCTGGTGAAGAGAAGAGAGCACGCGGCACCGGCCGTACCCAACTGCGTCTACACTGACAGCCGCTCCATCACCACAACCATAACCTACATTCGTCCACGGCAACTCTTCGCTAGCGCGGACTAAACATGGAGGACACGCCGATGTTCGACCCTACGAAGAAGAAAAAGAAGAAGAAGACCCCATTCGACATAGAGGCTGCGCTGGCGAACGCTGACGCCACCTCCCCTTCCGCACCCGCAGCTGGGATCGCCAACGCCAACGCTACCACCGACTCGGAACCCCCCCCTTCCGATATCCCCTCTTCCACCCCCATCCCCTCCAACGCTGACGATGCTAATGAAGTACCACCTGATGACGACACCAAGGACTTGGATCTGTACGGAAAGACCAAGAAGAAGAAGAAGAAAACCGTCTACAACACGGAAGATATGGAGAGTGCTCTGCCAGACCTGAATGACGACCGGCCCCTGTTGGACGACACCGACCAGAAAGAGGAAGACGTGGAAGACGACCTAGATCTAGACATCGACTTCTCCAAAACGAAAAAGAAAAAAAAGAAGAAAAATTTGGACGACTTCATAGCGGAAGACGAGCAGAACAAATCGGACAACAAAGAGAATGTCGACGACAGCGGTAGCAATTGGGTCGGCTCGGACCGGGACTACACCTACGACGAGCTCCTCGACCGAGTGTTCGACATAATGCGCGAGAAGAATCCGGCCATGGTCTCCGGCAAGAAGCAAAAGTTCGTGATGAGACCGCCTCAAGTCGTCCGCATCGGCACCAAGAAAACCTCCTTTGCAAACTTCACCGAAATCTGCAAGACGCTCCATCGTCAACCGAAGCATCTCCTCGACTTTTTACTGGCCGAGTTGGGTACGAGCGGGTCCGTCGACGGCAACAGCCAGCTCATAATCAAAGGTCGCTTTCAACAGAAGCAGATAGAGAATGTTCTGCGTCGTTACATTAAGGAGTACGTGACGTGTCACACGTGCAGATCCCCCGAGACCATCCTGCAGAAGGACACGAGACTGTTCTTTCTGCAGTGCGAGACGTGCGGGTCGCGTTGCTCCGTCGCCAGCATCAAGTCTGGTTTCCAGGCCGTCACCGGCAAGAGGGCGGCCATACGTGCAAAGACTGCTTAAATTCGTAATACATTGGCATATATTATTGAATCCGAACCGTTATATAGATGTATATTGTCGATTTACGATTTGATTGTGTATTTTGAAAATAATGTATTTTGTGTTTTCGTTCTAGCGCTATCGACGAATAAAATTGTATCACATGACATTGTTGTACATAAAGAAAGCATAGAACAAATTCTGTAAACTAGACGGCAATTTATTTTATTTGCGTCGCTAAATAGAATACATTATTTTTAGTTTTTCATAACAGTGTATGATTTTATAAACGGCAAATGTTTACATATTTATATTGTAATAAAATAAATATATTAAAAATACCGTATCTTTATTTCATATCAAAATTTGCGCGGCTGTTTGTATTAAAAGTCGTTCAAAGTTTTGCATGAAATGCAAAACGTTGACACAAAGTTTACACAGAATCAAAATGAATCCCATTTCCATAACTTCGTGGCTGTAAAAAACTTTAAGATCGTTTTTCAGATTAAACTTTATAATACTTTTTAGTAAGAAACTATCAAAGATAACATTTCTTACAGTTGTCCATTTCATAAATGAAGAAAAATTTAATTTCAATTTTGTTTGTGTGTGAACAAACTTAAATAGCATTAAATAGTTTTCTTAATAAGCTTGCTTAGTTTGTCAAAATAAGTAAGTATTCAAAAAAATGAATGACGTTTTACTAGTGTTTGTGAGTTTATACACTTACATTCTGGTTAAAGTGAATGTGGAATATAATGTGAGCTTTAACTAGAACTTTTATTAATGTATGTATACATTGAAGAGCTTTAACACTTTAACTGTATCATGCATACTATATAATCCGAAAATAATATGTTGCGGCTTCCAAACTTGCCAATTTTGTAGGGTCTTCCCTAATTTGGCTCTTAGCTCGAAAAAAGTTCCCGACCGCTGATCTAAATTACATAAAGAACTTTATTTGAAATCTTTCAAAAGTTAAATTTTATGTACATAAGTTTACTACATAACTAAGTTTAAAAAGTTTATGTATTACATACTAAGTTTAAAGTGTTTAAATGAAAATTTTTTCATTCGATAATTTTGGCATTATCCGTTTTCAAAGCACCACATATCAATAAAATGAGGAATTAATGAACTTTATCGATACTATGTATACGAACAAAGATAAAATCTTAAAAAGTGGTTGCTTAAAATCATTTTTGGATAACGTGACTTTGCCAGGTTGCGCATTTTTACATTATTTTATTTTGTTTTTCCAAATGTTTCGCGAAATTTGTATGATGTTGCTTATGAATAATGCCAACGAAATATGTATTGAATATTTCTTCTTCTTCTTCTGATGGAGTACTTGAATATCAAACGTAGTCTCTTCACTATTTGACAAAGGTTTTACCGTCTGTCATCGTGAAGTAAATATGGAAAGATACTCTCCAGTGGTTTCCCATTGTCTTCTGGAGGCTACAATTATGCATGTGCCTTAATTAAGGTGACCAACTATTTTTGATGAAAAGGGAGTCCTTTGCCGTTGGGAACTCCCCCCTTAGCGAAAAGCAAGAAATTTCCTTTTCTTTACCCTTTCATAAGTAAGGGGGAAATTTTTCGTATTTATTGGTGATAAGTAGTAACCTCGTTTGTTTAGGTATATGAAAGAAATACAGTATAGATTTCGCCATTATATGCCAATAGTATCCAGTTGATTCTATTTATTTAATTCAAGACTAAAATTGAAGATGGCGCCGAAGTCCAAAGGGAGTACAAGTACAAGCGAATACAAAAAGAGTATAGTAACGAAAAATGAACCAATCTTTAAAAGCTTCAAATAGACAATCTTGCTTCAGACAAAACAACAGTCGGATATAGATTCAACTGTTGTTTTCTCTATGAATAGATGTATAGACATACTAATAATGCATTCATGGGCCTTGTACGTATACAAATTGTATTATAGTACCTACTGAGCAGATTCAAAAAATTCATAAAAAAAAATTAAACCTCATTTAAACACCGCGTATCGTTTACAATCATTCAGAAAATTCAACTGGAAAAAAATAAAACAACAATTTAATTCTCATCATCATCGTTGATAAACGTTGAAAATGATGACCAAGCGTGTGGAACAGTGTAAAGTCGTAAATTGTATCGTTACGACCCGCTTGCGGCCATCGTACATGAGATGTCAGTTTTGATTCGCCACTAGCGTACGCTTCTGTCACATCGCATCACGCCAATATGGTAATTAATCTCAAAATAACCACAATTTACTTCTAATTGACACATATTCAAACAGTCGATACACACACAAATTCGATTTTGAACTATACGCGAATATCACCGAGTCACGAACACTCTAACCTAGAAACCGGTATAAACCCAATTCAACTGTCAATAGTTATCTACTGGTACGAAATAATAGTAACATATCAAATTTGGAACGTTTTCATACAGTTTACCAACAATTCAGATGATTCTCATTCAAAGCATTCTGCGCATTGGTAACTTGTACTGTAGCAACTTTTGCAATCATGTACATAGTAAAGTTGCACAATCATAATGTCCAGATCAGCGGTACTCAACCTGCGGTCCGCGGGTCGCGTGCGGCTCTTGCTACTTGTCAAACAAAATTATTCAAAGTACATATGTACATAGTTGGAAAATTATTGGTTTGGTTTCATTTTTTAAAAAAAAAAATCCAATGCATGTTCAATTCAGCAACTTTAGTTTGGCACGTGATTCCACAACAGATTTATCATCAATTGCACTTTATTTAAACTATCTTTATTCACAAAGGAATATGAAATGAAAGAAGATTTTCTCCCCCACATACAACTAAAGGGCAAACACGAAGAAGTGATTTTCAACAGATTTTTTCGAACGCCATTTCATTTCTATGCAAATTTTAGTTTCTCTGTGTGAAAGGATTTGTAGTATGAGGCCACCATATATTCACAGTTGGAATAGACGTTGATACTCGAGCCTATTATACCTCAATCACTACAATCATTGCTATTCCTACAGGAATTAAAATTTTCAACTGATTAGCCAACTTAAATGAGGCTCCTCTTAATTTCAATGTGGGCAATGGGCAATGTTAATGGATTCGTTACGCTTTTGAAAAATGAATTTAATTTAGCGTATCTTGTATCATTTCATTAATTGATTCACCAAGAAAACTATAAGAGCAAAATAACTAAATCACAGGTTATTTGAAAGAATTGGATGCTGAATCCACAGATTTGTCATTTTAAGCACTATAGTAAGATGGCTAAGTAAAGGAAAGTGTTGGAGCTTTTATTGATCTTCGTCGTGAAAGTATTGTATATTTACATGAAAAACAGATTTTTTTTAAAGAAACAATAAATTATCTATTTTTGGTAAAGGTAACAAATATATCATCATCATTTTCAGCCGTTCACCATCCACTGCTGGATGAAGGCCTCTCCAATCCTCTTCCATTCCTGTCTGTCTTGAGAAATCTGTATCCACTTGACTCCACACATTCTTTTCAATTCATCGGCCCATCGTCCTATCTTATGTATTCTTACTATTTCATGCAAATGTTATCAAACTAATAATTTAATCCTGACTTGTTATCGTTTTTGCTTTCAGTCGATTTTAGCTTATAATGGAGGTGCCATGGTAGCCATGAAGGGCAAAAACTGTGTAGCCATCGCCACTGATACACGGTACGGTATCCAGGCTCAAACCCTTGCCTCGAATTTTGAGAAAGTCTTCAGAATGGGTCCCCATCTATTCATCGGATTGCCCGGCTTGGCCACCGACACTCAAATGGTGGAGCAGAGATTGAGATTTAGGTAAATATTTCTCAGAACCGTAAACATTCCTTGTGTTATAGTACACCTATTGGATTACTAACGTGTGAATATTAAACCCAGGTTAAATCTGTACGAGTTAAAAGAAGGTAGATTGATGAATCCGAGGACGTTCCAATCCATGGTATCCAACATGTTGTACGAGAAGAGATTCGGTCCGTGCTTCGTCGAACCGATCATCGCCGGACTCGACCCGATCACATTCAAGCCATACATTTGCAATATGGATTTGGTAAATTTATTACACATCGTAATATATGCATTTTTTAATAATTTGGTACAAATGTGTTTTCGGTTTGTAGATCGGTTGTCCGAACGAACCTGATGATTTTGTCGTCGGCGGCACGTGCTCTGAGCAACTTTACGGAATGTGTGAAGTCCTCTGGGAACCGGATCTAAAACCTGACGATCTTTTCGAAACTATTTCACAGGTAAAATTCGTTTTGTATGTAGTTTTTAGATAGTTTGTAGTGTGTGTTGATGAATTTGTTTTCAGGCGCTCGTGAACGCCTTTGACCGAGATGCTATATCAGGTTGGGGTGCAAAGATTTACATCATCGAAGAAGACAAAATCACAGTGAAGAACCTCAAAACCAGAATGGATTAAGTTATTTCGAAACTATTTTTTTACTGTCCTAAAATATTTCCTTAATCTTAATAATAAAAACTTTTTAAAAACTCGAACATTTGTATTGATTATTTAAATAGCGAAAGTATGAAAGTAGGTTTAAGAATTAATTTTAATAAAACTAAAATTATATTTAATGAATTTTGCACCCAGATCATAGTCACAGTAGATGACCATATTGTAGAGATAGTTGAGTTACTTATACCTAGGATAATTGGTGAATATGACTAGATGTAAAGAAGCGGAATGAAACTAGGATGGAGTGCTTTTGGAAGAATGAACATAGTTTTTAAATCCAAGATTCCGCTATGCTTAAAAAAGAAGACGTACGACCAATGCGTACTGCCAGTTATGACATATGGATGTGAAAAGTGGATGCTAAATTCAAGAGTGTTACGTAAGATCCAATGCACACAGAAGCATGGAAAGATGTATGCTCGGTATAACAAGAAGAGATCGTAAGAGCAATACATGGGTAAGAAGCATGACCAAAGTGTCAGATATAGCGGAACGTGTGAAAAAATTGAAGTGTCAATGGGCTGGACACATAGTGAGAAGAATGGATGACAGATGAACGCGAGAAATACTGGAATGGTATCAGAGAGGATATGAGAGAAAGCAAGGTACACCGAGTGAAGGATGGGCTGATGAATTGAGAAGAATATGTGCAGTCAACTGGATGCATATTGCCCAAGACAGACAGGATTGGAGGGGCCTTCATCCGGCAGTGGATGGTGAACAGCTGAAAATGATGATTTGATGACTCAAATCCTACTGATGTGGCGAATGGTCATTATTACATATTACACAGACATGAGGTATTTAAAAAAAGATAGAAAGTCAATTATAATTTAAAGGCTTTTAATTTGTAATTTGGCTTAAGCCCCCCTACCTTACATGGAATATAATTCTTACTATTTTTAACATTCATGAATAGATGAACAGACTTTAAATATGCACCATTCTGAATCACTGGTTTGAACCCAAACTTTGAGCCAATGTCTTTTTAACATTTAGGAAATGAGATAGGTTTTAGTATTACATATGTATGTTAAAAACGCACAATGGAGTCGACCAGTTCTTAATTTTATTTTATTATTACCAGTCAAACATTTTAAATTTCAATAATAAAAAAATAAACTAAAAAACATGTAAAGACCAAATCTTCAGAATGGCGCTTAAAACACAAATAAGAAATTTATTCCAAATCCAAGCAAAAGCTGGTAATATAACAACAATAACAATCTTTGACCGTATTTTCATTTTATATCATAGCAAAATGACAAGAGTAAATTATAATACAACATCGATTTTCGAATGTTGTCACCAAAAATATAACATACATATTTTGGTCAAATAGATAAAATAATCTATATAAAAAAAAAAAGATATTATTTTAATATTATAAATGAGTTGTCGTTTATTAGTAACTAAAATATGAAAATATACATTTACATTAATTGTTGAAACGGGCAGATCGAAAATGTTTCACAATAAATAATCGTGCAACAAATAAGTTTGACGCCCCTTCAAATTTCAAATTATTATCGTTAATCTCATTTATTTTTATTATTTTATTGTTATATCGGTAAGGAATGCAAATCGAATACATAAATGTGAAATATTTATTATGTTTAAATAATTAATGCTTTAAGATTTCACAAAAAATAATAGTAGAGGTGATGTTTTTTTTCATTTCAAATGCTAAATTAGTGTTTCTCAACATACATGTGTGTTAAATCTCACAATACGCAAAACAGATTAAATCGTGTAACTTTGAGAAACACTACCCTGAAAAAGCTTCGAGTAATATGATTACCTTAAAACTAACAAAGCCTACATTCACAGAGATTAAATATCTTTTATCATTACTTTACAAATTTCAAAATACATTTTAAGAATTTATTCTACTACATTTAGATTTATTTGTTTTCAAAATTTTAATTATTTTTTATTGCTTTAATGCTCTTAAAAATTCCAAAAATAATACCAATTCTACACCAAACTATCGACTTCCAGGGCTTTATTTTAAATTTAAAAAAAAATCACCCCCTGTGAATCAAATTGTAATAAAATAAAAATGAAAATAAAATATTTGATACACATTTCATCAAACGCGTCATCCACACATCCGTCGAATTGGCTAATGCCAATTTTTGCCAAGAATTAAATAATTCTATGAAAAAAATCTTCGTCTTCAATATGGGACTCTCGGGGTCCGCGCTATGCCGGCTCGCAAAAATCGTCTAACAATTAAATTTCACAGTATAAAAAAAAGACTAGAGGAAAAGCAAAACACATGCCTATACTGTTAATTTTACAAATATATTTAACATGATGTACCTTACAAAATTCTACAATTATTTTATCAATACTAAAATTACAATATGTATATATGTAATAACCTTGATATTAATAATTAATTTGCTCCAACACAACGAAATGTGAAAAACAATATTTTTCGAGAGATCGATTTCTTTTTAGTTATACGCATATCAACTCACCACATAGGTTGTGCTGATGATAATGGAATATCTTTCACCGACAATATACAGAATGTCAATTAACAAGTTTCCCATACATATTTGAGCAAATTCCCGGCTTCGACATGCAGCCGATTGTATTTGATCAAATGCAACTTTACGCAAATCAGTGGAAATCCGACGTCTATACACTGATGAAAAACATCATTAGTTCCGCCAGAAGTATGTCTTTAATAACACACGAAATGTTCTCAAAATGTAAATAAATAACAAATTTAATTTTATATGGCAAATTCTGTTAAAATTATCGTATTCTTTCCAATTCAAGATGTTAACAATAAAAGTTGAGTGCATGTTTTCAGGCAATTATTAGAAGATCTCTCCGAAGAGATTCCGTGGGAAAATTTACTAAAATCGTTTTCTGCTCATAGTTGAATCACCTCGAACAATAAAATTATTTTCATCTTCCACCAATTGGAAGTGGTCAATGTAGATTTCAAATTATTACACGAAGTGTGATACAAATCAGAGAGATCGTTTAGATCTTATCACGATAAATAACAATATAAACGGACAACAGTTACACAATCACACCGAGAAGTAATCTCGGAAGAGAAAAAAAAAAAAACATACTTAATAATAATCTAGAACCATCGATTTTGCTGATACGTAGCTGTAAATTGGCACATCGATTATAATGGCAAAGAAATAAACAAGGAGGGAGGGGGGAAGGCAGATTTCAAACGTGAGAAGACTTTTTTAACTTTTGAAAGTAACTAACAATCGAGATTATACACGAGAAGAAAACAAATGCGCAAGTAGAACAAAGTGTCACTAATAAATAGCGACGATATTTTTAAATATTAATCGATTAATTTAGTGTTCAACATACACACTACTAGATATTATATAAGCTGTAGCACGTAGCAACAGTTTTTTTTAAAGACGACATCGAGAAATAAATCACAGAATAATTGTCACGTAGAATATGTAAACTTGTGACAGTTTCTCAAACTATTCATATTTTTTTATTTTAAAAAAATACAAGTTTTAATTTTGTGATTTAAATATATATTATATATTATAAGACTCGTGTATTTGTCTAAAAATTTTATGTGTTTTAAGTTTGAGAAATGCTGTTTTAAAACTAGAAAAAAAATGTTTTACGAGACTTCATTGTAGAAAAAATGTACCACTATGAGCATTTTAACAAGATAATAAACGTATGCCGAATCCTGTAAACTCTACGCTAAATAGAGCGAGGTGGAAGGGGGGGGGGGGGAGGATGAGGAGGAGGACAATAAAATAAAAATCGTAATGAAGTTATTTGATCAAACGTCAAATTCATCAGAACGTGGAAAAGTGAAAAATCTGTGCATAGATAGATATTGTTGAATGTATTTCAAAATACGTAGTGGTGCTTGCCGATATTTTTTTTAATTCAATAAAAATAGTTCAGATTCGTTAAAAAGAAGTTTTTATGTGACCTAACACATTAATTGCACATGAATTGAAATTGGAAAAGGGAAATCAATGGTTAATAGTCTCTATGGCTTTGGTCATGAATTCAATGAACCGCTTGCCATATTGCTCGGGATCACACGTAGATATTCCATCTACATTACTTCCATATTTTACAGTCTTCGCAGCTTTGGCAGCCTGAAAGCAATCAATAAAAAAAGTAGTCAACATGAGGTATTATGTATAAAGTCATTTATACACATATAGCCAATTGTGGAAACATTTCGTAGCCAATATTGGTGTGTGTATAAACGAACTTGTCAACTATAGTAATAAGTAAACATGCTTAAAATCCAAAATCTATGTTCACATTAGCTAAAACTTTAATTGAACACAACAACTAAGTGCACATTAACATAAATTTATTCCTTAACTTATGGCACAGAGGAACAACTAAATATAAAATATATATATAAACGGTAGAGCTGAATGCTTAATGTTTCATGAAAATTCAAAATGATGTACTATCGATGGAGTGAACCTACATGCAGCTTTTTTAATGCACTTAATCAGGGCTTGAGATGGGTGTGAATGCCATTCCATTTTAAGATTTAAACCGGAGGCAAAAATGGTCAGGATGATGATCAGGTCCCGTGATATTTGTTGTGTTAAAACTTTGTGTAGGCACCGTGTTTCCCCGACTAGCTGCCAACCACAAGTCATATAAATGCGGACGAGATGAAACTACTTCCGCATGTTTAATGGTAAAATGACTATACAATCAACGTTCCAAAATGCCCGCTGTAACTGCAACATCAATATGTAATAATTTAAAGATTTAAACGGTTTGCAGAGAAAGTGCATCAGCTACAAGAGCCTGGCATGAAAAACCATACTTAAATAAACCCACAAGACCCAAGTCTTCCACCTCAAGCACTGTTATGAAATATATACTCATGGTTGTGAACGTATATGCGTGTGAGCAAATTTACACATGCCGTGCACGCGTGAATAAATTTTAAACTCTTATTCAACCTTTGCTATCCACATTGAACCTTGCAATATCTGCTGGTCGAATAGTCCCTAGAATAATCAAAATTTTATCCTGACACTCCCAACGTTAAGACTTCACAATGTGATGTTAAAAAACATTAAATACAAACGTTTACTTCATAGTATAAAAATAACAATTTATAAATACAAAGGTGAAAAGGGCTCAAATAGCAATAGGATATATAGCTACAGGACAAGGAAGATCTTAAACAAAACAAAAAAAATATTTGGATATGAAGATAGACAGATTTGACTCAATCATGACAAATACAAGTGAATGTGGATACTTGTAAATCATTCTATTACAAATAAAATAGATATCTCACCTGTTTTTTTACTCCATAATGAGTTAAAACATCTATGAGAGCAATAAAATAAATTTCCTTGAGAATTGCACCTAAAACACACAAAATTCAATTAGAACACGGCAAAACGATTCCAACAGTATAGTAAGTAGTCCTCGTTAAATATAATAACCTTCTTGACTTGGAATGGCATAAATGTCGATCTCTGGTATTATACCATCGTATTGTAATGAAGACTCTCTCATGAGACCGCGTGGACTATCCGGCGGAGTGTTCCATCCACTTCTGCATAACAATTTAATTATTAATTACAAGTTGTACAAGGCTGGAACGTGTGTACGTAGCAATTGAACGTTGAAGATTACCTATCGGCTGCGTGTCTATTATCTAAACCTGAACCACTCTCAGAGTCTTCTCCACTGTCTAGACCGTTATTGTCTGAATCTGCAGATTCACCCTGGGCTATTTTGTTAGCATTTTCTACTTCCGCACGGGCGCAATCGTGAATGCCCAATAATAAAGAATAATCCATCAAATGCAATTTCGTTAGAAACTGTAAATTATTATGAAAATATAATGAAAATAATTGTAGCATTTGCTATTACAGTACTTGTGTGAATATTTCTAAATCTTACGTCTACATCAGCACTCAAAGTTTCTAATAATTTTTCCTTGGCAGATTCACCAATATCAATTTTTACATTTTTTTTTATAAAATCATTGTCTTTTAACGTCGGTAAATCCTTTTCCAATTCTTTTTCAGAAGCCTCGCGATCAACTGTGGATCCTTTTAAATCAAATTTCCTAAAGAAAAAATATAATTAATAACAAATTGAGCATCGGAGAACTAGATTAGATCACATCTGCGATGGGTATAATTCTACAATACCTATGAATGGTGAGATGATTGGAGAAAACATTTCTCATTGCAACAAGATAATGTTCAATACCATCAACCGTCAATCGGTACAGACCAAGATACTGAGGAAGAAGAGTCTTGCCATGTCTTTCGACAATGTACTAAAATTTTAACCCAAATTATTGACAAAATATATTCTGATGAGTGTGAACATGATTGAGAATATGTGTATTACGGGATGATAGTGCTTCAAGAACGAGTGCATGCGTTCGACTTCTTCAGATGTAAGAGTTTTTATTATAAACAATCTATCGTAGCTCTGGTAAAACTTCGCTCCGGATTTTCCCGACGAATCGTCAGGAATTGGTTGAGATCTGAAATGCAAAATCAAAATTGATTTAATTACACAAAAAAAAAATTAATACAACATCCTCTTTTTAGAAAATTTGAATTCGTCGATATTATATTACACAAACACAGCCAATACGAAAGTTTAGAAAAGTTAACGATTCAATTTAATATTGAGCGATAACAAAATTCTGAAGAAAATACAACCTTTACAAATGCTCTTATAAGAGAATATAACAATAATTATTAAATTTTCACTGAATGTTTGTTGTTATTACATACCAACAAAACACATAAATTATTGTAATAAAATGAACCATATGATGAAAAAACACCTCTTTAAAGCGAAAACATTAGAAAACCAAACAGGGTTGAAATAACACAAGCAAAGTGGCAACAGAATTTAGAAAAATGGAAGACATGACAAATTCGACAAATACAATCCCTTTTAATGAAGAATATTAAGTATTAATTAATAAACAAAATAAAGCATAGAAGAATATTTATATTCATTCCACTCTCCATATAAAATTTATCCAATTCGGAAATACACGTTTGATGAAACCAGGTAAAATATAACATCCTTTAAAAAATTCTTGAGGCATACATACTACTGAATTTTTTTAAACCGTACTACATACTTTTCTCAGTAAATTTACGAAACTTATGTATATACTTCATTATTGCGCCAAACCTTTATCTCCTCTACTCATTACATGGATTATTTCAATACAATGTAGCATAAAGGCAGATCTTTTTTCATGCCAATCTATTAAAAATTAATCAATCGCAAGCCACTCCATTTGTCGAAATAATTTTTATATTCAACTGTAAGGAATTCATTACAGTAGCATTTTTTAAACTTTTTTTACTACTACCCACTACAAGAACCGCATTTTGTACTACGACCCAGTATGCCTATATAATAATATACCACACACAAATGTCCATTATGTTCCTTTATTTACTATTGACACATGATATATGCATATTTATGGATGAAACTAGTTTTCAATTAGAAACTTTGTTTTTAATTGAGATAAAAGTGGAAAATCCTAGTTCACACAAATAAGTTGAAGTAAAAGGTAATAGTATAAAGATTGCTTTTTTACTTTAAAAAGGATATTCCCCAAAATGATGACAAATTTAATTGCTGAAAATCATTCTTCAGTGTAAATTAACTAATAAGGTGCAGAAATTCAGTCTCCTCTTTAGGATCAAAATTTAACTCAATTATTGATTCAGGGTTTCCAGAGGCTTTTCTTAACTGTTTCAAATTTCTGCACTGGAAAATAGTTATCAAAGCTTTGGGATGGAGAAGTGAGACGTGACAATATCTCTAGTTTTAATCCATTTAAAATATCTTCATTGACAATGAAGAGGAACTGATTGATGATAGAGGAACTGACCATTCTGGTGTCATGCGTCACAAATTCTACGAAGTCATAAAATTTAGGTAGATGACTCATTCCATTCGCAATATTTGCAACGTTTGACGAAACCAATTTTTTTTGGATTTTATCCGTTTGTCGCAAACCCATTTTAAAAATTTCGGGACTCACCAATGGGTTGCGACCCACAATTTAAAAAACCCCGCATTACAGCACACACATTATGGAAAAGTACTTCGAAAGTCGACTGAATTGTTAATATTTTGCGAAGTTTTTTTTTATAGGCATTAGCGCAACACAGGAAACAAGGTGAGTGTCATATTTGATGTATAAATCTGAATTAATAAGTTTTTAAAGTGGACATGACTTGAAAAATTATATGCCATTAGTTGATATTGTTACTTGGATCAAACAATTGAAACATGACAAGCCAAATTGTCAGTAAATGGGGGGGGGGACATGCAAAGACATTTGACCTTAATCTTTTGATAGAAAGACTTCTCCTGACAAACGAGGTGGCATCAGAGAAAATACTGTCGTGCGTTTCGTGTAACTCTTTACGAGGCAGTTTCGGATCGTTCGACAAAACAGGAACCGTTTGCGACCTCTTTATGTTAAATTTCTTCAACGGACGAGGTAACAGATAATTAGCGGGATTCGCAAACCTATATATTGGAAAAATAAAATCAATGAACAAAACTTTATCTGTGAAGACAACTGCAGTGCACTCGCAAGTTACTTTTCAAGCGTTACCGTATGTGATGTAGAACAAATTCTATGAGTGACTTGTCGTTAAAATATAAGCATCGTTATGCATAAAGTTTTCCAAGGTATGATCAAAATGTTCGGGTTTGTTTATATTGATGAAATTATTACGGTAATATATTATAGGAATTATTTGAGGAGTATGGAATTAGTGAGCGAATGCCATCCATGAAGAAGATCCATGTATTCAGATGGAGAGTTGTATCTTAAAATATTAGTCAAATCTTTCAGCACTTTGATCAAACCTTAAATTAAAAGCTTTGTGTGTATATTTTTACTAGGAATCTTACCTCGTCATAGATTCTTTAAAATCCAAATCATCGATTCCAAATCGTTCCCTTAAATTTCGGAAGACTAACGGACAATATTCCTTAATTTTGAAATGAGAGGGCATATTCTCCCTGAAAATCATTTAATTTTTATTATTAATTAATTAATCGCTGATATTTACTACTAAGATTGAAATATGTAAATCATAATACTTACTTGTTGAAAAGATGATTATCAACTTTCAATTTCGAAAATGCCCTAAAATCATCAGGTAAAAGCATCACAGGAATGGTAACGTGACTCAATTCATTTATCTGAAAGAAAATCATTCATATTAAAATATGTACATAGCAATTATTAATCTCTCGTGAGCAATGTATTTTTTAAGAAAAATTAACAAAAGACTTACAAGTCGCAAACGATGTACGACGACTTGAAATGTGCGTAAACACGTTGAATATATATTTTTTGCATATCATTCGTGCAAATACTAAAAATGTAGTAGTGTCAATTACATAGGTTAATTGGGGCAACAGGACATGAATAATTCAAATACTCGAATCTGCACAACCGGTTGACACATTTTTAAAAGCAAACCTAATTAGCACTTGGTTATTCAAATTTGGTTTATTTACAAAAGAATTTGTCAACGTAAGATCAATTTACACTCGAAAGTGAAAAGCACTAGAAAAATTCAATATTGCTAATATCACACCAAGAATGTGAGGGAATTTTAAACTGAATTATTGATAAATAGCATATCTACATATCTATGTAACCTATCTATGAAGACATAATGATTGATACACTTGATTAACTTGTTGATCAAATTTAATCAATTTCGAGTATACTTTTAATTCCAAATATTTATATTTCATTACATAATAAACACGTAAAAAATGAAAAAAGTTGCTGAAATTGTCGTGAAATTAATTAAACTACTAATTTAACCTATTTTTTCATAGATTCGGGAAATATATGGAGAATCATCGAGTGAGTGATTGAGTATGGGTATGTGTACGTGCTGTGCTTAGTATGCGAGCATTCCGCGGCTAGGCTACCCAATCTGTCGGGCAGATTCCTGCACTACTTTTTTATCACATAAAATCAATCTGACCTTTTTGGTATTTTTATCTTTTATGTTGAAAAAATGTATAATTTAAAAGAATTACATCGTTTCTTGAGCAAAAATGCACCGCAGGCGAAATATTTTCTTGCATAGGAACATTTTACATCTTTGATTTTCAAAAGAAAATTACTAGAATTTGCACAAAATTTTAAAAAAATGCGAGATTTTTTTCCAAAATCAATGACAAACTGGTCTGGACGCGCCTTCAAACCGGGACGTGTGGTAAAGCGGACCTTAATAATACTGTCATTACTTTAAAGTAATGACAGTATTATTGATCGTGTAAACTAGATATTGATGGAATGACCACAAGTAATTACGCGAATCTGAATATTTTGATATTGGAGCATCAGCATTGGCGAGTGGAGGGGATACTGTCATTAATGCAGTTATGACAGTATTATTGACCGTGTAATGTCCGCATAAACTTAGCTATGTATAATATACAAAAAAATTCACCTGCTGCGCATATTTTTTTGTAATTCGAAAAATTTACTTCAAAAAATAAACATTTACATACAACTACGACCCTGTTCCCGATACACATTCAACATCCAAATCAACAGATGGCGGGACAAGCGAACCGGTCAAATTTTTTTTTTCAGCACGCATACATAATCATAAACGCATAAACAAACAAATCGGTAGAGGGGGGAGTGGGACGAAACGGGAAAGAGGAGAGGGGGGGGGTCACGCGTATAAATAGGGGTGCGCTCGCGCGGAGTGGGGCAGAGAGGGGATGGCGATCGACCGATACAGTCGACGGAGATAAATAAATAAACCTTGGTATAAATAAATACTGACAGTGTGATTGACGCCCCACATGAAGACTGAAAGCAGCGGCTCGTTGGCGCGGAACAGTTTCACCTTCTGATGCTTGACGCGGAAATGCTTCTTCTTCAGTTTGCTGAGACCTCCCACGCCCGAAAGCGCCATCGCGCCCTTTAATACAATTGTCCTTTACAATATCCCTATATCCCCTCAACCCTCGGCTTCTCCAATTCGGCGATTAGACACAACAGTGGTCAAAAGTCGATGGCGAGCTACAGCAGCGTCGCGAACTTCATCGTATCGCCGCTCGTCGCACACTGGCGCCGCAAAACCGGCTATCGCCCGTTCGCAGACAGCTTATGGCCAATTTTATATGGCGATACGCAATAAACTGTACACTACGCACTGTTTGCTGTTATTGCTATTGCGCATTGCGTATTCTCGTCGTTGGATCGGTTGATGTGATATTTTTTAAGATACGTGATGCGTGAGCGTTAGTACGTTGTCACACTTGCGATATTCTAATGGATACCTTACACGGTCAATATTACTGATTTATTATATTGACGAATTTACTTCAATTGGGGATATTACATACACTATCAATACGTATCGTGATTCTAGTATTGTCAATATTATCGCGGATTTCAAAACATTCGGATTCGCCTCAATATTATCACGATACTGTAAATAGCGTCAATATTATCTCAAAATTTATTCAAGATAGACTTTCAATAATATGGATAAATCATAGATGGAAGGGGGCCCCACCTAATTTGAGAAGATGAGTTTAATTGATATTAATAAATTAGAAATTGGGTTAGAAGTTTTTCGGATAATAGGCGAGTTAAAATATTACTATAAGTATCTATTAAGTTAGCTGAAGAAACTGTTTGAATGAATAAATTCTAAAGTAAGATTTTCCAATTCTAATTATTCGATATTGGGGGGATTGCCGGCTATTGCTCAAACAATTTCCTATAATACCTGTATCAATATTCTTAAACCTTACACGATCAATATTATTGACAATATTTTTTTCAATTCTTACCTTACCACAGACCGTGCGCGTTGAAAATGGATCCTCGCCAAAAAGCATGTATCGCAATAATTTTTGGTTTAGGGATACAACGGAGAGTTAAGTTCATTGGTATTGAAAAAGGCGTTAGGCAAGGAAAATGTGTTCCTCGACTTTCGTTTTGGTTTTAATGGCTTTGGAGATTTCAGATCATAACGAGGGTAAATGATTTGACAACTTTAGTAAAGTTTATCTTTAGAAACAGCAAAAGAGCACTCTCCTTCAGCTAGAAAAAACTTTGTGCATTCATAGCAAAGATGATCAAGGATACTAAAGAGCTGCACCCAAAATGTATTTTGCTATAAAATATTTCCCACTAATAATAATTAGTAATTAGACCTAAAAATGGGATATTAAAGCTCAAAACAAACTTTTGAAACAAATACGAGTGAAAGCACGCTCAGTCGCAAATGTCAATGATGCGCGTATGGCAACATTTGTATTATGGATCGACTGTGTTTCTTTCTGTTCGAGCAAAAATGTACTGTAGACTGAGAGACCACAAGGTCTATATTGACGTGTGCCGATCGTTGTCGACAATCTGACAATGTCCGGTGTCGGTGCCGGTGTGTCGCTTCATCCTGTGGTCTTATGGTCCCAAACGGCTGAAGTGATCTCACTTTCGGTCCAGCTCGTGGAACCGAAAAACCATCAGCTGCAGACGGACGGTACCCACATCCGGTTCAAAGCAACGGGACGAGGAGCCCACGGACTCGCCGACTACGGCTTCCGGCTAGACCTCTATTCGCAACTCGATCAGGTTTAATTTTACACGCAATGCCACGGTGGAAAGGGTCAGGTATGCTCGCGCGGTTGTCTATGGTCAAATTAAAATCGTGACGTCACTGGGCTTAATGGAACTTGGGTACTTCACGCACTCGCACTGCGCTATGAGGCTGTGTTACATATGTACCTGGTTAGTTTTACCATTGTTGTTATTCTTATTGGATTCCCGTTTCAGTTTTCAGTTTTTAGCTCTTTCGATCGAAATTTAACTATGCTCTATCCAACTTAAGAAACATTTACAGATATAGAATCGATTTACGCAGACTACCTGGGTCTTAACTAATGAGCTTCGTCCCCATTTCGTCTTCTCGGAATAAACATTCATGATAACCAACCAAAGTCGTAAATTTTGGACAGCCACAACCCTCTTTCTTTTTTTTAGTTACGCGAAAACAAGGTGCTCTTAAGTTGGATAGTGTAGTGTAGCAAGTGTTTAAATTTAAAAAAATACAGAGTACACGTAAATTTTGATATATTTTCTTGCGTAGTTTACATAGTTTTAATTAATAGAGTACATAGTTTTAATTAATAGAATATCTTTGGATATTGACAAAATATATTGCACGTTTCATTTTTCCATAATGGTATCATTTGTATCACGTTCTTATCTATTATATAAATATTCTTATAATATATACACATGTGAAAGAATCCTGTAACTATACTTAAATGTAACTTAGAAGGTAAGAGAATGATTTTTTATCAATAGAACCGGTCTTAAACTATCAAACTTTAGTTAGATTAGTAATAGCTCTTGGTTTATTAAAAGAAATCACTTTTAATGAATGTTTGTTTAAACTTTTTTTTATAGTGTTTAATTGTGAGCAAATTCCAAGGTGACATTTTTTAAGATTAAATTTGCCAACGTGAACTTTGTCAAAAACGATATTTGCGATTGGTATTCATCGCTTTTGTTCAATGAAAATAGTTCACCGGCAATCATTATGTATAGTATGTATCGTTAAGTTGTACAATGTCACGTACCATTAACGTTTGATTCAACACAATTTCGAATATTTACATACATTATGCGATAGGAACTAATGAAAATTTATACTTTTTAAGTCGGAATATTTGTATAATTTTATTTTTAATAAAATTGCAGCAGGACTCTGAAGGTACATATTGTCAAGTTTTCGATAATAGACTTGAAATATACTTGAAGAAAGCAAAATCGGCATGGTGGCCGAGATTAACAGCACAAGCACAAAAACCCGTTTGGTTAAAGGTAATATTTTCGTACATTGATCAAATTAAATTAAAACTTTTCGTAATACATCTTACTTCTCGTAATATGTTAATTTTTCAGGTTGATTTTGATCGTTGGAAGTGTGAAGGAGACGGCGTTGAAGATAGCGAGGACGAACGCAGAGACGTGATGAACGACTATCCGGGAATGTACGAAAAATTACAAAAAGAAGAAATGGGATACCGTAAAGGTATACGACAAAGCGATTGCAAATTTATTTTCATTTCAAATTTTGAACATATATATTCGTACTTTACAGAGGACATCAAAAAGGTTTATCTCGTTTGTTACAACCTGTTTCAATTTATTGGATTTCTGTATGTGCTGTGCGTCATGGCGGTGAGATATTCAAAGTACGATGTCGATTCCATGGTCAACACGTACGAGCACGTCGGCAGTGCCATGAAGTTTTTACAACTCATGCAATTCTTGGAGATAATGCATCCACTATTCGGATACACTAAAGTTGGTGATGATTTATTTGCAAATTTAAAACGTGTTTATACGTTGCTTTACTGTTTTATATTTTTTAGGGTGGCGTTTTGCAACCATTCTTTCAAATCACCGGTAGAGCCATTATATTGTTTGCGATGATCGAAGCCGAGCCTAGAATGCAAGTAAAACCTGTCGTGTTCTACCTTTTCATTGTATGGAGCAGTATTGAAATCGTCAGGTACTTACATACATACGTTTATCTCTATTGAGACATATTGGTCTCATTTAAACAACTTAATACAGTTTTATTTTATTTTCAGATACCCGTATTATATAACCCAACTGTACAAACGTGATATATATCTGCTTACGTGGTTACGTTATTCTTTGTGGATACCGCTTTACCCGTTGGGCATAATTTGTGAGGGTATAATCGTCCTTAGAAACATTCCGTATTTTGAAGAAACGGGACGGTTCACAATATCGATGCCGAATGATTGGAATTTCGCTTTCCATATGCCGTCGGTGATGAGGCTGTACTTGTTGCTTCTCTTTTTGCCCGGTCTCTATGTCATGCTGAGGCACATGTATAAAGCCAGAGTGCTCAAGTTAGGCTTGTATAAGAAAGTCGTTATTAGGAAGTCTAATTAACTTTCATTATTTCTTTTTTGAGTTTTTGTTTGTACAATATTGTTATCTTTTTCTATTTTTGGTATGAATTTAATATTATAAGAGAATTATATTTATAATGAAAAATATTTCTATTTTTATTTTGATGTTTTTTTTTTGTGATTTTTGTTTGATTTGTCAAGTTTAATGTTGATTAGTTGCAACAAAACTTAGATATTCAATCTGTAAATCTTTTTTACATTTTTTTTTATTTTTAATATTAGATGTTTATTATTAGATATTCGTTTTTATTTAGATAGTCTTTGGATAATTTAAATGTAATGAAAATTAGAAAAAAAAATTTAATAAATATCTGTTTTTTGTGTAGAAATATTAGAAAATCTCAATCCTCTTTTTTTTAATAAGACCCATTGTAGCCATTTTCAATTTTATTATTTGTCACGCCGATTCATTTTGCATTTTTAAATAGTAAAAATAGCTAACTACTCACTAGCCCACGTTAAAATCTACGATAATAATTACATCCGGGATTCTAAAAGACATTTAAATGCATTTTTTTTTATAGAAATTAGTGCCTTAAGAATAAGTACTAGACAACAATGCAACATCTCGTGAACTTCAAACAGAGAATTGAAACACATCATACCGCATTTTGATGCCAATTCAAATCAATCAAATCAACTCAATTCAATCCCAAATTGAATAAATGCGGAAAATGACATTTGTACGAAATCATTCGTTTTAATCTCACTAAATTTTAACAAATTAAATACGTTTACATAATAATAATTATAACTTGAAGAATATTTTTTCTTCAGACCACATATGCTTATGTCCAGTGACGAAGGTTGGCTACTCTCGAGCTTTCTTCCGGTGAAGAATGGACATAGTATTCATTAAACGACGGTGCAATGAATGTGTCCGGGGCGATTGTTTTGAAAACTGGCTGTCCGTACCATGTTCCCACCTGAAAAAAATTTAGATTGTGACGTAAAAGAGTGATCTAAACGAAAATAGTTTACCATTGATAAATAATTAGACATTGGCTTACCTGCCAGCCTTCGACATTGGCCATGAGTTTTGCTTCCTCTTCGCGATTGCGATATATCGTTTTCAGCTGTTCCCTCTCCTGCTCCGCTACCAAAAGAGGATATACAGCCAACTTTGAAGATCTTATTTCGATGTCTTCTTTAATTACTTGTTTGTAATTCAAATTGTACAGATAGTAACTGACGGAAGTTACGGCAACGTATGCGGCGAAAATGGTCCTACCTGCAAACAACAATTTTATTGTACAATATAATAATACTGGAGTATGTACTACATATATAGGTCAGCGTTTCCCAAACTGCGGGTCGCGAGCCGATTTTTAGTGGGTCGCGAAAAATTCGAAATTCAAAATTCAAATTCCGAAGAATGTAATTTTTTTTCATTATTTAAAAATAAAATATGAAAAACTGGGAAAGTTAAAATAATATGCAACAAGCCACTGGAATTTTTTGAAAAACAACTGGAACAGCTTAAGTCATCGAAATCTAAGTTTTCGCATTACACCAGCATTAATGAAAAATCTCTCCACGCCTCGTACCTGATTAGTTTGCAAATCGCGCAAACTAGTAAGCCGCATACAATTGGCAAGACTTCAGTGCTACCGCCAATAAAATGCACGGTTGGAATTATGTTTGATGATAAGAGCAAGAAGTACAAAAGTCAAAACGATTTCACTTATAATACGATTGCACGCAGAATCGAAGAAATAGCCCAGTGGGCAGAAGATGAGGTGATCCAAAGAGTTAAGTGAGTTAGTAACATTTTTCTCATTGCAACTGGACAAGTCCACGGATGTACAAGGTTTATTCCAGCTGCTTTTTTCGTTAATTATGTATACATAAGTTATTTAAAAATAAATAAATCTCTTGATATTTTTAAGTAGGTATAAAAACTATTATGGAATACATAAAATATAAACAGAGGGATAAATGCGAAATAGACGACTTATTAATAGGGTATTCCAAAATAATAAAAAACTATTCGCCTAAAATGAAGTTTTCTTTTAAGCTAAGATTAGAGCAGTTGATGTATGAAATGCACGAGGAAGAGTATAAAGAAGCCCTATTGCAACTAGAGTTGGAACCATCTTCAAGTACTGGAGTAACCGATCATTCCGACTTAGTGTTGTAAGTCGAGAATATTCTTTTTTCTTGGTTATAAAACATCTCTACATAATTTAATAGCTTTTTAGATTCCAGGATATTTTCAGAACCTAATAGGAGTAATAGAACTTTCTAGAGTGTCTGTCTATTACGCCGCTTGGGGGCGCACGTTTCTACTGTTTTTTTGTATGGAGGGGCTTGAGGAGTGCCTTCGAGAAGTCAACATCGTCACAGGTATGCAATCCTATCCCAATATGAAATAAATATTATAACAGTAAAGGTGCTTTGCTTTCGTTTCAGGCCAGTCAAATATATTTAAGCCATGCGATTCCATCGCTGCACGTCACATTGAACTGTCAAATTCAATACACTTTCGACAACAATCGATGACCTAACCTATAATAATGCCCACATAGTTAAACATCGAAAGAATTTAAAGAATCTACAAGCCAGTTCCGTTCAGTATTTAAGATCAGCTCTTAGGTGACACGTCATATTAATTCGAGCATACCTATATAGGTATATTTATAATGTAGCTCACTCCATGTCACGGAGCAATAAATTGTATTGAGTGTTGATATCAGATTTCAAAACACTTCCTGACGGAAGGACTTAAGGCATTTATGTGTATTATGTATATGTATTAATATAACACGAAGACTTGAATTATTTCCAAATTCCTTTTAAAAAATCGCATTTTAGAAAAAAAAAAAAAAAGACCACCTTTATACAAAAATGGATATGTAGTTTTGATAGGTATAAAATAGTATGGATGGTAACCTAAAAATAGTTGGAATTAGTACATAATTATAGTGCTTTGCATAGATTACGTAAGGCATGTGACAGGAAGGGGAGTATGTATATTTATTTACCTTTAAAGTAGGATTTAGCCGGCTGCCTGATGAACGGAATGGGACGATAGCCACCAGGTGGAGGCAGATCTTGGAGCTTCACCAGATCAGACATCGTGAACTTTCAATTGCCACTGACAGCTAACTGACAGATCGAGTTCGCTCGACCCTCGCTGTCTTCAGTGCTGCCAACCTAAAAACTTCAGCAACACGAGAACACGTTTTTATATCTTGAAATCAATGCAACTACTTTCGCTGCAATTGAATAACTATAAAAGCATAAATCAGTCGTGCGCTGTTCAATATTTCGTCTCCCTATTTCAGGGGTTCTTAACCCATGGTGTTTCCTACCCAGGGGAGGAATGAGGAGAGATGTTTTAAGGCACAGGCTCGCAACCTTTTTCGAGTGGCCACCCATTTTTATCAAAGCAAAGTGACCCGCGACCTCGATATATTTGAAAAAAAGCAAAACTATTATTCAAACATCAAGACACCGATTAAATATGAAAAATGCATTATAGTTAATATGTTTTTTTAGTTTAATGTTTCAGTTGGTGACCCCACAGAAAACTCGTCCCGATCCATACGTTGAAAGCCCGTGTTTTAAGGTATAGGAACGTTGTGGTCACTAGTTGTAGGAATGGGTGATGGTGTGTGTAACGTTCATATTTTCATACAAAGTGGATTTTATATTTTATTTATTTATTAAAGTACAGCGGATTATGTGTATACAGAAGGGTAAGTGGTGTGATGACGTGCTTCGTGTGCCTAGGTTAGGATCCGTGCGTAGTGGTGTGCTATGTTGTGGTAGTTTGTTCTGGGAAGCGTGAGTTCAGCTGACGAGTGTTTATCCATCTGGTCCAAAACAGCTGTAAGGTAGCCGGGGCGTGGTTGCCATGATGAGAGTTTTATTAGTGCGGTGAGAGCGCGGGGCATACTGACTGTATGAGTGCGAGCGTAAGGCTGTTATAGCTCTCTATTGCGCGTTAGTATTAGTGTTGTTATTGGGGGTATTGGTGTTGTTATCATATGTTATTAGTGTTGTTATATTATGGTGTTAATTGGGTATTGTTAGTATTGGTGTTGTTATCTCTCGTTTTAAGACATGCGTTTTTTGTGTTCACTCTACATCGTTTGTGACGCATGTTTATACACTTAGGTGTATTGACAAGAGTCGTGATTCCTACAAAGGGAATTTGGAAAATCTAATGGGAGTCGTTTGACGATTACTTTCAACCTGATTTCAAAAATTAGCAGTGGAGACGAAATCCATACAGTTTTAATTTGGACTCCATGCTGACATGCAGAAGGACAACTTCATTGATTTACACAGCAAAGCTGTGCTGAAGCAAGAATTCTCAAATCAATACCTTGATGAATTTTGGTACTCTCAGATTTGGTTGCCTTTTCAGATTTGGCAAATAAAGCACTTTCAGTATTAATTCCATTTGCTAACCCATTCTTGCGAATCTGGATTTTCATAATCAGTATCAAGATAAAAGCTAGGAATCTTTTGGACGGAGACATACATACATATTTTTATTTCTGAAAATAATTGGGGACAAAAAATCGGTTATTATTTCAACTATGTCTTGATTGGTTGAATGAATTTAGGCTAAGGAAGGAAATTACCGCATAAGGTAAAGAACTCTATTTCAAGATCGAATTCCAAAAAATGTGTTTTTTTTTCCCTACGATTACCCCACAGTCCTGAATTGTTGATATTTCATAGATAAAATAATTAGTCTCATTAGTGTAATATTGCACTTTGTGTTTTGCAAGTTGCATCCTGTGTGTTTGTCCGTAATTTAGCAACGGTTGCTATATGAAAATAATCGAAGTAACAGAGAAAAACTGAAGAATGTCGTATATTTTTCCGAGACATTTTAGATGCTTTATGAATACTGAAGATGATGCATATGATAGATTGACTTTTCCTAAACCTACACGATCAAATACTAATATATTCGATGCAATTGAAAATTATTGTCATTATTCTATTGGTGATGATGAAAATTACGATAAATTTAATACAGAAATGAAAAGTCAATATGTTACTCCGAAATTATCGATGTATGATAGACCAGGTACATTTTTACTTACCGTTATTTCAAAATAATTCAATCTTTTTTTGTGTCTTATTTGGTTTTAAAATTCACAGGAGCAAGGAAACAAAATCTGCAAAAATTCTTTTGGAGACATTTAACCACAGCAAATAAATTGTCGAGTGTTCCGAAAATTGAGGAATACAATACCGAATATACTAAAAGTTATTCAGTTGATTCTCAAAATCAAACGCCAAATTTAGAAGTAAGCATTGTTTTTATTGCAAGATTACGCAATATAATTCTCAAAATATTATGTTTTTTCATAGATGATTTTACAATATCCACTTTCTGGACGACCAGACGTTACCACATTTTACACCAGAAATTGCATTTGCAATAACAAGGTAACTCTAACAAAATTTTAAGTATATGTTGAGTTTGAAATTTGAGTTGAAAAATTGTTGATTGTAATTCTAGAAAAATATTTTGCAACCGTTTAAGAAAAATTGCCATTTTTCTAAACCACTCGAAGATAGAATGTAAAGTGTGTTCAACATATCAGGTATTAATAAAAAATAAAAATAAATCGTTTACAAATAAAATTTTATAATATTAATTTAAATAAATTTTAATTAACTTGCATTATTTTAAATTAAGTTCTGAATATAATTTTAATCGATGCATAGTGATCTAAAAGTGCCCTGCATTCCAGAAAATTCGTTCATTTCAGATTCCTTGACTCTTTTAGTTTCATCAGACTTCTGACTCTCTTCATTTAAAAACCAATCCCGATACTCGGGCGTGCTCATTGCCTTCTTCCACTCAACTAAAAAAAATTAATACCGATTCAAGTTTTCAACAACGAAAAATCTTCAGAGGTCATAAGCCAAAGATCAACTCATTCTAGCAGCTCAGTTTTTATAAAAATTATTGGGAAAATTCTTATGCCTTTCATTATTGTGTTATACCTATATTATGATTTATTATATAATATATTAATTATTGAATCTCACCAATGATTTCTTTTCGTGAAATTTGCTTACCACCCAAGTCACTAGGCAGTAACTCTTTCGGTATATGATCATAGAATTCCTCCAAAGTTTTATGCATATGTAATCTTTCAGCAATTTTCTTCTTAAGGGTAGATTTAAAGAAAGTTATGATGTTGTACATAAACGTGGGACAATTTAAAATGTGAATTCCTTTAATTCTCGCTGAATAACATTTCTGCATTTAAAAACATACATAATACAATTTAGTAAATTTAATAATTCAATTATATCTAAAAACCCTTTTTTTCTTTTATTAACGTTCTAAAGTTTACATGAAAAAAAAAGAGATAGTACATACATACATATGTATGTAAGGTATTCTAACGAAAACGTGTTAATTTATGATGTGCGAACAAAGCATTGGAACTGTAACTTGTTTCGCAACTTACATATCTCTACGACTTGCTCTAAACTTTACGGGTGATAGTTTTTATTATGATATTTAGTTAGATCTAGATAGAAGTTTTAAAATTAGATTTTCATGCAATTTGAGATCATAAATTGTCTATCCACAACGTTGAGCGTATACGATGGTTGTAAAATTTACCGTTACTATTTGAATTACTAAATAAATTCCAATCAATATTACCTGCAATACAAATGCTTGACGCTTCATGTAAGGTACCCACTTGGTAGCATGAGCCAATGACATGTTACTGCAATCCAACACATAGTGGTCAGTGGTGCTCGTTTCAAATTTCATCCTGAGATCGCCTATCATAAATCCAACTTTAATCCAACACAATGGATCAAACAGTTCGACTTTGTCATTTAGCATCCTGTGTCAAATAAAATAAGAAGATAAAAATACTTACGCAATACTTGGAATCTAAAATGTTTGACAAGGAAAAATTGAAACTGATAGATTTTTGGGTTGGGTATATTTTGACCTTGTCTCAATAAATAATTCGTTTGTATTTTCACACTTAGTATATGTATGTATATAAAAACATAAAATAAAAGCCGGTAACCATTCCATTCATCAATTATTGCGGTACCCAATGTCAAAAATATTTTGCCATTCATTTATTATTATAAACAACAAAAAAAACATTACGTTTTTGTGGCAATAGGATAAAGTCACTTGACCACCTCAGACAATCATCACCATATAACGCAACTACGCACTATTGACTATTGAAGTGACTTTTTTTTGTTTATTTGTCTTTCAAAAAAAAAAAACTCAACATCAATGCCATAAGTTGATGACATTGTGCTATGGTCATCGAACGTTTACTTCATATTTAATATATTTTTGCATAAAATTTGGCATTCAAGACAATAAGTGACGATTTACATACATATGTATGTACATACATTTAATCGATCTTGACATACAAATAATAACAAAGCTTACCCCATGAAAATGATTCTGCTGTTTTCAGGAGTTTTCTTCGGTAAGACACACCAGCCACCAACTTCCATAGACTTGGACATTTCAGTCAGTGTGACGTCACGTCCGGTAAAATACTCCGGTAGCGTCGATCTGGCCGTATACATATTATCGATTTTGGACTTTGCCTTTTCCACATTAAAGTTGTTACACAGTAGATACCTTTTCAGAACGCTGTCCTCTACAAAGAGCTGTAGTTTTATAAAATTGCAAAAAGAAGCACTACGGAATACCAAAAGTATAACCAACCGATTTGGATTGCGCTGAGATGCGGTTGAACTTCGAGCCAACTCCTTATTCGCTCTAAGTTTTCTTTCAGTATTTTATCACTGGCGTCAAATTCCTTCAGCACTACTGCATACTCGTCTTCAGTAGTGTTCAAAAGAAGCTTTTGATAGTCGACAGTCATTTCGATATTTCAATTAAGGATGATCCGTCTTAAAAGTGCGAAAAATATTACACACGCGGTACGTTCTAAAATAATACGATTTTCATAAACAATTTTATTTTTCACTGTTTTGACTTTCGTGCAAAATGAGCGTTTATTTTATAGAGGTCTTTTAAAAAATTAAATTCAGTGAATTTTGACATTTATAGATGGTCATTTTTGTGTGCTTGTGTGCACAATAAATTATATATCTCAATCTAACTACGAGCATTGAAAGCATAGATTTTTTCGTTTATACGAGTATCGAAATTATCAAATGCTAAGATACTTGAAAGAGTTGTAAAAAATGTAAAATAATAACGATCCATATCTGTAATGTGGAAACTTTGAATGGTGATAATAATTTCATTTGTGGATCTTATTCTGCATTTGAACTGAACATATGTAAATACATATGTACCAATTTTATGTCTCGCACTTTGTACAGATTCAGTACCTACATATTTCGAGTGTGCGTGTAATTACATATTGTGTAATACAGTGCTAGAAATAAAAAAAATGTACATACGTACTCGTTATATTTCACCATTGTATTACGTAATAAAATAGCCAAAAGGTGTTTGAGAGCATAAGCATAGGTGGGTACATATTGTGAATTTAAACATCGATTGCAGAACGTTTCATTATGCATTTCAACATTATTTGATATTCTTCTTAATCAATTTATTATTAACTTTTTATACTCGATAGAAGTAAACCGAATCAACTAATTGAAAATTCAAGTTTAACTTAGCTATTTTAAAATTTCACCCTCGGAATTATTATATTGTTCTATTTAATTTTTGGTTTTACAAATATGACTTCAATATTTACTGTTTAAGAGCCAAAAACTTACATGAATATAAGAGCGTGACAAAATGGCTGGAGATGACCGGTTTCTTCAACTTCTTGAACACGATTGATGTCGTTTCGTTCGAAGCATTACTTAAATATAAAAATGCACAACACAACTATGCAATGATCAGTTTTTTTTGTAGTGTTGAATATTAGCCGTGTTTTTTTTCTGTACTGAAAACTTAAATTGTCTTCCTCCTTTAGTGAAAATTATAATTTTTTTTAGTTGAACATATAAATTGGAGAAGATTATGCCAAGTCAATTAAAGTTTAGCATTTCCTTGATTTTATACTAGTGTTAATGTTTGTGTTCATTTAATTAATTATTGTCGAAGAAGACTCTCTACTCGTATTGACTGGAAACTACTCGTTTAATTTTGCCACGTTGTAAACTATTCATAGCGATATGTTATATCTATATATAATTACATATGTCTATATGTACATATGTACGTTAAAATTATTTAAGTCTAGAATCAATGACACATCTAACTTACATTTTAAAACTAGAGCACACTAGCAAAATAAAACATCAAATATGTTTTTATATGACTAAATAAACATGCTATAAAAAAATGGGAATACAAATATGTATGTATGTACGATGATATAACTAATTAGGATACTGTTTAGTACTATTTTGGTATTGATTCACGTCTAAAATGTAGACATAACACATAAATTCCATACAAAAAATTAGTTAATGTAAATACAAAATAACCTTTGGAGTTTTTTCAGTGAAGTGATTTTTTTTATTATTTCAACCTCAGCGTTCTTTAATACAATAATTATATAATGAAATATCTACTATATAAAATTCAATGTTTGTCTGTTTGTTTGTTTGTTTGTCCGCCATGCAAATCTACAGTTTTCAACTTAGAACCGCCAAACTTGGTATACTATCTCATGATACCCCAAGTCAGACCGTAGGTGGTTTTTGGAAGGGGTCGGAGTCCGCGATCAAGGGGCCCCCATACAATTTTTTTAATAAAAAAAAAAATTTGTACTGGAAAATAAATATTTTCATTTGTTTCAATTATTCATTCAATTATTGTTTGTACTGGATAACTTTCACCCACCCGAGCAACGCCGGGTAATTCAGCTAGTACTTAATATAATATGTAAATATTACGATATTGAATTTTAAACTTGGTAGCATTTTTTATGCAGGAACTGGGAATGAATACTGTTCATGAAGAAAATGGAAATAAATATGTACAATTAATTTTAATATTAAAAACCCTCTTAAAGACGATTGAGGTTTATTCTGTTTGTTGACATTCGAAGGTTAAGAGCTGATGCTTTTCAAAGCCATATTATTCATATTGATCGTCGTCATATTAGTCATGTTGATATTGATCGTCGAGGTAAATATGTACATACATACATATATAAAATAAATTATTGTCAGTAGTATTTTATTTTATTGTATTTGTCGCATTTTTAATTTATCCATAATATCGGATAAAGTATTGTCATCGTGCGAAAATTTAACCTCGAGATTTTGACTGATTTGTATCAGGTATCGTCCCCTGATTACGTTTTCATGATTTTTGGAAAATGTGTGGATGTGTCTGTACGTGTAGTGGATGTGCGTGAAATCACTATATCTCAAAAACCGTCAATGCTATCTTACTGAAACTTTATATTTATAAGTTTGATACTGATTTTTACAATTCATAAGGATTTCAAAATTCTTCGTCAACAGGAACTGGTACTTCCCTTGGATTCTTGGAAAGTAACCTAATTTTCTGTTATTTATGGCAGGTTTTTCCACCAAACTATCATAATACATTAAGCTGAAATTTTTTATATGTGTAATGATTAGAGGCTGGAGACCCCTGGCAGAAACCCCTTACAGAAACCGGTTTGCAGGGCCGTATTGGAAATTTTTCGTAATATTTTTTTAATATTTCTGTATAAAATCAAAATTCATTTCCACACAACCCAGGAGGAAGAATTTCAGTGCGTTTTATTTTTACGTGATCTCCCCCAGAGGCCTAATCCACGAACGAATCCACTGCTGGATGAAGGCCTCTCCAATCCTCTTCCATTCCTGTCTGTCTTGAGCAATCTGCATCCACTTGACTCCACACATTCTTCTCAATTCATCAGCCCATCTTCCACTCGGTCTACCTTGCTTTCTTTCACATCCTCTCGGATACCATTCCAGTACTTCTCGCGTCCATCTGCCATCCATTCTTCTCGCTATGTGTCCAGCCCATTGCCACTTCAACTTTTTCACCCGCCCTGCTATATCTGCAACTTTGGTCATACTTCTTACCCATGTATTTCTTTTGCGATCTCTTCTTGTTATGCCAAGCATACATCTTTCCATGCTTCTCTGTGTGCACTGGATCTTTCGTAGCACTCTTGAATTTAGCGTCCAAGTTTCACATCCATACGTCATAACTGGCAGTACGCATTGGTCGTACGCCTTCTTTTTTAAGCATAGCGGAATGTTGGATTTAAAAACTATGTTCATTCTTCCAAAAGCACTCCACCCTAGTTTCATTCTTCGTTTTATTTCTTCTATAGTCATATAGTCATTATTAATGACCTTCAAAATTATATTTTTTTTCTTACCGGAAGTAATACTTTTCGTTTTCATTCATATTTGTAGTTTTCATGTAAAATTCAAGAATTGATAAGGTTATGGTCAAAATCCACAAACCGGATGTTGTAGTTTACTCTCGAACAAAATTTCGTTTTCTATTTTTTTCAGTCTTTTAAATATTTTTAATCTTCACGATATTATCTAATTACATATAGTCCTTATAGCATTGATGAGTTATAAAAAAAATATCATCAGAATCGGCTTACTGGAAGTGGTCGATTTCCCTGTTTGAATATACGCCGAAAATCGTTTGTACGTGCGCGAACACTCAGTGTTTTCATATCACTGTATGCGTGTGTGTGCGTGCGTTCGTTGTTCGATTGACATAATATATACCTACTCCTTCTCGGGTGTACACCAATGAGCAAAATTTGCTTTAAAAAATTACTTTCGTTACTCTTTGTATTCTTCAAATATATGGATAAAGTCATGGGTTGACCACACCCGATTTTTTCCCAGGTATTGTGTTTATATTGGTAACCGGACAAAAGATAACAAGACAAAACAGAACACGACAAAGTAGAACAGGACAAAACAGAAAAGCGATTTATTTTTGTCGAATCTATTTATTAATCTGGGATGAACAATTGTGTACTGACATTCACAAATCCGACTATGGAAAACAGTCAATTCAGTACCACTTCCAATGTCAAGGGTTAACACAATACAAAACAGTAAGTAAACATTTATACATTTTAATTATTGTTTGAGTTACTTAGTCGAGGGATATGAATGATGAATGAATATTCTTGTTCGTTATTATATTGTTTATTACTGTGATATTTCATTGATGTTTGGGTTTTTCTTGTAGATTCGTATGGATGATTTTTTACTACGTTCGTAGTAATTTTAAATTTTTTACCGCGTACATGATTGTTTTCAGCAACAGAAAACAAATATGGGTTCACGAAATCAACGAAGACCGGAAACTTTACTAATTCACACTTAAATGCCGCAGTTGAGAAACGACGATAAACGTTTCTATATTTATTTCAAAATGGCCAGTGATTCAATGAAATTCTGGATCTTATTAAGGATGACATCCACAAAGTAGACATGCATTATCGTGAACCCATTTCCCCTGAAGAATGTCTTGCAATTTATTGCTTTAAGGTGAAAAAAGACAGTAATTTTGTGTCAAATTTTTTATTAATAAAAATAGCAATGGTATATAACTACTATATAAAATAGAATTTCCAACTTTTCGACTTCGTCAACTATCCGAATATCGAACAGGAAAAATTAAACTATCCGGATATCCGAATATGTTCGGATAGTTTCAAAAATAAGAAGAGTATGAAAAATTAATTTTGAATAATTAAAATATATAGGAATCACATACATAGGATACATAAAAGAAAGAGCTATCATAATATAAGAAATTTATTTTAATTTCAAAAATACATATGTATCTTAATTATAATAATGAATTAAATGTTTCATAATTTAACTTAGTCCTTAACTTAGTTTATAAATCGGATGCCGGACTATTTCCCACACTTAAAAATAAATAATATTTGCACTCTAAATATCGCTATATGTCAAGAGCTGCAAAACAGTATAATTCCGTAATACCTGGAATTGCGGCAAGACAAAATGTTTTTTTTCAAAGTAGTTGGTCACTGTTAAGGATTGAAGATAAGATTATTTTAAAATCTGGTACCAGAGGGGTACCCTACAACGGTGAATGTCAAAAAAAGTGGATATCGGACTTTGATAAATTTCTCAAACTACTTATTTACCGGAACAACAAAAAAAATCTACTACCTACTTGCTATTGAAATTCGCAGAAGTTCATCGTGCATACAAAATGATTTCTTTAAAATATTTCGTTAAAAATTTCATTTTACGAAAACTATACGAATAGTTGACCAAATAAAATAGCTAAAATAAAATAGCTAAACAGTTAAAATAGTCCGAATGTATCCGGATATTAAGTATTCGGATACTCGGATTGGAATCTCTAGTAACTACATACATACATACATATGTATTAGTCCGAGAAAAATTAAAGATCCAGATTGAGTCGGAATAGTGTTGTAAAATTCTCCAAACCGGGAATTTTCTTTTTTAGAGCATCTGAGGGCAAAAAATTTTACAATTGTATGTACATAATGCAATTTACTCTGGGCTCCATCGGCCACCATGTATTTTAAATAAATAAATACTAACTCTTACTGTATCTGCTCAAATATACAGTAAAAAAAAATCCCTCTAATCTGGTCTAATACTTGGGAGAGGTGATATGGGTTACACGAATAATATTAGTTTTCATCAGAATTGCACAAATAGACTTACAAAAGTTTGAGTTTGAGGTCTTCACTTTTTCACGTCGCTTACTGCAATCATGTCCTTGTCATTGTCTTTCAAAATAATATTTCTCTCACTGATTATGTATGTATGTACATATATGTAATTTGAAATTATATATGTATTCTCAATATCACTACAAAATATATGTATTCTCACTATCTTTCAATATATTTTCATCCCGCTTTGTTTCCTGTATAAGTGTAAAAGTTCTCTCTTACTCTTGTACACGTTTTTAGTATCAGTAACAAAAACTAATTTTTATGGGGCGTGAATACGACAAATTTTTTTATGGTTGTATGTGTTAAGTTTAAATGAATGATTAAATCATACATAAGTTGGAACAATTTCACTGGAATGTCTTAACCAAAGCAATAAAAATATGTATACATAATTTATTGCTTCTAGAGTTAATAAGCATTGTATTCCTGTGAGGAAAAAAACGTTCATGCTGGTAGTGCATACATATGTTGACGAAATGACACATTCAGTGTCGTCAGAATGAAAAAATGTCATTCAAAATGCTCTCAGACATTCTGGAAAGTCCCTATTACTCCTATTAGGTTCTGAAAATATCCTAGAATCCTCTAAAAAGCTATTAAACTATCAAGAGATGTTTTATAACCAAGAAAAAAGAAAATTCTCGAATATTCTCGGCGAATAATCTTTTGGAGAATATGCTCGTTCTCCAAGAAAATTCTCGACTTATAACACTAAGTCGGAATGATCGGCTACTCCAGTACTTGAAGATGGTTCCAACTCTAGTTGCAATAGGGCTTCTTTATACTCTTCCTCATGCATTTCATACATCAACTGCCCTAATCTTAGCTTAAAAGAAGCCTTCATTTTAGGCGAATAGTTTTTTATTATTTTGGAATACCCTATTAATAAGTCGTCTATTTCGCATTTATCCCTCTGTTTATATTTTATGTATTCCATAATAGCACGGTTAGGTACATCCGCCTTCCGTTTGGACGGTCTAGTACCAATATTTGATTGTAATATTGGCGTATTTGCTATTTGGTCTGGAGTAACGATAACGTTTTCTACGGGAATATTTTCTATGAGAATGTCTTCTATGGGCATATTTTCCACAGAACGGTTTTCTTTATTTGAGTTTTCAATTACTTCCGACACGTCGGCTTCGTGATTTGAAATTGGAACACTAATATACTCGATATCAACATTGAAATCAAGAACATTGGATTCGGTACTTGTGAATGTCATGAAAGGCAGGAATTCTTCCATGAGCTGGGCCCACTGCCAGGTTCTACAATGTTTTGGTGCACTCTGTCCTGTCCTCGTTTTAATGTTTTTGAGATGCTTGGCATAAGTATCTCTTAGATTTTTCCACTTCTTTTTTGCTTCATTTCCTGAAAAAATAATAGAAATTTTGTTTCAGATTTTTTGCCACTGCAGATTCCTATTCTACAATTGGGCAGAGTTATCGCGTAGGATTTTCCACTGTGGCTAAAATCGTGAAGGAGGTGTGCGATAGCATCGTGAAAAAATGGAAAATCTATACATGCCCGAACCCACCAAGGAAATTTGGCAAAAATCAGCCGAAGGGTTCAAATGTTTTTGAGATGCTTGGCGTAAGTATCTTAGATTTTTCCACCTCTTTTTTGCTATATTTCCTGAAAAAATAATAGAAATTTTGTTTCAGATTTTTTGCCACTGAAGATTATTCCACAATTAAACACAGCTATCACGTGAGATTTTCCATTGTAGCTGAAATCGTGAAGCAGATGTGCAATAGCATTGTAAAAATAATGGGGTCTATACATGCACGAACCAACTAAAGAAATTTTGGAAAAATCTATTGAAGGGTTTAAAAATTCGTGGCAATTCCCTAAGGCCCGGGCCTCAACGAGCGACTTCGGTCGGGCGATTAGTAGCGACTGGTTGCGCACTGCGATTTACTCGGGCGACTTGCGGACGACCAGAGAGGCAAGCAAGAATCCGCTCACTTTCAAGATGGACGTCGAAGAAATGAATGTCGAAGAGGTTGCACTCATGCTATATTATCGGCGTAAGCAAATCTCTGAAAAGAAAAAAGATCTGGACTCATCCTTTCGTCGCAAGTCGCTATCTGTCTGGAGTGCTTTTCACGTTGTATGATGACTTGAGAAAATATCCTAGGAAATTCTTCAACTATGTTAGAATGTCGATATCATCATTCGATGAATTATTGACTTTGTGTAAGAATGACTTAACCAAACAAGACACTATCCTACGGACTTCTATTCGTCCAGAAGAAAAGCTGTTTGTAAGGTTAAGGTGATTTTTAATTAACGTTTAATCTGTTTATGTGTGTACGTGTCAAAAATAAGTAAGTAATACAGTACAGTAAAAATAAGTAATACAGTACAGTACAGTCTGAATTTTTAGACAGTTTATATTTAAATAGTTACAATTTTTAGAAGTTAATAGTACAGTTTATTTAATAATACAGTTTATTTCAGGGCTTCGAACCGGAAATAATAATAATAATACTAATACTAATAATAATACAGTACAGTATAGTCTGAAGTATGATAGATCTGTTACATCTGAAACAGATCTACCACACTGTCTGAATTATTTGAAATATGTGAATGCGCTGGAGACGCAAGTGGAGTGGTCGAGGGCAAGATATAGTTATGGGACGTTGAGGGCCGTTGATAAGTCGGTTGATAGGCCACACCATGAGCTGAGTATTCATAGCTAGATCCGTAGTTAGATACTGTAGCTTCTTCTAAAACTGACAACAGTTTGATTTTTGTTGCCAGTTTTCTGTCTTCAGGAATATTTTTAAGAGTTTTGTGCAGAGAGAGTAGAAATAATCGATCGTCATCTGATTCGAATAGCTGTCTCTCGTTTCGAGTATCTATTGATTTTTGAAGCGTTTCAATGAAAGGATCATCAATAGACTTCCTTTTGTCAGTCCTTCTAGCCGATCGATGTGCCGATTTCTCTACACTCTCCGCTGAACCCTCAATATTCTCCCTGTCGATGTCGCCTGGTTCAACTTGTTCTGGGGTTCTTTCTCTAATGGCGGTAACTTTACTTAAAAACTGTAGCTGTTTAAAGTACAGATATTCACTTCTCCGATCAGCTCCGGACCCAAACTGTACTGATTTCTTCCGTCTGACTTCTCGCGTATAACAAGTTCTTAAACCTCTACAATTATTATGCAGTGACACACCTGAAACAATAAAATATTTCTTATTTGCAGGTATCTCGGAAGTGGCTGTTCGTTCATGGAAATCCTACTAAAAATACTACTATCGACTCGGACGCACAACAATAGCTACAATAATCAGAGATGTGTGTGCAGCGATATGTCAGAATCTAGGATCATGTTTAGTATTGTCAGCAAATGAAGATGAATGGAAGGAAACAGCACTTGGATTCGAGAGACACGCCAACTTTCCACATTGCATTGGTGCAGTAGATGGAAAGCATATAAGGCTAAATAAGCCTACGGATTCTGGAACTCTGTACTACAACTATAAACATTACTTTTCTATCGTCTTGCTTGCTGTTTGTGATGCGAATTATAACTTCATTAATATCGACGTAGGTGCATATGGAAAATCCAACAACTCGGCTGTTTTAAAAGATACTTCATTTTATAATAAATTCATAAGTGGGTCGTTGTATACCCCCGAACCCACGAGCATTTCAGAAAGTAGCCCCACTCTTTTCCCATATGCATTCGTAGGTGATGAAGCGTTCGGTTTGCATGGAAATCTTATGCGTCCATACGGAGGGAATAATCCGAGTTATAAAAAAAAAAATTCAACTATAGACTATCTAGAGCTCGACGATATATAGAATGTTCATTCGTTATTTTATCGAACAAATGGAGAAATTTTGCACAGATCATTGAATGTACACCTAGATTTAGCAAAAACTATTGTCAAAACTTGTTGCGTTTTGCATAACTTTGTATGTGCTCGAGATGGATATTCATATGATGATACTCTGCAAATAATAGGCTTCGAAAGTGAAATAGACAGTGGCAGGTGTTTAACGAGAGGAGAACGAACTGCGCTTTTAACTCGAGATATGTTTGCTGACTACTTTGTGAATGAAAATGTACTTCCATGGCAAAATAGATGTATTCATTAAATATATACTTTGAAAATACTAACCTAGCTGTTTCTTTTTTCAATATCCAGCTCTGCTCCTCCAAATATTTCCACGAGTTCCTCCCAATTCGTACGTTTTAAATCGCGATTCATGGATAGAACAGATGAAGAGTCCCATACTGCAGGTCGGTTTTCTACCACCATAATAAACGTTTTCGTGTCGAATGCCATGGCTGGTCAACGTCAACGTCCTCTTCCACGTCGTGGCTGCCGACTAGTCGCTGAGTGGGGCAACGCTCAATACACTTTACGTATACATTTTTACGCATCCCAACCAATCGGCAGACCAGGCGATCGCGCGACCAGACCGAACGCTAGAACGAGATGAGACGCAACCAGGTGAGACACCCTCCATACAACTGCATACATTTGGTCTGGTCGCGCGACTAATCGCCCGGTGAGGCCCGGCACTAACTGCATTTGGTAGGTGATGACTACGATACAGAGTCGAGTGACGAGTGATTATGACTTCAGTCAACTGTTAATATAGAGAGAGTGAATACCCGCCACAATGGCTTTGTCTAAATTAGCTCTGCCTTGTCTCGAGGAAAATAGCTTTTTGTCAATGATATAATTATGTCAAAATCAGGAGCTCACAAATAAAAAAAATAGTCCAAATATAGCGAACACCACACATTATATTCCAATCTCCGACAATGCCCAGACAATTTTTTTGAGTATACAAGGATGAGCATTGAAACATATGATTATATACATATTAAACAAGATTGATGAAAGCTGACAACAATTTTCAAAAATGCATAACTCCAGATGATAATAGTCTTCCGACTTGTTTGATTGGTTTTGGCAAACTCTATTTCTGAGATGTAATTTTTTTTTTGATTTTCAAAAATTCTGCCCATAGTTGATTTGGTTGATTTTATTTTTCGCACCCGAAGATATACTAGAACTGGGAGACACGAGTATCCAAGCTTACATCGCGGTTTTCACTTTCCGGAGGATTTTGCAATACGAGTGTGCAAAATGCCAATTGCAATTAAAGTGCGCGTGGGGTGTATGCGAGCGTGATCAACGCAAAACAGATTCCTACGTAACTACATATATATAGTATACTATAATAAATTATACTAAAAACATTGATAGGCGTATCCAAATCAAACAACAATAGTTTTCGAAAAATACTCTCACCGTCTCACCCATCGTTCACATCGCCAACGAAATAATATTTACAAAAATTTATTAACACTTACCACTAACTTTCATCCGGAAACCAATCTCATCCCATATTTTATCCCTTTTCCACGGATTTTTATAATCTGGGTGCGACATATTATACAGGATGGGATACTTCTTGATATGTTCAATTAGTTTTTCTGGGAACGTCATTGTGCAAGCCAATTGACGTGAAGGCCTTAAATGGGAAATATTCAGAGCTTTCCATTTAATATCTTCAACATTTTGGAGAGGATCACTACGTTCTGAAATGGAAGGCTGTTCAATAAATGTTGAAGTAGAAGGCTATTTTATAGATTTTGAGGTAGTTCAGAATGTAGTAATTCACTACATTCTGAAGTGGAAGACCGTTCACAACTTTTATCTAATGGTTTATAAAATTCTTTAGTGTTAGCATTATCACCCAAAGCTAACACTGCAATAACATAATGGTATCCAAGTTGGCTGTCTTAAGTAAAAAAAAAAAAATGAAATAAACACTGGCTTGGTTTTTACACAAGTTCCTAAAATGACCGGCTTCACACGTACAGGACCCGAAATTGATATCTATGTATGTATGTCATAAATTAAATCCTAGTCCTTCCCACTGGGATCTTTATAATGGCTAGTATCAATTTTAACGATATTATGCGTTGTAAGAAAAGCAATTTTTTTAAACAAACGTTTTTTTCATTCTTACCATGGGGAAAATCTTTCAATTTTTTAGCTACACTGCTGGATTGTTTTTCACCACCCTCACCATCAACAGGTGATTTATATAGTTGTAAATTTTTATCAAAAGCTTCATCCTCCCAAGCTAAATCATCTAGTAAAAGTTCTTCCACTTTAATGTCTAAACATTTGGTTAGTTTCATTCTTGCCATTTCATCATTTTTAGCACAGGTTGTTTTGAATTCAATCAGCAATTTGAGGCTGGATTCACAAGACAAGCATATTCTATCGGGCAGCATGTTGCGTTTTTCCACCTGCAAGGTAAATACAAATTTAACTATGCTTTTAGCATCTGATTTAAATGAGAGCATGCCGGCGAATAAGTTGAGGAACTAACCCGAGGCTGGCAGCAGCTCCAGAGGTGTTTGGCTAGTATGTCAGAATAGTCACAAATAGGAACGGAAGACTCTGCTGATGCAGAACATAGGCAAAGTCGACACTCCATTATTCTGTTCCACTTTACAATCTTCAGTAGACAGCGAGTACCCCCAATCTCCTATTGGTGCAATACTTAATTATGTCCCCCATTTGAATGTCCTCCACGTTTTCACGTAGAGGACAATCAAATGATTTTTCTCTTGTATTGTTTTCGGTATTGTGATTAAATTCAATTCAGCGAATAAACTTACTTGCAGACATACAGTCTTCTAGCTGTCAGGTTGAGACTCGCGGCTTGAAGTGCTTTGAGGTGAGCTACATCAAATGTGATTCAGTGAAACTATAAACTATATAGGTTATGTAACGAAAAGTCAATTTTCAAATCAAAATTGAGAAGTTTGGAGCTTTGGAGGACGTGCATGAAATGCGAAATAAGTGGAGCAGAGAAGCGTCAAAGTGACAGATCGTCTTCAGTTATGGTTGTACCAACATGAGAATTAATTTCGTAACTCTTGTTGGCCTTCATGCCACTACATGTAATAGTTATGTGTTATATTTGACCGCAGATCGGAGTCTTCAATGGTGGATCCACACAAGCGTACCTACTTACTTGACGTACCTGCTTGATTTCGAGTAAGTACGATCTTGTGGACGACAAAACTTACGACTTGTGGCTCGAGACGAGTCGGCGAGTCACTAGATTCCAATTCTTTAACGAAATTCAAATGAGTAAATTTTCGACGTCTCTGCAGCCAACTTTTAGTCCAATATTTACGGTTTTTGCCCATATGTATAATTTTTAGATAAATATAAGCTACTACCCCGATCATGCAAATCAATTGATCGTCCATATTTTATAGCCAGATGTTCACTTTCGTAAAACTAACTGGACGTTTCAAGTCGTATGTACGAGTTTATTTGCGCAACTGAGGTTTGGCTCAACGGTAGGTGTGTATCAGTTTTACTCGACGTTGTAAAAACCTATTGTGTGGACGCGATGTAGCGCTTACTCGATATTGAGTTTACTCGATTCAATCTTACTCGTCGAGTAAGTACGCTTGTGTGGACTCACCATAAGGCTTGGTTTCGCAAGTGGTCGTGGCCTGGCCAATCTGGCCGTTATGGCTGTCTTCGCCATTTCCCTACACCCCATCTAGCCGGCTTATCTCGTGTGTCGTTGGCCACATGAGGTAGGCCAGGTAGAGACTTAGAGAGGTGCGGGGAAATACGACGTTCGTATAAAGACCCTCACAAATACAGAGCGGTATCGCTGTGTCAAGTTGACGTCCTCTATCGTCGTTGATTTGCACCAATGCGAATTATATCGGTGCGAATGGGACGACGATAGGGGCATCAGTTTGACGCAATGATACCGCTCAGGTTTGTGAGGGCCTTAAACGTTTTGGACATTTTCCCGCACCCCTCTACCTGGCCTACTTTATATGGCTATAGAGACGTTGGGGTCACCAGTTATAGAGACGTTGTCACTACCAATTAGTGGAACGCTGGGTCAGGTGTGTGAAACGTTCCATTTTTGTACAAAGTAGAGTTTTGTATTTTTATTTATTCTTTGAAGTATGTACAGCGATTCACAGGTGCATGGAAATTAAGTGTCTACGTAGTTGTTAGCAGTGTGGCTACGGTTGTCGTGAGTAGCGTGGCTACGGTTGTCGTGGGCAGCTTGGCTACGGTTGTCGTAGGCAGCTTGGCTACGGTTGTCGTAGGCAGCGTGGCTTCGTCTGGTGCGGACTCGTGTGCCAGGGGGACGTTCATCTCCGTGGTGGCCCGTTGAGGGCCCAGTGGAGTGGTGAGAGTCCAGGTGGTGGTCTTCCTTCAGTGGAGAGAGTTCAGGAACAGTCTTCCTTCAGCGGAGAGAGTCCAGGTGATGATCTTCCTTCAGAGTCCAGGTGATGGTCTTCCTTCAGAGTCCAGGTGATGGTCTTCCTTCAGCGGAGAGAGCCCAGGAACAGTGCCTGACTGTGGACGATGGTGGCCTATTTAAACTACTCCAGTGCGCAGTTGTGTTTCGACGAGTCGAATGGAGAGGGTAGAAACCCGTGGGAATATATCGGTTTTATGTTTTCCCACACTTTCAATTTGGAGAATTTGTTGTATTAAGCGTGACGATGTCTATGTTCCCAAAACGATTATGATTTTATGGGTTCGCGACAGTGTTGTTTTTAGGCGTTTTCCCACAGTTTCAAATTAGGGAGTTTAATGGTTTCACCATGAAGTGTCCTTTGTTCCTGTTGGGTTTGACGTGTTCATCCGGATGCTTGTTGTGTAAAGTGCGGCGACGTCTTTGGTCCCAAATCGATAATCAATTTCTCGGTTCGTGACAGTGTTGTTTTTGTGCGTTTTCCCACATCTTCAAATTAGGGTGGTTTTATTTGGTTCACGCCCCCAGTCTTTTGTGTGGCTGCTCCAGATGTTTCCGGGAATCTTAATGGGTTTACACGCGTGGGTGGTACCAACTCGTGCGTGCATTGCACATGCATCGGGATTCCTACATGGCTAACGCCACACGAGGTAGGTCGTCTAGGAGAGGTGCGTGTAAACGATGAAAGCCAAGGCGTTTGGTTTTTTTTGTACATAATTTGATAGAAAGATGGAAAGTGATCGCGGCTGCTTGACTTAAAATACTTGACAAATGAATAAAATGCAGAGCAAGTATTTATTGCTCTTTAAATCGAATACAGAGATGGCCGTAATCTGTAGTTTTAGGGCCACGAAACTTTCAAACCGTTGTCAGTTGGTCCGTTATCGTTTGACAGAAGCCAGTAGCCACGATTGAACATAAACAATCAAACATGTCTCAATCAATGGGAAGCCCCCAAAGACCTGAAGTTGCACCTAACGTTGCCCCTCCAGCTACACCTCTTCCCTTCTCTAAGCTGCATCATCAACTCGGCTATGGAGCTGGTATATTGACTATTATTACTATATATATTATAGTAGCGCAGAAATCTGCCTCACCGACCGATTGGCTGGGTGGCCTAGCTGCGGCACGCTCTCATACCACAGCAAAGCATGTACACATACGCCCACTCCCACAGAAACACACGACACGGGCTGCGCGAAGCGCTCACACTACATAACCTCACAAACTCACAGAAACACCTGCCACGTACAGCCGTAGAACGCTCACGTACCTCGCTCACTCGCACACACGACACGGGTTGCCAACCATCCGATGACACTGTTAACGGGCATTGACTAGTACTATATATAGGTAGGAATCTTCTGGCTGGCTGGGTAGCTTAGCCGCTGGACGCTCACATACCTGGCACTGCATGTACACAAACGTTCACTCACACAACGTGGATTGCACGAAGCGCTCCCGCTACATAACCTCACAAACACTCGGCATGGATAGCCGTGAAACGCTGACATACCTCACTCACTCAGGTTGTACGAAGCGATCACGTTGCATAACCTTGCTGACTTGCATACCACGGCAACTACACATATACACACAGCGCAACCCGTGTTGCGCGCAGCGCTTACGCTCCATAACCTCACTAACTCACTTAAGCATTCATGACGCGGTAACCACCCAGTTACTAGTTTTTGTTTAAATTGATATTCACGCAACTCGGTATAACTTTTGTGTAATTCTAGGTGTATCCGTTTTTGAAATGGTCCGTTCGCCCCGAGTCAATCAATTCAGATCACCGTGGGCGGTGAAGAGTCTCATTAAGAAGCATGAGAAGACGACTGTATATGGGAAACGTTTGTTGGCAGAAGCTGACTTGCTCAAAAATATGAATCATCCCAACATTGTCGGCTTCCGAAAATTAACAGCTATGACCGATGGACGACCATGTCTAGCAATGGAGAAGTGTGGTAAATCTCTCGGTGATATGAACGAAGAGCGCAGAGAGAACGGATTTGCCGCTTATCCCAAAGAAAACATACTCAAGGCGGGTATTTTAAATTGTTGATTAGCAAATTTAAAAAAATATCTATTCATGAAACGTATAATTTTGGTTATTTGTTATATACATAGATGATGCACGATATTAGTAGTGCTCTCGATTATATACATACAAAAAATATTTTACTACACTGCGATGTAAAATCGTACAACGTACTGGTGAATGGAGATTTTGAAATTTGTAAATTGTGCGATTTCGGCGTAAGTCTGCCGCTTAACGAGGATGGAAAATTGGATCAAAGTAAAGGCAAATCAGATTATACTGGTGAGTATTACTATTACATATATAAAAGCCGAAATCAGTCTCTGTCTGTCTGTCTGTCTGCTGATAACGCTCGCCGACGTAAATAATTAAAAAAAACCAGAACGTCGCGCGAGTGGGACTTGAACCCGGTATCACCAGGTTGGGAGGAATCTTGCTTACACTATCTTTCAAACAGAGGCGATGATGGACGTGCTATAATTGGCCAATGTTCGCGACTTTGCTAAATTGTTACGTTATGTATTATAACACGCCATCTATGCAACAACTATAAAAACTATTAAATACACATACACTGCCGTCCTAAGCCCACTTAACGTAACTGACAAAAATTACGAAAATAAGTTAGATGTGGTTTAGGGGTTATGGGAGTGTATTCTTGCGATTTTTCATATCAAAATTAATGTATTTTCATCCAAAAGTGACTTTTTTAAGCTATTAAATCTAACGTATCTGCATGCGCAGAGAAATAGTATCACCAATACTTAGCGAAAATAACGTATCCAATATTTACTTCGGTCACTACCTTATCACGAAAGATTGAAAAGACTGAATCTCTCCACATTGGAGACGAGGAGATTAAGAGGTGATTTAATTGAAGTATTCAAAATAATAAATAATCATTATTCATGTGAAATGACCAACCAACCAACCAACATGTTCAATGAGAACCCTCATCTAAGAGGTCATACTCTTAGACTCCGAAAAGAAAAATCAAATAAGATTGTTAGAGATTCATTATTTTCAAATAGAGTGGTTGAAGTTTGGAATAGTCATATGTATACATTAATAATGAATAATGAAGTGACGTAACTACTAAAGTATTCATGTTTTTTTTTTTAATTTTTCCTTAGAATTATCAAAACACAATAGAAAATAACCTCATGCACTAAAAAAAAGTTATAATAAATCAGTAATATATAAAGAAAAACACAAATTTAGAATAAAAAAGATATTGTTGTTTTGTCAGTTACGTTAAGTGGGCTTAGGACGGCAGTATACTCGTCCACACAAACATCCTTTGATATTCAACGGGCTTACAATAATATGTAAAATATTAAGCAATGCAAGTATGAAAGTAGGTTTAAGAATAAATTTTAATAATACTAAAATTATGTTTAATGAATTTTGCACCCAAAATGTAGTCACAGTAGATACATAGTTGATAGTTATTTATACCTAGGATAATTGGTGAATATGACTAGATGTAAAGAAGAAGAATTTTGGAAGAATGAACATAGTTTTTAAATTGAACATCCTGCTATGCTTAAAAAACAAGCCATTCAACTAATGTGTACTGCCAGTTATGACGTATGCATGTGAAACCTGGATGCTGAATTCAAGAATGTTACGTAAGATCCAGTGCACATAGCACAAGCATGGAAAGATGTATGCTCGGTATAACAAGAAGAGATCGTAAGAGGAATACATATGTAAGTAGTATGACCAAAGTGGCAGATATAGTGGAACGTGTGAAAAAGTTACAATGGGCTGGACTATGTTTCCACATTGCGAGAAGAATGGATGGCAGACGCGAGAAATACTGGAATGCTATCCGAGAGGATGTGAAAGAAAGCAAGGTAGACTAAGTGGACGATGGGCTGATGAATAGAGAAGAATGTGTGGAGTCGAGTGAATGCAGATTGCTCAAGACATACAGGAATAGAGAGGCCTTCATCCAGCAGTGGACGAACAGTTGAAAATGATAATATAAAATATAGTAGCGCAGTGGTCTCCCTGGCTGGGTAGCTGCGGAACACTTGTATAACACGGTACAGGTTGCGCAAAGCGCTTACATTACATAACCGCACTAACTCACACAAACACTCTCGGCACGGATAGTCGTGGAACGCTCGCATACCAGGGCACGACACGTAAACATACACTCATACACACAAATAGCACGAGTTGCGCTCTAAGCACTCACACTCACGAGCACTCACACGAACACTCTGGGCACAGATAGCGCTCGTTTTTTTCAACTACATGGTACATTTTGAACTACTAAATACACTATAGCTACATATGTATGTATATGTTATATACATATGTATGTATAAATGGTAACCGCCCGATTAGAATTTGAACTGGCATTGACTAGTTGTATGCAAATATGAACAGATCTTATCAGAAGTGGAGGTGGCGGGCCTTTTGGCTTCTGCCTCAGGTTCAGACTGTCTTACTAACATAACAAAAAAAATTATGTTTTTGCATTGCTAAATTATTTAAAATACTCAAACAAAATATATTTCTGCGACGCCTAGACCTGTCTCAACCTCTGAAAGGCTTTGAATATGAAATAAATAAATTATTGATGTTGAAAAACTATTGTTTTATTTTCAGGCACAGAATGTTGGGCAGCACCAGAAGTATTAATAAACGATGCTCCAATTTCCAGTAAAGTTGATATTTTTAGTTTCGGCTTAACAATATGGGAAATGATGTCCTTAGTTTTGCCACATTGTGACTACGATGTGGATGAGAGTTGCGTATCAAATGATTCCATTCGTTCGATCAACGGCAGCCTAATGGACGAAACTGGTCAATTATACGGTATGATACAATTTTATTGTTTTATATCGTGATAAGTATTTATATGTAATAATGTTATGATTCAATTTTAAAGGTACACGTCCTGCAGTTCCCGACGATATAGATGAAACGGAATACGAAGAAGTTTTATCAATATTTCTTCTCGCTACTGAAGATAACCCAGATAATAGACCGTCGGCTTACGAAATACATAAATATGTTAAGAAAGTAATTGGAGTTAACAGCAGAGATTGACAAGAATTCCTGCTCATGATTTACTTTATAACAATTTTATATACATTTTTAAAGACAACTCAAAAATTTTAATAGAAAATAAGTATTTTTTGTGCGCAAATTTTTAATTTTAACTTAAATAGTATGATATTTACATTATTATTATGAGAAATAACACAATGAAAATTCCGATTGCTATACATATCGCTATTGATTTTGTCTGAAAAGATGGAAAAATTTGAGTTAAATATATGCAATATGCATGTACATATTAATTAATAAATGAATTTTATATAATATTGATTTTGTAGTAATTTTATAACCTTGTTAGCCCGTTTTTGTGATTTTATTCCACTTTCAAGTTTCACATTGCCGTTGTCCACCCAGTCGGTCGCTTGCGTCGCAAAATACTCTACGGAATTTATTTGTTCTTGCTAATAAATAAATCACATTGATTACGCCTATGTTAAGTTTCATATCAGTGTCGGTCAATCAGTCAGTTAGATTAACAATATTTTATCAATCACCTTTGTATTTCATAATAAGTATTACTACATACATACAAATAGTAAAATATTTACCTGTTTGTTAACTAAAAATGCCAGTTGTGTAAATATGTCTTTAACATCTCTCAACGAGTTTTCTATTTTTATAAGTTCCTTATGCCTAACTTCTAAATCTTGTAATTGCAGTAAAGCTTCTCGCGTTTCCGATTGATACTAAAATAATTTCAATTATATTATTAATACACACTAAATATTATATTTCATGTTTTCAGAAATAATTCCGCACATTATCTACAAATATGGAAGTCTTATTGGTCTCTAAGAGGCTATGGCATTCTTCGTCCGTTATAGATTGATTAGCTGCAACGAGAAATGCATACATATAATTTGTAATCTCGTTAAAACATACAAAAGGTCATAAACGTACAATGCAAAAGCAAAATTACATTTCTCAGATAAATGTGAATTATTAAATTATTTTTTTATACACAATTAAATCGCCAATGCAAAACAACAATATTTATTATCAAATGAATAATGTTGATTGACTCTTGTACACGTGCACGACACTTACTGAGTTTTATTTGTTGACGTAATAGTGACATCTTGCTATTTTTATATTTGTTTAAAAAATTCTCATGACTGTACAGAGCATCGGCACATAGTTGTTTCGTAGTGACATATTGTATTCGGGTGATTCTGGCTGTGATGCTATTGTCGGTCAAACGGTCCAGCCGTGTTTCAAATTCTTTCAAAGCTCCACAAGCTTTCAGACCCAACGCGGTGCACGTTGTCATGTTTGAATCCATCTCGGTTTGCATATCTGAAGTAAAAAACAACAGGTGTATAACTTAACTGTATCAAAACAACCAAAATCTTCATTTAAACAATGCGTACCTTTAGAAACATTATACGAAGGATCACTATAAAGATTTTTCATATTTAGAGTTTTTTCATTGATTTCATTCAACCATGCTCGTATTCGTTTCGCCTGAAAAATTAAAATATCCTGTTATTATTTTAACATCAACTTAATCAATATTTTCTATCGGAAGAGGTTTAAATTAAAATGTGTACAATCCCAAAAAAAATTATTAGAGCAAATTGCGGACATTGACCTCAGTGGGATGAAGCACGGGATAAACATACTAATAAAACTCCTCGCATTGTCTCGTTCCAATTAACAAGTGACGGCTAACCGAAAATATGAGACAGCTAGATGCATATATGTGGATGTAAATCCGCATATTTGACGTATTAGGCCATACTTTTATAAAAGTTCACTATGATTTCTTATAGTGAACAATAAAATCTACTTAATAAATGGATGTCTTTTGTAATGTAATAAGATGTAATTTGTTAATAGTTGGAAAAATTTATGAGACGATTGATATTTATGCATATGCATGTACATAGATGGTTCAAAATAATCAAAAATAAAATATGTACCTCTAGTAAAACTTCACTCACTTCGCCGTCTTTGAAATCGTCCATTTCGATTTCTTCAGTGTCTTTGGTGTATTTAACACTTAAACCCTGAAAAATTGAGTGTGCACGTTACTTATTTCACTTTTCACTATGCTTAAGTAACGTTTTCAATACCTTTTGAAGGTCTGGAAGTCGATCCCTCGTCATCTTGTATTGTTTCGTCCTGAGTGTGCACGCTCTTGTGCTTATCTAACCACTCTGATGGCGTTGGCTAGGTGACTGAATTGTCATATTCTTATCACGTTATCACGAGTTTAGCAAACAAGGGCTATTGCTAGCTCAATAAATTTAAATAAATATTCGCTTTCAAATTTTCTCTAATACAAATATGTAGATAGATACATTATCTTTAATTTTCCCTAACGTAAAATGTGTTAATTGTTGAGTAAAATGGTATAATTATCCTTCTCACTAATTATTTCAGATACAATTTACCACCTTTCTCTTCAAAGAATTTTAATCTTTTGTGCCTCATACACCTTAATATAAATACAAAGTGCCCGATAAAAGGAATATTCCGATAGAATCCATGTTACCTTTGTTATTAAAAAATAAGCTAATGAATTCATAATTCATCTACACCCCTTTATTTTTTATACATACATATGTTTATAAATTTATCCAATCTAACGTTTAATAATCAAATAATTTAACAATCGAATGCACAGCTAGGGCTGGCATCAAAGTTGCCTAGTTGAATGATTTTTAAAGGCAACTAATTTTCTCTTGATCTTTATCTACCTGTTATGCAATAAAATCAAAATAAAATAGCAGCTCTTCCAGTCTTCTTTGATGAAATATTTCAATTAAAACAAACAATTCTTGAAAATAAGTCGTATATATTTTCTTTTTAATGTACATAGTCTGTTATTTAAAAACTTATTGCTTGCGCAAATTTTATACACTATGATAACATTTCTTATAAACTAAAATAACATTAAATATTAATCAGATTCATAAAAAAAACTTATGGCCTTTTAATACTGTAATTTCAGTTATGTGTAGTTTTAATTATTTTCCTGCAAATATACATAGATATGTATGTACATATACATATGTACATATTTGTGATGAAAAAATAAATTAAATATTGCTTTGTATTAAATATTTGTGAGGAACGAGTTATCATATTTGAGCATTTTATAGGCATTTAAAATTTTTATATTGTCCTAAGCATTATAAATGTTGATGCAAATTATGCTTAATCATATATTAAACTATCAACACAATATGGATTGAAGTAAATTGTAAATGTGCTGAATTAACTATGCACTATTTTATAGAATATTTGTTAATATAACTTTTCTATATATCAATCAATACAAGCAACTTGCATTGCTACAGGTACATTTTAGAGTTGAAACAAAATATCATTTTTTCATGTAAATGCTTAACAAAATCAAAAAACTTCATTGTGTATTTTCCTTGCGATTTTTGTCATGTGATTTCCTTTTGGACGATTTCCGCCATGTCCATGTTATGCAGATAAGACATCACTTGTTTCTTCCGATTCGATACCGCTAATTGATATGGTGTTAGGCCAGATTGATTTTTCAACATGACGTTGCTTCCAGCACCGACGAGAAGTTTCACGCATCCTAAATTACCAAATAAAGCCGCCCCGTGTAAAGCAGTTTCTCCGTTCTGAAATCAATTAAAAACTAGGTGCTAAATATGTATCGCAAAATTATAACAAATTCATCAGCAACGTTTCAACATACTGGCAATAGGCCGAGATTCGGTTTGTATTTGAGAAGTTCAGCCACCACTGCCGAGTGACCCTTGTGTGAGGCTTTAAAAAGTGGTGTTGCACCATCCTGAAATTATCAAGATATTCTTCATAGCCATTGTATAAATGAAATAGAATATCATTACAGCGTAATAAAAAGAAATGGTTTTATACGTTGCGTATTTGATCTATTTTGGCCCCGTTTCGACATAGTATTTTTACGATATGATCAAATCCCATTTGTGATGCGATCCATAATGCGGATGCTCCATCTGTTCGCGCTGCATCACACCAGGCTCCAGATTTCAATAGCAACTGAACGATTTCCATGTGTCCGTTTTGAGATGCTATGAATAACGGTGTTGCTTTATCCTGAATAAGACAATATTATATAATAGTTTTAACAATAATATGGTTTATTTTTTAAGAACAATACTACTATACAATACATACTTTCATGCAAGAGTTTGCATTAGCTCCACGCTTTATAAATTCGCTGACTATATCGTAATGACCGCATTGACAAGCTACAAATAAAGGAGTCCCACCATCCTAAAACATAAAAAAATATACTTATCAACCTTTCAATTAATCTGTATCTTCTGAAGGCGGTGTACTTGAATATTAAGCGTTGCCTCCTCACTTTTTAACAAATATTTTTACCACGTGCCATAGTGAAGTATCTAAGGAAAGATACTCTCCAGTGGTTTCCCAATGTCTTCTGGGGGGGGAGGAAGGGATAGAAGGAACGGACAATGATTTGGTAGGTAGAGAGGAATTGTTTCAGTGGTACCAATTTTTATGGAACCGTCTCACAATTTAAATAAATTGGCAAATTTTAACAGGAGACGGCCAATCTGAATTTAGTAATATCCAGATCTCGCCAGCGATGATATTTTTAAGTTTGAAAACTTTTCGACATGCGGGGATCAAACCCCAGACCTTTCGCCCGAGAGAACGACGCTCTAACCACTGAGCTATCATCCGGCTTAATATGAAAATAATAATGCATACGAATATTTGACTTACTATACTCGGAGAATCAATTTCAGCTCCGTTTTCTAGAAGGATTTGAGCAACATCCAAAAATCCACCTTGCGCTGCAAAGAATAATGCTGTCGTTCCAGTCTGAAAATAGGAAATTAAATTTCAGATAAATTTATACTAAAACGATGTGTTTGTATTTAAAATTTGGATACTAACGATACGACGAGCAGCTGGATCAGCTCCTTGTTCGATCAATTCTTTAACGCAATCTATGTGGCCGGTGGCTGCGGTTAATATCAATGGAGTTGTACCATCCTATTATAAAATTAAATACAGTTAACAATTTGTTTTGATCAGTGTGGTCAGTGCCGTCGTGATATGGTAGGCAGCCCGGGCAAATGCCTAAGGCGCTGAATGAGTGAGGGCGCCACGCCGGCCGCTCCGTTTTGTTGAAAATTTCAGATAAAAAACATTTTTTGACAAGATGGAGCTTGGAGCTCTAAAGCTAATGCTGTTTAATTTAGACGCCTATTCGAAGAAATTTTAAAAGTCTAGTGTAAAAGTGATACAGATCACATCTCTATTATTGATTTAGAATTCATTTTTTACTTAGTTGTCTGGGACTTGTGTACATATGTCTGCAACTAATTAAAAGGACAACAAAGATGCTGCAGTATAAAAATTGGAATCTTCAGAATGCGGTGACACTTTTATTGGATTTAGAATCTAAAATCGAAAGCATTGAGAAAAATATCAGTGAACATTTTGAAACGGCTAAAAAAATTTGTCATGATTTAAATATTTCAACAGAGATTAATAGTAGATGAAGAATGAAATTAAAAAAATGTTGTACATACTATGTGAACTAAAGGATAGATTTAATGTAATTAACAAAATTTTATCAACGAAGTTGTTGCTGGAATTAAATGATGACGAAATTATGATGTCATGTAAGATTTTATTCTGACGATGTTGACTTCATGGAACTTCGATAAAAGAGCATTTTATAAAATTTGGCACCAAGAAAGATATTTACCCAATGGAAATACTACAATATCTTGTTGAAAGTGATCTCGGGAAGTTTTTCACTGACATTTTACTGAGAATATTTCGAACGTTCCCCGTTGGAATTGTTTTGGCAGAATGAAGTTTTAGTAAATTAAACTTATTAAGAATTAAAATTTAATTTTGTTATTAATAATTTATTTAATAAATTTTTTTAATTTATTTTTAGAAGATAGTATAATAAATACAAATTAATAGAAGTATGGTATAAAAATATTTCAATTATAAGTCAACAACGACTTAATTCATTTGCAAATTTTTCCATACATCAAGAAACTTAATTAATTAACTAAAATTATTAAATTAATTGACATTTTTTTGGCACAGAGAAAAAATAAAATTTAGTTGTTTTATTTTAGTAATTACAATTTACGCACCCTATAAATAAACTAAAAATAGTGCTTTGTATGTATTTTTATTCACGTAAAATAAATAATATTTGAATATAAAACTACTGTTATATAATAATATAATGCTGGGGCTCCAAAAATTTTCACTACGGCTCTGTGGTACATACATAATTGATTCAATTGAAAATATGTACTGCCATGCAAGAGAATACCGGATTTTCAGCATTATCGGATTTCTCACGCAGATTGTTTAACAATATGTAATGCAATATGAGTTTCAGATAACAATAGCGTGGCGCGTGCCATTGAAAAAAGCGAGAGTTACGCATTGGCCTCATAATTAAATAAATAAATAACTCTCGTGTTTATTAAACTGCAAAAAACGAGTTCGCATTGTTATGTAGTTTTATTATCGTGACAGGGGAAAATTTATTATAATTACAATAACAATACTGCTGTTTTTCTATTTTTGAATACAAAAATAAAAAAAAACCGCTGTTTTTCTATTTTTGAATACAAAAATTAAAAAATACCTCTGTTTTTCTATTTTTGAATACAAAAATAAAGTCGAAATTGGAATTCAGAGAGCATCAAAGCGCGTAATAACAAACTAGGACGTGCTTATTAAAAAATGTAACTAACAGTTTTTCCCCTTTTATGCAAAAAAAAAAAAAAAAAACTGCTAGTTCTTTTACGGTCAACGGTCGGAGATCTTGGCGTGATGGGCGAGTTGACAACTTAGCACTATTATAAATCTAAACAGAGTTACTAAACTGTGTTTTACTTTATTATATTATTTATTACAATAAATTGTTACTTATTAAAGATTTTTAATCTTATAACATTCTTTAAAATTTAAAACCAATGAACTACAGTGTAGTTCACTACACTTTATAATTTTATATAATATTTAGAATTGAACACTTCTGATGTGTAACTGTATGCGATCCTTGATACTTGTTTCTGGTTCTTGATTACAGGTTTTTACATAGCCAAACACGGTTGCATCAGTAAATCTCGTCTTTGGTTACAAATAACTGAACTTGAGGTAATTGCACTTGAATTTAAGATTTCAAAGAATACCAGAATACAAACAAACACGATTCATTCTTGCTTTTTTGTTCCTTCTAGTACATAGTGATAAAAGTAATCCTCGATATCGACATTGTAGATTATTTATCAACTACTTATACTTACTCTGTCCCTCGAATCTACGTGGACTTTTCCAGTGTCTAAAATTCTCCTTAGTCTATCCACGTCTCCTCTGAGCGCTGCCAAATGGAATTGCGCATCTGTACGAGATTCTTTCTGCGGAAAAAAATGAACCAAATTATAATGTGCTAAACAGAAAGACGTAGGCAATATCAAAATCATAATGTACGTGTTTTCATGTTTTCAAAACGTTTACGTTTTGACCTTGACACTCTGCATACATTTTACTATCTTTCAGACAAAGTATGTAATCGCCGTGCAGTTATTATTTTACACATATGTACATAGTTGCTATAATACAGACGTATCACACTGTTTTCAATTTACGATCGCTTCTATACGAAATAACGAAAATCTCATGAACGTATTATCTCTATTAAATCACTACTTTTTTCATTGTTCTATCGTCGGCCTTGTCCGACAAATTAAAACGTTCACGTTGACGTGTTCCGTGTGCAGAAGTGCCAGGTGACATTTACAGCATTGTAGTCAGTCAAACTATTGTCGTTGAAGTTCGAGAACAAACAGAATGCCGCAACACAAATATAGTCCGAGAGCCATTCTAAAGACCGTTTAACAGTCTGCTTTCGGCGGTGATGATTTCTTTACATTCACAAAACATTGCGGTAACAGATGACACCATTGATGACATCAGATGTGACCATGGCTATAGTTGTCGATACACATCGACGATCCGGATTCGGAGTTAACGGAAAACGAGGAATAAATCAACACGAAAACAGGTATGGGTACAATGTGCGGTCTCGTTAAAATTTGTCGCATTTACATCAGAATAAAAATGGTAAAACGACGAGCACTAGGTTCAGTAACCGTCGCTTCGTCATTGTGCAACCAATTAAGAGAGCCATTATTTGTACAATTGCCGCAGAAACTGTAATCCGCCTTCAGTACACACACACGTATGCGATAATTGATACATGATTGTGTAATATGGAATGGTATTCTTGTGACTGGGTATTCAGAAATGATCATACGTTTCAAAGTCAAGTCAAAGTGTGTGTCGAAAAACGAGCGTCTATTATTACTGGAGACAAGAAGTTGTTGGGTGGAATTTTCACTTTAAAAGCAAAGCGATGTTGACGATCGATATGATGGTACTTACGCATGTTGTACGTTCGAAAGGCCTTCTAAAACAATAGTGTTCCATTAATAGAAGCAAAAGCGGTGTTGAAGAGGTAAGTTTAACGCTTAATATGTACTTGTATCAGAGGTGCATTTACCTCAGAAACTAGCCAGTCAATCAAGTGAGGTGAACTGGGTGCAAACTAGAATTCTAGTTATCTCACGAGCAGGATCTATGAGCTATCAGATCCCGAGAATTACATAGAAATTTGCTACGTTTTAGAAAGATTGAGTAGTGATTGAGTATACGAAATAATGAAAGTCATAGGAAGAAGGTGCATCTACTGGCTAAAGAACTTGAGGGACCGATTCCAATACAGCACACAGTCACTATTCGGAGCATCTGCCTCAAATGTTAAAATTGCAGTGATGATCTCCAATTTTCATAGAGGAGAGGAACGGTGAAGAAGAAGAAGACTATTAATAAGAAATACTTTCAATCGTTGAGTCCTTCTATGGGAGCTATCGTACTTTTTGAAGCCATTGAAAGAGGAACACTGAGGTGAGAATCATCAAGGGAAAATAGATTAATGTAGCAATTGGTAGGTCATAGTTATACGAACGCGTTCATACGTACAGGAATTTTAGATCGGCTCTACATAGTCTTCTTTTGCGTCCAATTAAGCAGTTCAGGCAACGTATTGCTGATTTCTCTTTTGCCAGGAAGATTTTAAAATTCAAGGCACCCACGCCCCGGATACGAAAGCCGGTTTTCAGCGCTAACTAGCGGCGACACACAAATAACCGGCAAATAACAAAAAGTAACTAATTGTTGGTGTTTCCTGTCAAATAGTCCTGGAGCGCACGGATGTAAACGCCTACAATTTATTGTATCCGTGCAACGGGTTAAAGTGCGGTTTACAAATCTCGTCACGCATATCTCATTTTTTGTGGGTTCCTACTTTAATCGACGGAAATGTTTTGCACAACTGTAATTATTTGATTATTGTACCAATTTAAAAAAAATTAAAGTGATTCCACATTACAAGAATCACGAGTTTGACAAATGGTAATTATATGCTTAAGTATGTTTCCGTACATCAGCGTTAAATGCATGCATTCGCTTTGCGTTAACGCGCACACGTACGCTCACACCCCCGTATAAATCCTGCTAGAAATTCATACATGCAATCAATGCAGTTTTTTACGCGTTATTTCATTTGCTAATAGCCAGTTTTGTTAGAATGTTTATTAATCCAGTTAATCTGCATTCCTTTCGATCGAATATTTGCAATGGATGCTTTCGTTTTCACCGACGATTGCAGAGCCATCGAACCATCATCGCATACAAAAGTGGAATGCTTCACGCGTCTCTGTTCCGCAAATTACAAATTTTTATCCGCATTTCATGTACGAAAAGTGAAACTGGTACGGAAATTATACCCACATACTCACTATAAGCGATGAATTGCTATTTTTGGCGGCTTTTGTGTGCCAAATGGCGGAAGTGTGAGGGAGAGGGCATCAGAGGGGCTTCCAAAAAGCATCTTATAGCATGTAAACACTATTCCAAAATCAATAAAGGCATGTGTTTCGTCTATACATACTTAAAAGTAATGATGGATTTAGTGATTTTTGTAGTTCAAAAATTCAATTAATGGCTATTAAAATTCCATTTCCAATTCCGGGTCATCCGACTATGGCATCAAATCCTTTCCTAAATCTAAACCATTCCGTATTCGTAGCAAGGAATTCGTTTGAAGTTTTCGTAAACAAATGCGTAATTAACATAAATATTTGCGATCTGAAACTGGATGTTCGATTTCAGTACTGCTTCGACGAATTTCAATGGGTTGGTCAATTTAATCATTCCGCATTCTATAGTTGTGAAGCTACTCCAATTAAAGTTTATCTGATTTCTATTGAAACATATCACGTTCGACACAACGATCAATGCAATCACAGATGCATCCATCCTCGAATGGAATTTCGATCGGTCGATAAACTCGAGAGTAGGCAGCATAAAGTCGAGAGCGATCTCTGAAACATTTGACGATTGCCTAATTTGGCACAGCATCCGGTCGAAAATAGCCGTGGGTCGAACTTTTTTTAATTGTTTGTTTCTATAGCGTCTGCTTCGGTGGAGATGCTATTTTTTAAGCCTCGCTCGAGAACTAACTGTAAAATTTTAAGGGAAGGCGCACACGACGGAAACGAACGTAAAAAAAAAACAACACAAATCATATTTAATTATTTGTGATTGTTGGTTTTATACTTATCGAAGATTGTTGTTATTACATATTTGATAGCAATGTTGTGTATTATTATTATCATGTTTGACATTGACGTGTGTGTTTACCATTATTGCTATTGAAGCTACATATGTAGTTAGTTAGTTTTTTTATTTTAGTCAATATCATATTTGCAAATCAGACACAAAAAAATTATGTGATCCTTTAACTGTCCAATAAAAAAAAAGGCAAAGCTCATCATTTTCAGCCGTTCACCATCCACTGCTGGATGAAGAAGAACTCTCCAATTTCTCTTCCATTCCTGTCTTGAGCAATCTGCATCCACTTGACTGCACACATTCTTCTCAATTCATCAGCCCGTCGTCCAATCGGTCTACCTTGCTTTCTTTCAAATCCTCACGGATACCATTCCAGTATTTACGCTATGCCACTTCAACTTTTTCGCTATACATATCGTCGCGCTTCTTACCCATGTATTCCTCTTACGTTCTCTTCTTATTATACCAAGCATACATCCGTGTGCACTGGATCTTAGGTAACATTCTCGAATTCAGCACGTTTCACATCCATACATCATAACTGGCAGTACGCATCGGTCGTACGCTTACTTTTTTAAGCATAGCGGGATGTTGGACTTAAAAACTATGTTCATTCTACCAAAAGCGCTCCATCCTAGTTTCATTTCTTCTTCTTTGCATCCACTGTCCAATAAAAAAAAGAACACAAACAAAAACAACTAATTAAGCGATGCAACATGTTTTTTAAACCGAGGAAAACTCAAGGCTGTTCGTTCAATTACCATGTTGATCTTATCCGGTTCATTACTTTTATGAACCTTGAAATTACCAATACCACGTGACATTCTCTAAAACAGAATCATTTGAGAATTTTCACCAAAATGATAAAATCGGTGAAGCGGCGAACGTTTCAGCATCCGCATCTGAAATACACACACACACACACATTACAGCGATTAAAACGCACGATCAATATTTTCCAGCAAACTGAGCGATCAAAAGAAAAAAGCTCGCGGCGTTCGCGCGCAATTTTCCGGAAGCTCGCGCGACAAATGGCGCTAAATTCAAATACGAATCTCGCACATTGAATAGTCGGTAGGTTTTCGAAGCGGAAGCGAAAACCGAACCGAACGAGAAACGTCGATAAGCACACTTTTACTTCACCTTGAACTACATATGTACATATATATGTATGTATAAGATCATTATGTTGAAAAGGTTCAATTGTTCAAACCTTTAATGACATGTTGCCGTCACAAGATGACCGTTCGAGTGGACATTGGCGTGACGAATCGTCACTGTTGATGATTTTAGTTAACAGTCACCGGCCGGCACCGCTTTTCCACAACGCGACGAACCTCAACAACAGTTACCGGCCGACTGTATTGAAAAAACAGCCGCGGATTATTTATAGGCTGTTGGCGCAGAGGTGTGACGTCACGCGCGCAGTCGCATTGCGCGCTGCGCAATGGCTCGTTTCCCGCCCTTCGAGTTCGATTTAACGAGTTATTTGATGCTCGTCTAATTCGAAATGAATTCAACCACATAGGTTACTACAGTGTGATGCAGCCTGCTACGGTGCGCGCTGCAGCTTGAAGCAGGGTTGCCAGATTTTCAAAACAATATATCGGGATTCTATAGTAAAAAAAATCGGGTGTGGCCAACCCATGACTTTATCTATGCATATATTTGAGGAATACAATGAGTAACGAAAAAATTTTAGAAACTTGAAAAGTCAAAAATCAAATTTTGCTCGAGCCGGGAATATTGTCTCGAACGTAGCGAGCAACGAATAATATGAAACAAACAATTTCAACGCATACTGAAACACGATAAACCGTCACTTCTAGTGTTGTAAGTCGAGAATATTCTCCGAAAATATTCGAGAATTTTTTTTTTTCTTGGTTTATATATAAAACATCTCTAGATAGTTTAATAGCCTTTTTAGAGGGTTCTAGGATATTTTCAGAACCTAATAGGAGTAATAGGACTTTCTAGTGTCTGAGAGCATTTTGAATGACATTTTTTCATTCTGACGACAATGAATGTGTCATTTCGTCATTTTAACATATGTACTACAAGCATGAATGTTTTCAGCGAAATTTTCAGAGGAATACAATGCTTATTAAGTTTGAAAGCAATAAATTATGTATACATATTTTATTGCTCTGGTTATGTTATGATATTCCAGTGAAATTGTTCCAAATTATGATTTAATCGTTCATTTAAACTTAGCACAAAAGATCGTAAAAATTTTGTCATATTCACGCATATAATTAAGTTTTTGTCACGGATACTAAAAACATGTGTACAAGAGTAAGAGAGGACTTTTACACTTATACACGAAACGAAGCGGGATGAAAGTATATTCAAAGATATTGAGAATACTGCGTGTATTTCCAATGGACGAATGGTGGTGAGAGGGTGCTGTCTAGTTCTAGTAGGTCTCGACAAATGTTGACGTACTGACAATACCTCACTTATGAACGTTTCTCAATTGTCCAAACATTGAAGATGCGGTCTGAACTATGTTTTGTTTTATAAAATTTGTTTTATAATTAGTACTGTGGTTAAATTTTTTGATATTTCCAAACATTTTCTGACTCAAATGTAAATACATATGTATATAATTTTATCATTTTCCAAAATTTGTTTTATATTCTTGTTTATTAAGACTTAAAAGTTATAATTATGATAATTAATTAAATCTCATAAAAAAACTACTATTGCATTTATTTATTTCAAAACAGCTTTCACAAACAAAACTTATAACGGATAACATTAAATGGTAATAGTAATAGTCATATCAAATTGGCTAATTACGCATTTAAATAAATTTCATGACATATTTTAATCTAATACAAAAAAAAAAATAACACTGTTCGACAAATGACGACTTTTTCTTTGCTTCCGAGACGAGATATGACTTTTCTTATAGATCTATGCCCAGTGAACACGAATCTGGTAATAAAAAATGTTGATTGGCTCGATATTCGGAGATATATGTGTTTTTTAAATCACGCGATTTTTCTATTTCTTGGTGTTGTTCGTTCGATGTCTCAAAATCGGTCAATTTTTTGTTCAAAATGAATATTGAAATCTATAGTCGGGTTTTTTATCTTTCATTTGTAGTACTTTTCAGCTTTCAGATCTTTCCAAGTAGTAAGTAGTAAGTTTGACCCACTGAATCTGAATATGATAATGAAATTTGTTGGTTAGCTCTTGTTTATGAGATATGAGCGTTTAAAAAAATTGACAATTTTTTTTACTTTTGCGGTCTGTAACTCAAAATTTAGTACTTTTGTGTTCAATATGAGTATTGGAAGCAATATTCAGATGTTTTTTCTATTAATTGTAGTGTTTAAAAGTATTAAAATACTTATAAGTAATCGTCTAGCGAATCCTAAAAGTCAAAAATATTTTTTTTCTTTCGGATTTTTTTCCGGTGTTATTATGCGTTACGTTGGCCAGTTTTTTTTATTTTAATGCATTTATAAGGATTGGTTCTCTATGTCAATATTTTTTATTTTTGTCTAAACGTACAAATTTGAGCTGTAGATGATTTGAAATCGCGTTTAGAGGTGGTTGTGGCGTCAAGCGTTTGGGGTCAGAATCTCGTCAAAAATGGCGTGTCCATAACATATTCAACAGTGCATATACATACATAGTACAGTACAGTCAAAATCTCACCGAATATCTTCATCCGTTTTTTTTATCATTTATTTGCAGTGACTTAAATATCGGTATTTTACAAATTATGCATCTATGCATCATGACGTGTTCTGACGTGATTCTGTACATCGTGTTGCAACCCTCACCGCATACTACCGAGCGTATGTATCCGCTCGCGAATAATTAATTATCCGCTCCGGTTTGTGAGGCCATTAAAGCTGGAAACTGTTCGATCGGCGTCAAAGTGCCAACGTGTGCCAACAACAAACGCCAAAAAAAGCGCCAACAACAAACAACCACGGTGCTGCTTTTGGGCATTGGCGACTGCCATCAACAGGCAGCCGTTACAAGCGAAACCAAAACATAAATAAACGAAGAAATATCGTTTTAATTTATTAAAAATATATAAATAAATATAAAATATACTTTTTTTAATATAATTAAAGCAAGTAATCAAAAATAATTAGCATTCAAATAAAACAATCGATTTTAATTTTTAAATCCGGAAAATACGCACATAGGCTATGGCCGACATTGTCGAGTGCTTGGAGTTACAGTGCTACCAACTCTTTCCTACGCGACCGCCATTTGTCGGTGTCATTGTCGCTTCTCGGAGCTCCTTTTTTTGTTCCTTGAACCTTCCAAACCCTCAAACCACAATGGAAAACGACGCTGGAGAATTCGTGGATCTGTACTGCCCCCGCAAGTGGTGAGAATAACCCCTAACCTAACCTCAAACCGACACTTCCAACCCCACGTGGCTCAAGCTTTCATATAAAATTTCACTGGTTCAACGTTTGATATTTGATGTTAAAACAAATGAGTATCATTCAAATCGCTTAAATAAAACATTAATTTTACTCCGCAACTCAAATGTGAACCATTTGTAGGCATTGGCTCAGAACTGTCATCCATCATGTTTTGAGGTTATGTGTCATACTGTGTAGCTTGTCCATAGTTCAATTCATACGAATGGATGACTGCAATTCAAATTTGAACCATTGCGTGTATTGGCTCAGTACTGTCATCTATCATGTTTTGAGGTTATGTAGTTTGTCCATCCATCATTTCCAGCCGTTCACCACCCACTGCTGGATAAAGACCTCTCCAAGCCTCTTCCATTCTTGTCCGTCTTCTCCAGCAATCTGCATGCACTTAACTCCACACATTCTTATCTTAACTCCACACATCCTCTCGGATACCATTCCAGTATTTCTCGCGTCCATCTCCCATCCATTCTTTTCGCTATGCCACTTCAACTTTTTCTCACGTTCCGCTATATCGCATGCTTCTTACTTCTGTATTCGTCTTGCGATCGCTTCTTGTTATACCAAGCATACTTTCCATGCTTCTCTGTGTGCACTGGATCTTATGTGACATTCTCGAATTTTGCAGTTTGTCCATAGGATGTTCAATTCACGCGAATGGATTGATTTAGTGTATTGTTCTAATGTGATTTGAATTCGTTTTCCAGCTCAACCAGCAACCGACTGATCCATGCTAAAGATCATGCATCTATCCAGATCAACATCGCCGAAGTTGATCCGATTAACGGCCGCATGACTGATACCTCCAAAGTGTACACAATCTGCGGAGCTATCCGTCGTATGGGTGAATCTGATGATTGCATCGCCAGATTAGCCAAGAAGGATGGTATCATTGCCAGGTATTTGTCTAAAATGTGTATTTTTAAAATAAAGTTTTATTCGTGTTGAATGTACGATTGATGTATTTCTCTTCTGTTTCAGCAACTACTAAATTGTGGATCCTTTGGCTAAATTAAGTTTTAAATATAATTTTATAATGAAACTAAGAACACAATAAAATCTTCAAGTTCATTTTAATTGTTTCGTTATTTTAACATTTAATTCAGCTTATTTCATAATCATAGTTAAAGTCAAACCTGAAATGATGCAACAAATGTTATACTGAATCCGAAAACCTCTCCCCCACTTAAAAAAAACTCGAAATAAATTTATAGTGTTTATTTTAGATGATTATTATATTAACATTACATAATTATAAAGTTTTTATTTATTATACTTCAAATTCAGTGCGAATCGCATACTGATTTTTGTTCAAAAACGTTTTCCTCCGAAAGCCTTACTTGTTTATCATCAACTTAAAATATGAATCTTAGCCATGATTTGATATATGGCATTGGATCCTATGAAGGTAATGGTAAACTTATCAACTGTATTGTCATTAGATCTGAGATATGTTAAATGTAATATAATAAAATTTGCAAATGATATTCATAAGGGAAATTTCTCGTTTTGCTTCTGCAGAGTTAACTGCAATTTTCTTTGTAAAGTTTTTAATTTTCCTTGTAGTTTTAGGAACTACATTTCTCATTTGATCGAAATCGTTTATGCAATTTTTATACTTGAACATTTCACTCATGGTTAATATGTTTTCTTCTCCAGCTCTCGATGGATTGATAATATCTTGCAATCTCCAGGTGGATGGTTCAAATTTAATTTATCAGACTATATAATTTTTCATTATTTATAATTACATATATTATTTCCATCACTGCTTTTATGGTAGGAAATAAATATCAGTCCATACTTTTCAATCTCTTAATTCTTTTGTAACTTGAAAACGTTTCGCATTACTTTTTTAAATTGACGTATTAGTCTTCTAAATAGGGAACAAGCGTTCCTGTTTCTGTGACACTGTAACAGCCTTCAGTAGGAAATTCACCTAAAATTATACTGTCATCAGTTTGAAGGAAAGTTTTCCGTTCACAATTGACGTTTTGGTCATATTCCTCGCTGTTCGGTATTTTGGTATCTGCTTCTGGAATGCTGTAAAATATATAAAATTAAAATAATATATAAATGTGTTCTGAATAATTTGATATGCTTATAACATGCCTTTGGGTTTCTGCAGATCTGTCTTCCTTCAAATAATCAGTGACATAAGCAGTGGCAGACTTTTGATCGTGATATGTTGTTGGATGTTTCATCATCAAATGAATTTTGAATTCTTTTGCAAAGTTAGTTTTGAATTCTGGTACCAAGCAGACCTCGCACTCATAAAGAAACTTATCTTTATGAACTTTTCTAGAAAGCACATGCTTTCTTAAATTTTCCAAAAAATTACAATAAAAATTAGTTACTCAACTTACAGCATTAAATTAATATGATATTATATCGATAAATTTTCATTTCTAACAATTACACATTTTAACTTTTGGGCAAAAGCTTCACATTATATTAGATACTCAATGCTTGTTGACAGTGTCATCGGGTGGTTATCATTTATTTATACCTATTGTGTATTTTGTAGTTTAAAATGTAGTAAGTAGTCGAAAAATGCGAGCGCCTCACACTACCCGTGCTATGAGTGTATGCAGACGTGTCGCGAGTGTATGCGAGCGTTCCTTGACTATCCAGCCAGACAGTCAGCTACGCTATTATATATAGTAGATAATAACAGATATATCAACAATGAAAATCTTTAATTTTTATTTTTTTTTTTTTCAAACTACTTTTTTTTTTTGTTGTTATTTTGTATTGCTTTATCAGAATTCAATGCTTGGACTATTGGAAATCGACTGACAAGAGCTTACAATATTCATGAGTTAATTTTGGTTCAAATATGAACCAAAACATAAATGACCTTCATCTTTTAACACTTTGCACTCCTATTGGATTTACTCATTGATATTAGAATAGGTACCCTGGGGTTAAAAAAATAATATAATTTTATTTTTTATTAAAATTTCTGCTGTTCAATCAAAAAATTATATAGAAAATCAAATCAGTGTGCTCATTTTATCAAAAATGGGACCAATTTTTAAAATGAAATCTACATATGTATGTATGTATGTACAATTTTTTTGGGACTATCTGTTTGTCCCCGATAGTAACCAGATTAAAATGATGTTTTTTTGGGTTGTCTTTTTCGAATAAAGTCACTAAATTAAAATTATTTGAAATCAAGATAAAACCCAGAGTGGAGATAATTAAATCTTTACTAAGTTTGACCCACTGAATTAGAATCCGATAATGATTTTTTGTTGAAATGCACTTATTAAATCAATTAGAATTTCGAGTGGTAAATGGATTATTTTGCAGCAATGTGAGACCACTCTACGAAAATTGCCAGAGGAAGATAAGAATGTTTATATTCGATACCAATAATTGTTTCATTACAAGATGTATCACATACTTGAAGGAAAACAATGAATATAACGATAGCAACATTTTTAATAAAATAAAATGTTTTTCCTCGAAGGAAAAATGGGACATGTGAACAAGTATCTGATAACATATTAAAATCAAAATTGATATTCATTCATTATTGCTCAACGAATTTTCACAGCTTTCATTGACCCTAAATAAACAGCAAACAGATGACAAAAAGTGGGCAGAAAATTTGATATCCGCGAATTATCTCAAAAATAGTTGGCAACCCTACCTAGAAGGCGGCAAAGTTGATAAAATTGGCTTTTACAGATCTACACGGTGTTTTGGAACAAAAATTTATACATTTTTTATCATCATTTTCAGCCGCTCACCATCCACTGCTGAATGAAGGCCTCTCCGATACTCTTCCATTCCTGTCTGTCTTGAGCAATTTACATCCGGTTGACTCCACACATTCATCTCAATTCATCAGCCCATCGTCTACTCGGTCCACCTTGCTTTCTTTCACATCCTCTCCGTTACCATTCCAGTATTTTTCGCGTCCATCTGCCATCCTTTCTTCTCGCTATGGGTCCGCTTACGATCTCTTCTTATTATACCGAGCATATGTACATCTTTCCATGCTTCTCTGTGTGCACTGGATCTTACGTAACATTCTTGAATTTACCATCCACGTTTCACATCCATACGTCATAACTGGCAGTACGCATTAGTCGTACGCCTTCTTTTTTAAGCACAGCGAAATGTTGGATTTAAAAACTATGTTAATTGTAACTTTTTTATAGCTGTAACTTACAGCTGCGACGTGCGTTGCGCGACAAGAAAATGTGCAAGACGCCATATTGGATAACATAACCTACAACGATCTCTATATGCACACGAGCAAACGACGCGAGAACCGCCCCGCGAAGCATTATTAAGCACACCGTGATGAATGTCCTGTATTTTTTTTAAACCCTTTCGCCGCGGGTATCGGTACGCGCCGATATGTTAATGTCGGGCCGTTGCATTAATTACGCTCAGGCTGAAAACGATGAAGAATCGACAAGTGGCGAGCTGGAGCAGATGTGGCGGCGATTCCTCACGTCTCTCGCGGATATGTTTATTATGCGCTGAATTAATGTGCCAACTTGCGCCCCGCTGTGCTTAGCTGCCCGCACTCCGCATAAATAAAATTGAACCTCTCGTTTAACTATTCCCGGACACGGCGATGCAATAATGTATGTGTGTGCTCGAGTCCGTTCCTGGGGACGTGCGAAAAATCCGCAGTGTGCCGCATTGAATAGTGTGCAACAGTCGACGACGTGCAAAGAGTTAACTTTGTTGCAGAAGTCACAAGGAAGATGCAAATCAAGACATATTTCAATGATTCCATTTTTGGATACAAGTTTTATGGACATGTGGTATTTTATATGCTTATATTCTGGAATGGCACAAAACCATTGATATAGAATAACATATATTCTATATCTATGCACAAAACATTAACGGAAGGGACTTGAGCCATCTAAGATTCGCTGACGACATAGTTATAGTTGTATGCGACTCAATGACACAATTATGAAAGTATGAAAGTAAGTAGTAAGTAGTATTTTAATAAAACCAAAATTATGTTTAATGAATTTTGAACGCAAAACGTAGTCATGGTAGATAAATAATCATACTGTAGAGAAAGTTGATTGTTATTTATACCTAGGACAATTGGTGAATATGAAAAGAAGAAGATATAAAACGAAGATGGAGCGCTTTTGTAAGAATGAACATAGTTTTTAAATCAAACATTCCGCTATGCTTAAAAAAGAAGGCGTAGTTATGCCAGTATGGATGTGAAACGTGAATGTTGAATTCAAGAATGTTGCGTAAGATCCAGTGCACACAGAGAAACGTGGTACATACATATGTTTGGTATAACAAAAATAAATCGTAAGAGGAATACATTGGTAAGAAGCATGACCCAAAGTGGCAGCATAGCGGAACGTGTGAAAAAGTTGGTGGTATTGGGCTGGATACATAACGAAAAGAAAGGATGGCAGATGCACGCGAGAAACACTGGATTGGTATCCGACTGCCGACAGGATGTGAAAGAAAGCAAAGTAGACCGAGTGGACGAAGGGCTGATGAATTGAGAAGAATGTGTGGAGTCTAGTGGATGCAGATTACTCAAGACAGACGGGAATGGAAGCGGATTGAAGGGGCCTTCATCCAGCAGTGGATGGCGAATGGCTGAAAATGATGACATTCTGGCACGGAAAAACTTTTTGATAAGTCCCTTTACTATTTTCTTCACTCAAACATTTTTCTTTTTCGAGAAGAAAATTCCAGTACAGTCCTATTTATCATTGAAAATCAACTTGGAAATTCTCCATGAAACCATATCAAACTGTTTTTTGTTTATTATTTATTCAAGGATCTGTCACAATTAAAAAAATTCAATCCCAAAGTGAAGTAATTTTTTTTACGCCGAAGTTAATGAATCAAAATATTTTATGGAGATTAAATTTCAATGAATTTTTCTGAAGAATTCTTTTATTCTTTCTACACTAGATATTTTTTTAATTTCGATTCTACATACAATGTAGATATAAAATGTGATGCGGTGCTACAGGAGAATATTGAAAATTTCCTTGGCGGACAAGGTACAAAATGAGGAAATCCTGAAACGTGTGAGTAAAGAAGTACTTGACTATTTTAGTCATTTTATAAGGGGGGGGAATACGAAATAACACAAATCACATTACAGGGGAAGATTCAAGGAATACGCGGTGTAGGAAGAAGGCGCATCTCCTGGTTAAAGAACTTGCGTGATTGATTCCATTGCAGCACACGGCCATTGTTCAAAACAGCTGCCTCGAAAGTCAAAGTAGCAGTGATGATTTACAACTTCCATAGGGGAGAGGAACTTTGAAGAAGAAGAAGAAGATAGAAAAAACAAATCCACAGTCAAGTTTTTCTAAGCAAGAGAGTATCAAGCTGTCCACTTATTGTAATAGCATGTGCTAAAATGCCTTTAGCCTACTCTCCCGGAAGTGTAGTGGAGAGTAAGTCATATCCCGAATTATAGTGGAGAGTAAGTAATACACAAAAAAAAAAACACCAATAATGTGTTATGTTACATCAGCGATCACCACCGCTGCCATACTACATAGTATTATTTGGAATATTTTTTAACGCCACCACCTACTTATTACCTATTATCTTATATGTAGTACCTACCATATTTTTTTTAACAGCTAACCACTACGACTTTTTTTGTATTGTAAAGCTTGTAGGAACACTCTCCTTCCCCATTATTCGATATGACAGAATCTCCATACGCACAGACGCACTCTACTAACTATAAATATCATCGCTCGCGATTGTTCAAGAGCTAGAGCTATACCATCGACACACTCCTTCATCTTATATTACACCTCGTAATTCTGTTATAACTTATAACATGTACCATATGCAAAGTCGTAAAAATAAACCACTTCTATAAACTGCAAAACAAAGTTTAATTGATAGGCGACGGATCCCACACCACGGCATGATACGTTTCGCTACAGGCTTATTATTGAGGTTAATCATGAAACTGGTATTAGTGTGGCAGTGGCAATGGCAGCTAACCTTATGTTACCTTTTCCACAGCGGACTCTTGCGTTACTATATAAAGCCTCATCCACCGAGTACGTTGATGTGCGTTAAGTCGACGTACGACATCCACGCACAAACTGCAGTACGAGTTTTGCAGCGCGAGCGAGAAATACGTGCTGCAAGAGCTGATAAGAGCCTTTAAAGCCTCATCCACCGAGTACATTGACGTGCGTTAAGTCGACGTATGAGATCCACGCACCAATTGCAGCACGGCTTTCTCGCTCGCGCTGCAAAACACGTGCTGCAAATGGTACGCGGATGGCGTACGTCGACTTAACGCGTGTCAACGTACTCGGTGGATTAGAGCCTTAAACACAGACTACCTATAGAGTCTTGTTGCCATTCAATCATCAACACCTGGCTGATTGCAGAGCGAGTGCGACGACACGACACGCGTATCTCACCGAGGACGGGACGTGTCGCGTCAGGTGTAATACCGGCATTATGTCGGCTCACGTTCTCCATGGCTAATTTAACGCAGTCGACGTCGACGTAAAGACGTCCGCGTCGAGCCGCAGAGGAGACAGCCCGAATTACGAATGGCGGATGGTGGAGCTGTTGTCGACGAGATAACGGCCCGCCCGTTAACGATACGCGCATTTTTGCGGTGCAGGCACGATTCTCATTAAGGAAATATTGCCGAGCGGAAAAATATCGTTTCCGATACGACGCCGAGCGCCGCGACGCCGAGCGCAATATGTGATGGGGAGGAGAGAGAGAAAACTGGGGGGGTTGCGAACGAAACCAATAAGCGATACGTTACGACCGCGACCTGCTGCCACGATCGACGCAAACACACCCTCAAACTGAGGGACGTACGTTGGATCGTAGATAAATCAAAATGGCGGCCAAGAAGAAGAAGATGATGAAGAAGAAGAAGAAGAAGAAGAAAAAGAAAAAAAACTTTGAACTTAACCTAACCTAGAGTTAGCAGACGGCTTCGTTTCCAAGAACATTTTGGGGTGTCTTTGGGGATTTTACACTTGCGTCCTCGTTTTGGTAAATGTATAATATCACAATCAGCAATTGAATTTCTATGAAAAATTATAACTTTTGGAAAAATATTTTGCCTGCGGTGTATTTTTATTTAATTTTAACAATGTTTTAGGACATAGTCCACCAGGAGTGACCGCAAAATAGAGCAAAATTACTTACGGCGTAATTTAGCTCTGTCTCATTGTACAGGGGGCTAGATTCTAAACAATAGCCATACTCGTAAGATTTCGAAGTTACTGCTAGTGAACTCTGTTTCGGGATATTCTCGGGATAAAGTAATTTTTTGAAGTTCGCGAGATGATAACTTTAATCTTCTGTAGTATTTAATTTTTGAAAAGCATTATGTAATTTAAAAAGTGTCCTCGTTTTGAAAAACGAAAATGTACTAGTTTTTGAATTATTGATCTGGTAACCCTAATCCAATCTAACCCAGCCTGATCTAATTTACGATACATCAAACGCAATTAGTGTTCAAACCCTCCTTTACTGCAGTGTCTCGGCTCAAGTCACTGGTCTTATTTGAACACTTTTGTACGTAACACGCAGTGGTGTTGTACGTGTGCAAAAAAAAAAAAAAAATAAAGTCAATGCATATATGTATGTACATAGATAATGTTGATGTATCTAGAATTCTAGATAACGAGTGGAATGACGTCATTATCTAAAGTTTTATTCAACTAAAAGGTGTAGGTACGAGTCAACATAAGTTTGTAACAACCTATGTATGTATGTAGGTGCATGTTACAAAAGCAGGTGGTATATGTATGTATGTAGTTTTCAGTGTTGTGACTACCTATGTACATACATATATATCGAAAGACATTCTGTTCTGTATGTCAGGAACTTTTAGAAAACTAACTTTGGTCTTTTAAAAAGCTCCTCGAAAAATTCTAAAAAGCCAATTGAATTGTTTTATGATGTTTGTTGTTTTTCTTTTCCCTTTTCCATCTTGATTGGTTTCTTAGAGCTCACCAATTGAATTCGAAATTGTTGAAGAAATGTGAATAATCGCTAGCCTACGCGAAATTGGACGAAAAGTGCACAGCTCAGAAAGGAGCTTCCAATCTTAATTATTATTTATTTTTCGATCTAACAGTGACGTGAAAGTTTAGCGAGCTTTGGCGAAGTGACGACACGGTCCCAGCTGATGGATATCGCACCGCTATAATGCGAATTGGATCGCCAATTTTCGTACATCACGGGGCTCGACGCTGCGACTAACCAGTTCCTCGACACAGGGCCGGTTCAGGGGCATCGCGATTATTAATACACCGGCCCTCTAATGAATATTGGCACTCGTCTTGCGGCAATTTACTCCTCGGCTTGAACGCACCTTCCCGGACCGCCTCTCCCTTGGATACATATCCACTACCATAACTCGGACACTCGGCGCGAATAAGTCATCACAATCATGAGGGATGTCGAATCTCGTCTATTTTCATTTTTCATATCTCAGAATATCATCATCATCATTTTCAGCCGTTCACCATCCACTGCTGGATGAACGCCTCTCGAATCCTCTTCCATTCCTATCTGTCTTAAGCAACCTGCATCCACTTGACTCCACACATTCTTCTCAATCCATCAGCCCTTCGTCCACTCGGTCTACTTTGCTTTCTTTCGCGTGCATCTGCCATCCTTTCTTTTCGTTATGTATCCAGGCCAATACCACCAACTTTTTCTCACGTCACTTATTGGCACATTGGCACATTGTCTCCAATTCATGTCTGTCTTGAGCAATCTGCAACCACTTAACTCCACACATTCTTCTCAATTCATCAGCCCACATCCTCTCGGGTACCATTCCAGTATTTCTCGCATCCATCTGCCATCCATTCTTCTCACTATGTGTCAAGCACATTGTCACTTATTGGCACATTGGCACATTGTCTCCAATTCATGTCTGTCTTGAGCAATCTGCAACCACTTAACTCCACACATTCTTCTCAATTCATCAGTCCACATCCTCTCGGGTACCATTCCAGTATTTCTCGCATCCATCTGCCATCCATTCTTTTCGCTATGTGTCAAGCACATTGTTACTTATTGGCAGATTGTCTCCAATTCATGTCTGTCTTGAGCAATCTGCATCCACTTAACTCGACAAATTTTTCTCAATTCATCAGTCCATCGTCCACTCGGTCTACCTTGCTTTCACATCTTCTCAGATACCATTCCAGTATTACATACTAGCGTCCATCTGCCATCCATTCTTCTCGCTATGTGTCCAATTCAACTTTTTCACACGTTCTGCTATATCTGCTACTTTGGTCATACATCTCACCCATGTATTCCTCTTACGATCTCTTCTCAGAATATAATACTCACTAAAGTTTTACAGGTGAATGGACAGAATCGGCAAGAGAACGGCTTTTGTCCAGTGTGGAGGCGGAGATGCGTCACTAAACGACAAGGTCCACTCGCTTGGTAGTTGCACAATGGACACTGCACTTTCTTGTTGCCTTCTGGAGCGTGACACTTTTGATGCCTGAAATCATGAGAACAGTCACAGTGAAAATTTATTTTGACCTAACTGTTTAATACTGTGTCAACACTGTGGATACCTTTTGAGTTGGATCTTAGTTTTGGCTGTATAGTCGCACTGGTCGCACTTGAACGGACGACTGGTCGAGTGCAACGTGATGTGCAATCGCAGTTCTGATGCATTTCTGGCCGAATGATGACATCCTTCGTAGGTGCAGACGTGGGTGCGTCCGGCGTGCATCGTCTGATGTTGTGTCAAGTTGAATCTGAAACGTGAGTAAACGACGATTCGATCATGTAATACCAATTTCGAAGTATGTGCTCGGGTAGGTGGAGAGGGCGAGCGTGTGAAATGAAAAGTGTCCGTCAAAAATCATAACTCAAATTTATATTTTAAATTAACAAAGAGGAGGGTGGGTCATAAATATGAGAGGGAGCGGCCGGGTCCAGAGGCGTGCGCTTCGTTCGACCTCTCCGAGCAGTACTCCATCTTCGGAGTGCGTGCGGCCCTCTTTGATCGCCTCTAATCGTTCACGGGATTCGAAACCTGTATGTAATGTGTACCATCAAACCAGACCACTGTAATCCTGCTTTACTATGCGTGGCTACTGCTGACGATGCGACAAAACGATCAATTAGACAGAAACTATCCAACAAACTCCAAAAAAGAGTTTATAATTCTGTGATAAAGCATGGCGATCTAATCCAAGGCATCCTAAGGCACACGTTCAATTAAAAAAAAGCTACACTTTCATGTTTCAAATATTGCATTATAAAAGTTTGGGAGTTGTGATCTGATACATAAAAGTAATACTGTCACGAGAAAATCAACCATTTGTAATCGAAATTTTTGGGTCCACTATCATTTATCTTATTTGTGGTTGACAATGTGAATGGTTCATTTATACATCGCATCGAGTGGTATTTTTTTCATGTAATAATTGAAAATGGTCACATAGTATGATTGTATAGTGCCACCAGTATAATTTGAAAAACGGCAACGAGCGAAGTAAAAGTCCCCTTCCTCCAACCTTCTCCACCGCAGCTTTCAGACATATGTAGTTTTGCGAGCGAAATTCAGCCTATTTCTATATACGGAAAAAATTTCAAAAAAAATCAAAGGCATTACAATGCGCATAATGCGATTTATTGTCGAGATACTGGTGGCTCTACAGCGTGTCATTTTTAACGAATTTACAATACATAGTTTGATATTATAATGAGCAGATTTAACTAACGAGTCTTGAGTTGATCATCATCGCCACTTACTACACCCACTAATATACAGTGTATCTTAATGATGGAAACATTCTTTAAAAGCTCAATAGCTAATATTTCCGGATGTAAAGAAGAAGAAATAAAACAAAGAATGAAACAATGTAGGATGGAGTGGTTTTGGAAGAATTAATGCTTAAAAAAACAAGCAAACGATCAACGCGTACTGCCAGTTATGACGTATGTACATATGTGAAACGTGGATTCTAAATTCAAGAATGCTACGTAAGATCCAGTGCACACAGATAATCGTGGAAAGATGTATTCTCGGTATAACAAGAAATGATCGTAAGAGGAATACATGGGTAAAAAGTATGACCAAAGTGGCAGATATAGCAGAACGTGCGAAAAAGTTGAAGTGGACACATAGCGAGAAGAATGGATGGCAGATGGACGCGAGAAATACTGGAATGGTGTCAAGTGGATGCAGATTGCTCAAGACACACAGGAACGGAGGAGGATTGGAGAGCAGTGGATGGTGAACGGCTGAAAATGATGATGATAAACGATTAACATTGTTTTTTCTTTGTATTATTATTAATCAGATGTCAACACCTTAAGTGTGATTCAATATTAGAGAGACATTTTCCCATAGTGGTGTAGGAATAAAGGTTACGGGTTACGATGAAATTTAGACTCGGTTAAATTATTTATTGTACAATAGTCGAGCGATAGAGGGTGGCTAGACTTGTGCGCTAGCGCTTTTAACCCATTAATCGCCGGCTGCCGTATTGGGGACGGGGAGTTATCGTCGCGGTGCATATGTGTGCGCGTCCTAGGGCGTTCAGATTATCGATAAAACGCGACACCAAAATAATTTAGTGGCACTAAGACAAAAATGGCGGGGCCAGCACGACCAAGGGGGTGTTAGAGGGTGCATTTGGGGGTGGGAAAGAGGTGGTTTCGGAGCCGTGGATGAAGAGTGTGAGGGTAGAAGGAGGGGTGCTCCGGAGCCCCCCCCCAGCTCACACACACGCCAGCTCGGGCAACTTGATTTGCCCCATAAATAAAATGAGCACAATATAAAGTTGACAGATTTATTATGCAGAGGAGGAGTTGGGGCTGGATGGTGAGGCCAGATGCCAGCCGGATGGAAGATGTGAAGGATACCCCGTAGCTCTGCTAAATGTTCACCAACTATATAGATATCTAATATAATATAATATATTTAATATATGAGCGTTGGGGCTTAAAAGTGGAATAATTTTTACTTTATTTCTTTATATGTACGCATTTTTTTTTATTGCAATTTTTTTACAATGTGATACTTTCGTTCTGAAAGTTAAGCCACTAGCCCCGAAGGAACCTCATTTTTACGTTATCCATATACGCAGTGTAGATAGAGTATTTTAATTTTAATAAAACTAAAAGTTTTTAATGTGTTGTGCACGCAAAAACGTAAGCACAGTAGATAATCATATTGTAGAGATAGTTGATAGTTATTTATACCTAGGACAATTGGTGAATATGACTGGATGTATACGAGTGCTTTTGAAAGAATGACCGTATGTAGTTTTTAAATCCATCATTCCGCTATGTTCAAAAAGGAAGGCATACGACCAATCCGTACTGCCAGTTATGACGTACGGATGTGAAACGTGGTTGCTTAATTCAAGAATGTTCCGTAAGATCCAGTGCACACAGAGAAGCGTGGAAAGACGTATGATCGGTGTAACAAGAAGAGGAATACATGGGAAAGAAGTATGACCAAAGTGGCAGATATAGCGGAACGTGTCAAAAAGTTGAAGTGGCAATGGGCTGGATACAGAGAGAAATACTGGAATGGTATCTGAAAGGATGTGAAAGAAAGCAAGGTTGACCGAGTGGACGATGGGCTGATGAATTGAGATGAATGTGTGGAGTCAACTGGATGCAGATTGCTCAAGCAGACAGGAATGGATGAGGATTGGAGAGGCCTTCATCCCAACAGTGGATGGTGAACGGCTGATAATGAGATAAAGTAAAGATAATGATGATAATGAGATAAATATCGTCCGAAAATTCGACCTTGAGACTTTGACTGATATGTTCAGGCTTCGTGCACTTGAAACCTTCTTTTTTTTATTTCTTTCATTTGATCTTTCTTTCACAGACTGTCCTCTGCCATGGAATTAGGAACAATTTGACCGCCAAAAACATTCTATAAACCCATAAATAAAAACAATCAAACTTTAAAATCAAAATATTCAATGGGATTCAATGCAATCTTAATAACAGATACTTGAATTAACCCTGTTAAACCTGAACATTCTAACCACCGAGACCAGACGTTTTATCATTTCCAGTTGTATTTAGTTTTGTGTTGAATCTTTATCGACACGAGTAGTCACATACATAGTTTAACCAGAACAAACCATGCAATGAAACATCTACATATGTACTGTCTTTGCCTGAACAGTGGTACAAAATGATTTTAAAGAATCTTAAAGCTGAGCAACTCCACCGACACTCCACCAAGAATTCATTGTATTCGAGTAGTTGGACAACCTTTTTTTACATCGTACTACTCGAATACAATGAATTTGAGCAAAAAAAAAGATCGGCAAGTTGGTGAAGTGTCGGTGTGGTTGCAGAGCTAATTAATTAATTAAAATTAGTTTAATTAAGTTTAATAAATGGGACTTACATACATATGTACATACATACATATGTATTTCACTAAAAGTTTTTTTATAGCATGTTTTTAGCATATGATTCATGTCAGTTGTTTAAATCTTTCGTCGAAAATATTACGTATGCTTAAAACATGGCTGTATAAAATATTTTTTTTTTTAATTTGACTTATTCCACTTTCAAAGTAAATGGCTCTTATATGAAGTGTGCCAATGCTAAAGGTGCAATAAAATACTATTAGCCAATGATAAATTAGTGAATTTTAATTAAAAATTCAAAGGGCTGTAATATATGTAGCCCAGGTGATTCTGATGTCTAGATTGAATATTAAAAAGTCCCCGCTATTCGCTCGTATAATAAAACGTAACGAGCGTCTCGCGGTTAAGACACGTATAAGTTTGAGCTGTGGTAGGTATGTATTGTACGTAGTAGACGCCATTACTTCGAATCATATCATACCATTGTGGATTCAAAGCAGACGCAAAGTGTGTTCTTCGGAACAGAGCCGGTGCCAGACTTTCAGTGGCCCCCGGGCGTACACATAGTCGAAAACCCAGTCCGAACTGTGAGCATAAATAAAAATATTAATATCGTTACCGGGGGAAATGTGACGCTGAATCGCGCATATTTATTGTGTTTGCATATTTTTCCGCGGAAATTCCCTCCGAGTGTTAGTTTAGTTTATTTTTCATTTTCGTCGGTTATATGACACAATCCGACTCGTCAGAAATAACATTGTATTGGCTTTAAAATATTTATTTGGTCAGTATAATGAACATCATATTTGTGATAATTATACAGAGGTAAATACATTGTTTTCTTCTTAAATCGTTCTACTAGGTGATTTCACTGTTATTTAATGTGTGTGTTTATGGCTGTGTCGCGAAGTGCTTAGGCCAGTGACCCAGTTGTACGGGAGAAACATTGATCAAACAATTTTGTTGGCACAGCTGTTCGCTCATCACTGGTGCCGTCACGTTACGGGAATTGTTTATTGGTCGTTATAGTTACACTAGTGTAAGCCCGTTGAATATCAACGGAGCGGTTTCTCATCAGTCATCACCCGTACTGTGAGTGTTTGTGTGGGTGAGTATATGTGTACGTGCAGTATGTGTGCGAGCGATCCGCGGCTATCCAGCCAGACAGCCGGCCAGGCAGACCCTTGCGCTACTATATATACATAGTAATGCACACTTCGAACTTGACAAATGAATAAAGTACTGAGCTTAGTATTTATTTCTAATAATAAAAAAAATAATGTTAAATTTAATAGTTTTTATAGTTTTTGAACAGATGGCGCGTTATAATACAACAATTGGTTCGAGGCCATGGTGGTCTTACCAATAGTCATTTTTCATTTAGTATTTTCTTTGATAGTTAAGAATTGATTTATGTTATCCAAGGTCAACTTCATATTGAATAGTTTATATTGCTAATTAAAGCACAGTTTAATGTAGGGAATCATCGATAAGTCACCAACTTTCGGCAACGTGAAACGTGGGATCGATACTCAGCTCAATAATTTTTATTTTTATTATATAATTTTTTAATTTTGTAATTGATTTTAACGATTCAACGTGCCAACTAAATAAATCAATCAAATTACAGTTACAATTTAGCAAAGTTGCGAACCTACTGAGGATTAATATTGTCAAATTTAGCAGGCTCGTCATTACCTAGTTTGGATGAATGCGTAAGCGCACGGTCTTCCGACCCGGTGATCTCGGGTTCAAATCCCACTCGCGCGCGATGGTTCGTTCGTTGTCTTTTAATCATTTACCTCAGCGAGCGTTATCAGCAGACGGACAGACGGATCTGGGCTATAGTATGTACCTATATACTAGTGTAAGCCCGTTGAATATCAACGGAGCGGTTTCCCATCACCCGCACTGAAAAATAATATTAAATTTGATAGTTGTTGCATAGATGGCGCGTTATAATACAACAACGTAACAATCAAGCAAAGTCGCGAGCCTATTGAGAATTAACATTGTCCTATTATAGCAGGTCCGTCATCGCCTTCGTTTGGATGAAAGTGTTAGCACGACCTCATTCCGACCTGGTGATCTCGGGCTCAAAGCGACGTTCTGGTTTTTTGATTATTTACCTCGGCGAACGTTATCAGCAGACAGACAGACACACGGATTTGGAATATTATATCATCATTTTCAGCCGTTCACCATCCACTGCTGGATGAAGGCCTCTCCAATCCTCTTCCATTCCTGTCTGTCTTGAGCAATCTGCATCCACTTGACTCCACACATTCTTCTCAATTCATCAGCCCATCTTCCACTCGGTCTACCTTGCTTTCTTTCACATCCTCTCGGATACCATTTCAGTATTTCTCGCGACCATCTGCCATCCATTCTTCTCGCTATGTGTCCCACATCAACTCTTTCACCCGTACTGCTATATCTGCCACTTTGGTCATACTTCTTACCCATGTATTTCTTTTGCGATCTCTTCTTGGGGATATTATATAAATAATATATATTGAGCACACGGTTTTCACTTTTATACAAATGATATTAAGCTTAATAGTGAGTGTCAATCAAAAGTGTATGTGAAATTTTCAACAGTGAAAAATATGAATAAGCTATTGTGTAAATTTTGTATTGAATGAGCGTTGAGCGTAAGCGATGACATACATATACAAATTTTGCAAATTTTCCAGGGGGGTGCGTAGGTAGGTATACACGGGGATATATTAAGATATATCAGCTTTGAAATTTTCTTTCAGCGAGTTCACCTGAAAACTTTCGCTTAAGACATCACCTAAAGGAGGTCTTTCGCGAAGATTTAAGACCCTCCTTTGTCTGTCCGAGCATATCGTCGCCCATAGAACGAGAGAAGCGCCGAATGGGAGAGATACGAGAGGGTTGTCCGAGGAGTGGGGTTAGGGGGTTGGCAAACGATTGTTAAAAATGTAATTGTGAAGCGATAAGGCAATAGAAGAGCGGCGGGTGGAAAAAAGGGAATGAGTGGGTGGCGGGAGGTCGCGTTTTAAACTCGTCTGGGGGTTTTAAAATCGGCAAAAGTGGCGCACTCGGATTCGGGTCGAGATCGGCCAATTATTTTAAACTAAATGGAAGATCTGACCATTAAATCAGAACGATAACGTCGCCGTGAATTATCTGCAGTTGGCGCTCGCGGGGGGGGGATGCCACCATGGTAGGGGTTGGTTTTTTGCACCGGTCGAATAAGTACTAACCCACCCACCATCTAACTATAGAAACTTCCGTTTATTTACTAATAAATAGCGATGGAGATTTAAACACGTGCCGTTTAATTCGCGTTGACGGGATGAGTGTGTTGAGAATCTCCTTGGACGTGTTGGGTTTAAGCTCTTAACTTGCGAGACAAGTTTCGCCTTTAAACTGTGTAACGTGCTTAGCAAATGTTAGGTAGGTACATGTATCTAAGCAAATGCAAAAACCGTAAATCGATCAAATCTAGCATTATGTCAAATAAATCAATTTACTTGCTGGATAGGAACATTTTAAATTAGTATCAGTAAACTTCCGTATAACGCGCTCAAGTTATTGGGGCGACTTTTTTTTATATGTACATACATATGTATGTATATCGCGATTCTCGTACAACGCGCTATTGCGTGACTACACAAGTATCAACACTGTGTAGAAAAAGTGTTTCCGGCTTTGGTTTAACTAATTATACATGACTAATGAATTTGTTAAATTATTTTATTTCTTTTTTTGGATTTACATACATGTATATGAAATAAAAAAAATCAGTAATATTTATTTTTTCTAAATAAATTTCATACAACGCGTAACGTATTAATAGCGTTATACGGGAGTCTACTGTATACAAAAAATACAACCTACATAATATGTATGTATGTACAATTAAGAAAATAGTGTGAAGACGGTAAAGGAAGAAAAATAAACCTAGTCGAGAAAAAAAGTTTTTGGATGATTTTGAAACTACATATTTGAAGATTTTAGTGCAAACCATTGGGTTAATAAAAGTTAATTAAAGAAGATTTGCGATACAGAAACTTTGATTGTCCGTATGTACCTCGTACCCTGTTTTAAATCAATTATCAAGCCGAAGAAGTCGATTATGTTTCATTTTGTAAAGGCATATTAAAGTTATGTCTTCAAACTTAAGGAATTACAAAAAAAATCTACTATATAAAATTCAATGTTTGTTTGTCTGTCATTCCGCTATGAAAATCTACAGTTTTCAACTTAGAACCGCCAAACTTGGTATACTAATCTCATGATACCCTAAGTCAGACCGTAGGTGGGTTTTGGAAGGGTCGGATCAGGTGGTGGACGGGCCCCCATATAAAAAATTTTTGATCAATTGTTTTTTTTTGAACTGGAGAATAAATGTTTTCATTTGTTTCAATTTTTCATTCAATTTTTGTTTGTACTGGAGAATAAATGTTTATTTCGATATTCATCCACCCGAGCAATTCAGCTAGTAATATATAAAATTAGAATATAAAACAAATCTAAAATTCTCCCCCATAATAATATATGTATGTATTTATTTATATAGGTCTAATGATTTTTGAGATAGGTAAATGCAACAAAAATAATAAAAAAAAAGTCAAATTAAAGCCAATATATCAACGATGATACCGGATTTATAATATCAAAATCAAATTTTTACACGATGACTAAGCTTATAGATAAAAACGAAAAAAAAAGATAAATCCTGACGAATATCAGTCAAAATGTCGCGGTGGTGAAATTTTCAGGATAACATATGTAATATACCTTATTTATAATAATTGGTGGCAGAAGTGGGATGAAATTCGTTGTATAAAGTTACCTAGTGCTGATGCCAAAGTTTTCAACGTATCAATATTATTATCACCTCTAGCGTGGTAAACATTACACAGTCCAGCTTAAGATGCGTCACCTCCGAGGGGGAAGGGTATATATCACCCCACAGCATACAAGTATAGCAAGGGGTGGTTGAAGATGGTAACGAGAGCGACACGTCGGCAAGTGAGTAAGTAATAAGCGGAGTACATGACGACAGACAGAGCCGCGGCATTTATTAGGAGATTATGCAGACTGGTGAGACAACCTTCTCACCTCTGGTCCTGGGTAGGATGGGGCGGCAGACTTTGCGTCGGGATCACAAAGTCTAATATCCTCCGAAGTCAAAGTTTCTGCCGGCTGTCCCGTCAGACACGTGCCGTGCCCGCGCCGTGCCGTACCCGTAATTACGCGTGACGCGTCGCGGATAAACAACCAGAACGTATGACAAACACGGCTAACAAGGCTTTAACTGAAGTTCATCGTATACTGCACGACAAAAGGTGTATCTTTAAGCTATGTAGATATGTGTCGTCCTTTGCGATTGACTGTCGCTATACGCCATAGCTGTGCTACATTGATGGTTTGGACACAAAAAAATCATATGAAAATTATCATCATTTTCAGTCATTCACTATTGGATGAAGGCTTTTCCTATTGTATCCAATCTGCATCGATTATTCTTAATTTGTTAGCCCATCGTCCGTTTGGTCTTCCTTGTATATCCTATCGGCTACCATTCAAGCTCACTGCCACTTCAGTTTTTTTCACACGTTCTGCTATATCCGCCAATTTTGTTATGCTAATATTAAATTAGCATCATCATATGCTGGATAAAGGCTTTTTCAATCCTCTTTCATTCATGTCTATCTTGAGCAATCTGCATCCACTCAACTCCACATATTCTTCTCAATTCATGAGCCCGTCGTCTGCTCGGTTTGCCTTGCTTTCTTTCACATCCTCTCGGATATCATTCCAGTATTACTAGCGTCCATCTGCCAACCATTCTTCTCGCTATGTCTCCAATTCAACTTTTACACACGTTCCACCATATTTGCCACTTTGGTTACGCTTCTTACCCATGTATTCCTCATACGATCTCTTCTTGTTATACCAAACATACATATTTCCATGCTTCTCTGTGTGCGCTGGATCTTACGTAACATTCATGAACTCGGCAATATTTAATATATGTACCTATGTATATAGTGGCGGAAAACTGCCGTAACGGTAATTAAAATTAATTAAACAAACGATCGATACCTTACAAGGTCATAAATTCAAGCATTTAAGCTTTGAGGTGAACTTCCACCGAACTTGGCATTGCATAAAATGATCAGTATGAAAAACTATTTTTCTGTTTTTTGAGAGATTAAAAACGTATGTATTGCATCCAAAACTTTTTATTAAGGGGATTTGGTTATACCTGTGTGGCCTTTTTTGAACATTTCAGTCGATTTACTTTTGACAAAATATACAGAAGCTATACCGTCCGCGCGATCGTGTTTAGTTTGTTTTAATTTCGATTAGAATCTGATTATTATTACGACCAGTCGTCCAGAAACGTACTGTTGACGATCTACGGTTGTATTGGTTCGTTCAAAATTTCGAATAATCGGCTGTATTAATGGACGCGATTCCATATTAATCGCTCGTAATATCGACGATTAGATTCTCCGAAACAGGTGAAAGTCGGTAATGGCGTCCTTTATTGAACGTTCAATTATGAGGCGAATGTCGTAATGGCGTCCGTCTGGCGACGTGACGCCGAAAGGCGATAAAATGAAAATTAAATATGTATATATCATTATGTATACATATATATATATGCGAAAAATAAATAAATTCAAACGTCACATGAATCGTTTATTTTTATGCGAAAATTATTTTCGGTCGCGCCTCGACACTGGGTTAGAGAGCTGGGCGCGTCGCGTCGGTTTCCTTGCTTTCTATGTACATATATTATTTTATTTTTCGAAAGGAAACCGGGAAAAATACGATCCCAGGGTGGCGGCGCGCGCTCGAGAATCGGAAAAATTATAGGGAATTTCGCAGAGATATCTGGAGTGTGGTCATCCCTTAAAAGCTCGCGTGGAAGTCGCCCCGGTGAAATAACGAGCAGCTTTTTATGCGCGTCGGCCGGGGGGCATTCCTCGCCGAATAAACACTCTTGGATTTTACAGGGGCGTAAATTACGACGGTGGACCGTGAAAAAAAGGGGCAATAAATACGCGGAGGGGGCGGAGAGGAAGGTGATAGGGGTTGAGGGAGACCCAGCTACGTAGAATAGCAATAGGGGATGGGATGACGCTGCGCCCAGAGAAGATACACTGTCCATAAGATAATTCGACACTATACAATATAAAAGAGATAATCATATTGTAGAGATAGTTGACAGTAGTTATTTATACCTAGAACGAATTAGGACAAATAGGACGGCCTAGGAAGAATTAAACTAGGATGGAGTGCTTTTGGAAGAATGAACATAGTTTTTAAATCCAATATTCCGCTATGCTTAAAAAATAAGGTGTACTTTCAGTTATGACGTATCGATGTGAAACTTAGATGCTATATTCAAGAATGGTACATAAGATCCAATGCGCACAGAGAAGCATGGAAATATGTATGCTTGGTATAACAAGAAGAGATCGTAAGAGCAATATAGGGGTGAGAAGCGTGAGCAGTGGCAGATATAGCGGAACGTGTGGAAAACGTGGCTGGGACGCGAGAAATACCGGAATGGTATCCAAGAGGATGTAAAAGAAAGCCAGGTAGACCGAGTGGACGATGCAGATTGCTCAAGACAGACAGAAATGGAAGAGGATTGGGGCGGCCTTCATACAGCCAAAAAAACGATGATGATACTATTAAGAAGTTGCTTATTTAATCTGTTTCAATTTTTCGGTAAATATTTTTTATGACACACTTTCAGAGTCCCCGTATATATGTATGTATGTATGTATTGTTATGCCGGCACTTCATATTGGACGAGCGTTGACGAGCGGTGCCGAGCGCCAAGGTGTGGGTATGTCGCTCGAACATTTTCGCGTTAACGCCAACGTACTTTATAAGCATTCGCGCGACATCCGCAAAAGTTGAGCGAAGGCAAGCGAACCGCGAAAAAAGCAAGATGGAGGACCATTCCCCACACCCCGGACTCCTCCACATTCAGTGTCGTCTGTGCCTTTAGTGCGTGAACATGTAAACACGTTTTTTTTTAATCGCTTGCTAGTTGACGCTTGCTAGTGGCGTCACTAGCGATACGATATCAGCTCTCTGAACACGGGCGCTAAGCGGCAGCTGACCATACCGCTAAGGCCGGGAACACACGAACCTCTTTTGGCGGTTGGCGGCGGTCGACATCGCGGCAGTCGCATGCAGTCGCTTCGACAACAAAAAGCCGCAAGGCACCTGCACGCCAACGGCGTAATAAAAAAGTAAACAAAAAAGGGCTGCTCTCGACCAAAAACGCGACAGCTCAGCGGAGACGGGCAGCCGTTACCGGCTCTCGACCGCCGCCGACAGCACCAAACGTCCGTGTGTTGCGATCTACGTAATTGTATACAATTCTATGGTCTGCTGAAACGCGGCTTCACAAAGCCACCAAATTGGACCGCCGCCAACCGCCAAAAGAGGTTCGTGTGTTGCCGGCCTTAGGCCAACATTTCACGAACATTCGCACGATGGTGAAGTGGCGGCATTACGAAAAGGCTTGTCCATAATGTGCACTGAAAATTAATTGGGTGAATAAGAACCAAAAATTTTTCAAATCCACAATAAGTGAGAGTTAGATCAACGTGTTTAAATTACACATCATCTATCAAGGTGTATAAATTCCGAATACTATTCTACTGCTATCGTAAAATTTGGTAGCTCGACACACTGTCTGTAAATTGTTTTACAACAATACAAATTTGGCACTCGTGTTTTAGGATACTCAAATTTTCGTTAGGAAAACCTTCGATGGAAATTTTTTTCTCCAGAGGAATTTCTTCCGTAACAGTAGAGCAGAGGTCACCAACCTACTGCCCGCGGGCCAGGTTCGGCCCGCGAGAGATATTCATCCGGCCCAAGGAAAAAAAACACTTGATTTTTAAAAATTCATTTAAAATTTAAAAATTTTGACCTGATCGTAATAATTTAATAATTAGTAAATAGTTTATTGACGTATACGAAGTTAGGTTGGGTATAGAGTGGCTTGAATTCAGTTTTCGATTGACTTATTTTTTCGTCGATATTTGTGAAAAAAGTCTTCTTTTTGCGAAGTTAGGTTTGGGTACAGGATGGCTTGAATTCAGTTTCCGATTGACGCATTTTTTCGTCGATATTTGTGAAAAAAGTCTAGTTTTAGCGAAGTTAGGTTGGGTACAGGATGGCTTGAAATCAGTTTTCGATTGATGCATTTTTTCGTCGATATTTCTGAAAAAAGTCTACTTTTAGCGAAGTTAGGTTGGGTACAGAATGGCTTGATTTCAGATTTCAATTGACGCATTTTTTCGTCGATATTTGTGAAAAAAGTCTAGTTTTAGCGAAGTTAGGTTGGGTACAGGATGGCTTGAAATCAGTTTTCGATTGACGCATTTTTTCGTCGATATTTCTGAAAAAAGTCTACTTTTAGCGAAGTTAGGTTGGGTACAGGATGACTTGATTTCAGATTTCAATTGACGCATTTTTTCGTCGTTATTTGTGAAAAAAGTCTACCTTTCGCGAAGTTAGGTTTGGGTACAGGATGGCTTGAATTCAGTTTCCGATTGACGCATTTTTTCGTCGATATTTGTGAAAAAAGTCTTCTTTTTGCGAAGTTAGGTTGGGTACAGAATGGCTTGATTTCCAATTTCAATTGACGCATTTTTTCGTCGATATTTGTGAAAAAAGTCTAGTTTTAGCGAAGTTAGGTTGGGTACAGAATGGCTAGAATACAGTTTCCGATTGACGCATTTTTTCGTCGATATTTGTGAAAAAAGTCTACCTTTCGCGAAGTTAGGTTGGGTACAGGATGGCTTGAATTCAGTTTCCGATTGACGCATTTTTTCGTCGATATTTGTGAAAAAAGTCTTCTTTTTGCGAAGTTAGGTTGGGTACAGGATGATTTGATTTCAGATTTCAATTGACGCATTTTTTCGTCGATATTTGTGAAAAAAGTCTACTTTTCGCGAAGTTAGGTTAGGTACAGGATGACTTGATTTCAGATTTCAATTGACGCATTTTTTCGTCGATATTTGTGAAAAAAGTCTAGTTTTAGCGAAGTTAGGTTGGGTACAGGATGGCTTGAAATCAGTTTTCGATTGACGCATTTTTTCGTCGATATTTCTGAAAAAAGTCTACTTTTAGTGAAGTTAGGTTGGGTACAGAATGGCTTGAATGCAGTTTCCGATTGACGCATTTTTTCGTCGATATTTCTGAAAAAAGTCTACTTTTAGTGAAGTTAGGTTAGGTACAGGATGGCTTGAAATCAGTTTTCGATTGACGCGTTTTTTCGTCGATATTTCTGAAAAAAGTCTTCTTTTTGCGAAGTTAGGTTGGATACATCATGGCTTAAATTTGGTTTTCGTTTCACGCATATTTTCGTCGTTATTTGTGAAAAAAGTCTACATTTCGCGAAGTTAGGTTTGGGTACAGGATGGCTTGAATTCAGTTTCCGATTGACGCATTTTTTCGTCGATATTTGTGAAAAAAGTCTTCTTTTAGCAAAGTTAGGTTGGGTACAGGATGGCTTGAAATCAGTTTTCGATTGACGCATTTTTTCGTCGATATTTCTGAAAAAAGTCTACTTTTAGTGAAGTTAGGTTGGGTACAGAATGGCTTGAATACAGTTTCCGATTGACGCATTTTTTCGTCGATATTTGTGAAAAAAGTCTTCTTTTTGCGAAGTTTGGTTAGGTACAGGATGGCTTGAAATCAGTTTTCGATTGACGCGTTTTTTCGTCGATATTTCTGAAAAAAGTCTTCTTTTTGCGAAGTTAGGTTGGATACATCATGGCTTAAATTTGGTTTTCGTTTCACGCATATTTTCGTCGTTATTTGTGAAAAAAGTCTACATTTCGCGAAGTTAGGTTTGGGTACAGGATGGCTTGAATTCAGTTTCCGATTGACGCATTTTTTCGTCGATATTTGTGAAAAAAGTCTACATTTCGCGACGTTAGGTTTGGGTACAGGATGGCTTGAATTCAGTTTCCGATTGACGCATTTTTTCGTCGATATTTGTGAAAAAAGTCTTCTTTTAGCGAAGTTTGGTTGGGTACAGGATGGCTTGAAATCAGTTTTCGATTGACGCATTTTTTCGTCGATATTTCTGAAAAAAGTCTACTTTTAGTGAAGTTAGGTTGGGTACAGAATGGCTTGAATACAGTTTCCGATTGACGCATTTTTTCGTCGATATTTGTGAAAAAAGTCTTCTTTTTGCGAAGTTTGGTTAGGTACAGGATGGCTTGAAATCAGTTTTCGATTGACGCGTTTTTTCGTCGATATTTCTGAAAAAAGTCTTCTTTTTGCGAAGTTAGGTTGGATACATCATGGCTTAAATTTGGTTTTCGTTTCACGCATATTTTCGTCGTTTTTTTTGAAAAAAGTCTACATTTCGCGAAGTTAGGTTTGGGTACAGGATGGCTTGAATTCAGTTTCCGATTGACGCATTTTTTCGTCGATATTTGTGAAAAAAGTCTTCTTTTTGCGAAGTTAGGTTGGGTTCAGGATGACTTGATTTCAGATTTCAATTGACGCATTTTTTCGTCGATATTTGTGAAATTTTTGTGATATTTGTGAAATTCGCGAGTGGATTTTTGATTAATCTGACGCGCTTACTCATCTGTAGAATTAGGAGAAACCGCGGATACCTCCCGGTTTACCTGTTACCTGTGCCAGAAATATCAAGTGGTTATATCGTCTTTTTAACTGATATCTGTGAACATACTACTTAAATAAGTAGCTACAGGGCGAGCTAAACTTGTTAACGCCTTCTAGTATCATGTTAAATCGTTTGAAACAAAACTGGAGTTAAAAATCACCTTGTGCAAAATAATTTTACTCATTTTTCCTGTGATAATTTGTCTAAAAATATACCTATTCAGAATTTTCCAATCGAAAACAGTATTCACAATATTAATTATTACAGATAGCGATTGAAGATAGATTTATAGATTTTAAGAGTAATTTAAAAGTGTTTCAATTTTTCCAAAATCCAATTGATATCGATATCAACAATATTGAAGAAGATTTTCAATAAGAATTAGTTAATTAAAATTTATGCTATTTTGGAGGAGTCTGATTTTATCCAAAAATAAAAGCATTTGCTAAAAAAATTGTATCAATTTTTGGTAGCACATACATACATATGCGAACAAACGTTTTCCAAAATGAAATATGTATATTAAATCCAAAAATATGGTTTTAAATAAGATTTTTATAAGATTTTTTTTCATCCGGCCCTCTATACATTTAAAAATTCTGAACCGGCCCATTTCTCAAAAATGTTGGGGACCCCTGCAGTAGAAGAATACTTCCGCAACATGCATAGTAGCGGTCATTCGAAAATGCAGTATCGCACCGGTCGAATGGTTTTAGCTTTAAGACACGGCCTGTGAAGTGGACAGTTGTCGCAGTGGCTTAAAACCGAGACCGTGGAACATCGAGGGTCGAGGGTAGGGGGATGTTTAGTTTTAGCCACCCCTGGCCGCAGCTTTGTTTACGACGCGAATAAACCGGAAAAACACAGCGGCGTGCCCCTGGCCAAAACCCGCCAGGAATTCGCCCGCAGCGGCCTCTGACTTATTGGCGACTGAGGAGCGCAACGGCCCATTTCAGCCGCAGGTCTGGGACGATGGAAAACCTGGACTGCCGCATTAGTCCAGAGAGACGACGGACGATTAGTCCACCACCCCCTATGCGGATTCGTTCGGGGTTTGCGAATTCCACACAGCAAACGGGGGAACTCCGCGCCACTCGACCGATCAGGTGTTCGGAGTGTGGATTTATGCATTTTTGTTTGGAATGCATCATATTGCAAGGCGGTGCATCATGTCGCCGTAGTGTCGTCCGTTCCGCGACTATTCATTATCGGCTCGTGACTGCGAGGCATCGCTGGACTAACGGAGGTAGGCACCTCCTACCAAACGTGATGTTTACAGACTACAAATCAAACAATGGTCCGTGGAAAACCTCCCGCTTCGTCCGCGTATCGGCAAGATTCTCAAACTGTGACGAAAGCTATGAGAAAATTGAAAATTGAAAAAAAAAACGAAAGTACTTCTTTCACTAGTAATGAAAGCAGCATTTATTGAGTCAAAAATTTATTGCAAGTTAAATGAACGGATTCGATTTACTGAGGTGTCGAATGGGGCGTCGAAAAACATACGTCTTTCAAAATTGAACAAAAGGTATGCATACCTGTATTCTGAGGTTATCATATAAAAACGATCGAATTAAATCTTCAATTGAGCTTATTGGTATAGGAAATTTTTATTACATCTTCTTTTTTTCTTTTTTTTCCTTCTAGAAGACAATGGGAAATATCACAAGGACAAGGAAGTTTGTTTGTTTGTTTTTTTTCAATTTAGTAAATAGGGTAATTAAAGCTGCAAAATAAAGCTATGCGGAGTATTTTAAATGTCAATAGATTAACTAGAATAATATATATGTTGAATGAATCGAATTGAATTTAAGATTCATTTATGAAGATTATATTTTTTTTTTTTAGAAATAGCTAAACGATCTAACTTAAATTTACAAAATAGCAGATCTCCCCTAATAGAACATCTTTTTTTATATTTTTAAATTAGATAAGAATTTATTATTATTAGGTATTTAATACGAGGATATAATATACATAGTCATATTACTAGGGGTGAGAATAAGTTAATAGACATTAAAACAAGTAGGAAAACACTTGAAAACAAGTATAAAACAAACGCCAGTCTAATAAGAAAACCACGAAAGTCAATATGAATCTAGAAATAGAAGTGTATATTCTAGGAATATGTTAATTAAAACGAAGAGGGAAAAGTTTCAAATCAACTATGACACGTTAAAAGCAAGAAATTAAATTGGCAGTGGATCAATCAATCGCATCATACGCAACGCACACTTTGAGAATCCGTCAAGTTTGTTCAGAGAATAAAGAGATTTTTGCATTCAAAGAAAGATGTTACATTGCAACAACACTACAAACATGCACAAACAATACATCACGTACACCGAAAAGCTTTAGAAAGCTCTCACAGAGTTCAGACTATCGTCAAATCATCATGATGCAATTTGATTCGAAATGTTTATCGTTGTTTGTGCGGCAGGAGAGTTTATGTACAGTCGATGCTCGCGGGTATGTCTTATCGACGATCTCTCCTCATCAGCTCTGTGTGTTACGATTGTCTCGCCTATTGGAGTCTGCCTGTCGAAGGACTCTGACGGAGATATGCGGTCCTTCGGCCCTTGGTTAGTCTTGGGGCCCTTGGGACCAGGACATGGGGGCGGAGGCGCCGGGCCCCCATAAACAATGTCCGGTGACGGCTCATGTCACTCCCCCAAGCTCCAACCTGTTATTACCGGAGCTCCGCGGCGCGTCCATCACATAATTCTTTTTTTCTTCTCCGAATCGAATTGACCAGCTCGAGTTTGATAACGAAAGTCGATAAGGCCAACAACACTTGTGGGAAACGATCCTCGAACCCTCGCAACTACCCACCGTTCCGCTCCTATGTGTGCTCCTCCAATAAGTAAGTAGATCTCTCTGTGTGTGTGTGTACAATACACGCGGAGCGTTAAAATTAGTATGCAAATGCGATAGAAGTAGCCGAATCGCCTCGGGACGATTCGATACGCCCGTGACGCGAAATTGATTTATTAGTTCGACGTGATTTATTGCGATACGTCATTGTACGTATATAAATTATTGAGGGTTTTTTTCATTTTAATGGTCCGTCGATTGGAACGTTTTCGAACGCCAATCGACGATCGGAACACACTATGCCCGAACGAATAGTGGAATCACCATTCGAAACGTCGTCATTATTTTGAGTTCTAAATATTCGTATAGCGTTCGTCAAATTTTTGCATGGTTTTACATATATTAGTCAAAGAGGGTCAAAATTAACGGAAGGCACTTGAGCCATCTAAGAATCGCCGACCACATGGTTATAGTTGCATGCGACTCAGTAGATTTATAAAATAGTTTAACACAATTGAGCAACGCAAGTATGAAAGTAAGGCATACGACCAATGCGCACTGCCAGTAATTGGTATAATAAGAAGAGATCGTAAGAGGAATATATGGGTAGTTATTTACAGCTAGGTCAATTGGTGAATATGACTTTGTAAGAATGAACATAGTTTTTAAATTCAACATTCCGCTATGCTTAAAACAGAAGCCATACGACCAATGTCTACTGTCAGTTATGACGGATGGGTGTGAAACTTGGATGCTGAATTCGAGAACGTTGCGTAAGATCCAGTGCACACAGATGTATGCTTGGTATAAGAATAGATCGTAAGAGGAATACATGGATAAGAAGCATGTCAGATATAGCGGAATGTGTGAAAAAGTTGAAGTGGCAATGGGCTGGACACATAGCGAGAATAATGGATTGACGCGAGAAATACCGGAATGGTATTCGAGAGGATGTGAAAGAAAGCATGGTAGACCGAGTAGAATATGGGCTGATGAATTGAGAATAATGTGTTGAGTCAAGTGGATGCAGATTGTTTAATACAGACAGGAATGGAATTGGAGAGGCCTTCATCCAGCAGTGTATGGTGAACGGTGATTATTTGTCAAAGGAAATTCTTTGATAAGTCTCCAGTTAGTCCAGTTATATATGTATAGTTGTACATTTTAAATGTGCTGTGAAATGCACATGTGCGTTGATTGCACTATGGAATTCTCTCGGACGATCGATAATTTAATTTGATCGATGGTCGCCTTATAGAGGTTCAATATCGTTACGCCTTTTCCCGATGACTCAATTAATCGTCGGGTCAAAGAAGTCATAAAAGGAAAAGCTATTTCGCACCCTCGACATAGACGGTGACGTTCAACCGGTCACTTGAAAGTAAATTTAAAATATTACAATTCCAAACTACCGAGCGTTATGTGGATTCAAGTTTATTTTTATGAATTGAATGCATACATAATGTAGGTACATATGGATGCATTCAAACACGAGTATTATGTTTTGATCATTTGGAATAGGTATAGATATTATATGTATATTGATATGATCAGCCATTACCGTGGAATTTTCAGTACAATGACGTCACAGTAACATTCGATATTGAGCGTTTTCATAGTATACGATATCCAGCTAAGGAATTCTCATTGGACACAAAATAGTAAACAGCAGCATTGGGAGACCTCAAACGACCCAAAGTCAACCACTATAGCTGGCAAGTATACGCAAGTATGTAGTGCTTTTCTTGTCGCAAATGTGCGGTATTTTAGTTGGATTTGTCTAGCTGGGTTGTTGTCGGTTATTCGCACGTGTCGTATGTCAACGTTTTATTCGAGCGAACGACGTGGAAGCAACAAATAATCGGGAGCACGGGCAATAACCGACTTCCTACAAGTGAGCCGGGCAAAGGACCGATTGACAGACATCCGTGAAAGTGCATTCGTACGTCATAAGCGAATGTGACATTAAACGCATCGCCAGATGCAATCGCGCGCGTGTATAAATAAATATTACTCATCGGGTTGACGAGATTACTACTGAGAAATCGGATGCAATTTCGCTTGAAACCAACTGCGCGAATGTGTTTCGTATGAAAAAATCTTTTTTTGATACAACATTTGGACTCGCTCAACTGTCAGCCCGTCTGCATGTGCATTAACGTCATAATCTGCTCGCGAATCAGCGGTGTAGGATTTCAGGATGCACTTTTCACATGTTACGGTTCAGATTTGATTACGTACACCGATTTGCAATTAAGCGAATAATACAGAGCGATGGCCGATTACATGAAAACTTACGGTTAGTTATTGCTAGGTTGGATGCCGTTGAATGGTTCAAGTGAAGACGCATTACGTTGGGATTTGCGCGTTGAACGTTTTGAGTTATTCGTTTCGTTTTGAGCGTTGTTAGCGCCTCTCGATAAGTGCATTTGGAGAAGGAAATTGCACGAAGCAAATGTGCATTCCGTGGAGAGCGCAAAAGAGCGCCACGAGGAAATGTCGCCATTTATCTGTCATTAAAATATTATTGCCGCACGCATCGTGACCAATGTTGAAAAGGTGTGCCGAAGCTGTCGACAGCGGTACTCAACAGTAGCTCTAACTAACATACTAATTGAAATACATATTTGAGTCATTTAATTCATTGAATCTAGTAATTCAATGAAAGGTTACGATTCAAAGATTGTTATCTCCCATATTCTACCTACATATGTACATATGTACATATATAGACGAAATCAAATATTTTTCGTTCATTTTGAAGTTTAGACACAATTAATGTAATTACGATTAACACAATTAAGCAACGAAAGTATGAAAGTAGGCTTAAAAAATAATATTAATAAAACTAAAATTATGTTTAATGAATTTTGCACGCAAAGCGTAGTCATAGCAGATAATCATATTGTAGAGATAGTTGATAGTTATTTATACCTAGGACAATTGGTGAATATGACCGGATGTAAAGAAGAAGAAATAAAACGAAGAATGAAACTCGGATGAAGTGCATTTGGAAGAATGAACATACATAGTTTATAAATTCAATATCCCGCTATGCTTAAAAAAGAAGGCATACGAGCCATGTGTACTGTCAGTTATGACGGATGGGTGTGAAATTTGGATTCTGAATTCAAGAATGTTACGTAAGATCCAGTGCACACAGAGAAGCATGGAAAGATGTATGTTTGATATAACAAGAATACATGGATAAGAAGCATGTCAGATATAGCGGAATGTGTGAAAAAGTTGAAGTGGCAATGGGCTGGACACATAGCGAGAAGAATGGATTGATGCGGGAAATACCGGAATGGTATTCCAGAGGATGTGAAAGAAAGCAAGGTAGACCGAGTGGAAGATTGGTTGATGAATTGAGAATAATGTGTGGAGTCAAGTGGATGCAGTTTGCTCAAGACAGACAGGAATGGAAGAGAATTGGAGAGGTATTCATCCAACAGTGGATAGTGAACGGCTGAAAAATGATGAATGCAATTACAATACATACAATAAGTGACATAAAATTTTGATACAGTTTTGCTTCAATTCGTAGATTTAACCATCCAGCATTGTCCACAAAATAAATCAACATGTACAGATACAAAAGAGAGGCGGGTGAGCAAGTCACGGTACGGTTAAATGACGGCTCGCTGCAAATTTGCATACGTATCGGCGGCAAAAAAGTTTCAAACATGACTTGATGCCGTAAGTTTTGCGCATAAATTGCAAAGTATGCGAGCGATTAATAGCAAAAGTAAAATAATGCAAGCGGGCGCGTGTTGACAACCACTGACGTGAAATATGGACCGAAGCTTTCGGTGGGACACGCGCGCGCCCCTACCTCGACAGGGGTCGCCAAATTCAACCCCTCCATGTATTATTTGGTTGATTCGATTCGGTATATTAGCGAAAAAAGGTTCGCCAGCCCTGGTTTATCATTCAGACAAATTATGACGGAACAAATTCCGCATATACGCGATTTATACGAATCGCATTTATTTTGCGAGAAACAGAAACGTCGTTTGGTTCATGCAGCTATGCCGAGCGAGAAATATGCACAAGCGTTCGAATACTGTTCGTCGTTCGCTTTTCAGTTTGCAAAATACATACGTACGCGAATTTGCATAAATAAAGACGATGTAGGAATCTAAATAACATTAGCAATTTTATTGATATTGGGTTCCAGCGGACACGAGAAAAAAATTTATACACATAGTTATATATGTATGTATAACCGCATCTGATATGGTAATTGATAAATTTGACGTTTTGACATTAAAACTTAATAGATAATTAGATGTGAAATGCAAAATATGCGCATAAAAATGTTCGGGGAGTCCTTTAAAAACAAGAAATGTGGGTTTCGTATCACACGACAAGGTGATAATTCGCGTTTGATTCGTGAATGCAAAAATATGCAACTGCACAACTTGTTTATGCGACATTATACATACTACCGTTACAAACATTTTAATAATTTTCTTTGACAGTTTAATTACTTAAGTCCCCGTTAGAAATGATGGTGAGTGATTTGTCTGAACATTTCATTAACATTTTTATAAAATAAATCTGCAGACGAGAAACTAAATACAATGTACTCACTTTTTACTGAAGCTGGCACCGCAAACAGAACAGAGGTAAGGCTTCACAGCATCGTCCGAAACTTCTTTCGCCACAACTACTTGTTCCACTTCTACAACAGGCGCTTCTTCGATTACTACTACCTTACTGTGCTTCCTCTTTACATGGAAAGCTAAGTTACTCTTTCTGAAAAAGCTGGCACCACACACGTCACAAACATGAGGCCTCTCATTTGTGTGACTTCTTATGTGAAACCGTAATGAATACGTGGAGAAGAGTTTTTGGCATATGGGACAAGCGTACTTTTGCTTATCTTTTGTCGGTTCACCGTGTAGTACTTCGTGGTATAAACATTCGGCGTGCGAAGTAGTAACGTAAGGACAGTATTGGCAGGTCCACATTTGATCTGAAGAGCAGTTGGGTTCTGTGGATGAGTTGAAAGCGCAAGCTTTGTTCCTTATGTGCCACGTGATTTCTTGGGGAAATGTGAACTTCATACCGCAACGAGAACAACTGAAATTATAATGACAAATTAGAAATTATAGAACACTTTATGGATAGTAGAAATCAGTGAGCGTATGTACATATACCTGCTAAAGACATCTTTATGATTGTCTTGAATGTGCTTTTTAAGATCGATAACGTTTTTGAATTTAGGAGCGTCACAGTGTGGACACGATTTTGAAAGATCTTCAACTTCATACCCCTTTTCTTTTCTCAGTTCTTTCAACTTGATTCTATGATTTTGTAAGCGTCTGTGACTTTTAGCTTCTTTTACGTTTGTAAATTGTAAATTACAAGCTGAACAATAGTACAGTTTAGAGTCGTGTTTTTTGTTGACGTGCCTCGCTAGACCTATCAGAGTTTTGGATCTGAAAGCACACTGATTGCACTTTTTCCTACCTTGGTATTCATCGGAAGCTGTAGAAGCTATCGTAGCTGGACAGTGGTGTTTGTTGTGACGTCTGAGTTGAACGTTGTATCTGAACTCTTTGCCACAATCGGGACAATTTACGATCGTTTTCTTTCTGATGATGATCGGTATCGATCTATTGATGACGGCCACCACTTCTTGATGCTCGTCGCCGACGAGATGTTCGCTTATTTCCGAATATTGTTTACATTCAAATTTGCAAAACGAGCACCAATATCTCCCGATAAAGTTTTCCATATTTTCTTTATGTGCTTCGGTGCGCCAGTGGCGCATGAATTCAGCTTGCCAATTTGCATAAAATTTGCAAGGGCTACACTGAAACGGAGATTGGCGCACTATCTTATCTATGTTATCCAATATTTGGGTCTTATTAAATTCATCATTTAAGTCCCCCTTCCTGAAGTGGTAGTGAGATATGAGATGCTTGCCTAGCAGGAACGGTTTGACCTTATACCGGCACACCAAACAGTGAATGAATATTGGAGGACGTTTACGTCGCTTTCTTACACCTCCCAATTCAGACTTTGACGATTTTGATTTCTTAGCAGCTTTCTTGGGTATGAAATAAAAGTTTTCATCGAGGTAACTGGACGGCTTTGGAGTCCTCCTGTCACTTTTGAACGTGCCTGAACATTCCAAGTCTTTTTCGGGCAACGTCCGCTTCAGATGGAGCTTTGAGATCAAGTGCTTTTCGTAAATGTGTCTCGAGCCTAAGCAACGATTGCAAGGACCACACCAATATTGAACAGGACGTCCTTCTTTGTGCATAGCCATAGCGTCCATAATTTGAGCCTTTTGATCAGTACGCATACTATCTTTTGCTCCAGGTATCCATTTACCTTTAGTATGCCCTGGTGGTGGCCTGTACACATCTTCCTCTTCATCTTCCATATCGTGAATCTTCATAATTCCAGGCGTATGCGATACAATCGGCTTCCACTTACCACCAGTGTGCTCTTCCTCCCATTCTTCAATTTGATCAGGCTCTGGAGTCACAACTGAATTCCAATGCGAAGCAGAATCCCTCCCACTATAAGTCGGCTTCCATTTACCACCCGTAGGCGTAGTAGAAGGCTTCCACTTGCCACCAGTTTGTGGATGATCTTCAATATCCATATCATCCAATTCATCCGTATCTTCATTAGAATCGTCCTCATGCTTAAAATCTTCCAGAATAGTAAAAGGCGAATCATTGTGCTTTTTTTTTACAGAGCCGCTGATGTTAGCTACCGCTTTTATGAGCTTAGTTTGATTGTCGTCACACTCTGCAACCTTTAAACTGTGTCCCCCGATCCAATCTTCGCCGCGTTTATTCGAAACGATGTCAGATGGGTGATAAATGTCCTTTGTTGCTATGATAGCCGCCGTAGCTCTTCTTGTCAGCACTCCAGCGATGTTTTTCGTTGAAGTTTGCGGAAGTATAGGATCTTGTTGGATTGTCGGCCGTTTTGTGCTGCTTTGAAGTTCGAGCGATTGGAAGAACACATCGGCTCCTTGATTGTGCGCTTGGAAGGATTCTTCGATGCTTTTGGAGGTTTCGAAGGGGTGTTTTCGTTTTCCGCATTGAGTTTTTCTGTGTTGCACGTAATTGTCGAGGCCCACGATTGTGGTGTTGCATTTGATGCAGAGGTGGTTGTCGTCGTCGTCTTCGTCATGCTGCGTCAGCGCCAGCATGGTCGTAGTCCTCCTGCAGGTGTGATAAGTTATTTAAGTTAGTTTGGTAAACACGCTCGCGGATAAGCGGATAAGGTGTTAATAAATCTCTCGACGGTTCTTCTTCGAGCGCGGGGCGATAAAGTTTCAGACTTCAACGCGTTCGCGCCCCCGCCGCGTGAGGTGATAAAGACAAGATCGTGATTGATGATGAGGTCTTAAATTAATTGTCGACGCAAGGTAATGGCGAAGTTAACGAACGAAGGAACGAACGCGCGCGCGCGCGCGCTCGTGCACACGCCATAGAAAGTTGGGCAAGTTTAGTTCGCGGAACTAACCTGCTGGGAAATAATGTATGTGTGAGGTGAGCGAGGGGGAAATACGACGCCGACGCCGACGCCGGAAAATGTTGAGCGACATCGCGACGCCTTTGCGATTAAGTGCTCGAGACTCGAAACTAGACGCGTGTGTGTACGACGATACCGAATCGTATGTCGTACGAAATACCTTATAAATCAATTGATAATTTGATTATGTCTGTCTATCAAAACGTGGAAAATATACATAACTGACGGTTACGGATTTTCAATACGTTTTCCTTCCCGTAGTTTTAGTATACACATTAAATTTTGTACACATTCCGCAATCCTAACTTGTTCCACCTAAAGTCCTCGTCATCTTCAAATTTGTCGCAATTCATTTATTTATAGAACATGTAATGCTTTTAACAAAATTCCAAGCTCTTGCTTTGGATGTTAAAAGATTGGAAGATATTCTCATCTAATCCCTTATATTCGTATTTATATTTAAGTTAGATAATAATATGTTACCATCAATATTTTAGTAAATTTATTGTGAGAGGAATGGATGTATGTGAATATAATTTAAGGAATAAAAATAATTTAATTGTAAAAAATGTTAAAATAAATAGAAATAGGAGAAGCATCTTGTACAGAGGTGTTTTGGAGTATATAATAGATTGCCGGATGGAATTAGAAGTTCCAAAACTATTGAAAAATTCCTGGCAGTCTTAAAAAAACATCTCTATACAGATGCTTAGTTAAGGATTATAATTAATTACCTTAAGCTACTGCATTATATAAATAAATTCCTCTTATACATACATACATGTACATAAAATTTTGCTCCCTTTTACATATGTACATAGGTATATAATTTTTCTGTTTTTCTTTTTTTTCTACTTACATATGTATCATTATTATTCTACAAAAACTATTCTCGTGTAACAGACAATTTTTCTTTCAATAAACTAATATAGACTGTATGTTTCTTCCTAATAATAAAAAAATAAAAATAAAACGTGCTCTAATAAAAGTTAAGGTCAATTAACTTAAATTAAACATTAAGTTAATTTTTGTATAATAGTTACCTACATACATATATACTGCATTTTGTCAGTCCAATATTTTATAAGAAAACAATGAAGCTCGATAAATTTCACCGTTTTGGTTGAAACAGGATAAATAGTCAAGTCTTTGTATTGACTATGATAGAGCCGATAGCGGTTTACCTTAAATATGTATTAATTGCGTATACTATTTAAATCCCGATAGCCAATTATGATATACATACATACATACATACAATAAGTTCAAGGTTGGTTCAAAATGAAAAATCCATACTTGCTATAGTTTTCCAAGGTGTTCCTCTACAAGATTTGTTGCACATCATTTAAATACTGTAAAATTAATTAATTAGTATGTAATTATTGAAAGACAACGGTAAACGGATATTAAAGTTTATTTTTTAATAAAAAATTTAAATAAGGGAAAAACTTCTGAGATGTTTCACTTGATGGCCTATTTGTCGCGCCTGAATTTAGTCCAGCAATCCATATTTAATTATATACGTCGTATAAAAACATTGATTAGAAACAATCACAGCAATTAAATTTTGATTTGAATACAAAAAGTTATACAGTTTTATTAAAAGTATTTTTCGGAGCTTTTAACTTGTTAATTTTCTGATGTCATTACAATCGTAATTAAAATTTTATTTGATCATTAATTCAGCTATTGCAGTTTTTAAGAATAATTTGTTTCTCTCCCTCCTCAAGGCTGGACTCATTAGATTAAATATAGAGAGTAGATATGTGAGCCACGGTTTTATACAAACTATTATAATTTTGTTTAATAAACAGACATCTTCATATGGAAGGTCAGAATTAAGCCAGCTTTTTTAAGTACCTATACATACACACATTTGTCTACACATACAATTTTTGTTAAATCGGGATTCTCGGGATTTTCTGTTGAACTCAGGACAGTCCCGCTCAAATCAAGACGTCCGGCAACCATTGGCCTAGGTACTACAAGGTTTTGGGAATCACTGGTGTATGTACATACATACATACATACATATATAGAGATGGAAAAATTTGCATTTAACATTTGTTTAGCGATGTAGTGGGTCGACGGGTCGATTTGTCTTGTCGCGTGTCGTCTCGCGTCGTGTCTATCACAGAAATCTGGACCTGCGGATTACACGTGTCATTTCGTTCCAAAAGCGAAAACAAAGAAATGGCAAAAGCAAACGAACACTACCAAAACCGTGGGGGGAGAGAGAGAGAGAGAGAAGGGAGGAGGTTGTTGGAAAAGCTGTGGCGAGAGGAGGAGAAGGAGGGTCGGACGAGTGATGTCCGCCTTGATATACTGCATTCGCTCACGCAACTGCAACGAACTTAATAATAACTGCAGACGCGCAAAATGCAATTTGTTGTAATTTACGGTTCCGCATTATAATGCGCCCCTCGCGCGTTGGACCCCTCCAGAGGAGCTTGATTGAAGGCTCCACCGATCCAATGATGAGCTTTCGCCGTGTGCTTTACATTATATGTACATACACCCATACACGAGTAAAAACCGACGGTTTATTCTTCAATGTTTACGATCCGCACAAGCGTTTAGTCATTTATTGCTGATTAACCCTTTCGGTATACGAGAAGCCGGTTAGTAATACGTATTAACGCTCGAGCAATTGATTCTATAAATAGGCTATTGAGGCACGCTATTACCGAGTCGAATAATTATGATACGTAGCGCAAATGCGCTTTCGGACGTTTTGTCTCGAACATGCGAAACTCAATATGGAGTATGACGTATATCGGACTGCGCCTCGCAATTCGCACTGCGCCCTGTGATTTATCGATGCACTTATTCGCGGCACTGAAAACGGTAACATGAAGCCTCACCGGTTAAGTGCAACGAAACGCAACCGGCCGGGCAGTAACTTCCTATTAAAATACACACATCGAGATTCGGCGAATATATTATATGTATGGGTATCGACACATAGGCGTGTGCATGAAATGTTGTGCAAATACTCTGTATGTTTATTGTTATGTAAATAATATAATGTATATCGGTTTAACGTTTATAGGGTCGATTTATTAAGGCTGCACTATATTGTGACGATGAATCATGTGCGCGGGGTCGTGCGCGTAATAAAGCCAAAGTAGTGACAATCGCGAAAGATGACTTAATTTATTAAGCGGAGGCCAACGTACATAATTCATCGAGCGTCACGCGAACGAATTCATTAAATAAATAAATAATAAATATTAATATACAATGATACGTTAACGAAAAATTGTGGAGCGGTCGCGACTCCTCGAGCCGTAGTAATTCTGAAACAGTGGGTTATGAACAGGTATGCGGAAGATGATTTGAATAAACTGAATATGGATAATGTACACTGAAATCGTGTAGGTACCTGCTGTGAACAGACACGTTTGATTGATTTATTTATTTGAATTTGACAAGTTACTAGTGTCGTTTATGATGACGCGATTGACAGTGTGCTATTTTCATCTGCGTTATTTTAGTTCAAATGTGAATCGACCATTGAAACTATTCTCGGAATATTTTATACTAATTCATTTTTTTGTGTTCGGTAGTTTCATCCGAATTGGTTCTTGGAGTGGATTCATCAACTAATAAATTATTTATTTATTTAATTATAATACTGTGAAAGCTAATTAAAAACACAAAAGTAACATAAAGCTAAAATTACATAATGCCCGTTGACAGTGTTATTGGGTGGTAATCATTTACATATGTATAGGTATAAATTTTATATGAAAGTTAACAGTCAAAAATATTATCAAAAAAAGTCTCATAATAACTATCTTATGTATGTAGGTTCAGAAATTGTCTGCTTATTATAATTATACACAAATGTATTGAAAAATAAACCACTTAGACTTCTGCTTATTTTAATTATTCAGTATAGGATCATAGACGTCAATCTATAAAAATATTGATCTCAGAGTAGGTTACCCACTATAGAGACACATACAAATTACATCAAATAAGGCTTTTTGGGAGGGTGACTTACCATTTAGATGTTTAGATCCTTTAAAATATTTTTGTTCCACTATTTAGATAAATAAATGCGGTATATGTTTCAAGTAATTGTATGAGTTATCCTCTCTGTATTCTGTGATATTGATAAACTAGTCAATGCCCGTCGACAGTGTCATCGGGTGACTATAATTTATGTATATACCTATAGTGTATTTAGCAGTTCAAAATGTAGCAGGTTGTTGAAAAATGTGAGCGCTTCGCGCTACCCGTGTCGTAAGTGCATGCGAGTTTTCCGCGGCTACCCAGCATATTGTAGAGATAGTTGATAGTTATTTATACCTAGGTCAATTGGTGAATATGACTGGATGTAAAGAAGAAGAAATAAAACGAAGAATGAAACTAGGATGGAGCGCTTTTGGAAGAATGAATATAGTTTTTTAATCCAACATCCCGCTATGCCTAAAAAAGAAGACATACGACCAATGCGTACTGCCAGTTATCACGTATGGATGTGAAACTTGGATGCTAAATTCAAAAATGCTTCGTAAAATCTAGTGCACACATAGAAGCATGGAAAGATGTATGCTTGGTATAACAAGAAGAGATCGTAAGAGGAACGTGTGAAAAACGTGGCTGGGACACATAGTGAGATGAATGGATGGCAGATGGACGCGAGAAATGCCGGAATGGTATCCGAGAGGATGTGAAAGAAAGCGAGGTAGACCGAGTGGACGATGGGCCGATGAATTGAAAACAATGTGTGGAGTCAAGTGGATGCAGATTGATCAAGACAGACAGGAATGGAAGAGGATTGGAGAGACCTTCATCCAACAGTGGATGGTGAACGGCTGAAAATGATGATGGGTTGGATAATAATAGTGGCAACTATGAGTTACTTAAACGATTTAAATTTTGAATGAAAACAAAATAAGTGTGTCGAGCGTTTAATTTTATTTCATTAGAGTAATAGAATTTGATTCACCGATGATTGCAACTCTACATACATAACTCTAAAATCGAATGTCAGAATTGGGTGCAAAACTTTGTCTAGATTAGTCTACTATGAGTAGGTACATACTATAATTGTTAGTCCGTGAACAAACTGTGTATATCGTTATAAATGAAAAATGGTAGCTTCTCGTCTCATTCGCCAAGAATCGGCCTTGGTCCGTTTTGATATATGCGTCCGGGCGAATATTTTAATTAGTCGAACCCGTATAGCGTATACATAAATGTACATATGTATGCACATACATTGTAGGTACTACGAGGGGCCGACATGCGATCCAATGATACGTACTACTATGAATTAATTATTGGATCGATTCTCCGCCGCTTATAAGCATCAAGCGATCGTCTGAAAAGTTAATTGAACCGGTGATTCATACGCGCATAAGTTACCGGGGCGCGCGCGTTAACACTTCGACGACCGGCCACTCGGTGATTTCAATTAATAATGGGTGTGTCGTCGTTGAATTTGCGACATCGTTGCCGCCGTTAAGATTTTCGCGTTAGATTGCACACTGCGAGATTATATGTATTTTCGATTCTATGGCGAATGTCATTTAAATTATCCGAATACGGTTCCGGCACTGTGACATTCCACCGTATGTCGATATCAAATAATTTTTGATCAAAAAATATAATTTACGATACATAAGAACGGCTTACGAATAACATAAGAGGAATCGTCGAATGAATGCAATATCGTCGATATCAAACTTTACAGTATCGACCTCTATATAAATCATACCTTCAAACGTTGACTTTCATTTAACATTGAAAGGTCTTAAGCGCAAAATAAAAACAAACAGAAGTATCATCATCCAACAATTCATCGACGTTCGAAAGAGTGAAACACAATAGATTTTTATTATTATAAATAATAATCGACAATATTAATTACAGAGCGAGCCGACACTCCGGATCCGAGCTCGCGCCCCGGGGCGAACGTCCACTTCGTCCTTTTATTATGTTTAAATATGAATCCAACCTTGCACAACGAGATCGTGACGTTGTGAAGACATCGTCTATTGTCGATGATGCACCCAGCGTTATTATGCCGCTGATTCACGTTGGAAAACTTCACTCTTATCGGCACGTACGTTGAGGGTTAGTGACCCCTGTTGAGATCGCTTATTCAAAGACTGGACTTCAGCATCAGGGGGTGTCGTCCGGATAACGAGTGGCGCTCAACATCGATCCAAACCCCTTCCCAACCTGACCTATACTCTGTCGGAATGGTGACTTTCAACCTAGCAGACGTCCGTCTGGACAATGTGCACATTTCGCGGGAGAGAGAGACAGTGCTGGATTAGGCCGCAGGATTCCCAGGGGAAGAAAAGTCAGACGTCGCCACTTACCTGTACAATTCTCATATTGTGTAATTTATAAAATTCCAAAGAACTGACGTGTCTTATCTATTAAGCTGACGATAGAGTGTTAACACATTGAAAGAACAGTTCCATAAACATGAAACATGCACCAAAAGGAAGAGACGATGTGTTTAAAGGCTCGTATCCATCGAGTACGTTGACATACGTAAAGTTGACGTACCCTATTGCAGCACGAGCAAGAAAGCCCTGCTGCAATCGTACATGGATGTCATGGATGTCGTACGTACGTACATGTCGTACATGGTACATGGATGTCGTACGTCGACTTAACGCACTTCAACGTAGTAGTTGGATAAAGGCTCTCACCCACCTAGTACGTTGACATGCGTTTGCATGCCATTGCAGCACGGCATTCTTGCTCGTGCTGTAAAACTTGTGCTGCAATTGGTGCGCGGATGTCGTACGTCAATTTAACGCATGTCAACGTACTCGGTGGTTAAAGGCTCTCATCCACCAAGTACGTTGACATGCGTTACGTCGACGTACGACATCCACGCACCAATTGCAGTACGAGTTTTGCAGCGCGAGCGAGAAATACGTGCTGCAATTGGTGCGTGGATAGAGCCTTTAAACACATCGTCTCTTCCTTTTGGTACATGTTTCATGTTTATGGAACTGTCATTTCAAAGTGTTAACACTCTATCGCCAGCTTAAGAGATAAGTCTCATCAGTTCTTTGAACTTTTATAAATTACACAATATGAGAATTGTACAGGTGAGTAGCGCATGTCAACGTACTCGGTGGACTTAAGACCTTAAGAGTATTAAGCATGAGAAACACACTGTTGGCACAACATGTCAAGTTGAGACACCTACTGCACAGTCAATACTGTTGAAACCTGTTGCCTCCGGTCTCTGTCCAGGTATTACTAGTTTTCTTCGAGCGAATCACAATCACATTATAATTATGTTGAATAATAATCAATGCACTAGGCATCTGAATAAGTCATGGATTATAGATTCAAAGAAGAGTTTCAAGGACTCCACATAGTCCGCAGTGCTTTTGCGTTAAAATTAAGCGATTTTGACGTACTCTTCATAAAGATCGTGTGTATCTACTGGACACGTATAAAATTTGATGAATTTTTTTGCACAGAGTGTCCAAGCTGTCTCATTCGGTCTTGGCAGGGAGGGCACGCACATTGCGGACTGGAGAGTGCCGGGGCGTGAGCGATGCCCTTTTTCGATTCCGCGATTGTTTATTATTACGTCAAAGGCTCAAGAGAGAGGCTGATAGGATCCGAGGCGCATAATTATTTACCTCGCATGATTAAGTGTCCTCCCGGTCGCGAACAATGGCCGCCAGGACGAACCGAGCACCCAGGTATACGCCCCGTTCGAACCGAAGGACTTCAGAGGGCCGGCCCTCCCGTTCGCGTCAAACGCACCGTTGACGAATGGTTAGTTGGTGGGTACGTACACGAGCTGATCCACGATTCTTCGTGATGCTGGGAATCTGTTACATATTTGGCTATGCGCGCGTGTGTGTGTGTGTGTGTGTGTGTGTGTGTGAGTTTGAGCTGGGTTCAACTCGGCTTGACAGATGATTGAGTGGCATGTCGGCCTTTCGTCCTATCGGCTTCGTCGGCCAATGGCAGGTACCGGGTGTGCCAAGCCCATCCACATACATCAATCCCGTATTCCAATCAGCCGTGGGTCATGTGGTGGGAGGGAGTTCTTCACCGCCCGCTGACATGACAGCCAGCTAGCCCAAAACTGGATTGGAATCGAAAGGCTATTGACTGATGAGCGAGTCATATTTCAAACCAGTCCAAAATAACTATGAGAGCTAAACTCACATAGTTGTGGAACAAGCTGAGCTTTGAAACGATTCGCAGTGGCAGGACTTAGGCTTGCATGTGAATTTTTAAACCCAAAACCGACAATTCAGAAGAATATTTCACTTGACAAAGGACATACATACAATGGATTGACAATGCAAATGACAGATGAAAACAAATCGACATTTGACACGAGCTCATATATGCAGAATTGTCTGATTATAAACGAACTGACTTCAAATATGCCTTCCATACATTTTTAGATGGGGTAAAATTACCATTTATCCTTTCTAAATCAAACAACAGATGTGACTTTTAAGTTGGCGATTCTACTTGTAAAATCTTGATCTTGCGGAAAATTATCATTCAATTCATACAAGACACGGTTCATACTGATTTTTCTGAATTGCTTTAATTCCAGAATACCTACTGACTATTACTACTACTATGACTATTACTGACAATTTTCACTATTAATGTTACAAGTAGATACATACATAGGTACACATCTTTCACATGATAATTTATTAAATTAAATTTATTAGTTCAAATGGTTTAACCCTTTTTAATCTCCGCACTATGTATTGTGGTGTAGTTGGAGAACCTCATCATTCGTATGCTGATGAAGCCTATTTTGGTGTTTTTTCGCTTGCTTCATTATCTCGTCAGCAACTGTGTCCATGTTTAGCTCATTGCGAATTGCACTATTGCGAGCATACCAAGAAGCATTGACTGTGTTACGTAGTACTCTATTCTGGAATGTCTGAATGATTTTAGTGCGAGTCTGTTTGGTAGAGCCCCAAAGCTGGATACCATACATACATCCATATGGGCTTATAGATTAACAGTTTATTGTTATTTGAAACTTTAGAATTCTTTCCGAGCAGTATAATTTTCTATATTTGATTTGAAATGCGAAATTTCAACAGAGTAAAATCAGCAAATCAAATACAATCGACGAGTACGTCAATCGGATAAGCAACATATTGTAAGATATAACTCGTCAACAGCGTATACGATGAGAACCCAAATAAAATAAATTAGGTTTGTATCTCGCAGCGTTCGAAGCAAACGCGATTACGACTCGAAAGTGATGGATTGTCTATCCAGGGCCGGAGGCGGATTATAAATAAATAAATAACGATTCTACTTATGTACGATTCCCCCATCCCCCCCCACCACCCCTTTCCACGGCTACCCTACGTGGAACTAATTAAAGGCGCATCATCGCACATATGAATTCGTCTCGGGGGGATGATTGATTCATTATGTCTTTCCGTTTCGCGTCGGATCTTCTGTAGCCGATGAGACCCTCGTGGGAGTACCACCTCCAAGTGGTCAGCTCTAATCCCTCACCTCCTTCGGTACCTCTCAATGCGATGGTAGATGTGGTCGTTTTAGCCGGACGTCGTACAAACGGGTGATAAATGCCCCGATACAAAGCGCGACGATGACACACGGACCGTATTGTGAGCGTATAAATATGTATGTATACTCATATGTATGTATGTATGTATGTATATACAGCCGAGTCGAAAGTATTTACTTGTAGATTAATTATTTCAAGGAAAATTGCACGATTTTGTCGAACTAACAGCGTCTAAGTAAAACTGACAATTCTGTCACTCGCCATAATACTGATGGATCTAATTTTAACGAAGTCTAAACTGAAGGGGCTTGTTAAAATAAGGGCGTAATTTACTTGACTTCATTATGCTTTATGGTGTGATACGGAACTGAACGATTACATGAAATTTTATCGATGTCATATTTAGAGCTAGTGAATGTGATGTTTAACAGGATTAAGACGCGGAATTAACTTTAAAATAATAAACTGATCTACATATGTATATTCATAGAAATGGTATAGATATATTCATATATGTATGTATGTTACAGCGAAAGCATATTTCAAGTGAAAATATATTTTCACTGGTATAAATATATTTTTACCAATTCAGACAGTGAAAATGTATCAAACGATGAATTTACAGTTTCACTGTTCGATATCGGTGAAAGTATATTAATAAAGTAAGCGTATGTGTTTGTGACTTGTTGATGTTGAATTTTTTGTAAAGTTTCACTCACATTATCTTGTAGGGGTAGCAACACGTGTTCCTTTCTTCTTAAACCGACCATTATAAGTCAATTGTTATAAAATCGACAAAGACCCATTGTAAACTATAATAATTGGTACTAATCAGTAGAAGCCTACGCCTGAACCCACGGGCACGGCACGATAAGAAGAAGAAGCGACAAAATAACTAGGATTTAATATTTCAGCAGATTATACATATGATTCGATTGGTCATTTCACAACTGTCAAATTAAGTTTCAATGACAGTTTGGAAACGAATATAATTTCACTAGTAGAAATATGTATGTATCTACTGGTGAATCTACACCGTAACGCCAGTGAAAATATATTTTCACTTGAAAAATGCTTTCGCTGTAACATATGTATATTCATAGTCAGTTTGACGCAGCGATACCGCTCAGGTTTGTGAGGGCCTTAAAGTGGTATACACAGAACTGTCCACACTCGAGTGTTGACACATTGAAAGTACAGCTACATAAACGCAAAGTTATGTCCACGCACGAAAAAAATATTGCTAGCACAAAACGGCCAGCAACTAGTTTGGAAACCGGCTGCAGAGTCAACAAGCTAATTCTCGTCGTGTGTACTAAGCTCGAGCTTTGGCAAGTTTGAAGAATATTTTAAGGCAACTTTTAACATCAATCGTTTACGGAACACCCTTTAGCACGAATTCGATCTCATTAGTGTCACATTAGCTCCGAATTGGCAAAAATTTATCGTCGTCCATTGTCTTTTTTCCTGCACAGCATATCCATCACGTCAACGCTCAACCATCCTCAGGTGTGATCGGCGCCAAAATAACGAACGTCTAATCTTCGCAGGGAAGGGGGGGTGGTTCAAGGGGGAGGGGTGACCCATACGATGGTAGGGGGGGTGTATAACACCCACGGGCTTGTAACGCGTCCCATCAACCCGACTAAGTGGCTAATGGACGATGATTGAGCGATCACCTGAGCAAGGAGGGGGCCTCCTATGGTCACGGCGAAACTTTCAGTTGTCTTCGGAACGAAACTCATCGAAAGCCTCACTGTCTACTATCATAAACACGACACTAATTTATATTTATTGTTCGCTTGAGTTTTAGTAGATCACATAGACCAGGGGTCGGCAACATAATTTACACGGCGGCCACATTGCGATATTGGGATTTGTCAGGGGGCCAAATTATTTTTTTTACCTAAATGCGATTTTTTAGGTTTTAAAATCAATAAAAAAAATTTATAATAAAAATGGTATAAAAAAATATAAAAAATTTAGATGTAAAACAAACAAATCCAAATTAATGAGAGGTTAAGTGTTTTTCTAATTTTTTTGCCAATTTAGTAAAATCAACGTCGAAACTAGTGGTGCTCAAAGCAACGAACTCAAAGCAACGAACGTAAATGACCATCTGTAATAGTTCTAGTCTGATGTTTATTTTTAATATTATATAATTCATTGTAGAAAATGTCTGTTCACAAATATATGTGCTGACAAATATAGTTATCGTTCCAGCTGAAATTTTTTTCAGAGCAGGAAATAAAGAAGTTGAAAGTCCAGTATAGAACTCTGTTAACTTCATCATTTTAAAAGTGTCTTTTAATACATCATTGGTTTGTAAATCAATTACTCCCAGGAACATCTTCAATATTGGGAGAAATTGAGTCGCGGGACATTTTAAAACACTTCGCGGGCTACATTTGGCCCGCGGGACACCTCTTGCCCTGACCTTATGTATCTGATTATCATGTTAGTGGCACTGATTTGAACTCGGTGCATAGCTTCAATGATCTGGCAGTTATTTTTCCAAGCAAATTTGATTTTAGTCAGCACATTGAGATTATCTGCTTAAGAGCGACTAAAATGCTGGGATGTATTCAGAGTTAGTAAGTCGATTCAGAGTGCCTTGGCGCTTATGATTCTTTACGAATCATTAGTACGGAGCATTCTGGAATTTTCGTCAATTATTTGGAGTCCTAGTAATAGAGCACACTGCTTAAAATTGGAAAGGATGCAGAAAAGGTCTCTCAGATCTCTTTACGCAAGGCTGTATAGGTATGGTGACCATACGTCCTTTATTTAAGAGGACAGACCTTTAATTCACTGCTCTGTCCTTTTTTTTATTTTAAATAGATTTATTTTTTTCTAAAATGACCATTTTGTCCTTTATTTTGTAAATTGAATATTGGCGCATATTTTTGATGATGTACATATGTAGATGTTCAATATAGAAAACTACTGGGTTACAGCAAAACGCGTTGGGTAACTTTTCTACCAGCTTTAGAGAGAATATTATAACTACTCAGGTCACTAAAATCGTACTTTTTGAAACTGAAAAAATGTCCCACGATTGTGAAAAACTTTTTTAATGATGTTTTTTCCGGGGCATGATTATTTTTTATTCACAGCCAAGCTTCAACATTTCAACAATATATGTATATTAAAGTGAATTGAACGAAAAAATCAAGGGTTTTTATATTTTGGAAAAATCCAATACATATTAAAAGATGCAACAAAATCGAGGAAAGCGTTTTGTTAATTCCCAGTCACTGGAACTTAAATATAAATGACCGTGAACTATTTCATGAAATTTCGTGTATTTATAACTTATGTCACTGGTGTAAAGATCGAAGAACGACGACAAAATGACGAGTTCTGCCACCGTAGATGGTTTGAAATTTTTAAATATTTCACAGATAAACACGTATCTTTTAAAAATCTCACTGGCCCCCACTGAACGAGTATTTTCATTAGTGAACCAGTGAAAAAACCCAATTGAAAATCGAAACATTGGAAGCATGCATTTATACCAAACGCAACTTTGACATGAATTGTATACAGTTTTATGAATTCTTAAAACACAAACTCGAGCTATTAGAAAAAGTAAATTCTTGTGAAAAGTATCAAAATAAATTTTTTTAAAGTAATAATATGATTATATTTAATAATAAATATTATAAAGCTTTTTAGTTGTAGTGAAACAAAAAACGCTACCTACTTATTTTTATTATGAAAAAATTTCTGATTTGTCCTTTATTTTCTCCAAAAAAATATGGTCACCGTATGTAGGTACATATAGGAGATATCCGTGGCTCTACCATAGTGCATTTTTGCTAGGGGCGTTAGGGTTAAATTCGCTGAAGTCACGTCGACAGTTTTATCTGGGAAAACATTTTCACAAATTATTGATTGGCCTAGTGGATAATCCGCAAATTCTTGATGAATTGGGTTTTGAGGTACCTACCAAGTCAATTTATGTAGGTTACTCAGAGAACATAATTTGTTATCCATCCTGATGGCTCGTACTGACATGCTAGCCATGTCTCCAGTTGTAAGAGCCATTAAATTACTCAATCAGGCTGCCATACACATTGACTTATTTAATATTAGTTATGGGAGGTTGTTTGAGGTGTTGCTATTTAGCAACACCTCAAACAACCTTAAATTTATTCCATTTATTTATCCAATTTATTCAATTTATTATTAATCCATTAAAATCTTATATTTATAAGATTTTAATGGATTATTTTTATATTTCTAAATTTTATTTTTATTTGTTCTGCACGTTTATTTTAACGAAGATAGATAGATAGATAGTACTTTAAGTCTCCTCACAAGCTGAAGACGCAATTATCGCAAGAAGCAATTATTGTTTGATAATGTTATAAATATTCATTCCTGCTTATCGGTGATTTTAATCTTCCCCATATCATTTGGTCTATTGACCCCACTTTGCCCACCTCATTGCTTATAAACTGATTTAGCCAGCTCTCTTTTACTTGATTTCCTATCGCTTTCCATCATGTTCCAGTTTAACTCCCAATTCAACACTTCTGGATTTGGTTATTGTTTATAATATTCTTGACTGCAAAGTTTCGCCGTGTACTTGCTTGACCACAGTAACGATTTGGGAAACTGTAAGGTCACTGTAGTAAAATTTTGTAAATAAATAAATAAATAACGCACGGAACCGTCTCAGAGAAACACGCAAATTCTGGCTATATATTCGATCGTGCGTTCAATGCTCAAAATACTTAATTTATTTTTGAATAAAAATCACTCGGACATCCCGAGGTGTAAATAATCGTTTGACACCTGATACGTCCCGAGGACAGTGGAGGCCCTTGGGGGTCCTCTGAAGGTACGGAAGAGGGTGTGAAAGGGGGAGGATGGAGGGTTCCCTCATTTTCGTCGTGGTTCTCTCTTCACTATTGCGTACGCGCGTGCGCTAGATGACGCGATAATTCACACGAATTTATGTATTCACGGAGGGCCATTGTGCCACGGCTGGTAGGTATAATCTCGCATCTTAATTTGAGTGTGGCAGCCGAGATGTGTCGGAGCTGTGTGTGTGCGCGAGCGCTAATACAGATTACTATGAATTATTATGGCAGCCGGAAAAATCCCCGGGACGTTATCTCACCGCTCGAAAGGAGATCCGATCCGGATTCCGGCCGCTCCGGACTGTCAAGCGTTCGAAAGTCTTTCGATAATTCACGTGTGATGTAAATTTGACTTAAAAAGTACGAATTGAAAAGCGAAAATTGTATGGAAGTAAGCGTAATGGAGTGCGCCGTGTTTGAACGACTCGTTTATGCAAAGAAAATGTTAGTCAGAAAAAAGGGTGACAACAAATAAAATTTTCAATTAGTCTTACTGATTTTTTTCTTGCAGCTAGTATTTTGACACAATACAGTAAAAATGATTTCTAGTCCCAAACGGAATCATGTACAGATATAACAAATAATGAAATATATAGAAAAGAGAGTCATATTACACCGACAGTTGACTGTAATACTCTAATCAAGTGATATCATATGTATATTTAAAGATTCCAGATCAGAGGAAAATCACGATTTTCTATGTATGTATATGGAATTTTCAAAGTGCACCCTAACAACGCTGTAAATTAAAATTAAATCTTTATGTAAAGGTATGACATAAAGAGAGAAAATTGTGTTGGAAAATATACTGACAATATTTTATACTGAAATCTTGAGAAAATAGTATTTTTGTCACTTTGGCAAAGTTAGTCGAATTGGAGTTGTGTAAGATACGAATAGAAAATCAAAGTTTTTTTGTCAGTATGTCATTTAAACGATTAAGACTAGACAACTACGCAAACATATCCAACTAGTTGGTGGATTCTCACCTCACCCCCTTATTAACTCCCAACCCGTGAAACAATCTTATAGTGTACCGTCGATTGAATGGGAGTATGGCCATAAAATCGCGTTGTCGACTCGAACCAGCTTTGATAGATGGTGTTATTTGTTTATTTAATTAAAATAGCTTGAAATGCTCGATATAAAATCGTGATTTTCCTCTTTACTGATCTGAAATCTGTAAATATAGATTTGTAATTAATTAATTAACAAACAAAAAAGTAACTTACAAAATAAACTTAATTATTTATTAGCACTTGTGCAGATGTGTTGTTTTAAGGCTGCCAGGAATCTATCAATTTTGTTTATTTTTCAAAGACCTTCTGGTAGTTCAAGTACAAGATACTTCTTCTAATTAGTATCTATCCTGTTGACAATTCCAGCGTTATCGCAACAACAAATACGGGCAGGGCAGATTTTACGCTGTAATATGTATGTATGTAATAAAACGAAGAATGAAACTAGGATGGAGCGCTTTTGGAAGAATGAATAGTTTTTAAATATAACATCCCGCTATGCTTAAAAAAGTAGGAGTGAAGAACCAATGCATACTGCCGGTTATGACGTACGGATGTGAAACGTGGATGCTAAATTCAAGAATCCAGTAAGTAAGATCCAGTGCACACAAAGAAGCATGGAAAGATGTATGCTTGGTATAACAAGAAGATATGGTAAAAGGAATACATGGGTAAGAAGCATGACTAAAGTGGCAGATCTAGCGGAACGTGTGAAAAAGTTGAAGCGGCAATGGGCTGGACACAGCGAGAAGAATGAACGCGAGAAATACTGGAATTGTATCCGAGAGGATGTGAAAGAAAGCAAGGTAGACCAAGTGGACGATGGGCTGATGAATTCAGAAGAATGTGTGGATGCAGATTGCTCTAGAAGTCTAGACAGACAGGAATGGAAGAGGATTGGTGAGGCCTTCATCCAGCAATGGTTGTTGAACGGCTTAAAATGATATTTATGTAGCATTATTAGGGAGCTTTGATTGAACTAACAGGATAGATACCCAACGAATATGTTCGAAATGGGGAATTTCGCCCGCAGACCGACGACACGTCTAACCGTAATTGAATTATGTCGGATTCGACCGTTCGGCCGGTTTTTAAAGACTCTCCTCGGCTATCATTTTTCGCATCCGAGCGATAAAAACGACCGCAAAGAGTGGAGTTTGGAAGTCCGCTTTTGCTTCTAAGCAGTCTCCAACCACCACACTGGCATGCATCGGAATGTCCGTCGGTGATTTATGCATCGCAACGGCAACTGTTGGTTAATATACGGTGCACCGGTGCACCGGTGCATCCCCGCATCACCCGCGGCTTCTTAATTTATACCGAGGAGGATCGTCTCTCGGAGCACCGAGCTGGTCACCCTCGTCAAGGTCACACATGGATTACCATTTTTCAACTCATAACAGAAACGAGGATATTTTTTATCCATTTCTTTATTTTTATCTCGTGTCGTGGCCGGCCGGCTCGCGCGCGGTGACACTGGATAAAATACCTGACAAATGTCCTTTAATTTCAGACTGGGAGCGCGACTTGAAAAAGTGACGCGTCAAGAAGCCCATAGTTCATACGGTGTAACTTGGCCGAGGTATGCCTACTCTCTCGTCGGTCCAAAGGCGAAGGGGCGTAACCGCCAAGTACACGCTGTTGTGCGTAAAATGAGGGACCACCGATGTGGAAGGGTTCACCAAACTGTGATTGGAAAATTTCGCAATTCAATTCGGTCGAACAAATTAGTTACATACAAACTACACCGCGTACCGCGACCTCAGAGCGCAAAGGTGACATGTACAAGGTTTTGTGAAAATGAGGTATGAATGCAACTTTGTTCCTCTGTGATTATTCAGGGCGGTCCGAACGACAATGTTTTTTTGGCATCACAAAGTACAAAAGGTTATTTTAATACTCTTGTCAAGTAAAAAAATTACTTGTGTAAATTCAATAACAATGTAATAGTACGTACCTACATATCTAAAATTTTAGAGTAAAATATGTACAATTATCATTTTAATATAAAGTTTTCCCTGAGTTATGATGACTATTTCAAACTTTAAAACTACTACCCTGAACATTTTACTATTTTGGCCATGTAACCTTTATGCTCCGAGGACGCGATATACATACTATATATATACCTACTATTAGAATATCAGTTAACTCCAATCATAAACCTTACAATACAAAAAATATCGTTAGTTAGGGCGGGTGGTGATTAACTGTCAAAAAAAAATAGATTGAAGATAAGGCGATGGTGGGTAATGAAATAGCCAAATTGCGTTAACCATTATTCCACTTGTATTACTAGGTATGGCAGCGGCGGTGATCGCTGAGTTAAGACTTTGCTTTGATTTGGCACTAATCGATTAGCCAAAAATATTCAATATGTCGGAGACTATTTAAACACTAAATCTCAGTCGTGGATTCGGATGAAATAATGAAATAGATATGCAAAAGTCACGTCGATATTTTTGAGTGACGTGCACAGAAGTGAATTTAAATTAAACTTATACAAATTTGCAGACGTTGACGCGGAATATGTAATTTAATAAACATAATTGAATTTTGAACGTTGGTTTGTTTTTGAAGATGAATTTAATTTTTTTTCAATGGTAAGATTGATCGCGTGCACGCGATCTAACATTTCAATATGTAAAATGTTATAATTTATAGCGCTTACTTTAGTTAAATTGAATTCATAATTTAAAAGTTGAAACGCTTAAATCTTTGAGTTTTTTTTTTATTTTTTGATTGAAGCAATCGACAGTTGAATCGATATAAATAATGTTCAAAGGTGAAACGAACAAATCAATTTTGTATCATTTTTATAATATAAAATTTTCAAGAATATATGTTTCTTTTTTTTGATAAAAATATTGTTATACTTCATAGCATGTAAATCATATATTTTTTATTTAATAAACATGACAAATTCATTTAGATTTTCACGATTGGTTTCGAGCGCGCGCACAATTGACGCTCTTTGATACGGTATTAACAACGCTGTCCGCTCGCTCGACATTATTTATTATTTTATGTGAAAACATAAAATGCTGAAATTATTTAACATTTATCGAGAGTCCCATCGGCATTTTTAATATTTTTATAACGTATATAATACAGAGGGAACTGATTGAGAACAACCCACGTCGAATAAATTCCTCGTATTTATTTCGTGACCTCCCGATGAGCCTTTGATGTGACAAATGCGCGGTCATTTCTTCTCATCGAAATATATATAATATAAAATACACACGAACACACCCCTATACACGAGAGCGTACACACTTATACACCGAGCGTGTATGCGAACTAGGCTCGGAAAATTCATTGTCGTTTCGGTTGATAACACGATTTTCCCGAGGAAAAGTGGAAGAGGTGGGGCAAGAGGTAGCCGCTTATTAAAACGGCCCACCTTTTGCGACGAGACGTTGACGTATAAAAATGAGAGCTTAAATATTAAATAAGATCCGCAAAAATGTACGCCACCACACGCCAATGGCCAATGAGACAGGGGAGAAGAAAATTGGCAGAGTCGACTGATGTAACCAATTTTTCCGGGCGGAAAAGCGCTTTACTTCGGCGAACGCGAAATCCACACTGCAAACGATTCCGTCGAGTAATCAACGCATCCGAATGCAAATTGCATTTGCAAACTTCACCTAATATGCATTCGAGCGAAAAAATAAATTCAAAGTGAACGCCACGCGACTTTTTCGATATTCATTTGCGCTACACATAAACAATCATCTAACTGTCAATCGCAGCGGTTGAATGGACATTCCACGAATGATTGAATACTCAATTCTATGGGGTATTTAGAAGTATAGCGAAACCATCAAGGACACATTTTCGAGTCTCTCTATTATAATATAATATAGAGTCAACAAAAAATATACACACATTGGATTGAGAGCGTTCGTAAATCAGGCGGCGTGTGAGGAGCTTGGTCGCGTAACAAATCATGGTTTTTGTGGTCAATTTGGACTTTAATCAAGTATTTGAAACGGTCGGAAACGAGTGTGGTGGATGCATCGTCGATTCCCATAAACGCATTTACACACACACGTTCCGTATAATGGCGATTAATAATCATAATCACGACAGCCGGGCCCCGTAATGGGGCGCGTTGACCCCACACCGCTCGTATATTAAAACGAATTGAAAAGTCTGTCTGTCCGTCACGACGAGAAACGTATAACATTTATATAGATACAGACTTACACACACGTGGGTACAGGTGAACATGTATACATATGTATGTACATGTCGGTGTATGTGTGTCGTCTTGGCCGGGTAAACAACAAAATAAATAACTGAAAGTTGACAGCTTTGACGATATCTCAGCACGTTCGGTTTTACTTATGGGGTTATTAAACGGCCACTTTTTATTGTGGCTCTATTATAAACCGTGGGTCGACAAGTTGCTCATCAACTGCCGGTGTCTACGAATACGTACGCCGTACGAGCAATAATAAAAATGAAATTTGTATTATATAATATTCGTCGACGCATTAAAAAAGGTTTACGATCGGCGTCAATGCAAATCAATTCGACCATTGCAAAGTGTATATTATTATAATCGAATGAAACACTCGCAGATTGTCGCACTGTCCGATGCATTGTCCGATTGCATACATATTAATGGTTGGGTGCAAAAGTGAGCCAAGTCCAACTGTATGAATTTTATAATATAGAGAGTGATATAATGAGACAAATGCGTAGTGTATAATAGATAAATATAATCATACTGCGTCCTCAGAGCACAAAGGTGATTTTGCGAAAATGAATGCAACTTTGTTCCTTTGTAATTTTTCTATAGGGCAGTCAAGTGACACATTCGAATGACGTCACAATTTTTCTTTGGCATCACAAAGTACAAAAGTTCTACTAATATTCTCGGAGCATACAAGTGACAAGTTCGTTCATTTTGCATGCAATTTTAAAACTTATGTAAATTCAATTGTAACAATGAAATAATGATCTAAAAATTTAGAGTAAAATATGTACAAACATCATTTTTATATAAAGTTCCCCTGATTTATCATTAAACTGCTGTCCTGCACAATTTACTTTTGGGAATGTGTCACCTTTGTGCTCTGAGGACGCGATATATCAGCGTTTCTCAAGCGCTGATTTGTGAATTTCAATGGTAAATATATTCATTAGTTAATTATTAGTAGGTACGTTGTCAACCAGTTCTGCAAAAAGCAAAGTTAAATTATTATTTGAGTCAACTTATTTTTTAACATGAAACTAATTTATGTATAGAACATTAGTTTAGTAGGGATATATATTCTAATATATGTATATATGTATTAGCGTAAGCGTCTACCTGCCTGTTTGGCTCATATTATTTTAATAATTTGCAATTTTAGCGGTGTGGCCCATTCATTCAACGGTACACTATACAATTGCTTCACGTACTGTCAAACGAGGTACGGGCTGTACCGTTATCGAACAAACCAGCTCACACGTGTGGGGGTGGGGTTAGAATCCACCGGCTAGTATTAAATACAAATAAAACTTGAGGTATACTTTTAATGTTCATATGTTCATTTCTTTAAAAGTTTCAGTTGAATAAGATCAGGAAATACTACATACACACATACATATGTAGGTAGGTACATAGATGTTTATTAAAAACAAATTGTGCGAAAATAACCGTTCAAATACGGACAAGAGGAAAAAATCGAATTTACTTGTACCTACTTGATTTAAATTAATCTAGGAATCGAGTCAGATTTGGAGTAACGCGTCAAAAGTGCGCGGGCGTGTTTTTTTTTTCCAATATACGCATAAATTGCTCGCGTCACCTCGTCATGGAAATTTGCGAAAAATAACCGTGTTTTTCTTCATCACTCTCATCTCGCAGATCCATCCACCCCAACCACACACTTCTTGGCGATGGCGCGTATTCAATCAATTTTTGATCGAAAAAATAATGAGGCGTCAGCCATTGGGGGTGGTTGGGGGTGGCATGTAGCGGCTTACCGCCGGCACACCCACCATTGGAAACAATTACTTTTTTTTTATTCTCGCACTCTTCTGGCGAAGATGATGGATTAACAACACCTGTCTTAAACGAGAGCACTGTTCAATTTTCGAGCAGCCGCGAAATTTTCAATCTTCCCCCCGATGAGTATTACCGCTGAATAACGACGCACGCGTCCCAGACACAACCATTCAATTTTAAATTGTAAAAAAATATATAAAACCCCGCAACAAGTTAGCAACATTCAACTTTGCAAGATTACGATATTGAATTTCATTTGAAAATTTGATATTGAGATTGCAATGAAACCGACTACAATACCTACATAGACACTGGATAAACAAACACCATTCTTCACGTACTCATAACTAACCAGATACTGTTTTGTTTTGTTTTTTAATAAGGAAATTAGGAAAGCACGAAAAAGGACACAGATCCAATAACAGACTAATATAATAGTGGATAGTTCGTAGAATGTAGAACCATCTCATAATTAAGTTAGATAATTTGGTAAACATTTACATTTTAACAGTAAATGATCTGGATTAATGTAATAATCTTGCCAATGGCGATAATTGAGGTTGAAATCTTTTTTTATACATCCCCCAATATGTACATTCCGCTCGTGAGATTATTGCAAAATCCACTGAACAATCGCCTGGATGACTGTAATGATTCAATAGACATAAAACGTCGATGAAAATATTCAACAATTTATAGTACGAGTACCTACCAACATTTTTCCTTTACAAGGAAAATTTCGTAAGCAAAACCAACGCAACAAGAGAAAATGAATAACAACTATCACTTCCGGTCAATCAACTTTCACGAGCGAACAGTAAAAACTCCATTTTGGTCGTTTATTTATCAAACAGTTCGAATTAGTCACAACAACAAACTGTTTTCTTTAAATTGATTGAACTTGATTTCGTTTTAAACCTTGCGGAAAACCGTAACTTTTTGCGACATTGATGAATAAAATAGTTCAAATTCGTAATTTAATTCACTATGTGAGATATCTAAATAATCGAACTACTCTTTCGAATACTGTTTTAAAAGTGCTTAAATCGAAACCTACATTTTTATAAATCAACACTTAATATTATTTAGACAGAATTTTCAGAAGATAACAGTGTTAAACTATATATAATATTAAACTATATATAATTCAGTGATTCCTGTTTTGTACTTATGTATACTTAACTTAGACTGTTTTTATACTTAACAATATCTAGAGTTTTATTATAATTTATAATTAACGAAAACAAGCAGCTGGAATAATACATGTACATAAATTCGTAGATTCGTCCAGTTGTAATGAGAAAATTTTTCTAGCACCAACTCTTTGAATCTTCTGCCCACTGCACCGGGACATTTCATCGAATTTGCGTGCAACCGTGTTATTTGAAAGCGAAATCGTTTCGACTTTTATTCTTGCTCTGACCAACAAACATAACTTCAACCGTGTCTTTTATTGCTGGGAGCACTGAAGACTTGCCAATAGTGTGCGACTTGCCAGCCAAACAAATCCGGTACGATGCGTGGAGTTTTTTTTACTTTATCCTAATCGGATAAAGTATTGTGATCGTGCGAAAATTCGACCTCGAGATTTGACTGATTTGTATCAGGTATCATCCCCTGATCACATTTTCATGATTTCTGGAAAATGTCTGTATGTCTGTGTACTTATGTGTGTGTGTGTCTGTATGTGTTTTCTCCGAAACTATCAAGTCCATCAAGCTGAAATTTCATATCTATTATTTTCACGTAAGGTGTAAGAGTCATAAGGAATTTCGTCGACATCAGTCAACCGGAAGAAGATTTTTTTTCTTGTAGAAAATTCTAAAATTCTTTTACCACTTTTACTGCTTCGGCGATTTTGTCGAAATTTCATATCTATAGTTTTCACGTTAGCCGTAAGAGATACTGTGAATTTAGTCAAAATCTGACTACCGGAAGTGGCAGTTTACTCTTGAACGATATTTTGTTTTTTTTTATTTTTTTTGGGCTTTTAAATATGTAGTATCGTCACAATATTGTAATGTTGTAATCCTGAGAGAAATTGCTATTTACAAAAAAATTAATCATTAAAATCAGTCAACCGGAAGGAGGTTTTTTTTTTGTCGAAAAGCTTACCGCAGCATATTTCAGAAACTGCCCCATTGATCAAGTCGAAAATATATAAAAATTTATATTTTATTTATTATATTAATATATTTCCATATAAAAATTAAGAGTTGATAAGAATTTTATCAAAATCCGCTGACCGGAAGTGGTAGTTTTTCTTATCTGAATATATGCCGAAGATCGTATTTTACATACGCGCGCGCACTCAACATAGTAATTTCATGATATTTATGTGTGTATGTATTTTGGTTGGTGTGGTAGTTTGCATGCGTTTTATTTACTCACGTACTTAAAAAATTAATTCCGTTACTCTTTGTATTCCTCAAATATATGGATAAAGTCATGGGTTGGCCACAACCGAATTTTTTTATTAACGCTGGTGTAATGTTAAAGGTTCGCTTTCGACGACAAGTCAAAAAATTCTAGTGACATGATTTTAAAATCCGGAAGCTTCGTCTCGACATGCCGACGCAATTTGTTCGGTCGCATGCTCTCGTTCGCGAGAACAACGTAATGCGGCCGGTGGAATCTTCTTCGTTTCCATTCCACGACAATCCGACTTTTAAATAGTTGGGGGGTTTGGGGAGCTTTGGAGGCATATCAGGGCATACATTTTCCGCGAATTTTCCCGCCAAAAGTCACAGGAACAGGAAACTCACAGGAAAAAAAATAATTAATCCAAACAATTTGACCTTATTAATAGAAGCCACACGCATGATAATGTAACGAGTGAGCGCATTGCGCGGAACGCATGCATTAAAGAATAGCAAACGGGGACGAGGGGGTGTTCTGCGAGAGGGTGGTTAGAAACGATGGGCGGATTTAAGGGGAGAAAAAAGGGGTGGGTGGGCGGATAGGGCGGGTTGGGCCCTTGCCGCCCCTGCGGGCCTGCTCTCATTTCGGATGTCATAAAGTGACAATTTATGATAACTTGGGGATTAGCGGGCGCTCGTTCTCCTCCGGCAATATTTATAATGCGGCCACCGCGCATTATCTATACGTTTTAATACGGCCGAGTGTGACGACGCTAATTCCGCGTGCTCCGACACTGAGAGGGGATAGTGCCAAAGTCAGAGAGGAGAGAGGAGGAAGGGGGAGGGGGGAGAAACACGTTGCTGAAATTTCGCAACAATTTCAATTTAATGAGTATCGAAGCCGGGCGAGAGCTCAGTGGTTAGAGCGTAGTTGAGCGGGGTACGGGGTTCGATTCGCACATGTCGATTGATTTAGACTTTTAGACTTTAATTATCATCATTGGCAAGGTGTAGACATGACTAAATCTACATCGGCCGTCTTTTGTTAGAATTTGCCAATTTATCTAACTTAATTGTGAGACGGTTCCACGGAAATTGGCACCATCCTTTCTGTCTACCAAATCATAGTCCGTTCCTTCTCTCTCCCTTCCTCAATGGGAATCCATTGGCTTTAAGAGGGGAGAAATAATTTTTCCTTAGTTACTACACTACGATATACTTCAAAATGTTTGTTAAATAGTGAAAAGGCAACGCTTGATACGCTACCTTCAAATGATAAAGTACGCTACCTTCAAAGAGTATCGAAATCGCAGATGACGTTCGATTTTGACGAGCGCAAAAAAATTGGTCCATAATCATTTTGCATTCATTATCATCATTGGCAAGGTGTAGACATTACTAAATCTACATCGGCCATCTTTTGTTGGCGTTTGCCAATTTATCTAACTTAATCGTGAGACGGTTCCACAAAAATTGACACCATCCTTTCTGTCTACCAAATCATAGTTCGTACCTTTTCTCTCCCTTCCTCCCCTCTAAAATTCAATGAGAATCCATTGGATAGTATTCTTCCTTAAGGTGCCTGTCAATGATCAACATATTCACGGCAATGTATTACCAATTATGGGCCGGAAATATAGTCGTGTTTCCCTACACTATTGTTCCACTATTGCTGGTTCACACATTACCGATGATATCGCTCGGTATACGAAAATACGCAACAATATATGTTTCTTTCCTGCTCTCTCACATACGCGGGTCTCTGTCGCAGAGGTGCGAACACGACACGAGACGAGTGTTGACCTTTGGCGAATCTGGGCAATATCATTGAGCCACACATTACTGCGACACATATTGCGCATGTGATGCCGAAAATGTTACTGGACGCTACCTTCAAAGGGTATCGAAATCGCAGATGACGTTCAATTTTGACGAGTGCCAAAAAAATTGGTCCATAATCATTTTGTTGAAATTGTACATACGTATACATATAAGAAATGTCTTCATAGTGTGAGTTAGAAAATTAAATGTGAGAATACATTTTTAGGGTGGTTCCGTGTACATTAAAATCCGCCGTTGAAATTTCAGCGTCTATAATTTTAAGGTATGGCGAAAATTAAGGTCGTTTTGTTTCCGCGCGTAATACAAGTAAATAAGACAAACAATCATTGTCATAAATATCATCCTCGGAGCCACCGCAATGCGGAGACAACCTACACCCCCCCCCCTCCCCCCTCTTACATCCCCTACCCTCTGACGACCCCCCTATTTTGTCGGGAAATTCCATTTTTTAATGTTATTTACTTCGAGAGCTCGGTTCTAATTTTTTCGCGCGAAGGGGACGTGAAATTTGAAGTTACGCAAGCAATCGTCATTTTTTTTTAAATATACCCCCCACCGCCCCCCCCCCCTAGTATTTCTGGATTGTAACTTACGTTTTGTATGTGAATAATAAGCGAATTTCGAATTTGAAACGTTTTAGGAGTATATGTATGTATGTATGTAGTACAAAAAGCAAAAAAAATAAGAGTCCAGTCGAGTTTTTATTTTGCTATGAAAGTTTCGCTCGTAACAAACAACCTGTTGCTATTTGTTTGCGATGTTTATTGTATAAAAAATGAATGTCATTGAACTATCAAAACGCACATTATATTATTTTGATGAGAAATTTTGTATTTAAACATAATTTTAATTGATAGGCAATAAAACGTCATTGCGTCACCAAAATTATTCAAAGAATACAATACTAAAAATCTATTAGGTACACCCCAATGAAACATGTATCCATTAAAAATAGTTTGATATATTTTTATCCCCTTTTTTACGATTAATCAAAGTATACGATATATCTAACTATCGTGATAGAAAAGTTTCACATATCGAAATCTATTCATGCTTCACAATTTCTCGCCGTTATATTTAACTAGTGTAAGCCCGTTGAATATCAACGGAGCGTTATCATCACCCATACTGAAAAATAATATTTAATTTAATAGTTTTTATAGGTGTTAAGCGCTCTGTTCCGAATCAGCGGTACCGGGTTCAAATACCACTCGCGCGACGTTCTGGTTTTTTTAAATTATTTACCTCAGCGAGCGTTATCAATAGACAGACACACAGACAGACAGACAGACAGACGGAATAGGGCTATTATAGATTTTACTAGTGTAAGCCCGTTGAATATCAACGGATGTTTGTGTAGGTATAATACAACACGTAACAATTTAGCAAAGTCGCGAGCCTATTAATATATTATATAGTCAAATTGAATCGCGGCCCGTTATTATCTATGTATGTAGTTTGGATCACAGCGTAAGCGCTCACTCTCCCGAACTGGTGATACCGGGTTCAAATGTCACCCACGCGAAGTTCTGGTTTTTTAATTATTTATCGAGGCGAGCGTTATCGACAAACAGACGGAATAGGGCTATTATATATATATATAACTAGTGTAAGCCCGTTGAATATCAACGGAGCGCTTTCTCATCAAACGTACTTGTTTTGTTGCATAGATGGCGCGTTATATTTTAACAACGTAACAATTTAGCAAAGTCGTGAGCCTCTTTTTTATAATATAAATAAATAGTCAAGTTGAAGCCAGCCCATTATTATTATCTGGTTTGGCTCATAGTGTAAGCGCGACGTTCTGGTTTTTTTAAATTATTTACATCGACGAGCGTTATAAATAGACAGACACAGATACACACGCAGACAGACAGACATACGGAATAGGGCTATTATATATATATATATTTATTTATTTAATAATTACATGGAGAGGCAGCATAGCCGATAGGCCGATGGGGTTTGGTACAAAAATAAAAATAAGATTAAAGCAAAAATTAAATTAAATTAAATGGTCCATTTTTTAAAGATTTACAAATACCCATTGTTTTTTAAGAATATATCTAGTTGATTTTTATATAAATTAACATTTTTTTTAAGTTACTATTAAATCCGGAAGACTATTCCAAACTTGAACCACTCTATTTGAAAAGAATTGATCTCTAACTATCTTATTTGATTTTTCTTTGCGGAGTCTAAGAGTATGGGCCTCTTAGATGAGGGTTCTCATTTCACATGAATAATGATTATTTATTATTTTGAACACTTCAATTAAATCACCTCTCAATCTCCTCGTCTCCAGTGTGGAGAGATTCAATCTTTTCAATCTTTCACGATAAGGTAGTACATACATATATGTATATGTATGTATTAATCTCGTTTGATACTTGCACAAAAGATGATTGGTTGTTATAGAAAAATCCAAGTATCAAAATCGTGACTCAAATAACGTCACAGGGAAAAGGGATGTCGACTCGCTCGGAAATGAGTCGTTTTTCAGAGTGGAAAATGTCGGGGGGGGTTGAAAAAAATTACCCTTGAAAAGGGGACCTGGGGGGGCGCAAAAGCTACGGACCTGTTAGCGTCAAAAGGCATCGGCAAATCATAATAATAATCAGCGAAGAAATTTTATGATTTTTCCTCGTCGTCCCGTTCGAAGCGCCTATCGCACAGGGCCGAATGGGGCGAGAAGGGTGGGGGGGGGTAGAGAGATGGGCACAAGGCGTTGCTCGGGGGTTTGAGAGGTGGGTGGGTGGATGGGGGAGGACGGCCACGTTATCTCGGGAGCGTGTGACGCGAAATGTTTTGTGTTTTAAGGGTGTTTTAATTTATTACCGACCGAAAGGGATGGGGGGTGAAATAATACGAGTATGAATTAGGATCACGGCTTTATGCCGACCTACCCGCCCGCCCACCTATCCCTACCCACCGGATAGATAGATAGATAGATAGAAGCTCGCGCTGCTAGAGAGCAGTCTTGCCACCCATCCACCGACCCACAAAACACACCACCTACCCCTCTTGCGTAATCTCCATAGAGGCTACCGTGACCTTTCGGATGCGAGCGCCCCTCCCCGTGCGTAACTGTGTTTGTTTTATTAAAATTTAGAATGCGCACATACATACATACATATGAGTGCGCATGTGTGTGTGTGTGTGTGTGTGTGAGTAGGTATGTAAACGTGTAAAAGTGCCTCTGTCTGAATTAGATTTTAAATTCAGCATCCGCAAAAGGGGTCGGCGAACGCCGTTTTGATCCCCATTTGTATGCCTGTTTTTTTTTTTTTTTTATTATTATTTTCTTTCATTCGTATGAATTCATAATAAAATATTTCGCATGCGGGGCTGAAAGTTTCTTATGAGTGATTGCATCGAAATTTATAAATCGGAATTTTTTTATTATTTTAAATGATTATTTTTTACTAGTGTAAGCCCGTTGTTAATATCGACGGATATGTGTGTGGGTGAGTAGGTATACATATGTGTATTCAATAGTTGTAGCATAGACGGCGAGTTATAATACAACACGTAACAATTTAGCAAAGTCGCGAGCCTATTTTTCATATTAAATAGACACGTTGAAGCCTGCCCATTATCATCTGGTTTGGCTCGCCGCGTAAGCGCTCTGTTCCGAATCAGCGATACCGGGTTCAAATTCCAAGATATTAAATATAGTCAAATCGTTGTACATAGGTTCGTCATCGCCTACATTGGGAGATAGTGTTAGCGCGACTCTTCCAACCTGGTGATACCGGGTTCAAATCCCACTCACGCGACGTTCTGGTTTTTTTAATTATTTACATCGGCGAGCGTTATCTTCCGACAGACAGACACAGATAGACGGAATAGGGCTATTATACATATATTTTTTATGGAATTCACATTTCATACATTTTTTCCCGAACTCTAGGGCTATTATAAATATATTTTTTATGGAATTCATATTTCATACATTTTTTCCCGAACTCTATATGTATGTATATGTATAATAGTTTTTATAGTTGTTGCATAGATGGCGCGTTATAATAACAACGTAACAAAGTCGCGAGCCTATTAATAATTTATATTGTCAAATTTTAGCAGGCCCGTCATCACCTCCGTTTGGATCACAGCGTAAGCGCTCAATGTTCCGAACCAGTGATACCGGGTTCAAATGCCACTCGCGCGACGTTCTGGTTTAATTATTTACCGAGGCGAGCGTTCTCAGCAGACAGACACACACACAGACAGACAGACGGAACAGGGCTATTATATATATGTATGATGTCAATTAAGACATGTGAAGTCTTGAAAATTTTCCTTCATTCATAAAATCCGTTGAAACTCGCATGTTGGCGACATTGTGCATATTTCGCATTGAACATGCGAGTATATGTACATACCTATGTATGTAGTTACGGTTATTATTTAAAACAAAGGCGAAACGTGTACGACTGTAACGAGTCGTATTGTACATAGTAGCGAAAGGTGGCTCGTTTCGTTCCCATTTGCGAACCCCAAGATGGAATGATGTCTGCGGAAGCATTAACCTCAGAGGCTGCAATGTAAGTCTGCTTGATTAACAAAATAACCCTTACACTTCCCTCTCTCTCTCCCCGATTTTCCACCTTCACCGCCCTTCCTCTCCCCTCTCTCAACCCCGGTGAATTGCGTCTGTTCGCGTTGTAAACGCGGCTAAATACACTATATTCACGGGACTCGCACGAGATTTTACACACAGATAGCACGGGGATTCGATGTGTTGAGCGTATCTCAACTTTACGACGGGCCGACTGAAAAGTTCCGGGATCGATTTTCATACAAATGAGCTTTTTAGATTCAAATTAGCTCGTAGATTTAGTTTTGTTATGACATTAAAATCGATATGTTTTTATATTTTGAAATTAAAACGAAGTCAAAAGGTCAAACGAAGGTAAAACAATTCGTTTCACCATAGTTATTATGTATTGTGATATTTTCGTTATTTAGTATTCCCCAAAGAATTGTTTGTCAGCTTCAATTTGGGTATCTCGGTCAATGTGCAATTGTGCACAGTGAGTGAGTCGAGCTTTTACGAGCTTTTCAACATAGTTAACTGAAATTTCAGAATTATATAGAATAATACATAGATGGGATGAATGAAATTTATTACAATGCCAAACAAATACAGTACAATTTCGAAATTGAAGGTTTGCTGGTTATTATTTGTACTAAATTGCTGATTTATTATGTAAATTAATAATACACCTCAAAATCGTTCAATAGTCAAATGAAAGTCTCTGTCAAAAGACACTTCGTTAAAATGTCCGATAACATGCAAAACGCCAGAACATCAGAATCCGCGACTGAGATTTGTCGTTTAAATAGTCTCCGAGATATTGAATATCTTTCGAAAAGTGCCAAATCAAAGCAAAGTTTTAACTCGGCGATCACCGCCGCTGCCATACTAATACAAATGGAATAATGGTTAACGTAAATTGGCTATTTCATTACCCACCATCGCCTTATCTTCAATCTATTTTTTTTTTGACAGTTAATCACCACCCGCCCTAACTGTATTTTTTGTATTGTGAGGTTTATGATCGGAGGTAACTGTAATTCCTCGGAGTACAAAGGTGACATTTCTAAAATAGTAAATTGTTCAGGACAGCAGTTTTAAAGTTTGAACTGGTCGTCATAAATCAGGGGAATTTTATATTTATAAAATGATGATTGTACATATTTTATTCTAAGATGCTATTTCATTGTTATTGAATTTAGACAAGTTTTCAAATTCAAATTGCACAGTTCGGACTTGTCACTTGTGTGCTCCAAGAACATTAGTAGAACTTTTGTACTTTGTGATGCCAAAATAACATTGTGACGTCATTCAAAAATTGTGTCGCGTACTCAGAACACAAAGGCGACATACCTAAAATAGTAAATTGTTTAGGGCAGCAGTTTTAAAGTTTGAAATAGTCATCACAACTTTATATAAAAATGATAATTGTAAATATTTTACTCTAAAATAAATGTATAAATGTCGTATGATTTTCTCGGCGGTTTTTTTAGATCTTAATTATCGTCATTGGCAAGGTTAAATCTAGATCGGCCATCTTCTGTTAGAGTTTGCCAATTTATCTAACTTAACTGTGAGACTGTTCCACAAAAATTACCACCATCCTTTCTGTCTACCAAATCATAGTCCGTTCCTTCTCTCTCCTTTTTTTCCCTCTTAAAGTCAATGGGAATCCATTGGCTTTAAGAGGGGAGAAAAATTTTATCCTTAGTTACATACTACACTACAATATATGAACTTCAAAATATTTGTTAAATAGTGAAAAGGCAACGCTTGATACGCTATCTTCAAAGAGTATCGAAATCGCAGATGACGTTCGATTTTGACGAGCACAAAAAAATTGGTCCATAATCATTTTGCTGAAATTGTATATAAGAAATGTTTTCCATAGTGTGAGTTAGAATATCAGCGTTTTTCAAACTTTTTTTACTACGACCCACTGCAAAACTGCATTTTGTTTTGCGACCCAGTATGCCTATGTACATACATACATATGTATATAATAATATATCAAACAAACTTTGTCGATTACGTTCCTTTATCTACTATTGACACATAATTCGAAACTTTTTTTTTTAGTGGAAAATCCTAGTTCACGCAAATAAGTCGAAGTTATCTTATATTTAAATAGTAGAAATATTGCTTTTTTTACTTCAAAGCTAAAAATTAAAATTCTCCTTAATCCAAAATGATGACATGACATAATAAGGTGCAGAAATTCAGCCTCATCATCAGGACCAAAGTTTAACTCAATTATTGATTAGGGGCTTTCAAAATCAAACGGAAAATTAAATAAATTACGGTCGTTTTGTTTCCGCGCGTAATACCTACAACTAAATAAAATCGACGCAAATAAATATTATCCTCGGAGCCAACCGAAGCGGGTATTTTACACACGGATAGTTTACTCGCTACTATCTCGCTAGTTTACTAGCCGACACGTAGAGCTAGTAATCCTATTACGCGTGTACTTGCCAGTGGCACCAGAGCTAGTTTACTAGCGGCTAGTAAACTAGCGAGATAGTAGCGAGTAAACATTTGTGCTCCGAGGACGCGGCGTGTAACTAACCCCGTCTTGACCGACAATCAACATATCGCACGAACGCGACGCATCACCGAGCTGATTGCGTAAAAAGTAAAGATTTTCCATCACTCGAACCGTCCACGTCTACCCTTCACTCCCCTATTCTATCCCATCGCATCGGTAAGAAGCGCGAATCGAGGACGAAACCGCTGTGGATCCAAAAGCCGCGACTGAAAACAGTCTTCGACGACGAGGCACAGGGGGGCTAAGGGTTGAAATAGGGACGAGGGAAGGTGGGGGGGGGGGGTCATGGGGGTTTGCGGGGGGGTAGGGGTGTCGGCGGGGTTCAATGTCAATTCTTGTGGAATCAGATTGATCCGCGAGGGCGGGGGGGGAGGAGGGGCGCCTGCTGCAGGCCGCTAATCGATGCGGCACTGCGCCACCGGCTCCTTCAGCTGGACCGCCATTACGCACCTTTATGGCGCCCCCTCAACCCGCGCCGGAGCCCCAGGCGCCCCCCTCGTATCCGCCAACCCCCCCCTAACCCCCCCTTCCAACCCCCCTCTCGCCTCGCCCCGTTGTGTGTGTCTTTTTGGCCGCCCTGTTGTGTGTCTTTTCAGCCGCCCTGTTGTGTGTGTGTGTGTCTTTCGGCCGGTTTGCCCCCAGGCGCGTCGCGTCTACGCGCTCGCTGCTTTTCGGTCTTCGGGGTTTCCAACACGCCGAACGCTACAATGTGCCTACGCTCCCGAGTCACTACCGAACGTTTGACATTTCAAATGTGACGATGCCATGGTGTGCGCCATTGTGACGAAATTGCGTCGAAAAGAAATGTTTACGCGTTCGCCGATTTGCTCGATGCGAATGCCGACAAGCGGAGACGGCACAGTATGCCTCGCAGCTAACATCAAACTATTGAGTCATTCCGTAGTATTCCAAAATCAAAATGTAATATTCATAAAAAAAAAAAAAAAAGTGCATTCGTTAAAGTTTAAGAATTTGATTAATGCGACATCGATATACATATATAACATGACATAGATTGAGAGGCGATCTAATATGTAGAAATATATAAAATAATAAACAATAAAAAACGCTTATCTCAGAGGGTGTTGTTTATCTATGAAAGACATTGTACTACCAAAAAGACAAATATAACAAAATTGTCAGAGACTCATTATTTTCAAATAGAGTGGTTGTAGTTTGGAATCGTCTAAATCAGCTAGTAACTTTTGAAAGTCTTTAAAAATCATCCAGAAGTTTTTGAATATAAATGGATCATTTTCAGCCGTTCGGAATCCGCTGCTGGTTGAAGGCCTCTCCAATCCTCTTCCATACCTGTCTGTCTTGAGCAATCTGAGTTCAGTTGACTCCACACATTCTTCTCAATTCGTCAGCCCATCGTCCACTTGGTCTACCTTGCTTGCTTTCACATCCTCTCGAATACCGTTCCAGTATTTCTCGCGTCCATCTCCCATCCATTCGTCTCGTTATGTGCCACTTTTTCACACGTTCCGCTATATTTGCCACTTTGGTCATGCTTATTATGGGCTCCATTGGCTATGCCGCCTGCCCATGTATTTAAAATAAATAAATACCGCACAAATCGTACTATGTATATTCATTGCGTTTAGATAGAACTGTCGATTTATATTACATATATCCAAAGTCTCAATATAACCAATAGTTTACTTTATCTGTATATTTAGCAGTGCTGAAAACAGTCAAAATATCTGTCCGTATTTACGATGCGTCTACAATGAAATGTCAATATAAATTACATTCGAAAAGTTGACGGAATAAAGGCAGTCGTATGGGAACGTCTAGGAAATGCCATTTGGCAACAAACTGCGTACATTGGGTTGAAGCAGTGAAAGCATTAAAGATTGACAATGTCGTATAGAAACTTCCGAATTGTTATGTGATTTTTGAGCAAAGCAATACACACTGCGATTTCCTTTTATACGAACGAGATGAAAGCATTGGAACATTACACTGTATCATGGATGCAAGCTCACATAGAGAGTGGATATATGGATTCAATATTGCAATTGAAATTATTCAACGGATCTATTTATAGATAATTGATCCAATCGACTGTTTATGAGATTTCGAGACGAGATTGGTACCGTGCGAATCTTCCAGGATAAAAGTTTTCGGCGCGAACCGGTTCATTAGCCGCCGTTTTTGTCCGGGGCGTCTCTTTTGTAAAAATCGATCGGCGTCGCGACGCCAATAACGCAACAACGCGACTCAGATAAGGATATATATAAGGAGAGTGTGACTCGAATAAAATTGATTTATTCCGGGGAGATACGGCGCTAACTAGTGGCTCCCGAACGGGAGGGGCAGGAGAGTGAAACGGGCAGGGGGGGTTAGAGAACCATATTCGCGTAAAATAATGCAAATTATGGAGGAAAACGCGTGACAGCTATAAATAATCCAACAAAACACAAATAAGGAAAATTTATAGTCATTTCAGTTTGTGTGTGCCCTGTATGTGTGAATACGCACACCGCGAACCATTGACAGATATCTCAGACGCGAGCTCACGCACACGAGCGGACATTATTTTTGTTCGCCGCGACATACGGCATTATACAGCGCATCGAAAGTACAGACTGTGACGTATTTTGAATTTGAAAAGTCCGATGTGACCCACATACGAATTTGCTGGAATACTATTCGACCAAAGCTCAAGATTTCAAACCTAGCTTACATTTTTAAGGAAAATGATAATTTTACTATACAGAATAATGAGATATCGATGCCAAAAAAGGTGCTCAGGAAACATAGAACCAGAAAGTTTTCATTAACGTTAATACGTCTAAAAATTTTATACTAAATTTAAATTTGGAACATATTTTTAACACAATCTACTATATAAAATTGAATGTTTGTTTGTTTGTCCGCAAATTTGGTATACTATATCATGGTACTTCGACCCTAGATGGTTTTTGGACGGGGTCGGAGCAATTCGGCTAGTTTTATATATGTATTTATCAAAGTGAATTTTACCGGGAAAGATTCCGGGAATATTCCATCGACTTTTGGAGGTAATGAATGTGTTGTAATAAAACAACGTTAAATTCTGTGATTTAACAATTAGATATACATATATGTACATACATATGTATAGTAGAGCAAGAGTCTGCCTAGCTGGGTAGTCGCGGAACATTCAAACGGCACGGGTAGCGCGATCCGCTTTAATTTTTAACAACCTAATGACACTGTCGACGGGCATTGACTAGTACTAATTACTGTATATAATAGTGCAAGAGTTTGCCTGGCTGGGTAGCCGCGGAACGCTCGCATACACTCACAGCACGGGTAGCGCAAAGTGCTCGCATTTTTCAACTACCTGCTACATTTTGAACTACTAAAATAATAGTCACCCGATGTCGCTGTCGACGAGCATCGACTAGTATATCAATATCACAGAGTACAGCGAGGATAACTCATACAATGACTTGTAACATCTACCGTATTTATCTATCTAAATAGTGGAACAAAAATATGTTAAAGGATGTAAATATTCATCCTCCCAAAAATCCACATTTGATGTAATTTGTATGTATCGGGGTCTCTGTACATACATCGTTCCTACTCGAATCAATATTTTTATAGATTAACGTCTATGATTTTTATTTATTTATTAACAGGTTTTTAGCCCAAAATATAGATTACATATACATACATATAAAAAAAAAAAAAAAAGAATAAGAATATCAAAAGATACATAGAAGTTACACAGAATATAATATAATATAATAGAAAACATAAGAAAATCAAACAAAAAAAAAAAAAAGAAATAATAACAAAATAATACTAGAATTTACAAATTTTTAGTTTGATTACAAACTGCGCCAGGCTGATGTTGAAAATGTCAACATCAGTCGACAATGAATTAAATAATTTAAGAGCAGTAATCACCGGGCTGGACCCCATAAGCATTGTTCTGTACCCCGGCACCACAAATAGCTCGTGACCCCGTGCACGACAATAAAAATCAGGAGTGTAAAGTTGGAGACGCTCGTACGTATATGTACGTATGACAACAGCTGGAACTGAATAAAATCGTTTATCTTTCAATACATGTGTGTATAATTTTAATAAGCGGCCGATTTCTGAACCTGAGATAGTTATTGCGAGGTTTTTTTTCGATAATATTTCTGACTGTGAACTTTCATATAAAAATTATAGTTTATTTTTCAAACCCAATCACTGATTGATGTAAAAGTGGGTTTCGTGTGCGTACGTACGCGTAAAGAAGGCCCTGCACGCCCCCGCGATAAAATAGCGCGAAAAATCGCGAACGCGACTTACGTGACGGGGCGCGCAAAAGGGTTGTAGCTCCGTGTAATAAAATTACATAAAAGCGATACCCGGCGTGTGGACGAATAAAGATTTAAGTTTGATATCGGCAAGGACGGCTCACCTGTCACGCGGCCCTAAATAAAATGTCTTATTTATGTTAATTCCCGAACAAACCGGAAAAAATATGTAGTGGCCGACTGTGGCCGCCATCCGTAATGTGGCCCCCCCTAACATATATCATGCGGCCCCCAAATATCTCAGCGTTTATTATGTCAGGGAATGTTAGTATGTGTGCATGTGTGTGTTCTCCAAACCGTCGCACTTGCATTAAACACGCACGCAGATCGACAGCGGCGTAATTAACGCCCCCACATTGACTAGAATGGGAAAAAATTTTAAGGGTACAACCCTAGAACCCCCCCATAAGGTATTGCAATATTAAAGGATTAAAATTTTAATTGCAATAATATATTAGTTATATTAGGTGTACGAATTTAAATTCAGCTAGGGTACCTATACCTACCTATAACACGATTTCATTGAAAAAACTCGGGTATATTGTTATTAAAAAATAAACCAAAAAAAAGGGGCATATATAAATTCAATATGAATCATTGCTTTATTGTTTGTACAAATGCCCTTACCGGTCCTGTCAACTATAAATCAAACCCCTTAGACATATTTCTAGCCTAGGACATGAAGGATGGCAGACACACATACAGGGACGCGTTTCGTAGAGTGATCGCACAAACAACATATTTTATTTTATTGGGTATCTATAGTGCCTACCTATGTATGTAGGTATAGTAGAGGTACGCGCAATAAATTATCAAACAATTATGCCGCGGCATAGAGTGAGTCTGTAGTTATTTGCTCGAGTTATTTGCAGTCGGAGAGTATAAATTTATTTTAAATAAGTTTAATTTTTTTCCGTCGAAGAAAAGAGGGTGAATGAATGTGAAAATAGGGAGCAACGGGGAGAGTGAGATATGAAGGAACCGAGTGCACACAGTGAACAATTCCGTACCTACATCGCTACAAGAACGTAAATTTATAGATACTTTGCATTACTTTCAACATCAATACGATGATAAATTCTAAAAGATTTAAATTGAAACTTACAGTAGATGGGCATACGAAAATTATAAACATTGGAGTTTACTTTTAATATGATTCGCTCGTGAGCTACAATAGTGGTGCAACTCAACAAATACGATTTTGGTGTTAGTACATGCAAGTCAAACTGGTCCTCTTTCCAACAGCAACGCTGGCACATGTGTTAATTCATCTGAACTCTTATGAAACTCATTAGTTAATATCTTATCTTTATTCCATTAATGATTGGTTCATAGTATTCCATCTGTGTTTCAATAGTAACGGAAACTTTAAAACAAGCGATTTTTTGAGTTGTGCCAATATTGTAGCACATCAGCGATTATACAAAGTGGCGCCGAGTCAACTGATACATTTCAGAAACCAGGCTTGTCAGAGGAACGAAGGTTAGGAATTTTGACTACAAGCCAAACGAAAGAGGATTTTATGGCATATTAACTATTTTCAATATTCTCTGCGTACTTCCTAAGTTGGATCCTTTTCCATTGTTCCCCTGGATCTGTTAGAAATCTTCCATTGTTTCATTTGAATCTTTGTTCTACTAATTATTCGCAAAACTCCTTCATTCATAGTACTCGTCATTTAATGAAATTCCTGCACATATTGATCCTTTTCACTATTCCTTGCCCTCCTTCAGATTTTCTTTAATCAAGTTCCTCTCCAGCTCTAACTCCTAAAGTTCCTTTCTTGCTATGATTTGTTCTTTGTTTGTAACTATTTTGGCTGTATTGTATTATGTGGAATTAATTTTATTTTATATTGTACTTTATGAGCTGTATGTTACTTGATAAATAAATTACATATTGAGTCACAATGTAAAGATGAAAATAAAAGTTGAAACATTTAAGTTTTATGTTTCGGCAAACGAAATCGAAAACACTACACACGAAACAAATATGGTACGGTGGTAGATTTTTGTATGAAATATGATAATAATTTTAAGAGGAGAGGATAATAACTGTGCATATGTTACGCAGCGTGGCGGTGGACGGAATTACTCGTGCGCCGTTTACAAAAGCTTCTCGATAGAATGATGCTTGAGCGCTATAACAAAGCGGGTAGCCAATAAATCTGTCAAACAGTTTTCTGTAAGCTTATAGTGCCTATAAGTAAAATGAATACGGGGGTACGTGCGCCGCGCATACCCCGCCGCCTATAATAAAATATTACGTCAAATGCAAGGAAGGGCGCCGTAAAGTAAAAAAAAACGCGCCCGAGACGGATTCGGGGGGCGAAGGGGGCGAAGGGGGCGCACGCTCTGGGGGGCGCCTTAGGGGGAGTGAGGGGTTTGGGGGCACCGGGGCATAAACCCCGTGTTTATTGGCGAGAAACATATGTTCGAGAAGGAGATGTATGAAATTGATACGGCGACTTATGCGGGTCATGTACGTATGAATCGCAAATGAAACGAGATCTCCAGACGAACATAATGCACGACACACACACACACACATGCAATATTTAAATTTCGGCTATCGAAAGAGTATGCTGTGTTCGTATTGTATTGTATGTGTGTAAGTGGGTATTGTTTGCGAAAACGTGATGCGTTCGATTCGCGTCCTTACGATCGGCGCGCGCGAATCTCTCCGTGACTCGAGAGCCGGTTTTGATTGTTTACAATCGCCGGTTTTCGAGCGGATGTTAATTCCGGAATTAATTCCGCAGAAGCGGCGATATCGTCTGACGATGTTCTACAAAATGGTGGGTGTATCGTGTAAGCCGAGAGCGGTAATGGGGCTGCGTGAGTGCGCCGCTACTGGACGCCGACACCCTGCCAGTGGCGGCACGAAATTACAGGCAATACAATCAATTTATAACGGTTTTAAATCATCACATTATAATGGTCATTTTTTTTTTTTTCCAACGCTTTTTTATATTAAAATTTTTATTTCTCACCCATATGTCCCTCTTTCGATCTCTTCTCGCAACAGTAATTTTCAGTAAAAAAGTACTCATTCACTCATCCTTAGAGCAATTCTTAAATTTTCAATGAATATTTAATTTAGGTAATAAATCTCAGTATGCAAAACTCGGTAACCGGACAAAAGAGAACAAGACAAAACAGAACGCGACAAAAGAGAACAGGACAAAACAGAAAAGCGATAAAGAGAACAGTGACAAAACAGAACAGTGGAAAAATAAAATATTTATTTTTGTCGAATCTATTTATTAATCACATACATATAAAAGAAAATATTATAAATATTATAAAAAATAAATATAAATATATAAAACAAAAATGGAAAATTTATTTTTTTTTTTCGTATGTATCTCGATATGTCGTATCTATTTATTAATTAAATACATATAAAACAAAATATAAAAAAAATTATAAAAATATATAAATATATAAAAGTGTCCTGTCGAGGGTATCGGACGGTGGTAGATGTGACAAATTTATCGGTTTTGTTTTGTCATCGTTTTGTTATATGTACATATTGTATATTTTTATAATATTTATAATATTTTCTTTTATGTGTATGTGATTAATAAATAGATTCGAGAAAAATAAATATTTTATTTTTCCACTGTTCTGTTTTGTCACTGTTCTCTTTATCGCTTTTCTGTTTTGTCCTGTTCTCTTTATCGCTTGTCTGTTTTGTCCTGTTCTCTTTTGTCGCGTTCTGTTTTGTCTTGTTCTCTTTTGTCATGGAACCGCAAAACTCATTACGCTTACTTATCGCGTAAAATTGATATTGATGGAATGACAGCAAGTAATTTATTTATTTATTTATTTATACATATACGGTCTTTGCAATAGACCATTTCAAAATACACTTGATAGATAAAAATTACAAAAAATAAATGAATTACAAAAAAGAAAAGAATTACAAAAAGGAAAAGAATTACAAAAAGAAAATTAATACAAAGAGAAAATAAAGATACAATATTTATGTGTCTAAAAAATATGAAAATAAAAATTCCCTTACAAACAGCTTAGAATTATAAAAAAAATCAATTTCTCCAAAATCATTACCCAGTTTATGTATTCTGGGTATTATAGAGTATTTTAAGTAATTTGTAGCAGGATTGGGTAAAACAAACAAATAGTTGTTCCTGGTAGATCTACTTGGGACATGCAGTGATGTAAGTCCAACCAATTCACTGCAATCTATAACGCCATTGAGAATATTAATGACGCGAATCCGGATATTTTGATATCAGAGCATCGGTATTGGCGAGTGGCGGGGATACTGTCATTAATAATGCAATGACCGTTTGCAGGTCCCGCTTTACTATATTGCCAGTTTCTTGTTGGTCATTTGATACCATGTACTGTTAAAAACATTATACGAAATTTCAAGGTCATTTGACACACTCTACTGGCGTCGACGGCGGTCGGAAATCTGCGGCTGCGGAGCCGCATGCGGCTCTCGCCGTTATCCAACGTATTGCGTGAAACACTAACCGTTGAAGCATAATTGACACAAAATCAAAATGAGTCCCATTTTCGTAACTTCGTGGCTATAAAAAGCTTTAAGATCGTTTTTCAGATTAGACTTTATAATACTTTCCAGTAATAAGTTATCAAACAATTTCATAAATTAGTAGCAATTAATTTAATTTTGAATGTATATTCATGAAAATAATATTTTGCGACTCCTTTCAAACTTGACAATTTGCGAGGTTTTCCCCGATTTGGCTCATAGCTTGAAAAAGGCTCCCGACACCTGGCCTACAACAAAACAGTTTTTTATTGACTGTAGAAAATAGGCATCCGCTTAGAATCAATATGACATTATTTTTGGGTTAAAAACCTTAAATACACGTTGATATAAATATTGTACCGTTTTAATCTGGCATGGTTATCCAAAGACGAAACGTAATTAAATTGTGTGGTTTAGTGGATTAACAGTATCATCTTGTGCATCGAGCTTCTAATTAAAAACAAATAACTTCACCTAAACTAGCTACCATTACGATTATATGTACGTGCTAAAATTTTTTGCACCTATTCCGATCTGAAAGCCTCATACATTTAAAACAATACAAATCGAGGTGCAAATACAGTCGCATTGACGAACATTTATTTTAAATACTAGACAACTTTGACAGCCTAAACACGAAACTATGATATGTGTATAAATTAGAATTGTGTGTGTTTTTTTTTGCTGTTTTTTTTTTGAGCAGAGCACGCCACTGGATGCGGCCGTCCCTCGCTTGATACATAGATCATTTTTGGATCTATGATCCGCAGATTTATGGGGCATGCGCGATCGTAATGATGTTTTGTTAATGGAGTTTTTGTAATATATGGACGCAATAACGGCGGCGAAGGCCCATGAGAGCCCAGGACCAACAAGTGTGTGCTTCGAGGAGAATCCAACAATCGACCGACTGGTGAGTCGACAATGAACTCCAAAAGTGAGCCATCGAAGTACGACAGTAGATCATTCAATATAATAAAAATTAGTTGAAAAAAACTAAGCAATGACGATGACTAGTACTCAGAGTAGGTACAAATTCCCCAGGGGGAATAACGTTAATTAAAACAATTTCTAGAAATTGTCGCTTTCTTATTACAAAACGGACAGACGGACAGACGGAGATGCCAGGGCCGTAGTCGACATTCCAGGGTCGCACCTGCACCTTAATATCATTTGCCCATCCGAGTTATTTATGACGATCGGCGATTGTGCGGCAGGTAGGTACAGTCGCACCAAAGCCGAACAGGTATACACAACAATTATTATATTATCATTAAACGTTTGATTCAACCCATTCTCGGCCAAAGTCGTCGCGGACATTTATCTCACCGTTCGATCCGATATTTTACGAGTTTTTCGCGTCGGAATTTAGAACTTGTTTCTCTCTCGATGGGCAATCGCCGCCGATCGCCGCCGATCGCCCCGTGACGGATGTTGAAAATGATTTGATTGAAGCGATTAGCATAAATTTCACATATTCACATAAATTACGCACGCGGCGTACATAAATCGCGAACGTGTCAATAAACTAAATATTTTATTGAATGACTTTTCGGCTATCTGGCGACGTGATGTTTTTGAAATGAAGTTTGTGTCTGTAGGTAGGTATGCACGGTGCTAGTTGATATATAAAAAAAAATAAAAAAAAAAAAATACACGCTTTAGTGAGGTCTTAAAAATAAGACGTTTAATTATTATCTTATAGCTTAAGAATCACAATCGATACACCGCACTTTAATAGTGTTATATTTTATTCACAGCACGCCGCTATCTTTGTCGTTTCGGGGTAAAACTGCGCGCGTCCAGATCTTTGCAAAAATTGGTTATCAGTTACGCTGTCTACAAATATCAGGTTTTTTTTTTTGTTATTTTGTATACCGACTTTAGATTTATCAAATGTTTAAGACAGAGACATTCTGCACACGCTTATCTGCATCCGATGACATTTTCCTTATATTATAATTAAATTAATCATCTTCAGCCGTTCACCATCCTCTGCATCCACTCGACTCCACATCTTCTTCTCAATTCATCAGCACATCGTCCACTCGGTGGTCTACCTTGCTTTCTTTCACATCCTCTCGGATACCATTCCAGTATTTCTCGCGTCCATGTGCCATCCATCCTTTCGCGTTTCGCTATATCTGCCACATTGGTCATATTTCTTACCCATGTACCTACGATCTTCTTGTTTATACCCATATAGAGAAGCATACCCACATCTTTCCATGCTTCTCAGTGTGCACTAGATCTTGCGTAACATTCTTGAATTCAGCATTCACGTTTCACATCCATTCGTCAACTGGCAGTATGCCTTCTTTTTTAAGCATAGCGGGATGTTGGATTTAAAAACTATGTTCATTCTTCCAAAAGCGCTTCATTCGTTTTTTTCGTACGGTATGTGGAAAATTAACTGTTCAACGTACATATGTATATGACAATGTCATGCGTGGATCATCGACACATAAACGCTGATCCAAATATGCTGTCCAGTCTCTCTGATAAAGAAGAACGAGATGGGTAGCTCGTGGTCGAATGAGACATCTCCACGTATGGTCCTCTTGTTGGAAGAGGACAAATATAACACAATCCACAGGTGGACAGGGATGGACAATCGTGGGCAGAGGTACCTGTAAAGCCCACGGGAGGCGGCCGCCTGCCCTCACATGTGTTTTCATATTAAAATGTTTTTGTTAAGTGATTTGTTAGCAGGCTTTCATGTGTTTTTTTTTTTTTATTTTTTTATATGATCAACCGGTATCTGCGCCATCGCCTCTACGTAAACGTACCGGGTGATTCGGAAAAATTACAAGCCTATCGATATACAAAACTTTGTATAGTGACGGTCAATATGCGACCGAAACACTAATTAGCGTACGTTAATTAATGTGATAGCATTACATATTGGCTGCACGTTCGATATCGTATACATTTAAAGGGTCATATAGTGAATCAAAACACGTAATATGGTGCCAAACAGTTTGGCTAATCCTCGAAACCATAACTTCTATACGCGTTTGGTTTACGACTCGGTCAAATTTGCAATTGCGCAATTGCGATTCGTATCTCACGTTCACGGCTCTATACAGGGTAGCATTTAGTATATCGGTATTTTATTTATTTATTTAAGATAGCTTAAAAAGCTAATTACAAACAAGCTAAAATTACAAAATAAACTTATTATCCATTAGTACCTACTTATACGGAGGTGCTGTTTTAAGGCTGCCAGGAATCAATCAATTTTATTTATATTTCTGAGAACTTCTGGTAGGCCATTACAATATTCAACAGCACCCCTGTACAAGATACTTCTCCTGGATCTACTTAATTTTAAATACTTAACTATTAACTTATTCTTACACCTAGTATTATGCCCTCTTATTAAATATTTATCGAAATACTTTGTAATAAATTCTTACCAACTAGCATGCACACTTTTAAGGTTTCAGTTACATTCATCCGATTCAATTCATTCAACATACATACATATATACTATACTAGTTAATCTAGGTATATAGGTACAAATAGACGGGGGAAAATCGTGATTTTCCGGTGAAACTGATTTAAATAAATCATTTCGCATTTTAAGCAGATGACATTGAGCCTCTTGGGATTAAAATTCGCATACAAGTTTTAACACACGTGAAAGGCGACAGTAAAATCGTGTTATATTGTATTTTTGTGGGTATTTGATTGAGGCGTATATATGTATATATATAAAGTAAATAATAGGAACTCCTTCCAGTGGTCGTAAACAATTTTACGACGTGTTGACGCATCGAATAATTTACGCGCGCGCGTAAAATTCGATTACGAGCGAAATACGGATAATACGAGCGATAAAAACCCCAATTATAACACAAAAGTCAAACGCTTCCGATTGTTACGACATTTTGTATATACTTAGGTATATTGTGTATGTACATATTATCCCGCTTTCATTTTCGTTTTATTACGTCGTCCGAGCAATATTGAGTCGGCCTGTGTCGTCGCCGTTTAAATATTTGCTAATTTGCCTAAATTATCCATTAGTAAAGGGAGCGATCGTTGAACGACTTTAATTTCGCCATCCCCCTGTATACACATACATATCTACACAATGACCGCTTCGAGCGAACGTGTTTTTATTTCCTACGCCTAAACAAATATCGTTCGCGCATTGGAGTCTTATCTATCGGCGTCCTATGTATACACGCAACGCTATCTAGCTTATGCAAAGTGTAGCGAACGCTGTGCTAATATCAAAATTTCAATTAAACTTTCAGAATGCTGAAAAAATTACGTGGTCTTAGAACGATCTCGGTGCAGCGTAGAACGAGTTTGACGAGACTTCTCCGTGAAGTGTGCGACAAGAGGGTTTAATAAGCGGTGAAGTCGACTCGTGCATAATTCATCGGCGATATTAATTAATATGCAGTCGTAAATCTCGAATTTTTCACAAATAAAAATGCGAAAAAATAAATACAAAAAGGCAACCGGTTAAACGGTCGATGTCGCGCGCGCATTGAACAAACGCACAAGAAGCATCTACAGTGTGCTGGATAATTGATTGTGTACGATAAATCAAATACTAATCATCGTTTCATTATACGAATAATACAATGAGTTATCTTACGGTAAAATGTGAAAGAATGTGTATAGACATATGTACCTACCTATCTACCCACGAAGATGATTAATTTTAAATTTGGCACGAGGTGAAATTTTACATCGAAATGATGCACAGCAAAACCTATGTAATGTTGTAGGGCGAATAACGAATAACGAATAGCGAATAACGAATCTCTCCCCTGGGGTGTGCCGTATATGACATGCTGAAAAGAAATGTTCTTTTTTGGTGATTATTTTAAATGAAAATAATCAAATTTGACATTTTGAAATATTTGAATTAATTAATGGGATGATACCTTTTTTTATATACAAATGTAGGTATAGATAGAATTACCGTTCTCAGTTTCTACATACCTATATACATACATATAAACTTTGAGGATATATTGGTTTAAAAAAGCAATAATATGTAATTTTTATTTAAAAATAAATGAAAGCTTTGGACATTTTTGGACATGTATTAAAATCAAATCCTTCAAAATATTGTTCGATTTAATAGATATGGTATTAAAGTTATGTACCTATCTACTAAATGCCTCCTGTTGCAAACTTAAAACTAAAAAAAGATTGAAAGCCAATGCAAGTTTGAATATTGAACTAACTCCAGACCAGCGGTTGGGAGCCGGTGGCTTCAGAGCCGCATGCGGCTCATTGTATGAAAACCTGCGGCACAGTTTACACAAAATAAAAATTAATCCTATCTCCATAACTCGATAGCTATTCAAAGTTTCAGATTAGATCGTTTTTCAGATTAAACTTTATAATTCTTTTTAGTAATAAATTGTCGAACGAAATATCATGAAGATTATTTTTTACAGTTACATATACATTTCATCAACGAGGAACATTTAATTTCGTTTTGAATATATAATATGTATGTTGCGTTTTCTCTAATTTGGCTTTTACTAACGAATAAACTAAAGATCAATCAAATAATTTTCAATGTGTTTCAAAATATCAACTACCTACGTGGTTATTGAATAAAAATCACATTAATTTGATTAGGAAATCTGAGTTTCAGGATAAAAAAATGAGATATAAATTCAACAACAAAATCTGTCATTATTTTAATATATTGTATTAGGAATTAGAAATCAAAATAAAAGTTTTGAAAAAAAAAAGATTATTTTTAATAATTTTGAAAAATGAAAACTTATTTCAATTTCAACAAAACTGAATTAAGTTTTCAGGTACCTATGTACTTTTAGACCACGAAACCAGTTAAGTTTTGATTTGAAAATAAAGGCGCCAAAAACGATCTTCCGCATACCTCTCGAGTATTAGAATTCGCAAGGATAAAGTTCCCCGTACACGGGTGCGGATCGTGTCAATAAATTATTTAGCGTTTTGTACGGCGGCTAATGTCAATTATTTTAGCTGATGGCAGCTCAAAGTACAGCTATTAACAAGCTCCGCCCAGGGGCGGCGCCAGCGACACATCGGCTAGTGCTGCCACCGAACGGTACTCGCACGAAACACACCAACTGTCAAACAGCCACTGAAATAGGTTATGTTCGCCGTACAAACCAAACACAACGAAAAAAATCGAGAAACATTACTAAAGCACAAAAATAATCATATAGAAATGATTGACAGCCACTGATTGATGTCTCGAAATGTAGTTTTTGTATGGGTACAGGCGCGCGTTGAACTGTCAAACTCGCGACGAAATTTCGAATATTCGGTGAAATATCACGTGGGGGAATTGGGCGGGTTTGCCAATGGGAGACGTGTTTGATTTTAAAGATTTTTGCCTACTTACTCGTCGGCCAGGTGTGAGAATTCGTTGTAATTCGACGTTTGAGTGTTGCGACGATGCAGTGCGTCGCTCGACTATGGCCGATGACTGCGGCCGACTGTATGCGAACGAAGCCGAGTGTTGCCGAGTTTGCACGAACGATCGAGTTAGTTGTGCGCGTAAACAAATGAAAATAAACTTTAGAATTTTCAAATGTGATATTTCTTTTGTTTTGTTTTTATATTAAAATTCTGATTTTAAATTTCAGAATATTTCGAGATATTCTTACAAAATATGTATAGAATTAGGTAAAATTACAATATTTGATACAATATTGTACAATACAATTGATTGTTTTCTTATTTAATACCAGTTACATATATGTATGTGAAACTGTAAATATAATTAAATCTTCATCAATAAAAGACAAGAAAATCAATTAATTTAAGAAATGAGGTTTTGAAATTTTCTCATGTTGAATATAAATTGGTGGGTATCGATTGATATTTATTAAGTTCAATAACCGTTTATGTTTTTATGTCTATTTCACAAAAATTAAAAATAAATAACTAAGTTATTTTGACGGGTTTTAATTATGTGTATAGAAAATTAGATGTTTTGCTATAATTTTTTCTCGACAGATGGTGTTCATGTTCTTATTTGAATAATGAATAATAACAATGTTTGAAATTATATAGTTTATAGTTAGCTTGATACATTTATATTATCAGTAGTGTGCAATTGAATGACAAATTGACAAAAATTGCATTTTTGTATGTATTTTCATATGTACCTAAAGATAATTTAGAGACCAAACTACAATCTAACATACTAGCGGCCATGTAAAAATCAAATAGTCCTATCAATAGAGTTGAATATGAAAAATCAAAAGGCAAAATTCTTCAAAAACTCGATTCAAAGAAATAAAAAAAAACATTACCCTTTAAACTCAAAAAAATCATTTTGCATCCGAGTGTGCATATCAGTAACATTTACATATGTATATTATGTAGGTATATACAATTAAACATACCGACTTTTATTAGTTTTCATGAACTAATCGGACACAAAATAATTTATTTTTAAATGCAGCTATAAAAATAAACTATTGTCGGTTTTTCTCTATGTATTCAAGACTGTTGTGACTGGGTAATTTGAACCAAACTTAGTCAAACAAACTAACAGAGATACTTCCAACGACCCAGTAGGCTTTTTTTCCATATTTAAAGCTCACACACACTTATGTACATACCACATCATACGTGGTGTGATTGCGCGACGTGACGTTGTTGCTATGAATTGTGACGTGGGGTGGGGTGTTGCAAGTATGTATCTACACCGTACAAAACCATAGAAATTCATGGGTTTAGGTTTCCGTCAGAAGACGTGTGTGGCGTGGAGTGTGGTAAGTGTGGCTAACCACATACTTGATTGAATAAAACCACACAAATTTTTGTCTCATTATATGTATAATCGCAACCAAAAAGACGCTTGTCGCCAGGCACTACAACCTGGTTTGTATAGCTCGCGACCAATTGCTATTAACTAAAATTTAGCCACTAATCAGATAAAATAATAAAAATACAGCGATTTTCATGGAAAACGCGAAAATTTTATTGTAAAAGCTTTTAATAAAATTCCAAATTCTATTGATATATTGTCTCCCAGCATCCTAACATTTAAAATTTCTATACTTAAACATTTTTCCAATCCCTAATTCTTCACTCATACCTAATTAATCTACACAATTTTAAAACTATTGCTCACACTTAACTATAGAAATCATTTGACATTCGTGAATTTTATTATTTCCTTTCCTTTTCCTCATCTACAGTTCTACAGTTTTCAATTTAGAACCGCCAAATTAAGTACCTATAGGTAGGTACTATCTTACGATACTCTAACCTAGACCGTAGAGGGTCTTTGGAAGACCGGGATCAACCTCAAACAAAATTTTTAATCTGGAAAATTTTATGTACCTACTGGAGGATAAATGTTTATTTCGATACTCATTGCTTTTGATTTTAGGCAAAGACTGAGCATTTGCCTCTGCCATGGATTCTTATAATCATGACGTGAATAAACAACTTCTTAACTACTGGAATTGAATACAACAATTTGGTGACCCATTAAATCCTTAACACTCTCTTTAAATAGATTTTAAATGGTCCTTCAACCTTAAACATCCAAAAAGTAGTAACGTCTCTGTAGTAGGTGTAACTACCTACTCTGTTATTTTTTTACTTTTGTATATCCTGTTAATTTTTCAATGAATTAAAATTTTTACATCATGCCACACTAAAACTGTTCTACATACATATATGTATATATTAAAATAAAGTCAAAATCCACGGCAATCCAATCCTTTTTTATTTACATATTTATTTAAAATACATACCCGATTGAGCCCCCAGGGGTCTGATATAATTTGTACATACAACTTTTAATTATTTAGATATTTACATTTTAAGGATTACAAAAAATCCATTTATAATCAAAAACTTGTCGAGGTGATTTGTATTTTCAGAAATTACCTACTAGCTGATTTGGGAGGTACCTACATAGTTCCAAACTTCAACCACTCTGACAAATTTATGTTAGATTTGTCTTTTAGGAGAACGACCTCTGAGATGAGCGTTTTTATTGAACGTGAGGTGGTTTTTTTATTGGACATTTATATTTATTATTTAATACACTTCTATTAGATCGCCTCTCAATCTTCACGTCTCCAAATACATAGGTGAGACTCATTCTCTTCAACCTAGAGGCATTTGTCCTCGCAGTGAGTTCTTACGCAATTCTTTGAGTTTTCGCAGACAATCCCATTTGCTAGCTATTGCAACAGTCGCCTGATTGCCGTTTGCGAATACGCACCCATTGTGCGTGTTGCGAGACGTGTAGCGACATGTCGCGCGATGTGCGGATGTGTGCGACATGGCGCGTCGCGTGGGCGCGCTACGTCCCGCACCAAGACGGGGGGGGGGAGTGGGGGTTAAGCCCCGCCCTTAGAGGCGTGGCTTTGTGCGGCCTAACCCCGCACCCGCGCACACGGCACAGACGCGCGGACGCGGCCAGCCGCGCTGCACCGTCGGCACGCGAGCCGACGAGAGCCGAAACCTAGACGCTTCTCAGTACGCGGCCGACTCTGCGTCGCGACGCCCGCGACGCGCGCTACGCTCAACACCACATCACACGCCATAACACGCGCCCCATGATACACGATGATTCGCTCATCTCGCACCAACTTTGCCTCACCGTCGACATCATCATCATCATCATCGTCGGCGAGTTTGTGACGATTGCGATATACGAAAAAGCGTGACTTTGTGTACCGCGGTTGTGAAGTATAAACAAAAAAAAAACAAAAAAAAAAAAAAAACCAATGTATACGATTGTGCAATACGAACTTACCAATTAAACATATTATATTGATAAATTATTTACATCGTTAGTTAAATTTAATACACTATATTATAATCGCATATAAAATATGAATGTCCAATCTACGTTTAAAATAATTAAATGATATATTATATTATAAAAAAAAAAACAAAACATCGTGAACTTGTAACTGTTGAATGTATGACATTTTAATCGACGTGTGTGTGTGTGTGTGTGTGTGTGCTCGCACATTATAAGCTGCAAAAGTTTGAGGTAAGTTTCAACACTGATACTTTTTCACTTTATCCAATGTCGGAGCGAGTGTTGTGATCGTGTGTCGTCGATTCATTTGTGTCAGGTGTCATCCGCTTATTTTACGTTTTCGTGATTTTTACCTTATCAAAGTCGGATAAAGTGTTGTGTGATCGTGCGAAAATTCGACTTCGAAATTTTGACTGATTTGTATCGGGCATTGCGTTTTGCATGATGATTTTTTATTTTGTAACGGTTCAAGGTCATTGTGTACTGCTTAAAATGCTTGTAAACCGAAAAATGGTACGCGAAAAAGATGTCAGAAATTAATTTGAGTATTTTTTTAGGAATGTTTTGTGCTAAGTTTAAAATATTTTCGATCGTTTAAAATTAATATTTTTGCTCTTTCGATCAAAAATTTTGTTGTTGTAACAAAAAAAAGTTAAATAGTGCACAAAAATTTAAATGTTGATATGTTCGAAAACATTTTAAAATGTCGGTTTGTTTGAACTGTTTTTTTTAGTGTTGTTCCCGTATTGTTTCCCGATCGATTGCGAGTGTGTGAGTAAAAAATATGATCAATCGTTAAAATTTACAACAGGTTGACCGGTTTTCAGATTGTTCGTATTTATTGGGCATAAAGTGAAACCCTAATAATCATTAACCGTTTATGGCGCACTAATGTTCCAATTAACCGCAATAAAGTATCGTGTTCTTGTCTCTAGTAGATGTGCTCGCCGATAGGGAAACTCTCGATTGGTCGTCGCCGAAACACCTTTCGTCTCGTGCTTCATTTTTGAATAACCAAAAAAAAAAAAAACATAAAATAAAATCATACAAATGTGGGCCACACTTGAAATGAATTTGCATTAATTCAATTTTAATTGCGGAATTAAGATAGTGTTCACAATGCTGTGAAGTGCGATGCGAATTTTGATTGCACAAGAAAAATATTCAATTTAATTGTTCGTGATCGCTGACTTTGTTCCAAGATTTCTCGATTGACATTTTGGCCAAGCACGACCGTTGAATTTATTTATTATAATAATATTAACTAATACTACACATTAAAATTATTGAATATTTATTTATTAATAAGTGACTAGTATTATGTACATACATATGTATGTATGTATATGTACATACCTACATAGTTTGTATGATGTGAATTCGATTTTGCAATATTTTATATAAGTGCCTTTGAGAATTTCATATCAATATTCATATGTGGGCTTTTCGTAAACACAGATGTTAAATTTATTATAATTTAGACTTTTGAATGTCATTTTCATATAAATCCAAATTTAGCTGTTTTTTTTCGTAATGGAATTGTTTATAAAATATAGTATGTACCTAGTATTTCGTTGTAATCAAATTTACATAGAACTTCATTCACACTGTATTGCATCTACAATTTAAATATAGTGAGCTTCTTTACGTAAATCGACTCCACGATTCTTATAAAGTTCGAACCCAATATATGGGGGCGTTAAATTTGCTTTAAAAGAACTTCGAAAGAATTTCTAGTGGGCTCTAAATATCTATCTGGAAGCAGTAAAAAAAGGGATACTGTTAACTAAAAGGCTCACTAGAATAGTTTTTACGACTTGATAATTACCGCTTTAGACTTTCGAGACCACCTTGCAATGTAGAAGTGAGCTTGGAACTTCAAACACGTTTTCACGTGTACCTACTTATATAATATTGATTAATACAATATTTTTTAATTATTTACAGAATATTTCAAATCGCACGATTATTGTCATCCATCGATACTAATCAAGCGTGTATTGTTTGCAATCAAACTTTACATATTTTCGACATCAAATATTTTCTAAATTATTGAAAACCACACGGTTTCGAAATAAAATCAATAATAATCAAGTCTACTGGCTGGGTATGGAGATAAATTTAATTTGTAAAAAATATGCTTCGAATTACGCAGTTCGATTACGAGATGCCGCTGTACGGTCGCGGTTGTAATGATTCTTGACACATTAAAATAATAAAATACATTTTCTTTTACTTTTAATACGAATATTTATGCTGGTTACGGCCTCGAATGACGGCAATAAAAAAATATTTAATTTTTGACGTTTTTATTCGATAAATTCGAATAAATAATTAATACATTGCGCTTGATATTTACATACACAGTCACACAATTTTCACTTTTATAATACAGGCATATGAATACGTTTACTTTTAAAATACTTGTTTAGCATTTGAGATACTTATTGAGCTAACGAATGAATAACCTAACTACTGAATGGTAACTAAACTAATTATTGCAAGATCAAAATTCAACTATTGACATCCAAAATGTAAATAGGTGGGTACGACACTATACTATGTACTGGATAATTTTTTACAAGTGTTTCAATAAATTTTTACAGGTTTTGTCAACCTTTTATCACTGAAATTTCTTACGAAAAAATCAATATACCTACTCCTTGTGAATATTTTTCAATTATAATAAATCGTCGTTTTAATCGATTTTTCATCGATACCGAACTGGTAGCTTTACAACACACCATCCAAACTACTAAATTATTGTACAAGAGTACGCCATTTTCTTCCACGTCAACGTCAATGTCGACAATTAATCGCCTCGATTGCCTTTTTGTAGAGCCGGTCAGTTAACAGCGAACAAACCAACATGGCCGAGGAGAACGCTGCGAGCTGTTTTTTAACCGCTCAATCGCCAGGTAGACCTGTACGTTTGTACGTACGTACACCTGTGTCGTTAGACGTCCAAACGTTTCTCAAACGTTTATGAGTAATGGCCGTCGTATTTTTATATAGGCGTACATAATTCAAGTCTAATATTATGGCAGCAATCGCTTATTAATTCCACGGGGGGAACGCAACGGAAATCGGTCGATGGGTCGAACATTCGAGTTTCAATTCGATGAGGTCGCACTTAAATTATATTTCTTCGTTTATACATACATACATATGTATGTACCTACATATGTATATTTATAATGGAATTTTAATTTTTACATAATGTCCATGAATCACTTAAATATCTTTCATTTAAATACCGGCACGTCACTGCGTCATTAGACGCGATAAAATACGTTATTATTATGAAAGTTAATTTTGCTGAATATTTGAATTTGAACCGATGAATTTATCTTTTTCGTGAAAGAATATACCTTATTTGTACAATAAAAGGTGAATATTGTAATTTTATTCTTCGATGTCGTTAAATTTTATTTTTCGTACCTATTAAATTTTATCGCTATCGTAAATTTCCTAAAAGCTAATCAATATTATAATTAATAGCTGCCACTTATTTGTGTTAATTTGTTAATGAAATCAATACGATACTGTGAATAATCGTAGAATTCTGAACATCAGTATCAAAAATCAAACGGTTTAAATTGTACGATAGACTTAAAATATTGGCAAAATTTTCACTAAACGATAAGACGACTTTCAAGGCACGTATTTCAGTTCAATTTTCTTCACTTTATTCCAACATCAAACTATGTATGTACATATATAAGAACTAAAGAAAAAATTCAAATATTATGATTCATTAAATAAAGTAACAGTATTTTATTCGAAACTGCTTTTATATAAATATTAATTTAAATTATATTTATTATGCGACAACAATAGATGTCACTAAAATTAGACAAAGCAAAATGAATTCGAGACGAGTTCTCGTTTTGATATTGTCTTCAAAATTATAAGACTTGTTTGATCTACATATGTATACATACATACATAAGTACCCCATCCAACATTAAGAAGCCCAAGAGATTTGACCGGCTTATACTCCTTCTGCGCAAACCACCCGGATCTGAGCCAATGAGATTCGTCACCATTTCGACTTCTTCGGAATAAGCATAATGATATCTTCGATAACTAACCAAAGTCGTCAATCTCGACCTGCTTAAGCTGGATAGAGTGCGAGAATTTCTCCCACAAAGGAGAAGTAGATACTTTTGTACAACTTAAGTCGTACTTGTTCATCATTTTCATCATATGTATATGTATGTATGTATGCTTTTATGATTGCCGCTCGCTATGAGTTTCGACCAATTCTTGACGATTTTCGATTTAAGCCGTTTTCTAACAGGTCCATAATTCGAATTAGAGTAGAAGCGTAACGAACAACCGCATAAATAAATACTAGCGCGCCCAGTGACGGCGGTTGCCTCTTCTCTTTTTTTTTTTTTGTTATTAGGTATATGTATATTTTTTTTTCGGTTGTTTTGTTATTTTTTTTTGTTGTTGTTTTTTTTTACTTTTTCGTGTGTGTGTCTGGGTGTATGTCGGCGGTTTGACACTTTGATGGAGACAGGCGAGGGGACGAGGAAGCCATAAAGATGTCAGAGCGGCGCGGGGGAGCGCTGACAAACATCTCTCGCCGTTAATGTATGCGAGAGCCCGCACCGCCACTGACGACGCACACGTGGACTTACCACGCACGCAACTACATACTATGCCACAAACTATAAGCAAGGGAAACCGGTAGTGAACCGGCAGAGGGGGGAAAGGGGGTTTGGGGAGGGTGGGAGAAAGGGGGTGGTTGAGATAAGGCAATCGATGCTATCCGCTTAAATAGGGGTCGATTCTAGGAAAGAAAAAAAAAAAAAACGAAACTGGAGCAGTTGATACCATACTCCACGTTCTAAAAATGGATTTTATTTCAGTGACATCATCACCAATCGAAAGCGCACACGTTTTAATTCGACAATTGGGTCTTTGTAGTGGAGCATTTTTGGGATGTACCCTACACGTATGGAATCTGATACTTCGACTATTATACCGCATCTGCACAATTTACCCGAACATTTAAGGTTCACAAGCACTTGACTTGATTTGAATCATCATCATTTTCAGCCGTTCACCATCCACTGCTGTGTGAAGGCCTCTTCAATACTCTTCCATTCCTGTCTGTTTTGAGCAATCTGCATCCAGTTGACTCACACACACATTTTTCTTAATTCATCAGCACAAAGTCCACTCGGTCTACCTTGCTTTCTTTCACATCCTCTCGGATACCATTCCAGTATTTCTCGTGTCCAAGCCATTGCCACTTCAACTTTTTCACACGTCTATATCTGTCACCTTGGTCATGCTTCTTACCCATGTATTCCTCTTACGATCTCTTCTCGTTATACCGAGCATGCGCTGGATCTTGCGTAACATTATTGAATTTAGCATCCACGTTTCACATCCATGCGTCATAACTGGCAGTACGCATTGGTCGTATGGCTTCTTTTTTAAGCGTAGCGTAGAATATTGGATTTTATAACTGTGTTAGTAAAAGTACTGTTCATGTTGCAATCTGAAGAGTGTATCGCGGTTAAAAATACATACAATTTAGGGCTCACACACACTTGCCACACCACACGTGATGTTGCCGTTGCTGGGAAGTGTGACGTGGGGTGGGGTGTTGCTAGTGTGTATCTACGCCATATACCACCAATAGAAATTCATGCGTTTAGGATTTCGTCAGAAGATGTGTGTGGTAAGTGTGCTTTAATTACCCATAGCAATTACTTTTAAAATCATTTATTTGATACGTTCACTGGAAGGAGATAGGAGGTGGACAAGGACAAAATCAGACAGTTCTACTTTACACTAGTCGGCTTGCTCGTCATATTACGGTAGATTTTAACCACACCCCCACACGAGCGCGGTGGTTTGTACAATAACAGTACAGTACATTTGACAGCTTGAATCAGCTTTGACCAGGTTTGCTGCCATTACACTGGTGATTTTTTTTTGTTTGTCATGTTGGCAATGCTAGTGTGACCGCAACGACCCATGTAGTCAGACGCGTACTCAGTAACTAACGTCAGGTATTCTATTTGTGTAAAAGCTTACTGAAAATATAGCTCAATGTCATAACAAAGCTCCAAATATAAAATGTTGGTAAAATTGTGTGTAATAGATACATATTTTTGTAATCTTTAACATATTAATGCTAATACTTGATGTTTGGTTGGTTGGATGGATGATATTGTTGATTTTGATTGTATTTAACACCTTCAAGGCTTCTCATCAACGTCAAATAGTTATCGAACGATTTTTGAAAATCGTTAAACGTTAGCGGGTCGACACTCAGTGTGGGACTCGAACGTCCGGAACCGAACAATGGAATTGTTAAAAAATCATCGGCTCTTAATCGCCGCTCGAAATCTATGGCCGGCACAGGGGCGGAGTTGGTGGGGGGGGGGCAGAATGATGCATTTTTTTCCCATTAAAATGCCACTCACGGCAATAACATTAAATCATACGGAGAATGAACTTTAAGACAAAAACATAATAATGTCCGCCGGTTGATGAACAACACGACTCGCTCTCCCAAAGGGTGAGCTTACATTTTGACCTTCGAAATCGTAAATTTACATATTCGTTTTTAATACAATTGAAGCCATAAATTAAGCGCGATGCCAAATACTGATTCGGCATTAGACGCGATACGAACACGTCGGACGCGCGCATACATTATACTATTTTAAAACCGCTTAATTGGCACTAACTATTATAACAGACGAAAAAAATACTATGCATTTATATAGCCAAATGTATCCACGTAACAATCCCATAAATCAATCATTGATGAAATTTATCTGTGATTCCTAAACTTCATAACAAAGTTCACGGATATACACATGTACGCGCGCAATGCCAAATTCAAATCACACCGTAACAGAAATTAGCATACATTTCCTGTGCAATTAAATAGTTTTAGATTGGAAAATCTGTCTTAAGTTGGACAATAGTACATCTCATTTATACGCCGCGTAATTGGTTGCCTTGACGAATGGAAGGTGCTTTACAAATGTAATGCATCGCGTTCACGCTCGATATATTCACTAACGTATGTTGGTATATACCAACTGCGCGTATAATTTAAATAATAACGATTGAAAGTTTTTGTTGTTGTTTTGAAGTTAGGCATCTCACGTTACATTATGTGATTCTAAAATTCATACATCCGTCCTAACATTGCACAATTAAAGAAAAAAGCAATTAATTAATTAATTAAAATCGAATCGATTATAAGTTTCGTACACACATACATACATATATCAAGCGGACAAGTTCTATTGATATTCCGATAGTAAAAAAAACCCCATTACGCATTTGGTTACATCCTGTCGTATATTGCTAGATTGATAATAAATTCACACAGATATATCTTCGGTGTAATGTAATGACCGCAAACGTTCCAAATAGTGTAACCTTGTGTCGGTCAACATCAAATCGAATCACCTCAATTTTATTTTTAATTCATTTCAATCGGTTTTAGAAAAAAGATTGACGTCCGCTGTAAAAAAGCGCGCACTTCCACCAGCTTCTCAATCGAAATTTTACGCGTGTATTCGTAAAACCTGCGGTCGCTGTCGGAATGTTGCAATTTCCTTTGAACTGTTTTATAGGCGTTTATTAATTTTCGGCGTGCGAAAATTTAACTTAACTCGAATTTTATATTGACAAAGTATTTTTATTTATTTTTTTTATTATTTGCGAGTTGATGTTTTCCGGTGATTTATGGTCCGGCCGGACCACAACTGTTTCAATAAATATCGGCTCACACTGACAGACGGATAAGAGCGGATGTGGAGTCATCTCCGCATACAGAATTATCTTTGAATTATGAGGAAAAATTGTATTTTTATGCTGTGCAAGTAACCGTTGCGTACTTATTGTACAAAAACTTTGATGCAATTGCTTCAAATACACTTTTTTAATTTGTTGTGTAGTCAATGTACTTCTTGGAAGTCTATCTTTGAATTTGTGTTTCAATAGTATGCGGAATGTTTGCCTTTTGTACGATCATCCAGCACAACGAGTGACAACTTGATGTTTGAGTTTAGCATTGGACGATTGAAAGTTTTGCATATTTGGGACGAGATTTCGAATTATCTGAATTTACGACGTTTGTGTAAATACACATACACACACACACATATACAGATAGATAGATACAGATTCGAATGGTATTTAGCTGGGGGCCTTACTTGATATTCCTCAGTTTTCCCTCACGGGCTCGGACATCAGATATTGATCTCGGGGGGGACGAGGTACGGCCACAGCGGTCGATAAATCGATGTGAATGTATAAGAATGGCAATCTCGAATATCACCGGGATATATATTTTAGGGATAAAGGGGGCATAAATCACCGACTGTCAACTTCTGTCAACCGGAGGGAGTCCTTCGGACCAAGCGCGAGCGCGCGCGCTCTCGGCTTATCCAAGTAAATACTGGATTTGTTTTGTTAAAACAAGTCCTCTGGGAGTGGACTATCGCCGTGGAGGATTCCTACGATCCTCCGATTCGAACCTCTCCGCTATTGTCCTTTGTAATTTATTTATACGTTGACGTAAAAAGAAAATGCACTGACCCTTTCGACTGGACTGACAGCAACAGCATTTTCGTGACCCAATTGTGCTCATACACGTATGATACAAACATAATCGACAGGGTGCATAATGCTCAGGTACTACAAGTACAAAAAAATTCCAGTATAATTAATAGGTCCGGTTTCCGAACACATTAATTCAACGGCGAATTTGCATATATGCAATATGGTCGTGCAAGGTTAGGGGGGACATCGAAAAATGCATCATTTCACAAACAACATCGTGTGCATTTCGATGCATTTTTTTTTATACAGAAGAAAGAAAATGCACCTGCAATAAGTATACCTACAGTGCACTCGTTTCATTATGTTTTTTTTTTAAATCGAAGATTCGAAATGAGATTAGGTATGCGACAGTCGAGCGCATTACCATGATCGAGCTCTGTACTGCACTGAACATGTATAAATTAACATAATCGCTCGTGTAAGTCTTTCGAATGCGAATATTAAATCACGGTTTAATGTCGTCTTAATTATAGATATCTTACGCGTTAATTAATAGGCCGATTATGCGTTGTATAATACAATGGTTTTGATTCATCGTCAAATGTTGCAGGTAGAATGATCTATAATAAACTAGATTTAGCCCGTGGAGATGTGGGCTTTGACTTTGATGTTAACTTGCGGTTCATCAGAATTGCTTTGGAATTAACAATATGTAAAATATTCAAAGATTGTGAATCTAAGTATAGTTGGGTACGTGTGGAAATTCGAAAATTTCACAACTGAAGAACTTGATGAGAGATTCATACGCTTTGTTACCTTCGCGTTCGATTTTGATGGCGCCTTTAATTCGAGGCGCCATTTTCTATATTATTGGCTCACGTAGGTGCGATGACCGTTGATTTATATTCGCGGTAAGCGGCCAAAAGCGACGACGACAAACGTATTAATAATCTGTCGGGAAAATCAGTCACGCGACGACTGATTTAGGCGCGTGTTTTTCGCGCGAAAAATCCGCGAAAATTACGACCGCCTGCCAAAAAGCGTCTTTTAACCATTTCGTCACGATCAAAACACTTGCATCGATATATTATACAATTCAACACCTTTCTGCAGTATATTTTTCATCGAGAATAATTATCGCGTCACAATAGTGGGGAATAAATAATATTGAAATGGCACTTTGGACCTTGAGCGTGTCGTATCGACGAGGATAAATCAAATAGTGGCCTTACGGGCGAGAAATTCGGATTGACACGATATGTCCGATTTAAGTTCAAAGGTTCAACGCGACAAAGGTCAAAATCCATTTTTCTTTAAGACGTAAAATGTTTCCAACCCTGACCCAAATACGACGCACTCGCAATGTTGTGAAAGTTAAGTGATGAAGAGCTTTAAAAAGCTCTACTTACAATTGAGTAACGTTCGCACGGATTATCGCAATAAATTCGGGATCCAATCCAATTTTAAACTTTACACAAAATAATGAAAAAAAAATAATCTACGCTCGTTAAAATTGACGCTTCAGTGCAATGGAGTGTTTACGACATTAAAAAGTCGCTTACGTTCGTAATAAATAAGTGTGTAACTAATCGCACAGAAATTTTTCTTAAAGTTATCGCTGAATTGTCACTAATTTGAGTTTTAAGAAAACGGCACTTCGGAAAATGTACTTTATTTGATTAATAGTTTCGAAAAAATAAATCCGTTGAACATTTGGCGCTCGCACAATAGTTAAACTGACACTAATAACGTATTCATAGCGCACGTCTTTATTTATATATTTAAAAATATACAGTATTGTATTAAGAATTTCGCATTTTATTTTATAATAAAGTTGTCGCAAGATAAGAATGAGATTTATAATTTTTTTTGTTCGTTTTGTATGCGTGTGAATTGGACTAACATAAATATGATGTATGTGATTTTGAGATTTCTAAAATATATTTTATACACATGTTTGTACCTACACTTATGTATGTAGGTAATATAAATTTAATATTAAACTGCATATGAAATTCCTAATCTTGACATTGCAATTAATCATGGAAATGAATCGGAATGACATAAAAGCTTGTGTATAAAGTCATGATTCATTAGTTACCTATTACTTTTTTCCTCTTAAAAAGGCAGTAGGTATAGAATTATGTAAAAGGAAGTTCTGCGCACGCGATCATTTCATGCTTAAGATGTGAGTTTCAATAGTTAAATTCATATTTTTGAATCAAAATTAATAGTTATTAAAAAAAAAATCCAGTGACGTCCAATGTAATTTCGAATTACAGGGTACAATTTATTTTCGGTCGGCCGGGCAGCGCAGTGCGTTGCGCTCGTATCCGACAGTTTCGCGCGCTTTTAATTGACGAACAAGATGGCGTCCGCTGCAACAACAATGGCGGCCGTATAATTTACGGTGTGTTCGCGGCCATTATTGTAATTAAACGCGCGATACATTCGGCGGTTGCAGATGTCGACTCTCCAAGGTGAAGCAGTCACGACGCGAACCCGAAACATCCAAAAAAGGTTAAAACAAAGCACACAAATAAACAAACAAATAAACGCAGATTGCAGTTCGAATCCAGCACTGGCCAAGTGCAACAATTCCGTTTTTTTTTTTGCACTTTTTTTTATTTATTTATTATTATGGTGTATTTATTATTTGGCGTTGCATCATTGGTTCGGAGATTTCAACGCGCGTCGTATGTATTACGTGTCACAAACCCAAAGTGAAATATTTCATTTGGTCATCTTTCGGGCTTTTATTTTTCGTTGTTAATTTAATTGATTGCGAATGTTGCGAATGCCTTCGCTTAATAAGGGGCTCTCGGTGCATTGATATACAACCTTTTTTCGATTGGCGAATTTGTCGCCATCAGTCACGTTCGCCGAGTGTTTTAAAACCCACGCGTCAAACGGTAACAAATTTTTATTGCCGATCCGACAAAGACGCCAAACAAATCTGACGTCATTATAATAAATTCACGCGACTTTTCACGACAAAAAAAGCAACACAAATACACGCGTATAGATAGAATGAGACGTCATGTCGAGATTATTTTGATTGATGCATCGAATAAAGCTTGACAAATGTGAGTTGGTCGACAGATCCTCGCCAGAAGGTCGCCGAGGTCACTGATCGTCTGTGAGAAAATCCAGAAGAAGTTTCTAGACGTGTGCAAATAACAAATATACACGTCCATTTGTAAGTGTGCTCAGTGAGTTTAGCGACGTGTTAAATAACACAATTCTATTATACCGTAAGTTATTGCCAAAGTATAATCAACGGAATCGTATACTTAAAAATTACAATATCTGTTCGTGATTACGCAATTTATACGCGCCATCTTCAGACACATCAAATCTTCAGACACTTGTTGTGGTTTTTTAACCCGTTCGCGGATCTCAAAATGAGTCACGATGCTTTCTCGCCATCGTCGACGACCTTTGGCGCGTTTAGGACCTGATAGAAAGGTGCACAGCCGGATAGCCAAAGGCCAACCGAGCCAGATCGAAAGAGGTGGAGAGTCGCTATTGCAAAGTCGACAAGTGAATAATGGCAAAAGACACATAAATAAAGTCCTCCACCCCCTTCCCCTCCCCTCGATTCTCGAGTACCTGCGATTAATCTAAGCACTTGCCACATCCGTGCTCGGCGAACCTTTGTAATGAGTCGTGTGGGCTTTATTAACGGCGCCATTATTAAAATTAATACCTACCACTCAAAAGTATGTGAAAATTTGCATGGTCGATTGCTGAAAATTTTCCGAGATATTAGTTAAAATGCTTCGGTTTGTTTCGGTCTGTTCGAATTTTGAACTGCATCTATGTATGTATGGTCTTATAGATTCAATTTATTTACATTACTATTCAGGAACTTATTACGATCAGTTGATATAACAGAACTACGATTAAAATAAAAAAATTTATACACATACATATTTAACAGTTATGATACTGCAAAATTATTCAAAGTTATATGAAGTGTGTAACTGTAATGAACCTTTTATCTGGTCAGTGGCATAGAAGTATGTACATAGTTGAAACAATGTGTTAATTCTACAAATGAAATTAAATTCAAAATATGATAACAATACTGAATGATCGCTAGAGCATTAGATGAGATCAGCACTAAAATAAGTAAAAGTCTAACAAACATCACGAGATATTGCTTGTAAAAAGATATTCAAAACCTTCTGCTTACCTACCTATAAATAGTAGGTACTAGTACGTATGTATATACTCTTCAAATTGTTTAATATATCGAGTACACAGATATTGTATGTCCAGTTTTGTTTTAAAATATTGTAAGTCACATATGTACATATCATTTGCATGAAAAATATGGGACGAAATGCAACATCTCTCAAATATTATAATAATACTATTTGGATATACAATACTTTTTAAATATGAAGGTTTGATGCAGATGGACGTTTTGTGTATGATAACTCAATTTTGGCAAGAACTGGACATACAATATCTGTGCACTAATCCATCGGTATGTAAGTGGTTATGAATATCTTTATGTCGAACTTCAATGAATGGAACGGTTTAATAGATCAGATAATTCACACTTAAGGAATCGTTCATTATTATTTACGATCAAATATCGTTTTACAATTCAATTGACGGCACTTATGCACTAGTAAATGCCCTATTGGCATAATATACGTTATACTGTTCACCTTCAAAAGTCATATAGTCTCACGCGCGAAATGCACTACCCGTTGATTGCGCAAGGCTACCGATACGATGAAGATATTTCAGAATCGATCTCATTTAATCATAAAAGCTCCGTATGCCATTAAACGTGCTTCTCGAGTGTCGTGCTTTAATTATTTATACGGTCGATGTCCGTCTCGACGACCTGTAGCAGATCTCGACGACGATGACGTCCACGTCGAAGATTTACCGTCGACGTGGTGTTTATTAAGAGGATCGCACTGCACATGCACTTATTCATCGGCTGCAGTTTGATTTAGTGGCATTGTCGTCGGTGATGGCCGACCGGCAATTACCGAGTGGGTCGACAACCGTTATTCAACGCTGTTCTAGGTTTATCATCGTGTAATGAAAGAAGAACGGCGTAACAGAAGTAACGCATCCTATCCTGCCGAGTGAAAATACTTCGCGGTCCGTTGGCCTCTTTTCGAGATTAGACAATGCAAATATAATTTTAATATATCCACATATAAATTGTAATTAAAAATCGTCTATTATGTTTTATGATTAACGACCATAGCAAATGGCCCATAATCGTAATTTTATTCCGACGTTTCCGTCGCTGATTAATACTGGAATTTACATAACGAATATCAATCTGCGGACGTAGGTACGAGAGTGTTCTATTCTCTTATTTAATAAAAAAAAAAAATTAATTAAAACTAGTAACTTTTAAAATGTTATTAATTTTTAGAATTCAATACTTTGTGTGAAGATTTCCCAATTGGGCATAATTTTGTTGAACTTAGGGTTGGGTTAAGCTGTTAAAATAAATATAACGATTTGAACTGATTTTAAATCACAGTGCCTTTTGTGCCAGTGTGTTTTTTAGTACACGATTAAAATTATGCGTACTGTGCGCTTATCGTGTTAAAATCGTCGATTTATCATTATAGTTTTAGTTTATCGATGCATTTTGCGATTAATCACGAATTGCACACGAAACCGATGTGAATTGTTCGGTAATAAACAAAGATTTATCGACGTTTGAACCGTGAAAAGAACAAGGAAGGAACGGGGCACATATTGGGTGTGGCTTGGCCGTGATTGATCTGTGATTCGTGTTTGAAAAATATAAAAAGAAAAAAAAATAGGTACCTTACACACACACACACCTACCTAAAAACATGCTATCAAACAAATTAATCATACGTCAAGGTTATGTACGGACACACATATATAATCGATGATATATATTTTCCGCGGATTTATCGCGTACAGTAATCGATTATTTACAAACGGACTTTGTGAACGGAAATTTTTCTTAAATATTATTAATAACACTTGAAAGATGTGAATAGAATTGATGTCGTTTGTTATCGGTAGATTTTTTGTCTTTGTAAGTTTTAAATGTCGCATTTGGTGCGTTTCGTTCGCGTTTTCGTTACGAGCGCTCGTTGAAATCTCCGAATTACGCCACGATCACGCAACGTGGGTACATCGCGCCCAGCATTAACCCATTAACTGCCGCTGAACGCGTTGCGCTATTCGACGTATCGTTACACTTGAAAATTGTGCGAAAAGTGTCGTCGAATTGCATCGGATTGCGTGTCGCATGCCACCGTTGCAATTGTGCAATCGTCTTTAGATTCTCACGCGTTTGCGAAATTAAGGCGCGTTCACACGGACGAAAATCTGATTTATGCTCGCGCCGTCGATCGACGTTGATTTATTTATTTGTTTTGTGTTTGTTTCCGTTGCGAAACGCCGAATCTCGAACGGGCGGCGCTTAAAGCTCGACGCGTGTGTATATAATTTTAATAATGATTAATTTTAATTTTTTAATTCGCAACAAAATTGTTTCCAATAAATAAAAAGAAAATTATATATTTTTTTTTTGTTTATTTTTCATACTTAAATAAAAGTATGAGTGATTGTCGATATTGGCGCTAGAAATAATTTCACTACAGGTAAATTTATATAGTGGTTCTTTTACATTGCCGAAAATGTTTATTGCAATGTTAAGTTTGTCAATTTATGTAGATACTTATTTATTTAATTAAGATAGCTTAATATGCTAATTACAAACAAAAAGTAACTTAAAGCTAAAATTACAAAATAAATTTAATTATCTATTAGCAATTTAAGGCTGCCAGGAATCTATGAATTTTGTTTATATTTCTGAGATCTTCTGGCAGTCCATTGCATTCAACAACATCCCTGTACAAGATACTTCTAGATCTACATACTTAATTTTAAATTCTTAACTATAAACTTATTCTTACCAATATTTATCGAAATGCATACTTTGATATTTCAATTTAGTTTTCAATTTAAACTTTCATTATACACAGTTCATTATTTTATGATAAATTGAATTGAAATCTAACCTAATATGACGGGTTAAGTTAGTTTAGGTTAATTAGAATACGATAAGTTACGTTAGGAACCAATTTAACGTAACCTAATCGTTTGGTTACTCGTATCTGATGACTCGATGAGTAGATTTTTGTGGCACTTGCTGTTAGACCGACTGAAGAGGGAAATCAGCTTGAAGGGCCGCATGGGAAATTGAATACTTAAATAATTGTAATGCATCTAGTCGTTGGAAAATTGAAATACAATGTTTCTTCTAGGAATTCAGCTCAGCTGCACTTTGGTAAAAAAAAAATGAAACGCGCAAAAAATTAGATCAAAATGGATTAGGAAGTGGAATAGTACCTATGTATGTATGTACATATATGTCTGCCATATTATTCGAATTCATTGTATTGGAAAATTGTATCTGGAATTGGTCAGTGACAATCGCGCAGACTGCAGCAGGTATTTCGTTTGACATTCGAATAGGCGATATTGCACTCTTTTTTACCGCTATTAAGTGCACACTCGTGAAGTCGACTACAGAATTGCACCACTTTATAAGCATATCGCAAAAGTGCTTGCATTAGTGCCGTAAAGTCGCGTTTCATAATTTATCGCTTAGCAAAGCGTCACATCGTCGTTGTTCGCGTGCTCACTGTAACTACTATCGAACAAAAATGTACATATGTACGTACTCAGTACTCACTGCTCGTGTGTCGCACACGTTTTGATACACGTCACTTTATTTGCTCACACACGTACCTACGTACAGTCGTACACTTGAACATATTTGCGATTATTTATATGCTTTCGATGTCCATGTTAACTCAGTATTTCTTGCTGATTACTGCTTTCCGTCTTCATACCTTATCGCCCACACAGCGCTATCGTATACGGTGAAGCTTTGCGGCCTCCTTCTCCTCCTCCACCTCCACCTCAGACTCCTCCAACTCCTCCATAATATTTATTCTCGCATGCGCAAACTGTGACCGGTGTCTTTTTATACAGAGGATATATGGAGGCTTATTAGTGTCCGGCTCCGAAGAGGTCCTGGCGACCTTACCCCACCTCTTCTCTGTCGGGGCACCCCGACACTAAAATCTAGTATTTATTGCCGTCGGCGGCAGGTTGGCCTCTTTAAGATTGGACCGAGGGTTTTATTTAGTGCTTTGAAACTGATAAAAGCCACTCAGGAGACGTACGTCGCGAAATTGAGGCAATTAAGTCGCATAACTAATGTGCAATGAAAAATGCGCTGAATATGATTATCGGTTGGCTTTTCGCGTGCGTCGTAAATTTTTTGCATCGCATGTTTCAGCCAAAGGTATACTTTTCAAATTTACAATCGGAATTCGAGTGCCAACTCACGATGAATATGTATATGTATATCCTACGTGGAAAAGTGGGCAATAGTGTAATTTGTAGTATACCTAATGGCCGGAATTGAAACAATGTTGATGCATCACGCTTTTCGCCATAGTCGAACACTGTTATAAATATTGATAGATATCCGTTCCGTTTTAGTTATATAGGTTGTTGCTAGCGCAGGAATATAAAGCGAGTCTGTTTAACTTTAGAATGTCATAAGCTTAGTATGTGAGCAATCAGTAAATGTAGAGCGGTCGTCATTGACAAAGGCTCGGGTTCGTCGAGCGAGAATGCTTGTCTATTAGCATCGATGCGTCACATTTTTGTCTGATGTTGTCTGAAATACATATCTGATTTATTGTGTTTTGTTTTGTTTCAGGTGAGCTTTAAAAAAAACTACCATTTTGACGCTATGCACGTAAGTTTTAATTAATGTGATTGAATTTTGTGAAAATGGAAACAGCAATGGAAAATCGTCTGTGTGTCGGGTGTTTCAGATATTTATTATTATTTTTCGCGCGATTTATATGGATTTGCGTTCGGTACGGTTGCATAGAAGATGCGCACAATAAATTCTTGAACTTGACATGAAAAAAAGGACATTGGTTCGTAAATCAGGATAGCATAACGTCCGAAGAGCGTGCATTGTTTTCCACGGGGACGAGCGACTGTGGCCAGTGGCTACAGATGCGTTCAGATTAGAGGACTCTTTCCAGTGGCAGCCCGTTGCTACATTAAAACAGTTGAATAATATGTAGAAGTCACAAATTTGCATATATGTTATTTTGACAAATTTTTATTTGCCAACAAAATTTTAAACAATAAAAATAATTGGAATATTATACGCGTTTACTATTTAGATATAATCGATAACCATCTTGATTCGCAACAATTGCATTAAATTATACGCGTACCTTAATGTTCGACTGATATTTTTAACAGTAGCTCGTACCCCGTTTAGATTTATCGATAGCCGAGACAAAATCGAATTATAATGAGGCTTCGAGGCGGATAAATGGTAGCGTGATTCCTTTATTATATTATTATATTCATACGTATATAAAAATAGTTTCTAATTAATGAATAAATTATCGAAAAACAAAACGCAGACACATGTATATTTTGGTCGGATCAAAGTTTACCGAACGTGCATAAATTCACTCGAATCGGATTCCAATACGTCGTATTCAAAAATATGTTTTCGACGTTTAATCGTTATTGCACTTTTTTCATTTTTATTTTATTACACTGCGGATTTTCATTTACGAATTGTCTAATATATTGTACAACATAACTTTCAATTTTTAATTTCTTAATTTGGACCATGAATTTTAATAATATTAGATACATGGCACACGATCAATCGGAATTTCACGCTTTATTTTACTTAGGAGTAGGAATTACATTTTTAACGGTTATTATTTCGGTTCTGTAATTAAGAATTACTTCCTATATTCATGACTTCAAATTTTATATAACCAGAGTCTTCCGTTATATATGGATCATGTATTACTTTCTTAGTCTTCCTATTCCTCTCTTCCTTTGTAATATTTTTATGTATAATGTTGGTTAAAATTCATCATGACGCACACTGTGACCAGTGTAGATTCCTTTTTTGTCCTCAACGCATCTAACTATTTGCCGCATTTCGTTTATTCGAGCTAGTAGGTATGTCCATGTTCATTTTCCTCTCATCATCATCATTTTCAGCCGTCCACCATCCACTGTTGGATGAAGGCCCCAATCCTCTTCCATTTCTGTCTGTCTTGAGCAATATGCTCCAAACATTCTTCTCAATTCATCAGCCCACCATTCAATCGGTCTACCTTGCTTTCTTTCACATGCACTCGGATACCATTCCAGTATTTCTTGCGTCCATCTGCCATCCATTCTTCTCACTATGTGTCCACTTCAACTTTTTAACACGTTCCGCTATATCTGCCACTTTGGTCATGCTTCTTACCCATGTCTATTCCTCTTACGATCTCTTCTTATTATACCAAGCATACATATGTGTGCACTGAATCTTACGTAACATTCTTGAATTCAGCATCCACGTTTCACATCCATACGTCATAGCTAACAGTACGCATTGGTCGTATTCCTTCTTTTTTAAGCATAGCGGAATGTTGGATTTAAAAACTACATATGTATGTTCATTCTAGTTTTCCTCTAACGATCAAAATTTTTTTATGGGTTTTTCTTTTTTTTTGCATTATTGAAATACCAAAATATATATAATGTCCTATTTAGAATATAAAGCAGAAGGTATAAGTCCTATACTGCTCCATATACGTAATTTAAAATTATTTTTTGTTTGCATAGTCTCACGCATGCGACGAGCTGCCACTGTAGTCTGCCCCCGAGTTGACCCCTCGCGGCACACAATGCGACAGTGTGGACCTGATAACATTCTTAAAATAATGTATCAGGAGAGGAACTGAGGACGAGGGCAGCTGCTCCGGTGCGCCATGTTCAATTTATGGCTGCTTGATACGCGAAACGCTAATGAATTGAAAAGCACCGATCAGGTGCCGGCCGTTGCCTCTCTGTTGCTGTTACTTATTTTCCTCTCGACTCCCGAGAAGAGGCTGTGGCATTCCCTTGTTGCATTTCTTTCTTCATTTAAGTGCAACATCGAATGTGGATTTTTCGCAAATTCTACTCTCGATTATTTTCGATACGTTTTCGTCACGAACGTCTTTTATAGACCATACGGAGAATTTATCGGAATATGCTACAATGGCAAAGCTCACGTTTGTATATGCAAATCAAATGTACACACACGCGCTCAATACGTGCAATACCTATAATTTACTTTTTATTAAACGCCGCAGTGTGCTATGAATCGCATGTTTGCTCGACGCATATCGTACAAAAATCCAGTCGATATCATATTCTCATTTTTATTATCCACTTATCATGGGGGATATCTATCTACATATTTAGTCACTAAGTATTCGCTCTCCGGTGGGAAAAAGTATAACACTGTAAAATTTACATAGTTATGAGTCAAGCTTTCGAAAGCTTGATATTTACACATTCAGCAATCCAATATTGACTTATTTTTTTTTATGGGTTTTTCATTTGCATCCACTGCTGGATGAAGGTCTCTCCAATCCTCTTCCATTTCTGTATTTCTTATGCTCGAAGGGTTGCTATTGTGTGTTTATAAATCATCGGACGTTATTGTGTGGAGTGGTCCACACAATAACAAATCGCCTTCGCCCTTCGTCGTTCGCTGTTCGGTTCGTTGGTGTGTACCCAGCATTGAGCAAACTCCACACATCCTTCTTAATTCATCAGCCCATCATCCACTCGGTCTACCTTGTTTTCTTTCACATCCTGTTGGATACCATTCCAGTATTTCTCGCGTCCATCTGCCATCCATTCTGTGTCCATCTGCCATCCACGTTCTGCTATATCTGCCACTTTGGTCATACGTACATATGTACATATTCCTCCAACGAGCTCTTCTTGATATACCAAGCATACATCATGGCATGCTTCTCTGTGTGCACAAGATCCAGTGCACATAGTATGTATGTACATATAATTACTACCCCTTAATGTGTAGAGGGTGTTATTGATATTAAATTCATTGTAGTTACTGTAGCTTTTTACTTTATCCTAATGGGATAAAGTATTGTGATCGTCCGAAAATTCGACCTCGAGATTTTGACTGATTTGGATCAAGTATCATCCCCTGATCACGTTTTCATGATTTCTTGAAAATGTATGTCTGTATGTCTGTGTACTATGTGTGTGTGTGTGTGTATGTCTGTGTGTTTTCTCCGAAACTATCAAGTCTATCAAGCTGAAATTTCATATCTATTATGTTTACGTAAGGTGTAAGAGCCACAAGGAATTTGGTTAACATCAGTCAACCGGAAGTAGGGTTTTTATTGTGCAGAAAATTCAAAAATCCTGTTAAAAATCATATTTCCGAAACTGTCCCATTGATCAAGTTAAAATTTCATATCTATAGTTTTCACGTTATTTTTTGTTCGTCTCGAGCCTTTTCCTATATCGAAAAAGACATGCAAAATCTGTCCTCGCAGGAGGTACCACTATCGACATTAGAATGAAAGCTCTGCCGGTATTTCGATACCCAAAGTGACCAGCGGCTCAAACTGTCAATATAAATAAAAAGCTTCCGTATCAGATTTTCTACACGACGCGGCCGACCGAAAGCCCTCCGAAAAAAAAACCCCACCCGGTGTCGTATGCAAAATTGGCGCAGGGTTTTTTGCAGGGAGTGCCGCGTTCTTAAGTTACAGAATGAAGAAAACGAGTCGTCTCAGGTAGACGCCGAACGAAACAGGTATTCCGAATTAAGCCGGGAGTGTATCCGCGGATCGGTTAAATGAGATGTCAAACCCCTTCGCGCGAGACTCGCTTGTCCGTGTCGATTTATTGACGGCGACAGTGCATCGGCGATGATGCACTTGTGCCGATTCAATTTGCATGTGACGAGAAGGATGCACTGGACAAAATCAACCGTGCAAAGCAACAATAAATTCCTACACACAGACCGGATCTCGAAAACGCATCGCAACTTGTTCGACGAATCATCTATAGGTACATATGTACATGCATTGCAATCTATGAATAATACAGGGAAAATCACTGTAAAATTTAGCATCACAACACAAGTACCTACCTACATACATACATACATACATAGGTAGAGTGTAAATTTAAATTCATTTTTCGATCGAGCTTCGCACATAACGTGTTATACTTTACGATTTTGATAAGCGTCTCGCACATTATGCGACCCGTACACCTTCGATTTTAATGAATGGCCCACACATGCAAAACGGGTTTTAATGAAAGGGACACGTTGGAGTATTCTACTAGCGCATCGCTTGTGTCGAAACTGGTTTCCGCTAAATTTACTTCAGTTCCAATTTCGCATTCAGATCTAACAAGTCGGGTATGTTCGATGAATCTGTATGTACGTATGATTAATTTTCATGTTGCGCGAATTGCAGTTACGATCTGAGATAGTAATTATCGATACGATCGGTATTTGATATACGCGTGCGTGTGTGTGTGTGCGTGTGATTGAAAATGCATCTCGACTAGCTTATCGATGTTCAAGCGTTTGATCGACTTGCATCTAAGTAATATCGTTATAATTTATGTATGTTGCAGTAGTAGACCTGTGCTATTTCAGTTTTAAAATGTGTTTGTTAGTGGCTTCCCACATTGCGATGAACGGTTATGTCGAGCTTTCAGTACGTTCGATTAGTTGCAGGTATTGGAAGCGTCACGACTTTGAAACTGTTGCATTATCGCTGCATGACAACTGCCCAGCATGCACCTAGGCTGCATCTCATGAAACTGCCCGATCGGTCGGTGAAAGTGGACACGCCGTGGGTCCAGTCAGTTCCCAACAAACAAACGGTTAATTAATTGGTTAATTAAAAGCCGAGGCCGAGGCCTGTTCACGAGACCAGAGATAACCATCATCGGCGAGCATTCTAATGGCCGTTCCCGAGATTTATTGCACTTCTCGAAACTCATTTTATTTCCTTTTTCGTTTATTTTTCCCTCCCCTCGCCCCGTTTATCGGTATTTCTTTTTTTCGGTATTGTCGCGGTCGTCGCAATGGGCATAGCAAACAGACACCCCGCAATAAACAAGTGTGTCGGTTGTGGTCCAGCCGAGAGGAATTCCAACGTATTGCGCGGTGAGAAACGTCTGTTGATTTGGTTGACAGTGCGCGTGGGTGACTGGATGTGGACTGGACTGGACGCAGGCCAGGCCGGCTGACATTCGTCCATCGGGGTCGATCGCGTCGCGGTGTCCGATGACGCCGATGCATCAGACTGTAAATAAAGAGGATTAAAATCAGCGAAACGCGTCATCGTCCTGTTTGGCATTCGACCCCGTTGATGTTATTATTAATTATTGTAAATAATTAAGAAAGTGTGTTAATAATAAGCGAATAGAATGTACCTATCTGTTGAAATTATTTTGATCATCTCATTTAATGTATGTGTACCTACATATGTACATTGTACAAGTTGATTGCCGATCAAATTTTTAGGGTTTTAAAAAATATTTACTTTTTAATTTTAGTAATTTGGATTGTGCTGAATAGTCAAAGAATTATATATAGCCGAGTGTCGCTAAAGATAAACGCAGTTCAAATTAGAAAAGGGCTTGTATTTATTGGGTCAGTAATTTTTACGATTTTCTGTCAATTATTTTAACCAAATGGTGAGTAATTTTAATTAATGGTCAGTCAGTTTTATAAAAGTCACTAACTACACACTAATCTGTCAATATATTAAATGGTCAGTAATTAATACTAAACGTTAAGTAAATTTACATATATAAACGGTCGGTATTTGCTGTATTGTTTACAGACCGTTTGTGATAAAGTTATTTACCAAAAGTATATTTTTTACTGACCGTTTAATTAGTTGCCTCAGAACAGCGACGACAAACTCATCAGTTGAATTTTGTATGGTAATTCCAAAGTGATACAAAATTAATTTATTTATTTATTTATTTAAAAAAATATGTCGCTGTGGCATTACAGGTTAAATCAAATCCCACAGCGGCAGTTATTTATAAAGAAAATACACGAAAAGCAGATGCATATCTTTACAGTAAAAAAAGAAAAAAAAAGGAAAAAAAAACAACAATAAAAAATAACATATACGAACATACATAATAAAAAAAATTTAGAAGGAAATAAAAATAAGAAAAAAAAAATAAAAAATTTAAAAACAAAAAATCAAAAAAATAAAGCTGAAGGAATGTGGTAAGATGTTGAGGGCTAATATTAAAATGTCAACATCATGCGCAACGTCATTCAGTTCCCTGATGGCTCTGGCGATGGGCGAGTAATACAGCACACCAGTTCTCGCCCGGGGAGAGAAAAATTGTCTCGAACGAGATTTGAGGATGCTCTGGAGCAAGAAGTTTAATCTCCTTAATATTAAGGATTAGAGATGTCATTGTTAAGAGTTTGTGGAAATGATTTCTAAACTTTAAAGTTTTATATCCCACTTCCCCAGAACAAAAGCACTGGGATAGAGAAAGGGATAATACGTCGAATTTTCAACATATACAGATATCTCAAAAAAATTTCTTCTGGATCCTTTCAATCTGTATAGAGTATGTAATGTAACTGGGACTCCAAATAATGGAACCAGATTCCAAGATCGGACTAATGTGTTTGAAAGGAGGCGCAACACTTTCAAATTGTTAAATTGAAGAGCGTTACGCATAACAAAACCTAGCATCTTCGAAGCCTTATTACATATGTTCGATATGTGCAAAGAAAATCTCCATCTGTTCTCAAATGTCACACCAAGATCGCACGTAGAATTCACCCTGTTCAGCGTAAAACCTCCTAAACTGTAAATAAAAAATTGAAGGAGAGGGTGAACGTGTGTACGATACGACATGACATTTAAGAATACTAAGTGGCAAACAATTAGAGATGGACTAATCCCATAACGACTCTAAATCATCTTGTAAAACAAGTGAGTCAGAGATCGTCCGATGCACCGGAACATCTTCAAATCGTCAGCATAGAGCAAAAAATTTGAATTAGAAATGACATTATGAATGTCATTGATAAAAATGAGGAAAAGTAGAGGTCCAAGGTTGAGCCTTGCGGCACTCCAGAAAGTGGGATTTTCAACAGAATAAGTATTCTGAATTTAACAATTTGGCGACGGTCGCTCAAATAACTGACAAAAAAAAAATTTGTGAGATTATCCGAGAAGCCAAGATTGATCAGTTTGCTAATAAGAATGCCGTGATCTACCTTGTCAGTGCTTTTTTCAAAATCAGTATAGATAACATCAACTTGCACATTATTATCTAACGATTTAGTGATAAAGTCAGAGAAAGAGAGGAGGTTAGTGGTCGTTGAACTAATATAAATGTATCATTTTGATATCCCTGTTTCTTTGGATAAATAAATCTTTTTTTTGTCATTTATTTTGTCCTTGGCGCGATTCGACTATAATACGACAGGCAAAGATAAAGATGGTCCATCAAAGTCGCCATCCTACCATATGACAAATCTGATAAATTCCGCTTGATTTACTTTTCCGCTCTTGCCACTTGCTACTTTATGTCCGATCAAATTTCAGTAACAAACAAAAATAAACATACATTTTTGTTCAACTTGGGACACCTACTTAGCTTTATAGCCCACCGATGCGGTGTACAATTCGCATAGGGGAAAAAAAATCAGCCTTTGGATTTTGCATATAAAAATGCACGTTTTCCATACATCTCGTTATCCTGTCCACGTCGCGTAGACAATGCCTTCATTGTTCAGGAATGTTCAGCATTGACAGGCCTCCGCGAAGGGAAGCTGCACAGCGTCACGCGTTTCCTATATCCTCCTCCACTTGTTCAATTCTATCTTTTTATACGTCGCATTTTCCAACACCACACCACCGTTCGTGCAAAATAAGCCGCAAAAGAACCGAGTTTGACACGGTCCGTCGCGTCGGTCCCTTCCGTTTGACTGTATGTACATACGTATGGTTTTTATTGTCTTTCGCGTATTAAAGTATGCAATGGATCGAAAATGTTACGCCTGTGTTCTTCCAAGAGGAGGCACTAGGTTTTCGCCCCATGGCGACCATCACCGTGCTTTACTGAGGTCATCAAAGTCCCTCTGAACCTCCCCTCTATAGCGAGGGTCGGAGGTGACATAACGTCTACGGTTTATGTTGACGCAGCGACGTATCCCCTCTTGACGCCAGGTATCCGATATTTACGCGTGCGTCCCCTAAATGTTAAAAAGTGTAACAATGTATATGTATCGTGCTGTTTTCCGTTGTTATTTTCTATAAATTTCGTAATAAAGGGTGTCCCAGCATTTACGCAAGAAGTAATTTTGATAGAAAACACAGGTTTTTAATTAAAAATTGTAATTTTTTTATTGATTCATAAAGTATACAGTATAAGGTTATGTATAGAGTAGCATAAATAAAAAAAAAACAATTTACACATCCCGATAGTTCACATGTATTAAGTAAATAACACTTTCACATCTCTTGAATTGAACAAAATAAAATTGTTGCTCTGAATAGTCGAAGGTTTTTCTTATTTATTCACAAATTATGCTTTGTCGTAACAATGTGCACTAGTGCGTATTTTTGAATGAAACAAATCACTGGAACTTCACCGATACAAGCATACGGTTCAGGACAGTAGCTTACGTTCCACTGTAGGACGCTTCTTGTTAGAAACAAACCACGATATGCTACTCTATACATAACCCTATACTGTATACTTTATGAATCAATAAAAAAAATTACAATTTTTAATTAAAAACCTGCATTTTCTGTCAAAATTACTTCTTGCGTGAATTTTGGGACATTATTTACAAGTACCTAACAACAATGTGCGTTGACAATGTGATCGTCTTATAAAGTTGTGGCCTTCGACATGCGTCGGTGTGATGATGCACGAGACCTGTTACCGAGGAAAAACAATGGTAGGGCAATTAATAAAAATCTCGTGCTAGGATCGGGTGTGTAATATGTGAAATTTGAGCTTAGAATTGATGTCGTACTTAGCCGTTTGATGGCGCCGCATCCATCATAGCGAGAGGTCGTCCAGATAAGCCGATCGACACGGGAACTTCGACCGTGTATATACGCCACACACATATTATTATATAAATGTATGTAGAAAAGTGTCGGACAGCTTTCACTCGCTCGGGAAACAATGAGGAGGTAAAAAGAGGGACGAGCGAGTGATTAACAACCTCACGGGTGATAATATTTAATAACGGCCAAACGGCATTTGTACACATCGCTGCGAGAATGCGCCGCCATATCTCATTTGACCCTTCGAGGCCCCGTCTTCGTGGTCGTATCAAAACGTTCAACGTCGTTTTTGTGCGTGTAAGATCACGTACACGTGTATGACGAAGCTTTCCATCGAGCTTCTGGAAATTCGTTCAAGTAAACTATGTCCCAAAATTCACGCAAGAAGTAATTTTGATAGAAAACACAGGTTTTTAATTAAAATTTGTAATTTTTTTATTGATTCATAAAGTATACAGTATAGGGTTATGTATGGAGTAGCATAATTAAAAAAAAAAAAAAACAATTTACACATCCCGAAAGTTTACATGTATTAAGTAATGAACACTTTCACAACTCTTGAATTGAACAAAATAAAATTGTTGCTCTGAATAGTCGAAGGTCTTTCTTTTTTATTCACAAATTATGCTTTGTAGTGATAATTTGCACTAGTGAGTATTTTTGAATGAAACAAATCACTAGAACTTCACCGATACAAGCATAAGGTTCAGGACAGTAGCTTACGTTCCACTGTAATGAACCCCAATATGCTACTTCATAATAACCCTATACTGTATACTTTATGAATCAATAAAAAAATTTACAATTTTTAATTAAAAACCTGCATTTTCTGTCAAAATTACTTCTTGCGTGAATTTTGGGACACCGTTTATAAATAAATAAAAATAAGCGTATTTATGAACAGTCGCCAGTCGGCAGAAAATCCACAATAGAATCGGGGGCACGCGTCGTCGTCTATTGTTTTTAATTTAAACGATGCACTTTTGATATTGAAATGATTGAAACGATGATCCTCGACGTGCATGCGACATAACCTTGACACAATTAGTTTGTATCGCTTATTATGTCACTGTGCAAAATGCTGACGCGTAAATTAGTTTCAGCTCGACGCTCTATCTCGTTGATTAGCTAAATTTGATGTAGATTGATGCCAATCAAACGGTCGGATGTACTCACTGTCTACATATATATGTTTGAGTTTGTTCGTTTGTTTGTGTGTGTGTGTGTGTGTGTGTGTATGTTTGTGGCGTGTTTGTTCTACTAATTTATTGCTAAAGTGGCGGATGAGACCCGAAGGCAGGTTGTGACTGAAAGGTGCGTGTCCACCACTCGTCAATCAACCCGCACCCCCTGAAAATAGCTCAGATATCGAACTGCCTATGGGGTGAGTGGGTGGTTGTGGGGTGTTGAATACACCCCATTCGATCCCCATTCGCCCCATCTACCAAACAAAATCTACAACCCTCTCTATTCTCGTGTCGGCGGTGTGTAACTCGAATTCGGAGACAAATCGATCACGACAAATGTATGGGCGACGTATTCCACGTATAAATGTGGAAAAAGTTGGCAAAAGTCTCGACTTGTTTTTTTTTTTTTTTGAAATTTAACGTATTTTTACCTCGCAAGTGTGTATTCCGTATTGGGTGGCTAAAGTTGAAAAACAAAAAAAATACAGTGTCGTTTTCGACCCTGAGATCGATAAGTGGCGGTTTATTATTATCAATCGTATTATTTCGGATTTATTCGAGTATCGCACAAGGCGTGTTTTTATAGTGGAATTTAAAAATAGAACTTACCGTTTACATTATTTAGGTGTTTAAGGATTCATTTGGACTTGAAAATGTGAATGCGAGCTAAAGCTCATATCAAAATCGGCTATGACTTTTTTCAAACGACTTGTCATATCCCCCCTTATATGTACATCGCACACCTACATACATAGATCAAAACAGTATCAACTCAAAAATTTAGATTTTTTAGTTAATCATTTATTCGGATTCTACAAACGAAGCTGCATGAACCAACAAAACAAAATGAAATGTTTTAATCTGAACTTTCTTTAATATGCTTGTTTTCATAAAAAAAAAAAAACAGTAAATTCCTATCACTTATAGCGAAATGACAACAAGTTTTTCGTCGTTCCTGAAAACAGTGTTTTTTTGAGTTGATACTGTTTAGATCTAGATGTGCGATATCATCACCATCATCATTTTTAGCCATTCACCACCCACTGCTGGATGAAGGCCTCTCAAATCCTCTTCCATTCCTGTCTGTATTGAGCAATCTGCATCCACTTGACTTCACACATTCCTCTCAGTTCATCAGCCCATCTTCCATTCTGCCACGTATTCCTCTTACGATATCTTCTTGTTATACCAAGCATACATCTTTCCATGCTTCTCTGTGTGCATTGGATCATAGACGGGTGTTACACGCTCAGTCTGGCATCCGTTTAGTCCATGATTGTCTTCAGATTTACGCCAAACTGGTCGTATGTACATATAATGCGTTGATTGACAGAGTGATGAACCAGAGTGACAGATATTTAAACATTTTAATCATTTTTGTCAGTCTGGATCGTGGACTGATGCCAGACTGAGCGTGTAACGTCCGTCTTACGTAGCATTCCTGAATTTAGCATCCACACGTCATAACCGGCAGTACGCATTGGTCGTATGCGTTCATTTTTCAGCATAGCGGAATGTTGGATTTAAAAACTGATGTTCACTCTTCCAAAAGCACTCCATCCTCGTTTCATTCTTATTTTTATTTGTTCTTCTTTACATCCGGTCATATTCAACAATTGAACTATCAACTATGATTCTGTATATGTAAGCCGATTTTCTTGGTTTGATAGTTTTGGGTTAACTTTGAGTATTTTTTATACAGGTGTTTTACAGACACGGTGTTAAGTTTTAGCTTCTTGAGCAGCATCATCAACAAATGAGCGAGTTAGCTACCGCGATCGACGAAACGCCTCTTATTACCCTCGAACCTTGAACCGCGAGCCGGCTCGACGACCGTCAGTTAATCATCGGCTTTAACTACTTCACGTCCGAAACTGCGACAGTTATTAAAACCGGCAGATTACACAAATTACATATCTCGTGGCGAGTTATTGGCGTGCCTCGCCCGGCGACAACTCCTCGTCGCTTTTTATTATTTCGCTCACTACACTATGTATGTGTTACTCGATTACTACTACTACACTATACGCGGTGGACGTTATCTGCCGCTGTGAAAACGAGTTTTCTCGTCTCGTGTGCATAGACAGACGCCGCAGTAACAAATTATACTCGAAAAAAAAAAAAAAATGCAAATTAAAAGAAGCAAAATGTATAAAAAATCGGTTTCACTTAGCGCTCGCATAGCTAATCTGCATATCGCAGTATCGAATCCGATAAGAACTATCGATGTTCTTTATTATTTTGCAATCGTAATGCAATATCATATACTGTCGATGTCGCTTTAAAGTGACTCGGATATTAAACGTTTAACAAGCGACAGTTTTAAATTAAGAATTCGACCTTTATGTAGTACGCATACTAGTGACATTGTTGGTTTTGATTTTTGTTCTCGTTGACTTATGATGACAGCGTCTTCTGCGCATGCACTTCTCTACCTGTATGTACCTCCGATCTGAAAACATGAATGGGTATCCGATTACCGGTCGTATTTACCTTCTACCTTCTCTCAAGTTATCATAACTTGCGAATATACAAATGGCGGCACTCGCGTCATTCATCAACCCGTCGAGAGTGTTCGGCGAGAGCGTAATTAAATTGGATTCAGTGTAAGGTCGTAATTTTCAATTGTGTTTGAGCGGAGTCAGTCGATCGGCCCACGTGTTTTCTTTGACAACAGTGTGCGTTGGAATTCAATTGTGCAATATAAAAATAAATAAAAGTGAATCTTCGCGATCATCTCTCCAGTGCTCGTCAAACTTTTTCGCTATTGAATCGTCTGCTCCTTTCCTCTTTGCTGACTTTCTCGAACGGGAAACTGTCCGTAGCGGTCGATTCGTGACGCACGATTAAATAAATTATGTTCGACGGCGAAACAAACGGCATTTCGATATGTTTATTTACGGGTGAGTTCGGCGAGTCGACATACAATTCATTTAATTGCTCTTTGACTTTGTTGTTCTCTCGGCTGTACAAAATATCTATGATTCATTTGTCAATCGCTAACGTCTCTTGTAATATCTCGATCAATTTGATTATAAATTTCATTTAATTGTGCCTACATACTTTGTGATTTCAAATTATATGCCAAGCTCATAGAGGGAAAAGTAGAAGGGACGAGAGGAAGAAAATAATAGGTATACATGCCAGGCGATGGTCGTACATATATCGAAATGATTTCCATGACCGTTTTTTCGACCTTATTTATCATCATTGGTAAGATCTTGACATTACTAAATGCAGATCATCCGTCTCTTGTTAGAATTTGACAATTTATCTAACTTAGTTGTGACTGTCGTGAGACAGTTCTACCAAAAATTGGCACCTCCTCTCCATTATTCGGATGTTAACCTTTTATTGAGTCTGGATCTTTGTGTTTTTAGACCCGTTTTTTAACTTTCCCCCAATAAAAAATAAATAAATATAGGATATACATACATACATATGAGCCAGATTTTACTGTTTGACTCTGATTTTACAAACTAAGAGGTCGTGAAAAGAAAATCCACCAATTTAAATCATTATCATCATTTTGAGCCGTTCACCATCCACTGCTGGGTGGAGGCCTCTCCAATCCTCTTCCATTCCTGTCCATTCTTCCCAATTCATCAGCCCATCGTCCACTCGGTCTACCTTGCTTTCTTTCACATCCTCTCGGATACCATTCCAGTATTTCTCGCGTCCATCTGCCATACATTATTCTCACTGTGTGTCCAGCCCATTGCCACTTTAACTTTTTCACACGTTCCGCTATATCTGCCACTTTGGTCACACTTTTTACCCACGTATTCCTCTTACGATATTTTCTCGTTATACCAAGCATACATATTTCCAAGCTTCTCGAATTCAGCATCCACGTTTCACATCCATCCGTCATAACCGGCAGTACGCATTGGTCGTACGCCTTATTTTCGAAGCATAGCATAGGCCATAGGGGACGTTGAATTTACAAACTGCGATTTAAATATGAGCTGTTATTTTGAAAGTAGTGGTCCGGTCACAATATGAAAATAAGTCCATTTTTTTTTATTGTAACTGTGAATTCATTAAAAATGAATATATATCTGTTTGTAGCCGAAACCACCTTTAATTACTATATATATTAGCTTAAGCATTTGCCTGCCTGGGTCGTTGCGGTCAGCATTGCAAACGCGACAAACGGATTTTATTTTTACCGGTGTGTTGGCAACAAGTTTGTACAAGTGTGTGTGTACACTATACAATTGTTGTACCACACTGTCAAATGGGCTATGCGCTCTACTGTCATATTTTATTTATTTATAAAAAATATGTACCGCTGTGGCATTACAGGTTTCCCCAAATCGCCACAGCGGCAGTTACATATAAAGAAAATACACGAAAAGCAGATGCATATCTTTACAGTAAAAAAAAAAAAAAAAAGGAAAAATAACAACCATATACGAACATACATAAAAAAAAATTTAGAAGGAAATAAAAATAAGAAAAAAAAAAAAAATAAAAACAAAAAATCAAAAAAATCTGAAGGAATGGTAAGATGTTGAGGGCTAATATTAAAAAATGTCAACATCATGCGCAACGTCATTCAGTCCCCTGATGGCTCTGGCGATGGGCGAGTAATACAGCACACCAGTTCTCGCCCGGACCGGAGAGAACAGTTGTCTCGAACGAGATCCATGAGGATGCTCTGGAGCAAGAAGTTTAATCTCCTCTAATATTAAAGGATTAGAGATGTCACCTCTTAAGAGTTTGTGGAAATGACAAACGAGGTGAGCATCTCTTCTAAACTTTAAAGTTTTATATCCCACTGCTCCCAGAACAAAAGCATGGGATAGAGAAAGGGATAATAACCGAACTTTCATATACAGATATCTCAAAAATTTCTTCTGGATCCTTTCAATCTGTATAGAGTATGTAATGCAACTGGGACTCCAAATAATGGAACCAGATTCCAAGATGCTGCGGACTTTGTTGAAAAGGGCGCAACACTTTCAAATTGTTAAATTGAAGAGCGTTACGCATAACAAAACCTAGCATCTTCGGTTTATTACATATGTTCGATATGTGCAAAGAAAATTTCCATCTGTTCTCAAATGTCACCAAGATCGCACGTAGAATTCACCCTGTTCAGCGACCTCCTAAACTGTAAATAAAAAATTGAAGGAGAGGGTGAACGTGTACGATACGACATGACATTTAAGAATACTAAGTGGCAAACAATTAGAGATGGACTAATCCCATAACGACTCTAAATCATCTTGTAAAACAAGTGAGTCAGAGATCGTCCGGATGCACCGGAACATCTTCAAATCGTCAGCATAGAGCAAAAAAAAAAATTTGAATTAGAAATGACATTATGAATGTCATTGATAAAAATGAGGAAAAGTAGAGGTCCAAGGTTGGAGCCTTGCGGCACTCCAGAGCAAGTGGGATACTCAACAGAATAAGTATTCTGGAATTTAACAATTTGGCGACGGTCGCTCAAATAACTGACAATATGACGGGCGAACCGGCTGGTGGTTTCAAAATGGGCCCAGTACAACGTAATCATACAATTTATACTACACCTGTCTAATCATCGCCAAAACACGGAATAACTTTTAGGCCGGTTTCACAGGGCACGGTTTGTCCAGGCTTCTTTGTCGGCGCCTGTTATACGGCGCGGTTGACAAAGGAGCCGCGACAAACCGTGCCGTAAATCCGTGCCATGTGAAACCGCTCTTAGAGCGGTTTCACATGGCATGCCCTATGAAAACTTACTCACAACATGAGACCGTCTTCGGGGGACACGGCCATTGTTCATGCGACGAAAACGAGGGTACGCAGCGTCACTTTTATGACGGACTATCGCGTCATAGCCCCACGTAACTCCTCGCTGGCTCGGAAGCGAATCGTCTCGTTACTGTAGTGGTTACGACCTCTTTGTCGGCACTGCTAGACCTACAAAGTGGTCGTAATTGCGACCCCGTGGGGGTGGGCGGTCGACCCCACCAGCTCGTAAACCACCCGCCCATCAAAGCGCACTAAAACCTCACTTTACGACCCGTCGAAATCTTTAAGCGCCGCCGCCGCCGAACCCCCAAATATTGTGACGGCGTCGTTTTACGACCGTATAAAACATTCAAAACAAACTTATCCCGACGTCGTTAACCGAGTGACGGACGCGACGCGATCGATCCATCGACCGATCGATCGATACGGTGACTTTTGATCGGCCGAAAGGCGGGGACGCGATACGATCAACTATTCAAACTGCGGTGGCGATTCCACGGACGTATTACTAAAACGGAACGTGAATGTCCGCAAAATCGACCGTTTTCAGGGCGGGAATCGACTGAAATCTGGCGCTTTTTGAATTTCATACGGATAACCCGCAAAAATCGGTCGGGAGTGGGCCCCGTATCCGTATTTCGACCCGTGTTTGTTGTGACCTTGTGGCGAAAAACTGTTGAAAATACAGTTGGTTCATACCGTCATACCGTCATAAATCAATCGTCAAAGACAATTGATTTATTGCATCAAAAATGTTAATTAATCATCATTTTCAACCGTTCATCATCCACTGCTGAATGAAGGCCTCTCCAATCCTCTTCCACTCCTGTCTATCTTGAGCAATCTGCATCCACTTGAATCCACACATTTTTCTCAATTCATCAGCCCATCTTCCACTCGGTTCTACCTTACTTTCTTTCAAAAATATTATTAGTTGTTAAATTAATATTTTTATAGATAAAATGTAAATTATATTGACGAAAAGCAAACTTTTTATATCAATTTACATTTTATCCATATCGGATAAAGTATTACGAATATTCGAGATTTTGACTGATTTGTCTGATTTGCCGGCCATTACAACTCACAAGGCTATGAAAAATTTTCGTCACCCGGAAGTGGTACTTTTATTGGAAAGTCACCTAATTTTATTCAAGACTTAATCTATTTCAGTACAAATACGTCGGGGGGTACGGATCGTGAATGGCTACCATATGTACATATATAATTGATCGTCCGTTACGTATTTCTCCCTGCATAAGACAACAGCAAACCACACTGGATAGTATCTTTTTCTTGTTACTTGCCAGGCGATAGCTCAGTGGTTTGAGCGAATGTTTCAGGTTCGACCGTAGTATGTCGAAATGATTTTCTCGACGGTTTTTTTCGGATTTTAATTATCGGCTTTGGCAAGATCTGGCCATAACTACATAAATCTAGATCGGCCGTCTTTTGTTAGAATTTGCGAACTTATGTAGTTGTGAATCAGTTCAACCGAAAATTGGCACCTCATTCCTATGTTAACCTGTTATTGAATCTGAACCTTCTTAGACCTGTTGGTGTGTGTCAAATTGTGTGGAAGCATCGCTTCATATCAAGTACGTCACATTTATGTAGAAGAAGATTCAAATTTTATTCATATGTCGGTGTATTCATTCCCCTTTGTCCTCGGGTCTATCAGTATTATTTTTTTGGTTTTTTATTTGTGTTACGCGGGTCGCCATGTAAACGAGCGTCTGCAGGAAGCGGATGTTGGCACGTGATTAAGGATCGCGTATAGATAGGTATATAGGTGGTGGGCCGTAGGGCATCAGAGTGGCCTAACGTGCAATAAACCATTGTTTTTTGTCATCATCTGGGCAGGTGCGACCACCGGCAGTTAGGCGGCTCGACAACTTCATTGTTGTCAATTTTTTCTCGCAAAGGCGACATACTGAAGCTGAAAAATTCATAACACACGGCCTATGGCACGAACTATGATGTTTTTAACCCACGCTTCTTTTATAATCACCTGACGCGAGTTGAACGCTCAAAATGTCACTAAGTAGGTGTTTGAATGTATATAGGAATAATATCAGGCATTTCTCGGTAGATTGCATGATTGAGGCAAAACGTAGAAGAGCGTGTCTGTTTGAATACAATCTTTGAAGACTTTTTGGCAGATATCGAGTTTTACATCTGTCCATCTGCTATCCATTATTCTCGCTGTGTGTCCAGCTCTTTCACACGTTCTGCTATATCTCTTTGGTCACACTTCTTACCCATGCATTCCTCTTACGATCTCTTCTTGTTATACCAAGCATACGTCTTTCCATACTTCTCTGTGTGCACTGGATCTTACGTAATATTCTTGAATTTAGCATCCACGTTTCGCATCCATACGTCATAATTGGCAGTACGCATTGGTCGTATACCTTATTTTTTAAGCATAGCGGAATGTTGGATTTAAAAACTATGTTCATTCTTCCTAGATTAACTTTTTATCCTAGTTTGTGACTACGTTTTGCGTGCAAAATTCATTAAACATAATTTTAGTTTTATTAAAATTAATTCTTAAACCTACTTTCATACTCAATTGTGTTAATCTACATATGCATAATAGCGTCATAACTGCCAGTACGCATTGGAATGATATATATCTATAGAAAAAAACAATCGTGTTACGAAATCAAAAAACTATAGCAGTTAAAGTTGTAAATAACGGAAACAATCAAAGCCATTTTGAAACTGGCGTATATTTCAATATATTCAAAGTCACCATGGAGTGCTTAAGCTATTTAAGCGTTATAACTCTTTCACGCATGAATCAAGTCGACTTTAAAAACGTAAATTTGTACAGTAACGCCCTTAAGCCGTTTACGCCCTTCTTCTACCGAGTTACCCGACTATAAAAGTTATAATGTTTTATGCGTTGCGTGTTCGGCCCCGAAGCGAACGTTTCGCGTATCGATTTCGACTGCGGGCCCCACAATAAGCGCCTCTATCAATGACACCAATAAATCAACGCATTTTGGTCAGATGAAGGCCAAAAGCGCAGCTGACGCACGCCACTGCATCCCGCGTGATGCACTCGCTAAACGAAACATCAATCATTTGTCAACATTGCGAAAGCAGCGGCGACTCGTGACTCGTCCAAATGCCAAAATTTTGACGAAAAAGTTAACCAACAACTAAAAAGTAAAGTCAATGTATGTATGTATGTAGAATTCTGTTGGATTGTGTTGTTGCTGTGATGTATCCACATCTCGATGTCACAAAGCAACATCTTTTAATCGTGTTTATTGATGATTTAGTAGTGTGTGTGGGTATGGACGATCGCTCGTCGCCTCGCCGATCACTCGACGTTTATTTATTATTTTTAATTAATTTTCGAATCTTATTTATTTTTGCGGAAACGCCATTGGATTCGGTCGATCTCGCACACATATGCACACATTCACACTGGTATTTTCCTCACGAAATTAAGTCGCATAAATCACTCGAAAGGCAGTTGCAACTCAAAAACGCACGATCTGTCCTACACAAATCATTATCGGCGCACACAAATTTGCAATTTTGTCGCCAGTGGCGGTGCAAGTAAACTTTCATATTTATTTTTTATTAATTTAATGTGTAACATTTTTTTCCTCATTAAAATTTGCATTGAAATGATATTGTGAAACTGCTGCAGTATTTGGTTGAATGTTAAATTTTCATGTCACGACTATTCGTTTCATTGATATCTTGTTTGAAATTCGTATAATATTCGGATCGTTATTTTAATTTTTATTGACTCTTCGGAATTCCTATAAGAATTTAAAATCTGTATAGGAGCTTGTCTAATTTCACACTAGTTATTTTTTATTTTCGATGCACCCCTGTGTTGACACAGGTCGCTTTCAATGAGTCAGAGCGAAATGGTCAGGGGTGTAGCGTGGGGTGTAAATGCGCTAGTGTAAGTGTGTGTGTGTGTGTGTGCGTGTACCTTTCCAACTATTTTTACGGTTTCTTTTATTCGCAAAATGAATTATTGCCATTACAAATTCGCACACAATGGGGGAAAAAGAGCTTACGGAACGCTTTCAACCGAGTTTCGGGTAAAAGAATTGAGATTTATTGATTTTCCAGATATGCATCTGAAATAAACACAAAATTATTATAGAAAAACTAAATAATAGTGAAAAAAAATAACGACGCATGTATACGGAATGCGTTCTGAATGAGAAATTTACGACGTAAGCCCTATCTCGTCGTCGTTTCTAAAATTGAAACCACGTAGATTTCTTAGTTTATTTGACGTTAACTACTGTTGAAAACGTGACGGAGCCTTCTTCTCAGAAGTGTTTGTGCACCCTTTTATGCATTTGAAAGATTTATGCATTTATAATTTCACACTGCATTATCTATACGTGATGAAGAAATAATGTACTAAGTAAGTATGGAAGTTTCTTTGAATTTATCAACATTCCAATAAGTGAGTTCAATTAATTATTACGGCAATAAATTACACGTATGCTAATGTGCAATGTTTTTTGAATACCTTGTAAACTTGTACTTCTTCATAATACATATTATTATTGTGTGGTAAAAAATTAAATCTATTGATTTGTGTATAATAATATTCATCTGATTTGTATTCATGTTGGAAGCGACAAAGCAACACTTTACGACAAATAGTTCTATCAGTCGATTAAAATACATTCGAAATAGTGGAACCATTTAGTTGAATTTACGTTTAGAGCGATAAATTAGAGGATTTAGCGGTACGAAAATTATGTGTATATTATCTATGAAGAATTCTGGCCATTGTTTGGTTGCGACGAATATTCCAGAAACGTTAATTTAATTCTTGATTGGTTTCGTTAACAAATTGCAAATAAATCAAACGGGTTCTTCGGCTACCACTGCCTGCTGATTTTGCTTTGTTTTATTTAAACAGAGATCGACAACTGTCTATCGGATTGATTTTGCTTAAAATTTTGTACACATTTGCATCGTTTGAGACGCGTCGAAGTTCAATTATAATGATTTTATTAATGTAATTGTATAATTTTATCGTTGTCTTCACTTAGACATTTTATGTAGATTGAAAAGTACATAGTAATAACGAAACATTTTGAATAACTTGTAGGTATTTTCAAATAACTCGTATGGCGAACGGTATATTACATACATAGGCATTACTGCGACGTATTTACGACTTAATATGCATATATCAATATTTTGTTCGTCGCGCTTATTAAGTAAAATATGCGATTTTAAATTGAATATTTTATTTTAATAATATCTAAATTCCCGTTAGAAGGAAAAATGGAAATTAAAAATGTCACCGATTTTATATAATACGTTATATACGCGGTATTAGTATTTACGAATGTTCCAACACTTAAATACATAAGTCTGAAGAATATTTTTATTCGTATTGATTTGTGGTACACCAGCGTTTCTCAATATCCGCTGCATAATAATTAATGTGATATTGCGCCGAGAACAAGAAGAGTGTTTGAATACTTTCTCAAGTATCCAGCGGTCGGCAACCGAACTTATCCCGGACGCCGAAGAATTATTGCATATTTCCCGGCATTGATTTTGAAATTGACTGCACGTCAGGGTCGGAGCGCAATTTATTACTTTACAAACTAATTAGCGATACGTTTTAGTTTCGCGTTTCGTTTTTTTCCCCTTTTTTTTCTCCTCTCCAGACTTTTTTTTTCTTCTTCGTCTTCGTTGCAACACTATTTCGATGGGTTGCCCCGAGTGGTCTGGAAGTTTAGGGTTCCGCTTCTTCATAAAGCACTCAGAAGCGGAAGGTTGTAAATAAATTTGAGACTTTTGAACCGCACTGTCATTTAGAGCGAGATGATGCAAAATTTGATGAAAATGATATTAAATCAAGTTTTGAAAAATTGTAATTATTTTATACTTCCAATACTTTTTTTGTTTATTTTCTAATAAATTACGATCTTTTACCCCGAAGATACACATAGATTAATTTTTCATTGATTGGAATATTAAAAAAAGACGACTTTGATTCGATGCATACATAATCTTGAACGTCAAAAAATCAAACAAACACGCTTTCTCCAGATTTATTGTTAATCAATAACGGTCTAGCAAATTTATTTGATTACAATTTTAACCGTCGATTGACGCATCTACTGGGTTCGCTTTTACTTTGGCACCGATTCTAAATAGACACACAAAGTGGCAGATATGTACATATATCAGAACGTGTGAACCTGTGAACGTTGGACGATGGCAGATGGACGCGAGAAATACTGGAATGGTATCCGAGAGGATGTGAAAGAAAGCAAGGCAGACCGAGTGGACGATGGGCTGATGAATAGAGAAGAATGTGTGGAGCAGATTGCTCAAGACAGACAGGAATGGATGAGGATTTGAAAGGTCTTCATACACCAGTGGATGGTGAACGGCTGAAAATGATGATGATGATGACCTATTATTAATTATTTTTTATATTGTCACTTCTTAATGTACATATTTGAAACAATTAAAAACAAAAAATATGTTGAAAAATTGTGAAAATTATACCCAGAGGCCAATTTAAAACTTTTAGATTTGTTGGAACTTATAGGCACAGTTTGAGTTTGCCAGATGGCACGACTTTTAAGCTTCGAATCTATGTATGTATAGTGTCTTTCAAAAATAATTGTCAATAAAGTCAAGTGGATGCAGATTGCTCAAGACAGACAGGAATGGAAGAGGATTTGAGAGGCCTTCACCCAGTAGTGGATGGTGAACGGCTGAAAATGATTATGATGATGATGAAATAGACAGCGTTTAGCACATTCTTTATACAATACAATAGTATTGATCCTGGAAGTATCTATCATATATATAATAGCCCTATTCTATATATGTGTCTGTCTTCTGATAACGCTAGCCTCGGTAAATAATTAAAAAACCAGAACGTCGCACGAGTGGGATTTGAACCCCGGGTATCGGAACGGAGCGCTTACGCGGTGAGCCAAACCATATGATATAGGGCTGGCTTCAACATGACTATTTGTAATAAAAAAATAGGTTAGAGACTTTGCTAAATTGTCACGTTGTTGTATTATAAACAGTGCTCGAAATGGAAATTTTCACGAATGGGAGCGCTCGATAATTTTCAAAAAATATCAAACGACCTTTTTTTTAACTATATGTATGTACATATAGAAAATGTACGTACATTTATATACATATGTACATATATTATAACACCAAAACACTTACCATACATATGTACACCAATATAAATGAATTTATGGTTGTATGTATATATTAGGTTATTAGTATTATTATTATAGAAACTGTATTACATACATACATGCACAATTTACACGGTTAATTTTTTTTTAAATTTGAATAATTGTTAATATCACTATTTAGTTAGTCACGTGCAGTAATTATAATTCAGACAACTTAAAAAATGTTGGTAGAAAAGTGTTTGTTAGTGATGAAGTGCAGTAATAAAATATAAATAAAAAAAATAATCAAGCGATTCCCGATGATAGATTGAAATTGCAAATACGTTCGCTAAATTCAAGTTCTCTCACCAGAGGGATAGGCAAGACTGAAGTATTTTGAAATTTTGGTTCCTTTAGCATAATTGTAGCGGTACAGCTGCTTTAGAAATTTTGTTAAAATAAGAAAGCCGACAATTCAAAGAAAGATATCGTAAATTATCGAAATGGCCGATGCCCCGAGAGGGACCCGTTGCAGTTCGACCAAAGTGTGACAGACAGTGCCGTCCATAAAGCAATACAACTTTTTGCGCATAAAAACCCTCGAATTCTAAATGTTATCTTCAAGTAACACAAGTGCATCCAGCCTTTTCAAAACATAATAATATTTTAAATGGCTTTTGGCTACAGATAAGATGCATTTGTCGGAATTGAAATGTAAATAATTTAACTTTCAGTCAAAGATTGTGATTTAGGAGTCATAAATGTAAAAAAAATTCACCTTCTAACATTTTTTCGGCAATAATTATTGAAAGAGCACGGAAATTTTGGTTTTTTACGAAAGGGAGCGCTAAATGTACAGATTTCACGAAAGGGTACGCTACGTTTTCAAATCTCACGAAAGGGAACAGCCGCTCCCTGCCGCTCCCGCTGAATTCGAGCACTGATTATAAAGCGCCATAGATGGCGCATTGTTGCATAGATGCAACAATTATTAAATTTAACATTATTTTTCAGTACGGGTGATGAGAACGCTCCGTTGATATTCAACGGGTTTACACTAGTGTACATAATATACTGCGCTTGTGCGCACTGTATCAAATTTGCAGCAACGGCAACCGGTTCGACCCGCGAGATGTTATTAATTTCAGCGACCGGTTCGTCGACGAATCGGTGCGAACTCGTAGGGGGACATCGACAACTACTTATAATGGGGTACCGATACCCATCGAGTGCGCTCCGTTTTAAATTATTAGGATGTTTCGACGGCAACGGCTCAATAGGTTGTTGGCGTGCTCACGCGGCATGGGGCCACCCCGCCGCACTTTAAGGGTTAAGGATGTGTCCGTGGAAGTGGTGTTGTGAGCCAGTTTTGATTTACACTCGCCGCAACAACCTTTTTTCAATCAAAATGGACGCGGGCGCGGATCAAATGTGATTTAGTGCGGCGGCGGGTCACGATCCATCGCGGATACAAAACGCACTCGACGATTTATATACCGGCCGTGATGAACGGCCAAGATGTCTGTCGGATGACCCCAAACACACACACACATTTCTACAATGTATTGTGTGGTGTTGGTACATTTATGTGTGTGTATGCGATCATCAACCGAATCGACAATTAAATTTTATTGAAGATCCCCCGGAATGTACCCGAATTAATCTCTTTACCGATACCGCTGCGATCTTGACTCTAAATTATGAGCGATATCATTATAGGATCCGGGACGCCATCTTCTTCATCGGCTGCTCTCTCGAAGAAGAGTCGGACGAAAAAAAGGAACGAGACGAGCAGCGCGCGCGCGAAGCCGGCCCCGAATGAAATATACGTCGACTGTCAGAATATTAATAGGCAACAACAAAAGGAGAACGAACCGAACACGTTTATGATAAATGCGCGGGGAGGGTTTCTCATTATATGAGATGGCCAAATCAAAAGTCTTTATCGGCCGCGTCTCACATTAATCTTGAGGCGAGCGAGCCGCCCATGTGCGCGGCGAGGGGCGCGGCTCCCGTGTGCCGGCAGGGGGGAGTCTCTGACCACAAAATGCGACCCTCTCGTTCAAAATGGCGACTCTGGACTCCATAGGACCTCTTTGAGCCAGTTTCGTGGGACCAACGGGTCCTAAAGTAGCTCTCGATAGGCGAAACCAGTCAAAAGATACACGGATAGGTGCAACTCGCTCAATTTTCCAATCTTCAGTCAAGACTGTTAAAGTTGCTATAGTGAGGCTACTACTTTAATCACCACCATTTTTAATGTATTCAACGTGTTAAACCAATCTTGTGAATCCAACCCCATATATTTATTGTGAGGTTGTGTTGAAGTCCCGAAAACAAATCAATATTGCAAATAGGTTTTTTAGCTTAAACTTTCCTACTGTAAAAACAAACACTAACGATAAAGTATGATTATTTTCCTTATTATAACTAGCACACATTTATTGTAAAATGGATAATGGCCACTTGACCAGGAACCATTAGGATACGTTTTTAGTAAATGAACATTAAGGTATTCGTTCGAATTCGTGTCGTACGTATGTTGTTGTCCCTCACACGCCCAGAGAGTACGTACGACACGAATACGTACCCAGTGTGCGGCCGCGCCTTATCATTTTCAGCCGTTAACCATCCACTGCTGGATGAAGGCCTCTCCAATCCTCTTCCATTCCTGTCTGTCTTGAGCGATCTGCATCCACTTGACTTGACACATTCTTTTAAATTCATCAGCCCATCTTCCACTCGGTCTACCTTGCTTTTTTTCACAACCTCTCGGATACCATTTCAGTATTTCTCGCGTGCTATGAATGAATATTGTAAGGATAAATAAAAGTTTTTAAAATTAATTGAATTAAAAACAAATCAAAAATTTAACAAAAGCGTTTAAAGACTGGTTCTTTTCAAATGGAGTGGTTGAAGTTTGAAACCGCCTCCCAAATCAGCTAGTAACTTCTGAAAATACAAATCTTTTTAAAAATCATCTCGACAAGTTTTTGATTATACATACATATGTAAAATGGATTTTTGTTATTCTTCAAATGTTAATAATTAAATAATTAAAATTTGTATGTACAAATAATAACAGACCCCTGGGCTGCATCGGCTATGCCGCCTGTCCATGTATTTTAAATAATAAACAAATAATATTTTTATTTGTACCTACGTAGGTATTTATTAAAAATTTCTAAGAAATTTCATATAGTATTTATTATCAACGTCTACTGAAAAGATAATGTTTCGTTTTCATTCGTATTATGTTGTACGTATTTAAATATGCACGGTGAAATTAATGTCATCCGTTTCAGACATTGACGGCTACGCTTTTAAAATGACACAAAGCATTTGATTGCCGAAAAGGTTAATAAAAAATCAATAAAAACCGCCAAAAATAAAACGTCAAAAGACGTCCCGCGTCGCGATCGAGGTGGGGGAATTCTCCAAAAAATCGCTCGATGAATAGAATCGAAAAAAGGACAATGGAAATCATGCGCTGATTGGTTGACAGCGTATTAATCAAAACGATAAAATTATACTTAATTCTGAATTTTACGGTGACGATAAATAATTCGCCGCATGTATAAATAAATACAAAAGGTGAATTCTTATACATGTATCGTGGCAAATATATAAGCGATGAATAAAAGAGAACACGTTTTTTTTCTAATGTGTATATAATTTTGTGTAGGTTTATTATGTGGAAGGAGGGATAATTAAATAAATCTGTTAAAATGAGTGAAAGTAATAAAAATAAAAAATTTCACGTAGAGCGTATGTAAATTGATAGAAAACGTTTGCTTTTCATCAATAGAATTTGCATTTTATCTATAAAAATATTATTTTAACATCTAATAATATTTTTGATGCAATAAATCAATTGTCTTTAACGATAATTGCACATTGCATTCACTTTCTATATTTTATTATTTTTTTTTTTTTTTATTTAAATTTTTAATATGGACAGCTAGCTACCTATATCCTGTGTAGTGCTTTTGATTGACTCAAAATAATTACAATCGATTCATTCGAGGAGATTTACATCCCCCGATGCGTACGCGGTCTCATCTCGCAACAACAACGTAAACTCTCGTAACGAACGTTAGCAATTAACTACTGTAGGCGTACCCTGTAATCAAAAGATAATGATTATTAAGGTACGGTTCAATTATATAATTTATCGATATGAAACTGGTCAATGCGATCGAACGAATACCTACCTGACTCTTTTTTATTTATTTTTTTTTCGTCATCGTCAAAATCGACCATTTTTATTTTAACTTTTTTTTTTACGTGGGTTTTATAATTGAATGAATAAAATGGATCCGACGACTCGATTATTGACGATTCGACAAATCTTTTTTTTTTATTGTTATTTGAGCCGTTTTTTTTTTAAATTGGTAGGTTCACTTTTAAACTGGCGTTTGTGTTTCCTTTGATAAACGCTTCCATACAAATAAATATAGTAACCATAAATCAAGAAATTCGTGTACCTATTTGAATTAAAAATTTACTGCAGCACAGTTTTTTGCACTTAAATTGATTATTATTAGTGATTATGTGTCACTCACTGCAGTGGTCGGCTACCTACATACACTGAAGTGCTACATAATTGTTATTTTTAAGTAATTAATGTTAATTGCACGGGGGATACGTTCCAGGGACTACCGTGTAAAAAAAATGATATCAAAATCGACAAAAAAAATAATTCTCGAAATCAAAAATTAATTGAATTTATTTTTTATTTATGCATAAAAATATTTTCATAAGTTATGTACATACACAATGTAGTAATAAATTGACATGGTTTTCGATTTAAATTTAATTAAATATAATCATTCAGTGTCGCTACTTGACAATAAACGTGCCCGTTTAATAATTGGTCCGTTTTCCTGGACCGTATTATTTCAAAACCGTGCAAAAAGAGAATCGGTTGTATTTGACTAGACTAAGGTACTATAGTTTTTTACTTTATTTCATACATTTTCAAAAAAAGCTTAAGAACCCCTGCCTGGTGTATGAATTATATGTTAAATGTATGTATTGCATAAGCGAACACCTGACCAGAAGCGGTTTACCTCAATTTTTTTTTAAACTCAAATGGACTTGTACCACCTTCAAAACAAAACGGATCATTTGTTAAGTGTGTGATACGTAGTGTTGTACGTCGAGAATATTCCCCAAAAGATTATTCTCCGAGAATATTCGAGAATTTTCTTTTTTATTGGTTATAAAACATCTCTAGATAGTTTGATAGCTCTTTAGAGGATTCTAGGATATTTTCAGAACCTAATAGTAGTAATAGGTAGTGTCTGAGACCATTTTGAATGACATTTTTTCATTCTGATGACACTGAATGTGTCATTTCGTCATTTTAACATACGCACTACTAGCATGAACGTTTTCCGCAAAATTCTCACAGGAATGCAATGCTTATTAGCTCTGGAAGCAATAAATTATGTATAACTATTTTTATTGCTTTGGTTATGATATTCCAGTGAAATTGTTCTAACTTATGATATAATCATTCATTTAAACTTAGCACAAAAGATCGTAAAAAATTTGTCAATCAAATTTAGTTTTTGTCACGGATCTGAACTAATATTATTCGTGTAATCCGTATCACCTCTCCCAAGTATTAGCCCGGATTAGAGGGAGTTTACTCTATATTTAAGCAAATACAGTAAGAGTATTTATTTATTTATTTAAAATACATGGTGGCCGATGGAGCCTAGGGTACATTGCATCATGTACTACAATTTTAAACAGAAAATTCTCGGTTTGGAGGATATTCTCCAAAAGATTATTCCCGAGAATTTTACAACACCAGTGATACGTATTCACACTAACTTTTCCACATTGAAAGTTGAAAAATAACTCTTGTTTTATTTTGTTACAGACATCGCACGACCTTCTCCAAATATCCAGCCATCTTTCATAGAGGTAAATCGAATTTTTTTTAATTATTCAGTTTTTAGTACTACCTAGAGCTGGTTGAGGATGTGACATGTCATTTATGATGTTGTCGTGGGATTAGTGTTGACTTGGTTGTCGTATTGTAGAGGAGATATTGTTTCGGTGGTTGGTGTTTGAATGGGGTGGGGGGGTGGGCGGGAGTCCATGGTGGGGGCTGAGGTCCATGAGGGGGAGTTGAGGTGAGGTAGTGGGATGGTGGGGGAAAACAACAGGTGAGCGGCCAAACTTCCCCCACCAGCGAGAGGTGGGCGGGTGGGCGGGTGGGGGGGGCGGGGACACCCGTGGACGAACCGCTTGATTGAAAGCCGCCCTGACAGACGGATTACACGCTCACCACAAACAACTTGGTCACATTGCATTCTGACTATTTCGATTCGGTCGAAAATTAGCTTCAATTCTGAAAAAAATTTTGTTTGCTTCTTACTTGCTTCGTACGGAACTGTTTCAATTTTTCGATAGACTCATATAAATTTTCTGTAAACATCTCTCCTTTAAAGTTTAAAGTTGTTTGTTTGTGGTCTACGATGGTCTAACGAATTGAAAATAAATAACGCCGGTCTGAATTGACGGTGGACCCCCCCCCCAATCCCCACCCGTGCGCGTTAGTTTTAACAATAAAAGTACAGCCTCTGACCCATTTGACAGTACGTTAAACAATTATACAGTGTACCGTCGATTGAATGGATGTACGGCCATGAATTGCGTTGTTTGTTTTGTTATGTTGGCAATGTCGACGTGTCCGCAACAACTCAAGCAGGTAAATTTATTTATTTAATATAATATTAGCTAATTAGCTAATTTAACTTACATCTATTACATATTTATAGCAACTACATAAATCTATTTCTTATACATAACTACTATCTCTCACAGAGGTGTCTCCTCACACTTTTCAAGAATGCATCTATGGTCTTAGAAGACTTGACGCACTCCGGGAGGGCATTATACATTAATACACCCCTGTGAAAAACACCACCAGCTGTCTTTGTTTTCCTTATATATGCATATTAATAGATACTCAGCAAAAAAGCTGCAAAATTCATTATTGAATCATCGTATTACGTCGGCCGAATATTTGTTAAGCGATTCAACGTTTGTATGACGTGGTGAACAATCGGCGAGTACACGCATCGTCTGGAGCAAGCTATTAGCCCTATAATGAGTTTATTACACTCTGCGTGCTTAGTCTATCGCAAGTTTTTTAACGTACTAGAGATGGGTGGGGGCCTTTTTGATGGCCAATCCCGTACACGTATTGAGTGGTGACGACACCTTTGCTGTCACTTGTGTATCTCAGATGGAAATAATACCAAATGCACGAATTTGTGATTTTGTATCGTGCAGGTACACATTTGCAACACTCCACTCCACGTCACGTCGCGCAATCACTTCAGCGGGTTATTATTCGCGGGCGGATAAATCCGCTCCGGTTTGTTATGGCCATCGAAAAGTGCAAGGTACCACCCATCTCAAAAACTGGCGATCGAGTGAGCACGGCTGCATTAAGTGTGTATATTGTATAGTATTGGTTTTAGATTTATACTTTATTTAAATTTTCATTGTAAAATACCGTTTGTATATATATAATGTGCTCACATAAAAATTTTAACCTTTTATTTTTGTAAGCAATCAAAAAAGTTATACTTAAATTGACACCATACAAATGAGCATTCGCGATGCATACAATCGATGGATGAATTACACCAATTACACCATTACACCAATACGTATATAAATTGTATAAATCCGTAGCGGTTAAAGTGTGAGTGAGTTTGCGAGGAGGGTGTAGTTGCGACCGGTCTGGTTCGTCCTAGCGCGTTCGGCATTGGCGGTTGTGTTCGCCGACTGTGTGCACGTCGTATCCACATTGTAACCACCTTACACCTAATTTTCGCGTATACAATACAACTTTAATTCGAACGGATAAACTTACTCGAAAGTCACGCGTCACGCCCATCCTCCGCTGGAAAACGTATCTCGTCGATTTTAGTGAGTTTTCGCGTGGGAAAAGTGCAAGCGCAGCCAGTCGTCGTACGTCCATCCACATGTTATAAACAAAGTGTCAAACCGAACGACGGATTGATGTTAAACTGACGACAAATTTCGCAGTCGTCGTGTGTTGTGCGTTTGTATGTGTGTGTGTTTGTGTGTTGTGTGAAAAAAAAAAAAAAAAAAAAAGTTTCGCCACATTGAAAATGTTGCCGATTTGTGCTGTCGATTTTGCGCAAGTGACATTTGATAACTTAATTTGGATTATTTAAACGGCACACTCTGGATTGGATCTGTGGTTCCGTTTTGGTTATATGAATATTAAGGTAATTTTATTTTATTTTTTGCCGATTTATAATATTATAAGTACATGTACATAATTTACAAACAATTTTGTACTGAAGTTTATTTTGGTTACAAATTTGGAATATCTTCACTGGAAATTCAACATTAATTCCATAAATGCATTTTATGCACTTTAATGTGTTGTGTTTAATTTTATTAACTTCTGCTTTATCACTTAAGCTTCTGTTTCAGTTAATTTTCACCCGTTCTCTGAAATATAGTGAGTTAATATTATTTATAAATGTCAAATAAGTATGTTCGTATCGTTTATCTTTAAGTAGGCCATATTTTTCTTAAATACGAAATTTGATTAGCCGTCTTTAGTCAATTTAGGCACTTTCATTGGAAAATCAAATGTTAGCTCAGGCGTTGAAGTGTCATGTTAATTATTGAGAATTGTTTAATTTATTAGTAAGATAAGCGAAAATTGTTTTCTTAAAGCTTTTCCTTTGATAAATATGAAATTTTGAATGAGTTTTTTTGACTCGCAAATGTGACAGGAATAAATATTATTGTTTCTTATTATACATACAATATACACCGTGACGACTGTGGAAAGTATTATTTGAGAAACGGAGAATGCGTCAATAATGCAATTACATTAAATATTTACACAAGTGTATCTTGTTAGTCAAATCTTAGCACTTTACACTGCAATCGTTGTCTTAAATTCGATGTCTATTATTAAATAAATACAATTTGCGTCTGTAAAGTGACACAATTCAAACATTCGAAGAAGGGCATCTTTAAAAACGCATCGGGCCCCCTTTTAAATAAACACAGATATACGGTATGTATATATATATGTACTATACACATGAGGCGTGTAATTATCATGTGCCTGATAAACGAGCGATGCAAAGGCGACCAGAAACGCTTGGCATTATGCCTGGAGACGAAATCTAGAAACACGACACATTCCTATATGACTAGAGAGCGCGTGTCGTCAGTTTAAACGCGATTTATTCGACATTTCAGTTTCGAACTTAACGGTGATTTTTAACTTTCGACGATTAATAACGCTCGTAAATCGATCGCGGAAACGAAAATTTCAACCCTAAAAATAACTTATGGGTATGTTTTGGTGAGAACTCGGCGTCGTATCCGTAATACGGTGTGTGAATTTTAATGGCGTGCGTATGCAAAACATTTTGGCCGGCGGGCAGGTTCAATTGCGCAAAAGCTAAGGTGGCTGTTATAACGAAAGATCGGATGTTGGGTTGTGTGATATTAGTTGAATTATTGTTTGGAAGTCGTAAATATTATGTTAAAAATATAAAAATGCCTAATAAGTACGGTTAATTTGCTACTGTTGTCTACGTAGGCTTTCCATGCGTGAAAATTTCATTAGTTATTTCATCGCAGTTGCTGTTTATGTTTTGTTTTATTTATCAGTTTGCCTTCGTGCAATTTTTTTGCAATTTGTTGCAAATTGTGAAAAAACGTCAAAAATTTATTTTTTGTCAACGTCTCCGAATTTTTTATTGATACAATATATCAGCGGAATTTTAACATTCTCTTTGAAAAGACACTTCTAATTTTCCTCCTGAGATATTTATTGTTTTTTTTTTCTTTTCGTTTCCGTGGATCAACGTTCAACGTCGCTCTCGATCACTATAGAGATTTTAATAATAGTTTTTCAGGGACCCCTCAGGTTTTTGTTTATATAAATTATGTTCATCATTCACGTTGTTAATGGGCAGAGAAAAATGCGACAGTCGGATCATAAAAGTGGGCAAATGAATTATTTTTATACTCTTTCCTTTATAAATATATATTTCGTTGAGTTTTCTCGTGGTTCTCAGCCGCCGGGCTATATGTATTTACGAGGGAAAATTGAAAAATTGACCGGTATTTATCATCTCTTTTAAGTACATTTGTTTCTTTTCCTTTTATTTTCCAACGCTCCTTAGGGGAAACGTTTTAATTTTCGTCAAAATTCGAGACTGATTGGGCTTATTCATTAATTAACACGTCCACTATACAACAGTGTGGAAAATTTTATCTCGCAGTGTTTTAAGTAATAATTTTTGACACGTTTAATTATTATTCTTACACAAACGCGCGTACAAACTTCTTGGGAGAGCTTTCACGAGCTTTTTAATGATGTCATTGCGTTATAATTTCATCAGCGCCGACAAACGTTGTTCAGTTACTATATTAATTTCCTGTTGTCGAATGAATAATATGCTCTTTCCCGATCTGGAGAACAATGCTCGTAACGGTCTGACCGCGTATATAGCATATAACAAGTATTAAACTTAAACAGATAGACGTATCTAGATAACGACGCGAAAACGCTCGTAAATTTAAGCAAATTAGGAATGACTGAACCGCCGAGCTTCTCAAAACGCTCTATAGACCTCTGCCATTGTGTCCGTTCTAAAGGTAAAATGAAAAAAAAAAATTGGAAGTCGAGAGATACGTATCTCTCTTGTCTAGATAGTGGTGCGCTCTCGCGCCATATTAGTTATTCGCCATAAATTGGGTTAGTTAGCTGATATTGCAGTCGACTGGCCGTTTACCTCGCTCTATGGCAAATTAGCGACTTTCCAAACAATTTATCATTCCAATTGTTAATTGTTAGAATTGCAGTGTGTGTATTTATCAGCTTTTTCCCTTGTTTTTTCGTGTAACGTAGCGCAGTGTGCGCGGTTCGCAAACGTAGACAATCGAAAAAAGCGGCTAGTAATTCGATTACGATTGAGTGTCTTCTATTCGGAAAACTGCCGGATGAAAATGGGAAATTAGTGCATTATGGTGGTCGTAATTTTTTTTTAAATTTCTAGTTATCCTATAAAATTATAATATGCTTTAATTTTCAATATTAAATTATTGCACAACTTAGCGCTTTTTATATAATTTTTTTTGATAGGTAATATTTAAATTTTGAATACATTATCATTGAGATATGCTGCTCTTAATAGTCGGGCGGACACTTTGAGTGTATGATTATGTGATTTTCATTCTGAAAAATCGTGAAAATCGTCGACAATATCAGCGAATGCGTATCGCTCATCGCGGAAAACCATCGCCACGGAACGGCGGTTCCGTGTTTGCGTACTAGCCGGTCGTTATTTTTATCGTCATTCATTTAATTGAAACATAAATTATCAAATCATCTACAAAAGCGTCTGTAATAAATTTTTTTTTTATTACAAACGTACACACTAACATTGCCGTTGCAATTTGCGTGCAAGTATACCCATTTCGGGGGGTGTTTGGCCCGTGCGCATAATTAAGTGCACCAATTTTTCGAAATGCGTTGATAAATCGACGATAACAGCGTATTATCAAATGTTTTCTGGTGGGTGTATTTCTTTTTTCGCAACCGGAAATGTGCTTTTTTTGCATCCATTTGCTAGCCTCCCCCTGCCGTATTATGATAATTCGTACGCATACAATTTGTCCGCATGTCGTAATGTACACACGCGTACATTTGTTCACTTTTTTTTTTATCAAAAGGAATTAGTTAAACGCACCATATTACATTAAATTAAATTTAAGCTTTATCATATTATAATATATACCCCTAGATAAAAATAAGCATTTTATTTTTAGACACATTCAATCTTTGTATCTATTTGATACGTGGATGGTTATTAGAGCGTTTATACAATGTGAATAGAATATTTTCACAATATGGGAAAATTTGATTTATCTATTGCGTTGTTAATTAATTAGTTAAAATATTCCATGTTAAATATGATTGAATGCAATTAGCGTACTACTGAGAATAAATAATTAAGTTTTTTCCGTACTGTAATTGTAAGCTGAATTTAGTGGGCGAAGTGGAATTTTACATATTTTAGTATGCTTATTAATCTGATTTAATTATGTATTGGGAAAATTATTTCCTTCGAGAGCTTTTTCTTATAAAAGCTCGAAAAATTGAAACTAACGCGCTACACGTTCATTATAGTGAGAACAGTATTATAATTACCATTATGTCATAACTTTATCTATAAAATTCCGTTTCACGACACGTCTACCCAATACTTACATTTACATCAATACGTACAAAAGCGTATAGGTACATAGTTGTAAGTGTGTGTGTGTCTTGTATCCATTATTAAAGTAATATTAAACACATGCTAGTTTTTGAGCTTTCAAAAACAGATGTCGTCAATAAATCAATCGAGAGTTGGGGAGATTGTCGGGAGACGCGTTTTGTGTGTATGTTTTTGTATTCGCGTGCATCTGTATCTGTATATAAATACAGACATTTAATATACATACATATATATATTGTGTGTACATGTACGTGTAATACCAATACACATAAACGTGTCATACGAATACACATAAACGTGTCCCCATATTGTGTGGCGTTAGTGCTCCATCATTGTGTTCGAGAATCGCGTTCACATGCCAGGTCCTTGCGGTCTCTCGCCGATGACGAAAGATGCCACTTCTGAACTTGTCAAATTCTGGTAGATTTATATGTATCACTAACGGGGAACTTCTATTTAAATGCTTCTGGATTCTTAGCATTTATTCACCGCGCTTGCTGCTCGGCCACTTTTCCGTTGGAAGCTTTGACAGTTGGAAAACATGTGAACGCACTCAAAAATCCATTGTTTGTTTGGCTCGACGTATTGTGTATGTGTGTTTATTTTTTAAATCGTTATAAAATTATACGAATTAATTACAAACGCTCTTTTGAACTTTGCGATGTTGTCAGACACACATTTAGTTTGGTTGTTGTTGTTGTTCTGTTTATAACAGTTAGGGTTAACCGGTGCCAGTGTTTAGTCATAGTATCAGTACGATTTTATGGCGATTAGCTGCTATTCGATTATATCAGGTGTGCAAGTCGATCGTGCAGGTCGTGCAGGTGTCTACGACGAAAAGCCTTTTTCACTCGGAAACGAAATCACTCATTATAACCAAACAATAAAAGCGAACGCAATATAAATTTATTGAGAGGCTGATCCGTATTACAAAATTTTGGGTACTTATTTTGCGTTAACACTTTGCCGACCGGCAACGCACCCGATTGCTCCCACTGTCGACTCGTTCCCAGCGTCTTGCTTGATTGTAATTAACATGGGTCATAAATCGGTCGTTACTATCATATCGTATTGATTTAATCGTCTGGTCGAACGTCGTTCAGCTTCGCCGATTACGAGACGATCGATCGTCAAATTTGACGCGCCGAACCTATTTTGGCAAACGAATGTCGTATTGAATACATTTTTTTTTTTTAGAAATTTTAGTAGTGCTTCATTGTTTCGTATATATTATATTTTCGGTACGAGATTCTCATGCTTAGGTACCCCAATCTATATAACAATGAGTAATTAATTAGCATGCGGAGAGTTTTACGAAACTTATTCATGGCGAACCGATTTCACATGCTCATTAAATTTCGGCCTATTACGCTCGATCTTCTAGTTAATTAATCACTTAATTAATTACTGTCAGTGGCTCGTTAGCACCGATTCACACTCAACACGTGACGCGACGTGAAATTGCACACGTGTATTTAAACGGAGACGTTTCGCAAACAATACGCAAAGCTTCAGCCAGAGACGTTGAGTAGGTGAATAGATTCCGAGACATTCGGATTCTTGGATGTCTATTTACATAATACGTATAAAAGTTCACCGAAAACAAAGCTGTTCGTTAGAATTAGCCTCGCTCGAATGCCTGCGATTGGGCGATAGCCGATTTTAACACCTTCGGGTGCTTTTATTCGATCGGTCGACACGATGTTTGACTTCATTACGCCACAGTATGTTAATTAGTGTGGTTTTTAATGCTCGGAGATCTCGACGCGTTATCACGCCGTCGGTTCAATAAATAATTACACGTGTCATATAAAACGTTTCGGTACGGAGCGCCGCGGCCGTCTGGCCGTTCCGATAGCTTTTAATCCGTTTTTATGGCGCTCATTGTAATATGTTAATTTTTTTTTTTGATTATTCACACGCAGGGAATTCTTGTGTCTATGTATTTTTTCGGCATTTGAGCGTGAATAAGAATTTAGACGTAAACTGGCGAGGCTACTGCAGTTTGGAACGTCAGACACTCCGCTGGAAGCTTCTTATCGGATGGGTGAACGCTTAGTCTTTGCCACGTTATTGGTGTCAAATGCCGTGAACTTGAGTCATGGGTGTTAAAAACCCCATAAACAATTCTAAAGATGCAACAGTAAAAGAATTTTACGTTTATACGAAAAAATTCCTATGAATCGCTTACAAAAGTTTGAATTGAATTTTCAATGTAAGCTCATTGAATATACAAATGCATTATTATATTAGCATAGATTGTGCGATCAAAAGAGTCTACCCATCTTCATTTATTTTATTTTGATAATTATAAGATTGTCTAATAATTAAGTTGATGTGAAATCAGCGCGCTAGAAAAGTATATTTATTATTAATATTACGATTTTTTTTGCTATTCGTACCTAAACTACATACATTGTACGCAAATTATGAAGTGCGCAATTTGAATACATTAATGTTATTTATAGTCGGTCGTACTGGCAAATATTATTAGCGGAGCGTGACGCTCAACGGGTTAAATGTAATGCAAAATATTCTATCATAGTTTTATCGAAATCGTTCAGTAAAAGTAAGCGTCGAGTGATTTTAATTCATAATCAGCGATGTAAATTTAACAATAGATACCTAAGCGTTCAGTTCCTTGTAAAAATGTGTGTAGAATACTATTAGATTTAACGCTTTTGTTAGAAGTAACGGGTTTCAGGTAATTCAAATGGAAAAATTGTTCAGCGACACTGCAAATCGCTATATCCAGATTTGAGATACTGTCAGGACATATTCGAATAATTAGAGCGTGCTGCAGCTCGGCAAAATTTACCGATCCTTTGAGCCTTTGACTTGCAACTTGGGATGGGTGGTTTTGAATCGAAACAAAAAAAAAAAAAATCACACTTGATCTGAAAACCAAAGGTCCGGGTCGGTTTGGTTGTGTGTCTGTTTGCGATGCGCTTTCACGTTCGGCTGGGCATTGCGCACATATTGCATATCGCATCCACCTGCATCCCCCGACACAAAGGGGATGCAAAAATTGACTGATCTTGCCACAATCGACTAATTGATTTCACCGAACATAATTTTCTGTGCGAGTGATCAAACACGCGCTCGGCCTAATCGAGCGGATCGATAGAAATGCGCTTCGCTTCGATGGTTTCGAATTGCACGCATCGTACGAATGCCTCGCCAACGTTTCATACAATTACAATGGTAGCGCGATATGTTGTATTTTTGACTGTTGTAATATTTGTTCGATATGATGAAAATTTTAGTTGAATTTTGTCTAATTAATGCAATTCATATGTGGTGGTGATATTGATTTTTGATCCGTTTGGTATTATTAGATTTTTTACGTTTGAGATTAGTGTTTCAAAGATGATGTTTAGATAAAGTCGAGTGTTGGCCACATCGGTTTTTTGCATTTTTGTCACATTTTACGGTGCTGATTGGTTTTGGGCACGCTCTTCAAGTGCCGTTCGCCGCGCGGTCCGCGAATAAACAATACGCCATTGTCGTATCGCCCTCAAAGACAATCACGAAATGAAAGAATGCCGCGGGGCTGTCACCAGAACATGAGACGAACAGAACGAGAAGAGAATAAAACAAAAAAAAAAAAAGCGCACATACAAAAAAAAAAAGAAAAAACATAGAAGAGTCGACGGGAAACAACAAAAAGGACAACAAAGAGCGCAGCATATCGGAGAGGCATCTCGTCCGGGCCAATCGCTCAATTAAATCTACGGATCATGACAATCGCCAGGGCATAATTCCTAAGGCATTGATCCGCCACAATGAAATGGTAGAAATGAAAAAAATAAAATACGAAAAAAAAACACCACAACCAGAAACGAATCGACGAAACTGTGATGCGTTCCCATCGAGAGCATTCGAAGAATCGTATGGCGATCGTGATGACCGAGCATCATCACGGTTTTGTGGTCATCATCCTCGGCCGTGCTGTCTTTAGGGGTCACTTAATAATGGACGTGTTTTGTAATTTGACGCGGATTCAACCAGTCAATCAATACTGTGGCCTTTCGTTATTATACCCAACCAGATGTTATAAACACAGTATGAGTCTGGGCGCACTCGGTGCGCAATAAGAAGTTCAAGTGTTTGCTTTATAAGGAATCGACGTTTGTTTGTACATACATGTCACTGGGTTGTTTTCGATCTCTGGATGACGTCTGTCATCGACGCTATTTGACGCATCTAAGTGTAATCGTTTCGCTTTGACGCGTGCTTTGCACTCGCGTTCCTCCATTTTGATTCTGACGTTTCAGGACGGTGAAGCAATTAAAGCGTACTTCTCGTTTATTTCCGGCTAAAAGTCGACGAGAATTAAGTTAATTTCATTTTTGCATATTACACGAAACGTTAATTAATGTGTTTTGTTTGTTCTGTTTCAGGTGAGCGAGCGTTTTATGTCTTCATCAATTTTTATTGGATCAGAGCGAAACGTAATTACTATAATTTAATTAATGTTATAAGTTTTTATGTATTGCAAAACAATGGTTCTCAATGTTTTTTCTGTTCAACTGTGAGAAAATATCATATGGCTCAAATGTTATGTTGCGTGTATCTATTTAATACGTCCCTACTGATGAATTGCAAAAATGTACATAGATTATTTCTGTTGTACTCTCGATCGCATGAAAATTTTTTCGCGTTACCTGATTTCGATCACGATGGTGAATTTGAGAACTAGTGTTTTAAATTTAGCATGTATACATATTGTTGCCGCTGAAATGTTCAAGTCATATCCGGTTTCGTCAAGTCGTGTCTAGAGAAACTGAAAATGAGCACTCTGGTATCGTTCAAATTGTGTGATTTTTTGTGATTAATATTCACATCTCGATTGTAACATATTCGTATAGCCTTCAACTTAATCTGATTTTTTCACTTCTTATTTGTATAAATAATAGCGTGTTTCACGATCTGATAGATAAGTACGTGTGTGTGTGTATTATAAGGAACAAATACCGGGCAATGTATCATCGGTCGGGGATAATTCCGGAAATTTCGTATGCAACGCTCGGTAATTAATTACGAAAGAGATATGCTCTTCATCATCTTCACGTTTACGAATTAAAATTTATTCGAAATTATGATCCTCGGTGTTAAATGTTGTAAGTCCAATTTAGGTTTTATACTTAGAATGTACCTACGTGTATATGAAAATATTTATATATTATATCCGAAGTCGTGCTTATCAAGCATTAAGATAGCCGACTTGATAAATGGGACTAATGCCGCTAGAAAAATGTATTTATTTTAATGTGTGTACAGTCAATGATTGGGTGAGCTTTGCCGCCATTATTCCCATATTATATTTTTCATATTTAATACGCGTAGAAATAAAAGCGTTATCAGGGGGAGAAATTAAATTATGGGAAATTAATTAAGAATGCCGCCACTGTTTCTTTTGTAACCAACGTAATTATTAATCGCTTAGCGTTCTTTGCTAGAAATATATGTAATTTTTATTATAAATACCCATGTATTGGAATGTATAGGTAGGTATGCGAATAAAAATAAATCGTTTGCAGATATTTTATCTCCTTGTTAATTTCGTCAAAACATATTAAGCGTTTATTATATATCGACGTTCGATTGTTGATAGGTCCTGTTTTTAATTTTCAATCGTGAAATTTCATCACTTTTTTGATTCAAAACACAACCTCAACATTTTTAATATATGTTTTTTAGGTTATTTATTCATATTTACGTATAAATATCGTATTTTAGATGAATTATGTCGGGATAGAAAGTGGCGGAAGCCGTGTTGCCACGCAGGGGAGCGTCACTGGTCGTTTTCAGTAAAAAATACACTTTTGCTATAAATTGCAGCGATTAATATTAATTAATTTGTATTCGATTGGTTGGTAGGCGGCGAATGGAATTTTGTTCGATTAGCATACGCGCGGTCGTATTTCCATTTTTCGTTCATTAAGCTTCGATGTCACAACAATTCAGCGAATCGTTATTGAGTTTCGCACACAGCTTCACATTGTCGCCTGCAATTTCATTTACATTATATAATATTATACAATTTACTATTTTATTTCGTTGGAAATGAGCTCTAAAGAACGACCGGGGTCATTTGCAACGTCTTATGCAAATTCCGCCCACATCAATCAATCACCTTTGTGTCGCCCGTGTTGTGTTGTCTACTATTACTACTACCGGGCGTTCTACATAACATAGAACAAAACCAGATTCCGATTGCGAAACGGATGCGAAGAACAGGAAAATCCCGCGGATTCGAAAACGTATCGAATCTATCAGTTCTCCGGCAACGCGCGTCTTTCTTTGACTCGCCTACGTTTCGTTTTGCGCCTAATGAGAATATTCTGCTATGCATCTTATTACTGCTATGCTTTACGATCCGAACGTGTTCTTCAAACCGCTATCCGCACATTGGCGACAAGTTAAATCAAGATATTGCACTGTCAATGCATTCAACAGTATCTCTATACTCAGTTATGCGATCGAATCGTGTCATAGGAAAGAAAGTAAACATCGATCCGTTGCGTTGGTATTTTGCAAGTAAGAAGGTGCAGCGCAAAAACGCGGCGATTTTAATAATCATCATTTTCAGCCGTTCACCATCCACTGCTGGATGAAGGCCTTTCCAATCCTCTTCCATTCATGTCTGTCTTGAACAATCTGCATCCACTCCACACATTTTTCTCATTCGTCTACCTTGCTTTGTTGCACATATTCTCGGATATCATTCCAGTGTTTCTTGCGTCCATTAATTTTTCTCGCTGTGTTCAACCCATTGCCACTTCAACTTTTTCAGTGTTCCTCTTACGATATCTTCTTGTTATACCAAGCATATGTACAATATTATACACCTGTCCATGCTTCTCTGTGTGCACTGGATCTTACGTAACATTCTTGAATTAACCATCCACGTTTCTCATCTATACGTCATACACTATAGATATAAATGATAATTGCAACGGGCATTGACTAGTTATTTAAAAGAACAAATTAAACTTATGGAGTATGATTTCGAAAGTTGAGCTTTGATTGCATTATATGTACACAGTATGATAGATTTTAGACTGAGCCGTCGATTACGAGTTGTCTTTTCATATATTTGATACAAAGATTAAAGACCAGTCGGCGAGAACATTAAACATCGTAATTATCACAGTTGCTTCTCTGTGTGTACTGGATCTACATATAATAGTAAAATGTTTAAAAACTATATATACGTGATATTAAAAAGTAATGATTATTTGTAGTTCAAATTTAGTTTTAAATGTACCTAAACGTGCTGGGTTATTACTGTCGATCTTGATTGTACCAAGATGGACGCGTAATTGTTGGGTAGCTCGGTTTGCCTCAGCTCGCCCCGTACAACAGCAATAATTGTACTATGATGGATTGATGGGCAAAAGCTGTACGATTTCTTATCAAATCGATGCTTCATTTGGCCGCGAATTTTGTGCGAAATTCTCGCCAGTTTCGAAGTGGGTCGCCCAGTTGAGCGGTCCTTGAGTTGTCAGCTCGCCATTGTGCACCGCCACGTTCGAGGCCCATCAATCTTCTCCGATTGTTATCAAAGGTTACTCTCTCGATCGGGGAGCCAAGAGTGAGACCAGACCTACCTGGTCTTGTCGCCGGTGGCCAGAGAGACGCACAGGTAGTTTGGGTACAGAGAGCGAGTGTCTTGTGGGGGAAAAATCGCAACAATGACCGCGTTTTCTTCTACGTATGACGAGGGACAGGTCAGCAATACATAAATCATCGTCGACTCTTTCAGCGGCGTTTGCATGCTCCTGGTCTGTTGCCGAGCATCAATCAATCAATCACAATGGTGGACGTTGGCTCGTACTGCCGAGACGAGTCTTTTTTGCATGCTCTGCATTGTATGTGTGTGTGTATGTAGGTATACCATGCGATCGTTTGAATTATTCCGTCGCATGAAACTGACATTGTCCTTAGAATTCGGTCGATTTTGGTCATAAATCAAAGAAACAATACGGCGATAGGTGAAAAGATTGGACCGGTGTATCCTGGTTGACGATTTCTGAGCGAAATATTTCACAGTCATCATGTGATACAATAGTTGTACATACATATGTACATAGTTTGGGAATCGAAGCTTTTGCTCAACTATGTACGTACATACAGGTATCGTATAGCAAATTGTGCAAAATATTAACGATTTCAAGATATCAAAGCTGATTCTGTTGTAGGTACTAAATTATAGTGTCCAGTTAGTTTTTTGAATAATGAGACAAGTGCGAGTATTATGAAGAGTCTGAAATTATATAAAATAATAGTGATTTTTTTTGGCACATCTATAAAAAAATTCAAGTGGAATTCCGCTTCGAATCCAAGAGAATCCGTACAATTCTTTGGATCGTGAAAAAATTGTGTTGTTGATCCGTCGAGTTGACAGTTGACGGATTAAGTGTAATAAGTCAAACAGAACGAGACGGTACATTATTAAAAATTATGGACGACAAAAGCTACTTTTCGACTTTGAATAATCGAGCTGATGTCATCACACACACACACATATATAAAAAAAAAATGCAAATATATATATATATATATACATATAATAATAATATTAATAAATCTCGTTTGTCTTTATTTATTGGACGGGTCCCGGCTACGAGACGATCGGCAGCCAGCTAGTTCGACCGTTTTCCAATAAGATGACTCTTGCATAATATCGTCTTAAATCTTCGTATCATACGCAACAATGGATTTACGACGCTGTTAAATAATGTATATTGCAATTGTTTATTGCCTATCCCATTACCGACCTTTCCCACTCTCGGTGCACCTATCTCTCCTACCGACTTTCACATTCGAAACGTTTAATTTCGCCCGGGATTGGTTATATTCGCACCGGTGCGTTTCCGCAAATTTTACGTTTCGATCGCGATTGCTCACCAGATCCACCAGAAACGTACGATTTTGATGAATAAAAATCTCGCAGTGCAAAGTGATCGATCATTTTGATCGAAACGATCGGCGATAATTAGCGAGGCGAGACGTTGACGCGCTCATTTATGTACATACATTCGTCAAGCTGTCACTCAAAGTGGACTTTCAGACTGATTGGGTCACATGGGTGTACCCAATTGCTGCAAGTATCATTATTCAAATAACAGGACGATTTAAGGATGTTGACATTCGGCCGAATTGGACAACTTCATATGAACTTTCTGCGGCGTTTTATGATCAAGCATTGTTTGAATGGTGAGTTTCATTCTCGAATGACATTATTTCAGTCCAGTTTGGATTATACGGTGTAATACACGCTTTGTGTAATACATATAAGTAATTTCGTATGCAATTGTGTGCAGGTGTTTCCGTATTAGTGTTCGCGTGTGTGATATGAGGGCGCGTCGACCGTGACGCTATCGATCACTCTGTTACAGTTGCATTCTGAACGAATTGCACTTCGATGTGCACGTATTATATCTACGTATGTACACATGTGCAGTTGTATGTTGCATTCGACGATATTTATCACAAAGCGGCGGGGACTTTATCGACCGTAAAAAAATGCTCAAATCCCGATGAAAATTGATGCGTGCGAAGGAAAATTGCACAAACGATGCACTTTACTATAGCGTGCGTGGCTGAAAAATGCAATTAAAAAGTCGCCCACTCCTCACGTGTGCGAATCTATTGTGCGTATCCGTATTATGTATATGAAACGTTTCAGTATAAAAAAAATTGTCATAATTTTGTATCGTCCCAAAGTCGTTTGTAGTGGAACGTGCTGTGTGTTTGTATGTATGTACATACATACATACACGAGCATCTGATTGTTAAATGATTTATTTGTTCACTCGCTGTCTTTATCGCATTGTTATTTTCTTGTCCAAATATAATAGTATAGTTCAACGTTTGAAATGTACGTTTGATTTTTTTTTTTTTTTTGATAGATATGTACATAGTTAAAAATTGATAACGATTAGTTTGCGAATGCGCGGCTGAGTGTGTGCTTTGTAATATGCATGTGCGCACACAATTACAAACACCTTATACAAATGGTGTCGCATTAGTAATGTAAATAAATGATCGTTGGAGGGCACCCTGTGCCGCACTGCGCGCGCACCCATCAATCAATCAAAATCAACATCGGAATAAATTATTATATTACATCTGCATTCGGACAGGGCACAGAGCAACAATGACTATACTCGGATTATTATTACTATGTGGTTTTTTTTTATTTTATTTGGCATCATTTGGACCGATTTGATCGATGCGAACTTGTAAAGTTAACAGTGTAAGCCATTATTCATTCACAGCTCAATTAACTTAAAATATATGTAAATTGAAATTAAAATTTATACATATGTACATGTGTTGTTCATCATCATCATCATCATCATCATTTTCAGCCGTTCATCATCCACTGCTGGATGAAGGCCTCTCCAATCCTCTTCCATTCCTGGCTATCTTGAGCAATCTGCATCCACTTAACTCACACAACAGCCCATCTTCCACTCAGTCTACCTTGCTTTCTTTCACATCCTCTCGGATACCATTCCAGTATTTCTCGCGTCCATCTGCCATCCATTATTTTCGCTATGTGCCACTTTTTTTCACATGTTCTGCTATATTTGCCACTTTGGTCATACTTCTTACCCATGTATTCCTCTTACGATCTCTTCTTGTCATACCAAGTATACCTAAATCTTTTCGTGCTTCTCTGTGTGCACTGTATCTTGCGTATCATACTTGAATTTAGCATCCACGTTTCACATCCATACGTCATAACCAGCCGTACGCATTGGTCGAATGCCTTTTTTTTTAAGTATGTGGATTTAAAACTATGTTCGTTCTTCCAAAAGCACTCCATTCTAGTTTTATTTCTTATTAATTACATTCGGTCATATTCACCAATTGTCCTCGGTATATGTGTTGTTATCGATCTTTAATCAATTTTACGATCGGCACTAAAATTAATTACCGTATCGCGGATCAAGTACGGTGAAATTATTTTGAAATAAACTGTTCACGGCTCGAAAAGTCCAATTCGCACTTTCTAACGTCGGTGATTTATAGCAAATAAAAATGATCTGCCACGTCGACCGTTTGTGTATTATAAAATGAGTGATGATACTCGATTTTATCGCGCGATAGCTTTCGCATTTGTGTTGCCGCAATGCCGTTGAAAATGCGCTTTTAAAAAGCCTTCAAAGTGCGCCGTTTTTGAGGTCGTCGGATGTGACGCGTTAACCCCATCGTCACCGCGTCGATATATATATTTTTATTTTCATTATTAAATTAAATTCGCCGGATAGGTTTCAATCACGTCGACGATGCGGCGTTAACGTCGTGAGCGCACACTATGAGTTTCGCTCACGAAAGCCCGTATAATAATTGCATACAACGGCTACGTGTAAACTCATTAAAAGGTTAAAGGCTTATCTTGGGCGTCGTTAAGACAACCCGACACGGTTACCGTACAAGTAGTACGAGCGAAGCTTTGCTATTTTGAAATTTTAATAAAAATTTTCATTTACAATATTAAAACGCGATAGCGACGCGCAAAGTTTTATACGCCTTTCAGTTTGTAAGCAATTTTACATATGTAAATAAATATTCAACACATGAGTATACTTTAATGAAAATATCGAGTTATTGTAGTTTTCATGGCATTCCATTGCACCAGTTTCGCGTCAGGTTGTGTTGGTCGATGCACACGAACATTGCACATTCAAAAATAAATTTTCACCTCTGACACATTCGAATAAAATACATCACACTTACTTACCAATACATAAAAACTTAATTAATTAGTTTTTTTTTCTGTCGTGTGTGTTGGAATGCCTAGGTTTGTACTAAAATAGATGTGCATGAAAATTGTTGCAATTTTACACACACATTGAACGATTTTAGTTTTAATTGTACGTATGTGAACAGCTGTCCGCAAGGTCGTTGATTTCGAACGATTTCAACTTTCAGTTGACTTACTGCATATCTCTCGTTTGACAGTTACGACGTATCGACGCACAGATCGTTTCGTACGTTTATCGTGAGTGATCGATGCCATGTGCAAAGTGCGTCACATGAATGCAACTCGCCGCTCAAAAGGAGACGCCACAGTTTGATCTGCAGCGTAAGCGAACTTTCGGCAACCGCGAACTCGACTACAATACGGTATTATCGCGCAATAATAACGCTATCGATCTGGATAGTAACGAGTTGACGAGCATCAGGTAGACACAGACATGTCGATACGGTTCGAAACGTTCCCTATGTTATGATACGACGTTCGGCTTGATTGATTGATGGACGAACGGATAGATGATAAATTGCACGTAAATTTAGTTTGATTAAGCCCGGGGGGGCTGAAGCCCCCACGATAGTACTCCTCCCCTCTGAAACCATCTGCACCTCATACCCAACACCCCCCTCCCTCTCGTAGGTACATTCTACAATGGCTAGATAATGACACAACCTTTCGATTCCACGTGCCCGTTATTGCCAAGTCACCGGTCGGGACCTTTTATTTAAACTAGTGAGGTCGCGTTGCCCTTGTAAGGCGATCGGTATACAATTTGACGAACGATGGGAACCTCCGGAAAAGCTATCGATCGTATTTTCGAGTGATAGTTAGTAGCAGTATCAGAAGTAATAAAACGAAGAATGAAACTGGGATGGAGTGCTTTTGGAAGAATGAACATTGTTTTTAAATCCAACATTCCGCTATGCTTCAAAAATAAGGCACACGACCGATGCGTACTGCCAGTTATGACGTATGGATGTGAAACGTGGATGTTGAATTCAAGAATGTTACGTAAGATCCAATGCACACGGAAAAGGATGGAAAGATGTATGCTTGGTATAACAAGAAGAGATCGTAAGAGGAATACATATGTAAGTAGTATAAACTGAGAAGAATGTGTGGAGTCAAGTGGATGCAGATTGCTCAAGCCAGACATGAATGGTGAAAGCTTCATCTAGCAGTGGATGGTGAACGGCTGAAAATGACGATGATGATGATTACACTTGTGCTGTCTTTTTTGATGGCAAGCGAAGCGGCCGAGTTGGAACTGACTGACTAAAAAGACTCTTTTCAACCGAACTTTTTCAAAAAGACTCTTTTCAACCGAACTTTTTCAAAAAGACTTTTTTCAACCAGTGGACACAGATGTTTGCTCGGTATAATAAGAAGAGTTCGTAAGAGGAACACTTGGGTTAGAAGCATGATCAAAGTGGCAGATATAGTGAGAGGAATGGATGGCAGATGGACGCGAGAAATACTGGATTGGTATCCGAGAGGATGTGAAGGGGGGCAAGGTAGACCGAGTGGACAATGGGCTGATGAATTGAGAAGAATGTGGTGTCAAGTGGATGCAGATTGCTCAAGACAGACAGGAATGGAAGAGGATTGTAGAGGCCTTCATCCAGTAGTGGATGGTAAACGGCTGAGTAGCAGTATCACGATTGCGATTTTTCTTCGAATACTATGTATAGATAGTAGAGTGTTGTCCTTCGTTGTGATATCGATTCACTGCGCACTTGTTAACTTTTTATATTAAGGTCGATTGTTGATCAGCTGAGGAGAGGGGAAAAAATTAGAAACACTCGAAACAAATTGTTTTTCTCTGGGGTGGTTCTGGTTTCGCAAAGGTTGAGAGAGTGGAAGCACATGTCCCACGCTCGCCCAGGCCACTAATGACGTTGCAAATCGTACTACCATCAATTTATCAGTTGCGTTGCCGAATCTACCTTTTTTCCTTCAACCCCCTACCTTCTCTGTCTCTCTCTCTACCCCCGATATTCTTTTTTTCCTCCCCCCTTTTGGTTATATTATGCGGTGTGTTCTCTCTGTGTTCGACCGCCCCAGTGGATTTTTTTTTCGGGCGCGTGTATCAAACGACAGCTAGGGATCGCGAACGGAGGGCGAGAGAAGTGGGTTATTCGGAATAAACTGTTGCTCTTGCTGGTAGGTCAGTGTTCCGTTTTAATACTTTTATGTAAATTTCGATCGCCTTTTTTTTTTGGCTACGAGAGTCAACATTTGTGTGGAAAGAGTTTCGATTGTTGTGTCGATGGGCTAACGTGCACACTCTCGAGAGTGCTTTATTTTCCATTTTAAAATTTATCACATTTGTTCTCAAACGAGTATAATTATGTATGTTGTAGCTCACAACATAAACGTATGTAGGCAGCAAGATACAGACAGCTGATATTATGCTTATGTTGCGAATGTAATTAAATGACTATTTATACATATAATTCCATTCCATTCAAATAATTTGTTATTTTAACAGTTTTGTTAAAGTGTTGATTGATAATTCAGAATAACAAAATAATCATGTTTTGCCAGCTGAATATCGCTTTGTTGAATATTAAATTGGGTGGCCGATATCTGGGGACCTTGGATTACCAAAATACTCATTCACTGACTTTTTTTCAATGACAAAACAAATATTGCGTCCGAAATTCGGATTACGACCGTTTAAAGCCTCACTTTTAGCAGTTATTTACATATGTATTTAAATTCAAGCATAAAAAATTTGCACTAAGACGTAGATAGGAATATAGGTATATCAGGGATGGCGCATACATATGTATATGGCACACGACACGATTTGGATGGCACGCAGAAAATTTTGGAATCAAATATATGTAGTGAATTCCAAAATTTATGAAATATCGGAAATAGACATGCAATAATATAGTGCACACATCAATGTAAGTGCATTATTGTAATCACTGCGTGCCTATTGCACTCCAACCTAGATGGTGATATTTATATTCGCTTTATTGGCACGCTTGATAGTTATTTATACCTAGGACAATTGGTGAACATTACTGGATGTAAAGAAGAAGAAATGAAACTAGGATGGAGCGCTTTTGGATGAATGAACATAGTTTTTAAATCCAACATTCAGCTATGCTTAAAGAATAAGGCGTACGATCAATTGTGAAACGTGGATGCTGAATTCGAGAATTTTACGTAAAATCCAGTGCACACAGAGAAGCATGAAAAGATAACAATAAGAGATCATAAGAGGAATGCATGGGTAAGAAGTGTGACCAAATTTGCAGATAGCGGAACTTGTGAAAAAGTGGCATTGGGCTGCATATATAGAAAAAAATACTGGAATGGTATCAGAGAGACCGAGTGGACGATGGATTGCTCAAGACAGACAGGAATGGAATAGGATTGAAGAGGACCAATACGTACTGACGTATGGATGTGAAACGTGGATGCTACGTAAGATCCAATGAACACGGAGAAGCATGGAAAGATGTATGCTCGGTATAACGAGAAGAGATCGTAAGTGGAATACATGGGTAAGAAACATGACCAAAGTGACAGATATAAAGCAGATGGACGCGACAAATACTAGAATGGTATCCGAGAGGATGTGAAAGAAAGCAAGGTAGACGAGTCAACCGGATGCAGATTGCTCAAGACAGACGGGAATGGAAGGAAGAGGATTGATTGGAGAAGCATTCATCCAGCAGTGGATGGCGAACGGCTGAAAATGATGATGATGATTGGCACACGAGCTGGAAAAGGTTCGCCATCTCGGTTACATACGTGATTTATTCATTTTTCAAAGACTATATTAGCTGGGTCGGCACAAATCTAATCTACGAGCGTCGCACGGTCTAAAATTTGAGAAACCCTGGTACGCTTGTGTGTACACATAGAATATTTGTTTTGCAATGAACGTCAAGTCGACGATAGTGTATGACGGTGCAAATATACGAAACGCTGAAAAAAAAAAAAAAAAAATGTGCTAACGACGTTTGTGTGTGTGTGTGTGTTGGCGCCGCGACGCCGCAACGACATGATTGATGCAGCGTCCGTCGGCGTCGAGTGCCCTCTAGAGTAGGCTGGCTGGTCGTTCGTTGGATGCTCGAGTGGTGCTCGATGTGGGGGGTTAATACTTGTTGCTGGTGCCCCGTAATCGAGCCGATGCCGTCATCTATCATGTCGGCTTTGAGGTTTTCACGGACAATGGCCCGCGCGACTGGCGTAATTGTTTGCGTTTCGGCGTTAACCCGTTCGCTGCCGCCTCGTTGTTACCGTTTATCGATCGGGGTACGTGCCAATTCGTACCGCGTCGATTGAGTGCCCGTTTCGACAATTTGTTCGAAACTTAACTCTTACACGTGTTGACTTTGCTACTATGTAACAACACCCATTCGTAGATTTTGAGCGAAACGTACGTACATGTACGTACGTACGTACATGTACGTACGTATGTACATGTACGTACGTACGTGTAAACCTTGCACGTTCAGTTGAAACAGATTATTTTTCTTCCGGCAGTGTCTTATGGTGCGTACACATTGGCGAACCGAACAGCGAAAGACGTAGAGCGATATTACATTGAGCAACAAAACCAACACCAGATTTTTTTGGCGGTGGCGAGCATCTTATTACATTGCGCCACTTTTCAAGCTACCAGCTACCTGCTCATCTCATAATCTTCATACAAAAAAAAAAACTATACGAAACTAGGTACTCTATGTAGACGCAGAAAATATATAAAATTCAACCTCTCGTATTTCTTTCTGAATTTCATTGTTGTCGAAACAATTGCGTTGACGTTGCGTTGTGTTGACAATTGAGTACGACGAAAAAAAAAAAAAAAAAGGTCAGAAAAGGGTTTTTGGTGAAGATTTTTTTTTTCGGCGAACATTGACTTCCAAGAAATTTTCAAGCAACCCAGAATCGCATCGTGTAATACATCGTAATACTTACCATTGAAACCTGTATATCTATCTGGTCGCCGAGGTTCAAAAAAAACCTGGTGTCCCGATTTGTTGCTGAATGTAATATCACGCGTAGGGTTGGTATTGTGTGGACCGCTCCACACAATAACGTCCGATGATTTGATGAATAGCAACCCTTCGTCATTCGCTGTTCGGTTCGTCGGTGTGTACGCAGCATTAAGCCGGCCCTAGACGGTGCCGTGTCCTCGCCGAATATTCGCCACGCCACATAAATCGAATCTTGTAAACGGTCATTCGATTAGCTGTTGGGAAATCTGTCCATACAAAAAAAGCTCAATAAATCGGTCTAAGTAGACAAGTGGAATATTCTGCTTTATCTAAAAAAAAAAAAAACCGCTATATTTCAATGTAACGTTTGCGTTTTTTGAAGTACATATTTGAATGCATTGTTTCAGAAACTTAAACAGTCGATTCGTTTTTTTTTTTTAAATAAAATCGTTAAATTGTTGATTCACTTTCGATTTGAAAAGTGATAATTTTTTGGCGCACGAAGATCAAATCGCTCAAGGTCAAATCTTCGTTAAAATGACGCTTCCCTGTAAATGTGTGCTAAACTGTTGCATCAGAAATTAAAGGTTCACTGTGAAAAATACTATTGGTCTATTCTTGTATGTACAATGTATGTACAACTAGTGTCTGCCCTTTGACAGTGTCATCGGGTGGTTAATTAAACATTTTTTTTACATTTAAAAGGTATATTTTGAAATGTGGTGTTGTATTTTTAAATAAAGCACGATCTTAAGTTTATTTTAGTAAGAGAAACTCTGTTGCTTTAATAAGAAAATTTATATAAAAAAAAAATGAATGAAAGACTAATTTTCCGCGTTAGCGCTGTCATATTTTGCAGCGGCGCCGACGTTCAAACTTCGCTCAATTAACTATGTTTAACATTTGTTTTTTCACATAGAAAATCGTTAGCAAGTTAATCAAATTAATTATTTACAAATAAGCGCACGTATCGGATTCCGTGTACGGACAAATTTTTTTTCCTTCAATTTCATTCAATAAGCGCAAACGACCGGTTTCGCTTTTTCGGCCATCTCCACGTCCGTCGGCGTCGATTAATAACAAATTGGGCACAGACAGATGCGTCGCATTAAATACACGTTTTTTTTTTTTGTACACTTTACTTATTCAATTCGTAATCCGTAGTTGATTTTCTCACTGTCACCGAACATTATATACCCCGGCGAGTGTGTTAATTTGTGTTTCGGGAAGTCTATCATCGACCGTACAACACGCAGCATGACTCTGCTCTATTCACCCCACACGTAAAGCCGATGATGGTCTTCGTTCAGCGATCGGCTGTTTGTATTTGCGGTTCTCAAACTGTTGTTTATAAAGCCGAGCTGTGCTTTCGACCCCGCCTCGGCTCGGATTACGTTCGGAAATTAACCGCTAATTTATGCCGATAACATCTAACCGTTTAGCCACTACGCGCGTGCTGACCGGGTATAGTTCAAGCATAGAAATTATAATCTCTTTTTTTTGTTGCACCGGCATATGTTTTTTCTTTTGAAATATTTTTTTTAAATAGTACGTGTTCAAGTTCGACTTACGTGTAGGTACCTACTTGCCTTCCCGCTTCCATAAGAGTTGACTTTTTTGGTTAAAATTTAATATACAGTTGTTGTTTGCAATCTTTGAGACATCTCCAGTGCGAGTAAGCGAATTGTATTTGTTTAAACACGAGTTATTTCCAGTGCTCAATGATTATTTGTGTGCGATCAATATTGAAACATTTAATATTTGTGTTTGCTTATGCAAAATAAATAAGTTGAAAAAGTTACAAGCACAATACACGCAAATACGTCGGTTTTTTCCATAAATAAATCGATATGTAAAATTATGCTAAAAATATGTACGTACCGCCAGTTGACGTGTGGATGTGAAACGTGGTTGTTGAATTCAACGATGTTATGTTTTATCCAGTGTATTCAGAGAAGCATATGTATATAACAAGAAGTGATCGTAAGAGGAATACATGGGTAAGAAGCGTGACCAATATGGCAGATATAGTGGAATGTGTGAAAATGATGATATGTAAAATTACACTCTGACAATACTTTATTTGCGTATTTGAATTAATGAATATTTAAATATGACCAAGTTAAGCTTAAGTACAATTAGTTTAATTCAATTTGGATACTGAACACTATTGAGAAACGTTTGTTTACAATTATGTGTAAATGAAACGGGGGGTCCGCTTTACGCTAGAGTGGCATTCGTTAAGGATTACGTGTAAGTTTTTTTTTTGTACATATTTAAGTTATTAACACATTTATCGCACACGACTTACTTTTTTTGCGGTCAGATGTTATCAGATGATCTCTATTTTTATGATATAAATGATATAATAATGGATACGTTGGTTCTAACTACGAGTACATTCTTCCATTTCATATATATACATACATACAAAGAGTTACTGCGCTTTGTATTAGTTTAATACAGTTTCGCCGATGTGAACTTTTGTATCATTATCATCATTTTCAGCCGTTCACCATCCACTGCTGGATGAAGACCTCTCCAATCCTCTTCCATTCTTCTCAATTCATCAGCCCATCGTCCACTCGGTCTACCTTGCTTTCTTTCACATCCTCTCGGATACCATTCCAGTATGTATCGCGTCCATCTGCCATCCATTCTTCTCGCTGTGTACCACTTCAACTTTTTCACACGTTATGCTACATCTGCCACTTTGATCATATGTACTTCTTACCCATGTATTCCTCTTACGATCTCTTCTTATTATACCAAGCATACATCTGTGTGCACTGGATCTTACGTAACATTCTTGAATTTAGCATCCAAGTTTCACATCCACACGTCATAACCGGCAGTACGCCTTCTTTTTTAAGCATAGCGGAATGTTGGATTTAAAAACAACGTTCATTCTTCCAAAAGCTAGTTTCATTCTTCGTTTAATAATGTAATGTAATTGATCTTCTATTGAGAATGTTATGATTATATGTATTACGACTAATATGTACACAATTGCTAAGGATGAGAAAGTTCGTAGTTTGTAAATTGGATCATCTTTCGATTGGAAACACACTCGAGCGTTTTATATAATTACCACGTACAATACAATGGCCGCGCTCTCCGGGCGTACACAATAAATGATTATTATTGTAGTATCGTTTTGATTGCATTATGTTACAGTGGTGGGGCATAATATATATATAATGAGGCTGACCAATGGTCAATATACCCTCGATATCTACCTGCCTGCGACTCGGTCCGACATTGATAGCTTGTATCTGTTATGTTGACGTGCGTTCATAACAAAACGGACCCAGGATAGCAATTAAAACGCATCAATGGCGGCATCGAACGGCGCTGATCGACCGCCAGATACTGACGACCGGATACTGCACAGTCATCGGCGGGCCATCATTCTAATTCTTTTGAAAGGACAGGTCTCCCCGAGAGCAGAGACAAAACATCTAATGCCAGAGGTTGAGAACGTCGAGTTACGGAGACCCCCATCGAACTTGTGTACGATCATACCCTCGCCTATCGACTCTACGATGAGTGACTCATATCTATCCTCGCTGGTTCGAACGGTCATCGACGGTCTATTGTACCAGTTTAGAAATCGCCATTTTGCTATGTGCCTCATTGTTACATCGGACTGGTCTATGGTGTACGATATGGTTATGGTTGGCGATCCCCATTTCCACGGGCAGATTCACGGTATGGGGAAGTATATCATTGGCATGACGACGGAAACAAAGAGATCATGCAATGACACGCGGTGTTGCGGCCAGCCATTGCCTCGAGCGCCGACAAAGGAGCCGACTGAGGAACCTTCGACGACCCCGACGCTGCTGAAGGAAACGGACACCACGACTACGCCGATGCCGATACCAACACCTGCTCGTTACCCATCGATGGACGGCGGTTTTCAGTGTGCGAAATCGTTTCAGTTTGTGCGAAATCGGTACGGACACGGTCGTGGTCGATGGTTGGTAACGCTCGTCAAGCTGGCGGTCGGCGCCCGGCTCTCTGTTCCATCCGGTGCCTGGTCACTCTTATCTACGGACAGATCTGCTCGGCGTTGAAATCTATCCACTTCGTGATTTATTCGCGTGTGGACATCGATCTCGATCTATCTACAAACGAGTTGCTCTGCCTGCCAACGTTTCCCAAAGGTTTCGTCGGAACGATGGTTGTTGTTGTCCAGGAATTATTACTGAATTTTAATGTTGACTTTTGTATAGCTTAATATTAGGTAAGAGATCGTAAGTGGCAGATATAGCAGAATGTGTGAAAAAGTTGCAACGGGCTGGACACAGCGAAAAGAATGTATGACAGGTGAACGCGAAAAATACTGGAATGGTATCCGAAAGGATGGGAAAGAAAGCAAGGTAGACCGAAAGGAAGATAGGTTGATGAATTGAGAAGAATGTGTGGAGTCAAGTGGATGCAGATTGCTCAAGAGTCAAGACAGACAGGAATGGAAGAGGATTGCCGAGGCCGTAATCTAGCAGTGGATGGTGAATGGCTGAAAATGATGATGATGAATATTAGGTAGTAGTTTTTAAATCCAACATCCCGCTATGCTTAAAAAAGTAGGCATACCAACAATGCGCACTTCCAGTTGTGACGTATGGATGTGAAACGTGGATGCTACGTAAACTCCAGTGTATACAGATGTATGCTTGGTATAATAAGAAGTGATCGTAAGAGGAATACATGGGTAAGAATCATGACCAAAGTGGAAGATATAGCGGAACATGTGAAAAAGTTGAAGTGGCAGATAGCGAGAAGAATGGATGGCAGACGGACTCGAGAAATACTGGATTGGTGTCCGAGAGGATGTGAAGGGAAGCAAAGTAGACCGAGTGGAAGATAGGTTGATGAATTGAGAAGAATGTGTGGAGTCAAGTGGATGCAGATTGCTCAAGACAGACAGGAATGGAAGAGGATTGCCGAGGCCGTAATCTAGCAGTGGATGGTGAATTGCTGAAAATGATGATGATGATGAATATTAGGTAGTAGTTTTTAAATCTAACATCCCGCTACGCCTAAAAAGGTAGGCATACCAACAATGCGTACTGCCAGTTGTGACGTATGGATGTGAAACGTGGATGCTACGTAAACTCCAGTGTATACAGAATGTATGTTGGTTATAATAAGAAGTGATCGTAAGAGGAATACTTGGGTTAGAAGCATGACCAAAGTGGCAGATAGCGAGAAGAATGGATGGCAGATGGACTCGAGAAATACAGGATTGGTGTCCGAGAGGATGTGAAGGGAAGCAAGGTAGACCGAGTGGACGATGGGCTGATGGTAGTCAAGTGGATGCAGATTGCTCATGACAGACAGGAATGGAGGAGGATTGCAGAGGCCTTCATCTAGCAGTGGATGGTGAACGGCTGAAAATGATGAAATAAAAATCCAATGAATTGAAATGGTCAGCATCGTGTGTGCTAAGTGTGATGTGATTAACACATCACACACATCCGTCCAACACAGACATTTTGATGAACAATACCTGAAAATCTCGAGGTTGATTTTTCGCACGATCACAATACTTACGTATAATATGGATACGGTAAAAAGTGATTGAAAAATGGGGACGGGATAGGTTTTTAAATTCAAGAATGCGAATAAGCTGCTGCTGAAACGTTCGAATGAATTATTTCGATGCACAAAAAGCTTGCTCTTATGTTCTGACTAAATCGCTTGTATTTTTGTAATATAATTCGCACGGTGGATTATTTTAGTGGAAAAACTTCGTTTATGGTTCAATCAGCTAACGCCGATTCCTTCTGTTGCGCTGCTGCCAATGTGCATATAACGAAAAAGGGTGAAAAGTGATATAAAATGAGTCGCGACCAAGAAAACTTTGAAAAACGCTGTTCTACACCATCTGTTCTCGATTTTCACTCGCAATGTATTGGATTCACCGTAAAACACGTGTCTCCGTTTTGTCGATGACACACACCAATCAGCTTTAGATATAAAGACGTTGAAAGTTGATAGTTAATTTAAAAGTTTCCTAACCTAATCAGTAATTATATAAATTTTTCGATTTTTGTCCACATTAGTGGAGCGTTCGAGTGTGGACACACTATGTACACGAACTATCCCACTTTCGAGCGGCGAACACATTGCCGAACCGTCACGACTCGCAACATCTTCGCGATGCACAATAGCCCGTCGGGTAAAGACGCGATTGTTATAATAACAACTAAGTATATGATATTTCGATCGAATCGCCCGATAAAACTACAGTAATGAACGGACGCTGTGTGTGTGTACCTATATGTATGTATTGCGTTTGCGCAATCGAGACACACTCGTATCGCTTATTAAAAGCATAATTTCGTCATTGTCTATGAGACTCGGGATCGGACTATCACATCCCCGAAAACGTGATCACGACTGCGACGACCCACCATTGTTGAACGTCGACAACTCTTTTCTCGGGTCGAAAACGTCGTCGTTGATAAGCAAATCTAATTCTATGCAGGTACTCACTATCGCGCCGATTCGCTTCGATTCATCGATGCGGACGTTTGATCGACACTTTCCACGAAGCGCAACGATAACTTTACTGTAAACTTATCAGAATTGTGACTTACTGGCGTAGCGGTAGAATTTTGAGCTTATTTATTTATTTAATTAAAAAAATAGGTTGAGAATCTAATTACGAACAAAAAGTAGCTTAAAGCTAAAATTACAGAATAAACTTAATTATCTACATATTACCACTTATACAGAGGTGCTGTTTTAAGGCTGTCAGGAGTCTATCAATTTTGTTAATATTTCTAAGATCTTCTGGCAGTCCATTGTTTCAACAACACCCTGTACAAGATACTTCTCCGAGATCTACTTAATTTAAAATTTTTAACTATTAACATATCCTCACCCCTAGTATTATGACTATGTATATTATATCCCCTTATTAATTACTTATTGAAATATCTTGGTAATAAATTCTTCATCATCATCATTTTCAGCCGTTCACCATCCACTGCTGGATGAAGGCCTCTCCAATCCTCTTCCATTCTTGTCTGTCTTGAGCAATCTGCATCCACTTGACTCCACTCATTCAATCGGTCTGCCTTGCTTTCTTTCACATTCTCTCGGATACCACTCCAGTATTTCTCGCGTCCTTAAATTCCTCTCCCAACAGCCCATCTTCCACTCGGTCTACCTTGCTTTCTTTCACATCCTCTCGGATACCATTCCAGTACTTCTCGCGTCCATCTGTCATCCATTCTTCTTGCTATGTGTCCAGCCCATTGCCACTTCAACTTTTTCACCCGTACTGCTATATCTGCCACTTTGGTCATACTTCTTACCCATGTATTTCTTTTGCGATCTCTTCTTGTTATGCCAAGCATACATCTTTCCATGCTTCTCCGGGTGCACTGGATCTTTCGTAGCATTCTTGAATTTAGCGTCCAAGTTTCACATCCATACGTCATAACTGGCAGTACGCATTGGTCGTATGCCTTTTTTTTTAAGCATAGCGGAATGTTGGATTTAAAAACTATGTTCATTCTTCCAAAAGCACTCCATCCTAGTTTCATTCTTCGTTTAATTTATCTAACTTAAAAATACAATATACATACATATACTAATATGCACATTTTTAAGGTTTCCTTTACATTAATCCAATTTAATCTATTTACATTGAAAATACTCCGCATAGTTCTATTTTGCAATTTTTAATTTGCAATCTTGCAATTTGCAATCTTTAATTAATCTATTTAAAAAAGAATAACAATATATAAAATGAGGACGAACAATTGTATTATAAACTGATATCTTTGTATTTCTAGATAGAATATATTTATATGAAAATTGTAAAGTATTAACAGATGCCTGTTAAAAGTACACCGACAGATCTGAGAATAGCTGTATAAATACAATACGTATAATAAAAATTTAAAGAAAACAATACACGAAACTGAATGAGTAAAATATATTTGAAAATAATTTTCCGTCATTACAAGAATGAAGTTCAAATATGTACGTTAAAAATTTCGAAATTGAATTCAAAGGTTTTGATTCTGGAAATATTTGGATGTTAGAATTTGACTTAGTTGAGATTGTTTCATAAATTGACGCAACGTTCTTGCGAGTATGTCCCCTCTATGTAGAAAGCAACGGGAAACCACTACAAAGTATCATACATTGCAAATATTCACTCCACTATTAAAAACGGAAAAGTATTTGTTATGGATAATAAAATCTGTGTTACAAGTTTTACTGATGTGCATTTCAATAATAACTGCATAATCGCCTAATGGAATGCGATTATCGTAATTGGATCGATCCCGTACCTACAGAGCGTCGATACACTTTGAGCCGCGCGCGATTCAAAAATGCGGTCTTTATGGAGTTAAATCGGCGGGGCCGGCTATTAAATTACCGGAGCTGCGCCACCCTTTTATTTCGATTATAAAAAATAAATATACGTGCATGCGCGAAATTTACGAGCGCATCGATCAGACATGGACGCGTCGGGTAATTAATGATATTACCGAATGATCGCGCGTGTTTAAAGAGGACAGAATGACGTGGCGGCTGACGGACGGACGGACAGACGGTCGTCGGTGACTGCGTGGATATGTTTCGGTGTTGAAAATCTTATCGCGGCAATAAAGTTTGTTCCCTATCGTAAATTGAATCGTGAACCTCTTCGATACACCCAACAGGTTCTGGTCTCTCTCGTACCTGGCTGGTCGCGGGGTCCTTCGCACCATCATTCGTATCGCTTCATGCTACATTATGTACGACAAATTTCTCGAACATTCTCGCTCTTCTAAATGTATGCACGGTACGTACGCATAAACATGCCCGTATTACGATAGGATAGAGTTCAAATTCACCGCGCCAATCGAGACTAGGACACGATCGTCGAAAATTATACAATTGGCTTGTTTGTATCCGAGGTTGGGCCGCATCAAAGGAAAATGATTGTTTTCCATTTTTTAAATTAATTTTCATTAGCTTGTGATTGACATAATAATTGTTTGTTTTTTATATGTACATAACTATAATGTTGTGTTGGTAGTTTTTATTTATTGTAGTGACTTTGAGCGATAGAAAAATGATTTTGATGTACATAGTTGGTGAGATGTACCCGTGACGAAGCTTTGCAATATTTTTTTAAGTTAGTAAAGGTTACTATTCTATTAACTGAGATTAAAAGGTGATAGTCATCACAATTTTCAGCTGTTTACCATCCACTGCTTGATGAAGGCCTTTTCAATCCTCTTCCGTTCCTGTCAATTCATCAGCCCATCGTCCACTCGGTCTACCATGCTTTCTTTCAAATACCATTCCAGTATTTCTCTGCCATCCATTCTTCTCACTATGTGCCACTTTCTATATATGCTCCTTACCCATGTATATTTAAATATTTGTTTTTTTTTTCTACTTTTTTTTGCGTCTTATTTTATTTCAGCAGAGATGCGCGGTTGTTCCGGCCTTACTGGACAACCGTCTGTCCCCAACGGAAAGGTCAACAGACTATATTCGTTGGGGGTGGCCTCATGTGAGGGTCTTGGGGAGAAAGGGCGTGGAGGTGTTTCTCTTCAAGGCGGCTTATATATACCCATGTATTCCTCTTACGATCTCTTTTTATTATACCAGCATACATCTGTGTGGACTGGATCTTACGTAACATTCTTGAATTCAGCATCCACGTCTCACATCCATACGTCATAACTGGCAGTATTCCTTCTTTTTTAAGCATAGCGGAATGTTGGATTTAAACAATTCTTCTAAAAGTGCTCCATCCTATGTAGTTTCATTCCTTGTTTTTTTTCTTTTCTTTACATCATATTCACAAAATTGTCCTAGGTATAAATAACTATCAACTATCTCTACAATATGATTGGTCTTACGTAATCAATTAATAAAGATTAACTAGCTGCATTAAAATTTTAAGTTTCAATAGAGTTATTAACGACACTCGTAAATTTCTAAATTATATATAAATTTAATGCAGTCGATTGTTCGAGTGTAACTAAGTTGCAAGTGAAAGCGCTTGTAAATTACGAATTATACAAGGGGGAAAATAGTAAATGAGATGCAAAATTGATCGTTTTCGAATAAACATAAATCTTACGGTACCGACTACAGATGACAGGTGCACTTACCGGAAGCGTGTTAAAAAATAAAGACCCGAATCGGACATTCGTACCGCGCTCGAGCGATCGGCTCTCGCGCATTTTTCGCCCCCGTGCACATTTTCGTTAATCACTCGAAACTTTCAGGTTCATAATTCACAATTTAAACGGCCGCTGAAAACGGCCAGTTAGCTACTATATATGTATATAGTAGCTAGGCGAAATGCGAACGGCCGGACGGACGGACGGTCGGTTTTTCTATTGGATCTCGGCGGCCCCGGACCGTCAATCACCGGTAAAGGGCCATTAATCCACTCGGTGATCGTGTAATCTGGTTAAATTATTGCCGCTAATTACAGCATAAAACAGCCATGACTCGGTTGTTCCGTTTTATTACCGCGCGTCACGTGAAAAACTACACCGAAACGGTCGACGCTCATCGGCAGGCTTCGTAACTTGTAATTTCGCGCTTTCGCATTATTATTCGAAGGTTCGATCGCTATTTTTAATACGCGTATATACATATGTAGGAATACTCTTTTTTCGCTGTTGTTAATTTGAATATTAGATATTCTGTTCGTAGGCAGAACGCGCGTGTGTATCACTGTATACATATATGTAGTAGGTATGTTGCCGTGTGCATGTTAACCGTCGGGACAATTAGGCACGATAACGTGTAATTGTTTATGCTAATTCGGGTGTGTGACTTCGTGTTTGGATTTCATCGACTTGTACCGATTCAATTTGTACATCGTGCTTCTGTGACGTTCACGTTTCTAAAAATGTGATGATGATTAAAAAAAAATCTTAAACAAATTCGTCGTCGAAAGGATTTTTTTCAATATATGCATGCATACTCGTATGCGATTATTTATAGCGGAAATTTGTAATTACTTAAATATTTTTTAATCGTACACGTCAAGTGAAAGTCGATCGTAAATGTTCTAAAATTTACATTCACACGATGAGAGAGAAGGTCGTGCAATGTATGTACATATGTACGTATTGCCGAATTTATTCGAATAAGTTTCCATACTTTTCGCTTGCTGTATTACTGTCACGAAACGTACTGATATAATAATAATACATATGTATGTAGCTTTTTTTATATAAAATAAACGGTTTTAGTGTTATTAGCGAATCTACACAAATATACACAGACATACAGACATTTTCCAGAAATCACGAAATCGGTCAAAATCTCAAGGTCGAATTTTTGCACGATCACAATACTTTATCCGAATAGGATAAAGTAAAAAAAATCTTAATAATTCATTTGCTTAGATTGTGGCTATATAAATCGGCGTTTTCCGCCAACTTAGCAAAGCTTTTGGTGAAACAAAGTATTTTGTTTGTCTACTTTTTTACGTCTTGTTGATCACGTATGCCAATTTTATAATGTTCGAATATCGACGTTTTTGTTTTTCCAGATTTCATTATCGTGTTACTTCGTTATCTTTTGTCATTTATTCGTTCGATAGATCTGTCTGAAACTTGTAAAACGACTCGGAGTTTATCTTCTGCGATCTTTCTGGCACTTTATTCACGACAAGTATCCGTAGCTTTGATCCATATCGAGCAGGTTTCGACTGTATTTTTACATCAACATGCACGCCAATTGTTGCAGTTTTAAAAGCTCGATGCGTCGAAGCTCTATGAAATATATGTACGTATTAGACACGATACCAAAATAAATCCTAGCGAGACGATCCTGTGTTGATTTGTGTGCCACCGGGACATTTGGGAGGACATTAATCAAGCGTTGCCCACCGGACGTCGACCAGGAAGGACCAAGATTGTGATCGTCGCATTCCTCATCTAATAATTAGACGGATGATATCCCACCCTTTTCTCTTGTCTCACTCTCTAGTCTCGGACTTTGACGGATATCCCCCCACTCGGCAGCGTGTGCGTATTCTTGTTTTATTTATTTTTTTTAGTTTTGCTCACCGCAGAGTATGGAAAGGTATCGTCTCGATTAATTGCGGGAATGGATCCGTGGCGTGACGTGTCGCCATTACACGGAAGAGTTATTGCATATTTGATGCCGACGCTGGTATTTCTTGTCTCGTTCGTTCGTACGTTTTTTTTTTTTTGTTTTGGTGTTTTTTTTTTTGTTTTGGGGTTTTATTGATTGCGCGCGCAGAGGTCGAGCACGTCGTGCAATCGTGCTCAAATCGTCTCTCATTAGAGTTATTAACGTGTTAGCTATTCGTCGCTTGTGTGTTAAAAGCGAGCTTGGCTCGTGTGGCTATGCACGCGCGGTGCACGTGCACCTATGTGGGATATTATATTTCAAAATTGGTTTTTCAATTCCAGAAGCGTTTCGATTGATTAGGTATATTATCTCGTGTGAGATTACAGTTTCCTTTATATATTTAAAAATTTAGATGAATTAGTTATCAAACAAAATCTGATATACATACATATGTAGGTGTCAATTTTTTGCATAGCCTTACTCAGTGTTCGATTGATTACATTGTACGTATTGGTATATCTCGCTTGTCGGCCGTAAAAATCGAAATTGTGTCAATAGAAAACCCGTCATATTGATAAAGCGAAACACTAATTTGCATAAGTTATTGTAAATACTCATACTCATTGTAGCAGTTTTGTTATATACGGGCGTCACACATTTTAGCAATATAAATTGCTCATTTAACCCATTAGGACCTAGATACATAATTTAAAATGCGTCAAATTGTCACTCGACGCTTTGCGATGGAATATAGAACAAATTAGCAAACGTTGATGTTTCATTATAGTTATTTTTAAATACATTGTAATTAAACGCTTTTATAGCATTTCGTTATAAGCTATGTAGATTATGTATTTTTTTTTATTAAATAAACAAATAAATAGAAAAGTTTTACGATATGAAAACAAAATGTCAAACGCCGTCTTTAAAGTATTAGCGCTGATTTTATGGCGTTTTAATGAAGTGTTTTCATTTATATTTTTTATTGTATGATTCAATGAATAAATAATTGCACCCGTTTGGGTTTAATTTTGTGACGTTTGGCGAAACTCGTATACGTCGTTTAATTCAATGAGATTTTATTGCATAAATCCAAAACAGTGGATAAAAGCTCGATTAATCGGTGACAATGTAGAAGTATGTTATTGGACGTTGTCGAGGTGATTCGGCCGCTAATCGGTTAACAGCAAGTTGCAATGGAATTCTCGAGCTGTCAACCGGTGTGTGCAACGAATGCAACGTTGGGCGCATCCGGATCAAGAATGACGCTTCTTTGGCCGTCGAAGATGCGCCAAAACGTGTGGCGTGCGCCATGACGATTTGGCCGCCGTGCCAAAGATATTTTGTTGCCATTTTTTTGGCAATTAGGCGGCGAGTGATACACGGAATGACATCGGCATTCACCATCGGGTCATGCTACCGCGTGTCGCAACACTATTATGTCTTTTGGTCTTTTGTTTTTTTTTTTTTTTTACTTTTCTTCACTTTTCTCTCACAGCTTTTACTACTGGTGATTTTTTCCTCGATATTTCTCAACTTGCTGCGAAGCTGACTAATAGTTGTTTGACAAATCACTTAAAAACGCTCCATCCTTTCTACTATACAAAACTTAACTTGGCATCACGTGTATCGATGTCATACGTGACCATTTCATTCCAGTTGTACTTTTTAACGCGTGATTTAAAATTCTGTGGATTTACAGAAAAACTTTATTGAAACTGATGTCAGTAAAAAATTTGCTTAATATTTAATAATAATAATAAATAATAAGGTTACAAAATAGAGCTATGAGAGGTATTTTGAATGTTAGTAGGCTAAAAAGTATTAGAAGTATGTTAGATGAATTGGGATGGGTGCGTATTAGAAACTGTTTAAAGTTAAGCACATTGTCTTTTGTTTATAAGTTAGATCATAAGTTATTGCCAAATTATTTTAAGAATTATATCATTAGAAATAGTGATATCCACAATTATTGTACTAGAAATGAGAACCATTTAGTTGTAGGTAGAGTAAGGAAAACGAAGACAACTGGTGGCGTTTTTCGCAGGAGTGTGTTAATGTAAAATTCCCTCCCTGAGTGCGTCTAGATATGTAGATGCATTCTTGCAAAGGGATAGTAGATATAAGTATAGTGTACTATGTACTACATAGATTTATGATGTTGTTAGTTAAATTAGCTTATTAGCTAATATTATATAAAATAAATAAATATTGCACTTTTTTGTTTTGTTTGCTAAAAAGTATAAGTTAATACGTCAACTTATTACTTTATCCTAATCGGATAAAGTATTGTGATCGTGCGAAAATTCGACATTCGAAATTCGAAATTCGAAATTTCGATTTGTATCCCCTGATTACGTTTTCATGATTTCTGGAAAATGTCTGTATGGCTGTGTGTCTGTGTGTCGGTGTACCTTTTCTCCGAAACTATCAAGTCTATCAAGCTGAAATTTCATATCTATTATTTTCACGCAAGGTGTAAGAGATAATGTGATTTTGGTCAATATCCGCCAACCGGAAGTGGCAGTTTATTATTATTTGAAACTCGTGTAACTTTTACGTTTAAATTTCAAAAGAGTACACATTTTACACGTATTAGAATCGATAAGTCACTTTGAACAACATCTAAGATGAGAATTATAATTAACTATGTATATAAAATTACGAAATGCGTCGATAGATTTGTTCCATGCTTAAACTTTCTATAAAAAGACGATTATACATGTTTGTTGTTGTATTGTGTAAAGCAATTAACGTCTTTTGTGACAATATATGACCCCCGTGAGTCAATTCGACTTTAAACGTCAACTAGCGCATTATTTTCGGTTTTTTTTTTTGTTTTTTTGTTTTTGTATTGTGCTCTTCTTGATTTTATCGCTCGTTTATTGTAAAAGCGAAAGTGTCACGTCGTCGTGATTTACGCTATCCGTAACGATCGTCTTCGATAAAGGATGACAGAATTTGGCACAGAGTCTCGACAAACTATTACGTCGGAATGTACACTTTGTGGTCGATCGTCGCGCGACGGATTGACGACCCTCCAACGCAAAATTTCAACTAGAGCACATTCCGAAGTAACCTCTAGTAATGAATAACCGTTGGATCAATGTCGAAGTTGGTGGAACTAGACCGCGACTCTATGATAGTCTTCTGATTGAACAGTTGTGGATGCTGTTTCCAGAAACGGTCACCACATGTTGCCAATGAATCAATCGTAACTCATCCAATAAATCTGCCCGAGCTGGGGCGCTAAGTGACGCGCCACGAATTATGTGTCGACTGATGACGAGAAAAGCTTCCACGTTTTCCCAACAAACAGTCTATTTTGGAAATGTTTCTGTGTTCGACTATGTACGCGTACAACGCACGAAAGATGGAAGCAAGTGGGTCCGATTTTATCACAAGCGTATCCTTTCGCTTAGATATAATTATCGCTATTAATTTTTCGATCAGATATTTACTTCATACAATAACTGCTAACTTTCTATAGTCAATACGTAACTGGTGGGTCTTCATATTATACTTAATCGGAATTTCATAGCGGATATACAATACAGCGATTTACATATTAACGCATATCTATTGTAAATAGGAGAAATCATTTGGAGGATAATAATAACATTCAATACATGAAAACTGGCCGTTATTGAGTTAAATGTGCTTAATGTATCAGGCAATGAATTTTGGAAGACTTCTAGCGTATATGTATGTATGTACATAGGTAAATATCACCCTATTTATCATTAAAAGTTAACTAACTCAGCTTCATTATCTGATTGGTAAATAATTTTTAACAAAAAATTCAAACTTTACTATGTTTTTAAAACATTGTTTTTTCATTTATTGAAAAACTTCATTTTTTGAGTTGTGTCACCTTTGAAGCAAATGTGCGATATGTAGATTCACACACTGATTTTCATTTTTTTAATAGAATATGCTTGTCATCATCATCATTTTCAGCCGTTCACCATTCACTGCTAGATAAAGGCCTCTCCAATCCTCTTCCATTCCTGTCTGTCTTGAGTAATCTGCATCCACTCATTCTTCTCAATTCATCAGCCCATCGTCCACTCGGTCTACCTTGCTTTATTTCACATCCTCTCGGATACCATTCCAGTATTTATCGGGTCCATCTGTCATCCACTCTTCTCGCTATGTGTCCAACCCATTGTCACTTCAACTTTTGCACACGTTCTGCTATATCTGCCACCTTGGTCATGCTACTTACCCATGTATTCCTCTTACGATCACTTCTGGTTATACCTAGCATACATCTTACAACATTCTCGAATTTAGCATCCACGTTTCACATCCATACGTCATAACTGGCAGTACGCATTGGTCGTATGCCTTTTTTTTTAAGCATAGCGGAATGTTGGATTTAAAAACAATGTTCACCAATTGTCCTAGGTGTAAATAACTATCAACTATCTCTACAATATGCGTATCAACAGTGACTACGTTTTGCAATATGCTTGTATGTCTTGAAAATTATCAAATTTCCCCGAATACAAGTTTCTTTCATCCCTCATAATGTTTGTATACCTACCACAATTTTTGCGTTTCGTTTTGTATTGCCTTATAGAAATTCTCACTATTGTAGGTACTTGTTTGAATTAATTTGTAATATGCAAAGTTTCAAAATATGTATTTAACGATGGAAAAGGTTGAACAATTGTACCGGAATAGTTATACATACATAGGTGTGTTTCGTGTAGATATCTGGATCTAACGACAAGATCGCTTGCACCGATTGCCGTAAATTGTAGTGCTTTGCTAGACACTGCACAATGCATCTATTGTGCAAATTTGTCGATTCTCAAATGTTTATGGCTCGTCAGTGTCGCCAAGTTTTCGCCAAGGAGACGCGTTCTGTCGCTAATCTCCACAACGACCGCGCTTCTCTTCCGAAATAGACTTCTCGGAGGCGATAATTCATTGGGCGTCCGTCCGAGATGAAACGCCGCGCAATTCGAGTTTTACGGTTTACAGAAGGATGAAACAAAAAAAGCCGAATGGCAAAAGTCGCACTAACTGGGCCAGGAACCGGGGAAAATGTGACTCTTCTTCTTCTTCTTCTCAGTCGCTGTGAAAAGCCGCTGATGAAAGACGTACAGCATCCGCAATAAATTTTCCTCGCATTATAATAAGTTATGATACATATCTGTGTATACGTCGTTATAATCCGATGACGTTTTGATGCTTTCTTCCTTTTATTTTGGTTTTCAACATCGTTGTAGCCGGGCGATGATCGTCGTTGAAATGAATGCTCCGAAATCATATTTATTTATCCATTGCTCAAGATATGCACTAATTTATAGGCGTAGCGAAACATACATACATACATACATTCGAATTTATACGAAACTTTTGACTCACTAAATGAAAGTAGTGGAACGTTTATTATAATCGTTTTATACGACAATCAAATTGGCTATGAATCAATAGCTAGAATATCTCATGTACCTATCTAATCAATTTATTTTTGTTTTGTTTCAGGTGAGTGAGCTTTTTCTGTGAATGAACTGCGTTCTACGTCTAGTAAGTTGACTCAAGTTCCAATATTTCAGCGATTGCCAAACTTTTAATTTTATACGAATTTTTAAAATATTAAAAATTAGGCGATGATAGATTGAGACCGGTCACATTGAGCGTGTCGGTGTAATAAATTTTTAAATAAATTTTGATATTGATAGCGGAAATCATTCTTTTCGTGAAATTTTTCTGGAAAATCTTTGCTGTGACACGACATTTTCATCACATGTGTCTTATATAAATATAATTACGTATATTTATTTTTTCTTCTCCAAATTCCCGGTCTGCGCAACATTATCGGCGAACATGAAAATGTGAATTATTGCGTCGGATCTGTCTTTAATCAACCTTGACGAGTGATTTATCGCATGTTGCACTTCACTTTGATGTCTGAAGCTCATCCTCTCACCAAACTGTGTGGTTGATGAGCCTAAAAAAGCGAAAAATTCCACTCGAAGCTTCCGCAACCGTGTCGAAACATTTCACCGTTCATCGCAAAGGTATATATGTATTCTAATATCAAAATGTCAATGCTATTTTCGTCGGCTGACTCGTAACACTTTTGTCAATTATAAATTCGCCCAGTGACGATGCATTGACATGTTAGATATCGGAGGAGGGGTCTGTCCGTCATGTCCGTCTCTTCTATTCCGGTTGGTCCGATGTCGGGTGCTGTGTCTCAATCTCGTTGAGTTATGAAGTGACGAGCAATATGCGAGTTTTCTTTTCTGGCCCGCAGCAGTAGGGGGGCCATGTGTCCCGGCTGTCGCCGCGGGCCATCCGTCCGTCATCAATCTCGAAACGGGAACACTTTGATCCCGCCAATTTATATTCCAGAAATATTTCCGCGACGCGACTTTTAGGGCGACCGTCAGGCGCCGATCGACAGGACACCTCGAGGCGTCACTCTTCCGTGTGATATGTTATTTATAGCGATATTATGTACGGTTAAAATTCCATCAAAACACGATAAAAAACGAAAGGGATACTTAAGTTTTACGACGTATTTAATTTTTTTACTCTAGTGCTAATACTAATTCCGAAATGATATGACCCAAAATTCACTCTTTAAAATAATTTGTACAGCGTGTTTGTTTTTATGTATGACTAGCTGAATTGCCCGGCGTTGCTCGGGCGGGTGACATTTATTCTCCAGTACAAACAAAAATTGAATGAAAAATTGAAACAAATGAAAACATTTCTTCTCCAGTTCAAAAAAAATTGATTAAAAATTTTGTACCCGTCGACCCCCTGATCCGACCTCTTCCAAAACCCACCTACGCTCTGAGTTAGGGTATCATGAGATAGTATACCAAGTTTGGCGGTTTTAAGTCTGTTAAAAACTGTAGATTTGCATAGCGGAACGACAAATACAGAAAGAAAGAAACAAACAAACATTGAATTTTATATAGTAGATTTAAAGATCACAATTATTAGGTACGCTTAATGGCCATTTACACGATGCGTCCAATGATCCGTTTCGGCGAGCTGTCCGATAAACGGAAACCAATTTTCGTATACAAAACATGTACGTTTGCCGGACGGCTCTCCGGAACCAGAGACGGACCGGATCATCGGATGGATCGTGTAAATGGGCCTTTAGAACCACTTAAAGATGATCCTTAGTAATGTCAGGTTTTTTATATTTATTTATTTATTTACTTAAAAAATAGCTTAAGAAGCTTATTTCTAACAAAATGTAATTTAAAGCTAAAATTACAAAATAGACTTAATTATCTATTAGGACCTACTCCCCTACCCTCCTACCCCCCCCCCCCGATTTCAATATTCCAAGTAAGCACACGGCAACACTATCCTATTATTGCCAATTGTGAAATATCAATAGTTCAACATAGTAACCTTCAAAATTAAGCCTTTAAACAAACTTGTTCAACGACTAATTTTCTTCGAATTAATTCTTTTACTTTACTTTACCATGAATTGAGGTAGTAGGTTTGTAGCTTAAAAAGCTACAAACAAACATAACGTAATGCTAAAATTACAAAATAAACTAACATATTAGATATCTACTGTTACTTCGAAACAGTTCAACTGATTAGCGATCGACTCGTCATCATTGTTGGATAATTTACTGATAGATTAAGATTCCTTATTTTATTATATAACTGTCTTTTTCTACTCTGATGCAAACACAAAAGCTTTGAATTTTATTTTATCTCATTTCTCACATACATTTTACTGCTCATACCTTCTATATTTATTTTAATTTATTTTATTTTATTTATGATAGCTTAAAAAGCTAATTACAAAAAAAAAATACTTAAAGCTAAAATTACAAAATAAACTTATAATCTACTAGCACTTGTACAGAGGTGCTGTTTTAAGGCTGCCAAGAATCTATCAATTTCGTTTATATATCTGAGATTTTCTGGCAGTCCATTGTATTCAACTACACCCATGTATAAGATACCTCTCCTTGATCTACTTAATTTTAAATTCTTAATTATTAACTTATTCTTACCCCCCAATATTATGAATTTTGAACCCCTAGTTTTGCAGGAATTAAAAATGAAACTTTTTAATGTGTTTTCCGTTGAAATCAATGAACGCCAAATGTGTTGCAAATGTTTTTAAATGAAATTTATAAATTAGATACTTTTCGATTAAAGGATTGTCATTCAATATTGAGTTTCTATTTTGAACTATGGTCGGACTACACCAGAAAGCCAGCCCCGAATCAAAATTGTTCTTTGATCGTTTAAAAATAAAAGTTTAATTATTATTTAGCGTAGCGACGGCCCTGTTTTGACATGGAAAATTATCGTGATCGCACCGTGAAGAGATATTGAATTATTGGCTGTTAGCGCGATTTCTGTTTAGAACGAGCGCCAGTTGACGCGCTAATGTCGCCCCGGTGTCACACAGCTATTTCCGATTTTTAGTACCCGAAAACCCGAAAATACACACACCTAGCGGCCGTATTGTTTATGTGCGTCTCGGACCCAGAAATCGCGCGTTTGCTCTCTTGTGTCGCCATTAATCTAAGCCCGCCGTTATTATAATAATTTCGAAAATTCGAATCGGTCAACCTATAATAACTGTCTCGACAGGCAGCCGAGGCAATGCAAATGTATCCCACACATCCCACACGTGTGTGTGTGTGTGTGTTTCTGTTCGTATTGTGTCTTCGTTTGGCTCCCCGGTATATTGTAATCGAAAATTGAAATATCTAACGGGGGCAGATAGACTCGTCTCCGTATCGACATGTTCGATTCCTGGATAAGGATGGCCATGTCAGATACTGCAGACGTAGACTCCAATACGGGCAGACAGCCTTTGACCGGGCTCTTGATATCTGGAGAACACGTCATGGATACACACATACACACACAGGTATGAATTGCATCGACACAATGCAAAAATTATTTAATTTTCATATGAATACTTCCGAAGCGACGACTCAAATTGCAGTTGTACGTGTAAAAATTTTAAATTAAAGTTTAATTAATGTAATATTGAAATAATTCATCGCGTTATCTATCCCTCGGTGTTGTAAGAAACGTCAAAGCATCGTTGGCTTTGAAATGATATTAGTGAGAATGTCGCTTGGGAAACGTACAATGGCGCGTCATGCAGTTTGACTGCAGTTGAATGCACGTCGCTGTCGCTGCATCGACGTAAGAAATTCATGACGACACACTCACACTTTGACGTCGGCTACAGGGGTAGTTTCAACCCCTTCTCCTTTCTCTTGTAGAATATTGTGGTCTGGCCATCGAAAACAATCGCAACTGACGTCGGATCGTGTCTGTGTCGAGCTACATCGAAACGATAACGAAACGCTGCTCTGGTTTAGAATGTGCCAGATAGGAGTAATGAGTCGAAAAGGTTGTTGTTGTCGTTCAAAATGCATATGCGACGTGCAATATGCAGTTTGCGGCAAGTGTTTGGAGTTGAAAGTGGAACTCTACTATGCAAATAGAGATCCTGCTGAAAATAAATGGGAGTTTATAAAATCTTGTTAACATTTTAATTTTAATAATAGAAAATTATCTACACACATACTTTCATCAGTCATATTCAAAACAATAAAAATACATATTTATATACCGGAGAAAGTGCATTTATGTATGTATTTTAATATTATCGCATGCTTCTGGATCGCGCCATTGCAACAGGAGAACATTCCCGACAGATATGTGTATATTTATATGCATACAGACAGACAGACGGACGTTCATCAATCCAGACAGACTCGCATTTGTTTAAATCGCTCGTCTATATTCGGACACGCGTCCACTTCGTGAGGAAGGGCGCATACTGACGAATCAAAAGCGAATAATGTCATCGGTAATTTGACACATCGTAAATATAATATTACGCAAGGACATTTTCGCATCATTCACACCCACTCGCCTCCTGCGAAAGGCGGTTGACCCACGCTCGATTGTGTATTTTTCGTCCTGTTGGAATTTTATAATTTCAATTTAACGATTTAAACAGTCTCGGCTGATATTTGGATTGACGTGAAGTGTGTTTAGTGCGTGATTTATACGTTGTTGACTTGGGGACATCAATTAGGAAGATTGTTTCGCATGTTCTTCCAGTTATTTTTCTTATTGCGGTCGACGTTTATAGACGTCTTCGTAAACACGTATATTTTCGTTTAGATCTATAATAAAACAACGTTTTTCTGATGTTCATTCAATAATGTAGACTAGTAGAGCTTCAATTTGATTTTGTTATACAATTATCATAAAGTATGGTAATTTCATATACCTACTGTCTTTCTGGATGTGTGTTCATAAATATATGTACATACGTACATATGTAGATACTGAATAGGTTCAGTTAGTGTATTACAGGGGGTTCTTTTAAAAAAAGTTTCATTCAGTATGCAATTGGATGAAACTACAGACATCTCTCAATGTAGCCAGCTTCTTGTTTTTATACATACATTGTAGGTACATGCTGACGCCATCAAAGAAGAATTTTTATTTTGTGAGTTTCTTTCGAAAACTACGAAGGCTGTCGACGTTTTCAAAATGGTAAAACATGAAATTTGAACCATGGATCCGCAATCCTTTTCGTTCTGATATAAACTGTATCGAAGATTCTGACCTAACCGAGGACGAACTCATTGATCTTAGGACAAAAAACTTAGTACAATTGGAGTTTAAGAAGTCTTGGAGAATTCTGGACTATCCTCGTCTTTGTAAAGCGAGCTATGGAAGTTTTAATTCCGCTTGCAACAACATATCTATCCAAATCGAAATTTTCAACACTTGTAACAATGAAAACAAAAACTCGAAATCGATTAGATGTCCAACATGACATGCGCGTTGCCTTGTCAAATACCACACCACAGTTTAATGTTCTTATTCAAGATAAACAACAACAGTCTTCACATTGACATGTTTTTAAAATATAAAATATTACTGTGTATATCATTTTTTTTTTAATTTTGGTAACTTTATTTCATTATAACTGGATTCATTTGTAGTTTTATTTTATGCATTTAAAAATTTTATTCTGAAAAGTGGTCCATGGCTTTCATCTGACTGGCAAAGAGGTCCATAGAACAAAAAAAGTTAAGAAACCCCGGTGTATTAGGATATTCCGAAGTAGTTACGCGTTTCGATAGATAGGTACTAGACGAACGTCTAAGCACTTGCAATGTGAAGTAAAGCGTACACTTACTAATAGCGTGGGCGTATTATCGCGATATTAACACACATGCATCATTCACGAGCGAACATCCAGAGTCCATTGCACTCATTCGGCTTTTTTTTCCGTCGTTGCAAAAATTGTTAAACATAAAAGGGGAGTCGGCGAGCAACCTTCGCAAGCGGCCGGTGGCCCCCGGTATATAACTGGGTGTATGTGCATGGGGCGTGATTGAGATTCATGGCTCTGGTGTCACATCACTCTTCATATTATCATGTCTGCTGGCTCTATTACACTTTGGATTTATGACAACACCGTCACACACCACACACGACAACCGATGCAGTCAAGACGGGAACCTTCCACGCCCTGGGGTGGAAGGAGAAGTCCCAGAGAGCGGGAGAGGAAAAGTTTCCCTCGGGGAGGATGTTATCTTAATGAAGCTTCAATCACGGTTGGCACTCGTCATTGATGAAGTTTGACGTCGGCCATGTTCAATGTTCAGAGTACAGCTAAAGCGTCGAAGTTGTGTGAAGGTGTTAATATTGGAACCCAACTCTATGTACAATACATATCTATCGCTGTGTAGATATCGTGTGCAACCGTGCGAATTGCATTTTGTTCCGTGTCGTACTTTTTTTATTATTTTTTTCTCAATTTTCCTTCGCTGCGAAATGTTTCATAATTAAGAGTAGCGCAGTTCTGCGCTCTCTGTTGCCACCCTCTCTCCCTCGCTCCACAGCACTGACAAAAACATCTGCATCGATAAATTATTCAGTGTCTTTGCTGCTGCGCTCTCATATGCAGGCGCAGGACGCAGTTAGCAGTTGACTTCTTGTGCAAGTGCAACTAGACGATTGCACTCTGTCGCATATTTATTTGTGTGTCTGGCGCTGGGAAGCTTTCGCCTGTAGGAACTGTTCGGGATTTAGATTAGGCGAATATTATTACTATTCATTAGTACACATAATATAATCACGGTACTGATGGTATACCATCAGATCAATCCAACAATGAATGGATCACTCGACGGACTGTACATATATAAGCTTATGCAACACATTTAAGCCGTTTGTACACAAACTAATAAGTTAAATCGCAATCAGATCAAAAGAGTGTCATAAGTTTCTTGTAAGCTATGGCATGATTTACATAAATAGGGTAGTGAAATGCAAATTTCTCATCTTTTCTCATCTTTTCTCCTATGCAAATTATTTGTTTTTTTTTCTATTGTATATGCATGTTATTTTGCGAGGCACTGTATTAATTGGCCTACAATTACTTATTTAAAAAACAAGATTATTATGATAGTTTGATGCGTTAGCGGTCACAAGAGCGTGTCCACTCGTTGTGAATGATCGTTAAGTGACAGGTGGCAAACTCAAATCGCGATCTATTTATACGGAATGAATTAAAGCGTCGTTTAACTAGAAAAAAAAAGCATTTATGTATTTGATTCTCATACACACACACACACATTCTCTCATTCTCTCACACCGTCTTTCTGCACATTTGATCCACATCAAATGGCCCAACATAATTTCATTACTTTCGGCCGGGCGGCTTTCTCTCTCCTTTTCGTGCGGGAGGGCCCTGTTGGTTGGCGGGGCCGTGCAATAATAGAAACACGAGGGTTCTCCATAGATGAATATCATAGCCATTCACGTATCAGCCATAAATCTCCCATTTTCAGCACAGTGTGCATAAATAACGGCCGGGGAAGTGAGGGGCACCCCAGCAAGAAGGTAGAAGAGGAGACTGCGAAACTAGGGGAGGTTGGGTCACCCGACACCACGTCGACGACGGTTACAACAAATTCACTCAAATTCAATTCAAAAATTAACCATACCACATGTAAAAAACTGGGTCAGATATCGTCAAAGGACAGATGTCTTTGGTGCAAGACATAAAACAAAAACGAAGGCCTCGCCACCAGTGAGTATTTAATATTGATTTGCCCGATCGGGGGTGGGTTTTGGGTGTACGTATGGGGAAGGAAATGCCATTGAATGTGGCTTTCTTTTGTCGGCCGCCATCAGTCCCTCTTCGACAGATCCCTCCTGAGCCGTGAGGGCTGATGTATGGCCACTCCTCACAGCCCAGACGAGACGCTTGAGGGATGAGGGAAAACTCCAACTGCGCCCTAATTTACTGCTAACCACTCTGTATCGTCCGTATTTCACCCACTCTTATGTATGTACGTAGGCACATCTAAGCTTAAACATACCCAGTGTAATAAAAAAAAATCGGCGAGTTTGATTTGAATATTGTACTACAGCTGTACTGCCGTCCTAAGCCCACTTAACGTAACCGACAAAACAACAATATCGAGATAAATGGACTTGAAAGTTTTATTCTAAATTTGTGTCTTTCTTCATATATATCTGATTTATTTAAACTTTTTTTTAGTGCATGAGGTTATTTTCTATTGTGTTTGGATAATTCTAAGGAAAAATTAAAAAAAAAATTAATACTTTAGTAGTTACGTCACTTTTTTACACTTACGTTAAATTTGCTTAGGAAATCTACTTAATTTTAATAACGTAAGTGCTATACGTGAAATTTGCATAGGAAATCATATGTATTTTAATAGTTGCGCTATTTTAGCTAAGCAAAATGCTTCGGTATCAACTAACTAAACTAACGTAACTGCATTATCCTTAGACGAAAAAACGTATCTGCACGCAGATACATACGTTGAATTTGCTATGTAAATGTTGGATACATTATTTTCGCCAAGTATTGGTGATACTATTTCTCTGCGCATGCAGATACGTTAGATTTAATAGCTTAAAAAAGTCACTTTTGGATGAAGATATGTACATTAATTTTGATATGAAAAATCGCAAGAATACACTCCCATAACCCCTAAAACACATCTAACTCATTTTCGTAATTTTTGTCAGTTACGTAAGTGGGCTCATCCACAGTACACTCGCATACTAATTTAGCCCTATTCCGATGGGCTCGATAACTTTTTCCTCGGTAAACTGAAGTCGATACACTCGATAGTTGATAGCCTCAGAGTTTCCTAGTGTGTACGTATACGTATGTAGTACTATAGTCGTCGACGAATGGCGCAAAATAACCCGGCAAACGGGAGAACTACCGATTCGTGAAGGATTTATAGCCGCCCACCCTCACATCATTGAGTGTATCCGAATAAAATTTTGTTTGTTTTCGTCGAAACGATACTTTCGTCCGACTAATTCCATTTTATGGACACGGAACTCGGCAGTAACGCAATCGAATCGAAACGTTACCGAACGCGCGCCGTGCCATGTCGACAATCTTCCATTGCAATATTGTATGTACCCGTATGTCGACGGCAACCCTTAAAAATTCACTGCTCCACTATTCAAAAGCAACAACCGACCATACTGCATTTGATTTTTAATGAAAAATCTGTGATGTACATATGTACATATATGATGTTTCTTAAATTTTATCCAATGTCACAACTGTGTAACATTGAACGTGTATGAAAAATAAACTGGCGATCGCTTTAACAATTTTGTGGGAATCTAACATCGGCGCACATCTCTCCCCTCAGCACCCATTGCAGTCACTCACACACAATTTACTCCTATTTCGGACATAAATCTTTGACTAGTGTTGCTTGCACGATTCATCAGTGCCCTGCCACAATCGCCCTTTCCCACTCGCACTTAAAAGACGATGGATACTTTCGTCCCACTCGCGCTTTTCTCAACCCTCGTTGCTTTTTCCCATCGGCCACCTTTTCTTCCGTTCGTACGGTTTTGGATTATGTTTTCGCTCGCTCGATTATGGATACTCGACTCGATTCTACATAATTAAGAACAATTTGCGTGCACTGTGTGTAATTGCGACGTGGTGATTAGTCGAGTTGTCGCGTTTTTTTAGCTCTGATCCGCTCCACTAACAATAAGAAGAAGGTCTTTGTCTAGCGTTGATTAGTTGTGTAGCCGGCGGACTCTTCTTGCTCGCACCCAAAGAAAAACCCCCCCCTTTAATTATAAATCTTTTGCATGTCGGTTTACTGCTGGTTGTTTTAAGGATTTTTGTTAGTTTTTGTTTAGTATCATCATCATCATCATTTATGTACTATCCACTGCTGGATGAATCCAATCCTATTCCATTGAGCAATCTGCATTCACTTGATTTATGTGAAACTTGCTTGATGAGAGTATTTATCTATGTAAGTGTGTGAAGCTAAAAATTTTGTTGCAATATAACAGATTTGATATCACTCTTCAATTCATGTCTGTCTTGAGCAATCTATGTACATCCACTGACTCCACACATTCCTCCCAATTCAGCCCATCGTCCACTTGGTCTACATCGCTTTCTTTCACATCCTCTCGTATACCATTCCAGTATTTATCGCGTCCGTCTGCCATCCATTCTTTTCGCTGTGCTACTTCAACTTTTTCACACGCTATATCTGCCACTTTGATCATACTTCTTACCCATGTATTCCTCTTGCGATACCAAGCATACACCTGTGTGCACTGAATCTTAAGTAAGGCGGGCCCTAGACGCAACTGAATTACGGTGCGATTTGAGTACGGTGCCGTAAAAACGGAGCGTGTAGGTGAAAAAATCGCACCGTTTTCGATTTCGACAACGATTTCAGCGTTAGCGAGGAAATATCTCATTTTTAAGCGTGTTAGCGCTCGCGTATAGTTCGCGCCGCGGCCGTGGCGCTGCACATTCGTACATTAACGTGTAGGGGCGAGCATCAAAAAAACTGCGCCGTAGGCAAAATCGCTACGTTTTAAAACGCACCGTAATTCAGTTACGTCTAAGGCGGGCCTAAGATACTTGAATTCAGCATCCACACGTCATATCTGGCAGTACGCATTGGTCGTATGCTTTCTTTTTTAAGCATAGCGGAATGTTGGATTTAAAAACTACTACCTTAATATTATCACAATAATCATTTTCAGCCGTTCATCATCTACTGCTGGTTGAAGGCTTCTTCAATCCTCTTCCATTCCTGTCTTTCTTGAGCAATCTGCATCCACTTGACTCCACACATTCTTCTCAATTCATCAGCCTATCTTTCACTAGTTTTATTTCCTCTTCTTTGCATCCAGTCATGTTCACCAACTGTCCTGGGTATAAATTATGATTATCTACTGTGACTGCGTTGTGCGTGCAAAATTTTCTCGTTTTTGTTTAGTATATTGATAGATCAGATAAGGGAGAAAAATTGTGATTACTCAAACTTGGAACTCGGATTACTATTTATTGCAAACCCTACCGAACTATTTAGAACTGCTTTGTCAAGTAGTTGAAATCATTAATAAGAATTTGCATTGTTACTTACGCTACTGTTCCGCTCACCGCTGCAAATAGACACTACCGTGCATGCTTCGGCGTGACACGATAGTCCGAGCTCATTTTTAAAACGCGTTTGCATCAAGACAGTTCAAAAAAAATATATTTGGTATTTTATTATGGTAGCGCGTGTGTGCGTTATTACGCACATATATTCAATATTGCGGAACGCTCCCGGTCGCACATCGTCTCACTTTATGGAATCTCATTTTTTGGCGCTCTCGCGCTAGCTGCGGCGTCCTCCTCAATCACGAGAGGTCTTGGGCTCTCCCACCAACCCACCATCCTCCCTTATTCCCTCCCGTTCCCTCAACGGGAAAAAAGCAGGTTGTTCGACTCGCGAACGCCAGGAAAGCGAGGAGCCAATATTTTACAAGTTTTTGACAGGTTAGATGGCTTTCCTATCTGATGTACGGCTGGGTATGGGGGGAGATGGAAGGGCCGTCACGGGGCCTCTCTCCAACTCCCTCGACCCACCCACCCTCCGGAGGGCCGGACACCTGTGCTTTTTCAGACGCCAGACCAGCGCAGATGCGGCGATAAATTCCTCGAGTTTATGCCGCGTATATAGCCTCCTTCGCCAAACCCTCTAGGACTAGGTGCTGTTGGGGGTTGCCGGAAGGGAGGAAGGGGTGGTGGCCGGTCAGGCCGCTGGGCGATTTATTCGCAGCGCACAAAGGAGCTTGAATGATGGAATCTGGCTGGCTGGACCGGGCACAACAGCCGCAAAGTGATTTCGCGAATCATCGCCCTCGGCCCTCTTTGCGACCGTTTCGCCGCCCTGATGGACGCCATTCATCGCCTCCGCGAAATCGAGGGTCCTTTCCTCACCACCCCATCCTCCAGTTCCACCACCACCCCCATTCCGAATGACGGATATAAGCGGCGGGCAGTTCATAGAATCGACGGACCTTTCGCGCCCGGTGACGGATACAAACGGTCCAGCCGCCGCTTTGTGACCGGATATCAATGGCGAACCAGGGGAGGAATAACTCCACCCATACCCGACCCGTCCACCCCCACTGGGTCACACAATGGCCGCGGATATTTATTTTATACATCTGCCGTGTGACGCAATGCGCGGCAGTATATCGCGCGGAGGTTGCTTCCTCTTCGTCTTTAGCTCGTCCTTTTTTTTTTTTTTTTTTTTTTTTTCCTTTTTTTTCCGCTCTCCTCCTTCGCTTTTGCACGGGAGTGCTTGCAGCCATTACGACCACTTAGCGATTCTTTCTCGCTTCAACACCTTCGAGGCACTCCGGCGTGTGTAAAGTTGCGACTTGACGACGGTGAAGTCAAATTTATTGCAACATCGACGGGCTCGCGAGTTTCGCCAGTAACAGTATACCCAGCTTTGAGACGAAGCTGGCGGTACAGTGTCATATGCACTTCAAAATCTAGATAATGTCTGCCGTTTCGCGCTGCAGGTTCGACTGGTCAGCGTTGCATATATTGACACGTCCTTTACTCGACTGGTTTTCAGCGTACTATTTTCAATAGTTTATTTTTCGCGAAAGGAGTGTCTATAAATTGAAATTGGAATGGATTGCTATTCTAAAGATTTCGGTTGAAAAAAGTTTTTCAGTCAGTTAGTACAACACGGCCGCTTCGCTTGCCATCAAAAAGACAGCACAAGCGTAATCATCGTCATTTTCAGCCGTTCACCATCTACTGCTATGTAGATGAAGCTTTCTCCATTCCTGTCTGTCTTGAGCAATCTGCATCCACTTGACTCTACACATTCTTCTCAATTTATTTGCTTTATTTCACATCCTCTTGGATACCATTCCAGTATTTCTTACCCACGTATTCCTCTTAAGATCTCTTCTTGTTATACCAAGCATACATCTTACCATCCTTTTCTGTATGCACTGAATCTTACGTAACATTCTCGAGTTCAGCATCCACGTTTCACATCCATACGTCACAATTGACAGTACGCATTGGTCGATGCCTTCTTTTTTAAGCATAGCAAGACGTTGTATTTAAAAACGAATCTCGGCACAAAAAGTGAAGACATTGTTGAGAAATTGTTTTTACTTGTACATACAAAAGTGTTATGGGTACTACTTTTTAACGAATTCCGTAACGGATTTGTAGCGAAACACCTCGTATTTTTATCCGATTCCTCTCCGTGTAATGTGTGGGCGTTCAGCGACCGACCCTGGCCAGCGAGCGAGCACATCCTTTCTCGCTCTGGATGGAAGTGCACGTGTCACAATAAATAAGCCGGGACGAGGGGCGAGATGTTCACCTGTCGGCCGATGCTAATTTGGAGATTTATCCGGGAGATCGCGACACCGACGCTATCGGACGAACCGACGACCTCGATTTAACGATTTTCACTCGAATTTAATTTTTTTTTTTTTTTTTTTCGTTACAGGTGAAGTGGTATGATGCAGTTGGGACAGGTGAGGGTGTGAGGAAGAACACTCGCTAGCACAAGTTGGAGCTGTGGTGTGGCGGGAGGGCGCAAGCCGCCCCCCGGCCCTTGCTGCTGCAGCAAGACAACATGCGCTCCAAGCAGCAGCCGAGGCCTTCATACCGCTGGCTGAAACCACAAGATAACGGTCAGTATCCTAAATTTTCAATTTTACGATAGTCATGTTCGAAATCAATCAAAATTTGTACCAAAGTGTATTTTTTACTATATCCATATATTTACTTTATTTTTTTGAATGTGCGAGTCATTGAGTCAATCTTCTGAATTGCTGTATATTCGTGTACCCACGGTGATAAATATGTTTCATCGATTTATTTTATTATGTTATTGAATGTGCGATCGGTCGCGAAATAGGTTTTTTACACTCCCCTCCCTGCTCATTTTCCAATAATGCGTTTATGCGCGTGCACGATTTCTATATGTGTAATAAAACGTTTGAAGTGCATCTGTTCAATTCACATTGGTGACTGATTGTTCAAGTTTTGTATTTTAATTTAATTTTAAAGCTTTACTCTTAACGGTACCTACATATAAGGAAGTTTTACTCTTGAACGGTATACAAAAATTTAAAACTCATCCTATTGTATAAACATTCGCTTTGAAGAAACGTAATAGCGCAAGGGTCTGCCTGGCTGGGTAGTCGCGAAACGCTCACATACACTCATAGCACGGGTAGCGCACTTTTCAATCACCTACTAATTTTTTGCTATATTTGAACTACATACTAAACACACTATAATAGGTATCATCATTTTCAGCCATTCAGCATCCACTGCTGGATGAAGGCCTCTTCTTTTCAATTCATCAGCCCATCGTCCGCTCGGTCTACCTTGCTTTCTTTCACATCATTCCAGTATTTCATTCTCGCTGTGTCCAGCCCATTTTTTTACACGTTATGCTATGTATATCTACCACTTTGGTCACGCTTCTTACACGTGTATTCCTCTTGTGATCTCTTCTCGTTGTACCAAGCGTGCATCATTCCATGTTTCTCTGTGTGCACTGGATCTTGTAACATTCTCGAATTCAGCATCCACGTTTCACATCCATACGTCACACTATAAGTATAAATGATAATGACTAGTTATTTATAAGAACAAATGAAATTTATTGATCGATATAATATTCGAGCTTATGGTGTTCATACTCATGTTCAAAAGTTGAGCTTTGATTGTATTCTACAGTATGATAGATTTTTAGACTGAACCGTCGAATTTGAGTTGTCTTTTCATTTATTCGATACAAAGACTAAAGACGAATCGACGAGAACATAAAATCGTAATTGTCACGGTTGAATCGCGAATTATCACAATTGGACAGATTGAAACGCAAAGTGACCCATCGACTCGAGTAGGTGCATTTTCGCATTTTTGCAAAGGGTTGGTGTTCGGCTCCCACTTCGCTCATCGTCCACATGCTCCTCACCGTTTGGGAAGCGTTGACACGAATGAGCACATACGTCCTTTTGGTACGTGTCGGTGCCATTGCCGCCGGTTTTTATTAGATTGTCGCGTTGTAAGTTGTAAGCTCGGGGACTTGAGCAGCTTTTCCACCCCACGGAGGACTTTCGCACGCACATCCATCGCGCACACCTCTCTCTTATGACTTATGACCGGGTGACTTATGGCGCCTTCTGCGACGCACAATACGGGCCCGTTTTTGACGGCCAATGGAAAAAATTACAGTAATATATTGCATGACGGGGACGGGGCAAGCGGGCGCAAAGCGCTCACCATTGCCGCATAAATCACCAGCCACTGTCTCCTCACCCCGTATTTAGATTTATACCCCGAACAACGAACAATGAGATACGAAACTGCAGCTGTGTGTGCATCTATACGTACACTCCGCTATGCAATATTCGTTATTACCGCATCGAATTCCTCTTTCAGTCGCGTTTGCACTACTGACGCACACACACAAATTTTTCTTTTCGATCCGCGCTTCGGATCGCTTATTTGTGTGTGTGTGTGTGTATATGTTTTTTAGTCGCCGAGATTTATGCCGTTGTCTGTTTCGCTTGGCCGTTATTGTTTCGAACGAGTTTCTTGTCGACGCGTTTGTTCTTTTTTTTTTTTTATCATTATTCAGGAATAGTTCCAAAATGTATATCGCGCTCGCGCGCCTCTGAAAACTTCAAATTGTGCCATCGTGATCAGCGCCACAGCCAAGAAAGGCAGCCTTTTTTAGAAAACATTGCCTCGACTTCCGCAAATAAACTTTTATTTATTTGAAACGAGCTTCCATTTCTGAAATCTGAGATGTAAGCTATTTAGGCGCCGGGGCGGTGAGCTATGTCATTCTGAAAAAAATTCATCATCGAATGTTTCGTCCCATTCCATTTAACATCAGCAGTTTTCTCGCATATAAATTAAGAACTGTCACGGATAAAATAACAAAATATTTCAAGTTTTCAGCCTATTATCTTAATTGCCCGAGAGTTTTGCAAGCAAAACGTAGTCACAGTAGATAACCATATTGTAGAGTTGATAGTTATTTATACCTAGGACAATTGGTGAACATGACTGGATTTAGCGGAACGTGTGAAAAAGTGCCACATAGCGAAAATAATGAATGAATGAACGCGAGAAATACTGGAATGGTATCCGAGAGGATGTGAAAGAAAGCAATGCAGACTGATAAATTGCGAAGAATTTGTGGAGTCAAGTAGATGCAGGTTTCTCAAGACAGACAGGAATGGAAGAGGATTGAAGATGCCTCCATCCAGCAGTGGATGGTGAACGGCTGAAAATGATCTTAATTGCTATGAATTAATCTTCTCCAGTTATTCGCATCAGTACCTACTAATCCTACTATAATATAATCCTTTAAGTATGAAAACTGACTACCTACTGTAGTTTAATGGCTATTTTCCGCATATTCGCATTGTGCAAGTCTCAAGATTTCCATATCACTGCTCTGGAAGAAAAATGACACAATTGCAAAATTAAAAAATTACACATTGTCGGTTACGTTGTGGTTTTTCTGTAACACATGATTGCAATTTGAATAATGGAACAACAACGCATCAGCACACTGGCATCATCTAAACGCCCTCGTTCCATTAAAAAAGAGTAACATTTAACACAAAATGTCCAAAATTGCACTTGCGCCATTGTTCTTCGGGAGCGGCGATGCGATAATGTTTTTTGAAATTCGGCACCGTCGGTTGTTATTTTCCCGCGATTTGAGTGATCCTTGCCGAAAGTGGCTCATTGTCGCTAACGAACTTGTTAAACCTTCGAGTGTTGCGAGTCAGGGGTCGCCATTTGCGGCTGGTAATGGTCACGATGGACTACTATTTAGTACGTATTACCTTTCCTTTCACGCATTCGTTTCGCCTCGTTATAAATAATGGCGGTGCGTTCTTTCGCACGAAAGCAATACCGCGCCATATATACAACAACGTTTTGAGTACGTTTCAATGTTTGCTCATATGGGTAATAAAACTCGGCGATAAAGGCCGCCTTACACAAAACAATACTCCGGTGGTGCTTCCGGTTATGCGCGCGACGACAGCGCCTCCTCGCGGATACAAACCGTAAGCTTTTCGCACGTTGAAAGCTCATTTATTTACACTGCAACGATAATGGAGCTTTCAGAAATTGGATTAATTCCGTCGCGTTATTACTTTTGCGCGTTCATTAGCGACGTTCATTCGGAACTGATTGCCAGTAAAATGCTTTTTATTACTATGGTTTTTTTTTTTTTTAATTATTTTTGGTTTGAAACACTCGCGTGTCGTTTAACGAACGCGTGGACGGAATTGATTAGTTATAAAATACACAATTACGATGCCGATGTATTTTTAAATCGAACGTTTGTAATATTTGAAGCGGTACACTTTTGTTGGTGTTTCGATCTTACGATGTGTATATTCATTTGTGAATTTAATAACAATGCACATCATAATAAAACGTAATGTTCTACGGTAGTTCAGTTTTCGGAGCTTTCGTCGCGAGCTCGCGAGCAACGCGGCACTCTCGAAACTTTGCCCTCAAACAAAACCAGTTTCGTTTTATTGACGCACATTTGGGAAAACTTTGTAATGAAATGTGTTAATTATTATGCGCCGTATGATTTACGATCGACTCAAAGCGTTGTAAAAAAATATACATATAAAAGTTTACGACTGTGTGTTTGTTTGTGTGTGTGTGTTTGAAGTCCTTTTCGGACGCGCGTGCTCGAGAATTCCCATAAACGTCCATCATTGCCCATTTTTCAAAAGAATATTTCTTGAAATTTATTTGTTTGTTTTTTTATCAAAGTACCGAATCGTCGATTTTATCTACCTTCATTATGTATTCGATTTTTTTATAGTGTTTAGCAATATGTAGAACAAATAAATTAAAACGGCAACACAGTTCGATGCGTGAATGGGGTGCATGTTATTATTATAAAACTTGATTTACACAGCTTACAGAACTAGGCAGACAAATAATTCAAATCGGTGTGATCTTACTGTATAATGCCTCAAATGATTAATTTGATATATCGCCGTCAAAATATGGCACGATACGTATCTGGAGTTGTTTTGTTTTATTTTTTTCTAGTATTTTCTATGTTGTCGAATCGGATGTTGGCGGTACAAAACGACCGGTAGTGATCATATCTGTAGGTTCGGTCGACAGTCGACAACGAGTAATACAAGCTGAAGTTTATCAGCCATGTCCCAGCGGACCGATTATCGTCAATCACGACCGCCACTTACGACTTTTTATAATTGAGTCCGGCGCGAGGCACTTCTTCGAGACACGCCCGAGTGGCTCAACGTAAAGGCGTTGGCCCCACTTGGACGATAACGCGAGTGTCTTCTGGCTGTCCAGTCAATTATACAATGAAAGGTGGACATTCCAGGTGCCTCGGATCGTCGTGATGATCATTCGATACATTTTGTGAAAAAAAAATGTCGATACAGTGTGTTGAAAAGTGATATTTACAATCTACTTGATCTAATTTTGAATTTTCGATAGTATGGTGACCGGCTGCGCCCATTTAATAGCACGCGTCGAAAAGTGTATCGATTTGAGAATATTATGCGAATGTCGAGATATCACCGATTGCGCGTACATAATACGTTTATAGCGTACATGGACGATTTTTTTTTTTATTATTAATTTGACTAAACACAACCTGTCATGGAATGCGAACCGATGATGATGAATATTCATGGGGGCATCAGGAGTAGGGAATGATCGGAGAAATAATTACGAGAGCCTGATTGATTTATAGACCACTAATGGCGGGTTCGCGGCGATAATTTGTAATTAAATTGTCAAACGCGCACAGTGAGTGTGTGTGCGAGAGAGAGCGTTTTGTTTTCCGCCATTCGATACGAAATGCGACGTTTCGGCTCCAATTCGCGACTCGTCTTCGTAATATTATAACGAGTGTCGAAAAAATTAATCGTGCGGCAGTTTGTGCGAGTCCGGCTTAACTATGTAGTGTTCGAATTATTTTTTTTTTTTATATTATCGCACAAGCCCTCGAGTGTTGTTTGAACTTTTCGGTGTACAGTCGTGGTAGTTTTACAGCGTCATTTCGAGATAAATAAAAAGTGAAAAAAAAAAAAAACGACAGAGACATCAACTCTTCGGGTATATATCACCGAAACGCGTACACACTTACATATCTATTGCTATTTATCTCGACGGGTAAGAAACCGGACCGCGGCCGCCGGTTGGGACGCCCTGTTCGAGGTGAAAACATCTTCATCCACGATTTATATATACGCGATGCTCGTGTATCTGGCTTTTTTTCCTCTCTGAGTTATAAATCTCTCACGTTTACGTTTTCAATGGACGTTCAACAATCGCCAGCAGTGTGGTGTAGGTACGTAGTAGACCGTACCAGGGACAGTAGTGCGTACGTACGCACATGTCAAGAACGCGAAAGAAGTAAAAATAATATTAAAAAAAGCTTACTGCCACTGCTAGTATTACCATTTCCATATCGCCTAGTTATAAACGGAGGCCGAAATATATTTAAGAGGCAGCAGAAGACGGATGGACGGCCATAAATCTATCAAATGTGAGAAACACATTATGCTCACCGGGCTTTGTAAACCTCCCCCCGTTATGCTCCGAATGAATCCAGGGAATTAGAATCGCTTTTGTGCATGTGACGTTTCGGTCCAAACTCGTCCGTTTGTGTTCTTTTAACCGTTCACGTGTGGCCACGGTAGCATAAGAAATCGTGCCACTGATTATGCATTTGCAAAAAACGGAAAAAATATCATTTAGTAGCAAATTAGTGATAGTTCCAAATTAAAGTTGACTTGACGCAATATAGAGATTTTATGTGATACATGAAAGTACATTGTAGATTATGAGGTTGGATTAGATTTTTTATTTAATTACAATACATGGGCAGGCGGCATAGCCGATGGAGCCCAGGCGTCTGTTATAATTTGTACATACAATTTTTAATTATTTATATTTGAAGGATTACAAAAATCCATTTAGGTTCAAAAACTTATCGAGATGATTTGTATTTTCAGAAGTTACTAGCTGATTTGGCATGTGGTTCCAAACTTCAACCACTCTATTTGAAAAGAAAGAGTCTCTGACAATTTTGTTCGATTTATCTTTTAGTAGTTTCAGTGTATGACCTATTAGATGTGCATTTTTATTGAAAGTGAGGAGGTTTTATTATTTTGTACATTTGTAATTAGATCTTAATCTTCTCGTCTCCAAAGATGCGAGGCTCATTTTCGTCAACCTTTCATTATAGGATAGTGATCGAAGTTCAGATGGCATTTTTGTAATCCTTCTTTCTAAACGATTAAATTAATCTAAACGATAAAAGATTAGGTTTAGTATTTTTGATTGGTGTTTTTGATGTTATCGTCGAGTTTCCGCCTCTGCGTGATTTCCATGTGAATTTTCATTATTCACGCCATTTTCCCCGAATGATTGAAGTACTTTTTGGGTCGCGGCTGTATTCGCCGAATTGACCGAATTATTTTCAATTATTGGCGAACGTTCGTTAGCGGTGATGATAACGCGCGTCACGCCCCGTTTTCGCGCCCATCAATCAAGCGACTTGACGAGATTGAATTCCAGCTGTCCGAAACTCGTTCATTGTACATACATTTCCATTATTTATACGCCAGGGAGAGAGAGGAACGGGAAGGGGAGGAGGGATCGAGAGTACACATATGTACATATGTATGTACTTACGCAACGCAAACGTCTAAAGGGGACCAAAGGGAACCCATTCACGATATAAATATAAATTCTTTCGAACTGTGCAATCTATGCAATGTTATATTTCGCAGCATTAAGGCCGGAGCACACCAAAGCGAAATCGCGTATGAAAACCTAGCGAATTTCGCTAGGGAAGTGCATGACAGCAAATTCGGCTCTAACCGTTAAATATTCGGGCATAGCCACGTGGTGAAAACTTTAGTTTGCCTTGAAACGGGTGACGGGGGCGATTATATACGTCCATTATATATATTTTAGCTGTTATAACAGATATATTACGTAGTATTAAGTAGTGCAAAAACAATTGATTATTAATAAAATTGAAACAAATTCGCAATAAAAATTTGAGATATTCGTGTGTGGCATGCATTAATCGAGGCCGGTGTGTGCGATACAAATTTATTTATTTATTTATATAATATAGTAGCTTAAGCTAATTAATTATAATCCTTAACTAAGCATCTGTACAGAGAATTTTTCAATAGTTTTGGAACTTCTAATTCCATCCGGCAGTCTATTATACTCCAAAACACCTCTGTACAAGATGCTTATGGTATTTCTATTTATTTTAACATTTTTTATAATTAAATTATTTTTATTCCTTAAATTACATTCACATACATCCATTCCTCTCACAATAAATTTACTAAAATATGATGGTAACATATTATTATCTAATTTAAATATAAATACGAACATACAAATTCTCAAAGTATCATTCACATTCAACCAATCTAATTCAATCATCATCTTTTTTATACTAGCATACCTATCCGCATTTAAAATACATTTCATAACTCTATTTTGTAATATTTGTAATCTATCTCTAGTTGACTTATCTAACATGTTTAATAATGAACCACAATACATAAAATGAGGTCTAACAATTATTACATTATAAATTATTATTTTAGTTTCTTTAGATAATAATTTTCTTGTAAAATTATAAGACGAGCGAAATTTTCTTGATTTTCCTAGCGAAATTCGCTAGGTTTTCATACGCGATTTCGCTTTGGTGTGCTCAGGGCTTTAATCTAAGATCTGGCGAACTATCATCACTGCGTTTCAGAGTCTGTGCGATAGCTACATACATATGTACGTGGGGTTGTCCGTTTTCCGATGGCAGTTTGTCACGCGCCGCTTCAGCACAGGTAGCAATAAAACACCACGGTTTGCGAAGAGGTTCAAACCTTACCCCGCTTCAGTGCCGGATGTTAACGCTTTTTGCTTTATTGAAAACCGATAGCGCCCGCGGGGGTTGTTATACGTGGGTGGTGGCACGCGAGCCAACAGCCACCCCACTGATTTTCCACCCCTCTATCCCCAAAACACTAAAGCCATACGTCTGTCCAAGATTTAAGGTCAGTTCGTAACGATCTGAAGGGGTGTTACATTCGTCGATTCATTCTAAACTGTAGTATGTAGGTATGTACATACATATGTATGTATGTTGTGAAGGAGTTGCAGACATGCAGGTTCTCATTTTTTTTAGATTCTATAAAACATTTTAAAGTTATGTTAATTTTGACTCAAAGTTAATATACATGTGCAATAATCATATATATAATAGCCCTATTCTGTGTGTCTGTCTGCTGATAACGCTCGCTGAGTTAAATCGTCCGCGAATCGTCCGCGCGCGAGTTGGATTTGAACCCTAGATCACCAGTTCGGAACAGGGTGCGCTTACGCATTCATCCAAACTAGGTAATGACGTGCCTGCTACAATTTGACAATATTAATCCTGTGTAGGTTCGCGACGTTGCTAAATTGTTACGTTGTTGTATTATAACGCGTCATTTATGAAAAAACTATACTCACCCACACAGACACTCACAGTACGGGTGATAAGACACCATTCCGTTGATATTCAACCGGCTTACACGTTAGTATTTCATACATACGTAGATAAAGCCATGCTCAAATTGTATTAAAAGAAAAGTTTAGTATGATTATTTATTGTTAAGGAAAACTACTCGTGTACAACGTGTGTAATTTTCGGATGCATTTTTAATTGAATTAGAGTTTGAATATGAATCCATTCATTGAATTACGGTTATAGTTATATTTATCTTTGAGAAGTTTATTACCAAAATATTTTGATAAATATTTAATAAAAGGTCATAATACTAGGGGTAAAAATATGTTAATAGGTAAGAATTTAAAATTAAGTAGATCCAGGAGAAGTATCTTGTACAGGGGTGTTTTTGAATACAATGGCCTGCCAGAAGTTCTCAGAAATATAAATAAAATTGATTGATTCCTGGCAGCCTTAAAACAGCACCTCTGTACAAGGGCTAGTAGATAATAAGTTTATTTTGTAATTTTAGCTTTAAGTAATTTTAAATCAAATAAAAATAGAAGGTATGAGCAGTAAAATGTATGTAAGAAATGAGATAAAATAAAATTCAAAGCTTTTTTATTTGCATCAGTAGAGTAGAAAAAGACAGTTATATGTATAATAAAAAGAGGAATCTTAATCTATCAGTAAATTATCCAACAATGATGACGAGTCGATCGCTAATCAGTTGAACTGTTTCGAAGTAACGCTTTTCTGATTTCCCATTGTGATAATGGTAATAGACGACGCAGCCTCATTCCGCTCGTCAGCCGGTTGACCTTTACGTAAAACTTTAACGACGACCGCTCCGTTGTCAAATTTGTCGTTTGCTAACGTCCAACGGGCCATAGTTCGATATGATTAACGCCGAATCGTTAAAACACACTTATGAGTGTATGTGCGCCGTCGACACGGTGGGTCCACTCACCCACCGGTCGATTATATTGAGAATCAGTATGCAAATCGACGCGAACCGGTGGCGTCTCGATTTTAATTTATTTGACGACAGCGGGTCGCTAACAGTCCAAGAATGTCCGCATAATGGTGCCCAATACGACAGACCGATCATATTGATGAATTTTTATAATCCCGCGTTTATGATCCGGTCTACGCGTTAACCTTTGACCGCGCGGTGAAATGTCACGTCCGCCTGTCTGAGAATATTTTAAAACACGTTGCAAGCCGGTCGTGTGCCGCTCGTTTGTACTGTGCATTAAGATGATTTAAGATAGTAAAACAACATCAATACGTGTTTATTAAGGTTAATTGATTAATTAGAAGTGCGGCAGAACGGTGAGTCGATTTTTATTTTTTTCGTTTGAAAAACTTCGAAGAATATAGCAACAGCAAACTTACACTTTAGTTTTTTGAATATATAATATTTTTGATGTGATAAAGTGTAAATAATGGTTGACATACAAAATTCGTAAAAAAAATTTAAATTTATGAATATTTCATATCTGCCCGTTACTCTGCTGCACTCGGAAGAATTAAATTTCAATGCAGGGTTTTCCGAGATATTAATTTAAAAAAAATCAATAAAATGTAATGTATTGTTAGATTTTATAAAGCTTTTAAATACTTTTAATTTATTTTCTTTGTGTTTAACATAATTTTTGCTATTCAAAATAACATAAATTATTGTATATGCATAGTTATGATGCCTTTCAAGAGACTTTTTTTATGTATTCCTCTATACATACATAGAAATTTGTTGTTTTCAAAAATAAATTTGCTTATAATTTTCCAATAAATTAATTCGATGGATATGATAATCAATTATGAAAAATAATTTGAATGAGAAACCGGTCTAACAGCATGCGGTTTTTCCAATGTCGTTCTTACGCGTCCTTCACCTCCAAACGCACGTCGCGAATTAAATTAAATATATTCATACAGATTTCAAAAAAAAATTAAAAAAAATCCGATAAGCCGTTGATGGATCAATTCGAATTTGAGTTGTAAATTTTCAGCAATTAGTAAACGATGCCCATTTCCCAAATCATAAAAATATTATAAATATGCTTATTGTTTCTCAAGAAGCGAAATCGTCGACGGCAATAATAATAAAATAAAAAAAAAATGTATTCAAATAAACGTTTACACGGCGAATAAATAAATGTAAATTGGACACGGACGTGTGTCAAGCTAGTGTAACCGAAGAATGTTTAATTTTGTCATTCGTTTTTATGATCGGAAAATGACTCCCACACGGCACACTTTGGACATGTTAAAATGCCTACAATGTGATATATTGCACCGTCTATATCTGTTTTGAATTTGAAACAGTGCAATTTTCCTTTGATTTTCTTTAAATTTTCCGACTAGTAAATCTTCGTATCGACTTGAAGTCTTGATCGACGCTTATTTACATACATTCATGCTAAACAGATGATGATCTTTAAAGTAATCGAATGTGACTTGCGGACAGTTTAACACATTTTAACGAACACTGCGAGATAAATTTCTCGCTCCTTTATGGTATTTGTGTGTCTTTTGTATTAATCGAGCTGTCATCGTCATACAACCCCGGACCAGACTGACTGTGGGCGAAGATCGGCGTCACCTAATGGTCAAATATGACCATAAAAATGGAGGCTCGACCCCGATACGTGTCGGTAATTAATTGCCGCATCGATACGTTAAAAATAATGTACGTGAGTAATGTCGTTCGGAGCTCAGCCGTATCTATCCGGTGTCATTTCGCATGGCGGACGTTTGACGTGCGATAACTCATGCGCGATTATTATTTATAGTGCAGTTATTAAATAGAAAAATGTGTGTGTACTTCTACCTATATGTAAAAAAAAAATAACAACATGGAAGTCGATAAAACAACACCTACAAGCTTGACGTGAGTGACGCGACGTGTCCGCGATTAACCCCATAACACCGTCGGAATATGATCGGAAAAGTTAAATATAGTCGATTCGAATGTATTGAAAATCGACTTAATTGTGATTGATAGATTGGCGGATAGATGGGCATTTCGAAAATATGCACATATTGTATGTAATCGTTAGCAAGAATATTTGATATTGATGGTTTGACGATTTTTTCCAATGTGTGCGTCTCGTTTGTTAACGCAGTCGAAATGACTGATTGTGATCGATTTAAAAATATTTAAAATTGACGCTGCAGTAATTGATGAGTGAATGGATATTGATTAACAATATGAAAAAGTTGTATGTGATTTTCAGATATGGTGTCTATTTAAATTAATTATTTACATTATTATAGTCAGTGAATTAATGAGCAATGTAAAAATGTGCATAACATGAGTGTGATCTAAATCAATAAAGTAGCTAATGTGTTCAAATTTAAATGTATAGGTACATAAAAATAGTCATTGATATCGATGCAATACAAATCGGAAAATGTTCTTCGTATTATATTGTACTCGTGGCTTTTGAATTCAATTCGCTTATTGTCAGAAATGTTTCTGCATTTGTGTAAAGTGAAAATGCAAAGCTTTACAAGTGTTGGTAAGTAGTGTTCGAAAATCAATTGTATAGTATTGTATTGTTCGCCATGATGCAATTTGTTATAAAACGATTTCGCAATTCATAACTCTTTGCGCACCTGTGTTTTATGTACGCGATATATTACAGAGTGGAACAACAACATGACGTGATGAAATTATCGATTGATATTAATAACGTCCACAGTTGGCCTTTAGCGTGATGTAATATAATGGACAAGAGATCACTACACACCACCAGCTAGCTATGTACATAGGCACTGGGTAGTGTGTATGACAATCGAAGGATCACTCCTACACGCAAGCCTTGGGCATGTTATCCATGGCGTCTCGTGTGTTATTAAGACCCATAAAACGGCGTAACAATGGGGGATAAACGGCGGCCGAAAGGTGGGCAATCACCGGCAACTGCCGCCAGTTCAACAGGTTACCCGCCGACACGTAACGCCGCGTGCAAAATCGCCTCACACGCTTTTTAATTTCCCGAAACGGCGCACAATACCACCCCGAGACCATTTTCGAAAGCTTTGCGAATAATTTGCATCGATAAAAGTTTAATTTTTAAGTGTGCGTCTGGGCGAAACAGTCGCTCGAAGTTTTGCGCTCGCAATTTCGTGTCAATTTTTGTACCGCCTACGCCGCCTATCTATCAGACGTGACGGCAAAATTTGACGCGCTCGGCCATTTTTCAGTCGTTACCGGACATTATTTATTGGGGATAAGTTGCACGGCTCAAGTTATATTGAGTGATGTCTGAACATCACAAATTACAGGGTAACAACAACTGCATCGGCGAAATACCGGTTACACTCTCTGTGCGAGTGTAGTTAGTTACCTACCGGTAGATGAAAACTCACACAAACTCATATGTACCTATGTATGTACATACACTCGGATGCATATCATGGATCAGTATTTGTTTTGACGTCGCATCGGTTTTCCTACGTGCATTGTGCATGTCGTGCGCTTTTCCCACGGTACGTCAGTCGAGTTAGCTCGTGGCACACTAGCGCCCCCATGACACCTGTATAAATCAATCGGTGGCGTGTCAGTTGTTAATACGGCTCAATCGACCGGCTACGGTTTACCTTTTAGACCGCTTGTTAAGCGTTGACAGCGTGCACTGTATGCCGAGGATGTCTCTTCTACCGCTGCACTATCGATCTAACTCTCTCGATCAGATGGATTTTTACGGTGCAAATGTGTACCGATCGATTTATGGTCACACCATCGCACTTTAGTACGGTTGACCTTATCTGTAAGCGATATGCGTAGCTCGATAGATCAATCGGACGTATAGCGCACGCCAAACACGAAGGCGTTCAACGATGATTAAAACCATTTGTCGATAATGTTTCTGTGCAGCTGAGAAAGTTGTATATTTTAGATTGTGCTTTTGCACAAACATTATTTATATAAAACTTAATTTATGCGTACGCTAGAATTAATGTAAATTGCTTAGTATAACTATGTATATTCTTGATTGGATGTAAAGAAGAAGACATAAAACGAAGAGTGAAACTAGGATGGAGCGCTTTTGGAAGAATGAACATAGTTTTTAAATCCAACATCCCACTATGCTTCAAAAAGAAGGCACACGACCAACGTGTATACGGATATGTAACGTGGATTCTGAATTCAAGAATGTTACGTAAGTTCCAGTCCCCACAGAGAAGCATGGAAAGATGTATGCTTGGTATAACAAGAAGAGATCTTAAGTGGAATACATGGGTAAGAAGCATGACCAAAAGTGGAAGATATAGCAGAACGTGTGAAAAAGTTCGAGTGGACGGCAGATGAACGTGATAAATACTGGAATCGTATCCGAGAGGATGTGAAAGAAAGCAAGGTAGACCGAGTGGACGACGGGTTGATAATATGAGAAGAGTGTGTGGAGTCAAGTGGATGCAGATTGCTCAAGATAGACAGGAATGGAGGATTGGAGAGGCCTTAACCCCCAGCAGTGGATGGTGAACGGCTGAAAATGATGATGATGGTGATATGTATATTAGCGAAAGCGTCTGCTTGCCTGCCTGCCTGGGTCGTTGCGGTCCCGTTAGCATAGCCAATATAACAAACATTATTATCGGTGTCTTTCAGTGGCGGCTCGAGTCTACAGCGCGATTTTATGGTCGTACACCCATTCAATCAACGGTACACTATACAATTATTGCACGTACCGTCAAAAGGGCCAGGGGCTGTACTTTTACTGTACAAACTAGCGGACATGGGTGGGGGTTGGGGCTAGAGTCTACCATCATGTGTTCAAGATTCTGCGAAAATGAGTTATGAACGCAAATTTGTTCCTCTTTAATCAGTGGCACCATTCTTTTTGGCATCACAAAGTACATGTTATTTCTACTAATATTCTTGGAGCACACACAATAACAATGAAATAGCATTTACAATTATCACTTTTATATAAAGTTCCCGTGATTTATGATGACCATTTCAAACTTTAAAACTTTATTGTCCCGAATAATTTACCATTACGGACATGTCACCTTTGTGCTCTGAGGACGCGATATGACCGGCAAAATCAGCTAGTTAAATAATATTTTGACAGTCATGTGAAAATTTGAAGTGTCTATGTTACAGTGCACAATATTTTCATACGTCGCACTATATTAGTTTGTATAACTTTGTATGTAATATAGTGATTTTGAACGAACGTGAAAGAAATCAATGAAAATGAGCGTGCGTTGCCAGTGGCGGCACACGCAAGCCGAGCACCTCGAAAACAACAACAACAACAAAAATAATAATAAAAAAAAAGTAAAAAAAATAACTAAAAACTAAGGAAGACAATAAACATGAGCAGTTTGACGTCCCTCAAGACGCCAGAGGTCGGCGAGTAAATCACTCAGGGGGTGTGTGCTAGTCAGGGGCGGCTAAATCATTCGGTCCGTTATCAGCGTGGTGGCAAACCTACCCTATAAACCCCCATAAACCCACCCCCATCTCCTTCCCTCTTCGTGTTCCTTCACCTACGGTGGACGAATGGCGCATAAATCATGACAATTTACTCGGTTACCCAGTCGTCTGGAGGCATCACTCGGGTAATTTAGTGCTCCGGGCGCCCTGCCGGTCCCACAACCTCGGACGATGGCTGTGTGTGCCCGCCTCTTTGAAACTTCCCGATTTCCCGGGATCGATATGTGCGAAACAGAAGTGCAATAAATATCGCGGCGGTGACGTGCCGAAGCGGAGGTGACGATGAGATCTTATAAGGAGCTTGAATAAGGAGCGTTGTGCTCTTACGGGGGGGTGTCCATACAAGGCTGTAGACGAGCTCTAAACAGTCTCAACGTTAATTTAGTTACATAATGCTTTAAAGTTAATAGATGCACTTTCCATTTCTTTCATTTTCATAATTGCGTACGTGTAAAAAAAATTGAGGTTCCATCCGCTTTTCACTGAAATGATGCGTGAATTGAAATTTGTTATTGACGAATATGCGTTTATTCTCGGAACCATGTATGTATTTCTCCAGGTGTTTCGTATGTAAATTTAACGAGTGTTTTTTTTTTTTAATTATTTTAATTTCGTTGATGTGTAGTAAAATTGTTTCGCGTTGATATAATGTACATACACATATGTACTTTCTACATTGACGAATACGTTATGGAAAGTGCGTTAAGTTTTGTGATTAATAATAAATTGGCGATAGTGAGATATTAATATTAATATTATAAGTTGAGACTTATCATATAAGGTTTACTGCTTGCATTGAAACCGCGCTGGATTAATTTGGAATTTTTAAATATGTAGACTAAATTTAGTGTCATAAATCTAATAATATAATAAATTGTACGATCCTTAATTGGTATTGTGACGATTTGATTCCGTGTGTCAAATGAGGACAAATTTGAAATCAAATACAAATCTACCTATAATATGAGTCAGACTTCGATTTTAGCAATTCACAAAAACGAACAGAGTATGTGACAAATTGGTAATTTTGAAATTGCAGTTGTACTAGCGTCGAAGAAAATTAGTGTTGGCACGTGCTCGGCAAACAAATTTAACATTTTTTTTCATCATTTTTAAATTTCGTTGCATGCGCCATTTTTTTTTCGCGTCGCGATTGCGCATGCAACGTGAAGGATAGCATCTGACGTGTTTTCCCGGCTTCCGGTATTAAAATTTTCCAAAACAAACAGATCGTCTTTGTCCCAGTCTGGCACACTGCTAACACAACCAACCACCTTCCCGTTTTTTTTCCCGCCACTTCTTCCCGTTTTTCCCGCCTACGATTCGTCGTTCTGAATCACGCGGGCATCTTTCATTTGATCGTAATTTATGGCGTCTGAAACTCGCTGCGAATATGCGAGAGATTTATAAGATTCATTCGTCAATTCTTATATGTATAGCTATTTTTGTTCGGGGCAAATATTTGACGAGCGTCGTATGTATGAACGTAAATCACGATCATCCACGCACACATACATATAGGTATATGTATTTAGTCCAAATGAAATGCATTCTCTTCATGCATCGAAGGAATTCGACAATGACGCGTTTGGCAGAAGTGTGGACAAAGTCACGCTAATAAATTTATGGCCATTGCGATTGACGGTCACACCATTGTCGGTGACTATTTTTGAGCTGCAACAGTTTGAGTCGAAAGTCACGTACGAACGAAGTTTCTTATCCGGTATTAATTGTGGCGTCGTCGCCGCTTGCAACGTGGGTGTTGCATAAAAACAAAAAAAAAAAAAATGTCACGAATGCAACTCGGATTCTTGTGCCAAACCCCATTTGTCACTCACTCTTCGACGTTTCATAAAAGACGAAAATACACGCCTTTGAGAGATGTCATCAAAGCGCGAGCCACTTTGATCGACCGAAAGGAGTCCTAGATGTAGGTCAACTGCGAAGACCTCCTCTCCAATCGACCACCACTACTGTTTGGCTCTTTTAATCTTGTTTTTTTTTTCTTCATCTTCTTGTTTTGTCCTTCTTTTGTTATTTTTCTGTCCGTTATTCGACGGCCACACTAGAATGATAGACGACAAGGGGGACAATGGAAACAGTCAAAATAAAACTGTCCCCCGTTACACCGAAGACTTGCATAATGCCCCGCCATCACTCATGCTGTAAAATAAACTCCTTTTATTTTGTGCGACGATGTTCTTCACTTCCTTCGCTTTAAAAATTGCTTCGGCTTATAAAAGCTAGTGTATTTCGGGATATTGTAATTTTCTCGTCTCCCATTTCATTCACTCGAGCTGAAGCTTAAACTATAAGGACGGCACAATTATTACACAACAACAATTGAAACAATTCAAGCACATCATTTTAAACATGAAATTCTTCCATTCGATACACACGATACGACTTGATACATGATCCGCAAACAATGCAATGAAAGTTCAAGTTTGCTTATAGCTAGTGGAGCTTTCATATAAAGGGCACATTAACTGATTGTTCGGTAGTTTTTCCACATAGATTATTAAATTGCGACTTCAATGACTCATTCTACTATGTGTACGTTTTGTATCGACGTTGAGTGCCAGTGTTTATATTTTCGCTTCGGCATCATCTTAGTAATATTTCATTAATCAAATCTCTTCAAAGGTGGAAGCAGGACATTATAATTATTCTCACGTGCACATGCAGATTGAAAACGATTAATTTAAAACGCGAGATTGCCATGTTTAATTCGGTCGTATCGACGGTGACATGTCTCGCGACACATCCTCGGCCGCTTTGATGCAACAAGTGCACGAAAATGACTAATGGCAAACGTTTTAGCTCAAAACGTTTCCAGGAAGTGGACACACACATACACGGTAAAAACGAACGCGTTTGATAAATCGAAGTGTGCAAGACTCGGCGACCAATTATATTATTATTGAGAGATGTACCTTACTTGACTACGCGCGTTTTGATTAATACCGCCTAATGGTTACACCGAATTAGCCGACATAATTAGCGGTAAGAGAGACCATGCAAGAGGTGCACCGGCTTCGCAAAAGCCGGTTCCCCATTTAATCAAAGCGCATGGCGAATCGACGATGTGCTAGTTGTGCACGTGTCAGACGAGAGGACTTCTTGGCTCACGTGAAAGGTACATAGAATCGCGATTAGTTCGTACGTTGTGTGTGACAAGTGGCAATCCAACATTATGACACGGATCGATCGTATGAACAGATGTCAAAAACCGAAATGATTTCATTGAATAGGTATTTAAATGATGATGAATCAAATTTTTTACAAGTCGCAAATGAAGGTCATTATTGTCAGCATGAATTCCTTGATTATAAATGCATTCGATCGAGAGTTGCTCAAAAATTTTAATACCGTCAGAAAAAATGGTTTTTGATTAAAGGTTACCTACATATGTATGTATGTATGTAGTCATGAATTAATTTTTTTTTACGTTTTTTGGTTCATGCAATACCTGCGGCCTTTTTAAATACATTTTTTATCAGAAGTGTATTAAAATTTTTATAGGTTGATTAATTTCACCACCTGCTTTTAATATTAGACTAAAAACTCATTTTTGTGTAGGTATGTATGTATGTATAAGAAACAGATTGTCCAAATAAAAGACATGCCAATAAAATATAAATTGATCACGGTCGACATACATATGTATTGTCTTCAATAGACAACTGAAAAATTTAAGCTTACATTGTAAAAGACAAAAATTGTCAGAGACTCATTCTTTTCAAATAGAGTGGTTGAAGTTTGGAACCGCCTCCCAAATCAGCTAGTAACTTCTGAAAATAAAATCATCTCGACAAGTTTTTGAATTTAAATTGTATGTACAAATTATAACTGGGCTTCATCGGCTATGCCGCCTGTCCATTGTATATTTAAAGAAATAAATAAATTGTAGCTAATATTATCGACTGAATATAAATGACAATATGACGAATGTATATACATACAATGTAAATTTGTTGTAGAAGATCGTCTTAAAATGTATTGAAAATACAGTACTATTATCCATAGGGGAAAATAAGAATGCAAGCAAGCCTTTGCAAGATTCAAAGTGGCGCGTTTGACAAATCTGCCCGAGAGCACGGGAACGAGATTAAGCGCCAATTACGTTTTGGCGCCAAGATGCACACACATATATGTACACATACATATCCACATCACACGAGGAATCATGGTATTTAATCAGTAGCTGGTGCTGTTGATGCAGAGGCATACGTCTCTCTCGGCGTCTTCATATTTCAGCAGCTATCTGGGCACCCTGGCCGTACGTTATGCCCCGTCGCGAATATATCAGCGTCCGTTCCGCACGTCTGCATATTTATCCAGAGGGCCTGCAAGCTTAATTGTGCAACGAGAGGGGGGGAAGGGGGGAGGGGGATCTAGGATGCACCTGAGATCACACGTCCACACAGTGACATCGAGTTAGTATACGAAATTTGATAGTCAACGTCGATGATACTGTGTTACTGCACGCCAAAGTCTTGCACAATGTGTAGTTGAATGTATTTATGTTTAAGAAAATATGTACATAATATATAAATGTATTTTGTATGGTCATGCCTTTTCTCGACTGCTGATGTGTGTGTGTGTGTATTAATCCTGAAGTCAGACAGTTCAGTGTGCAAAGGACGATCGTCTATAAATTCAACATGAAGAATTAGAAGGCGAGTGTTGAAGCTCATCAGGAAGTGCAAACGAAGCAAACCCCCAGCTTGAGAGGGTGGGGTTATCCTCTCCCCGCTCTCATAATCCACTCGGCACGCTTTTCTCCCCCAATTTTCACTCGTCCGTTTTCTTACCCCGAACAATTTATTCATTATCTCGTCTCAATCACTCACTCGCCTCGGCGTATCTCAACTCCTCTCTGCTGGTTTACTTTTTGTGTTTATTTTTTTTTTTTTTTTGTTTTATTATTTATTATTTTTCGTTATGTACGCATTTGGGCATCTGCTAACATAAATAAGAGTGAACAATTTTGAGTATTTGTATTAATAAAGTCGACGTTAAGTGGGTTAACGGCGATAACGCAAAGTTATGTCCGCGCGTTTATCGCATAACTTAGATCCATATTAAATGAGGGCGGTCGAATAAACACCCTTTGACGTTGACCAAACCAACCCCTAATACTTTATTTTTTTGTTTTGATGTTATTATTAAATTTATTTTGATGAACGCACTTGATAAGCGCACGAATCAATCGAAAAATAATACATTTTCGGTACATATGTACTTATGAAACTTTGATTTTGAAGACTTATTTTATGTAGCTATTTATAAACAGCTATTATTTTTTTTGTTTCAGGTGAGTGCAATTGCAATATTTTAAACACAAATAAACCGTTAGAATTTCAAATGGGTGAGTTATATTTTATTAATTTATTTTCTTCTACGTTGTAATATTTTTTGAAATACATATGAATGTACGTCGAGATTTAATTAAACCACAATTACGATTATTATTAAGAAAGAGTCTTATAAAAAAGTTTGATGACAACAATTGAGTGGTTCATATGAATCACCAATGATACATACATATATATACATACTTACTGAAGAATCACCACTTTGGGCTAGTCGTACAGCGACGGCAATAACGTCAGATATAAATTAGACCCGGTGAGGGATATTTATGGTCGGAAGGTTATCACAGAGGGCGAACGAGTCTCGTAGGAGGACGTAAATACATCACTCTCATCAAATCTGTGAGGGAAAATTACTGGACGCGATTAATGCGATCGCTTCGGACACGTAACCGTTGATCGGGCCAACGCTAGTTTAACCAGGAGTAGTCAAACATACCGTAGATTGATCTCGAAGCGACTCCGGTCGGTAAATTCCGTTTATATTGGTGTAATTTAAAGGTTGACGACTTCTGGTTGTGCATTGACTTCGCCCACCGATGAGTCCAGTCACGACATTGCGGTCTTCCATCGTCAGCTCTGCGAGCATCGTAAACAATTACTTGTCTTTGGGTGCACTTGGGTATCGTAATGACGGTTATTTTGCGCTGTTCTACTGTTCGAGCTACGAGCTAGCCGATCCCACGCCGATAACGGGCCAAGTTAACCGGTCGATCTTTATTGTGTATAAAATGTAATGCAGCGGTAAGTAAGTCTTAAATCGGTAGTAATAGTGCTCTTCCGCGCCGATGAACCTCAGTCCGTTGTGTTTTTGTTTTTTCGAGATATACCTACGTAGTGTACAAAATTTACGTTGAGCTGAATCGACGGTCAGATGAGTTGTTTAGATTAACGTTAACGTTGTTTGCTATCGTATCAATCACCGGCCGCGTCGTACACACAGATTTATAACATAATCAATGGCTTCGTTGACTGCGTTGTTCTTTTCGCTTTTTTTTTTGCTTGGCGATTTTTTGATTGAGTTTTTTACGATTCACAGTGTTAACACATTTGCATGAAAGATTCGTCTATGATGGGACGTTAATAGTAAGAGTAGCTTTACAATGGTTATTTAAGTATGTAAATGTTTATGATAATTGTATTAGTTTTTTTTCAGTTTCGATAAACCATTTCGTACTGTTTCACTGTTTTTACTTGGCATTTCAAGTGTAGGTTTAAAATCTTTTACACACTCGATTTCGAGCACTGTGGCTTCCGTTGAAGTACTTTTGCCGTCAGTTGTAATGCAGTTCCTTGGGATAGATGTTTCAAATATTTTACACTACCTTTTGAATGCAAAAGAGTCGGTTTGAAACATAAGATAATAAATATATGGCTTTTATACATGTGTACATCATCATCATAATCATTTTCGGCCGTTCACCATCCAATGCCGGATGAAGGTCTCTCCAGTCCTCTTCCATTCCTGTCTGTCTTGAGTAATCTGCATCCATTTGACTCAACACATTCTTCTCAATTCATCAGCCCATCGTCCACTCGGTCTACCTTGCTTTCTTTCACATCCTCTCGGATACCATTCCAGTATTTCTCGCGTCCATCTGCTGTCCATTATTTTCGCTATGTGTCCAGACCCAAATTTTTCACACGTTCCGCGGTCATGCTTCTTCTTACCCGTGTATTCCTCTTCTTGTTATACTGAACATGCATCTTTGTGGACTGGATACGTCATAACTGGCAGTACGCATTGGTCGTATGCCTTATTTTTAAGCATAGCGGAAGGTTAGATTTAAAAACTATGTTCATTCTTCCAAAAGCACTCCATCCTAGTTTTATTTCTTCTTCTTTACATTCGGTCATACTCACCTATTGTCCTAGGTATACTTAAATATCAACTATCTCTACAATATGATTATCTACTGTGACTATATTTTGCGTGCAAAATTCATTAAACATAATTTTAGTTTGATTAAAATTAATTTCGTTGCTTAATTGTGTTAATCAAGTCCGCTTGTTTTTCGTTATATATATACATATTTTAAACATGTGTATTCCTCTTACGATATCTTCTTTTTATACCGAGCTTCTTTCCATACTTCTCTGTGTGCACTGGATCTTGCGTAACATTTTTGAATTCAGCTATACCTACATACATATACTTGAAAACTTGCGTGTAATTTTGATATGATATGTGTTGGTAGCAGATAGAGTTTTTTTTTTAACATCTTGAGAATTGATTAGTGCCATCGCGATTTTATTTATCCGATGTGAAATGCTTAGAAGGTATCAAGAGCCGATTAACCTCGATAGTTAAACGTACGTAGACGCGGCTTGAGTGAAGGGTCTTATTGACCCCGTCGTTTTGGTGTGGGGGTGTCATGCACGCGAACCACACACACCACCTTTTATACCTCATACCCTTATTTATACCTCCTACCCTTATTTATACCATCACCACCCACTTCCACCCAGGTCACGAGTGTTTGTTTACCCTTTGCGAGCCGGTCAGACGACGGCCGAGAAGCTGTCACGTGAGCCGGCAGCTGTCGCGAGTGATGGATCCGCGGCCTCTCTGCGGCCCTCCTTTCCTTCACACCCTCCCTCACACCCCCTAACCGACCAGAATACACCCCGACATAATTCATACTCTTAGGTGCGTTCAGTCATTGTCAACTCGAGTCGGGTGTGTATTATCGCGTACCTGGGGGCCGGCTTGGTGATTGCCCGCGAGGGAACGGGGTGAAACTTTTCCTCCTCGTTCCCGTTCCCATCCCCCTAGCCCGAAAATAGAAGCAGCCGCGTTGAGTCAGTAATGGTGGTGCATTAATTTTGCATTGTGCTGGTGAGAGGCTCGCCGGATTTCGCCATAAATAAGAAGATGATGAAAAGGCGGACGAGCGGACTGACGCGCGCCGCTCACATCGTCCATCAAAAGATCAAAACGCTACGTGACGAGACGAATTCACTCCCCATTTGAATATTCGAGAGTGTGTACATACATATAGTGCACATTTGTGCGAATGGCTTCAGTTGGAAACTTGGCGAAATTGCGACGACAAAATAAACAATGCACGTTCTTCAGCTTAAAGTGGCGTATTTGATATCAAGTGGAGCTTCTCCCTCTTTGATTTGTATCGGCTGCTTCGGATCTGAACATTATCCAAATCTTACCAGTAGTTATGTACAGCGAAAGCATATTTCAAGTGAAAATGTATCAAACAATGAATTTACAGTTTCACTGCTCAGTATCGGTGAAAGTATAGGTATATTAATGTTAGCGTATGTGTTTGTGACTTGTTAATGTTGGCGTCCTACAAGTGTGTTTTGAACGAAACGGTTATATCTGACGTTGTTATATCTGAGAATTCTGAGGATACGTGCAACGCAACGCAACATGTGCTCTTTTCTTCTTAAACCGACCATTATATGTAAGTCAATTGTTATAAAATTTAAAAAGACTCATTGTAAACTATAATTGGTACTAACCAGTAAAAGTCTACGCCTGGACACGGGCATAGCACGATAAGAAGAAGCGATAAAATAACTAGGATTGAATATTTCAGCGGATTATATGATTCGATTGGTCATTTCACAACTGTCAAATTTAGTTTCAATGACAGTTTGGAAACGAATATAATTTCACTAGTAGAAATATTATGTATCTACTGGTGAAAATGTGCTTGAATATGATTTCACTTGATTCATATTTATATATGAATATGTAACATATGTATGTACATACATACATATATAAATACTCGTACCGGTTTGTACCTTTACACCCAATTTTTCAGATTTGTCGTTAAACTCTCACACACCTCATCGGGCTTCAAATTATTTTGGAAGAAGGTATTGACATTCTTTTTGATATCATCGAACATATCAGGTTTGACTTCAGTCGGAGCATCTCGCTCGTTTCTTGGAGATGCTGTTGCCTCCTGAACAAACAGGAAGGTGGCGAATAGGAAGCATACAATTTTCAACTGCATGTTCGTTTTTGTTTGTGGCGAGTAGTGTTTATTGTTCAGTGGATCGGCTGCAAAAACCTATCACGACTGATGATCCTCGTGCGCGTTAAAAAATAATACTTGAAAGAGCCTTCTCCGTTTGAGTGACCTTTTTTTGGGACTATAGAGGAGAAGGGGTGTGTGGTGGAGGCGAAACTCTATATAAATACTCGCTGTGATTAAACAATGCACAGGTTTGAAGTATATTTTGAAGGCAGTTAATGTTCACATTTTAAATTCGTTTACGACTTAAAGTGCCGCGTAAAGAATTAAACAATCCTGCGCTAATTTTTAACGTTGGAAAAGCGGTGTTAAATGTGACGTGAACGCGTGCATTAGCGCAATTGCATAAATCGCGTGCACAATTGCGCCAAAAATTGCACACCGAAAACCATAACGCCAGGTGCACTTCCGGACACCGAACGTTTCTCTCTCGTTTTCAACTCGATGTAACCTCAACATGTTGAGGCTGAAAAATGTGAATAGAAAAAAAAAATAATAGAGGATTTCCACCACCCCACAAAGGTTTGCTCATTACTACTCCGGTGCAGTTAGTAGTACAGTGAATGCCAAATTTGTTCCGGCACTTGGTTCGCTCACTCATCCACCTTTCCGATGGAAGCTTTCATTTTTACGGTGGTGGTAGTTCGTGAAAATGAAACGAGAAAAAAAAAATAAAAGCTCAACGTTCTCTCCTCTGTGCTGTAATTAGTTAGAACTAACAGTTTCGCTCGTGAAAGGGTCAAAATGACCGTGACTAAATGGATCATTAAAAATTGTGCATAAGCTTTCTGTGCATCGCAAACTCAATGTGCGAGATTGCGAACGGGTATTTGATTAAAATTTTTACTTTATTTCAATTTGAAAACCGCCGATAGTGTGTGGCACTATCGTTTAAAACAAATCAGTTTACTCATTGCGCGCACACTCATTACGAACTGGCCGTTGTTGAAATTGGCAACGGCCAATCGGATGTTGGTTTATTTCAACGAATATAAACCTCAATTTCCGGTCGTTTCAGTGTTTAATAAACCGTTCATTAAATTCACTTGAACGTTCAATTTAAATGTATATTAATATTTACGTATACCAAATTTTCTCTGAATACTAAAAGCTTGGTAGAAAATGTGAAAAGAGAAGCATGGAAAAATGGCACATAACAAGAAGATTCGCAAAATAAATGCATGGTTGAGACCCCTTCACCTCGATAGATGTCCGTCATGGTAAAGTTTTCAATGGGAAAGCCACATAGCGAGAAGAATCAACACAAAATTGGGAATGGTATCCCCCCGAGTGGAAGAGAAGGCGAACATCTTCCGAATGAAATTGCCTTCATCCAGCAGTGGATGGTGAACGGCTGAAAATGATGATGATGATGATTAATATTTTGTAAATTTTTGAACACAAGTAGCGAAGGAAAAGTTTTTTATTTTAAAAGTCGAAATCCTCGATAGATGTCCGTCATGATAAAGTTTTCTGGGAAAGATACTTCAACACAAAATTGGCAACCCCCAAGAAGGCGAACATCTTCCGAATGAAATTGTAAGATTTGTAAACTTGAACACAAGGAAAGGAGTAAGTCGAAATCCACGTTTTCACTGTTTTTCCAGAGCTCGGAAAATTAGAGGTCCGCACATCCAGCTCATTCTGAACATACTCAGATGTCTCACTCTCGAGTGTGTGTATACATTCCAGTCGCTTTTGTACTATCGCCGACACAGTGTGTTTGTATGCAATACTGGGGAGGTTGACGAGCATGTCGCCCCAGGGCGAGCGTCGCGACGCCTCATCTGGCGCCTTGGCCGTTAACTGACAGACGGAGCGACGCCACATTGTTCCGGTTGGCAGACGTCATTGTTCACGGCTTCGTCGTATTCAAATTGCTACCGCGTCACTGGGTAGTCTCTCGTCATTCGGAGACATTTCCTTCGTCATCCATTGTTGTACCGCGGACGATGGCCGTCTTCAAACGGACGCAGACGGCTGTCTTCGCGTTTGACGCGCTCGTCTATCTACAAATTTTCACATTCAAACTCCTCTGATACTTCTCTCTTGTTTGAATATGTTGAAAAAGCTACAGTATGTTTCAGTTGTTTCAAACTTCAACGAGAAATCAATTATTCAAAAATGGACGCGCCCCTACAACCATTTACTACATTATCAACAACAAAATACAACTATGTGGATTTACATATTCACGTCAATTGTCATATAAATGGTTTTGATCTATTGGGCCTTGTACACACACAGGCGATAAGTATCAACATTTTGACTTCTAGTTCTTCTTAAGCTGGGTCCACATTGGCGAACCGTACAGCGAACGACGAAGGGCGAAGGCGAATTCGAGGTATGTGGACGTCGCAACGAATGAGAACCGAACGTCTACATAGCCCGAATTCGCCTTCGCCCTTCGTCGTTCGCTGTTCGGTTCGCACAATGTGGACCCAGCTTTACTAAAGTGGCGTACTTGACATCAAGCGTTGCCTGTTAATTTTTGACTGTCATAGTAAAGTAAAAAGAAAAAAAAACAATCTTCAGTGGTTTCCTATTGCTTTGTAGAAAATAATGTAAAAATTTAAGCCTCCCAAATTAGCTAGTAACTTTTGAAAAATCGTCCTGACAAGTTTTTGAATATAAATAGATTTTTGTAATCCTTCAAATATTATATACATATGTATACAATAGCCGAAATCCGTCTGTCTGTATGTCCGCTGATAACGCACGCTGAGGAAAAATAATTCAAAAACCAGTACGAGTGGGGATCGAACCCAGGACCCCAAGCTCGGGAAGAACGTCCTTAGACTAATCTGCCATCGCCCTTGGCTAATTTAGTCCTTTTTTTTTTTTTAAACATTACCTATACAAGGGATCGTGACTCTGCTTTACCTACATACCTACCTACCTACATTACCTACATATAGATGACGCTATAAAAACTATTTTTTTGGTTTTTTTGATTTTTACAAAATCACTTACAAAATTATTATTATTATATATAATAATTAATAATTATAATATAAATAGTAAAGTAAAAAAAAAATTTGGGATTTGGGATTCGATACCGTGCTCGATATGTCGATAGGTGATCTCCATTAAAAGAGCGATTTACGATATTTAAAATTCAGCGGGCGTTGATATTCAACGGGCTTACACTAGTAAAATATAAATAACTAAAAAAAAAAAACTGTATGTACAATTTATATCAGACCCCTGGGCTCAATCGGCTATGCCGCCTGCCCATGTATTTTAAATAAATAAGTAAAAGTTTTGTATTGAGTCGTTAAAATAACCAAGTCAAATGAATTGTGAAAATTCTGACAAGAGATGTCCGATTTGTATTTTAATAACAATCAAATCTTGTCAGTAATATAAACAGTCCAGAAAAACTTTCGGCCGATTATATTGGGTGCATATGTATATCTCGGTGAAGAGTGCATAATAATGACTGCACAAGTGCACCCGGCTCGTCGTTTACGTCTACCTAAATCGCCATTACGAACGCGTCACGCGAATTCGCGGGATTTTCTCGTGTCGAGAATTCTCGCTTTAAGCTCGCGAGGGACGATGGGAGGACTCGCTCTCTCGACACACCTGTTGATTGCCCCAATCAAACGTTGTAGTACTAGGTACGTAGCCAAGTCTGGAATGTGATGTAATAGCCGCGGTGAATTTACACGTTATACACGCATTAAACGTTTACGTGGGTATATCTTCTACCTTTGCAAATTTTAATCTATCATAGTAGAGATATACATACATAGCTACCGAGCGTCATCTCCCCCCATTCTAAAGTCTGTTTTATATTCGTCCTGTTTAAAATACGGATGAATATTCAATCGATTCCTTATTTTCTTTGAATATTCATCACTCTCGCGATGGCACTTTGACTTTGATGAAAAAGTTGGGTATTTTTCATCCACCCCCCCCCTTACAGTCTTTCTTTTTTTTTCTCCTCACTTTCATCTTCAACTCTCCAGTTGCGCCCCACACCATCTCGACGGTCTATTAGAGCTAATTTTGATTTGGAGACGTTGATCATTTCGAATGCTAAACTTTCGAACGCTTTCAGAATGACGTCGAGTGGATATCAAACAGTCTGTTTTTAATTTCTATTGTTATTTAGATTGATTTTTATTACATGTATTTTTTTCGTTTAAAATATATTCATCATGAGAATGTATAATGCAAATAGATTACGGTAACGTGTCATCTATATTCTATACAAAATATTTTCATATAACCGATTATATAAACTGCCGTTTATTTTAGTTTAATAATTTTGAATATATAGAAATATATATCCCGCTAGTTATGACGTATGGATGTGAAACTTGGACGCTGAATTCATGAATGCTTCACAGAAAAGCATGTATGCTTGGTATAACAAGAAGAGGAATACATAGGTAAGAAGTATGACCAAAGTGGCAGATATAGCAGAACGTGTGAAAAAGTTGAAGTGGACACATAGCGAGAAGAATGGATGGCAGATGGACGCGAGAATGGAATCCGAGATGATGTGAAAGAAAGCAAGGTACACCGAGTGGAAGATGGGTTGATGAATTGAGAAGAATGTGTGGAGTCAAGTGGATGCAGATTGCTCAAGACAGACAGGAATGGAAGAGGATTGGAGAGGTCTTCATCCAGCGGTGGATGGTGAACGGCTGAAAATAATGATATATATTATGAAAAATTATGTACACTTAATTTATGACTTTGCAAGTTGAGTCAAATTTGAAACATAAATTTCCTTTTGAATAAAGCAAACTTTAAGTGATGACACTGCAAGGATTTACTGTGTTTCGTTTGTTGAACACCTCGAGTCCTTAAACTCAACCATCAAATAGTTTATAGCGACGTTTACGATTTTCACACTTGCAAGTGAATATTGTTGATGGCATTTTGTAAAAACGCCACACTTTCCAACAGAATGTACACAGGTTAGCTTTCCTCTATATATATAAAGTGACGACGATGTGTCTAACTAACTCAATGAATCTTATCAATTAGTTAGCTCGAGACGTCATTTAATAACCGCCCACCCACTTTAATTACAACGATCCTTCCCGTTCGGTCGGTTAATCCATTCTATCAGAGATGGATATTCGCAAGAAGCATCCGAGTTTAATCAACGACCGCTCGTGTAAGACATAAATTTCGCATGCATTCCTCGGCGATTAATCGATCGGCGAATTTCGCATTAATTAATATTATCCATCAGCGTGTGCAAACTTCGAGGTCGTTCGCATTGTCCAATATCCGATTACACTTTTTTGTGTCGGATGACAAAAAAAAAACGATAAAAGTGATCACTCGCGGACAAAATGTCGTTTGTGTTTGTACGAAAGGATCGAGTCTTGTGGGCCCACGTATTGCACGGTCGATTAACCCATTAACGCCCACCGGCGTGTTCCTTGTCCAAATTACACCGTCGTCAAAATATGTTTATTTATTTTTAAGTGCATAAATTACGGAAAAAACGTTATCGCCTATCTGGAAGAGAAAACGCGTCCATCGGATCTTTGCGTATTCATTGCGGCGCTAATACGCCGATTCATTCGAGCAATTTATGTGACACTCGTACACCCGAATTACCAAATGAAAATTTGAATGTTTTATCTTTCATTTGTAGTACTTTTCAGCTTTCAGATCTTTCTAAGTAGTCGTCCAGTTCAAATCACTTGGGATTTTTTCCCGCTGTAAATACTATTTTATATTGAAACATGTTTATTGGGATAGTGCTCTGGCCACACTATTTTTTGTTTTCGTTTAAACGGGTTAATTGGAAGTGTGCCGAATTTTAAATTAAATTAAAATCACATAAATAAAAGAAAGGTTTCTTTAACCACATAGACAAGAAAAAAAACCCTACTTCCGGTTGACTGATGTTAACCAAATTCCTTATGTCTCTTACACCTTACGTGAAAATAATAGATGTGATATTTCAGCTTGATAGACTTGATAGTTTCGGAGAAAACACACATACAGTCACAAACACACACATAAGTACACAGACATACAGAAATTTTCCATAAATCGTGAAAACGTGATCAGGGGATGATACCTGATACAAATCAGTCAAAATCTCGAGGTCGAACTGTATTTAACTTATTTGAAATGCTTATGTAATGTCAAGCTATAAAAAAAAATCATCGCAGTTAATTTCAATGTCCTGATAAATTTGTCACATCTACCACCGTGCGATACCCTCGATAGGGTGCTTTTATATATTTTTATAATATACGGAATGAATCATGGTACACATTGTTAGTCAATTGGCTGACTTTAATTTGCAAACGATCGTTGCAATGATTTCTTAAAAAAACTGTACCGTGTGTCGTGAATCATGCCGTACAGTTCGTACTTCTTCCGATGTAAATCAAAGTACTGTCGTCGGATTTTCAGATTCGTCTTGGCGAGTCACATCCGGTCGCCAGCGCTGTGCCCGAAATCGGCAATTTTTTTAGCAGCACACTTTTGCAATGTCTGTAGCATGCAATTTTAACTGCAAATCGCATTTCCGTTTGTCCCCGCGCTGCACAATAATAGGATCACCCTAGCGCGCAGCCTGCAGTCGTCATAATTTCACCCTGCAGACCCATAAAGATAAACCACCCCCAAGCTCAACTCCCGTAGTGGGAACGAATCCACCCCGAACATAAGTGTGGGATGAGAAGGAGGAAGTGGATGGAAGGATGGGGAGACGACCTGCTCTTCTTCCTCCAACCTCCCCTCATTATCTCATCTCTTTCTGTGAAGAGGAGCGCCATTGTCTCAAAGAGCGCATACGTTTTTTGGATTCCCTTCAGTATACGTACCGATTGATTCAGAATTTAGCATCATACATACATATATATAAAAGTGCACGCTTGTATTAGATTTTATTATAATTTTAAAGCTTATAAATGTGACTAGTGTAAGCCCGTCGAATATAAACGGAGCGCTTTCTCATCACCCGTACTGAAAAATAATATTAAATTTAATAGTTTTTATAGTTTTTATGTTATAACAACGTAACAATTTAGCAAAGTCGCAAGCTTATTGACAATTAATATTGTCAAATCGTAGCAGGCCCGTCACTATCGCCTCCTTTGAGTGATAGTGTTGCACGACCTCATTCTAACCTGGTGATCACGTGTTCAAATCCCACTCGCGCGCGGACGGTTCGTGTCTTTTAATCATTTACCTCGGCGAGTATCAGCAGATAGACAGATTTGGACTATTATATATATAATATGATGCATTCCAATTTGACATCGATAGCATTTCTATCAATACTTACATAATTAAATATATTTATTAACATCAATTTCATAGTACATATTCTTATTATGATTGCAAGTCCCATTTGTGCACTATCATGCATTTGTCTTGTGTATTGGTTAGATTTTCTTTTGATACATAAAGTTCAATGTATTAAATATTGCATTCAGATTTCTATTTTGCATTTGTCAATAAGTTCTCTTGTATGGTTTTGATTGTGTTTTAATTTTTCATAACATACTTTTGGAACATATTGCATACTAGACGAATTGCCCGGCGTTGCTCGGGCGTGTAAATTATGAATTACGAAAACAAATAAATGTCGAAATAAACATTTATTCGCCAGTAGAAACAAAAAATTGATTAAACATTTTTTTTTTACCCCACACTTCGACCCCTTCCGAAAACCGTCTACGGTCTAAGTTGGAGTACCATGAGATTGTACACAAAATTTGGTGACTCCAAATTGAAAACTTGTATATTTTCATAGCGGACAAAAAACAAACATTCAACTTTATATAGTAGACAAACCTATACATACATAAATATATACACTCACGTTCAACACTCTGTTAATTTTGTGATCAATGATAGATTAGTGCAATTATTACACTGTAAATGCGTGCAACGCGTCGCTGAACAATACCCCCTTTCTATTCGTAAAGCAGGAGAACAAAAAAAAAGGGAAAAATTACCAAAAATATGGAAAGGGGATGGAGAGGGGTGGCGAGGGTGGTAGAAGGCGTCGGCGTCGGATCTTCTACCCTCACAACAAATATAAATAATAAAACTCCTACGTGAGTCGTAAAAACAATAAATTTCCTTTAGAGATACAATAAGTATCTCGCCCTGATGGGGACGATGGGATTTGTAAAAGAAAAGTACATATTGAAGTTTTTTTTTTTTTTTTGTTTTCGTTTCGCTTCTGAGGCGAAACCGAGACGCCGACGACGCAACAGAATGAATTTACAAGCCCAGAGCTGTAATGAAATTATGAATTCTGCTTACGACGCGATGTTTACGCTGCTCGTAAAGTATACGCCTTCTGCGTCACGCGCGTGTGCCAGCTAGCATGGGTACTAGCTCAACACACTCTACTACCGACATCTGATACACAGACTAGATCGAAAATAATACCCCAACATTTATATTCTAAGGCTTTTTTTTTGGGTCTTTTGTATCGGTGCATTTTTTAAGAATTTTCCCGAAGAATATACGAGCATCGTACTACTTCTAGTATTTAAAATAAATGATGCCGAAGTTTGACGGTCAATTTAATAAAATGGACGATGCTACTTTCACATGCTAAAATTTCGCATATGCTAACAATACTTTGCCGACACGAATGCGCATCCGTCATAATGTGTGTTGGGGTCAAACGTTACAGGTCAGACGGCTTTTACGAATTAGTATTTATTTATTTTAAAATTTTTCGCCTGTTGTATTAGGCGACGACGAATTAACGGAGCTTAGTTTCGGTAGTCGCCGTTAAATATTCATAAGTTAATTCCGCAATATTCGCATACATATTCAATCAACCGTTCTATTGTGGTGTGATTTAAATACAAATTTTAATTTACAAACATCCGCATATTATGACGATCGTCTCTCTAGCTCACCGTGTATGTACATACGTACGTACGTTCGAGTCGGAAAATTCCCGTCTAAATTCGACGCTCGTACTCGGAAAATCGCTTATGAGAATCGACGATGCGCCACGCGCATAAATTCTGTCTCGATTGCAGCGTTTATTGCGAGATCAGGGCCGGATCGGGGATCCGCAGAACTTTGAAATTATCTTTGATGTCGTCTACTGGCTTGAGATACGCCGCATTATTCGATCGCGTTCTATTTACGTTGGTCATAAAGCGCGCACAAAAGCTCCACACAATGCTTTTATTTATCGCAGCGACAGGTGCACCGTGTAATAATAAACTGATAATATTTAAACGTCGACAATTATCGGGATTATGACGCTTCGTTGGATCGTACTCGCTGCGACGAATCCTATCTAGTTGAAAGGGAAACGCGTAGGGGTATAATATCTACATATAATACACGCATGTCGTTATTCGAATGGGTGAAGAAGACACATTGAAATGGCCGGGTCTTTTCGATTTATCGTTATTGTTGTCCGTTACTAAAATGACCGTGTGTGCTTCTTCGTCTCATACAGATAGATAGATAGAGAGAAAAAATTAAGAAATAAAAAAAAAAAAAAATAATGAAACGTTTGACGTTTATAGCGTTCTCTGTGTGTGTATACCTTTTCACGTGAGTTACGAGCGATTTCGGACGGATTGTCGGTGATTTTATGTCGTAATAAAAATATAAAAATTAATAAAACATATTTTCCTCCAATATTGTCGTCGTAAAAGCGCTGCGTATGCATACGTAATTTTATACAAAAATTATCTTGACTTTTATGTCCGCGTATCGACGCATTGGTCGCCTCTTTTTACTTTCGAACAGTGCGTCAACATCCGATTCGATGTTTATGTGCGATTATATGTAAATATTAAGGTGTTCTATGATTTTTCCGGAAAATAGGATTGCTCATAGTAGTATATTAAAATGTGTGGCTCAAATTAATTTTACTTTGTGTACAATGTACAATGTTAAATACGTACTTAAAAATGTTAATGCTCAAAATATTCCGTGATTTGAAAAATCAACGGGTGAATGTGAATTTAAAATGCAGTTTCTTTATGTGCCCTGTAAAATTTCATGTAGAGATTTTGACTTGTATGAATCAAGTCATGTGAATACTAAACTTAACGTAAAAACTTACGTAGAAACTTCACATTAATAAGCTTGTTTCCTGGTCTTTATGTGTGATAAGATTTTCACAATTTTTCACTACTTGCTACTTTCATACAACGTAATAATAATTTAATTTATTCCAAAGGACAATCCTTGACGTCCATAGATACATATTTACATGTATAAAATAAAATTGGTATTAGCCAACCCATGACTTTATCCATATATTTCAGGAATATGAAGTTACCAAAAATCGAAAAAGTCAAAAAATCGCGCACGAAGAAAAATAACAAGATTTTTGACTTTATTACAAGAAAAAAATTTGTGTATTGAGCGATTTTGCGCGATTAGGTTGAGCGATTTTGCGCGATTAGGTTTTTGCTGATATTCTTTTCACAGATTGTAATTAGCATAATGATTATATTATTGCAATATTATGAAGATTCTAAATATTTAAAAGGCCGAAAAAAAACAAAAAATCGGCAAAGAGTAAATTACCACTTCCGGTTGGTGGATTTTGATCAAAACCTTATCAACTCTTACGCCTTATGTGAAAACTATAGATTTGAAATTTCAACAAATTTTCTACAAGAACTTCCGGTTGACTGATTTTAATGATTTATTTTTTCGTAACTAGATATTACTTTAAGGATTATAATATTATGAAGATATCAAATATATAAAAGGCCGAAAAAAGTTAAAAACTAAATCTCGTCCAAGATTAAACAGCTACTTCCAATTGGCGGATGTTGACCAAAATCATAACATCTCACACCTTACGTGAAAATAATATATATGAAATTTCAGCATGATAGACTTGATAGTTTCGGAGAAAAAGTTATAGTTAAAAAGTACACCGACACAGAGGCATACATACAGACATTCTCCAGAAATCATGAAAACGCGATCAGGGCATGATACCTGATACAAATCAGTCAAAATTTCGAGGTCGAATTTTTGCACGATCACAATACTTTATCCGATTAGAGATTAAAGTAAAAATAATACAGTGATCAATAACATAATTATACTATTTGTTTGATTGCTTAAAATAAAACTTTCATTATGATTTCACACAGCATAAAATAAATTACCTTTGATCCTTTTGAAGTGACTAACTAATTTTCAAAGAATTTTGAAGGAAACTTAAAACTTGGAGCTCGTCAAAGCCGCCCATACATACCAACTACATATTTAAAACTTTTGCCTCGACTTTATTTAAACCTAATGACACTGACGCTATTGTATCACATCAATAGAGGGACAAAGCGACATTTGTGTCGTCGTTTCGAGTCGGTCGCCCCATTGTACGGAGGGGCGGCCTCCTCCTCCTCTTCCCCCTAGCCTAGTACGCCGCCCGGGGCGGTCGCCTTTTCGAAGCCGTAAAACACAGCGGGCAAACCCGTCTTCGTTGGTACTCTTTCCGGTGGCGGAGCTCCCTATTCGACCACCCCCAAAAAAACCCTCAAAATCCACCCCACAGACCGCAGAAGCTCACCACCCTCCCACCCACTTTTCCACCCCCCCCCCCGCCCAGTAAAATGCCACAAAAATACGAGTATTGCCCAAACTTTACGCCGGTCTGGATACAATTTAAAAGTTCCGGTGCACAATTCCCGCGCGAAATATGGATACTGCGGCCGCCGGGACAAACGTATTATACGTAATGGGGACGTTTGCCCCTACGTGCGCTAGCTACGTGGCCACCACCCTCTCACCCACACACACAACCCATCCACCCCCTTCATCGGATCGTATGGAGATTACCCCAACCCTAAAACGACCGCTTGGGGGTCGAATGTCCGCGCTGAGTGACCTCTGTGAGCGATACTACATAGCGCGAATCCGTGACGTGCTACTTACTACATAGGTAGAGGTACACGCGACAACCCCAAAGATCCACATCAAATTTGTACTACCAATCGACCGGTGTGATCGTTTAAAAATCAAACAAAAATGCTAATCGATTCGATATTAATTAAAATTCAAAGTTGTGTATATTGTAATTTGTAATATTTTAATGGTGATACGCTGCGCAGCGCAGCGTGTTTGAAAGCCCCCCCAATTTCCACTTATTATGCACACATTGTTTCCCAACAAATCTTTTTTGATGTTTATGGCGGTTATATTGAAACGAAAATAAAAACGTATTCACCTGTCATCGGCGAGTTATATTTACGACCAATAAACACTTGAACCGTGTGTGTGTATTAATGATAGTATTAATGATACTATTTTCCGTTGCACAAGCAATATTAGTACACCCGCTGTGATTTATTGCCTTATAATTTTTTTTTACCGTTTATGTGTACCTGTACGGAAAGTCAAGGCAGATGTTGAATTTGCGCAACTGTATTATTATTATTATTATCTTTAAAAATCAATAGGACTTTCAACTTCCGCTCGTAATTCGCTGGAAAAAATTTAATCGCCAGTCTAATGTGGACTTGATTAAAGAGGGTCAATGTTCTTGTGTGGCTTTAGTTCGACCGAAGGCGGCTCTTACAGCGTATGAGTCATGTAACTAGCTCGCCTTTTCAACAGGTGATTATCGAACGAAAATAAAAGGCGACTCGAGTACTGAAAAGAGGCTTTAATTCTCGTTTTATTGTCGCATAAATAAGCGAAGATTCAGTCGTGTAAACTTGCGTTTAGTCCGCGCAGACCGCACGGGGAAGATAGCGAGTGGTTATAGTATGGGGCTCACAAACAGGCGGTCCTTAAGCTCGCACTGCCCTTCGCAGATCAGATAACAGTTGAAACAGGTAGCCGTATGCAGCTTCCAAGAATGCCAGAGAACCGATCTGGTCAGCGCATATCGATTATTCCACTCTCCGTATGTTCTCGTTTTGTTCCCTAGAACGAACGGCCGAGCATGACGCTCGTGAATTTCCCCGCCGATAGCGTTTTAATCGCTGCCCGTGTAATAATAAATCCGTCTCATAGAACCACACCGCTTATATCAGAATACATTTGCAGTGTTATTGACGGCAAGAATCGGGGGAAAAATTCGAAATCGGGATCAAATTGAGCTTCGAATCTGTCGTTTGCGCTTTTCGGTCCTTTGGCTGCACGGGATGACGCTTTCGCTATTTTCCTCTCCCGTTTTATCTATTGTAATTTATTCGAGCGCGTAATTCAGCCGCGTCGAGTGTATCTGTTGGGAGGATCGACACGCAGCGGCAACATCCCTGGCTATGCTCGCTAATCAGCCTCACCTGGCCGCAACCTGCCCCTTTATTTATGGACGAGCGATCGCAATCGTTTTCGCGAATAGCTGAATAAAGTGTAGAGGCCGCGGGCCGCGGCTTTACGGCCGCTGCGTGTCGCTCTAGAACGCTCATTCTTCAGGTAGACACAGTTTCAGCATGCCGTTTATGGAACACGCCGATCACTCGATTTCGATTAATCGAATGTTCGGTTCAACGGTGTGCTTTTTTTCCCCCCGTTTCCGCGCTTCGAGTGCGGAAAATTGCCGGAAAATTCGATTTCAAATGTATTTAGATACAGACGCCTGTTGAATTTGTACGAACCTCGCACGATGGTACATAGATGTACGTAGTACGTTTGAAAACAAAGGCTAACATTAGCGTAACTGAGGCTTTAAGTCGAATGATGCTTTTGAGATGCTTTGAGAGTGCTTTACACATTCGAAAATTTACTCACTTATTCGTTTCTAATAACTTAACTTTTAATTGATTAATTTAATTAATACAAAAACTTGCTTCAAAAGTGATACAACTCAAAAAAATGAAGTTTTCAATAAAGTTTCAATGAAGTTTCTTTTCAATTACATAGAGTGGTTGAAGTTTGGAACCGCCTACCAAATTTTATTATTCGAGCTAATTACAAACAAACATTATTTAAAGCAAAAATTACAAAATAAAATTATAATCCACTAGCACATCAATTTTATTTATATGTCTGAGTACTTCAGGCAGGCCATTATTATATTCAACAACACCCCTGTACAAGATACTTCTCTGCAAGGTATTTTTAGTTGCGTCACATTTGAAGCAAGGGTGCGATATAGTCTGGTATCATTTAGCATAAATAAAATTGACTTTATAGAGTACTCATTCATAGAACGTTGATTACATTTTCAATTGTAATTATATACATTGTATTGATTGTTTTTTTTTATTATTTTTGTTTCAGGTGAGTTCAAGTGCAATGTAGCGTGTGGTAAATTACCTATTCTATCATCAATCGGTGAGTTTTGTATATCAATTTATTGCGATCCATTCCAAGTGCATTGAAATTGTACGATCAACCGCACTATCCTTGTGAGAGTTTTTCACTGTATATATGTTTTTACTTTATGATACTTTGTTATTACAAAAGGCGCTCGACGGGTGTCATCCTAGATGCCATCAAGCCGTCATAAATCGGAAAAATGTGACATCTTATGGTTAATTCTCGTAAAATACTACCCGACGCGGGTCATAACGCTTTCAAATTCGACCAGTTTTCCTAGGGTGGGACGCACAGGGTTGACGTGTCAAAGGGCCGCTTAACGTAAATAACAACATACCTAAATAATCCAAAGTGATAAACCGTTCATAAATATGACCGGATTGCGACATCGAGATCTTCCCACGAACGCCAGGTAACTCTGGCTGGTGCGTCTTTCAGATTCGACACGGAAGCCCCAAAACCACCGTTCAACTTTTTTTTATCGACGTCCAAAGACGTGTCAGTATATCCTGAATTATGCGACAGTACCTTTCGTGTACCTACTTTTTAATATCACGTGTTTAGGTGTCGTAATAAATTACGAAACTCGGTTTGATTACGCGTCACCGACTTGAGGATGTTGTGTATTCGGGACAAATCACGAATTCATAATAATAATCCATGACTGGCTTATTGATCTTTTCCGTTGACGCGTCATCGTCAAGTCAGTTTTCCTTTTTGGTCACATGGACGACATAAAGACGATGATGTACGCGTATGGGATTTTTATGCAAATTTTCGACTATTTTCTGTGGTCGATGTCTTTTTATTTGGTTCTTCACATTTGATATGGTTAGATTTATTGGTCGACGTGTAGCATAAGTGTTTCCCAGAATCATCAAGAAACGGATGTGATGTCACGGTGTATTGCATTTAGATTCTACTAGAATATTTTTTGTTTTGCGATTATTACGGAATTGACTACGATGTAGAAGTTACGAAAATAAATTGAGTCATATACATATGTATGTAAATGTAGTACATACATATTTTTTTTTTTTGAAATTTATTACAAATTCAATGTACTGTATTGTTATTTAATTAATCTACTAGATGTAACATTCTGTATTAAATCGCTAAGATACCGAGAAATTCTTAATTAAAGTACATTTTATGATTTTACACTACACGCGTTTAATTTGTATATCTATTATATTATAGAAGACGTTTATAACTATTGGTACACATTAACGCGAATGTCAAAAGTAATAAGCTACAACCTCATCATTTGAAGCATCCTGTATTCTGTATAGCTAATATGTATTTGTTGTTAAAAATTAATTTTTATAACCGAAAATGAATACGCATAATTTATGTATGTATTCATTCACTAATGTGAATATTTTCGTATTTTAATCGCATGTTACGACGACCATTATTATTATGTTATTTGGAAAAGGAGACGTTCGTCGAATCGACGATATAATTCATTTTATTCCGGCGCGGTTTCACATATCGACGCCGCCATTAATATAATATTATAAATATTTGATAATGCGACGATTTACATACATATATTCGTTCGTGCGCCATTTTCAAACTCGGCGGACTTTTCCGGCAGATTTTCCGCGGCTGCACCGGGAAAAATCAACGCACCAAAGTCGGACAACATAATCGATTAGCGATTTGCATCTCGGATTATTATCAACGGACTTGCGATTGTTAGTTGATGTGCGAACGTGCAAATATGTGCACAGTATGTGTGTGGGTTAACGTGCTGTAACAATCGAGAGTTGTGGCATCGCTTGTCAAAACTTTGCGGCACGAGGTGCCACAGGCGTAAACAACAGTTGGTGGGTTAATCACGTCGCACATCCGTCGCTGGCACGTTTTAATGGCTGTGGCGGAATTAACCCCGACTGGCAACTATGGGGTTGATCGCCGAGATGCACTACACTGACGCGTTGCACTTAATGCGCTGCACATGTACAAATCTGTGACACTTTTGCGAAACCGCTGTGTACATACATTATTACACAATATGTAGTGTCTGTATATGATATTTTTCGAGTTGGTGACCCCTGGCGTTTGTTGTTTGGGCGCGCTTCTTGTCTCGCGCTGGTAGCGGTGGTAATGTGATAAACTGTCAACGGCAGTTGTAACTCGTCGACCGAAAACGCTACAAGATTTACAAGCCGGCTCCGGTTTCTTTGGACGCGAGCTTTCCGAGCTTTTTGATGCTATCATTATATTATACGTGTACGCGTGCTAGCTTCTCAAACTTTTTTAACATTCGTCGCACTGTTTAAGAATATAACGGATAGCGTAAGGCTGTTTACAGTTTTTGATTCGCCTACTTGACGCCTCTCATTGAAGCTTCGCAGTATCGATAAAATTAACTGAATGATTCAATGTATATGATGAAATCCGAATCTGAATATTCGTGTCATGATTCTTCTATCAAAATTAAAAATGATCAAATTAAATCATATTTGATGTATTTTTTTTATATACCTATAAAATATTACACTCTTTAATAGATATGTCCCATTCTTATTCATTCGACCCTTTTCTTAAAAGTTCCAGTCGATTTTTATTAAATTATGAAACTATTTCGCGTAACACTTATTATCTTCATTCTCCCATCCCCAGAATGATTAGATATCGATGGGTTAGTGCACAGATATTGTATGTCCATTTTTACCAAAATTGAGTTATCATACACAAAACGTCCATCTGCATCAAACGTATCCAAATATTATTGGACATACAATTATTGCCTTAATCAAATATATAATACATACATTTGTATGTCCATTTCGTCCATATTTTTCATGCAAAAAAGATGTACATGTATGTCACGTACAATATTTTAACACAAAACTGAACATACAATATCTGTGCACTAACCCATCGATATGGTAATAAATAGTCTGATTTTATTGATTTTTTTTAAATATTAATCTGTCATCCCTGAGGCGAATCATTATTTCTTTTATCAACTCAACGTAATTTATTTATGTTTTGTCTAATATAATATATATTATGTATTTTCTATTTAAAAGCCCTAATCGGCGTATAATAAATAAATCAATAAAATCTATTCAATTGATTCAAATAATCTGCAAAAGCTCATATGCTTATTTACTGCACTGTCGTCAGAACTAAGTGTATAACTTTGTACAGTAATTTGTCTAATTAAATATCGCCGTTTAAATCTTATCATATATTTAATTGCCTTAAATTAAAAAAAATGCTTAGCCCGAGTGGTACAAATTATTCTAGAAACTGGTTTGTTAATCCTCAACGTATTTAAAGCGACTGCGAATTAACGGAAGTCTATTTTATTCGTAATCGAAACTAATTTTGACTTACTGGCTGAAACTTTCTTGAGGTTATCAATTTATTAAATTTAGAGTATTTTTTTTGGTTATCGTTATAAGAATAGTGCAACACGAATGTACTGAGCCAAAAAGTCACCTACCCACCCACTTTTCACCCCTCTTACCCCCCTGCAGTTGGTTTGGATGCGCTCGCGTTCGCGAAGGAAGTGCATCCAGAGGTCCTGGCCGTGACGTACTCCCGCCAAGAATTATAAGCTGGCACGGCACAAGTTACGACAAGACGTATTGCATATCTGCCTGCTTCCACACTCATTATGCAAATATGACACCGGCATCTTGTTTTCGCTGCAGCCTGGCTAATTCGCCGACATCTTTTCCGCCTGCACTGTCGCTTGCACCGGAGCTGCTTCATTGTTCGGCGACGATGCACCCCACAGTTGTTGCAACGTGTTTACTTGCCGTTGTGTTGTGTGTTTCGAGTTAAATATTTAAGCACACTAACCGCATGCTCGTCGTATGAAGCTGGAGTAGTCCTGGCGGTTTGACTAATGGGTCATTTATACCGGCGAGCTCGAGTCTTCGTCAGTCATATCAAAACATCTGCTGGAGATGTGAAAATTTCGACTTGAGACTTGATGCACTTTTCTTTTTGAAATGATTGTTGTATTCTGATACTTCAGTGTAATATATTGTACAAATGTGGTTTGTTAAATAAGACGTCAATGACAAGCGTGTAGTAAGCGTAGTCTTGTCAGTGCGACGAAAAACATTTTAATATGCAATAAAACTACTAATTTGTCTAAATCTTCATTAATCGCGTACGCAGTTTCATTTTCGAATTAGAATTTATTCAAATTTGTAAAAGTTCCACGCGAACACACCGTATTTTAAGAATAATCTACAACTTAATCGATGAAATTCAAATTCGTTTGACACGTTAAATGCAAATACGCTCTAACTCGATTTCGAAACTAAACAGGAAAAATATTAAACATTATGTACATTGAAAAATGTAATTTTTTCGTCGCCGATGATGATCGTGCACAATTTCAACAATCGAAATGAAAAATTTTCCCCAAAACAACATCGAATGCGACGTGTTGTTTATAATACACCCCCGCCTAATATAAAATATAATATTATTTTAATCTTTTATCCGGAATTCGATCTGTACGCGTTCGTACGTATGAACATTGCTCGACCAACTGGAAAATGTCGCTACCGTAATCGACCAATCAATCAGAGTTTCAACTTTGCCGCACTTGCTCACTCCGTTTAATATTTAGCGTTTTTTAATCGAGCAAATTTAATTACACGGAAGAGTGTGGTTGGATTTCTGACGGTTTTAGATTTTTGACACACACACACACTTCATGGCGGAATGCTTTGTGTATTCGGTTTTGTTGTTGTCAAACGTCAATTAGCCGTTGTCTCCGACGTTCGCCGACAATGTGTGGCTTTCGCCGCGAAATTAATAATAGCACACATCCACATATCAGAAACTTCGTCGTTGCAATTTGACAGTCGAGTGCAAACTGCAACTGCACTGCCATCGCGTGTCAAATTTACGAGCGATGTTCAATCGCAGCTCACGTTCGATCCTTCGACCAAAAATGCACCCTCTTCGACATCGACACTATCCGGTATGGTTGTGTAAGGGTTAATTTCGAGCGATCCGGATTGCCGTTGTCAGTTCGGCTATCAATTATATCGACGAACGCGAACTTTCAATTTGTATTTGAAATAAAATGTACAAAAAATGAAAATAGTGGAGTTAGTGTCAAATACGGTTTTGATTCAAAATAGATTTGTAAATTTTTCAATAAATAATTGGTTCATTTTCTATATATAAAATATCAAATGTGATTATTTGAATATTAAATATTAAGTACGATTAAATGTAATTTTATAAAGTTTTTTCTATATATGTACACACATATAATATTTATACATTTCGCATCAATTGACAGATAACTTTGGCAAATATTTAAAAAATATATATAAAACAACGATTTTTAGGTGGAAAACTGTCTAATGTAATTCAATGCAACTTACATTTTTTTAGGCACAATTTTCTCGTGTAGTTTTTCGTGTACCTACAAGATTCATACTGCATTTATATTTTGATAGTTCAATGATAAGTAAGCTTAAGAGTGATGCAACTTAAATGAACTTTGTTTTAGCTTTGTATACGCTTACTTTCAAGTAGTTTTGATTGATTGATTGTGTCGATAATTTATTTTTGAGTAATCAAACGACCTACATAATATGTAGATCGATTCTGCCACGTCAAAATCTCACCCAATTAGACTTCGTTCGTTTTACCCAGTAACCGATTTAAAATATAATGACAAAATCGGATGCATCGTACAATATCGGTATTTTTCCATCAACGTCACAAGTCGAAAGCGTTGTTTTTTCACCGAACTGTTATGCATTTTCCACGTCGTCGATCGAATTAAGACCCCGATTGCATCGCATGCACTCGACCGCCGAAGACAATATTCAACGCGAAGTTGCATCGAATGCAGCGGTGATGTCACCGTAATTTTATACATGTCACCGGACAGTGTGAGAGATGCTAAATCAATTAAAACATCGCAACGCGTCTTGCATTTTCAACTAACTACGCCTCTGCAACACTGCATCGAAGCGGTTGCATTACAACGAGCGATGCACTCGCCATCCACAGACGCGGGGGAAAATTTCATAAAATTCACACAAATTATAATTTATAGCCGTTGACTAATATTAAAAATCGGATTGTGACTCAATGTGTGTGTGTGTAATTTAACTGGGAGATGAATGTGCAATTTAAGTTGCTTGACAAGATTGATTGATTCGCTTCGAATCGGCAATCTTTGACGCGTGGGCGAACTGCACGATGTTTCGAATTGAGTCCTCGTATAAATATCATCAGTGACGGTCACTTGTTTGTATACGGAAAAATGAAATTATTACAACCATAAAGTTTATATAGAATATACATCATTTAGAAAGCTTTGAAATACTCTTTTTGGAGTCTTTTGATTTAATCTGGTGCATAGTGCCTAGTGGGTGCATTGCTCAGCGGTTGTAACATTAGACTCATGAACAAAGGTTCATGGATCGACTCGCAATACACTCGACAAGATTTTATTGGTGGCTTGCAAATGCCACTATCATTGTTGGTAAAATTTACATTACTAAATTAGTTCAGGTAATTCACAACATTCTTCCTTCTTGTGTTTCTTTCGATCTCCAGAAGGTAACAGGAAATCTCTGAAAAGTATTGGAGAGTAATAAGAAGAATATGCACAAGACGGTCAATTCGGCAACGGTGACAAATCTCAGTGACAATAATTATTTTGAAAAGAAAATTATATATATACATACGTACATGTTTCATTTAGGGTTATTATAAATTTATTAATGGAAATATGTTATTTATTAAAAAAAAACAATAATTTATTTAAAAATATTTTATTTATTATATAATCTTTAAATTTTAAACTAAAAATCCTTTATTTTTTACTCCGAATTGTAGTTGTACGATATACATAACCACGAAGATATTCTATAATATTTATAGTTACATATTAACCATTCTCAAAATTCTGCGATCAGCTTCTGCATAGCGTTTTCGTTTCCGCGGACGTTCATGCTGGCAATATTTCGTTCGTTCGCGCAAGTTCGTCCATCGAAGTTTTCGTCAATGTTAACAATTTCATTAAATGTCAACTCAATACAAATGGTATGATTTTAACAGGTTCGAAGGTTTAATTTGTAGCGAGTGCGCGGATTAGGTACATATTGGGGTTGGGGTTTGGAGCGGTCGGTTTGTGTGTCGGGGGATGGGTCCACGTCTCGCATTAAAAAGGTCTCGTGTGCTCTCCATCCAGTCCATCTTTCTTCCAGGGTCTGGCGGGTCCTCGGCCATAAATCTGTCACTGGAGTGGCCTGCAGCTTACTGCCGCCGGCACATCTTTCACTAGCTGTCCCAGTCACGCGGTGGCGCCTCATTCCGACACCCTTCGTGCAATGGCGCCACCGTCGTAATCATACCCCTACCCTCAACCCTATTCCTCTACTTCCGGTCGAATATAAATTTAATTATAAAGCAATCGGGGAGTGATAGTCCGAGCAGTCCCCCCCGATAGGTAGTGTACATAGTTCCAAACTTCAAATTTGACTGTCTCAAGGTTTGGATGTAAAAACTATTGAGGTAGTATATAGTAGTGATTTGGGTATTTGATTTAACTGCATTGATGTTTTGTGTACTTAATTGTACTTATGACCAAGTGATTGCCAAGCTGGAGACTGAACAAAAAGAGATTTTCAGCGATTCACCATCCACCAATCCTCTTCCATTCCTGTCTGTTTTGAGCAATTCTGCATCCACTTGACTCCACTCATTCAATCGGTCTACCTCGCTTTCTTTCACATCCTCTCGGATACCATTCCAGTATTTCTCGCGTCCTTAAATTTTTCTCGCCATGTGTCCAGCCCATTGCCACTTCAACTTTTTCACACGTTCCGCTATATCTGTCATGCTTCTTACCATGCTTATTCCAACGTAAAGTTTCAACCGATAATATATCACGTATCATTAAAAAAAATATGAAAAAGTATATACATACATATGTATGTACATAGTAAGATAACGTTCAAATAATCCTAATAAAGTTTTACGTCATCGTTTTTAGCCGTTCACCATCCACTGCTGGATTAAGGCTTCTTCCATTCCTGTCTCACTTGAGCAATCTGCATGCAGTCAACTCTACACATTCTTCTCAATTCATCATGCCATCTTCCACTCGGTCTACCTAGCTTTCTTTCACATCCTCTCGGATAACATTCCAGTATTTCTCGCGTCCCATCTGCCATCCATTCTTCTCGCTCAGTCATCATATCAGTGATTGGAAAATAGGTTGAACCAATTCCATTCCATTATTGTTATTTATTTGATGTATAATGTTGAGTGTTAAAGTTTTAAGCTATGATTTGTTGTTGAAAATTCATAACGCGGAATTCTATGCAAAATAAATATTTGGTATGTATTTTTTTGTGTAAACATTTCACTTTTACTTACAAGATAATCAACGAGAACAATGAGGTTGTTGTTGTGAGTTATGGATAGCCGTCGTTTCAGTCGTTCCCCAGAGAAAGTTTCGCTAAATTTACAAAGAAAATGCGCAATTTTAATAATCTTGCATTCAAAATTTTTTATGAAGAATAAACACTGTAAAAAGTACAATAAATGAAGAGGTGGGGCTAATTTAAGAACGCTCTTCCAAAGAAAGTTATGATTTTTACAATGTCGATATTGTAAACATTTTTTTTTTTTTTAATTCTCCGTTCGTACCGAATGGATTCGTAGGGGATAGCGATCGTGAAATAATAATCTTTATATATATAGAGAGTGGCACTAGCCGACTAGCGGAATGGATGTGGAAGGGTTGGTTAAAAAAAGAAGTCCAATCGGGATTCTTAGATAGTTGGCCGAGACCTCTGGGCGTCCGTCTCCATATATCGTTAAAAGCAAACCCGTGTGATGGCTGAACTCGCACACTTCACTCACTAAATCTTCCCGCAACGACTATTTATGAACTGGTACGGCCGTGAAGGCTTTAGCGGCCTCTTAACTACCAAAATAATTCACGAAAAGACACGCGCCCTGGGTGGAAGTAAAGAGAGAGACTACCATCATTCCCTTCCCCATTCTCCTACCCATAATACTACTGCCAAATGTACGCGGCGAGCTAAGTGACCGTTCATCTTCGAGACACTAACGCTAATCTTCGGCGTGGTATGGCACTGCTAGTATCAGAATGTACACGGGTTTTACATTGTACTGGTGAATGGATAAAACACTGCCTAAGTTTCCAAGAAATAATCATAAACGAGTTGCGTGATACGACTTTCGTAAACTCAACGGGTAAATTTACATTTGATTATTGTAAAAAATAGTTTGGACCACTTGACTGGAAATAATGGGGCAGTGCGAGCGAAAGCGGAAGCAATGAATTTTCCACTATTTTAAATAAAATTTTTATGATATTTTCGTAGGCAGGTACTTTTGCGCCACTGTGCGGACAACCAGCTCGCAATATTACTGATTTATATATTTAATTCAGATTTTACTGAATTCCGCGATAATTAAGAGATTTAATCGGGTTGAGTTATTCGAACCGCGGGAAATAATTAATCGGTCCGAAAAACGTTATTACTGCTTGTGTGCTGGGCTGGGCGAAATCATGTGAAAACATCGATTAATAGCTCATTAGTTGCTTTAATTACATGCATTACGTTTTAATTAATTAAAAATAATAGTAATTGTAGTAATAATATGAAATTGTACGTTGTACTCACTGAACTGATGAATTTTTATGTGTAGTATTCTTGTGCGGAATTTTCGCTGTCGTTTTATTTTCGTAGTTGGTTGTTTATCACTTATAATATGGACGTGTTGTGTTTGGGGTTTATGTGATTCACCAATCAATCCCTCTCGTTTGACGTATGTTTAGGAGTGTCGCAAGGCAGCGGTCGCCATCTGGGGCCCCCCGCGGTCCCCCCAATCAATAACTCTTATCAGGCCGTGGCGGCGTATCCCCTATACCCCGGAATCGGCGCTGTAAATCAACGTAAATTATGATATTTCTTTTCTCTGGGGCCCACGACGACGACGACGACGGGCAGACGGGTCCCCTCCTCCTCCTCCCACCCCCTCGGTTCGCCCAATATATCTATCACTTTTGTCGTATACGAATGCCTGCCTATGTAGATATAGGCAATACGGCCTAGGCAGCTGTCACACACAAGTTTCGATGTTTATTAGTCACGGAAACGGCGCAAATATGGCTCTCGTCGCATTTAGTTAGATTGAGCCGTATGCGAGCGCCGATTGAACGCCCCTGGAAATTGAGACGTGGCGTGGACGCTCGCCATACTTCATAAGGCTTTGAATAAATCATAAAAAAAAGAAAAATTAATTGATAAAATAATTCTATAATGTGTGTGATGTATGGGGTGCATTTCATATTTCCTTTTTGTATCGTACAATGTGGTTTATTTATTCTGTTATATGTATATCTAGTAAAAAACATTGATACACTTTCAGCTCATAAAAAACAGACCACTTCTCGCTATTTTTCTTTCGTGCTTAGGTACAGAAAGTGTAGACTCGTAGAAAAAAAAGTAAAGTAAAAGGTACGCCAACAGCGTACTGGTTAAAGGTAGTCAAATAGTACTGCCGTCCTAAGCCCACTTAACGTAACTGACAAAACAACAATATCGAGATAAATGGACTTGAAAGTTTTATTCTAAATTTGTGTTTTTCTTCTATATTACTGATTTATTTAAACTTTTTTTTAGTGCATGTGGTTATTTTCTATTGTGTTTTGATAATTCAAAGGAAAAATTAAAAAAAAAATGAATACTTTAGTAGTTACGTCACTTCATTATTCATTATTAATGTATACATATCACTATTCCAAACTTCAACCACTCTATTTGAAAAGAATGAATCTCTAACAATCTTATTTGATTTTTCTTTTCGGAGTCTAAGAGTATGACCTCTTAGATGAGCGTTCTCATTGAACATAATGAGTTTGGTCATTTCACATGAATAATGATTATTTATTATTTTGAATACTTTAATTAAATCACCTCTAAATCTTTTCAATCATGATAAGGTAGTGAGCGAAGTAAATATTGGATACGTTATTTTCGCTAAGTATTGGTGATACTATTTCTCTGCGCATGCAGATACGTTAGATTTAATAGCTTAAAAAAGTCGCTTTTGGATGAAGATACATTAATTTTGATATGAAAAATCGCAAGAATACACTCCCATAACCCATAAAACACATCTAACTCATTTTCGTATTTTTTGTCAGTTACATTGTGGGCTTAGGACGGCAGAGTAGTCGTACTATGTCTGTAAGTATAAATAAGTATTATTGACTCGTCCTCGTAAATTCGTTGATGTTATTGATGCAAAAATGTACGTAATACTATGTAATATAAAGCATTATGCGCGATGTTCGGCCGCATAACGATTCGTTTGACGTCCCTCGTAAAATAGATAAAACGTTAAAATTAATTATATCAAAATGCGAACGGTATGCATCTGTATCGCTATATTTTGCGATAAATTATCGAGCATTTTAAACCGTGTGGTCGGGGTTGATTGACGATAGAACCGTTTCGCGTGACGGCCGTCCACCGGTTAAAATTGACGAATAATTTCAACCGATTGACGGATATCTATCTATCTATCTATCCTACCTATCCGTACCTCGTTTGCGGATGCGCCCGTGTGTCAAACGTGTTTATAAATATTTATGGGCCTAATAAGTTATAGTCGGCCGTAAACAAAATGTTTGACATTCAATGTCTCATATAATAAAAAAAAAATCGAACGATCCAGTTCTAAAAGCTCGCTCATCACAATACACATAAACAAGTCGTAATTATAGATAATGGAACATTTTCGTAGGCAATATTTTGTTATGGTCACACGAAGGCGCTTCTGCGTTAAAATGTCGTATAATTTTATCGATGACTAGCCGTAAATACGTAGCGTTTGCTGGATGCTTTATACTTATTTGAAAGTAGAGGTCTGCACGGGCGCGGGCCAAGTTGGTCGGAAATTTAAGTGGATGTTCGGACTTTCGGCGGACTTGGACTTAGGTTTTAAAAATATTTCAGGCTCACAAGTCGTTTCCATTAAACTAAATCCAGAAATGATCCGTAAATCTGGAACTTATTACCTAAATGGTCATTAACAAAATAACGTGAGTCAATTTTGATGTACATATTTAAAAAATTCATTAAATATAATTTTAGTTTTTATTAAAATTCATTTTTAAGCCTACTTTCATACTTAAGTTGCTTAATTGTGTTAGTTAAGTCCGCATGTTATCATTTAATGTTGTATCGCGCTTTTTTGTTTATTTATTTATTTTACCCCTCACAGAGGTGTCTCCTCACACTTTGCAAGAATGCATCTATGGTCTTAGAAGACCTGACGCACTCAGGGAGGGCATTATACATATAACATTATACATTAGCACACCCCTATGAAAAACACCACCAGCCGCCTTCGTTTTCCTTACTCTACCTACAACTAAATGGTTCTTATTTCTAGTACAATAATTGTGGATATGATATAATTCTTAAAATAATTTGGCAATAACTTGCATATGATCTAACTTATAAACAAAAGACAATGTGCTTAACTTTAAACAATTTCTAATACTCATCTATCCCAATTCAGCGGTCGCCAACCGGTGGTCCACGAGAGAATTTTGGTGGTCCGCATTTTTCATAATCATCATCATATTCGACCGTTCACCATCCACTGCTGGATGAAGGCCTCTCCAATCCTCTTCCATTCCTTTCTGTCTTGAGCAATCTGCATCCACTTGACTCCACCCATTTTTATCAATTCATCAGCCCATCTTCCACTCGATCTACCTCGCTTTCTTTCACATCCTCACGGATACCATTCCAGTATTTCTCGCTTTCATCTTCCATCCATTCTTCTCGCTATGTATAGTCCACTTTAACTTTTTCACAAGTTCCTCTGTATCTGCCAATTTGGTCATACTTCTTACCCAATGTATGCCTCTTACGATCTCTTCTTATTATACCAAGCAATACACCTTTCAATGCTTCTCTGTGTGCACTGGATCTTACGTAGCATTCTTGAATTTAGCATCCAAGTTTCACATCTGCACGTCACAACTGGCTGTATTCACAATGAATAATGAATAATTATAATCATTATAAGGTGATATCCAACTTTTTGCAAATAACTTGGAGTGTAATTACCATTTCATATTTAGAATGCTATTTCCGCGTAATTCGAGATTTTGAGTTTAGTGGTCCGTGAGGTCCGATTTAACACACTAGCCTACCAACATTCGGAATACACCAAAACTTTTGGAAAGTTGACTAATAGATTTACACAGCTCGAAGGTTCGTATGTGGAATAGTCATAGGCGTCGCAATGTGATATCTGTAATCGATAATCGTGTATAATTTTCATCAATCGTCTTACGACTGGACCCGGCCATAATTCATCTCGCATCCTCCATTGTTTACCCCTGCCGGAATCCGGGGGTCTCCACGCGTACAACCCCGGCTTGATTTACCGGCGCCGGATTCCGACGGTCGGTAACGAGGCGACGCTTAAACTCTTGACTATTCGTAATAAATATGTCAGGTGTTGCCATCCCGCGCACTCTTTGTGCGCCCGATGTGAATTACTGGGATTGAGCCGGTCGTTTGGATGCTAATTTTATTGCCCCGGTTGAGTAGAAGAGCGACGGGATTTATGCCCGACCCGCCGTCACACAGTCTTGGCCGCTTTTGTATCGAAAATCAATATATACCCACGGATATGTGGGGGGAATACTTCGGCGACAGACCGAATCGTCTCGTCTTGCTTTCCACGGAGGGATTCTGCGAGGTGGGGTACACCTAATCCACATCGGACAAGAAGTACATACATACGTACATACGTACGTAGATAGAAAGGGCCAGGATACTGTGGCCGCTTTGTACTTGGGCGGGGAAAAGCGTCCCGGTTCTACTTTATGGGTATGTGTGTGTGGTCGTTAAGGCCATCCTCGAGCAGGTGAACGTGTCCGACAGGTAACAACATAATCGTCATCGTTCCCCGGGATATGTGTGTTAAAACTTATATCTATTATCTCTCCACTCTGCGTTGTAAGGTTGTAATCCATTCGCTCGCAGTGTACGCGCGTCGAATCGAACGAATTTATTGGTTAATCTTTGTTTAAATGTACGCGCATGTGACATTAGAGACGGTGATTTGAACGATGACGTTCCGTAAACTATATACTTTCATCGGAAAATATTCGATTTTTATCTTATGTGGTTCCGGTATATGTATGTATGTACATATGTATGTATGCATGTATGTACATAGGTACCTACATACATATTATATAAACGTATTGGTTTACTCAGACGGAGTGATGATTTTTTATTGTGGTTAAGAAATTCAGCAATTTTTGGATAGTATTCGAATAATCAATATAAATTAGTTTCTATTATGTATTTATTTATTTAATTAATACATGGAGAGGCGGCATAGCCGATATATGTAGGCCCATGGGGTTTGGTATACAGTATTAGTTAACAAGAAAAAAGTAAAAAAACCAGTATTAGTTAACAAAAAAAAAGTAAAAAAACCAGTATTAGTTAACAAGAAAAAAGTAAAAAAAACAGTATTATAAAAGGAAAAGAAAGAGAAGACAGTATTGTAAAAATTGAATAAAATGAAAATATAATATAAAAATAAAAATAAAATGAATAATGGGTCCATAGGTAGGTATATTAAAGAGTTATAAATATCCATTGTTTTTTAAGAATATATCTAGTTGATTTTTATGTAAATTAACATTTTATTATTATTATTATTATTATTACTATTCCAAACTTGAAAAGAATGAATCATTCTTATTTGATTTTTCTTTAAGGAGTCTAAGAGTATGACCCCTTAGATGAAGCTTCTCATTGAACATAATGAGGTTGTTCATTTTACATGAATAATGATTATTTATTATTTTGAATTATTGTATATATTGGATCTACACACATATCTACATATATATACAATTTGACTAGGTGGAGAGTTTGTTGAATAAAAACAACAAAAAAAAAAAAAACAAAAACATTACGTATCGACATGTTTATTTTATGCCTTTCGAATGCAATATTCGTTTGTGGGAAATCGATACGCGTTATTTTAAAATTCGAAACGCAATAATTTATAGTTCGTTTAGATGTACAACGACGACAAAAATAAAGTAAAAAAAAAAAAAAATGAAGTGTATGATTGTGTGACCGGTAAGACGATTATTTATTTATTCAAATGAGTCTGTCCGTCTGTCTGCGTATGTATGTATGTATGTATGTATGTATGTATACCCGCCCCGCATGTTTAATACACACAGATGACAATAAATCCGTTTTAAAATCGTCATCGTGCGAGATGGTTTATCGACGGCCGATCGCCGCGGCATTATGGTTTTGTTTTGTATCCGATCCGGCCCTGATGTTGTGAGATATTTATTGGACGATCAATTTTACCGATGACACGATTCCCGCGTATTTCACTCACCCACGACCGTTTTCATCGAAATTCCTACCTCAACACGGGGTAGGTACATACCGATATCACCTGCATATAATACTATACCTGCGTGAATATCATGTCGATCTATGTATGTATGTACAAAGCTTATGAAATGTGGATGGTATACAGGTTTAAAATAGTACATACATACAAATCCGATTATTACTATCAAAAAGTCTACTATGATTGAATTAACGGCGGTGTATGAAGGGAGCCGCACATTGCCTAAAGACCGGCGCCCGGGCTTCGGTCGAGATGCTCCTTTATCTCGCGCATAAATAAGCTCCGCGATAAGCTCGATATGCAAAACTTTTTCCATGAATCTGTCCAAAATTACGAGCGCCATTACTCTGGGGGCGTTAAGGAGCTTCTTTGATGGCGGCCGGCTCTACCTAATGGACGCTACCGGTCATGTGAGCTCAAGTGACTCATAACGCGACCGATTAATGACTATCGATGTGTGTAATTAACCGCGCTGGGAAAATTCTTTTACTAGCGCAACACACCGACACAAGTGGAATTCGGGATGGTGTTTATTATTATTGGGTTTTGGGACAATTCGTCGTGTGAATTCTAATCACGTAAAAGGTCGATACATGAATGGGGGAAGGAGTCGCCGCGAGTAGTGTTACGCATAGAACGCGAGTTTTTGGCAAATTAGGCAAAGTGCGCCCTCGCTTTTGCCCGGCGCGCGCAAAAATAATGCAAAGTGCCCGAAACGCCAAACAATAACAATAAAAAACAACAAAAAACAGCTATCGGTTGAAGATTAAAACGAATAAATTGTCGGGGGTGTCGCGGGAATAAGTGAACCAGCCGTAGGGGTGGCCCTTATCTTTTCCGAACCGACCGCTCCCCCTCTCCACTCATTCAAAAATATGTGTATACAAATAGTATAAATCCTGTACTACACCTGTAATTTAGACGGCAGACACTAAAACGCTAAATCTATCCGAAAAAAAAAGTTCTTAACATACATACATACAAAGCCGAATTCGCGCTTCAGTGCCGAAATCCTACGACCATCAAACATATCGAAAAGTTCGCACGGATGTCTTCTCGCTAACATTCCTCAATCGTTTAATTTGACGTGTTGCCGAATAAATTACGTAATAATTACATTGTAATATTTATGAAGCAATTAGTTACGGCGTATTCATAAACGATTTCTAACTTTTGTCGCTTAGTCAATAATATAAATGAAATATTGCACAGAAACTCTGTTATATGTATATGAATTGATGTAAAGAAATATTTGAAATGCTTCATTATGCAGTGTCCTATTTCTACAGTTAGGCCAATTTTCACAGGGGTGTATAATGTCCTCCCTCAGTGTGTCATGTCTTCTAAGATCGTAGATGCATTCTTGCGAAGTGTGACGCGACACCCCCCCCTGTGAGGGATAGTAGATATACGTATAGTGTATAATGTGTATGTATGTAATAGATGTAAATTTAATTAATTAATAAGCTACTAATCGCAATATAATAATAGCCCTATTCCGTCCGTCCGTCTGTCTGTCTGTCTGTCTGTGTGTCTGTCTGCTGATAACGCTCGCTGACGTAAATAATGAAAAAAACCATAACGTCACACGAATGGGCTTTTAGCCCGGATTCCTTGTTTTGGAACAGCGCTTATGCGGTGATCCAAACCAGATGATAATAGGCTCGCGACTTTGCTAAATTGTTACGTTGTTGTTATTGCATTACTGCATTGTTGCATAGATGCAACAACAATTAAATTTAATATTATTTTCCAGCACGGGTGATGAGATCGGCTCCGTTGATATTCAACGGGCTTACACTAGTATTATATAAATAAATAAATCAACACACAATAAATTATTCAATAATTATATTGATGATTCGGTGAAGTGAAGGATGCGTGTTTATTGTATAGGTAGTTTCCTATTTTTCAAACAGGTAACTGAAGTCAGTATTCGGATCGGTTGGTTGTATTCATTTTTGACTTATGAACTTTCCTTGTATTCAAATTATTGGCAACAATGAGGAACACGGGGAAGGGGTTGCATTAAACTCGAGTTGCAAGTTTATTAAAATTAATCTCATTTGAACGGCATCGGCATTTCAACAGTTGGTGTAATATCGTCAAGGAATTAACACTAATACGAGCGATCCAATCAAACCCAGAACTTTTCTATCTTGCTGAAACTGCTCTGCGGCAATATGGCGTAGTGCGGCCGACTTTTTCCCTCCCCTTTAGCCCTCCCCTCCCCTCAGCCCCCTACCCCCCCCCCCCTCTCGCTTTTTTTATTAACTCGAATTTACGAAACACCGAGAAAAGCCAGCGGCGTCGAACCGAGCGGGGACCTGGGTGGGAATAGGTGGTTCGGATAAATTTTCCACCCCTCATCCGGCGTACCTGGGACCAGCACTGGGGTAGATAGAGGGTGAGTCAGAGGAAAGGGGCAGAGGAAAATGGGGGGGAAGGGGTCGGGAAAGTGTCATTACGGCAGGTTGGGCGTCCCCGTCGCGAAATTGTGTTTTTTAAGCAGGCCATTCAGATTCCTCGCGTGAATTTGAAGCGAGCAGCCCGGGACGCGGCTGCCGCTACGACCTATTGTCTACGACGTCGTAGATATGGATGAGAGAGGGGGATGGGAAGGGATGGGGGGGGGGGGTTGGATGTCGTAGACGTAGACGTATACACCTGAATGTATATATTTGCTAATATATTGCATATACACATGCCTGTGCATACTACGCATGTAAAGGATGCTTATTTTGTTGTTGTTGTTGTTGTGTACATGGTAAATTTTCTTCATCGTTTGATCCTAATTCAGTTACGGGATAGCGTCATTGCTTTCATAGAAATTAAAACTCTAATGCTGATCTTATGCTAGTCCAGTGATGGCGAACCATTTGAGCTCGGTGTGTCGTCATTTTCAGCCGTTCATCATCCACTGCTGGATGGAGGCATCTCCAATCCTCTTTTTGCCATGTGCCACTTCAATTCTTTCACACGTTCCGCTATATCTGCCACTTCTTACCCATGCATTCCTCTTACGATCTCTTCTTATTATATCAAGCATACACCTGTGTGCACTGGATCTTACGTAACATTCTTGAATTTAACGTTCACGTTTCACAGCCGTACGTCATAACTGGCAGTAGGCATTGTTGGAGTTAAAAAGTATGTACTACCTATTTTTCATCATCATCTTCAGCCGTTCACCATCCACTGCTGGATGAAGGCATCTCCAGTCCACTTGACTCCACACGTTCTTCTCAATTCATCAGCCCATCTTTTCCTCGGTCTACCTTGTTTTCTTTCACATCCTCTCGCATACCATTCCAGTATTTGTCGCGTCCATCTGCCATCCATTCTTCACGCTATGTGTCCAGCCCATTGCCTTTTTACCCATGTATTCCTCTTACGATCTTTTTTCGTTATACCAAGCATATGTACATCTTTCCATGCTTGTATGTGTGAACTGGATCTTACGTAGCATTCTTGATTTTAGTTACATCCATACGTCATAACTGGCAGTACCTACGCATTGGTCGTATGTCTTATTTTTTTAAACATAGCGTAATGTTGGATTTCGGTGTGTCGAAATTCTGAAAAAATCAAGTTTATCTCTGGTGCCGTGTCACATCTAGAAATATCTTTATATTTGAGGGCTTTTCCATACTAAGTTATGAAGTGAACAATGGAGAAACTTGCTGATGTTAAATTTGTACTTTGTAATATCGTACTTTTTTCTACTTGGAAGATCGTCCGTAAACGTGACACGCGTGTCACCTTTGACACGTGTGTCATATGTACATTCATATGTATGTATGTAGGTTCACCATCACTGCGCCTAATCTGTTAAATGAACTCTAAATTATACTGCATACGAGTAAGTCATATTGTATACAAAACTTTTAAGCTATTCGAATTTATTTGAATCAAATAAAAATTGAATTATAACGAAAGCGCATTGGAGGATTTTAGGCACTCATTTTAGATATTCGTTCAATAACACAGCAATAAATTCAATTTGGATTATGTAGGTCAATTATTTTCGCCGTTTAGTTTTGTCGTTGATCGAATTGTATTTTTTCCACCGAATCGTATCATTGACTTTAATTTAATTGAAATTAATGTACATACATATATTGTGTATAAAATGCGTGAAAGAAATTCACACTCTCGTCCGTCAGCCCCTCGATCTCCGCAAAGATAGCCCCTAATTAGTTGGACAGCTCTAACAGATGACCGAATTCCGATGATTTATAATGATTTATCATCCGGCCTTTACGAAGAGAGGAAGGAGGGGGGGAAGAAGAGTCCCTGAAAGCGAGGGGCCATTTTTTGGTCATGGGGGTTCTATGGGGGTTGTTCTCCCTTTCAGGTCACGGGGGCGCTAATCCGCCGCTGAAAGCCGCCCCCGCGCCGCACTCTTTTAAATGCCCATTTTGTTTTACGCCGTCAGTATCAATTAGCAGTTTGTTTTTATAGGGTACGTCCCTTATGACATGTTTTACGAACTCGGCCGTTACATATTTACATACGCGTGTTGTTTGTTATTGACTAAGTTGGCGCCGCAGATAACTCCGATTGAAGCTCCGCTCGGCGCGAAAGCTCTGAAGTGTCGTCGTATATCCTACAAGCGTATGTATTTATTGTATTTTACGTCGGAATTATTTTTCATACGTCTTGTATGTGAAGTGGTTCAGATATATGGCAGCGAGCTTCGAGGATTGATGGATGACGTCAATAGTAAAGCGTAATAATACAAAAAGAAGATTTTACTTTTGACCATTTTTGATCAATTCCGTCATATTCCACGAATCGTTTAAGTTTTTTTATACTATCTGAGACATCTGCTGTCAATTGAATTGTTATTTGAAAAGTAATTTAATAAAGTATCTACATACAATGTATCATCATCATTTTCAGCCGTTCACCATCCACCGCTGGATGAAGGCCTCTCCAATCCTCTTCCATTCCTGTCTGTATTGGGCAACCTGCATCCACTTGACTCCACTCATTCAATCGGTCTGCCTTGCTTTCTTTCACATTCTCTCGGATACCACTCCAGTATTTCTCGCGTCCTTAAATTTTTCTCGCCATGTGTCCAGCCCATTGCCACTTCAACTTTTTCCCAAGTTCCGCTATATCTGTCATGCTTCTCACCATGCTTATTCCAACGTAAAGTTTCAACCAATAATATATCATATATCATTAAAAAAAATATGAAAAAGTATATACATACATATGTATGTACATAGTAAGATAACGTTCAAATAATCCTAATAAAGTTTTACGTCATCGTTTTCAGCCGTTCACCATCCACTGCTGGATTAAGGCTTCTTCCATTCCTGTCTCACTTGAGCAATCTGCATCCAGTCAACTCTACACATTCTCCTCAATTCATCATGCCATCTTCCACTCGGTCTACCTAGCTTTCTTTCACATCCTCTCGGATAACATTCCAGTATTTCTCGCGTCCCATCTGCCATCCATTCTTCTCGCTATGTGTCCAGCCCATTGCCACTTCAACTTTTTCACATGTGCCTACATATGTATGTATGTACATACATATTTCAATCGGTGGGTGACGAAATCTATAGTTTCTATGCATGTATGTAGTAAAATCATGCATACATGTATGTATGTATGTATGTATGTATACGATGAGATGGTTTTTCTTGGAAATGCGTAGATTAGCGACCGCTTCCGTGAAGTTTTCACTAATTGATGAATCGTTTTTTTGTTGTTTGTTGCACGTGAGTGAACGCACCTCAACTCTGATAGGTACAAAACAACTCGTGGAAAATGGATCGCGATGGAAGACTGATCCTCGGAAAATGCCTAAAGTAAGGCATCGCGACACAACTACCTATAGATATCTACGTACATACATTTACTTTTTAGTTATCTCGACAACTAAGAGCTTTAATCGCGACTGTTTTAATCCGCTTCTAAAGGAGGCCGCACACGCCGGAAGAACACTGACCGATGTCATTTCGAGTTTTCAACGCGCACGCACACGCACGTAAACAAAAAACAAACGCGCGGCTAATTCTCCCCGTGAGACATTTACATTCTCCTTTAGGCCTCATGACAGTTTCGTCCACCTCCTACCACCCCCTTGATTTTGCGGACTTTCTGACCGTTCTCCCTTCTTTATCCACCCCACCCTGTTGTCCCTCTCTTCCTCTTCTCCTGCTCCCTGGGTCGTCTGACAGCGCGTCAGCTCGACCCGTCTGTTTGGGACAGATCAAAACTGCTTTTTACCCTGAATATGCTGTGTACGTCCGAGGGGGTGGTCGGAGCCCCCAGGCGACTTCTAAATGAACCGCCAACCCCCACGCGACCGACCCATTTGGTGTCTTGACGTTCGTCCAGGTGTCGAAAAGATTACGGGAAAAATACTGAAAATATGTGACAAGCACAATATGACTTAATTCACATAGTGACACAATATTTACTTTATTCATATTAAAAGTAATAGCCGGTTTGCCCGTCATGTGACGGTGGATTCATACCCCATCCTCCCGCCACCCTCAAAAATTCCAACCATGCGTTTTTATATAGTCTTTGGACAGTATGTCAAACAATTGTATAGTATACCGTTGATTGATTGGATATTTATTTATTTATTTATTTAAACAGGTTTTAGCCCAAAATACAGTCAATATATGTAGTTAGGTATGTATGTATATATGTAAATTAAAACATAACAGGTGGATAACATATCAAATAAAAATATAAAACATAAATGGAACATATAGATAATGTACTTATGTATGTATGTATGTACATTATAAAATGTAATAAACAGATAATGAAAATAAAAAAAATCAACTATGTACATATATGTACATACATCACTACCATCGCGGCTCAATATCCTAGCTAAATTGAGCTTAAGATATGACACAAAGTGAGGATAGGTTAAATATGTAGTTTGAGATATATGGTTATAATTTGCGTTGTCGACTCGAATCAGCTTTGACAGATGGCTGCTTGTTGCTAACACCGCTAAAATTGTTTGTTTGTTATGTTGGCAATGCCAGTGTGGTCGCGACGACCCAGGCAGGCAGATTTGCGCTAGTATGTTCATATAGTAATAATAATTAATCAGAGCAACTTCTTCTTAAACTGGCATATTTGACATTAAGCGTTGCTTATTCACTAGTATGTCACAGTAACAAGATAAAGATACCATCCGGAAAATTTCTGTTGCCTTTTGGAAGGGAAAGAAAAAGAAAATTTTGTAATGATTGTAATGGCGGCAAAAAATCTACAAATATGAACTATTAGTGTGATAGGATTGACGGTTTTTGAGTTGTAGTGGTTCTACACACACATCCTCCCAACTAGTGTTGTAAAATTATCGGGAATAATCTTTTGGAGAATATTCTCCAAACCGAGAATTTTTTGTTTTAGAGCATCTGAGGGAAAAAATTGTATGTACATAATGCAATGTACCCTGGGCTCCATCGGCCACCATGTATATATTTTAAATAAATAAATACTAACTCTTACTGTATTTGCTTAAATATACAGTAAACTCCCTCTAATACTTGGGAGAGGTGATACGGATTACACGAATAATAATAATCCATAACAAAAACAAAATTTAAAGGGGCGTGAAAATGAAAAAAAATTTACGATCTTTTGTGCAAAGTTTAAATGAATGATTATATCATAAGTTGGAACAATTTCATTGGAATATCATAACCAAAGCAATAAAAATATGTATACACAATTTATTACTACCAGAGTTAATAAGCATTGTATTCCTGTGAGAATTTCGCGGAAAACGTAGTGCGTATGTTAAAATGACGAAATGACACATTCAGTGTGATCAGAATGAAAAAATGTCATTCAAAATGCTCTCAGACACTCTAGAAAGTCTTATTACTTCTATTATGTAGGTTCTGAAAATATCCTAGAATCCTCTAAAAAGCTATTAAACTATCTAGATATGTTTGTATTATGTATCTAGAGATAACCAAGAAAAAAGAAAATTTTCGAATATTCTCGGAGAACATTCTCAGAGTATTCTCGTTCTCCGAGAATATTCTCGATACACCACTACTCCCAACACATTTTAACAACCGAGTCAAATAGACGAAAAATTATACTTCATCACTCTTTACTTACATCGAAATGTTGGCAAAAATTGTAGTAACAGTAGAAAATCGACAAAAAAAAATTCTCAGTCGTATTTGAAGTATGCAGTCATGTATGTATATGTAAATAGTACTATATCTTAATTGCCTACCAATCACTGAGGTGCGAATTAAATTTTCGCATAGAGGAGACCGAACGGCGTACGTCCAATTCGTAACAAATAGGCGTAGGTTAAGCTCGAGACACCCGGAACCGGTCCGATCCGGTTCGTCCGGTCCGGTGCAAACAGCCGTCCGGCAATCAAGCATCGAACGCAAATGATATGTTGGATCGGTTTTACCGTCAACGTTTTATCGCACTTCAGCTGCCGGAAGTGACGTGCTAGGCACGCGCCCGTTAAGCAAAAAACTCAATCCAGGGCATACCAACTCAAAATTTAAATTTAAATCAGTCACCGTAAATTGTACTAGTATCGGTGGGCAGGTGTGTGTGTGTGTGTGTGTGTGTGACTTTTTGCGTTTATCGTGCGTTCGTACGTCATGGCGATACAGCGACGTGTGCTCCCTTTGTCGTCGTCTGACGCTTGCAGATGACAAGTCGACCCCTGGGTAACCCCGTCGTGGCATACTACCCTCACCCCTGTGTCCGGGGATGAAAGTGTTGACCACAAAAGTACACGCGAACGATAACAATTTAATAGCTCCGGGATAAATGGCCAAAGAGCTCGACCCTGTCGCTGATACTACCCAAAAAAGACAGGCCACCGAAGGATATCTCCGCTTTGGATGATTCATACGTGCGACTATTATTAATAAAATATATCAATATCGGATTAAGTACCCGTTGTGATCGTGCGAAAATTCAACCTCGAGATTTGAATTGATTTGTATACAATGTTCACGCTTTCGTGATGTTTGGAAAAAGCTCAAAAACCGTTTATCCCATCACTGAAACTTCTTATGTATTTATTACATATGTAGGTTTTTTGCCGATCTTCAAAAATCGCAACTTTTAAAATTTGTAAAGTGGTACCTCCCTTGGAAAGTCACCTAATTTGTTTTATTTATACTGAAGCGGTCGGAAACCGGCGGCACCGGAGCCGCATGTCGCTCTTTGTACGAAGATCCGCGGCTCTTGCTGTCAACCAACGTTTTACGCGAAACACAAAAAGTTGACACGTAGGTAATTTACACAAAATCAAAATGAATCCTATTTCCATAACTTCATGGCTAGAAACTGTCGAACATTAGGAAATATCATGAATTTTATTTTTTATATTATTTCTTACACCTATCCATTCCATTAAATGAACAATATTTAATTTCTTCTTGAATATACATATAATCCAAAAATAATATGTTATGGCTGCCAAACTTACCAATTTTGCAAGGTTTTCCCTAATTTGGCCGACCACTGAATTATAGCAAGTTTCAAAAGCTTAAATTTGCAATCGAATTCAAATAACATTTAATGTGTTTCGCCATAGTGACGAATTGGGGCAACCTGTCATGTCACTATGTTATAATTTGTAAAATAAAATAAAAAATTTTTTTTTTCGTCAGTGCAAATGAATGCATTGCTTCCGCACCGTCACGCGATCAAAGTAACTGTGTAATATAACATTCACATTCACGATTCTGATGAATTCTATTCAAGAACTTTCACGGAATCACGGAACAAAAGTTTTCCCCCTATAAAATATTATTCAATTTTGTATCCATATATTTTATTTGATAAATTTTTCAAATGTTTTGATTCACCAATCTATAACTAAATATACCTTAAATCTGCGATACAATAGTAAAATCGCTTTCGTTTGCCAGACTGACAGATCGACCGTTCTGGACGCGGAGAGTGAGGACGTGGAATAGTACGTTCGTAGACATTTGAGAGTAAGGGGTGGGTGGAGAAGGAGGAGGAGGAAGCAGGTGGAAAATGTCCACCAAGAGATCACACAAGTATTCTACGTAGCATACACTGACTTGTGATCGTCACCTGACACACACCCCAAACACATACACACGAATGAACAACCTCCATCTCCCGAGTCACAATATAAATTCGCCGAGACTTGCCTTGCCGATGACAGTTGGCCGGTCCTGTATTTACGACGAGCGTTTTTATGTGAATTTCGCCGTAGGGGCGACTGGTGCAGGACTGGACTGAGAGATCAGGGGGTAGTGAAAACCAACCCCAACACCCCATATATACCCCATTCTCCCTTAGGAGAGGACCAGACCTCCTAGGGCGCCAACCGGACGTGTGGAGGTGCGGGCGCCCGCTAAAAGGGAATTTTAAATACTTTTGACGCCCGCCGGGTATAATGCAAAGAGAACAGGCACGTTCAATGTGCCCTCTACTTCAAACAATGTTGGCGTACATACTCACATGTGCTCGTATAGGCGTACGTGTGATAACTATCGTGATACATGTGTATGCACCAGTGTAAGCCCGTTGAATATCAACGGAGCGGTTTCGCACCACCCGTACTGAAAAATAATATTAAATTAATTTTATTTTCATAATTGTTGTATATATGGCGCTACAATGTAACAATTTAGCAAAGTCGCGAACTTTCAACCGATTTATATGCTCAAAATAAAAGGGATCATGTGGTTTGGCTCATTGCGTAAGCGCCCAGTGCACCGAATCAGTGATACCGGGTTCAAATCCCATTCGTGTGACGTTCTAGTTTTTTTTTTAATTATTTACCGAGGCGAGCGTTATCAGCAGACAGATATACAATCGGATTTCGGCTATTATATATATAACTATATATGTAAACTCGTTGAATATCAACGTGCATATCGCACACCTAGATCAAAACAGTATCAACTGAAAAATTTAGATTTTTTAGTTAATCATTTATTCGGATTCTACAAACGAAGCTGCATGAACCAACAAAACAAAATTAAATGTTTTAATCTGAACTTTCTTTAATATGCTTGTTTTCATAAAAAAAAAAAAACAGTAAATTCCTATCACTTATAGCGAAATGACAACAAGTTTTTCGTCGTTCCTGATAAAAGTGTTTTTTTGAGTTGATACTGTGCGATATGTTTGTGTGGGTGAGTTATATGTATGTGTATTAAATATTTTTTATAATTGTTGCATAGACAACGTAACAGTTAGGCAAAGTCGCGAGCCTATTGAGAAATTATACAGTCAAATTATTTAGTAGGTCCGTTATTATCTAGTTTGGATCACAGCGTAAGCGCTCACCGACCCGAACTGGTGATCTCGGGTTCAAATCCCACTCGCGCGACGTTCTGGTTTTTTTTATTATTATTTACCAAATCGAGCGTTATCAGCAGACAGACACACAGACAGACAGACAGACGGAATAGGGCTATTATATATATGATGTATGAACGGTGATAAAATTTGTTGAAATCAAAAGAAAATTTACTTCGTGGCGTCCACTGATTACGCTACTCTATTATTTCCTTTGGAAATTTGACTATCTTCAGTGTTTGAATGGTGCAAATCATTCTAAGAGAGTTGCGAATGAATGTGAAATCAAGGTGTTTTGTTTGAACCGAGACAATGCTTATTCATGGATGGGCTAATGTGACCGTGAATAATACATCGATTGTCAACTGGAATTGGATGTCCTTTGCCTTACGTTACTAACTTGTCACACTGTGAATTAATTCTATTTAGTTGTGATGCATCGTTCGTTTATTATTTCTCCATATATAAAACGTTAAATAATTAAATGATTCACATTACGCGTGTTTTAAAATTATGGGTGTAAAATTAAATAATAAAATTTGTTAGGATAATCTCTCGATTATGTGGATTGAAATTATAATACGTCTTTTGTGTGTATGTATGTAGGTACACGTTTAAAATGTGTCTCTTGTTCACTACTATGTAGTGTGATAGATAAGAGCGAACGATCCGCGCTGGGATCACAGCGAACACGACTATGAGCCGAATCAATTCCGTTAAGCACACACGGATAGACGTTGCAAAATTGGAATACAGCGAAACTGCAAGATAGCGCAGCGAAATGCATTTCTTGTTACGCCAGGTGATCGCACCTATCCGACCTACCATCCGCCCCAAACCCCCTTTCCACCTCCTCCTTGCACTCGCGTTCCATCTAGCCCTCTTCCTGTCTGTCTGTCTGTCTGTCTGGTTTCCGTGTCTGTCGAAATGACGTTCATCTCCACCCACATACATATACCCGTTCTAGAGTTCTACAGTAACCCACCCACCCAACCACCCCACTCGTCTATAGACGTCCACCTGGTGTCGTTCAAGCTTCGCGTCCGTCCGTCATTGTCGGTAAAAACGGCCGACAAGCACTTCAATAATCTCTGTCACGTCACCTCGATAGGGTTTTGTCTCCGACGGGACATCTTGATGGTGACGGAGGGTTTGACAGGGCAAAGGAAGACGTTCGACGCGAAACGATACCCTCTCATTGCCTCCAATACCCTCCGTAAACATTTACGCTTTGATTGACGTTTTGAATGTGCGTCAGTTTATTGTGCCGCACTTGTATACAAATCGCAACGCACCGCGGCACAATAACTCGACACGCTTCAATTTTGTAAATATTAATTTGAATGTACTAATTTTCATTCAAAAGTATTCCGATTCGACGATGTAAGCAAGCGTGTGTGGCCGATTTTTTAAAGGGTGTGGTCTTTTGTGCAAGTTGAAAAGTGCATTTTACGTCCATCAACCGGGACAAAGGGGGTAGAGACGAGGCACCCGCTACAATAAAAAGCCCCCTAGCCCCCCCCCCACTCTTGAGTTTGGAATTTTCCACCTTAACCCCTTGCCGCCCCCGCAGGCGTCTTCGTTCAGTGCCGCGCACATCTCGGCCGCAACTCACGTCAACGTCTGTCAAATTGTTTTACGTGGAAAAATGCATTTTCCCAGGGTGAAATGCATCTCTCGTCCATCCCCCTACTTTCAGACACCTTCACCTACCCACAAGTCCGCGGTATCGATATCGATTGTGGTGCATGCGCGTTTCTAACACACCTGCTTATTTAAAAAAAAAAAAAAGTATTTTGATGCACGCACTATGTGACCCTCGGAGTATGAGAGTGGAATAATAATTTTTTTTATTGTATTTCTGAAATACATAAATTTAACATATTTTTATCCTACATACATATATATATAGTTTGGCACACAGATGTACATATGCTTGATTTAAGAAGAAGAGATCGTAAGAGGAATGCATGGGTAAGAAGTATGACCAACGTGGCAGAACGTGTGAAAAAGTTGACAAATAGATAGCAGATGGACGCGGGAAATATTGGAATGGTATCCGAGAGGATGTGAAGGGAACCAAGGTAGACCGAGTGTACGATGGGCTGATGAATTGAGAAGAATGTGTGGAGTCAAGTGGATGCAGATTGCTTAAGACAGACAGGAATGGATGGTAAACGGCTGAAGATGATGATGGATATTAGGTAGTAGTTTTTAAATCCAACATCCCGCTATGCTTAAAACAGAAAGAATACGAACAATGCCTACTGCCAGTTTGCTGGTATGTTTGGTATAATAAGAAGAGGTCGTACGAGGAATACATGGGCAGATAGCGCGGAACGTGTGAAAGAGTTAAAGTGGCACATCGATTAATGGATGGCAGATGGATGCGAGAAATACTGGAATGGTATCCGAGAGGATGTGAAAGAAAGCAATGTAGACCGAGTAGACGATGGGCTGATGAATTGAGAGGAACGTGTGGAGTCAAGTGGATACAGATTGCTCTAGACAGATAGATACATACCTTCATCCAGCAGTGGATGGTGAACGGCTGAAAATGATGATATAGTTTGGGATAAAGTATTGTTTTAATATGATCACTGTGTACTTGAAAGTGAATTTATTCCACTTTGAACACAAACCATTCATATCATAAAGATCGTCTAATCCCGACACTCCCCGAGTACCATTTGCACACTCCAAATCTACACAGTAATTGACAATGATATTCTTTGAAAGCTTTCCTTCAGGGCTATGTGTGTATATAGGTGTGTCCCCGTAGTGCACTGAAACTTCCCCACCCACCACCTCTTTTTCATCCCCCCCCCCTTCGTCAACCCCTCAACCGCTATTTTTCACCCATCGGAATTGTACCGAGAGGAGAGCAGTCTCGGACTGGTATTGATTAGTACTTGCCTCTGTCTGAGGTGGCGGAGCCTCGCCATGAAAGGGGGTTGGGGGGGGTTGGAGATGGGGGCGCCCGCCGCCGTCGAGGGGGGCGAAGCCTTCACTCAAAATGGTGACACAGCGACAGTCACTCACTCGCAGACGACCACCCTCTCACTCCTTCCCTTGCTTTTATGGGGTAGAAACCACCCCTTCAGTTGCCTGCTGTGCCCTGACCCGTCGCTTTCTACCCCATCCACCCCCTCACTCTCTTTCTCTCCATCTCCTCCCCCTTCCCTCCGTAACCCCGGGAGTCTCGGACGCTGGAGGTTGGTGCATGCACCAAGACATGCGCCACGATGAAACGGTGCCACCGACGTCTATCTTCCTTCCATTCTTCGCAGATGAACTTTTCAATTGTGCACGATGGTCTTTGTGCGTCTCCTCATTAAGATCGCATACGCTCATCTATAATATATACCGAAATCCATCCATTTGAATAGGTTTAAAATTACGACGATTAAATTTACCTACATTAAATAAGGTACACATTCGAATTTGTACAATCACTGTGTAATTTACTTTAAACTTGTTAGTGTGTAGTACATAGTAATGACGTTTTTTTTTTACGAATGTGCACTGCGACAAAGTTGAAAAAGTTGAATTCGATCCGTCGACGACACTGGCCGCTCAACTTTCAAAAGCTCCCCTCTCTACCTAGCGTGGAGCGGAAAAGCGTCGTACAGGTAATTTCAATTGCGATTGGAACGGGGGGGGGGCCAAAACGAGGATGCAATTAGCTTTTTCCGTTTGAATCGCCGTTTCTTTCGCCGATTCCGCAAAACTGCGATGTTAATTTTCCTCGTATTTTATTGGCGTCGAGCATGCGAGCGAGCTTTTCCCGCAGAGCGTTTGCGCTCCCCTCGCTCGCGAAGGGACTGTTTCTAGCACTCGGCGAGCTTCGTTTAAATTTACATAACATTTGCACCGACCGACGGCTGGTCTACTTCCGCAGTTGACGTGCCAACCCTACATTTTCCCTCACAGTGGACATGGAAGTTTTTTTTTGACTTATAATGTGCTTTTAATTTGACAATTTGATAAAATTAATTTTAATGATGACTATTTCAACTGTACCGAGTACTGTATGCTGTATTGTTTGATTTTCGATAGATTATCTTCAAGATTTATTATTATTCTACGTAGTATGGGTTATAACTTGCGTTTGTATAAGCTTGCCGTTGAAGTTTGTTTCGAGTGTGACTTTTGAGCAATGTTAAAGGTTAAACGTCGCGAATCTCGATCTCCGCTTCCCGGGAAAAACTCAGGCGTGCCTCGCACACTATTCCCGATTAATCAGCCGCTCCGGGAAAACTGCTTTTCGCCGCGGAAAAGCGCCGCTCAACTTTTAATGTCGACGCCGAATGCATTAACCGCGAATGAATTGCTTTCAACGACGAGACGCCTATTGACGCACTGCACTACTCATTTATACCACCACTACAGGATAACTGAAAAAGTTTTTTAAACGTGTATAAAAACAGTATGTGTATGTATGTCGTTTTGAAAAAAAATAATATTGGGAGTAGTCGACTCTGCGAAAGATTTTGCACTTATTGAATTTATATTTTACATATTTATTTGGAATGTATGTACATGTCATATTGCTCTCTAGGATGGTACATACAGGTAATATGTACCATCTATGTATGTATGTATGTATGTATGTTCAATACGAACGTAAACGGAATGGTCCCACGTTTTCGATTTCATATCCGGAATACTGGAGCAATACTTGCTCGTTTTAATAAAAAAGATTCGCATTTCTTAAAATACATTTTATCTTCAAAAATTTTAATCATACTATTTGATATGTATTATATTATTACTATTATGTACTTATCTCACAAATATTTTTCTTCTTTTTTCAGGTGAGTGAATAGAATAAGATTACATTTGACCGAGTTGAAGATTGACTTTTACAATTTGGTGAGTTATTCTATATGTTGTATTGGCAAAAAGTCAACTTGACAATTGTATGCCTAACACATTAACCGAGTCCAATATAGGCGACCATGGCCGTGGGTGTATGTATGTAGGTTCCGTTGTTGTTTTCCCCGGTCGTCACAACATCCCCTAATATCAGAGATGGCAAACATCGGGAGATTGAGCCGACGGGGATGATATTACGGGACCACCCCGGCCGATATTGCAACCGTCGAACGAAACAAATATACCGCACGCAGGAATTTTCCTGTTGGGAAATATGTGCGACGCGGGGGAGTCCTCTACCCTCCCCTTCTCGTCTCACATTTTCCCGTCGACCGTAGGAATTTTCCCGGTTATGTAAATGGCGTCCGTCCGAGGCGTCGGTTTTTCTCAGAATCGTGGACGCGGACGTCGCATTCCTGCGTCGAATTGAAGCGGATTTAATAAACGGACCAAAGAAGGCATCCGACCGAACGAAACGTCACTAACGTCCCCTATTGCCCGTTGTCTTATTGCTAGGTCGCGGTTTGACACATGCCAGATGGACGACGTACATATATAAAAACACGATAGTTTTTTTTTTTTCCTCATTTGCGTATCGATACCAACGCTGGAAGGTTGATTTTATTCAAAGTCAAAGTTTTCTATACACACTACATACATACATATGTATGTACGTTGTACACACGAGTACGTTGAAATCGAGACGAAACATTTACATTTAAATGTATGTAAGTACGAGTAGGAATATCATACATTTATAGTCCCTTTGGGATCGAGTTGAAGTCATGCGACCGTTCGACTCTGCATTATTCGTATACCAATGTCAAATTTGATCTTTTAAATGCAAAACCCCTCTCGCGTAGACGACGACGCTCTCGTATATAATTCCAGTACCTCTAAGTGGGTGCACGCGAAACATTGCGCACAACTTTCGTCTCGACTTTTATTTGCTGAATGGACATGCACGGGCTATTTCGAATGTCCTTTCCCATCCTTGTAGCGTTACAAATCCTCCTGTCTGTCGCACTTCGAACTACTTAGTCCACCTGCACGGAGGTGTTCAAACATTTCACATACATACATACATACATTACCCAACCGTTGCTCCTTTCATTTTATTCCGTGCCTTACATGTGAGATTACGCTTATTCTTAAACGTAGTAAGCACAAATCGCAATCGATAGGATCTCGCTAAAGATTTAACTTGTGAAGGCAAAAATGTAGCCGCGTGTTTTTCGCTTTTGCTATTTAATAAAAAGTGGAAAAACTAAACCAAACCAAAACATTCACTACCTATTCAAACTTTGACGTTTGAGTAACGATATTTTTGATTTTTGACCAATTTTTTCCAACAAATTAGAAAAGCGTTTAATTGAAATACTCTTAAGCTATTTATGCCTTTCTTATATTATACCCAGTTTTTCAATTCTTTTTGTTTTGATTTCATCATAATTTCCAGTCGTTCACCACCCATTGGTGGATGAAGGCCGCTCCAATCCTCTTCTATACCTGTCTGTCTTGAGCAATTTGCTCCACACGTTCCGCTATATCTACCATCTTGGTCATGCTTCTTACCCATGCATTCCTCTTATGCCGCCACTTCACCATCGCGCGAATGTTCGTGAAATGTTGGCCTTAGCGCTGTGGTCAGCTGCCGCTTGCTCGCCCATCCAGAGCGCTGCTATCGTATCAATAGCGGCGCCACTCTAGTGTCAACTAGCAAGCGGCATCGGTATTTTGGATCCCATATCGCGGGTTCTTGGTGGAGAAATTCGAGAAAGTTCAGAGTCACTGAATTGGTCCACACGATTACGCACCAAAGGCACAGACAACACTGGAGGGGTCCGCCATCTTGCTTTTTTCGCGGTTCGCTCGCCTTCGCTCAACTTTTGCGGATGTCGCACGAATGTTATAAAATATAAAGTACGTTGGCGTTAACGTGAAAATGCTCGACACACCTTGGCGCTCGCCACCATTCGTCAGCGCTCGTCCAATATGAAGTGCCGGCATTACGATATGTGTCCAGTCCAATTGCCACTTCGATTTTTTCACACGTTCTGCTATATCTGCTACTTTGGTCACACTTCTTACGCATGTATTCCTCTTACGATCTCTTCTCGTTATACAGAGCATACATATTTCCATTGCTTCTCTCTGTGCACTGGATCTTACGTAGATTGAATTTAGCATCCACGTTTCACATCCGTACGTCATAACTGGCAGTACGCATTGGTCGTATGCCTTTTAAGCATAGAGGAATGTTGGATTTAAAAACAATGTCCATCCTAGTTTCATTCCTCGTTGTATTTCTTCTTCTTTACATCCGGACATATTCACCAACTAAACATAAACATAATTTTAGTTTTATTAAAATACTGTCGTTGCTTAATTGTGTTTTTTTTCTTTGATTTATCAAGAGTAAATGACTCTTTTCCGATTTCAAAAGTGCACATGGTCGTTTGCTAGTCTTAAATTGAAGACAGTCACTTTTATACAATGTAAGATATCATTGAGCCCCGGTGCAATTTGCTGTCGTCTTAGCAGACGTTGGTACATTCTGTCCCGAAGGGGGTGGTCGAGGGAAGGGGAGGGGACTATTGTCTTTTATCCGGGTGTCCGGCCGTGGGCACGGGGCGGCATGCATCATTGAATAAGCAATGAGGCTCGTGGACGCCCTGGGCGGAGACCTGTCCGCTTGTTTGCTAAACTGTTGCTCGTGTGTCCCCTTAAGTATATCCCGCAGCATCACTATCGGGACTTTAAACACACGGCCAGGGACGGAGTGGAGCTGAAAATGCTCGCACGTATTGCGGCTAGTGCTTACTTGCCGACGATCGCCACTCGTGCGTCATGTATGCATATTAAAATGTCTCATTTCGCTACCATACCATACCATGTGTGTGTATGGAAATTTTTATAGACGCGCTCGTGCGTGTATTTATTTATTTATTTAATATTGCCCCGGTGTCTGAATCTGGTCCTGGTGGGGACGCAGGAGGGCCAGTCGGCATCGGACAATAAGCCTGACGCGGTCGAAGGATCACGGGTGATCCTGTGCCCGATGAGTCTCATATTGTTTTTATTCAAATTGTGTGGCTGCTGCCCCCTTTCAATTCAATTCGAGCGAGCAAAAGGTTAAAGTGTCTCTCGTATTGTCCGCGTTGTCTCGTATTGCCACGTGAATTATTATATGCGCGCAATGCAGTCCGACCATCGCATCGGTTCTCAAACCGAAACCAAATCCTCATACGCTCACCAAAAAACCTATCAAAACATCTTCAGTCGTTTTACATACATACATACATACAAACATACACATATACTCGATACTATTTTTATTATGGATGTCGTATAACTTTGCAGTAAAATAATCCTAGTTGGATTAAACGCGAGTAAAGTTTTCCAGTATAACACCCTTATATTAAATAGAATGTGTATCAAACCACCACTAGTATGAAATATCGTTCAAAGTATCATGTAAATGAACTTTTGTACAAACACTAAACGAAACTTTAACTGTTTGTGTATGTATCATCATTTTCAGCCGTTTACCATCCACCGCTGGATGGAAAGCCTCTCCAATCCTCTTGCATTCTGTCTGTCTGTCTGTCTTGAGCTTTTGACTCCACACATTCTTTTTCCCATCGTATTCCTTGCTTTCTTCCACATCATCTCGGGAAGCATTCGTGTACGTATCGCACCCATCTGTCATCCGAGACTATGTCATTCACTGATCACTGACAATTTTGGTATGGGTTGTATATGTTGAAGTAATTTTTACTTTATCCTAATCGGATAAAGTATTGTGATCGTGCAAAAATTTGACTCCACAGATTCTTCAGCCCATCGTCGGTTTACCTTGATTTTTTACACATCCTCTCGGATACCATTCCAGTATTTCTCGCGTCCATCTGCCATCCATTCTTATCGCTATGTGTCCAGCCCATTGCCACTTCAACTTTTTCACACGTTCTGCTATATGTGCCACTTTGATCATGCTTCTTACCCGTGTATTCCTCTTCTTGTTACAACGAGCATACATCTTTCCACGTTTCTCTGTGTGCACTGAATCTTACGTAACATTCTCGAATTTAGCATCCACGTTTCACATCCATACGTCATAACTGGCAGTACGCATTGGTCGTACGTTGACTGATTTAAAACGTTTTGTCTTGAGCAATCTACATATGTACTCTGACTCCACACATTCTCCTCAATTCAGCCCATCACATCCACTCGGTCTATCTTGCTTTCTTTCACATCCTCTCGGATACCATTCCAGTATTTTTCGCGTCCATATGCCAGTCATTTTTCTAGCTATGTGTCCATTTCAACTTTTTCACACGTTTTTCTATATCTGCCACTTTGGTCATACTTCTTACCCGTGCATTCCTCTTACGATCTCTTCTTGTTATACCAAGCATACATCTTTCCATGTATATAAATTGCATCTTGCAAACATGTAGACACTTTTTTGACTTTCTCATAGTTATCACTCTGAGTAATCGATCGGAGAGCGACTGACAGTGGAGACAGGGGGGGTAGTTCGGTCCAGAGATAGAGAACTAAGGGGGGGGTGGATGGTAGGAGGGGGGTATGACCGTCCGTGAGCCTCACATCTTTATCGCTGACATTTTCCTTTAATACACTGTCACCGTCTTCATTCCATCTGACGAAAGTCACACAATATACGTCCGCGTCGCGTAATAAAAAGCTGTCACATGCCCCGGGCGGACATTGTGTCTAATCATCCCGGGGCGGCCATCTCCCTCATCCTCCATACTCCTACCAGCTTCTGCCCCAGGGCGCTCCGTACAGAACGACCATCTCTCCCGCCCACCCCCTGTCCTCTTTCCTTCCGACACGGTTCTGGTCTTCTATATCGCCCCCGAGAAGGACTGGGCGTTCCGTCCCTGTCGTTGTCGGGGTGAAATTGAGTGACGCTGCCGCCCCCCGGCCGCCCACCCTGTCGCCAGCAGACGGGACAGTCTTCAACTTGTGTGTCCAGTTCTGTCCGACCGCCCTCCCAACCGCCCACTCGGCCCTCAGCTCGCCTCTCCCTCACACCCCTCGAACTGTTTGCCGGAAAGCATTGCAAGCATCCCGAATACATACTGTGGCAACTTTTCCACGACTCGACTCTGTTATGTAATATCCCCACGTGTATATTACACACAGTATGTATATTTCGTTTACATTGAAATAATTACTGTAAATCGTACGTACGAATTTCCATCGCAGTCTAATCGTGTTGGCGTGTGAAAGTGCGGCAGTAGTATATCGGCAACTCAATACAGATGGATAGGTCATAGGTTATTATCAAACTTGGCATGGCAGTGCGATAGTAGGCGAAAATCGTAATAATCCTAAGAATTGTTTATTTATATTTGTGTGAGCTAGTCAACGCTGATACTGACCCACTCGGCGCTTTGCGCGGCGTAAAGCTATGGTTTCCCAGGAAAACGGTGCCGTTGTGTAGCGGCCGTAATGTAGTGGTGTATGACGTCACTAAAACGTTGTCCATATTTATTTATTTTACAAATTATACCATAGTGACATTACAGGTTACCCCAATTCATTACTATGGCAAGAGAAGAGCAGGAACATTTAATACATAACAATGATATAAACAATATTAGCAAAATACATATAATAAATGTCATCATCATTTTCAGCCGTTCACCATCCACTGCTGGATGAAGGCCTCTTCAATCCTCTTCCATTCTTGTCTGTCTTGAGCAATCTGCATCCACTTGACTCCACACATTCTTCTCAATTCGTCAGCCCATCTTCCACTCGGTCTACCTTGCTTTCTTTCACATCCTCTCGGATACCATTCCAGTACTTCTCGCGTCCATCTGCCATCCATTCTTCTCGCTATGTGTCCAGCCCATTGCCACTTCAACTTTTTCACCCGCACTGCTATATCTGCCACTTTGGTCATACTTCTTACCCATGTATTTCTTTTGCGATCTCTTCTTGTTATGCCAAGCATACATCTTTCCATGCTTCTCTGTGTGCACTGGATCTTTCGTAGCATTCTTGAATTTAGCGTTCAAGTATCACATCCATACGTCATAACTGGCAGTACGCATTGGTCGTACGCCTTCTTTTTTAAGCATAGCGGAATGTTGGATTTAAAAATTATGTTCATTCTTCCAAAAGCACTCCACCCTAGTTTCATTCTTCGTTTTATTTCTTCTTCTTTACATCCAGTCATATTCACCAATTGTCCTAGGTATAAATAACTATCAACTATCTCTACAATATAATTATCTACTGTGACTACGTTTTGCGTGCAGAATTAATTAAACATAATTTTAGTTTTGTTAAAATTAATTTTTAAGCCTACTTTCATACTTTCGTTGCTTAATTCTGTTAATCTATTTTGTAAATCTACTGAATTACATGCAACTATAACTATGTCGTCAGCGAATCTTAGATGGCTCAAATGTCTTCCGTTAATCTTGGCCCCTGATTTTTGCCATTCCAGTGACCTAAATATGTCCTCGAGCACCGCATTGAATAATTTAGGAGAAATGGTGTCTCCTTGCCTAACACCTTTCTCAATACCGAATTGCTCCGAATTGTCTTCAAAGAGACGAACTGAGGCTGTTGCCTTTTTGTGGATGGCAGCTAGCAGGCTGACGTACGGTTGCGCAACGCCTTGTTTCTGGAGGGCATCCAGTACGGCTGTTTGACTGACTGAGTCAAACGCCTTCCCGTAGTCGATGAAACCTAAACATAGTGGTTGGCGATATTCGTTCGCGCGCTCAACCAATTCACTTACCACCTGAAGATGATCCATTGTGCTGAAATTGGCCCTGAACCCTGCTTGTTCCATGGATTGATTAGAATCGAGCGTTGCCTTGAGCCGCTGCGTTATTACCTTCGTGGGGATCTTGTAGACTGTGGAGAGTAAGCTAAGTAGGAGGATGTAAAAAAAAATAATAAATGTATAAAAATAAAATATAATCAGATGGCGATGGTTTCTTAGGACGCATTGCCCGTAAAGTTGCGGTGCCGCCATTTACACGACGTCCGTATGGAAAACTTTTTAGTGACGTCATACACCAGTACATTACAGCCGCTACACAACAGCACCGCTTTCCTAGGAAACCGTAGCTTTAGCGCCCGAGAAGCGCCCAACGGCAGCGTACACACAGCACGCGAACGTGCGCTTTCAAAAGCGCGCGTTTTATAGCGCCGATTGTGTACTAGACCTAAAGCTCGCAATGTAAAAGGTTTACTATTAGTTGTCGGTTGTTTAACGCGATTTTATTTTTATGCATTTCAGTATACGTAAATTTTCTTCGTTGTTCGGCACGATGTTTGAGAGTTTTTGACAGTGTTTATTGTTTGATCGGATCGAATAGTGGGGTGGTATGGTATCGTCAGGGGGGGTGTCCACACGTCCGGCTGCCATCACCGACAGATCAATGCAGGGGCTGCGAAAATCGACCCCTTTTTCCACCTACCCTCTTACCCCGTCTAACCACCCACCCACCCACCAGGTGCAACAGGGACGTCGGCTGCTCAGCGTCACCTGCACTTTTCAGCGAAGGAGAAAACCCTGGAAGGGGGCCGGAAAAGGGTGGTAAGAGAAACACCCCAGGGCGCCCCTCCAACGGGGTGGAAACCCCCTTTGGGTGGAAAAGCCACCCCGAAAACGTGGGGAACGGGACGAAAAGGTGGTGGTAGTCGAAGACAATCGCACGCGACTGATTGACATGTTTACACTGGGACGACGCGACAAACTGGTAATTTTATCGTTTGGACTTCAGCTGTTTTTATTGCTAATTCGTTTGGTGGTCGAGTATTCGAGCTATGACTGACGGTTTAGAGCGGCGGTCGCCAACCTTTCGAATCCCGCGGACCACTACCACGATGGTACACTTGTATTTGCAAAAATTTAGATATCAACTTATAATGATTAAACGTTCATTATGAAAACTGCCAGTTATGACGCATGGGTGTGAAACTTGGATGCTAAATTCAAGAATGCTACGTAATATCCTATACACACAGAAGCATTGAAAGATGTATGCTTGGTATAAGCAGCATGACCAAAGTGGCAGATATAGCAGAACGTGTGAAAAAGTCGAAGTGGCAATTGGACTGGACACATATCGAGAAGAATGGATGGCAGATGGACGCGAGATATACTGGAATGTGACTGCTTGTAAAGAAGTAGAAATGAAACTAGGATGGAGTGCTTTTGGAAGAAAGAACATTGTTTTTAAATCCAACATTCCGCTATGCTAAAAAAGAAGGCATACGACCAATGCGTACTGCCAGTTATGACGTATGGATGTGAAACGTGACGAAAAAAGAAGCATGATCAAGGTAGTACATAGATATAGCAGAATGTGTTAAAAAGTTGAAGTGGCATATAGCGAGAAGAAAGGATGACAGATGGACGCGAGAAATACTGGAATGGTATCCGAGAGGATGTGAAAGAAAGCAAGGTAGATCGAGTGGAAGATGGGCTGATGAATTGAGTAGAATGAATGGAGTCAAGTGGATGCAGATTGCTTAAGTCAGACAGGAATGGAAGAGGATTGGAGAGGCCTTTATCCAGCAGTGGATGGTGAACGGCTGAATATGATGATGATTATGAAAAATGCGGACCACCAAAATTCTCTCACGGACCACCGGTTGGCGACCGCTGGTTTAGAGTAATAGCTTTCGAGAGCTACTGACGAGATTTAGATTTTATTAGAATCCAGATTGATTATTGCATTCGGATTTTCATTCTAAGGGTCAATTTTCCATATACGTAGGTATTCGCACGTACGCGAGTAGGTATACTTACATATACATTGTACATACGTACACATTCGCTTAACTGTTTAGCATACGCGTCAGGGTCACTGCGTATCGTACTTACGTTGGCTACATTACGACCTGCCCTTTTTCGGCCCAAAACCGAAAGAGTTACGCCACTCTTTCAACCGATGGGGAGTGAGGGGGGGGGGGGGTAGTAGTTGCACCCCTTTACCACCCACTTTACCACCCACTTTCCCACCCCTACGACTCGAAGCACGACGTAATTTGACGACGTAAATCTTCAACTCTTGGCTGCCCCTCGTTCCGTTTCGGTACGTGGTCTATAACCTCCCTCAACACCCATTCTCCTCTGATTCGCTCACCTCGTGTAGGCTACCCCCTTTTTCTCTACCCCTTCGTAGTGGGAAAAGTGTGGCACTCACCCCCTTTCGCAACCCCCCTAGTCGCCAACATAAGCCGACCGTCATACCGTATGTGTGTGTGTGTTGTATTATTTTGCATCCTGCCAAAGGGTAGTGCTGAAAATGCAGTGCAATCAGTGCACTCGTACGTCTAAATTGAAATAAAAATTGCTACATTTCAGCGTCGCTGTTACCTACGTGTCTGCTTATCACGAAGTTCGGCGTACTTTGATGTCCGTCATACGTAGTTGGAATAATGTTGATCTGTGAAAATTGGACGTTGAAATTTTGACTGACGCTAATCAGATATTGGCTTCTGAATTTTAGTTTCTATGTGTGATTAAATTCTTCATTAGGTTTGTAGTCATGAAATGTGAAAATTGTGCTTTGTGATAATATCCAATTATATACTTTGTAGTACAATGTAGTTTAAAATTTCTGCGCTGTTCAAATAGCGCATGTAAAATTCACATGTATGTAATTATTAAATCGCGGCATATGAAACACTATACCGCGCCGTTAAAATATTCACCATGCGTTCATTAAATCTATAAACTATCATTATTATTTTATACCTTTAATGTATATTGTTTATGCATAAAAATTAATTTCATTGGTTTTAATTAAAATTTTGTATGCCAGTTCGAAGCCGGCGAGCACCGAGCGCTCGCTCGCTTCAGGTGTAATCTATGAGTTACGCGAACGTTTGACGGTTGCCGCTCATCAAGATGTCCCTTTTTATGGCGGTCGTTAAAAGTAAAGGGACGGCCCTGGCAGAAAAGAAATAAGAACGCCGTTACCGAAATCATAAACGTCCCTCACAGCCGGCCTCCGTAAATTACGCCGAGACAAAATATAACAAAACGCTTCACGCAAAGAAAATACCAAACACTTTTCGTTCCCTCGTCACACTTTATTACAAACGAATGCGCACTCGTCCAACTTTTCCGATTTTCCAACGGACTGCAGCAGCAGCAGCAGCATCCAATGTATGTAATTGCATTACGAAAACTTTGTCCCGTGGAATATAAACAGTAGTGGAATCGCGCAGAGATCCGTATCGAACCTCTAAATTCGCACGCGACATTATCTCGGGATAATATTCATAAATTTCATAACGCAGTGTCGTTTCTGGGGGGCGAAAAATGCGCGAAACGTCGCCAAAGACGCCTCTGAGAAAATGGTGTGAGGCAGTGGTTCTCAATCTGGTGTCCATAGTAACACACATAGATCTATCAGATGCATCACAATTATACTTAACTCAGTGTAAGCCCGTTGAATATCAACGGAGCGTTCTCATCACCCGTACTGAAAAATAATATTAAATTTAATAGTTTTTATAGTTGTTGCATAGATGACCCGTTATAATAACAACGTAACAATTTAGCAAAGTCGCGAGCCTATTGAGAAATTAATATTGTCCAATTGCAGCAGGCCCGCATCACTCCTTTTGGATCACAGCGTAAGCGCTCAATGTTTTGAACTGGTGATATCGGGCTCAAATCCCACTCGCGCGCGGACGGTTCGTGTCTATTTACCGAGGCGAGCGTTATCATCAGACAGACACACATATGGAATAGGGCTATTATATATGTATGTATATAATAGTGTAAGCCCGTTGAATATCAACGGAGCGCTTTCACATCACCCGTACTGAAAAATAATATTAAATTTCATAGCTTTTAAAGTTGTTGCGTCTATGCAACAATGCGCCATCTATGGCGCGTTATAATACAACAACGTAACAATTTAGCAAAGTCTATTTTTTATATTAAACTAGCTGAATTGCCCGGCGTTGCTCGGGCGGGTGACAAAAATTGAATGAAAAATTGAAACAAATGATAACATTTACTCTCCAGTTCAAAAAAAAATATGCATATGGGGGCCCGTCGACCCCCTGATCCGACCGCTTCCAAAACCACCTACGGTCTGACTTAGGGTATCACGAGATAGTATACCAAGTTTGGCGGTTCTAAGTTGAAAACTGTAGATTTGCATAGCGAAACGACAAACAAACAAACATTGAATTTTATATAGTAGATAGTCACGTTGAACCCTGACTATTATCATCTGGTTTGGCTCACCAGTTACGAATCAGTGGTACGGGGTATCAAATCCCACTCGTGCGACGTTCTGGTTTTTTATTTAGTTATTTACGTCGGCGAGCGTTATCAGCAGACAAACGGAATATATGATAATATAACATTCAAATATAAAATTAAAAACTGTACGTACAATTTACAGACCCCTGGGCTCCGTCGGCTATTCCGCCTGCCCATGTATTTTAAATAAATAAATAAAATCCAGCCCTTCCCTTTGGAGGTTCTTTAACTTTAAAAGGTTGTGAACTAGGGATAGGGGGAGGGGCTGTGGGTGCGATTTATTACATATTCCGCATCTCCCCGGTTCAATTATTATAAATATCGCTGAAATGTGGGTCAGATCGGTCGTTCGAATGAATGTCCGGGCGCTCGAGACTTGGAGACCCGGGAGGGTGCAAGGGGAGGTTAGATGGCGCCACCCCCTTTCTCACACCCTTCTCTCTCTCTACTCTGTGAGGGTCGCCACGACACCCGTCAATCGATTGTCAACTTGGCGGCTGGGATGGAGGAATGGGGTGGTCGCTGCACCTCCTCATCCCCTTCGCCAAATTACCCTCTCTCCCCCTCAGCCTCCGCCGTTTCTCCTCCCCCTCGTCTGCCCAGACGGTCTCTCTCTCCTGCTAGGGGCTGATGCTGCATCCTAGTACCCCCCTTAATCCACCCATCCGCCCACCCACCCACCCACCTTCAGACGGCCGCCTACCGGTCACCAATCAATAGCGCAAGATGATTGATACCGCGCCATTATTCCCCGGTGGACGACGACGTGATAGATGCCGCTATTAAAGTACCTACAATACCATACGTACCCTCGCGTAATATAAACTACTCCTCATGGCAAATATTCGCTCAGGGGTTGCCCGAATCGGAATTGTATTGAATCTGCGCGTTTAATGAATAAATGCAACGGACGCGACCGTGTTCCGCTTGAAATGGTTCGATTCAAATCAATATATAAGCGGTCAATATCGATATCGTTGTTAATTTTGAATCCAGTGGTCGGTGACCTTTTTCGAGCTCGGAGTCAAATTAGGGAAAACCTTGCGAATTTGATAAATTTGGGCGCCGCAACATGTTATGCTGCATACACACCACACTGCAGCATAATATGTTGTACGCTCCACACAATAACCTCCGATGATTTATGAACGTCCAAACAATAGCAACCCTTCGTCGTTCGCTGTTCGGTTCGTCGGTGTCTACGCAGCACTATATTCGGATTATACATATACATATATACTCAATGTTACTCATTATATTTAAATTTTTATTTAAAAAAGCTTTTTTTTTTTCTTATACTATGTTCACAATACATCTTAAATCTATTTTAATAGCTACTGGTCCAGTGACCATTATCTATTTTACACATTGTTCATTTTGTTAGTATTTATAAGGATTCTTTTATTTTAATGTTAGTGTTTAAAGCATAATAGGAGAAAGAGCTCAAAAACCTATTTACAATTCTTACTCATTATATGAAACGGCAGTTTATTACTGAAAAGTATCATTGAAAAACGATTTAATGCTTTGTATAGCCATGAAGTTATAATATGTAGAAATTGGATTTATTTCGATTTTGTGTAAATTGTGTGTGTCAACGTTTTGTGTTTCGCGGAAAGAGTTGGATGAGAGCCGCAAGTTTCCATACAAAGAGCCGCATGCGGCTCCGGATTACATTGTATTGCATAATAATTTTAACAAAGTTCAAAAGGTGAATACTTTTTATATAACTTTTTTGCTCATTTTTTTAACAAAGTAACAAGCATCCACCTTCACGTATGTAAGTTGAATTTAATTTTGTACATTTTATTAAAGCCTTAATTAGTTTGGGCGCTATGCGAACATCGAACGTCCTCTTTTGTCAGTTATCCGCAAATGTCAGCATTTCTAACGATGGAAAAATACATCATTTATATCGAACGTCACAGCTATCCTTCTTAATTAGACTGTCAAACTAAATCTTCTTTTAAGGTATTGAGGGGGGGGGGGGGGTCGTCGGGGAGGGTTTTGTAGTTGTTTTATGAAGTCATAGTAAGCTGTAAGGGAGCGGAAGGGCATGGGGGGGGAAGGGGGGGGATGTACAGGGCTACGGCATTATCGTTCGTTTCGAAGTAGAGTTTCACGTGGCAAACATCAAAGGCAATTGTTTCGGGCGAGATTGAATTCGCCAAGGCGTTTGATGGATACGGTGGCAAATTGTTCGTGACAATTGGTAAATCCACGCTCGTTTACCACATCGGGGGTGCCACGGAACACCCGGAACCACCACCTTTACCACCCTCTTCTCCCACAACCCCGTTCACATTCAGGTGCGAGCCAATTTCGTCCTTGGCAAAAGAAAATAATATCGGAGGCACCTTGTATGTATGTATGTATGTACGTCTTTCTATCTTAAAAAGTAACTTTTCCAATATCGATACAGTTCGATTTCATCGAACCAAAGCATTGCTAGTAATTACGTTCATTTTAAGCGTAACTCGCACCACGAAGGTCTTTAAGGGCGAGGATATGGAGTAGGGTGGCTTCTAGGGGAGGAATGCAGGGACACCGGGATGTGTTGTAATGTTAATTAAGTCTCATAAATTAATAGACACGGTCCGGGGGGGGCTGTGATATTTTCATTACGGAGACACACTCGTAATTGAGTCAGTGGCGCTGTTTAGCGCAGACAGGGCCACATAAATTATTCTTGCGCGTCTCCGCTCTCCACTTGAGGCATAACTTTTTATTTCAACCCCTCGCACCCGGTAGGGTGGGGCCGCATGACATGCGACAGCTTCAACCCCTAAACCGCCCACCCACCTCCCCCTATCCAGGACCGTCCCAGTCTTCGAGCCGCGCAAAGTATCTTGTCAAAACAAAAGAATACAACTTGTCACGCAAAATATGAAATATGCGGAATTACATAATTTCTGTGGGGGGTGGGTGAGTTTGAGGAGACAGTTCCGTTGCAGCTTGCTAGGGAGGGGCAGGGCTCGGCTTTGGTGATGGCGGTAACTTTGATTTATACAGTAAACACATAAATCTGGCTTCGCGCCGTGTCGTATCCCCGATGGGGTGGGTTCGTTGGGGGGTGGCGATGGGCGTCTCGCTAAACTGCATCCGATGCGAAGAAGCCTTCGTCTGTCCGATCACTTTTTATGTATTACGAAAGTTTGAACGAACGACAGAAATTTAACTCTTGTAACGATCCCGGGCGCGAAGGGGTTAACTTGTCGATGTTTCTCAACAAAGCATAGGTTTATGAATAAAATTTCATCCGGCGCCCACAAATATCCATCGATAATTATTTTATTTATAACAACTACATAAATCAATTACACATTATACACTATACTTATACATAACTATTATCTCTCACAGAGGTGTCTCCTCGCACTTTTCAAGAATGCATCTATTGTCTTAGAAGACTTGACGCACTCCGGGAGGGCATTATATGTACATTAATACACCCCTGTGAAAAACACCACCAGCTGTCTTTGTTTTCCTTACTCTACCTACAACTAATTGGTTCTTATTTCTAGTAGAATAACTATGGATATCACTATTTCTAATGATATAATTCTTAAAATAATTTGGCAATAACTTATGATCTAACTTATAAACAAAAGACAATGTGCTTAACTTTAAACAATTTCTAATACTCACCCATCCCAATTCATCTAATACTTTTTAGCCTACCAACATTCAAAATACCTCTTATAGCTCTATTTTGTAACCTTTGCATTTTATCTAAATCTTGGCCATTGAACATATTACCAGGCACAATAAAATAAAAATGTGTGGCTCAATGGTTGCCGGCATGTTTTATTATTGTCCAGATTCGCCAAAGTTCAACACTCGTGACGTGTCGTGTCCGCACCTCAGCGACAGAGATGTGAGAGAGCAGGAAAGAAACATGCATATATTGTCGCGTATTTTCGTATACCGAGCGATATCATCGGTATATGTCAACAACACACTGTAATACCAGCAATAGTGGAACAATAGTGTTGGGAAACACGACTATATTTCCGGCCCACATCACCATATTGCAGTAATATTACCGGCAATACATTGCCGTGAATATGTTGAATTTTTTACAGGCACCTTTACGATTTTAAAATGATTTAATTCGAACGAGTAGTCGTAGACTGGAATGGGAAGTAAAATTTAGTTACCATGATAATAACTGAAAATGGTTTATATTCCGCAAGGTACCTAGTACGTGTAAATATTGAAATTCGTTCGATGCGAACCGTTTAATTTTGATCATGAATTTTTGAATATGATACGGATTCTTTCACCGAGTTCCGCGAAGATTTTCGGTAGGTGTTTCGAGGGGTCGGTTTTCGCCCACCCCTCAACTTTTCCTCCCTATCCGTATTGTTTGTACGGTTTTCCTCTCTCATCCTTCTTAGTTCTCAACCCATTGAGCTCGCCGTCTCGACTCGCGTAAAACACTTACATAAATTTGTCAAAGCTGCCAGCAAATTTTGAAACATGATGTTTATGTTTGATTCTTGTGATGCCGGGGCGGCGCCCTTTAGCGCGCTAGGGGGGTGGGTTCAAAATCAAATTACATGCACACACGTGTGTGTGCTTTTTATATACATATGAATGTGTGTGTGTGTGTGTGTGTGTGTTGGGTGCGAATACATTTTCCTTGATTAAACAACGAAAAGTTTATAATTTATATGGCGTTCAGTACTAATATATCAAAAGCGCGCTAATATATGGTACGTCGCGCACGTTTTCCATAACCCTATCAGATTTTTTGCCATTTTTTTTTACATACATACATACATACATACATATGTATATAAATAAAATTAGATATATAAAATATATACATATTAAATATGTATATAAATAAATATAGATGAATAGTGTAACGATCACACTGAATATCGTATGAAAATTTGTTTTGTCTCGTGTTTCTTATGTGTGAACGAATTTTATATTTGCATGCATTTGAATACGAAAAGTTCCATTGTTCATAATAAATAAAATCAGCAAAGCGAGAGAAAATATCGTTCTGGGGGGGGGGGGGGTGGAGTGGGTATAATTTTTTCGGGAGTTTGAGGGGTAAAGGGTTGGTCGAAAAATATCGCAAGATGGCTTTCGCTCCGTAGAACGATCGGGTAAAATGGGGGGGGGGGGGGGGTAAGGGGTTGACGCGGAGCTTTTAAGAGGATTTGACGTATTCGTGAGCTTTCGCACATTTCACGGGCGATTGTTTATTTATTGGGCGTCATATGTCCGATCTGACCCGCGTATACCAACTAGGTGGGTTGGGGTGCAGACCACCCCCTTTTTAACCCCTTGCCCATTTCAGGGGTGTTCCTACGGTTGGTGAAATTGGCGAACGGCGGCCGGCGATAAATCTAAAGGCGGCAGTTTCCGAGATGAATGAAGGTCGGAATGGCTACACACTGAACGATGGCAATCAGGAAAGTTTCAAACTTGAAATGTTTATTGATTATGTCAGACGTCGTCAACTTTATCGCCGGTCGGTATTTATCGCACTACGTTTCCGCCTTTCTGAGTAAAATATACTTATATTATACTAATAGTAAGCTTGGTAGAGATTTTCACTGAAAAAATATATCGAAAGAAGTGCTGAATACAAAAAGAACATCATCATTTTCAGCCGTTCAACATCCACTGCTGGATGAAGGCCTCTTCCATTCCTGTCTGTTTTAAGCAATCTGCATCCATACGACTCCACACATTCTTCTCAATTCATCAGCCCATCTTCCACTTTGTCTACCTTGCTTTCTTTCACATCCTCTCGTATACCATTCCAGTATTTCTCACGTCCATCTGCCATCCATTCTTCCAGCCTATTGCCACTTCGAACACAATAACATGTTCAATTAAAATTGCAACATATTGAAGAAATCGAGCTAACCATACAAGCTTCAGTAAAATTGAGCGATTGCTATGGTTCAGTTTATTTATTTATTTATTTATTACTTATTTCACGCCTAAAAAAGGCGTTTATACAAATAGAGAAGATATATAGGAGTAAAATATAGATATAATTTAAATTAAACTAAGAAGACGACTTCGTAAAGAAAGCAACAGTTTATACTTTACTAAATTAAGGTTATTACAGAAATAGTCCAAAGTTTCAAAGATTCAGTTGAAGGTAATGTTAATTTACAGAACATATTTGATGTATGTATTAAATCGTAAAACAAATTATACATGTCAATTTCGTTGTGTCAAACAAAAAATTGATGAAACTTTGAAATATGTACTAGTAATTACTTATTTTACAAATCTGGGTCTAATTGTGCTATTATCTGTTAAACACTTTTAATATTATCTAATAATATTAACAAAAATGTCAATTTGGCTTTATTACGAGTTACATTTATCTAATTCGTTCAGGTGTCGCCGGGTGTTACTGGGCGTAAAATAATGTTTTTTTTTTTTGTTTTTTTTCCTTGCGATTTTATTTAAAACTCGTCCCGTTTTCCTTTTTCGGCGATTTCTTTTTATTTTGGTTAACATTTTATCCGTTCATGAATTGCAAATTTCGAGCAATTTAAAGTAAAATAAATAGTTAGAATACACACGCGTACGTTTGAATGCGGGGGGGGGGGGAGGGGCAAGGCAAATCCTCGCACTTGGGCACTTGAATAAGCGAACGAACGCTTTGACAATGAATAGCTTAGGATCGGGCCGGGGGTCGTTAAATTATAATGGCGAATAAAGAAGAAATAAAAACACACATACATACACATATCGGCGCGTGCATAAACACACACACCTCAATTATATATCATTTCCATCGGACGCTCGGAACAATGGGATAAAGAAGCGCCATTTTTCGAAAAAAAAAAAAAAAAAAGCGCGCCGCTCTCCTACCCATTATATTATTATATTATACATACGTATATGTATGTATATCCGGGGTTGATCCGCAAGAAATCCCGCATTTTACACGTTCAATTACGAAAAAAACTCTAATGGCTAAAAAAATGAGCGAACAATGGCAGTATTGTTTTTTATAAGCACCCCTTGGCCGTAAAGATAAAACATATCCTGGACGATGGGGGGGTCGGGTGAGGGACGGTTTCGGACCCCCATGAGGGGGTGGGGTTGAGGGGTGAGGGGGGGGGCGGGTCACGAGGGGCACCCGTTGGGGCCCCGGGGCCCCACACAATGGACGCCCCGACGCAGGGGTATGATTTACGTCTTAACCTCGTTTTATATTATGTTTTAGCGTCGGCGGAGGCAAACACTACTACACCCCTTCACCCCCAATCCCCCCCCCTCCAACCACCCCCTCGTTATATTAAATACACAGATGTGAAGGACCAGTGGCATAGTTGTATGTAAGTCACGAAAAGCCATTGACTTTGAAATCATCGTATTGTGTGTGAATAACGTTAACTTTTTTTATTATCAATATATTTTTCGTAAAGGATTGATGATGACTTTGACTAATGAAAGTTGTAATATAGAGTATTGCCAACTGAAGAAATCAAATTAATTTCCAAAATGAACGCTGTAGGTTAACGCTATAGCTAGGATCATTCATCTGTTTGTTCTTTTTATAGGTATACTAGTGTAAGCCCGTTGAATATCAACGGTGCGCTTTCTCATCACCCGTACTGAAAAATAATATTAAATTTAATAGTTTTTATAGTTGTTGCAACAATGCGCCATCTATGGCGTGTTATAATACAACAACGTAACAATTTAGCAAAATCGCGAACCTATTTTTCATTATATATGTAAATAGTTACGTTGAAGCCTACCTATTATCAACTGGTTTGGCTCACCACGTAAGCGCTCTGTTCTGAATCAGTGATGCCGGGTGCAAATCCCACTCGTGTGACGTTCTGGTTTTTTAATTATTTACCGAGGCGAGCGTTATCAGCAGACAGACACACACAGAGACAGACAGACAAACAGACGGATTTCGGCTATTATATGTACAAATATATAATTCCCACATCTTTTGACTAATTATGACTAAACTTATGTATTTCCTATGATCTTGCTGTTGCTTCGGTAGTTTGCATACAAAATTAAATTTTGTTTCGACGATTCTAACCAATGACATGTACAGTGTTCCCAGACTGTTGTAAATATTTTTAAGTTTACATTTCAAAACATATGATATTTGAATTTAGTATTTAATAAATGTGTTGAAAAATTGTTTTATACCCCTGATCATAATCGTATAAATGAATTTATCCGCATTATGTGTCCATATAAATAAAGCGCCCTCGTTGTGAGCCATTGGCCTTTAACAAGGGAATTGTAAGAATTTTCCCGGGAATGTACCAAATAAATTTTTATTGCACACTTATGCGAGGCAAAAGCGGGAGGTCAGAGGGAAGGGTGTTGGATGTTATGTGCACAAGAAAGCTTCATTATTATAACAATTATACTGTTTAATTGCCCTCGAGTATATTTTCTGTAAAATTCCATAAATATTTACTATGTATGGCGGCGCGCTTTCTGCATTTCGAAATATACATACTTGATATATGTACATATAACACCGAAATAGTTTCCATATAAAATTAAAATATATTGAGAGATCAAATCTAGCGCTTTTACACGACGTTCCCACGCTTTAATTTTTAAGAAAAATAAAATAATGGAAAAGTACCATAAATTATTGCCGTCTCGTATCTACATCCGTTCGGCCCACTTCATCGAAATCTCCTGTAAATCAGTGCTTTATTTTTTCCTCCGACAAAATAAAATTTAATGCTGGGCAACGGACGTCGAGGGGGTGTTCCTTACAAAACGATATTAATTGTCGAGGCGTTAAAAACGCTGGGCGTAATTTTTTTAACGCGACTTTTGACGCGCGTTTTGCTTCGGCGTCGACGACGATTTTCCTCGCAGGCGTTAGATTTTCCACGATTGCGTCGCTTCGCACCCCCCATTAAATAATTTATCATTGACTTTACGATTCTTATATTTTACTTTTCGTAATGTTCGAACGTGTCACTAACCGATATGAGTTATACATTTTTTGAAACATTAAACGCTTCCGCTCGACATGGGGAAAATTATGAATAGAATTATTATTATCATCTGTCGCACTTACACACACACATACCTATGTAATACTGTAGTGCGAATATATCATTTTTAACGACATTTTTCCGAAATGATCGAGTGTAACGATATTATATGGAATGATTCACATATCAAGGAAGGCCATTTTTATGACTTCCTTTAAATTTTATTATAAGTTTTGGTATATTTCATATTTCGTATGAGAAATGTCGTATAAATTCACAACTTGAAATTTAATTCAAATTTCAATAAAGTTGTTGATTGCTTATGAGTATTTTTAAAATGATTTCCACGGCTGTAAATACAAACAAGAGCTATTTTCTAAAAGTCTAAAGTGTATCGCTTGAATATATGTACATATGTACATACATAAGTAAGGCAACTGTTTTCGTTCAAATTATGCATAGTGAGTTTTGTGTTTCAACTTACTTAAAGCTTATGTCTCGCTTTTTTCTTATCATTTGTTTAAGTTATGATTTCAGTCAACTATTTATATGATAGTACCTATTGCGCAACTATTATATGTATGTATGTACATGCCTGCAACCAGTTTAACAGTAAAACTTTCAAAACAAACCTTATCTATACTACATACATACATACATATATGTATGTACGTATGTACATATATCATATTCAATAACTAAAATAAAAAATATCAAGCTAATTTTATTCTGTTAAATTTATTTTGGGCAGGTAACAGTCCAGACTTGAACCGATTGAGAATCCGTGGGCCATATAATGGGTTCTAAAATCAGTGATAAGAAGACCAGTAGCAAACGAGAACTGTATTCAAGTCTGAACGATTACGTAAGAAAATTAATAGAATCCACGCCTAGAAGAATTGAGGCAGTCTTAAAAAAACCAAATATTAAATTGTGTATTTTGTATAGCTATTACAATTGTTAATATAATTTAAGTTAGTTTTTAGATAAATAAATTAGTTTTAAAATTTTTCATCGTACTATCAATGTTTTCTCAGAATCACCGATTTACAAGAAAGATGATAATTTCAATATATTTTTATTTATTTTTATATAATATTAGCTAATTAGCTAATTTAACTTACATCTATTACATATTTATAGCAACTACATAAATCTCTACTATACTTATACATACATAACTACTATCTCCCACAGAGGTGTCTCCTCACACTTTTCAAGAATGCACCTATGGTCTTAGAAGACTCGACGCACTCCGGGAGAGCATTATTCATTAATACACCCCTGTGAAAAACACCACCAGCTGTATATATACACATATATATATATATTTGATTTCAACATATGTATGTACACATGTACGTCAGTATGCAACAAAATATCGATTTTTTTTAGGTGAACCCCTTTCATTGACCGCTATGGACGTATCCATATGAATGAAGTATACCGCTCATAGTATTTATTATATGACACGTACATATGTATGTACATACATATATTTGCGTCCGTAATGTCTCAGTGTTTCAATCGACGGTCAATATAATGTACGTGGTGTTTGTTTTCGGTCGTGTATTTAGTCGGGCTACCGTACGATGCAAGCGTTGCACAGTGGCGTCTCTTCTCGGGCGTCTAGGGGCGGCTCGGCACCGGGGCGGCTTCGGTCGGAAAAGGAAAAAACTGCCTCAGAGGGAATGATGAAAGGCCATCGTGTGGTGGCATTTGAATGTGTGTAGGAGTCAGGGGCGCCAAAGTGAACCACCCCGCGAGCCACAGGGGCGGCAAAAGGCGGCAAGGGGGCAGCAAAAGGGCCCCGCGGTGTCCAAAGGCCCGCCCAGATTTATGGCCGCCCCCCGCCCACCCCAGAACACACCGGGGCGGCAGCCGAGGCACCGCTTTTAATTATAATACTTTATAGCCCAATAAATCACGGCGAAATGTCCCGGGACGCGGGCGCCGCGCCACCCCTTTTTACTTTGAAGGATATCTGTTCAATTCTCGGCAGACGTAATATTTTACGGCGGAATTATGCATATAGGCGGCGGTCGGTCCGACATGACTGTGGGGTGGGAGCGGGAGATTTTCGTGAATGGGAGGATGAAGGGGGTGGTGGTAGTAGGTGGCGGTGGCATTTTCCGACTCGTGGGGCTAGGAAGTGCTTTGGGAAAATTTTTGCCCCATTTCATTTAATTACCGCACCCCCCTGAGTTTTGACGTCGTATCCATTTCGGTAGGCGGGCCCCCGCGCACACTACAACGCCAAACAACGGACCGCCGATTTATTTCGGCGAAATGACATGTTTTCGGACGATAATCGGCTCACACCAACCCCCAAACCCCTCCACCTCACCCCCCAAGTGCCTAGCGGTTATATGTTGCTCGAAAAAGTCGTGCGCTCTGCTTTTCAATTCTCGCATTCGAGTAGGTATGCCTATTTTTGGACTACGGCTATAATAGCTTCAAACATGCTAAATGAGTTGCCTAGTTCCAAATCCCGATAAGTCCACAATATACATATAAAAAACGAGGATAAAATATTTTCTGGTTCTAAGAATGTTTTCAACGCCTTAGACTTGAATTATTCCAAATACCGCCAAGTGCGCCGTAAAAAAATATTGAAAATCAGTGTTAGTTCCAAAAACCGACAATTGCACTATGATAAAAGCCATATTTAGAAACAAACAACGATAAGTCCATGTTTCTAATCTCAATATTTTGTTTAATATCAACAAAATTAAGTTTAAATGAGTTTAAACGCCATCAAGCAAATAAGTCTGTAGCAGAAACACCGCGTTTGCGAACAAGTGAGTGCTATGGACTTATCGGGATTTGGAACTAGGCGACTCAAATGTATGTAGGTACCTACTAAGAAAATTTTATTGCTATATAGATTTTAAAAAATCTCGTTCAAAGCTCTCACACACAGCTGCGAAATCGCGTATGAAAACCTAGCGAATTTCGCTAGGTAAAGAGCAAAGAGTGCATGACGGCAAAGTCGGATTTAACCGGGCATAAATAACCACGTGGTGAAAACTTTAGTTTGCATTGAAACGGGCGTAGGGGGGTGGCGGGGTCCATTATATATTTGTTAGCTGTTATAATAGATATGTTACGCAAAGTAGTGCAAAAACAATTGATTATTAATAGAATTGAAACAAATTCGCAATAAAAAAGTTGATGCGCGCGAGTGGCAGCAATGCTCGAATAGAATAACCGAATACGCGTCTACACCAGGATGGATTTTTTGCCGGATTCGCGGACTTCGATGTCGTTTGTGGAAAAGTTGATATGTTGTATGTAAATAAATAACTCTGACTTGAGTCCATTTCAGAATCGCGAGTGAAATACAAACGTTCCGAAAGCGAGGTGACAGATGGTAGTTTGATAGGCTATGTCAGAGTGACAGAAACCGGTGCTTGCGCAGGCCGGTAGACTTGCGAAATTTTCTAGATTTTCATACGCGATTTCGCAGCTGTGTGTGAGTGTGGATGTTGGTCAAAATTATAATATCTCTTACACCTTACGTGAAAATAATAGATATGAAATTTCAGTTCGATAGACTTGATAGTTTCCGAGAAAAAGTTAAAGTTAAAAAGTACACAGGCACACAGACAGATATACAGACGTGTTCAGGAGATGATACCCGATGTAAATCTGTCAAAATCTCAAGGTCGAATTTTGCACGATCGCAAAACTTTACCAAAATTGTCTGAACGTGATCGGTGAATGAAGCGCTTGAATGGTTCCCGAGATGATGTGGAAGAAAGCGAGGAATACGATGGAATGACGAATTGAGAAGAACGTGTGGTGTCAAACGGATGCAGATTGCTCGAGACAGACCGGAATGGATGAGGATTGGTGAGACCTTTTATTCAGCAGTGGATGGTGAACGGTTGAAAATGATGATGATGAGTCTCAAAGTTAAAGTCTTGTAAAACAATGTTACTTTATCAATTAAAACTTCTTATATAAATGCGTAAAAGTGACTTTAAAGTGCTATTAAAATTAGTTTGATCTGTTTTGAACGTTTTACGGTAGGTATGCATAGTGAAATACATAGTAACAACGCAATAGTATTCTTTCATACTATTATTATTTGGCAACGTTCGTCGTATGCTTTTGTATTATTTTATTAGCATACTTCTCGTAAATTGAATAAATAAAATACAAGAAAAGTTGATAAACTCAATTAATCTTATCCAAAACTGTCGATTTGAAAAAAAAATGTATACCTGCAGCATTAATTCGAATCCTCATTCATAACTCGTCGCACCAAAATACCATTTTGGGTAACTTGAATGCGTCGAGAAAAATTACAACAGTGTCGAATATCGACTTCCGAACAACGAAACCTGAAGGGAGGCGGTGGGTGGGGGAGGAACCTTATGGATTAAGTTGACAATAGTCCATAAATAATCACACAACAATGGACGGTGGATAGCAAAGACACAACCTCGAAGTTGTGCGAACGATAAATTTATGAAAGGTGAGGACCACACGCGAGCACGTCGTTTTTCTCCGGTTACTCGTTCGTGGGGCACTTCTCTCTACCTACTGGTCTTGATGCAGCTGATGCGAGAACTGTGTCTCGTTATCTGTGTGAAGACGTGGGCAGAACGGACATGACGGATGGACACAGACGGAAAAGTATGATGAATTACAGATATAGGACCCGTAGAGATACCCACCGATGCAAGAAGTCAACGATCCGATCATTAAGTACATATTTGGACTATCGTGACATATTGAACATGGCACCGACACCTATCATCATCGCTCATCTGCATCGATACTTCTGCTCTTCTTATCCACGAATCCTTCGACCTGAACAATTACTTTTGATCAAACGAAAGCTTAGTTCAAACGCGATCAAGAGACGATATATTCAAACGTTGATCGTACAAAAAGTTGTAATTAAGACAGTATAGATCAAGTTGAATGATGATGCTGTTGATCTCGTGTTATTTTGAGAAGTTTTCTTTGGCATGCTGTGTCCAATAAACTGTCTTCAGAGATTATGACAAAAATACGTTCACTTTGATTGTTTATAGCTCAATTAGAACGAACTGGATGTGTCAACGTTGATAATTTAAGTTGATACTAGTTTGAAGACAGATTTACGTATCTGCTTTGTATTTTAACGCTGCTAGAAGTTCACACGCCTAATTTTATTTCGGCAATATTCATTTCGGACTGGGCTTTTTTTTTTTGAAATTTAAATGCACTCGCCGAGTGTGAGTGATTCTCCTCAATGAACTTCACAACTTGTTTATCTTCTTTTTAACCCCGCCGCTTCTTGTTGGGTTTTTAGTTGTCGGTGTGCGGTGGCCGGCCACACAAATCAGCTGCCGCTCGACTAATTGACTTTTCTTGTTTATTGAAATTTAAGAATGTACGATGTGCTTCTTTTTCAAAACCAGAAGACCGATCGTCCTACGTGAATTGTCGAATAATTGCACTCCGAACGTCAAGGTCCCCTATTTTGTCCGATTAATAATAAACCTCTCGTTTGTTTTGTTTCAGGTGAGTCAAGTTCTGCCAATTCCATCGCAGTTCCGTCTAAGCGGTGGGTAAGCGTAATTTATGCTCTCTATCGTCGATTTTGAATTCGCACTGATTAGCGGCTAGTCAATGTGCATTATTTGTATTTTTCGTGCTGTGGTTTTAGAACCACTGGACGTGTCGCCTCGCCGAATTTCACGCTGATTGATTGACTATATCGGTGCAGTCAAGTAGCACTATCTAATTAGGAACATTGACATGACGTACTTGCGCAACGCGATTTCGTTCTTGGCATGTTCGATAGTGTATGATTGAGCCAAACTTGTCTGTAATAATTAATATTGTGATGTGTCTGTAAGTACGTATTGCAAGTCTGAGAGTGAACTTAGCGCTGCGTAGGTACATTTCGATATGAAGCATAAATTTAACAATTATTGAATTGACAGTCTAATCATTCACTTCATAGCTTGTTGTTTATTTTTAATCATACCGTTTTTGAGTCAAGCCACATATTTAAATTACTAAAACCCAAATCGGACGTCCAGTTCCATTTGATATTATTTCAACATAATATGAGTATGTACATGTGTATGCATAGAAATGCCTCAAGTATGTTTGTTTGTACGCCGAGAACGCTCGACACACTTATTTCGCTTTCATTGAAAATTTTGTATTGTTAGTTTATTTTTCATAATCTTTAGTTGCCGTTATTGTTTGGACACTCATCTATCAAAAATACGCACCCGGTCATCTATCTCATATGATCAGTCGTGTCCATTTGTGTATTATTTTTATATTTTGCTCGGGTATCAAAATTGTTATATTGGCTCAATATTAGATCTGTTTATTTTATTAATAATTAATAATTTTACAACCTGGCGTGGGTTTCTATTGCCGATTCGTTTCCATCGGGAGCACCTCGGTCCAGGATTGATCGGCCAGATAGGCAGGCAGTCTCGACCAGTCTATTTCAAGTCTTGCACGGCGGCCCAATAATTTATTGTTATGGCTGTGAGATTGATCGCGCGCGCCCTCGCCATCTAGCCGGACAAAAATGGCTACCGGCTCAAAATACTGCAGTCGACCAGGTCGGTCGGCCATCATTCATCGGACGTCGACATCCCCGACCACACTTTGGGATTAAATCCCGGCAGTTACAGTCACAATAAATCTGGATTAAAGTCCTACGAAGAAGAGCGTAAACGCGCGCGTCATTCGCGCTAGGCGCTCTCCGCCACGTTTCAATCATAACGATGCGTGCTTCAGTCGCTTTCAGCAATACGCAAAAATGTGGAACGATTAACTGGTTTTTTTTTTTTTTTTTACTTTATCCCAATCGGATAGAGTATTGTGATCGTGCAAAGATTCGACCTTGAGATTTTGCCTGATTTGTATCGGGTGTCATCCCCCGATCACGTTTTCATGATTTCTGGAAAATGTCTGTGTTTCTGTGTACCTGTGTGTAGAATCGCTAATAGCTCAAAAACCGATTATCCTATTACACTGAAACTTTATATTTATATGTTTTTTGTCGGTGATTACAATCCATAAGGCTTCCAAAAATTGTCGTCAACCGAAAGTGGTACTTCCCTTGGAAAGTCACCCAATTTTTGTGTAATCTTTGTAAGGTTTTTCCAGCACAACTATGATACACACTAAATTGAAATTTTGCATATGTAGTATGTGTATTAAAATTTATTTTTCCAACCGGAAGTAGTACGTACTTTTACTCTTGGTTTTGGGTGTTTTTAACTTTTTCTCCGAAACTATCAAGTCTATCCAGTTGAAATTTCATATCTATTATTTTCACGTAAGGTGTTACAGATGTTATGATTTTGCTAAACTTTAAAAAATTAATGTTAAAAGAAGTAGTACACAGACACACACAACCATACAGACATTTTCCAGAAATCAATTACAATATTATGAAGATTCTAAATGTTTAAAAGGTAGAAAAAAATAAAAAAAAAACGAAATCTCGTTCAAGAGTAAACTGCCACTTCCGGTTGGCGGATGTTGACCAAAATCCTAATATCTCTTACACCTTACGTGAAAATAATAGATATGAAATTTCAGCTTGACAGATTTCATAGTTTCGTAGAATAAGTTAATGTTAAAAAAATACACAGACACACAGACACACCGACATACAGACATTTTCCAGAAATCATGAAAACGTGATCGGGGGATGATACTTGATACAAACAAGTTAAAATTTCAAGGTCGAATTTTCGCACGATCACAATACTCTATCCGATTAGGATAAAGTAAAATTTCTGTTACTTTAATTTGTGCACGATTTTTTGACTGTTTCATTTTTTGGTTACTCTTCAAATATATGGTTGGCCACATCCGAATTTTGTTGTTGTTGTTGGAAAGTGGAGTTATTCATATAGTTCCACGTTTGCTCCATTCGCAGTCTCGTTGCGGTTTTTCGAGTTTTCCGTTTCGGGGAAAATTGAATTTTCATTGTTTCGCTAGCTGTCGACTATGTAAGTGACGCGTTTGTGTGTCCGTCCGTCCGTCTGTCGGCGACAGTGCGTCACGAGGCGACAAAGGCGCACACAATGGCGCTTCTTTTTGGTCGCCCGGTTCGTTTGCGCCATAATTAATTTGAATGGCACCACCTGCCATTGTTTCGGCCGCCATCATAGGTCGTCCAAATGTCAACAGAGGCGCCTGCGAATGTGCATAAAGCGTCGCGACGCACACTATGTAGTTGTGATTAAGCGAAAATTTATAGGCTTGTAATTTTCGACGGCATAAAACGGGCGTCGATCCCAAAGGCCAAGAATTATTACAATACAAGTGAAGTCGACGAAATTAACCTTCGAATCACTGGACTTAACCGTCGACCATTCCTGGCTTAAAGCTCACGAACGGTAGTCGAAATGCCACCCAAGCAAGTTTTACGTTTATTATACAACCCACCACTGCCCCATACTATACGTGTTATATCCATGCACGAGAATGCACACCGAGCTAACGAGGTTTACCGCTTGCAGTATGCAAATGTTGTGTGCAGTTAGCGCCAAAGATTGATACCGCGAGCTGGGCGCTCCATGGTGATGAACGGCTGCTGAGGATGACCAGCACCATTCGACACCACCTCCACAAACAACACAAGGACCTTAGCTTGTAACCGCTAATGAGCCGACCGCCCGCAGGAAACGATAAATACCCCCGAAAAACAGCTGCCCCGATCGGAATCCTTTTATTTTCCCACCTTTATCGGCGAATAATCTGATACCTTTCGCCCGAGATGCGATTCACTCCTTGGGCGAACTTTATCGTACGACTCTGACTTATCTCGCGAGTACGCATCTCTCGCAGTGGGACGTTCGTTTGCTGTTTTATCCAATGTGTATTTATTATTCAAACGTTCCGTTCGCACGATATTGTGTTTGCAGTTGGTATAATGTAATGTTATAAACGCATGAATAATCGAGACGCATCAATTGGTCGAGACTGGTTGGCTTCAATCCAACGGATGACCTTTTGTCTGAGACGTCCGATGACGGCGATGTCCGTTTGATATTTATATTCATATGTATTATATACGTGTGCAATTACGATATGAATTTGACACCAAATATGTGACGGACACGGTTTTGTTGCATTCTGTTTGACGCTCTGGAATTTGCGGTGCGCTGATGACATAAACTTTGATCAGTTTATAGCCACTGATCTACACATGTACATACATAAGATTATATATTCTACAAATCCTTTGAAAAAAATTTGAATCGATCGAATATACATAATATGTAGTTTCCCTGTTGGAATTGCATGTAACTGGATGAAAAATTAAGCTTGTTTTCCACATGGATGCGACTTGCTCAAGCGTCGACTGCGTTTCATTTGCATGAACCGATTCAGATTTTGATTTGTCTCATCCCATTACTTATGCCCCACAGAGTGATCGTACTACTTTTGTTTTCGCACTGTTGCGGATTACGTTACGAATGCCTTTTTTTTCTGGGTTATTGTCGACAACAGCTAGTGCGTGCGAGTCTGCCAAAACACTTTCGGTATATATTCGGAAAAAGATTACATCGATCATATTAATCCGGCGATAAATTACGCGGCGAGACGCGAGCGCGGACGCTTATAACGAGATAAGCGCCAGTTACCAGTTCCGAAACTTCGATTTTACGTGGACGCGTTAAATTTGCAGAACTGTGTGAAATTATACCGTTGAGATGATTTCCTTTTATAATTTATATCAAACATTCGAAAAATCTAGTATGTGTCCGATACGCTTATAACCAGTTTTGTGTTCGAGCGTTAATTTCTAAACAGAAGCGCTTCGATATGTCATCTATGCGCTATCAGATATCTAACAACGTACGTGTTGTCGGTTTTTTGTTTTTTGTTTTTGTTTTTATATAATAGCGGTGGGCCGACTCGCGTCGACGTCTATTTTGAAAGGTGTCGTTTGTGTTTGAGAACCAGTTGTTCGGACAATAAAGTGTCAAACGTCGGCTCGCGGCTGAAAACGGGCCAGAGCAATGCTAAAAAGCACCCGGAAAATATATAGTTTTTCCGCGAGCGCGACACTTTGAACGATTGCAAATCACTCTGCGGCGTTCGCTTTTAATGGGCCGACGTTATTGCTTTGACGGCGACGCCACAGATTTAGAACCGCTGGGCCGCGTGATATCGCCGACGGCTAACGAATCCATTCGCGGAAATTTATTGCGAAAATTTTGGTACAAAAATAATTATTATGATGCATAGCAATGGTCGCGTTGATGTTATTAACCGTGAGATGACTTATTGCAATTGGACTTGATTGTAATTTTATACGTTTTTATGTGGGTTCGTTAAATTTGAGAGACACTCGTGCGTTACGTTACGTTCGACTTACATATGTACATATGTATGCATATTTGAACTTCATTCTTGTAATGATAGAAAATTCTTTTCAAATATTTTAATCACTTACATAGTTTCGTGTATTGTTTTCTTCAAATATTATACATATTGTATTAATAGCAATCCTCAGATCTGTCAACGTACTTTAAACAAGCATCTGTTAATTCTTAACAATTTTCATATAAAAATATACTATCGAGAAATACAAAGATATTAATTTATGATGCAATTGTTCGTCCTCATTCTATGTATATATTGTGGTACATTTTTAAATTTAGTAAATATGTTAATTAAAGATGGGTTGCAAACATTTCAAAATAGAGCTATGCGGAGTATTTTAAATGTAAATAGTTTAATTAGTTTAAGAAATACGTTGAATGAATTGAATTGGATGGATGTAAGTGAAACCTTTAAAGTGTGCATGTATATAGAATTTATTACCAATTCAATAAGTATTTAATAAGGGGATATAATATACTAGGAGTATGAATAAGTTAATAGTTAAGAATTTAAAATTAATTACCTTTTTAAGCTATTTTAATTAAATAAATAAATAAATAAAAATAGGTAAATTTTCTAGACAGTTCGGGGGTGAGAAGTAATTAAGTTTATTTTTGAGTCACAATAGACATCAGCTGTTTGATCGATGTAGTTGCTTTTAACAGTTTTGTTTGTATGGAAGGTTAAATATTGCAGTCACTTTTAATGGATGTGGTCATTGTTTTAAAGCGCTTAAATTAATACGTTTCGTCGAATCGTCGTCAAACTATGCACACTTTTTTTTCGTTTAAATTTCATCAGTACAGACGCATGAGAGTGAAAATGTTAAATTACACGCACACTAAGCTTACTTTGACTCGGCGTTTTTTTTATTACATTCAATCTCTTACTGTTTGGGATCTCATTTTTGACTTTTAACCGTGTTGTATTTTCAACATGCGTTTTCACGCAACACAGCGAGGCGCAAGTAGGGCTTCACTTTAATGGAAAATTTCAGTTAATTTCAGAGCACAATGAAAACTCTGAAGGAAAATACTACCCGGCGTCGTTTACACGCGAGACATTTCTTGAGTTTCGTGAAGAATGAGTGACACATGCCAAGTCTTTAATGGCGGGCCGAGTGACGTCACCTCGGCAGGAATGGGGGGTTGGGATTTAAGGGGTCAACCCTCAACCCCTAAACCTCCACTGGTCCTCCAGAGGCGTCATGTACGATTTTTCGGGTGGTAGTCGCGTGTTAACGACCCTCCGGACGTGCGGGTTATTGTGATGAATGGTTTCCAGATCGTAATCGCGCGGTGGCCTAAACGGCAGGTGAACCCGCCGAATTGATACCGTTCACATTGTTCAAATTGATATATGATTTTTAACACGGACACACACACATCTGATGAATAATCACGTACGTGATCGCCGTTTCCAGGTTGTTTCGTTTCATTATCCAGCTCGGTACGTCGCCGTTGATGTTTCCATACGCGACCGCCAAATTTAACTTTATTATATTCGAAATGCGGCTTAAGTGGCACGTGCGCGAGTATAGCTTTTACAATATGCAACTGTGTGGAATAAGAGAAACGTGCATAAGTTAGCGTTCTTATTAAATTAATCTCGTAAATTACTCACAGTTTGACGTTCGCACGTGATGGAGGTAAAAGTGCGACAAAAATACGCATGGGCGGTACTCGTAAAGTAATATATTAATTTTTTCGACAAAAATTATCGACTCGTTCGCTGGTTACGTTAGGATACACGAAGTGTATCGAATGATGCGTTCGAGATAAATTTCAGACGGAAAAAAAGATAAACAAACAACACACGTCAAGTCGCACGAATGGAACGTTTGATTTATAAGTCGAAGAGTCGTGTTCGAGTCCCATCTCGTCAGATATAATTTATAATTATTTATTTACACGTCTACGCGGTATAATCGACGGAAATATTATTCATGCATATTTTTTCACGTTAAAATTTCATTTCAAACCGTGCATAAGTCAAGTTGACTTGTGTACGTATGTATGTACCTGAAAACGGTAATGGCGGCTATAACGAAACGCACAGTTCTTTATTTACGGGCCGAATAAGCATTTTTAATTCGTTTACTACCGATCGCGTCGCGATTCGAACATAACATTTCGTTTTTCACGTTGTATTATAACCGCGAATAATGAAACGTACATACGTTATTTACCATTGTTTCACGGTTGCATAGGTAGAAACGAGCGCGCAAGAGTCGAAACTATAGTTTCGTAACACGACAACACAATAATTCTCAGAATAGCCGTTTTGTTAAATGAAACTAGCGATTCTTTAGATTCGATGGCATTTCTAAAAATAAATGATTCGAGTCAACTATGTACTAGAATAATTGAATGATTTTTTTTAATACAACCTGTCGTTATTTGACATTTAGTGGATTGCTTGAATTTTTTTTCGTACTAGAGTACGAACTTTTTGTCCTCCGATGGGAACATAAATCAATATGGAATTAGATTGATATAATTTAACTTGATTGGCAGTTGGATACTACTTCTGAATTTTGCACATTGGCCGTTTGTGTAACGATTTTTCTAAAGGGAAATATATCAACTACCAGTGATGATCAATTCCGACCTGTATTTTTGTGTAAATGTAATTTTCGACTTAAAAATGCCACTTAAAATTTATATGAAAGTTATGTTAAATACTCCGAATTGTGTGCGTTAAATGCCCCAATTTTTTTTAGAATTTACCTGCTAACTAAGTTTTACCACGAATTAGAAAAGTAGTGTCACGCCAGTGTTGTCCCACGTCCTGTTACGGACGAAGAACGATCGGTCAGTGATATATAGTGACATTCGGTGATACGTCAGCGCACAAAGATTTATTAGCATCAAGTCTAAAACTTATCTACGTTTTAAACAAACCAATCAATAGTGTCGTTGTAAATTCATTTATTTTCATCCTTTATTTATTTATTTCATTTTTTTTTTTTTTCCATCTGTATCTTCATTCTCGCGCCGTATAGAACTCACTGATCGCGGTGTGCGGTTGGTCTCGGGGTGTCCGTTTATCTTTCATTTATTTTTTATTATTATTATCGTTCGTTTTGCTCGTCCTAGCTACGAGGACGAGTTCGCTTTAATTGGTATCTTTGCGCGACGAGTAAAATCGGAATGTGACGGGCGTTGATCGGTGGCTGGTGTAGGGAGAGAGAAGGGGTCACAAAAAGACGACTCTAATTAGATGGATATTTCTGTGACATGTTTATTGACAGACAAACACATAACTTCATACGCGATCGCCCATTAATCTACTGACGGTATGCTCATATCTTTATTTACGCTTATTTTAAGTAAACTCGGTATTTCGTCGACCGATGCGTCGTGCACGCTGCACCTTGAATTTTGTCTAGATAAAACCTTATAAACATGTGGCATTGCATGTATCATAATTCGGCCGACAACGGGTCAAGGTACACTTTATTAACGTTTAATCACCACGTATTAATTTGGTATGTAATCCAAATTGAATTTCGGGCTTTTATTTTATTTATTTATTTACCTCACTCACGTGACTTAGGTAACTATTTTTATTACGTTCGCTTCTACGTATATTATGAAGAACGATAAACTTATGATATTTATTCGACGAATTAGTTTCAGATCGTAAAGTTTCATTGCGCACCGCGCCGCGCTGGGAAAAGTTGTCCGCATAATCGTACAAATAATATAATAAATATCCATAATAGTTTGACAATCGCTTGCAACGCAACACTACAACGTACACAAAATAAGATCGGATGAAAACGATGTCACCTTGCACGCTCGTCATCGATGATTTGTAAAATAGATTAAAATAAAAAGCATTTGATACAACGTACTCGACTTCGGATAAAATGTCACATTCGTCGCTAAAGGATATTTGATATAATTTTAAATGAATTAATGAAAAATGAATTTAAACGAAATACACACTAACGACATTGTAGATTGATTAAATAAAGTATTTTAACAATCAATTTCAATATCAGTAGTTGTCAATTATGAAAAAATATCATACTTAAATTATTTGATACAGCGATGTACAGAATTTAACGTTTACGAAAACTCGCAAGATTGCAGCTGTCAAGTCGATTCCTAATTCCAAATATCTTATTTTATTTCTACGGTTGTTTTTTTGAATTGATCGCCAACGTCGTCAATTTTTATTGTAGCATTGACATAAATTACGACGATAACGGCCGAGATAATAGCTTTTAAAAAACCGTAACAACGACACGGTCGCGTTCGTCGCACCTGTCCATCAAAAATTTACGAATCGGTAGTCTTCGACGGTTTTCGACGTTTCGGCCAAACCATTTTCTGGACAAATTTTGTCGAAATTAATCGCGGATCGAGTCGTCCAGCGCGATTAATTTGTCAGAGGAGGTGTAAATTCGCGTGTCGTGCGAATTTATCGGCGGCTCGGGGACCATTCGTTAGCGGACTCCTAGTCCGACCCCCCGAATGTGTTCATTAGGCGATGAAATCGTCGTTCTCTCATTTGAATAATTTTTGAATTTGGCGTCAAATCCCCTATTTCCCTTCCTCTCCCCCGTCGTAAATCATGCGTGAAGGATTGTTTGTAATTATGCGTATTTTTCAAAGCTAATTTATACGGCGAATAAGGCGCGCGTTAATTTGTTAATATGCGAGCTTTTATCGAGCATGAATATATTTAGCCATCGTGCGTGTGTGCGCTTTTTTTTATTTTATAAAAAAATATATAGAGGAAAAATCTAAATAAACCAATAAATTTTATTTAATTTTCGTGTGACCGCTAAGTGGAATATTGAATTTTTGCCCACTTTTCAATGCGATGTGATAATAATTGGATCATTTATATATAGGTAGATAATTTATTTGCTTGTGTTGAAAATTTTATATTAAATGAACGCACTCGCATTTGTTGACCGCGTGTATTTTTTTAATATTTCACAACAAAATTTTGATTGGTAATTTAAATTCGAAATGGCGGATACGCTAATGACATATTAATATGATTGGTCTGTCGATTTTTCTGATAAAAGTCAAGGGGCACATCCTTGAATCGATAATATTAAGATATATTAATTAAAAAATAAATTTACAGAGCAGATGTAATATGTAAATAAATATTAACAATATTTACACTACGTTGTATTGTATGTACCTATATTAAATCCATACAATAAAAATTAATTAAAAAAATATGTATTTTATTTATAAAGCCTTGAATACAATCACCGTTTTTTTACGCGAACTTGTATTGTTCATTATTTTTATTTATTTTTTAATCCTTCCCTGACAGATGCACGCCGCGCGAACAGATAACAATCTCTCGTCACGAGTCAATCAAACGTAGCATCTGCTCGAGCACACTTAATAATACATGCACGCAAGGTCCTTTCGAAATTTGTAGTACAACACTCGGTGTACGTACTCGTTGAAAAAATTTTTTGCACACTTGTGCCTCGCGCGAAACTTTCAAAGTGCAAGAAATCCAGTCTCGCACGCCGCATTCCGGCAGCGCCTAATTGATGACTCCAATTATGTCTTTGCGACGGGGAAACCAGGGGGTCACCGGCACCGCGTTGTACCTCAAAGTTTTCCGGTCAACTTTCAGGGGGTCGCAACTCAAAAATGCCTGGCAAAAGTTACGCCGTGGGGTCTGCTGTACCCCCACTAGGTGTAATTTCTCAACGAGTCAACGGAGACCGGTTATTACGCGGCACCCGATAAAACACCGCTCTCGTGCACATATATTTCCGTTTTTTTTTTTTTTTTTTTTTATTCCAAGACTGAGACTCTGTCATTTGTCGTAAGTTCCGCTCGCGTGTTGAAAGAGTGAACACCCCTGGCTTACGTTTCTATGTTGTACAAATTAAATCAGGTTTCATTTCGCTACCCGCGTTTAAAATCCTACATACATAGATATGAGACACAAGGCAGATGTTTCCGCCTATAAGATCCATTTTGATCCAGAACTGCGTCACGTGTTCAAAATGTCGTTGTTGTCTTTTACCTCTCCCTGCCTTGTGTTAAAGTGTCATAAAGGTGAAAATTGTCCCGTCTCCAGTTGGCGCACAGGACAACTGACAGTCATAACATTAAATTGTAATCGAACACTTTTGCACGGTGGAATTCGATGTGTATACGAGAGCTCCCGACGAATAAATATATGTGACATTCCGAGTGCATTTACCCCTGGAGTGCAGTTTGTGTGGAATTTTAATGGACACAGAGACAAAATGTAATGTTATTAACACTGTCTTGATATTTTGCACTTTAGCGTGCTTTGATTGTTCCATTGACGTTCGATACATTTTCAAACTGTATTTAAAACTTTAGTATAATTATACTAATAATATATAATTATACTATGTATAATTATACTATATATTATATAATATATAATTATACTATACATGTGACTAAAGTAACGTGACAATTAAGTAGCTAAAGTCTGAAAGTAGGCTTAAAAATTAATTTTAATAACACTAAAATTATGTTAGATGAATGAATTTTGCAAGCAAAGCGTAGTCACAGTAGATATTGTAGAAATATGTAGTTGATAGTTATTTATACCTAGGACAATTGGTGAATATGACTGGATATAACCAAAAAGTAATTAAACTAGTATGGTCCGCTTTTAGAAGAATGAACATTTGGAAATTCAAGAATGTTACGCAAGATCCAGTGCACACAGAGAAGCATGGAAATGTGTATGCTTGGTATAACATGAAGAGATCGTTAAAGGGTTACATAAGTAAGAAGTATGGCAGATATAGCAGAACATGTGAAAAAGTTGAAGTGGCAATGGGTTAGGCACATAGCAAGAAGAATGGATGGCAGATGGACGCGAGAAATACTGGAAGGGTATCCGAGAGGATGTGAAAGAAAGCAAGGTAAACCGAGTGGACGCTGGCCTGATGAATTGAGAAGAATGTGTGGGGTAAACTGGATGCAGATTGCTCAGCCTTCATCCAGCAGTGGATGGTGAACTGCTGAAAATAATAATCTAAAACTTTATTAGGATTATGTAAACGTTATCTTACTATATAATTTTTCATATTTTTTTTAGTGATATGTTTTATATTATTGGTTGAAACTTTACGTTGAATTTTTTCTCCATAGTTAATAAATAGTCAGCGGATACGAAGTTGAGTCGTATAATGTGTGATATATATTTTGCGATTGAAAATAAATCATACAGTGCATTAGGTAGATATGCTGTAAATGGGCGTGATTTTCATTCTGTTTTAGTGTATTATTTTTTTTGCGCTATTCATATCGCCAATTAGTCGACAGTTGTAAATCGGTCGACGGTACGTAATTTGCGAACATTCAAACTCGATAATTGCGTCGGTTTGCGACGTATAAATAGGTGCCGTTCATTCGTCTCGAGACATTGAGAAATAAAGTTAAAAATGAGTAAAAAAAAAAAAGGTTGAAAAGAATACACCTCGATTTATGGCACTTAGCGGGTTTTATTGCGGTTGTCTCGCGATCGGCAACCCTGCTATGAAGGGTCATAAAATTTTAATGTGCCAAATTGCCGGTTTGGCCCTTGTACATCCTGCGATTCCTTTCGTCCTTCGGACTGAGAGAGATCTCTTTTTGTTCGACGACGTCACTTTTACGAGTTTTCGATTAAAACCCACCGCGAGACGCATGTCAATCGTCCTTAATGCATTTTTTATGCGACGATGCACTTCGTCGGTAACGATTTATTTAGCTAACAAGGGCCGCGGCGATAAATTAGATTCGTCCATTCGATCGTCGCGTGTGTAGAGTTGAAATTGTCTATGTTGAAAGTCTCGTGTTGGTCGCTTACATTTTCTATTTTTTAGTAGGGCAGGTCTTGTGAACGTCTGCAAAGGCGTTTTATTATTGGCCGCCTGTCGACAGCAATCTATCGCGGCGCCTTTTTAATAACAAGGCACCTTAGTAGCGTTGGGGACTCGAGAATACGTGTATCTGTCTGTATGTCAGTCCGTCAAAAATCTAAGATCGACATCGCGGCTGGCTCCAAGGACCAAGGATCAAAGGCGTGTCAATCTAATATCGACAGCTCGAAGGATTAATTTTTGAATATACGTTTTTTTTATTAACCGCTCTATGATATCTACATAATTTTTTTTTGTATATGAAACAAAATAAGTCGAATGTACGATAAAATGCATCAAAGCTACGGAAATCTGTTGGTTTTCTCTGGGAAATACTTGAAAATCGCCACGTCTACGCTCTTCATATTCTACCCCGTCGCACCCCATCTATACGATGAGAGCCTTAACCCCTCCCCGACCACCCACTCGACCCCCTCACTCCCCATTCTTCCTTTTCCCCCTGTCTCAAACCATAGCAGACGTCTTCAGACGTCCGTCATTCTTCAGGTCGATGCGGCATGTCTGAGACGGATAATTCCGTTCGGGAAGTTGTCACATGACAATTTTTATTGTAATAAAATTTTAATAATTTACGTAAGCCAAATTGTTAATATGTGCAATACAGTTGATTATTGTTAGTGAGTATTTAGTCACTGTAGAGTGTACATGGATAATCATATTGTAGAGTTATTTATACCTAGGTCAATTGGCGAATATGACTGGTTGTAAAGAAGTATAAATGAAACTATGTAGGATGGAGTGCTTTTGGAAGAATGAACATTGTTTTTAAATCCAACATTCCGCTATGCTTAAAAAAGAAGGCATACGACCAATGCGTACTGCCATTTATGACGTATGGATGTGAAACGTGGATGGTAAATTCAAGACATACGGCAAGCTCCAGTGCACACAGAGAAGCATGGACAGATGTATGCTCGGTATAACGAGAAGAGATCGTTAAAGGAATATATTGGTAAGAAGTATGACCAAGGTAGTACATACATACATACATAGTTATTTACACCTAGGACAATATGTGAATATGATCGGATGTAAAGAAGAAGAAATAAAACGAAGAGAGAATGAATTTTAAATATAAAATTTCGCTATGCCTAAAAAATAAGGCATTCGACCAATGCGTACTGTCAGTCATGATGTATAGATGTGAAACGTGGATGCTAAATTCAAGAATGCTACGTAAGATTCAGTGCACACAGAGAAGCATGGAAAGATTAATGCTCGGTATAACGAGGAGAAATCGTAAGAGGAATACATGGGTAAGAAGTATGACAAAAGTGGCAAAAAGTTGAAGTGGCAGGCACATAGCGAGAAGAATGGATAGCAGATTGACGTGAGATATACTGGAATGGTATCCGAGAGGATGTGAAAGAAAGCAAGGTAGACCGAGTGGACGCTGGCCTGATGAATTGATAAGAATGTGTGGAGTCAACTGTATGCAGATTGCTGAAGACAGACAGGAATGGAATTGTAGAGACCTTCATCCAGCAGTGGGTGGTGAACGTCTGAAAATGATGATGATGAATCAGTATTTAGATATTGTCACCTATTCATAATTATCTACTAAATTAAATTTTTAAATTTGTTCGATTGGTGCCACGGTCACTACATATTTTCAACATCGATACTTCAAATACTTAAATTGTTGGAAGCGTTTTATATTGATTCTATTCAATATCCACTCGTATCATGAACTAAGTTCAACTGTGTTGGTCACAATGTTTAGAAGCTTCGTGTCTACATTTTATATTTTTTTTATCATGTAATTTTAATTGTTAATCTGAGGCTGTAGTCATTATGAATATCTGTGTAAATAATTGCGATTTATTTATATTGCGTTGTATTGAGGTAGACGTCTGAATTACCTGTCTATAGACTGTCTGCGTGGATATGGAGGCTAATACTGCTCGATCAGCCAGTCTGATTGACAGCCGTCTTTAGCGGATGTACCCATCAGTCATTCCAGAGGTAGAGGGCCTTCCAGGGGAGTTCAAGTCGCGACCTGCCTCTTCACATTACTATTCAAACGCTCTTCGCGCGAATCTCGGAACACTTTCATTGGACCGAATGCGAATGCGATGTATCTATAGATATTGGCTTTCTGTTCCCATCAATTCGTTGCCAAAAGCCTGGAGGCAAAGTGGCGAAATAAAATACGAAAAGATTTAATTTTTATGTAAATTTGATAATTTTTCAATCAATTTTATATTGAAATCGATTTTTTATTATGATGTGTACGTTTCGATGATTAAACCGTTCTACCTATCTAGAGATGACTGGTCTTGATCGATTCAAGACAGAGGGACGCTTAATACGATTGCAGACAGATGATAAATTCAGTGCAGTCCAATATATAAATTCACATTTAATTGATCCCTCCAAGTTATACGTTTCATCTGATTGCTAGTCAATTATCGGTGTAACGTCGAACATTAGCAACGGTCATCGCTAATTTGTAATATAGGATTAGTGTAATTTATTTAAACGATCGTATCATTTTCAATTAATACATATAACAATTAAAGATAATCGATTAACACGTGTTTTTGTACGCTTCACTCTTAATTTTTAATTCAGACGATCAATTAAGGTATTATGATTCCTCAATTTTCATAATTTTATTTGATGACTTCTTTTGCCTAATGATCGTTATGAAATAAAATTTTATTAATTGTACCACGATGTAATTGTCGTATGAATATTTGATTATGTACATTAATATATTGTAGTTGAGACGCCACTGTCTGAAATTGTGATACGTCACTTTGATGCGGATTATGAAACCCTCCATCAAACGTTTGTCCTTTTTTTTGTGTGTTCGTCTTTCGCTCTCCTTTAATAAATGATCGGTGGAAATAAAGCGAAACAAGTTCACAATTTAAAAATGGACAAAAACAACGTAATTGACAAACCAGTCTGGTTAATTTTTCGATTTTCAGAAGTGAAACCCTTCATTTCACTATTCTTCTCAGATTGTTTTATAACCTTCAACGAATCGCATAAATATAATTATACACAACTGCGGTCTTCATTATTTTTTTGTTTATTTTTTAATGGTATTGCATTAACAAATATGGGAAAATCGATGTTTATAATTAAAATATATTAATCGTTCACTGATCAATTTATTTCATATCTAATTTGAATAATTGATACTTTTAATTATCATAAAAATAACTTTATCACTTTTGTGTGCCGCCCTTTGACACACACCGCCAAAAGCGACCGCCAATTATGACATTTTAAATAAAAATATCATTGTAACTTTGAACATTCGTACAGTTAATGTGTCAGACACTGTTTATGAACGAGAAATTCACAGTCGTAGCCACGGCATTGGACTCCAGAAGGATTTGGATTTCAAAGTCATGTATTCCAATAGCAGTTAAAACGTTGTAAAAAAGTGATGCAACAACGCTTAAAATCAAGTACACATTTATGTATATAAAAGCTTACATACATAGATACTTCAAGAGGGCATTATCTTGCAACTGTAAGCTTCAATCAAAAGTGACATAGAGTAATTTGATTGATTGGTTCTTTCGTTAATTACAGCTCTCTTCCATTTTCTATCATTCGTTTCTTCTTTCTTATTCCTTACACGCTTCTCTTTCTTCCTCGAAGTAAATAAATTCGTTGTAATAGCCCTTGACATATGGGATGTACTATGTAGAAGTGTCCAGGGCCAAATAAAAACCCACACCTTTTGCTTTTGATGCGCTGTCAATAACTCTGAGACAGACTGGCGTCTGTCACTCTTCTCGCGTCATCTCCTCTTCTCTCACCCCCATGTCTCCATCGTCCTTCTTCCACCCCATAGTCCACCCACTCTACTTTCCTCCTACCTCCCCTTTCCACCTACCGAAGTCCCGTCTCTCCTCTGTCCCTGTCGCCTTTCTCGACAGCTGGAGTGACGGCGAGGCAAGTGACAGCTCGTCCAACGTGTCACGGGTGACAGCTTGACGCATGTCATCGCCAGAAGACCCATCATCCAGGGCCGTTCGTTAAACCGAGAATATAATTACGCTCCGAGAGCACAAATAAAACGCTAGCGCAAGATTCAATTTGGAACTTGATTAGTTTTTTTTTTTTTTTTTTTGTTTATCAATGTCTTTTGATTGAAAGAATGAATGGAATACCTTTTGTTGTGATCGACGTGACGTTTCGCTGTATTTGTGTGTTTCGAACGTACGTCTTAATAAAATGTCTCGTTTTCCTTAAGGTTGCAGGTGAGTGCGTGTGCGCGCGCGTTTGTTTACCGTACCGTAAAAAGTCGACCGTATATTGTTTCGGTGAGTTAAATGCGATTAACATAATTTATTCTCAACGGTGAAGATTAACAGAGATGGTGAAAGAGCGATCGAGTTTTCCTGTGATTGTAATCGTATGAAACAATCTTTGTTTGTGTGGTTTTTTTTTAGCGTACGTACATACGCTTGAATTAATCCAAAATTCAATACGGTTAGTTGGAAAAAAATTCTAGGGTATTGTTTTATCGGATTATACGTGAAAATTCTTTTGATATTACACCGCTGAGTAGAATCTCACCGTATGCCTCAGTAGCATAAGCAATATTGGGCAACATGTATGCTACGAATTTTCATAAGCAACAAGTGTTAACTTTTTGATTTTGCAGCAGGTTTCAGAACTAGTCGTTGGATATTATTTTGATTATGACACTCGTTGTTATTTTACATTGAATAGTGTTGCTTAGAGTCATTTGTGTATGTTCTCGTATTTCATTCGTTCAACGTGGACTAAACTCCATGTCTGATGGATGAGTGTTCAGGGGCGGCGCAAGTCAATTGCTTTATTTCAGGGCGCGAGATGATCCCAGCTTATTCGCAGCTAAATGATTTAGCAGCTCACCTGTGGTTGTTGTTGTTGTTGTTGCCTTTGCCATCGAAACCAAGAGGAATTAGAGATGGAGGCGGATGAGTAGGAGGGCTCATCTCGAATGAGTGACACGTAGACGGGCCAGTTGATTGAGAGTGACTCCTGAGCGCTCGGCTAGATGAGACCCAATCTAAACGCATCCAAAAAACAATGATTTTTATTAATATAATAAATGTATTATTATATCGCGCAGCTCACCCATCTATATATACATAGTTAATGATACTCGAGAGTTGTTCGTCTCGGCTGTCACTTATCAAAACGAACAATCTGATCGCCGTCACTCCGGATGACGTTGCGAATCTAAAGGCCGTGAATCAAATCAAAACCGGAGTGTGCATCTCTCTCGACGCTCGCTGCTCCTGCAAAAGCTTTTCGCTGCATCTAACTGCAGTTGGTGCAACAACGTCTGACACACTTTTATCAGCAGCGGAAACCATTGTAGTTGAAACATAAAAATTTCACGTACGTACAAGGATCGCTTAATACTTGAGCACACATACAATCTGCAGTGAAACTTTCGCATTTTCAATTTCAATTTCTAACGTGCGAATTCACTTATCGCACGATCCTCGTATCATTTTGTGCATCGTATTCTATTACAATGTGAACGTTCGCGCACCTCTTGTCCGTTGCAACTCGCCTTGATGGACATCGCATATCTTTCACTCGTCGTTTAGCCGCTTGTCTGTCTGTCCGTCTGCGTCTGTGTGTGTGAAATTTACACGCGTGCGAAAAAGGATATTACATGTATATCACATATACAGAATTATAGACCCGGTGTGAAGGATGTGCACACTCGAGAAGCGGTTAATGGACAAGATGATTGCTAGATGTTGAAATGTGGCAGTGTGGTGGTTGATTGATGCACCTTGATAGTGGCTAATCGCAAAATGCAGGTGTTGGTTATCTGATTTAATATGATATATGCATTTATAATATATTGGGTTATGCGTAGTTTATTTTGTCCGTTGATTGATTATGTCTTTGAATGTTTGATTGTTTCACGGATAGCTGCCGATACGCAACGCAATTTATAACATAATTTTAGATAAGTTGTTAAAAGTGGAACAAAAATTTTTTCATCGAATTAATAACGAGTTTATTAATTTGAATAATCATATTTTTTATATAAATCTGGCACGTCAATGGTTTCGACTGTTGTTCAGTGCTCACTCACAATAGTCACTCAATGTACATATGTAAGGTACATTATAAACTGTGAATACCAAACTATGAATAATTAGTTAATTAAAATTTTTCTTTTGTTAGAATTTAATTATAACTATTCTGTGTAGAATTCGTGTATAATTAATACAAATATAAATTTAAATAGGTTAATTGTATGATAATATCGTTATTATTTTATTTTTAAAGATTTTTATCCACATCTTGTACCTACCTAAAGGTAGCCATTAGAGATTTTTAGCAAAAGATTTTAAGATTCATTTTTCTTGTTTTTACTCTCGTGAGATTTTACTTTCGATAAGCGAAAACGGTAGCTCGGCTTCGGACACCGTTTCAAAACTGTATTTTTCTCGGAAAATAACAAAAAAAAAAAAATAGAAAAGAAAAACGGTCACTTCTAATAACGGCTATTAGCGAGAGTTCCCTCGATTTGCATATCAAAGCATCGCTTCTTTATTGATAATAATTAATAATACATACAGCCGTTTTTTTTTTTTTATCGTGCTCGCGTATAATTAATATTTATCGTCGGACACGAATCCCAATCGGTTCGAGCGAAAAAGCCCAAAAACACTTAAAAAATATAATATGATAATTATTATTACGAGGCGACCCATTATCGTTAATTACTCCTCGACGCCTAATCAGGTGGGCTATTGATCAGCGACGTGTTTGTCGAAGACGATCGTGTTTATATTTTAATTATACGCCGCGTATTGAGTTGTAATAAATAAATAAAGCAATAATGTCAAATTGGCATTTGCCGTGTAAAAATTAACCGTTTGAATTAATGAGAGAGACACATATGAAATAAAAAAAAATTAAAGATGATTTGTCGCGGAGAATAGCAACGGTCAAATTGATTATGTGTAAGATGATGAAATATAAAGGTTAAAATAATATTATTTGATGTTTATACAAAGGCATATTAATTTAACTTAACAGTTCCTTAAACACATTCTTAACTATGTGTGTGGCAATTCATTCTTGCCTAACTCTTAGTTTTTGTAATATTTTAAGCTGTTAAATTATTTATATTGTTTTCATATTGGTTATTGATATTTAATATACATACAAACAAAATTTATATGCAAAATTGATCAATCGATTTATACATTAAAACTAAATGGATATTTTCAGTTTGAAATTTTTTCAATTTGTCGTTTTTATACAGGCTTTGTATTTGAAATCTTTTCGGAAACTTGGAACAATTCTAGTGAGAGTTTTCGCGCTGTACAAAGTTTGAGGATCGCTCGCTCGTCCATCTAGTAAGGTACACCTTTGTTTGTATTTTTTCTTCCCTCCACTTAAACTCGATTTTCGTCCTTTATTTGTCAACTCTACCGAAATGAAGTCACCTTTTTCTTTTCGGGGATAAATAGAAGTCCCATATTTATTCGGTGCTTCCTTTTCGGAACGAGCACGAAACGCACTACTACTTGAGTGGAAAAACGACATTGTTTTACTTGCTTACGAAGAAAAATATGTTCTTTGAAATGAAAAGATTCGGCGAACGCAAACATTGCCTCGTATAGGATTCGTGTACGATTTTAACGCGAGTAGGGTGACAGTGCAGAAGGGGAACGATCTTATTCCCCGGGAATTGAATATTGATTGATTGATGTTTGCCCAGCGAGGACATTAACATACCTGTCTAATAGTTTTCCTCTACCTGGACATTCTTCCGCCGATTCTATTCCCGTCCACCTTTCCTCTTCCTTTTTTTGTTTTAAGGCTCTATACCAGTGCACACACACACACACGCACAGGTACATGTGGCAGTTGTTTACACCGTCCGAAGATCCGTCTTTGTTGGCTCGATACGAAGGTAGACAGCTTGATTGATTTGTTGGAGCACTCGACGTTTCTCTAAAATACAAAAAAAAAAAAAATGAAAAAAACCCTATACTAACGCGAACGTGTGAGTAGAGCGTCATTGTCTACTAGAGCGTATCCGCTATGACAGAATACAAAATTAATGAGCGTCGAATCGAATCGAACATTTGTGTGATAGATACACTGTTGAAAGAGCTCACCAAACGGAAAAAAAATTTTCGTTCGATAGACTCGTCTGTCATGACATATTATATTATGTTAATGCACCTGTGTGCTTTTACATATCGACGGTTAGAAATTAATTTATAAAAACATTGAAAAAGTGTTGCGCTACTGATTTTGATAAGCACTGCTCAACACATCCAATTACTAATGTCTTGATTTTTTTTTTATATTTAACAATGATTAAACAAACGACTTTTTACGTTCCATTTGCCATTTAATATAACAACAGAACATACGATTCAGAAAGAATATATCCCAAGTAAACTCTCTTAAAACGGTATTAGAGGATGACAGATGCATCGTATCTTATTAGACAATTAGACAACAAACACTTTTTTTTTATAGTGTATGTTACCTAGAACAGATCCGTCAATTATGTCAAAGGTACAATTCCTTCCATATTTTACCTTTTTGTATTTATTTTCAGTATGGTTGGTAGTTTGGTACCTACATATAATTAAGATCATCGAGTGAGCCACCTGTAAAATTGTATCAACATTTGAATTTGAATTTGATAAGCGACATTCGATTTCGATAGATCGACGACGCGTGAAAATAAATAAATAAATAATAATAAAAAAAAGGACAAATCACATATTGTTGGAGAGTTATGATTGTGGGCTCTCCGTCAAATCGGATCCGATCGCCATGAAATATACATGAGTCCCCTGAAGAGGCGTTCGAGACATGATGAATGGTGTGCGACACGCGATGGAGACGAATAAAAGGGAGACGTCAAAGAGCTGACGATGGGACTGAAAGACGGCCCTCAGCCACTTGATGGCCCCGGGGCCATTGTTGGTCAGGGAGGGCTTAACGAGTCCCGCGAGCGCGAGCCACCGCTTTGTAGGTGGTCTAGTTGCATCCCAACCATTTTGTCTAGGACCATTCGAGTGTTGTTTTGACGTTGAACCGTGTACGCACGTGTAATATTGTACAAGCAGACCGGTAGAGGCTCGGCTCATTATCAATTATTATTACGCGTACACGCAAACAAACGAATCGCTCAATGGGTCGTACGAATCAATTAAAAAGTTAACACTACTATCGCGACCATCTTTCGCGTCGTTCCGAGTCATCTGACCATTCATCACGCTTTTTTGCCGTCCGCGGGGCCGATTATCGATTCGACGTGTCTCATAGAGGCGACCAAAATTGATTGTAGCTCATTAGCGCGGTGAAAATTCAAGATGTAAGCCGGTGACGGGTGATCACTCATACGAGTTATGGTGATCACTTCACGTCATCGACTCCTGGAACGTTCAGAGTGAAATAAAAATAAAAAAAAAAAACAGCATCGAATCACTCAATCGCTAGTGACAGCGCCACTAATTTGCCGAACGATGACGATGCTGGTGTTATCTCGCTGTTTTTTTTTTTTTTTTTTTTTTCTTAGATCAGTTTGACCAGTGGCGACCCCTTCACTCGTCGACTGTGAACTGATAAAGATAGGAACTAAAAAATCAATCAAAATTGACTGCCGAGTGCGCTCACCCATTGATTGTAAGATTGATCGTAGTCGTGAGCGGTGCCACATTCATACCATGTCTATCATGCAACGTGTCAATTAACCCTTCGAGTGCCACAACTATCGTAAGTCCCACTGCAGTTTTGCGAAGGATCAAAACATTCGAATGTGACGTGCGGTTTGATGGAAGGAAGATGTGGAAAAAATAAATATACACACATAGACATGTGTGTGTGCCTAGGAGCAAAACTTGACGCTTTCGAGTGCACACTCCAATCGAGCACTCGTCGATTCAAAAGCGCCTCTAACGAGACCACCTAAGCAGAGTCCTGTAAATAAACTTTTTTTTTTAAATCTCTTCTGGACACCCATAGATATAAACAAACATATGCTGTGACGTGTGTGACAGTAGGTGAAGGAAATTCTAAATTTTTATGGTCATGTATATCTTAATATGCTTGATTTTCAAGTGTATCAAAAAAAAATTATTTGGATAATTATTATTTTAATCTTCACATATGTACATACATACATATGCCAAAGAAGCTCACACTATTCTGAGTTGGTATATCAATGTAATAAATACAAACTGTTAACTTATACAGTTCACTTACATTATAAGTGCTTTCAAAAAACATTGTATCAATTTGCTACTTGCGTTGTTACTGATTGATTAAAGTTTCGCTCGATTGTACAATAGACGTGTATACTAGGATCATTATTCTGACGTACTACAGTGCTAATTAAATCAACCGTTGGACGTTCGCATTATCTTGAAATCGGCACTTAATCACTGACGTGTGACGTGTGTGACAGTAGGAAATTCTAAAATTTTGTGGTCATGTATGATCTTAATATGCTTGATTTTCAAGTGTATCAAAAAAAATTATTTGGATAATTATTATGTTAGTCTTCAGATACATACATATGCCAAAGAAGCTATTCTGAGTTGGTATATCAATGTAATAAATACAAACTGTCAACTTACATATACAGTTCACTTACATTATAAGTGCTTTTAAAAAAACATTGTATCAATTTGCTACTTGCGTTGTTGCTGATTGATTAAAGATTCGCTCGATTGTACAATAGACTAAAAATAGCCACGTGTATACTATGATCATTATTCTGACGTACTACAGTGCTAATTAAATCAACCGTTGGACGTTCGCATTATCTTGAAATCGGCACTTAATCACTGACTTATATTTAGCTGTTCCTTGAGTGAGCATGACGTCAAGTTTTCCAGGGCGCAATTCGTTTGATTGATTCACGTCAAGTGGGGCGCCTCTGGTGGCTGAAGAGAGCTGGAGAAAAAGTCCTCGCACGCTTTGCATACATACATCATTGTCGTCCGGATTTTGCAAACTGGAGGAAAAGGAGATGGGGTAGGAGGAGGCCATCGCTCCAGAGGATGCCGGAATTCGCGCAAAAAAGCACATTCCATCAATCTGCGCCGGGGCGAGGCGCCATTATTTATGAAGCCTCCGGGCTAGGAGGGCCTTTCGTCACCGGCACCGGCTCCTTTGTTCCGGTTGATCCCTGTCAATCATCCCTCACCCAAAATGGCCGCCCGAAAGGATTGATGTCGCATAATGACGTCCGCGAGAAAAAAATCGAGACGAGGCGCTTTGATATATAACCACCGTCATCCGCATCACTCCATCCCCCAACTCCTCCCTTCGTGGATGGGGATCCATCCAAGCAAATTTTCTAAAGAGTAAGAGTAAGGACGAACCGTAAAATAAAACGAAGTGCTGAAATTTGTTGACGACGTTCAGAAATTAATACAAAATTGCTAGTAGATACACGTAATTTTGTATGAACCAAACGGGAAAAACAAGTGCTGGAAGTGGTGTCATCGTGATTCACTTTTAGAATATGGTAATCCTGAGGTTATAAGTCATAAGAAAGTTTGTGCAATGCTGAATCAAGTGTGTTGAAAAACAATGGCTATTTCCTTGAACAGTCATACACTTACGTGTTTTGACACTCATACCAAGTCTTAACAAAGTTCGATCATACTCGATAAATTACCATTTTGTCACCGTATACCTATGTATGTATGTACATGAATGGTGAAAGCATTACTATTCGCTAGTGTGGAATTAGAGGCATTGATCCAATTACCGTTGTATTGTGTGCCGTCTTTCAAAATCAAGTGGAAAAAAAAGTCCAAACCGCTGTCGCCGTGCTTTATTTATATTTTTTTGGTCCTCTCCTTTGTCACAGATGACACACGACAAAAACCCTCGACGCCATTGATTTATGTTCATCAGATTTCACTATTTCAGTTTGATGGATGGTCGGCGAGAGGATGGGTCCGTCGTCTTCCTACCCCTGCCTACGGGGCGGAGGTTGCCAATTGTGAAAGACACAAAAATAAGGCCAGTTGTCAACGATGATGTAAGCAAAAGCGTAAGAAACGCCATTTTTCACGCGCAAAGGCCGAGCTAGAGTAATACGTATGTATATAGATGGAAAAAAATAATATCCATTTATCTCTCGTGACGCGGCCGCTCGAACCGCACAGAGTTAACGCCGGAAAAAGCGTGTCATCTGTCATCTGACGTGTAAAAAAATAATCGCCACCGACTTAAAAAAAAAACCCTCAGCTCGAAAGGAGGAACAATTGAAAAAAATAGCCATTGAAACAAAACACTGACTTTAAAAACTAGTTAGTACACGCTGATGTAAAAAGTATCAATACGTTGAAAGAACAGTACAAATTTCAAAAGTGAATAGGCTTATTTAATAACTTCAAAAAATACATTGTATGTTTAGAAAGGGTCCAAAGAAGGATTACAAAAATACCATTTGAACTTCGATCACTATCCTATAATGAAAGATTGAAGAGAATGAGTCTCACATCTTTGGAGACGAGAAGATTAAGAGGCGATCTAATAAAAGTCTACAAAATAATAAATAATAAATATAAACGCCCAAGGAAAAACCTCCTTACTTTCAATAAAAACGCACATCTCAGAGGTCATACACTGAAATTACTAAAAGACAAATCGAATAAAATTGTTCTCGATAAGTTTTTGAACAAAAATGGATTTTTGTAATCCTTCAAATAAATATAAATAATTAAAAATTGTATGTACAACTTATGACAGACTCCATCGGCTATGCCACCTGCCCATGTATTTTTAAATAAATAAGATGAACTTGTTCGATAAAATTCGGCTGTAAAATCAAAATGTTGACACTTGTTGCCTCTGTGAGTACAAGGTGTGACAATTGAAGGAAATAAACCCGCGTAATAGTATTTCGATGGTGGTAATCGAAAGGGGTCGTCGGCGCACGTCCATTTTTGAGTAATTGAATCAACGGTGCATATTTCATCGCAGCTTGACGTCCATTATTACGCGAGACGCGTGATAAAGCGTCTCGTCGGGCCTCCAGACAGGGACCGGAGCACCCCGTGGCCCCCACAGGCTGAGCAAAAGTGATTCTTATGCACATGGCTCGTAAGGTTCAAGTTGGCGAGCGAGTTAAGGTACTCGCGCCCCTGAGAGGCGGCGAGATGACTGCATCAATATAATACGGGTTGGGTTAACTCGGTGAATGAGTGAGTGATTGAGACGTCACGAGTGACTTGTGACCCCGGGCCAGGGGCGCCCCACGACCGCAACAGGGTTATCGTGTACAAAAAGATTTTCTCCAACAACGAATTAGATCTTCTATTTTTATTTTTTTTGATATGCGATAATTTGGATATGATCTATCTAAGAGTAGATCTTGATCTACGGTTCTATGCACTTATCTTCGTGTAGATATGTTAAATTTGCTCAAAAATGCTTGGTTCACGATTGATGCTCACAGTAACTTATAATGTACACAAAATAAGTCCCTACTTGTGATTCAGCCCTATGTGCAGCAAAATATATATGAGTCGCCTAGTTCCAAATCCCGATAAGTCCATAAAACTCACTTGTTCACTTGCTACAGACTTATTTGCTTGATGGCGTTTAAAACTCATTTAAACTTAATTTTGTTGATATTAAACAAAATATTGAGATTAGAAACATGGACTTATCGTTGTTTGTTTCTATATATGGCTTTTATCATAGTGCAATTGTCAGTTTTGGAACTAACACTGATTTTCAATATTTTTTTTACGGCGCACTTGGCGGTATTTGGAATAATTCAAGTATAAGGCATCGTTTGAAAACATTCTTAGAACCAGAAAATATTTTATCCTCTTTTTTTATATATTGTGGATTTGGAACTAGGCGACTCATATATGTAGAGGTGGCCGAAAGGAACTCGTCAATCATTCTCTAATCACCCAAAAAATTCATAATTTTCACAATCCTGAATCATAATAAAAATACATATAAATCGTTAATATTTAAATTAATACCTACATAATGTACTCGTAAGTTATTTCACAATTGTACTTAAATGTGATTCAAAATAAACACACAACTTATACTTAAATGCCCGAGTACCTACATATCCTTTAGTGCAGCGATCGCCAACCGGTGGTACGCGAGAGAATTTTGATGGGTCGCAGAGTAATTTGAATATATTTGCAATTTTCGTGTTTATTAAAATGTTTCAGTATATTCTGATTTTACTTTTTTTTTGGAATTTTCGCCTTATTACGTTTGTAGGAACCCCCGCCTATAAAATTTTTCTATCATTGTAACATCAATGATGTCCATTTTTTGCAAATAACTTGTAGTGCAAAAACAAGTGTAATTACCATTTCATATTTAGAATATTACTTTTTTAAAAAAAATCATGGTAGTGGTCCGCAGGATTCAAGATTTTGAGTTTAGTGGTCCGTGAGGTCGGAAAAGCTGGCGACCGCTGCTTCAGTGCTTTAAAGCAACAATCAATAAGATGTAAAAATCAAGAAAGTCGTTAGGTGGTTGGATTATGTAGATTATGAATAAGTTAGGACTTGCATTATACTGTTGCATGTTAGGGGAGGGGGGGGGAGGTAAAGATTGGTATTAAAAGGGCAAAGGCCGTTTAAGTTTTATTAGAGAAACACATTGACAAATATGTTGAAGAGTACAAACCAATCCGCAGTAAAGTGACCTGAACTGTATCACAACAGTTCCAGCTTCTTTTTCGAGAAGATTTCCAACAGTTCCAGGTCTCCCCCGAGGTGATGTTTCACACCTTGAAACTCTTCTTCTTTTGAAGTTGTCTTTCACACATCAAAGCTGCTATCGAATCCTCTTGACTTTATCTTCAAGGTCTCTGACTGACTATTCTCTGTTTTGTATGCCGCCACAATATCTAAATATTCTAAATGTTTCCTTTCCAAGCTCAAGATGACTACTTTACGTCCCTTGTTTAGTTTGACTACTGTTCTCGGTCTTAGAAATCTGAAGTGACCAATTCGCGTTTGCCCATGACACTACTGCTAGCGCTATCGTTACAACATGTACATACATATGTATAGGTACACCTATCGTACACATATGTACACGTAGACAGCTTTATCTGGGAAAACATTTTCACAAATTATTGATTCTAGTGCATAATCCGCAAACTCTTGATAAATTAGATTTTGACGTATCAGATCAGTATATGTAGGTTCTTCAGAGAACATAATTTGTTATTCATCCCGATGGCACGTACCGGCATGCTAGCCATGTCTCCCGATGTACATACATACGTAAGAGCCATTAAATTACACAACCACGCCGCCATGCACATTGACTTATTTAATGTTAGTTATGGGAGGATGGTTGGGGGTGTTTTTAAATATAAGATTTATCTATATTTCTACATCGTTTGTTATCGTTTGTCCTACATTTGTGTTTTTTACGATGCACTTGCTTGGCCACGGTGACGATTTGGGAAACTGTAAATTTACTGTGGTATTCCTTGTAAAAAAATAACTGGCATTGGTCGTATGACTTCTTTTTTAAAAATAGCGGTATGTTGGATTTAAAAACTGTGTTCATTCTTCCGAAAGCGCTCCATCCTAGATTAATTCTTCTTATTTACATGCAGTCACATACTTTTAAAGGGTAGAAAGACAATTTTTGCTTTTATTCAATTCGAGAGGACAGGATTGACCAATGGTCGCAATTGATACATTTTTAGAGTCGCCAGTGCGGTAGAGTGTAGTTGAGGAATCCGGTGCATATCGAAGGCAAGTGCAGTGGTCGGAGATTGCAGCAGACTGGCTGCACTGTGTGTGTGTGTGTCACTTGTGTGTTGAATTTATGGTGTTTGTCGTGCGATAGCCGCACACCATTGAGTGTGCGCTCGTGACCCGCTCCCCCATTGTCCACAGATAAAATGCGGGTCTGGTCGAGCGACGGCTACTCGTTTTTTTCCCGCGCAAAACCGCGACGTGGGCGGAGCCGCCATCGCCAGATGCCATCAGCAGTGGCCAAGACCGCTCCCGGCTCGGCCAGATCCAACAGATATGGACCATGAGGTCGTGCAGCCTCGCTTCAGACTCCATCTTCGAATGTGAACATGCAAAATGGACGCTGAAGTCGATGGCAACGTTGACTCTTCCGACACGCACCACCTTTCACGAATCCCATCTATGAAACCAACCAAAATTGTTTGTCGTTCACCATCCACTGCTGGATGAAGGTCCCTCCAATCCTCTTCCATTCCTGTCTGTCTTGAGCAATCTGCATCCCATCAGCCCATTTTCCACTCGATCTACCTTACTTTCTCTCACATCCTCTCGGATACCATTCCAGTATTTCTCGCTTCCATCTACCATCCATTCTTCTCGCTGTGTCCAGCCCATTGCCACACTTTTCACACCATCTGCCACTTTGGTTATGCTTCTTACCCATGTATTCCTCTTACGATCTTTTCTTGTTATAGCAAGCATACATATTTCCAAGAATGCTACGAAAGATCCAGTGCACACGGAGAAGCGTGGAAAGATGTATGCTTGGTATAACAAGAAGAGATCGCAAAATAAATACATGGGTAAGAAGTATGACCAAAGTGGCAGATATAGCAGTACGGGTGAAAAAGTTGAAGTGGCAATGGGCTGGACACGAGAAATCTTGAAATGGTATCCGAGAGGATGTGAAAGAAATGGGTTGATGGGATGCAGATGGATGCAGATTGCTCAAGACAGACAGGAATGGAAGAGGATTGGAGAGGTCTTCATCCAGCAGTGGATGGTGAACGGCTGAAAATGATGATGATGATGTCATATTTTCATGCTTCTCTTTGTGCACTGGATTTTACGTAGCATTCTTGAATTTAGCATCCACGTTTCACATTCATACGTCATAGCTGACGGTACGCATTGGTCGTGTGCCTTATTTTTTTAAGCATAGTGATATGTTGGATTTAAAAACTATGTTCATTCTTCCTTTAAAAGCGCTCCATACTAGTTTAATTCCTTCTTGTTTAGATCCAGTCATATTCACCAATTGTACTAGGCATAAATGACTATCCACTATGACTGCGTTGTGTGTGCGAAATTCATTAAACTTAATTTTAGTTTTATTAAAATAATTTTTAAAACTTACTTTCGTTGCTTAATTGTGTTAATCTACATATTTTGTAAGTCTACTTAGTCACATGCAACTGTAAAGCTGAAATTTGGGAATTAAATAAGTTGAAGCAAATGAAACAAGTTGCAGTGAATGTAATTCGAGTCGGTCTTTTTGAAAAGATTTTAGCTCTCTATATACATATACATATGTAGTTTTAGGTGCAGTAGCGATTGTAATGTTTTTTAGACTTGTTCTTATTAAGTTTTATATAAATAGCGACATAACAAACAAACTTGTTATTTTCGAAAAAAATGCGGTTTTTCCGACATTATGTAGACACTAATGTAAATTTTCTTGCAAATTGTGTGTATTTATAATATAAATTTTCTAATTTTATAAATTTTGTTTGTTTCAGGTATGTTCAAGCTTTTTAATCGAGTCAAATCGTAAGTTAAATAGTTTCTAACCAAATAATACTATCACTACTGTAAAAACTAGCACTCACGTCACGAACTTTTGAGGCTTTCAATTCATTCAAAATAAACACCCAACGTTACCGCGATCGCCGACGTGCAATTTTTTCACCCTACTAAAGGGGAAAAGTTCAAAAAAACGAAAGTCGACTTGGGGAGTGAGGCAGGGGAGGAAAATCTCATTTCGCAAGTGCGGCGATTATCCGACCAAACTACATATGGCTTTCGGCAACACCTCATTTGATATGCGCGTTGTTCGGCCGGTGTTTGGCTTTGATTGCAGCCGGAGGGCCACGAGGGGCCCCAGAGGGGCCCTCAGCGGGGGTTGAGACCCCTCGACCCCATCGTCTTAACCCCTAACCCACCCCCATTTCCAAACACATGTGGCCCCAGTGCGCGGTCGAACTCTAAACGTCTACAAATGAGGATCAGCCAATGTTCACACACGAAATACCATTAAAATTCAAACATCATCGATATTACGCTAAAATTAATTCTAATTAAATATTAATCGCCACGTAATGTTATATTAGCGCATAATCACCATACGATCTTATATGTACGTACATATTGTGCGGCTAAACTTATGAGAGTACGCACATATAAATGTGTGTTTAAGAATGGATCGTTCTTCGCTAATTGAATCCGACGTAAGCAAAATAACTGCAGTGCGAAGTGTACACGCGAAATTTATTATTTTAAGGTGCGAAAATTCGCAAAAATGGCAGGTTTTCTTAATATTCTTGCAGGATCGTGTCCGCCGGCTCGTATTAATAAAACAAATATAACCCTTAGGCCTCCCCCCCACTTTGGCTCATCGTGCCTTTTTTTCCTGGACACCTCGCTCCCGTTTATTCGGGATTGCGGCGTAGGTCAGCACTTCCGGCGAGCGGGTTTGTTGACTTACTATATTAAAAATAAATATTAGATTGTTTCGGGTTGCGGGCAGGTAGGTGATATTCCGAATGGTGGAGCACTTTCGCGGACGGAATGGTGGAGCACTTTCGCACGGCGCGAAGGGGTTAAAAAATAATTAATTTTGCGGAATCGCTGTTGACTCGCTATAAACATGTGACGGCGTATTAGCGAAGCGCCCTGCACGCACGATAACACGCATTTAATTGTATAAATATTGGCGAAAATATTGCAACCAAGTCAAAAATCGTATTCAAGAAAGCCGGGCGTCAAAACTTTAATTTGAAAATTTCAAACAGACTTGGAACAAATTTTTCAAGACAAATTGCCGCAACTAAAACTACACATATCGCTTTACAATTTTAAGAAACTTAATGCTAAGTAGTTTTACATAAGTCAAATGACCATATATGTATGTTTGTACATTATACAAATCGTAGTCACAGTAGATAACCATATTGTAGAGATAGTCGATAGTTATTTATAGTACAATTGGTGAATATGACTGGATGTAAACAAGAAATAATGAAACTAGTATGCCAGCTATGCTTAAAAAAGAAATCATAGCGACCAATGCGTCCTGCCAGTATGGATGTGAAACGTGGATGCTACATTCAAGTATGTTACGTAAGATCCAGTGCACACAGAGAAGCATGGAAAGATGTATGCTTGCTATAACAAGAAAATATCGTAAGAGGAATACATGGTTAAGAAGCATGAGTGGCAGATATAGCAAAACGTGTGAAAAAGTTGAAGTGGCGCATATGTACATAGGTAGGTAGCGAGAAGAATGCATGGTAGATGGAGGCAAGAAATTCTGGAATGGTATCCGGGAGGATGTGAAAGAAAGCAAGGTAGACCGAATGGACGATGGGCTGATGAATTGAGAAGAATGTGTGAAGCCAAGTGGATGCAGTCATGCTTAAAAAAGAAGGCATAAGACCAATGCGTACTGCCAGTTATGACGTGTGGATATAAAACGTGGATGCTAAATTCGAGAATGTTACGCCTGATTCAGTGCACATAGAGAAGCATGGAATGATGTATGCTCGGTGTAACAATAAGAGATCGTAAGGGGAATACATGGGTAAGAAGCATGACCAAGGTGGCAGATATAGCGGAACGTGTGAAAAAGTTGAAGTGGCAATGGGCTGGACAGATGGACGCGACAAATCTTGAAATGGTTTCCGGGAGGATGTGAAAGAAAGCATGGTAGACCGAATGGAAGATGGGCTGATGAATTGAGAAGAATGTGTCAAGTGGATGCAGATTGCTCAAAACAGAGAGGATTGGAGAGGCCTTCATACAGCAGTGGATGGTGAACGGCTGAAAATGATGATGATGATGATTCGATGTATCTATATTATTGTACATTTTATTGATTCCGTAGCTTATTTTATTATTAGCGTTAAAATAGAACTATTTGTCTAGGACGTTTAGGGTTTATTTATTGTTTTTTTTTCCTCTTTCGTCCTTCTTTTCGCATCGTTCCGAGTTTTCATCGGAAAAGTGTGCTCGACTTGTTTGCGGGGGGGTCCCCAGCGGTTCTAAAATAGTACAGATGTTGACGGGCTGCCGGTGGCGTAATGAAGTTTGCGGGTTCGATTCCCAGCAGGTCATCAAAGTCCCCCTAACAGAGACGCCTTCAGGTCCATAGCCGGACTTGGGTGGGTTCGAGGTGGCTGAGGCGTCAATTTCGATTCAGACGAACGTGTGAGCAAAATCCCTGATTAGGGAATCTCATCTCCACGTTCACACAACACGTAGACATACATACCTATACAATATTATATATGGACAATCGTTGGGGTTTTTTTTTTCTACTCCACCCTTCGTTGTCGAAGTGATTACTGTGTGTGTGTGTATAGGTCTCATATTTGGCAGGTCACGGAGTTTCGAGGCACCCGAGGGACTGAAACTCTTATACGGTCTCTGGACTACATTACGATGCTCTCCTCGATCAGCTCGGACTCGGAACGGATTGCCACATTTATGATCTCGGGATCAAAACGGGTCGGCCGCACCAGATAAGGAAAAGTCATAACGATTGGTCAATTTGGTCGGAGCGCGTGGTGCGAGATATAACGCATCAAATCTTATTACTTTATATACGTACGCGGGTTTGAGTGTATGTAGGTACCTATAAAGTACTCGCACGTATGCGAAAACGAGGACTGTACATAATCCTATTTTAGAGTTGATGACACACACGATGGTGTCTACTAAATTCCCATCGATACGCTTGAGAATTTAGACATTTAGACAAGTTCACCTTAAAGCTTCTATTTAATATCGAATAGTATCCAGTGTTTCCCAAACTTATTTGTGCCATGCCCCACTTTAACGCTACAAAAATCTCCATGCTCCTATCATAATTTTATAGTTAACCAAATTCTGAAAAAAAAAATTAAGGCTGCTTCAAATAAAAAATGCAAAATAAAATATCAAACTATTTTTAATTTGACTTACATGTACAACTTTTTCCATAACTTTTTTTGAGAAAAACTGATATAGCTGGCTTAATTAAATCCTCCCCTACAATATGATTTTTTACAGATCTAACTACGAGCAGAGAAATTTCATAACTAGCTTCATTAGTACGACTTTTGTTAGCATTTCGTGCAGAGAACAATGAATTTATTGTTGATCTTTTTTTAAATTTCTAGTTTATGTAGGTACATTCATAAATTGGTTCAAATCACAGTTCACGCAAGTGCTATGTTTCGTCTTCAAATGCGCTTCAAGACGACCTTTTTTTCATAGATTCGTTGTTCTAACAGTGTTCGCACAACAGACAGAATGGTAAACGAACATCATGAGTATGAAACTGTAAAAAGTAAGAAACTGAAAAAAGTAGCTGGTATGAAACCGAAATTCAAATATATAATCATCTGAATACTGATGAACTTTTTTCTTGCTTTCGAAAAATATTTTCGACAAATGCGATTTTTTAACAAATATTAATGATTTGCTCATTGCCCCCTCGGTGGGGCGAGCGCCCCACGTTGACAAACACTGGGTTAGACTTATTACATTTTCATGTTTAGAAATCTTCTAATTTTACAAATTTTCCTTAATGCCAACTATGATGAAGTTGAAAAATTTATTATGTTTTTTTTTATATAATCTTTCATTTGTGAATTATTTGATTATATTTAATTTTATTATCAATATGTTAAATATAATGTTTTTTTCATGTCTCGCCATAGTGACGAATTGGGGCAACATGTAATGTCACTATGGTATAATTTGTAAAATAAATGACATAAAAAAGGTTAGGTTAGGTTGAGTTTGCATTTCTGGTTTATATACGTATGTAGCTTTCCTCAAAACAAATTCAATGAGTGTGCTTATATGAACATCTATCGTAAGACGTACATATATTTTTGCATATTCGTAAAAAAATCTTGGGGCCCAAATTTCTCACGATCACAATACTCCATCTTTACTACGTACCTATGTATGTACATACATATGTATATACATATATGGATAAAGAAAAAATCTGTATGTTCATAAGAAAATATTGCGGCAACGCATCTCGATCGTCATATTGATGTCTCGTCCTCCAGATTTGGTATCCATATCCTTCAGATTCGATAAAGAATTGTGGTGCGCTCGCTCGCGCGGTTTCATCCAACCCCTGGCCGACCGAACCGGGGGGGTCTTCCCCACCCCACGGCCGGTTCTTTATGATCTGTCCGTTCGGCGGTGTCCGCGGCGATGCCCCGTGATTGGGTGCAAATAAAGGGAGCTGTCGACCGCAGACCCCTGACGTAATGATATCAGCGGATCAAGACGTGAGCGCAATAGTCGAGCGAAGCCCCAAAACCCCCCCGGGCCCCAAAACCCCCACCGCCCCCTCTCTCTGTATGTCTCGTGTCAATCAGCCGGGCGAGGCACGTGACCTGCATCCCGTTGGCCCCCGGCCGGCCCCATCCGGATGACATGGGTTCTGATTATGAGCCACGATTTTGATTCTGCGGCCTGTCTTTGAAGTGACTGTCGTGCGGACGATTTTTGTGACGCCTTACCAACCCCCCAACCACCCAACCACCCAACCCCCTTTCTCCTTTTCCTCCTAGAGTAGGCTCCCGATCTCTATCTCGACTAACCCGTCGACGCCCGCTTCGTCGCCTCGTCGGATTCAGATTCTGTTCCATATTTCAAATCGTATCGGACGAATGAATAGTCAAAAGATGCTAGTACAATAATCAATACAACTCATACATACATAAAGGGTGTTTTTTGAAGTAAAACTTCTAATTGGCACGGTAGTGAAAATCGTTTCGTGGCGTTTCTATACAAACCGACCGACCGGACGGGTGAAACGATATTGCCGTCTCTCTTGTTCTTCCGCGTTCATGCGAGACAGAGATAGCTACCCGCGGCCCGTACCGCCCTTCGCCCTCAAAATTTAATCGCTTTTATCGCTCCATTGTTTGAGCAAAATGTGTGCGATGTTTTGAAGTCGTTCGTGCATGCGTCTTATGCATGGTATAACAAGAAGAGATCGCAAAAGAAATACATGGGTAAGAAGTATGACCAAAGTGGCAGATATAGCAGTACGCGTGAAAAAGTTGAAATGGACACATAGCGAGAAGAATGGATGGCACATGGACGCGAGAAATACTGAAATTGTATCCGAGAGGATGTGAAAGAAAACAAGGTCGACCGAGTGGAAGATGGGCTGATGAATTGAAAAGAATGTGTGGAGTCAAGTGGATGCAGATTGCTCAAGACAGACAGGAATAGAAGAGGATTGGAGAGGCCTTCATCCAGCAGTGGATGGTGAACGGTTGAAAATGATGAATGATGATGAGAACTTTAAAATTAAATAAAACACATAAAAATCGTGGTAATGACCATGGTATTTATTGGCTGTATTAAAAGACAATTTTATGCCATTAGTGTTTAAATATGATTTCGGGCATGTGGGCGAAAATAAAGCGCAATCTGGAAGTCAAATTTTCTGGGGCCGTATATCGGCAATAACGCGGCGAATGTTGACTTCCAAGTCGTCGAACGTCTCCGGTTTATCGACTTCACAAATGTATACCCCCATAGAAATTAATTCAATGGTGTTAAATCACACGATCTTGGTGGCCAATTCACGGGTCCATTACGGGAAATTATGCGCTCATCAAATGTTTCCTTCAATAAATTGATTGTGGCGCGCGCTGCGTGGCATGTTTGTTGAAACCGCAGCTCAATAAATTTGCACAATTTGCATGCGTTGTTCTGGCGTAAGTCTATTCGTGGTAAAATTGAAAACCAAACTGAGCACAAATCAGCTATCAGCTGTCAAATTGGCTGTCGCTGGAAAAAGTGCTGCCAATTCAAAAAACAAACCTCTAAAAAAAACATCCTTTATATATGTACATACATATGTACATATGTATGTAGGTATAATATAGTAAAAACGTCACATGAAAATGATTCGTATTTTGCTCTGAAATTATTTGAGTTACTCTTTACGTCATGTTCTTTACTGATTGCTGTTAAATTTTCGTAAGTAAATGTACATATACAAAAAGATTCTCGGTAAGAAAATGAGAGGTCATGTAATTTAAAATCTTGTCTTGAGGTACCTACCTTGAATAATTGAATTACGCATATATGTGTGTACAAAGTAATGAAAGTATACACATAGAATCAAAATTTGAAAAAAAACGGAGCTTTTAAACTGTAAGCTTGCGTTTGTGTAAATTGTTTTGAAATCTGAAGCCTGTGTCGGAAATTTGCCGAATTTCCTTTCCGTCCTTGATGTTGTTTTTGATAATCCTTACAATGCTTATCATTTTGTAGAAGAATGTTTATTTCTGTTACATTTCATTATCTATTTCTGAATCGCTTTTACAATATTATTATCGTGTACTCGATACGGTTTATACATGCAGATATGTGTGTATGTACATATATAAAAAAAAAAGTTTAGCGATCGGAAAAATACGAAAAAAAGTCGCACAGGCGATAGCGTAAATTAATATAATCGGCAGGTGCAGTCAGAAGCGATGAGAACACGCATGTTTGATTTTTTTAATGGTCCATTTACATTTTTATGTGTTCGGCGCTTTAACTACGCCTATCCGCTCGTCCACGGCGTATAAAGGCCGTGCAGTTTACGCGAAAAAAAAAAAAAACAACAACAAACAAACAAACAAACGAACGAAAAAACAATTGCCCCCGTCGTGCAAATAAACTGCAGCCGGCCCTGATGATTGCCCGCAAATCTGTGCTCATTGATTCATTCACTCTGAACCATCCCCAACGGGGAAAAAAACCACGTATAAAGTAAAACGTGTTTTACGCGATTTTTTTCCACGCTTTCATTTAGCCTTTGTTCAAGGGTGATTCGTTAGCGTATTTATCATACATACATATACTAGGTATTATGTTAATTTTTATTCAACATTAGTTTTATATGTATATGGATATTGCATAAAAATATGATCGACCGACCACCTGCGTCCATTAAGTCGATATGTTTATGTTTATAGATTTTCGATACTTATCATTATGGTCATTTTTCACACCCACTACGCGCGCACGTAAAAGTCGTCACGGTTTCACTTTTTGATAATAATATTAGTCGCACTTGCACAACCTACAACATCATCTTGCGAAACCATTCGAATATCGATGATTGTTGAAATTTGATCTAAATTATTTACACAGAAACTTCAACACTCCTAGACTCAAACTGACCATTTCACGGAAAATAGTTTCGATCAATCAATAACCGTCGATTTTCACTTTTCCAGTGTCTATCACTTGAAATGTTTTGTTTTATATCTCATCAGTGTTCAGCGGGCATAAGTACATAGGTACGTACGTAAGTAAAGTATATCTTAGTATATGAATGACTTCTGTCCTTTACTTTCGTAATATTTTTATTAAATTGTATTCATATATATATACATATAATGATGGATAGTACAATTTTGAAATCCCACCGTTTCGAACGGGTTAAATTTGACGTTGAAGTTTGACCGGACGGGGGACGCTTTGCGGAAGACCGCTTGTGACAAACCGAGCCGCAAAGTAATCCTCGCTTCGTCCGCACACCAAAATATGACGTTGACAACGTGGAAAGTGTGCGATTTTGTCGCTTTTGGGACCCGTGGTCATTCCATCACAGTGATGGTGGATGCACTGCGGGACACTTGACCAGAACCAACCCCCTGTGTGACGTGCATACCCATGCCCATGCAAATGCAATGCAACATCGAAAACCTGTCAAGAGCAATCCTGGTTCAATTGCACGATGATTACAGTTGCGGTCAGACTATATTGACTGGAGTTTAACAAAGATTATTTACCCCTGGCAAACTCAAGTCGAACTTCATCAATGATTGACATTAGTGTGACGCCATGGCATCTCGTAATATTTTCCTAGTATTAATAGACGCAGAGTTCCACTAGAGTTCGACCTCGAATTCGAGATGCTAAAGTAGATAGTAAAATTTGGCCTATCTCATCATCGCTTCTGAATATATTATAGTTTTGGCAATTGGTGACGTTTTTATAATTTTCCATCAATCAAAACTGCATCATATGTAACTCTTGTATGATTCACAGTTGAGTATTTGCTTTTCTTACATTTTCTTTTCCACTCAAACTTGCACACGGGTTTAGTTTTTAGATGTGCCTTATATAAGTTAGTAGACTGTAACTGTGATGCTTTATTATACACGTTCATAAAGTTGGACATGTATTGAAATTAATTTTAAACGCATCCTCTGTGAGAGTTATATTCGGCTAGAATTTAATGCGGTAGTTTTGCATTTCAATACAAAATATTTTGGTGTTGAATTCACATTATTAAAAAGATGCTTATTTTTTATACTCAAAACGGAATAAAATTTATTATTATTGCAAAAAAGGAAAATCGCACTTGAGGTAATTTATGTATGAATATAAAATCATATTGTTGTGTATACATTTTTAATTTATGTTTTGTTTTATTCTTTGGCGGCTCGATCTCATATATGTACATAGGTATACTTAGTAAACATATCTCATTGTAATAATATATGCGCGGCCGGTTTTGTATAATCGTGACGCGATTCGTTTTAATGCAACAAATGTTGAATTTTCGATGCGCTTTTCCCGCATTCATGTCCTTCACAAGCCAAACCGCCCCCGTTGCGTGTTTTGGTTTATTTCATCTCCCTTTCCACCCTTTCTACCTCTCGTCCCCTTTTCCCCTCTCTCCCACACCACTCAAACCTGACGAATGCGGTGGTAAATTAAAACCATGCCAAAAACCATACCACGTCACGGCTATAAACCAAAGTGCCGTGTTCGCTAGCCAGAAATGCAACGCGTAATTTGACCGAATGAAATAAATTTAAGTTAAAAAAAAAAGCTGCATTACCCTCATTTATCGCTGATGGTAGTATATTTTTGATTCCAATATAAAATAAAAGTGTACGTATATCGATGATATTTAAATTTGGGGTGGAAGCTTAGTAACTACTGATTAACCGGAGGTAAAATAATTTAATGCACATTGGAGTTCATTGTTTTGGACATTTCACATTGACGATGACATTTCGAAACTGTTTCTGATTTCAAATGAGTTAATTAATTTTAATAATATATCGCTCAATTAGAATTTTGGAACATTTTTAAGTATTCTAATTTATTTATAGTAATTTTAATATTGAAACTTTGTATGTAGAAGTCCAATGAACATAGTTTTTAAATACAATATCCCGCTATGCTTAAAAAATAAGGCCGTATGTATGGATGTGAAACGTGGATGCCTAATTCAAGAATGTTACGTAAGATCCAGTGCACACAGAGAAGCATGGAAAGATGTATGCTTGCTGTAACAAGATCGTAAGACGAATACATGGGAAAGAAGCATGACCAAAGTGGCAGATATACATAGCAGAACGTGTGAAAAAGTTGAAGTGGAAATGCGCTGGACACATAGCGAGAAAAATAGATGGCAGATGGACACGAAAAGTACTGTAACTTAAGAAAGCGAGGTACAACGTGTGGACGAGGGATGATGAATTGATAAGAATCTGTGGAGTCAAGTGAATGCAGAATGCTCAAGACAGACATGAATGGAAGAGGATTGGAGAAGCCTTCAGCAGTGGATGGTGGACGGCTAAAAGTGATGATGTATGTATTTGATATGTGTCAATGAAACAATACGGAAATGTACTTATTAACAATTCGCGTTATTGTAAAAGAGTAAGTGATCTTTTGTTTTTTTTTTTTTATTAAAATACGTTACATGTAGAGTGACATTATAATTTACTAGTCAATTATAAATTTTAAATATTACATTTCTTGTCGTTGATTGGTTATTGTGTCTTTTTGGGCCCGCCTTTCTAGCCACGCCTCCTAATTACAGATCGCTCATAGGAGATACAAATCAAAATATGAACGACGCCAGTGGCGCACGCAAAAAAGCGAAAATTCTAATTAACATATTTTGCCAATCAATACATTCGCAATTAGCACCAACTACCTACTGCAAAAGTGGAATTATGTTGTTATTCGTTAAAAAAAAAACGTACACTCGCAGATGTAGTCACACACATTTTTTTCTTGTTAATTCGACGCTTTTATGTACAGCTTTGACACCAGTTAACCTCTAGCACGTCATCATAAAACGCCCCGAGCGATTTTTTCGAATCGTTTTTTTTTTTTTTTTCTGTACTGGCGCGTAAACGTAAATTAAAAACGAGCACAACATCGCAATGAGTGATTGTCATCGGACTCCCGTAGGGTCATTTGTTTATTGAGGGGATAGGGGGGGTTAGGGTTGAAGGGGGGGGGGGGGCTCTCTTGCCAACGGGCATAAATCTGGCCAAAACAATCCGAGCGGAGTGCACTCGTTGCGACAAAAAACTCTACGCGTTGTATTATGCGGCCGTTATTTATTTTATGACCGCTGATGATTTTAGTACTTATTTATGGTCGTTTGTGCGCCACGCCGACAATATACTTGTTTTATTGGTCTGTTGGTGTGCTTGTATTTCATTGTATCGACGACGATATTATAATCCAATTACGTTATAATTTAGATACATTTTTGTAAATGTATCAATAGAATTTGAATACGTACCAAAGCATTTAATCGTTTTAATGAACTTGAAATTAGAGTAATAGATTGATTTGTTTGTATTATTGTACATACAAATGTAGTGCTTTGTCCAGAATATAATTCACTTATTATTTTCAATGTACATATGTATGTACAACTAATTTGATTGTAATTCAAATTTAAAAAGAAATGCGCAACGCACACCGTTTGGAAGGTACGGTGCTGGTGATGCTGCGTCATTATTAACGATATCTGCTCGTGAAGTGTAGAATGAAATTGTTTGCTAGTGCGAAATTTATTTTCATTGCGTGCATCACATTCGGATTTAATTTTATGTTAATGAGTGTCATCAACAAAGGGACGCCACTGTGCGCTAACTAGCACTAAATATGCATCTTTTCATTCATATAGAATGCGTTATGATTTAACCGTCGATTATTACATCTGCTAAAATTACCATTATATTTGCAAATATAATTTCACAATATGTAATTAAAAAAAAAATATATTTTTGAAGATTGCTTTTAAAGTACGAAATAATAATCATACGATGGTGAATATTGTAAATGTACAAATATTCGTCAAACTACATAGTCGTGTGTGACGATTCATATGTGGAAAAAATGTACCTACGCGACGATAGAAAACTCAAGTATTCGTACCGTATTATAAATGATGTTAATAAAGCTCTCGTGACTGTAGCCGTTGTAATAGTCTGGATAGGGGGTGGGAGATCAAGAAGGGGATGGGGAGGAACGTCGACTTCGATATCGGGTGTGTAATGTTGGAAAAATGAAGTCAACCCTGCTAGAAGGGAGTAGGGAGGACAGTGGAGGCATTGAATGAAGCAGTCGACAGAAAGGTAGTTTTGTCGAGCGACAGATTGACTGAGTGACAAATTGTCACATGGGCAAACCCCATCCCATAGCTCCAAACTGGGGTGGAAGGTTCCGTCGACCGTTCGCTGTGGGATAGGGACGACTAGGGACCAAGACCCAGAAACGAAATATACATCAAACATATATTTTTGGCGAGTTTCAATCATATAAGTAAGTACCTATATATTGGTATCAAAAATCATATTTTGATATGTTGACATCAATACTTTTGCAACAATATGTTGAAAGATTTGTGGTTATTGACAAGACGTTAAAAAAATACGACGTCGACGAAATCTAATGAAGTGAGTTAACGAAGTTAGGCTTGGGGAGGGATTTATCCTATCAGCCATCCGGGCACGGGGGAGAACCAGTGCCGAAACCAAGTCCTACACCTAATCCTAATGATGTACGTAATTAAATGTGACATCTCGTCAATTAATTTACTCAGTTGGCTGAGGAGCAGACGTGTCTGGGCGGAGGACGAGGAGGTTTGGACGGGACGATGTGACGGAGGTGGAAACCCTATTGAGTGGAATGAGAGGGTTATCCGAAGGGTGAGCTCACATCCCCTTCCTTCGAAACGAGATCGAGAGAGAGGCGACGAAGTGAAGAGTTAGACGAAGGAAAGGGTGGGTTTTCCTTTGACGGAACGAGTTAATATATTTAAGCGATCTGCGTACCCGCGGTCACATCGAATAAATCAATCAGAATCTTTTCTTTTTCAACCGCAATTACGTCGATCCCCTTTCGATACCCTTCTTTTTTTTTTTTAATAATATAATATTTGAGGAAAATTTCACTTGATCATCGTGACTGTTGAGCTTTTGCAAAGTTTGGAATTGCCGTCCGCTCCACGTGATACGTGTGCGCGCAACGATTTGTTGCACACGTCAAGCGAACCATAACTTCTCGAAAATTTAATTATGCAATGCACGTGAAAATGGAAGTTAATATTCTATTACAATTGATGAAAATGAAAAATATGAACTAATTAATTTATGCCATGTAGTAATACGGAGTTTAAAAGTTGTCCATTGTATTGTTTGTTTGCCCGTATTCACATCAAGTCGATTTTCAAAATAATAATAAATGTTTCATCATCATTTTCAGCCGTTCACCGTCCACTGCCTTTTCCATTCCTGTCACATTCAATTCATCAGTCTACCTTGTTTTCTTTCACATCCTCTCGGATACCGTTCAAGTATTTCTCGCGTCTGTCATCCATTCTTCTCGCTGGGTCCACTTCGAATTTTTCACACGTTCCGCTATATCTGCCACCCTGGTCACGCTTCTTACCCATGTATTCCTCTTACGATCTCTTCTCGTCATACCGAGCATACATCTCTCCATGCTTATCTGTGTGCACTGGATCTTGCGTAACATTCTTGAATTTAGCATCCACGTTTCACATCCATACGTCATAACTGGCAGTACGCATTGGTCGTATGCCTTCTTTTTTACTTTATCCTGATAAAGAATTGTAATCGTGCGAAATTCGACCTTGACATTTTGACACATTTTTAAGCTTAGCGAAATTTTGGATTTAAAAACAATGTTCATTCTTCCAAAAACACTCCATCCTATGTAGTTTCATTCTTCGTTGAAGTGTGTTTGATCAAAATATCAAAAAGGCTTTTTTTTTTACCCTACTTACAACAATAGTCACTGTAGTTTTCAAGAGAGTCACACGTTAAATGATCTGTAAAATTTCAATTCCTTAACACATTGCTTTATTAAAATAACTTCACGTTTTATCGATAGCAATATATGTATTGTACATAATAATATGTACAAGTATGTCAATTCACGGTGTCTGCTGTATCTTAGATATTACATTAGAGGTGACTTTTCCTCTCGTGCCGCTTATACATCTCCCATTCAATATTTTACACAATTCTTTAATTTTATAAGACTCTGCAGGATTGCCAACATAAAAAATTATCATTTTTAGCGCCCGGCCGTGTAGATCACGGCAAGTTTAACTGCTAGCCGTTCTATTGTTGCGCTAACGGCGGGCCGCTTGTTTTTATTGGTTTCTTTCTCGTTCGGGGGGTATGAGCACGAGTTTGCCGTGGAAGGGGCTTTTCCTTCGAAGCCTTAAGACGCTCATTTCCCTCGTCAGCGTTTTGCAGATAACGCTCAGAGTGAAGGCAAAGGCAACGGGCACCAGCCAGCGGCCTTTATCCGGTAACGCAGTTAGCGTCCGCGCAGATATCCCGGAACATTAAAACCGTAATGTTAATTCACTTGTATTTATTCTCGCAGCTGCCGGATGGACACTTAAAAATAACGATATTACCGACCACCCACCACCCCCCTTTTGCCTCCCAACTCCCCACCAGCTCGGCGAATATAACGATAACTCGGCGAGCTTTGTTCCGAGAGCGGTGGGGTACATAAGCCACCCCATCCCGTCGTACGGCGCTTATGGCCGATCGTAAATACGTACGGGGACCAACTACCCAGCATAGCACAACTATGTCCGGACTGAGAGAACCAGAGAGAGAGAGCGAGGGAAAGATAGGAAGGGAGTGAGAAGGAGATTGGGAGAGCTTTCCGCCAGATAATTTGATTAGCGATCAACGCGAAAAAGGCATCATTTCAACCGTTAATGAAAATTAAACAACTACTAAACGCCGCCGGCTGCAGGTTAAAATGATCGCGGAACAACGTTTAAACAACGATAGAAATAATAAAAAAAAAAAAAATGCGAAACAAAACGACGAGATAGTTATGATAAAAGTGGCGGCGTAAAAATACAAGCTAATTTGCGTTTAATTTGAGTGTAAAAAGTAAACGAGGCTTTGTAATTTTTTTTTGTGTTTGTTTCGCACTAACGCGCCGTCACTGTAAACGCAGTGCCACAAATGAACGAACATTGTACCTATTGTACATATGTACATATTTGAATGTAAGTTTTGTTCGACGCGTTTCATTTTTATTTCAAATGAATTTTTAGGCTAACGACTATTGTATCAACAAACTAAAGGTCAACATTTGTCAGCAATATTGACAACAATATTGCTCGTCAACCATCCAGTAACATGCACATGTCAATATGTGCAGCTGGTGGCGTTTTTCACAGGGGTGTATTAATGTATAATGCCCTCCCTGAGTTCGTCAAGTCTTCTAAGACCATAGATACACGATCATTATGTATAAGTATAGTGTATAATGTGTGATATATTTATGTAGTTGTTATAAATATGTAATAGATGTAAGTTAAATTAGCTAATTATCTAATATTATATAAAATAAATAAATAAATATTGGTCGTCAACCATCCAGCAACATTTTCAGCATCACATGCGCAATATATGTCGTCGCAATGTGTGGCTCAATGATTGCCGGCAAGTAGTTGCTGTTTTATCATTGCCCAGATTCGCCAAAGTTCAACCTCTCGTGTCGTGTCGTGTCCGCACCTCGGCGTATCTGAGAGAGCAGGAAAGAAACATATATTGTCGCGTATTTTCGTATACCGAGCGATATCATCGGTAATATGTCAACAATACTACAACAATACAAGCCGGAAATACGACTATATTTCCGGCCCACATCACCATATCGCAGTAATATTACCGGCAATACATCGCTGTGAATATGTTGATCGTTTACGGGCACCTTAATAAAAGCTCTATTTTATAAAATTCTAATCTTGATCTATTGAACTAGGTGTCTGTTCCAATTTTGTATAGTTTTGACCGTTCGCAACTACTTATCTCTTATTGCCAGATCTTACGTAGTAGATACATGGGTATTTGATAAGGTGCATTAGCAGTGGCTAAACGTTAAAGTCACAGTGTGACGTCACCGCTGGCTAATTCCCGGTTTGATATGTCGCCGTGACGACATCGTCATCCGGAAGACGTACGGCGACGACCGTAAAAGCTTTCAGACATCCGGTCGTTCAATTCCCGTGAGGGAAGATGGGGTGAGGGAGGGATGGGGTTGCTCTTCCCGTTCGAGTTTACCAGCTTACCTCGGGGCGACTTTGAATTGTAATGGTGTCGGACATCGCGGCCACTCCTGGCCAGGGTCGTGCGCTTTTACGTCAAGCATAAGGGAAAGGGGAATAGGGGTAAGGGGGGGGGGGGGGGAATTTACAGGGTCGTACTGGTCACTAATCCACCTCACCCTGTCGACTTACGTCCTCGCCAGTAACGGATGCTACCGAAAAATCAAACCAAAAATGCTTAACCCCAATACAGTATGTATGTATGTATGTATGTATGTACCATGTGTAAGTTACAGTAAATGTGCATATTCGATAGTGAATTTTCATAGTGCAGTACCATTTAGATATAATGTATATAAATAGTTCGATTTTTACTAAAAGTATTTATGAGCATGCTTTGATAACAGCAGAAATTATCTTTGATTCAATGAATCGCGATCAGCACATTTTATTTTATAACAGTTGATAGGAGCAAAGCAGTATTGCGACAGACATGCCAACCCGTGACTCTATCCATATATTTGAGGAGTATGAAGAGTAACCAAAAACTGGAAAAGAAAAAAAACCGTGCACTTTTTTGACTTTTTTACAAGAAAAAAATCCCACTTTCGGTTGAGCGATTTTGATGCTTTTTTTTTTTCATGATTTTGTATTACAATATTATGTATGAAGATACCAAATATTTAAAAGGCCAAAAAAATAAAAATAAATGAAATCTCGTTCAAGAAAGAGTAAACTGCCACTGCTGAAAATAATGGATATAAAATTTCAGCTCGACATACTCGATAGTTTCGGAGAAAAGGTACACAGCCATACAGACAAAAACGTGATACCCGATACAAATCGGTCAAAATCTCAAGGTCGAATTTTCGCACGATCACAATACTTTATCCGATCGGGATAAAGTAAAAACAGTAGGTTCGGTAAATACTAATTATTTATATTACGTTTGATACGTACTTTCCACTCATATTCACCGAATGTGAATAGTCGCTGAGATATTTCAACAGCGTTTATTTTATACTACACAGGAGTTGTAGGAGTCGCCAAAGTATCATTATAGCAAGAGTGGATTTAGAAAGTTTCTTTGCTTTGATGTGTGTGGTCACCGCGATCGCATCCACGGAATGAATACGCTTCAAATCTTATCACGGTCTAGTTTGGGTATGTCGAGAGGGTACAGCTGGGGATGGTTCGCCAGGGTGGGGCTGGGGATGGTGGCCGTTAACCCTCGACGGCAGTCAGAATCGCTCCTGAGGGGGTGACTCCTGAGGGGTGGTCAGGCCTCGAAGGGGTTGGGTCGTCACTGCCCATAAGAGAAGCTCCGATGGGGAGGAGAGTGGGTAGGAGTTCGGGGAGAATACACGGCAATTTAATTCCGTCCACGTTCTAATAATGACCGTCATAATTCGTTCAAAGTGTCCGGCTGGGTTATATCCCCTACACCCTTTACTCTCTCTCTTCCGTCCGCCTCGACAACCAACCCCTGGAAGCCTCCTTACCCCGCGTGTGCACCTCCACAGGATCCAGGACAGATTTAAACTTCGTCTAGATGCGTCCATTTGCATCTCTCCACGGCGAGATTTCATCAAATAAAAATTCGGGGTGTGGCTGTGTCGAACACGGCCGTAGGTTTTCCGTGAATACTTCTGCGTTAGCGGCTAATATTTTATTTGGAATATTTATTTATTTATTTATTTCTGTAACAAATAGCTTATACAATAAAATATAAATACAAAATTATATTAATATCACACAATACACTACAGCCAAAATAGTTACAAATGAACAACAAATTAAAATAAGAAAAAAAACTTGGGAGTTAGGGCTGGAAAGGAACTTAAGTAAAGGTAATCTAAAGGAGGGCAAATAATACAGAAAAGAAATGGATACATTAATATATTTTTATTTAGCATAACGAATAAAATTTTATTTATGATTGTGCTCGCGTCGTTGATTTCCATGCGCGCTGCGTAGACTTTCTGATGTTCCCGATACCGTCTCACTCGTTCTATCACAGACATGTCGGTACTGATCGATAGATGTTTAGACCCTCTTTCTGACGATATGCGTTTTTTGTATTTCCGTTTGGCTTTTCGGCGAGTATGGGCCGACATATGTATGTAGTGAAATTTTAGAATTTTTTTTCGACTTGTTTTTGATTTTTCACCAACAAATAATTTACACCGTTCACTTTTTACGGCTTAAATCGACAGATCTTGGAGAGATATTTTGTTTAGTAGCAAAATCACCACGCTAGCACGTCAAAGTCGTGAGATATACTACTTGGAAATTTTCAAAAGAGCCTAAAATAGCCGTTGAAAGATACGCCCTCTCCCCCGCGGCTCGCGCATGCGCGGTGCCAACTTAAGATCCAAAATTTATCGTAGACGTATACACGAGCAAATAAAATAACATTCGTGTCAATCGTGTTATTAGTAACGATGTTATAGTGTCGGAATGTATGCCCATACAAACGTAGCACCGCCGTTTCCGTACTGGTACCCCATACTGGTCCGCGTATATACGTATTCACGTAAAAAAAAAAAGCTTCAGTTGCAATACTATTCCATTAGATATATTCAATTTAATTAGTGAAATGTATTAATTGTATTTATTTTTCTATTGTTCCAGGTGAGTTCAGCTCCAGACAATTTCAACTCGCGCGCGTTCGATCGAATTGAACCGTAAGTTATCGAGTATCTTACCATTGATAAGTACGTGATAAAATTGTATTGAGACCTAATGCCGGATAACTGGAATACCAGTAGTTGTAAACCGTTTTCTAGCAAGCATTCACGACTCCATAATAGTACGTAACCCGCTTGGAATGATAGTCATGTATAAACGTCGAAAAGTTTCATTACTTTGCTTGCGGCGCTCGACTTTACATCGGTCGCAATTTAACCATTAGTTAAATAATAACAATAAACATTAAACCTCCTAATAACTTTTGAACCTTTTGAAGTTCAAATCTCACTATTCAAGTGAGTGAGATTCGCTTTATTATACACGAGTGTAGATAACCCTTCTAAAGAGATGTTGCTCTCACTCGAATAACTACAAACGCTACTTTACTATTATTGAAATCCACAACACATTAACTTTGTCATTATCGATTCAATAATCATTAATGGCACTCTGAATGCATTTAAACGTTCTCGTGACTACTTTTAATCGTCGGATACTTCGTTGCGCCCGTTCGTTTGTACAACTTATTAGTTGGTATTGCGCCCCGTCGAAGATTTGTGTTTTTCTAATGACTCCAAAGAAGCAAATTAAAACCGTCGCACTTAAGATAAGTCGACTGTAGAGTATTAGAATAAATAAAGAACCATTTAGCGTCGACCATATTGCACTTTTTCGATGCAATTGCGATGATAAAATTTAATCGCGCGAACCAATCAGTTTTATTATGTCTATCGGCGTGTCCTCTCGCATTCAGGTAATGGACTCGTAACGACCTCTGAAAGTTTCTCAAAAATCAAGGATCAATTTTCAGATGCGCCGCATACATTTAATATACATACATATATACATAATACAATGTATCTGAAGGTAGTAAGCCGAACGAATTAAGATAAACCGGACGACGCGACGCCGGAAAAAATCCGATCTCAAGTTTGCGTCGTAAATTTTGACGAAATTTAATATCGGGCGGACGCTATCGCACTTTTCGCATTCATAATAAGAAACGTCTGAAATATTGACAGTATTGAATAAATTGCATTATTTTATGACTGCAGTCACTCGACGGGATCTTTAATTTTATCATTTTTTTTATTATTACTATTACCATATCTCATTTATTGCAATACACACTTAAAATTATAATACTAATTATTTATTTTTTATTTGTATCGTGTGAAAAATATACCTTTATTAGATTAAATCTTGCTTTAGAATACTTCGATTGTGAGCTTTTTTTCTTGTTTAGTACTTGCTTGAAGTTACCACAGTCATTACTTAATGAAAATCTGATGATGACTCTTAATGATGACGCTATTGTATATTATTGGAACGTTATCACGCAACAGAGATAAAAAGCTATAAAATTAACTGAAATTTTAGTCACACTTGTTTTTAGAAGACTAAAGAAGATGCTTCTAGCTTCTAGGCAGTGGTGTTTTTCTAAATCAAACCAAACAAAAAAAAAAAACAAAGAACAACTTACTATGCACATATGTATGTAGTTGTGAAATTTTGAAAAAAAACATCTGAATGGAATTTAGTGGTCATGGACATCCCGAAAAACCATTTAGGTATAACTATTGGTGTATTCATTACATTTCATAGAAATATTCGAAATTAAAAATAATTCTTTGATTCAGATACCTACTAAATAACAAGTAATTGACACTATTGTGTTTTGGGACTTTTTTTTTTTGAATTACCACCTCTGCGAACCAAAATTATTTTATTTACTGGGCGAAACCATAGGAAAACACCACTGGTTATCGGTAGCAACAATATGTAGCCATATTTTAATTAATTAAAACTTTAAAGCACATCGTTTCGGTACAAAACTTTTTGAACAATAAGTTAAATTTGTATGCTTACAAAAGAAGGCACAAGACCAATGCGTACTGCACTGATGTGAAACGTGGATGCTAAATTCTAGAATTTTCCGCAGGATTCAGTGCACACAGAGGAGCATGCAAAGATATATGCTCGGTATAACGAGAAGAGATCGTTAGAGGAATACATGGGTAAGAAGCATGATCAAAGTGGTAGATATAGTGGCAAAAAGTTGAAGTGGACACAGTGATAAGACGGATGACGAGGACGCGAGAAATCCGAGAGGATGTGAAAGAAAGCAATGTAGACCGGGGCGACGATGGGCTGATGAATTGAGAAGAATGTGTGGAGTTGAATGGATGCAAATTGCTCAAGACAAGAAAATGATGACGATGTTAAATTTGAGTCATTTGTATTAACATGATGCAACTTTTTTTTTTTTTTTATATAGTTCCACCGTTAAATTTTATTTTAAACGACATTTTTACGATATTACGTACACAAGTGCTACGGCGGAAGAGGCAATAGTGACATTTGCATTTATAGAGGAGGCTTACGGTGAGTTTTCCATTGTCGGAATCGATTCGCTCGAATGCGGAGTCCAGAGCCGCACTGCGAATCCTAATGATTCTTCCGTCGTCGTCGTCGTCGGCGACACACAACAAAACCCAACCCTATCTCTTATATATACACACACACACACAAGGGAGGAAAATTATGATAATGCCGTTTAAAACGACAGAAGGGTGGGGCGAACTCAGCGAACGAGTCTCCGTGCGAACCGGCCGTGTCGGAAAAGCCGATTTCCACGAGCTTGGGGGTATACTATCGTCCGGAGGATCGCAGTTTAGCGGCCATTGCTGGCTCTTTCTCGGCTAAGAGATTAGGTCCCGCAGACTGTTTACGAGCCCTGCCCCTCACTACAACCCCTCTCCCCCCCTTTTCGAATTTACGACCCTTGCCGTCGTCGTTGTGCGCCTTATTTACTTTTGTGATGGCCCTCTGGGCTCGGGTAATTAGCCGTCGGAACCCGCAACCGTCGCTCACCCTCGTCCCTATCCGTTTTTTAAACCAATCTGGAATTTCGCAAATCGACTGCAATGTAAAATGGTTGGTACACACCGACGAATCGAAGGCGAACCGAAGCCGAAGCGAAAACGAATTCGGGCTATTTGGACGCTATGTGGACGTTGCAGCGAATGTTATCGTTTGCTTCATATTCGCTTTGAATTCGGTTCGCGTTAGATTCGTCGGTGTGCACCCACCATAATATAAAATTATCCAATGTATTCTGGGGGGGGGGGGGTCGTTCGAGTTATTAAAAATGCAATCGGACATCAGTAACAGTATAGTGGTGGTGGTTGGTCCGATTGATCAAAGCGCCGATGTGCAGAGCCGTAGAGGCCCTGGGGGCTCGTGATGGGCTCGTGTCAAAGGCTTCGTCATGACGCCCCTGGCCCCACCTGCTGCCGATGACAACCCGGATATTTGCCTCACCCTGTATATATATGTATAATATCACATGTGTGTACGTACATATGTACAGACCGCTGTTTCTGCCCTCCCCTATTATAATAAACTGGAATGGACAGCCCCCCCCTTCCTATCGCGCGTTTATGTACATATGTATATCGTTTGATTAATACTATTGTTTGTAACGTTGTGTTCTGTTACGCGGTCGGTAAATAGACCGCGCTAAATCGGTATTCGATCCTTTCAGTGTGTGATGTGGTGTGTGACATATTCCGGATCAACTAAACAGTTTACACTTTTGTTCAATGGGATGCGCATTATTGTACACGTACGTAATTAGTAGTGATTTGAGCGTCAATGTGCTTTGATTGGCATCAGATACATAATGCGTACTGTGAACCTATCAATGGAATGAAGAATTCGACATGATATCGTTCACCATCCACCGCTGGATCCGATCCTCTTCCATTACTGTCTGTCTTGAGCGATCTGCATCCAATTGATTCCACACATTCTTCTCAATTCATAAGCCCGTCGTCCACACGGTCCGCAAGTTGCAGTATTTCGCACGTCCATCTGCTATTTATTTTTCTCGCCACGTGTTCACTTTTTCACACTTTCTGCTATATCTGCCACTTTGGTGGCAGCCTCGGCACCAAGCATGCTTCTCTGTGTGCAACATTCTTGAATTCAGCATCCACGTTTCACATCCATACGTCATAACTGGCAGTACGCATTGGTCGTGTGCCTTCTTTTTTAAGCGTAGCGGTATGTTTGATTTAAAAACAATGTTCATTCTTCCAAAAGCGCTCCAACCTAGATTAATTCTTCAACTTTACATCCAGTCATGTTCACCAATTTATTTTCCTAGGTATTGTCGGTTATCTATGTACATATACTAGTAGATAATCAACATAATGTATTAGTTAGAATTGCTATTGAACGATGCAATTCTGGATATTTCTACCCATACAAGACTAGTTTAACTTGACAGTAAAGGTATATGTAGGTACGACTCATAACAAATCTATTTACAGGAAATATAGTTATTGCTTTGATGTTTCCTCATTCATAATTATGATAGCATTTTCCTCCACATGTGTATGTACGTATGTATGTACATACGGGTGTGATACAGTATAATGGTGGTCAATCACGATCCATTTCTCATTAGTGAGACGTCCACCTTGTACGCCGGGTAAAACGGATCGTGAATGGCCACCATAAAACACAATTTTTGGAATGATTTTATTGCAATTTGTACACGATGCGGCATTCATTGCAAGACAGACGTCGCTCCAAAAAGAGTGCATTGAACGACATACCTAAGTCTCCACCAGCATCCAAATTCCGATGGTGTTATTTTAATTTTATTCTTTCGGCGGGGGTGGTCTGGTTCTGTGTGGCATGCACTCGGCGCAGCACATGCAAATTACGGCAGCGTGTAACTTAATTAAAAGCATAGTCCGGCGGCGTCTCCTTGGCGTTGGTTGCATTGTCCGCAGACGACACTCGAGACGTGCAAATTAGGGAATTCGGTTACGTGTTTTTAATGATACGTGCGCGACGCAACGCTCTCTGATTGGCAAAGCTCGCGTTTGAATTCGCGTATACTTGTATTGGGTGTATCGGGATCCTACCTATGCATACACTGAGCTACGGTCGTCTTCGAGATCGAGCTAAATTGTCAAGTTGCGGTCTCTGCGCTGTCTGTTCTGGTTCTTGTCATCATACCCGTCACCGATTGCAGTTGGCAATTCGGCGATGACATCTCTGGAAGATGTACTGCATCCCCTGCTGATTTGCCAACTTCCCGGGGCGTTGTCGTTGGATCCGACTCACGTTTCCGGTAGACGCCAGCTTCAATACTAATTAACACTTAGTATGCCGGCCGCGGGTCAAAACGAGTCGTCTTGAGCACCCTCCCCATCCCTACACTTTATTTGACCCCACCCCCTTCTCCATTCCTCCTTTTCACATTATCAACCCCTCGTCGATGATGTTAGATTGCATTCGAATGCATTTTTGTGAATTGCGTTTATGTACTTAATTAATACAAGCTTTGCGCTACAAAATGGGCTTGCGAATCATTAGGAATAGTCAATATTTTAATGGTACTTTAGGTACTAGAGTGGAGCGAAATTTTTTTTTTTTTGATAATCAAAATTCTTGGGCTTGGAAAAGTTGCTCCATGAGTATACAAAACAAACGGTATTATTATTTTTTTTTGATATTTTAATTCTTTATACTGCCCCAAAGGGGTCAAAATTTTAGAAAAAATATGTATTTAAGTGTAATATGTAAAAGTGGAAGGTTCATGTGCGGGATTAAAACGCAGATAAAATACATTTTTTTTTTGTTTATTTGGTTTAAGACAATGCAAATAAGTAACATACACGTTTAAATTACTAATTAAGAAAAAAAATCATACACAGGTAATAATATTTATTTGTGTTAAAAATAGGCACAAAATACGCCTTAAGGGTACACAAACAGTAGCAGAGACTTCTGTCACTATTTTCACTGTGTAGCTTGAGTGTGGCAAGGAAAAATCTATATTTGAGATAAAATGACTATTTATTCCTTTTCGATCGGCAATAGCATATAAAATATAATAGTTTCTTCATCTATGAATTTGTTGTGAAGAGACTCTATTACCTGTTCCCGATTTATAATATTGCCACAATATGCACAATATAAGACCGCTTCACCCTAATGTGATATGGGAAAAATGTAATTGATATGAAACACATTTACAGTTGTAATATTGCATGTTTGATTTTTGATTTTCGTATTCTTGAAATGTTACTTTTAATTATTTTTACCAGTAGTACAATAATGGTACTAGTCGATTGTGTTTACGGTTGAAATTTTGCGCAATGCATTTCACAGTCGAAGCTGTCAAATCAAGAAAGTTTACGACGTTTAATACGATTTATTAAGCGCTCGCGCTTGAGCCGGCCGAATAATAATGCGAATTGAAAGTTAATTTTCCAATTTTCGTGTCACGAAAACCTGGAATGCAAGCGGAAAAACCGTCGGCGACATTCGCCTCTGTATAAACAAGTTTGCGCCTTATTACCGCGTCATTCAATCGCGACATCAACTATTGCATTCGCCGGAATGCAATTTGTACCTACGTTGTTTTTTTTGTATATTTTTTCAAATGCATTTTGTCCGTTTTTGTCCTCGTGCCTTTGGCGACAAAAACTTTTCGAATTAACCGTGTGCGGTCGGCGCATCGACAAAGTGAAAAATCGGAGTCGACCCACCTCTATTCCCCTCCCGGTGACCCCGTAACTTTTTCTTTACCCACCTAATGCGGTTGGGGTGGACTTTATGGGGGTCATGAGGGGGGACATTTGGGCTTTGTCTTTGGGGAGGGACAGGGTGTCATTGTTTGAAGACAACGCTGGCAGCATAGCAATTGGCTCTAATCAGGAACGCCGTTGGTCCACCGTCGGGGACGAGCTTTGTCTGCAAAACTGCATTTGAGGCTAGTGCCGCCAAAGTATAGACAGAATTAAATAAAAGGAGCCAACCCTTGATTAGCACCCTTGCCACCGCCAGATAAAAAAAGTTAAAAAAGTTTAATAAAAATAAAAAGCAAAGTGCACATTCACAGACAACGAAATTAACATCAACCAACAATGAACCCTTACTAAAGCATTCAAAAACATTTCCATTTCTCATTATCACTAGTAACATACATATGTATGTATGTACATACATTCACGTAATACTGTGCATGATATTAAATTATCGTTATGTAAAACAATTCCTGAGCTTTTAGAATTTTTCATGATGCTTTTTTCGGTGTAATTTTTTCAATGTTTTACCGTGTGTTTGTCAGTCATTTCCCAGGCTCCAACGCGGTGGTTTTCCCACGAGATTTCTGGTAATTTTCCGCAGACGGACGTCCCTGGCAGTTTTCCTCGGTGACTGGTACGCCGCATTCCCGTCACTAATGAATGAAAGAATCCCAAATTAAACCGGAAAAACCTGGCAACTTTGTAACAAAACCGTCCATGATTATTTGCGTTTTTTTTTTTTTTTGTTTTTAATAGCACACAGCGCTGAACGAAATGTAAATTTTATACGAGCTTACGTATGTTTCAGCTAATCTGTTAATGTTAATTAAAATTCTGTTGCCGGAAATAGGCCAGTCTTTTGTACCAATCAAAGCCATTACTATTCAGTCAGTAGCGTCGTCTCGACTTGAAATTAGTTTAAAGTTATCTTTCACTTAGCAATTAAAGACTACGAGGCGAATACCTCCTTGAATAAAATATAAGCCTACTATATAAAAATTAGCACTGTAAGAGTAGTCGACGCAATCGTTCCCCAGCTGGAATGTATTGTAGATTATCATTTTTTTTTTTTATTATTTTAGGCTTCGAATTTAAAGTGGCAATACGGTAGAGTGCGTCTGGTCTCGAGCGCCATGTGCAATGTGCAATCTGCATCAGACCATCTCGTTTGGTCTGTGATGCATTGCATCGGTATTGTTTCGCGGACGCGGGGACAATTTAGAACTGGGGCCCGCGGATCAAAGGTGACCGGATAAACGGCCAGGTATATTCCCCATCTTTTTCTCTTTACCTTTGTCTGTCGGCCCCCTTAACGTTAATTTGCATGGGCATGGGGATCGCGTACGATATGCGAAGAATTCGACGTTTAAATAAAATACGACAGTTTAAATTTCGCACGCACGCCACTGTAAATGGCAGTGAACTGGGCATAGCGCCGGGTCTCGGATCACCACTTATGTACATACACTGAGTACATGCATGTTTATTTACGGTAACGTATTTATAATATTAGGTAGTCCGTTTATCGGTCAAACTTCAGGTGGAGTAGAATTCGAGAAGGTCGCCGCCGTGAAGAATCTGAGTTATGGTTATCGGCCATCAATATAGATTTCCACTATCTGGGATATTGGTGAAATGTATGCGGTCGTTTTGAACCGAAGCCTCGTTTTAATTGGCCACGTCCCGTTCTCATATCTTAACGACGCTGGCCTTAATCTCGCCACTGTACAGTCCTTCGAAAGCATCGAAACCGAACTCTAAAGGACGTTTGATGTGTCGAGTATCGAAAGCACTGTCCCTAACTGTACCCGCATACGAAATTAAATTATTATTGTGCGCCGAACGCATAGCGCAGGGCGTGTGAGACTTTTTTCCCTTTTGGTAATTGTTGATCTAAAGGCCGAATTACCTCAGCAGTCCAATAAGCATTAAGATCGATATCTTCCAGGGAAATAATTGAGTAAACAACCGGTAATTGTAGATCATTATGTGTGTGTGGTGCGTTGGTGGCGATGGAGATGACGTGATTGCACTCGACGGAGATTGACTGTGATGAGATCGTTTTATTCCGGCTATTTATATATGTTGAATCTGACAGTTTGATACAAATATATGTACCTACTTGTAAAAGGTCAGATCTTTCGATAAGCAATTTCTAAACTAGCTTAACTAGTCCTATTGAATTTTTCGGAAATATGCTTCATGGCATTACACAGAGTAAATATAAATCTATTTAAAAATCATCTCGATAAGTTTTTGAACACAAATGGATTGTTGTAATCCTTCAAATATAAATAATTAAGAATTGTATGTACAAGTTATGTCAGACCCCTGGGCTCCATCGGCTATGCCGCCTGCCCATGTATTTTAAATAAATAAAAAAAAAATATATATATATTACATTTTACATATCAGTATACCACTGTAAAACTTCTATACTGCATTTTTTATTAATGCTGTATGTATAGTTGGCAGGTTAATGTATTTATTGCTGTAAATATATCTTGTTGATTCAGTCAATAAAAATATGAGCATTATATGTACATAACTACAACCACCAACCAAAGAGTAAATACAGTTTGTTACGAGTAAGAATCGGTACACAATTTTAAACAAAAACATTTACGTTACCAAAAATTTTATTGACCAATCGGTATATTTATTTTGATGCATCAGATTTTTTGTGCGGCACTTGTATTTGTACTGATCCTTACCGTAAAAACTGGATGTTTATGTGTATATAAAATTGATCGAATGTCAAATAATATAATACATACTAGACGAGAGTGTACCACGTAGGTTATTTCCTTGGAGCGATGTTTCGCCGCGAGTGGGCCGGCCCAGTCTCCCCGCGACCAGAAGAAGGAGCGAAAGGGTTAAATTATGCGCGTTCGCTTTGGAAGTGGTATCGTGTAAAAGGGACGTCCCCGTGTATGGCCCGAGAACATCTTCCACTTGTCACAGAGGCGAGATTTGTTCAATGTTATTGCCGCATAAATTTACCGTATAGTGGGCAAAACATATATCGGCCCACTGTCGCATTATGGGGCGAAATAGGAATTCAGATGCGACATCTGCCAGACCGCGTGAATTCACACAATGCCCAATAAAATAAGATCACATATTTTAATGCAGATTATTGCCACTCGGGAACCACACCCCCAACATGTCAAACCTCAATTGAGTTTATGTTTTATGCTGATATATACGCGTAAGATACTGGTAGCGGCCGTCAAACATACATAGCCGCGAAAGATGGGTCATAGTGACACTTTTGCAGTCACTTAGAATTTTTTTCTCGATGTTCGCATTTAGGATTTTCATCCTTTTTTCCGATATTGCAATATGTGCAAAGTGGAAGGTCGATGTCGCGTATTTATCTGCGGTGCATTGCGAATGTCTCGTGTTGCCGCGCGCCCCGCATTATAAATCGGCCCATTTTATTGGACGTGGCGAGATAGCCGCTTGACGGGCTCGCGACCCGTCCATCCTCTTTAAGTGCGTTGTCATCTTAAATGAAAAGTTATTGTCGACGGTGTTCAATAAAACCGATAGCCGGCCAAGATCGAAGCGAGATGAAACGCATTCGAAAAAATGCGAGCGCAACTAGCGATAGCGTATCGATCGACGAATTCGCAATGGGATTCGAACATTTAACCATGGGAATGTATAAAAGGGTCGTGTGCCCGCTGTGACGTTCCAAATTGACCCAATCTAAACGTTCAAGTAGGCACCTACTGAAATCCTCTTTACGATTGACGTACCTACATACATATGTACATACATAGGTCATTTTGACAATAGCTTGTATCTATGTATGTATGTATGTAAAAATCTAAAACCTCGTACACTGTAATTTCATTGACGTATAATTCAAAGTAACAGTTTTTAGTCAGCATATTGTTATATATGTAACATACTACTAGCTGACCCGACATGCGTTGCAATGCCTGATCCCGTTCCCGTTCCCGTTCCTAGTACGTTATCTGATGCGTGAGCAGGCCCGTTCTCGTTTTTTCACAGGAATCATCCCCGGCATGATCACAATAAGTCCTGAAAGTTTCATCGCGATCGGTTGAATGGTTTAGGAGCCTATAAGAGACAAACAAACAAACAGACAGACATTCATTTTTTATATACATAGATTAGTATTACAGTAATGGTCAAAGGGGGCCTAATTTGGTTTTACCTTGATTTTTCGCAAAACAATCCTTATCACCAATTAATTCCTTCCAGAGCCATCTACATATGATTCGCTGACGACATAGTCGCGTGCGACTCAATAGATTTACAAAATAGATTAACACAATTTAATGAATTTTGTACGCAAAACGTAGTCACTGTAGATAATCATATTGTAGAGATAGTTGATAGTTATTTATACCTAGGACAATTGGTGAATGTGACTGGTTGTAAATAAGAAGAAATATAGCGAAGAATTAAACTAGGATTGCGTGCTTTTGATAGAATGAACATTGTTTTTAAATCCAACATTCCGCTATGCTTAACAAATAAGGCATACGACCAATGCGTACTGCCAGTTGTGACGTATGAATGTGAAACGTGGATGCTAAATTCAAGAATGTTACGCAAGATCCAGTGCACACAGAGAAGCATGGAAAGATGAACATATGCTCGGTGTAACGAGATCGTTAGAGGAATACATGGGTAAGAAGCATGACCAAGGTGGAGACGCGAGAAATACTGGAATGGTATCCGAGAGGATGTGAATGAAAGCAATAAAGACCAAACGGACGATGAGCTGAAAAATTAAGAAGAATGTCAGATTACTCAAGACAGAACGGCTGAAAATGATGATGATAATGAATTCCTTCCACACATAGTGTAACATAGTACCTACTACATATTGTGTACACTCAAATGAATCACAGTAGTCGAGTCGAAATAGGTAGCTACGATTCAAAAGCTTGTATTCAGCAGGTTAGACCAGCACATCCATAATAGTAATAAGTTGAATATTGGCTACTTATTGATCCTCGGCAGCGATAGGACACAAGCAGGAGGACAATTAACGGCGCGCGGGTGCGTTAACCCACTCCTTTCCAGTCTTTCGGGGCGCGCGGCAGTTAAGATAGCGCAAAGTACGCGCGTCGGGGCCCCGGTAAATAGCGACGGGGCCCCGGCGTTATTGATGGACGCATTTCAGGGCCCATTTAGATATGGGGCCCCGGTGACGTGCGATGGGGGCCCCCGCAGATGGCCGGTTCGCGCCCCCTTATCGCCCCTCACCGATCCGTTTGGTGTTATGGGGTCCGTGTGGGAACCGGCAGGAATGCAAGCACTCGCCTAATTAGGGCGAAGCTCCTTATCGAGTGACCACCTCCTTTATTGAGGGCCCCTCTTTTCCACTTTTTAAACCAGATCGATGGTAAATCACCGGCGCTGTGCTTCAACGTTTGCGCATACTTACGGCGCGCGGCGTGCGCGTTGATAGGAATGTTTCGTACGCTTGAAATATGTACATAGTTTCACCTGGAAATAAATTTACAATGTAGGGAATAACTTTATAGGTACTCTTTCCTGTTGTGGTGTATTGTTACGTGTGAATATATGTAGTTAGTGTTCATCAATCACTCGAACTTGTTAAAGCGGGTGTACATACATACATACATACATATAGTGCGATCCGTTTAATAGCGTTACTCGCAATAAAAGTGTTAAAAACACGTCTAAATACTGAAGTTATTAATTATTTTATTTTAATGCTTAAATAATACTATATATTAACCTGCCTGCCCGCCTGGGTCGTTGCGGTTATAGCTTTGCCAACGTAATATACAAAAGTTTTGTAGCGGTGTGTTGGAAAAAAGCTGATGCGATTTTATGGCCATACATACACCTATTCAATCAACGGCACATATACGATTGGTTTACATACTGTCAAACGGGCTGTGCTGTTATTATACAAACCAGAACACATGGATGGGGGTTTGGTGGTGGGGTTAATATCTACTGTCGTCTGACGGGAAAATCGACTAGTTGAAAATATTGATCAAACTACGTACTCTGAAACGGTAAAAGTACTACTTTTGCGTATTTTTGTCGTTGTCTTACTTACTATTTATTGAGGCATCGTTTTTATGCGACATTGATTTTGAAAAGGTCGATATGAAAAATAATGGTGCATACTATAAAACATAATGAAAAATTGAATGGATATTGTTTCGAAACATGATACAACTTCACTAGCCTATATGTGTATGTATGTACATACATATGTATGAATCTTAAAAGTGCGTAAGAAATTTAAAATCTTGTAGACTTTGAAATGAATAAAAATGATAATTACATTAGGTTGTGTTGGCGCTATTGAAGTTTAAATTCATACAGTGCACGATAAGTTCGACACTATTTATTTACACGAGGATGTTATTGTTATCGCGACAATAACACTTAGAACATGTTGACGCTCTATACTTGCCCATTGTTGATGTCCACAACATTGCGCCGGAATTAATCGTCAACTCTCAACACTTTGAAGTATCTTCGAGATCTTTTCGACGTACCTATACGTACAACACACTGGAATGTATTATTTTTTTCGGTTCGACGTGTCGTTGCGTCGATCACGACGCACGCCTGTCGTCAAATATTTATCATGTGAGCATTTGAAAGCGTTTTTGTGTTAGAGTGCGTTGTGTCCGGCGGACGGTGGCGCGCCTTCTGGCCGAAGGGGCCAAATTGCTTATCAATTATGTGGCAACGACAGGATGACAGTCCTGGATCCGAATCAATCACGCTCATCAATCATTTATCGTGCGCGTGGGCCTCAGGACCTGTTTATTTTAGACCCAGCTCGTCTATCAATCATGGCCCCGCGACTGACGCGCGTCACTCATTGTTTGTTCGATTCGCGGACGATTTCTGATTCGGGCCAACGTGCGTGGACGATGACTGATGGACGGGACGAAGGCCACCACCTACGGCTATTTTGATCCACGTGTGACGTCACAAGCTCCGTGGGTCTGTGCTGGATCCTTGCGAGTACACAATTCCGGCGTGTCTTCAATGCCGCACGTTTGCGATCTCGTTGGGATGAAATCATCCTTTTGTTTTGGTCCTTGGTAATGTACGAGTGTTGTCCTTATCTTTGGGTATCTATAGTTTCGTGCTCGCCAGTTCCTACGCAAACTTTACGACAATAATTATGCAAAACGTCCGCAGATAAGGTTAATTCGTGCGGTGAAATCGCAAGTCTCCTACCGTATCGTATCGTATTTACCTTGGTTTGCTTTGCTCAGCATCTGCCTCGGTTACGTCGTCGATCGGTCGTCAAGATCTCGAACGGGACTTGTCACGAGTTGGCTCAGCTTGCGGAAGAAGCAGCATCAGTGCGTGGGTGTCGCATAACGAGCGCGTAGATCTTGCACTGTAAACTAATAGGTCTTAAATAAACAGATACGGCAAATCTTGTTGCAGTTCAGTGTTGATTATGCTTAGTGAACCAATTTATTTTGAATATGTATATGAAGTTATAATATTAAAGCTTCAACAGCAATAGTAGACTAGTAGGTAGGTACATAGCACGTAAATAGGTAATATCTAAAATGACAACACAGTGTTTTAACCATTTTTTTGATGTAACACATTTATATATAATTATAGATATACAATACCATAGATATGCCATTCCAAACAAATTTGCCTGGACAAAGCGTCAGAAGCAACGGTGGGTTGCGGGGGGTCTAAAGTGCGGGGAATTCTCACAAAAAAAAAGTCAAGTAAAATGCATGCAAAGTTTGGAACCGCGTCCCAAATCAGCTAGTAACTTCAGAAATTTTTTGAATATAAATGGATTTTTGTATTCAAATATAAAATATAAATAACTAAAAAAAAATAAAAACTGTATTTATAATTTATATTAGACCCCTGGACTCCATCGGCTATATATTTTATTTATTTATTTTGTATTTTAAATAAATATTGTGCAATTCAATTACAATCGCTCAAAACTTAATCGTTATACGTATCAGTATAGTTTATATTATGACCGAGCATTCAGCTTTTAAATATCAATTCAGCTGTACTCGGTGTGTTCACGTATTGAGCAAAAGTTGACAATCGCCACTATCGACCGCTTGTTTAGCTGCGGATATGACGTCCCACGACAAAATGTCATAGAGCAAACGTTCTGTAAGAACCAGATCGCTTGTCGCGATAGCCAGTCCCTCGACTGAAAGGCCTCTCGTTTGTCGCTGAACAAAACTGCTGTGACGAGAGAAGAAGCGGGAGAAAAAGAAGCAATACAAAGCCCAAGACGACAAGGAGGAAGTCGCCTTTGGTTCTCTTCCTACTGCATACTCTTATCAGTTGCGTCTCATCGAATCGCTGCCTCCCCCATTTCAACTTCACGTATGAATGACGAATGTGTGGGAAACTCTCGAGTTTACTTTCATATTGTACATACATACATATATAGAGATGGTTGACGTTCAATATCGGTATGTTGACCGATCGATTCGCAACAACAACTGTGAGTTACGGCATTATTAACGTTAAAATGTAGTAAAAGTAAAATGCACGTGTCGATACGATAATAATATATTGTTAAATGCTCGCTCACGATATTGCAAAGTGCAGGCAAATAATTAACAGCGGCGAGATACGCTAACAGCGATCTGATATTTAATTGCCGGTTAATTACGGGCGCCAATTAACATTTCGCGGGGGCGAATGAGCGAAACCGCTTCGCGAGTCGCGAGAGCACGATAATTCGCGAATAGCGAACGATCGCGATAGTAAAAATGCGAAATCAATAAAATATGTACATACACATGTACATGGTCGATTCTATGTAGCTGTGCGCGACTAGTGAAATTCACGACTTTGATATTTAGCATTTTCACTTTCGAACGTGTCTATCTATCTAATCTGGTCGAGTGTCACAAGTTGTTTGATCCGATTCAATGTGCTTTCAATACGACTAGGTACAGCACACTATAGCTGATTTTCCTGGCTTTCATTCAAAATATACTATTTATTGCGACATCACAGTCATTTTAGAAATATGTACATATGTATATACAATTATGTTGAATTCGATGCTTGATTTCTTTTCCTTCCGTTCTCCGTCGCATTCGTAGGTAACCCTCAAAGCGCGTGCATTGTATTCTTCGGGGTAATTTCCTCTCGGTGCAAATTCTCATGTGTGTTCACATGCGCGCTTTTAGTTAAACGAGCGGTTACCGCGTGTCGTGACGAGAACAAGTTTTATTTTAACCGTTTACTTCGACTATTTACTACCGGCACAACAAACCTTTCAGAGCTAAAAACACACCCTATTATCCGGCCCTATTTGCTGACATTGAATGCAAAAAGCCAGCGCTTGCCCATCGCTGCCGAATATACTGTATATATTTTTTCTGCAGACACACGCTCGATATAATATATGCTAAGATTGTTTACACGAGACAGGTTGACACTTGTCTGTTCGCTTGACGTTTTTGCTCGTCAAAGTCAGACCCCGTGAGCTGTGTGCCAATTTTCCAATTTTGATCGCGCGACATCGAACGCCACACGAGACAATGACTCAAACGTCAATATTTCCTGGTTAAATTCGTAACCGAGGACGCGAATATTGCACGTCAAGCTTTGTAACGTTTTATCGCTACAACTATTCCGTCAAATTCGACACTCGCTTACGTGTCACATTTGAAGTGTGCCGGATTTGGATTATTTTTTCGCGGCAGTGTAGGGGTTAAGAGGCGCATTTTCGATGACGGGGACGAGGGCATGTCCCTGGGACGAGTCGCCTCATTACGGGATCATGTCCATTGGCGGAGCACTATCGGCAGATCAGCGGTTTCGCTGAGCGCAGTCTGGTGCATCGCATGCCGCGCACAATGCATCGGCTTGAGGATCTGTACCAGTAGCCAGGGCCGGCCGGTGGGAGGCAGGCCCTTGTTTGTACATCGAGGATTCCTCGAGGACACGTAGATTATCCGCAGATAATGCATTCACTCCGAATGCCGAACACTGCAGCCGGGGTCCTGGCGCAGCATTCAATTCTTGCACTTTTGTTGTTGTTGTTGTTTTTTTTTTTTTTGCAAGTTTTCTTTTCTTCTTCCCGTGGTGAATCACTCGCGACGATACCCCAACACGATAAAGCGTCTCCACGTCTCTGAAGATTTTCGAGATAATTAGCCGGTAGCGTGTTTTAAGCAATGTTTTGATGCTAATCAAAAGCGGGGGGGGGGGGGGGGGGGGGGGGGGGTTGTATTGTAAAAGCGCACTAAGCGATGTAACGTAACAAAAGTCATCACGGTAAGGTTTTTCCGGCTCAATTTGATTCCGCAAATTTTCCGTAATGATTACATAAAAATATATTGTCCAATTTGTCTAAATTATATAAGCTCTTCTTTTTTTTACCGCAATATAACAAATGTAGTATTTTGTATGCGCCTGTCATGAATATCATGAACTTCTAGGAAAGTTCAATTAAAAAATACAATATGTTGAATATTCAAAAACCACACGTCATATAACAGGTTTTCATTGTTTGTTTATTTGCAAATAAACAAAATTGAGTGCAAATAAAAATACATTCAATTTTGAATCGAATCAGCGAGTATTTGACGTATTTAATGTCGCACCTTGATTTGTATTTCGATTCGAAATACAATCATTTGTTTATTTGCATAGATATTTCGAGTACGTGTAAGTACTTACAATACAAAGATTTGCAACCATATTTAGGTGTGTGTGTGTGTGTGTGTGTGTACGTCTTTCGGTGCAACAGCACGAGCGTGCATCGCGCACGCAAGACGTACAAGGAGCACGCTGCGGTGCACTTACTCACCTATGCAATTGTCATGTTTCATATTTATTGTCATTAAATCGCGCTTCTCAAACGGCTGGTGACAGCACAAAGGCCCTTATGAAATAGGACCGTGTGACGACGACGATGTCTCCGTTGCAGTAGCGTTACAGCGCAGCATCTCGACCTGCTGTTGCAGTTGCAGTTGCATCCTTTTAAACTGACGATATCATACGTGAATTATGCGGACGTGTGGCATTTTATGCTAATCGGCCGGTATGCATACGCGCGCGCGCGCGTCTCCACCTCGAGGAATCTCAACCTATCTCCACATTCATATGCATATGAATATCAATGTAGATAGCGCACTAGGATCCACCTCGTACTTTAATAAAATAAAAAATATTTAGCAAAATTGAATTAAACTAAAGAATTCCATCGAATGAAGGCGCGAAAGTTTGAACTTCTTCCTTGTAGTGATTGGTTGTATCTTCTTTTCACACATTTTTTATTATTATTGTCATTACATTTCTGTATTTGAAAGACTATGACACTCGACATGAAACATTTTTCTCATAAGAGTATGACTGGATGTAAAGAAGAAGGAATGAAACTAGGGTGGAGCGCTTTTGGTAGAATGAACATGTTTTTAAACGCAACATCCCGCTATGCTTAAAATAGAGGCATACGACCAATGCGTACTGCCAGTTATGACGTACGGATGTGAAACGTGGATGCTGAATTCCAGAATGTAACTTAAGATCCGGTGCACACAGATATGTATGCTTGGTATAAATATTAGTGCGTGGTATAAAGTTCGAGTGGACGGCAGATGGACGCGAGAAATACTGTAATGGTATCCGAGAGGATATGAAAGAAAACGAGGTAGACCGAGGTGATGAATTGAGAAGAATGTGTGAAGTCAATTGGATGCAGATTGCTCAAGACAGACAGTAGTGGAAGAGGATTGCAGAGGCCTTCATCCAGCCTTCATAGCGGAACGTGTGAAAAAGTTGATGTGACATTAGACTGGACGCATAGCGAAAATAATGGATGGCGGATGAATGGTATCCGAGAGGATGTGAATGAAAGCAAGAAAAACCAAACGTACGATGAGCTGATAAATTAAGAAGAATGTCAGATTGATCAAGACAGAGTATTGGAGCATCCTTCATCCAGCAGTGGATGGTGAATGGCTAAAAATGATGACTTGAAATAGTCCCACAACAAGTACAATTGTTACGTATGAGCCACCCGTAGATCACGGGTAGGCTGAACGACACACTTTACAATACAATGCTTTATCAAATATTTTAAAATTTTAAAGCCATTTGAAATGCGACAGCAGTTAGTATACAGTGGGTTGATTCTGTGGTGTATGTTCGGTGTGCATGTTTGTTTTGTAATTGAATGCAAAATTTAATTAGCGAACACCCCCCCCTGTTCGTGAGACGTTATCGTACACTATGGTAGTCGTACGTCGTTGATTATGGGTGGGTATATTGTAGGTGGTATGTAGTAAGGCTATGTCGTCAATAAGGGTGAGTATCTTGTGCACGATCACCGCTCGCCTTTCATCTCCATACAAGCGGCCGTAAAGTGCGCGAGCGCATGTCCTCCGTGACAGGGACGTGCGTGAACGCATCACTTAGCATCGGTAATGCGGTGGGACAGGGCTGGTCAACTTTGCGGGGCCGCCCACCGGTCTGGACGAAAGAAGGGGGGTGGATGGGAGGGAGAAAGAGGCTGTATGTGACGGCTGAATGGTCCGCGGAAACCTTCGCCTTTATATGGAAACGCGAGAGAAGCCTATCTTGCTCGCTGCGTGCGATATGCGATGCTAAGCCTCGAACGTGATCAACGGTCAAAATTCAAAAAAATATTTAAAAAATTAAATTGTATACTAGATACTTACTTATAAGAAGGATCTGGGTGTAATTTATGCGAAGTTCGATGATAAGAAACCTTAATCAAGTTGGGTCTACATTTGAAAATTTTCATTTTTCATAGTAAAAAAAAAAAAAAAAACGATTTTCCTCTGATCTGATTGAACGTTAAGACTAAAGCTCGTTTTTCCGATGAGTTTTCAATTTTTATTCACGATTTTAAGTCGGTTTGAAGATTCGAGCTTTTTTTACTTAAAATTTTCAACGCTTAGCTAAATTCAAGTACAATAAAATAATGTCATAGTGACGTTTTGAATAGCCTTTCGATGAACATTACCAGTTATACAATATTTGTTTGTTGTGAAGAAGGCCTTATGTAAAGTGATCTGTTTGATAGTGCGAATTTGATTGTTTTAGACTTTTTGAGATTAACCTAACCTAAACTAGCTTAACGATATGATTGCAATGCAATTTTCAACGGATTGTATATTTTCAATAGTTTTGATTTCGTACACTGTATGTAAGTGTATACAAGTGTTGTAATTTCAGATGTCGTTTACTTTATGTACGATTAATTTATAATTGAAATCATCATCATTTTCTTTTTCATCGTTTCATTTATTTATAGACATTCCACTATTACAAAACACAATACTTGAATCAATTTCACCTTACGCGATTGGCCTCTGTTTTCACATAAAAAGCTCAAATTAATGTTACTTCAATACCATATAAACTGACTGATCGAGTTTAAATCTTTGCCAAAGTAGCGAGAAAGGCTTCAATACCAACTAATATTCCTGAACTGAAACACTGAAAGCTTTCAATGAATTTCTCACTTTTCATCATCATTTTCAGACGTTTACCATCCACTGCTGGACGAAGACCTCTCAAATCCTCTTCCATTCCTTTCTGTCTTGAGCAATCTACATCCACTTGACTCCACACATTCTTTTAAAATTATCAGTCCATCGTCCACTCGGTCTACCTTGCTTTCTTTCACATCCTCTCGGATACCATTCCAGTATTTCTCGCCAGTTCGATGTACATCGACAAAATTCCCACGTTGCGCTCTTAGACCTCGGAGTGTGGTGCGAAATCGATCCCCTTTGCATTTTATCGGTATTTAACGAATTCGTTAACAGCGTTTTTCGATCTTGCGCTCGCACATGTACGTACGTCGTTAAAATAACGCTGGCTAAAAAAAAAAACCGGTAAAATGTGGTAATGCAAGCGGTTGCGGTGGTAGATATGGCCGCGCATACATCTCCATACATGCGAGAGAACCAACAGCGGGTGTCTTCTTGGAGACAGAGAAGACACCAGGGCCGGACGCAGTGGGCGAGAGCGGGCGAGAAGGCCCACGGACCAACAATGGACAATGGACGCATAAATCAGTATAATTAGTTTGCTCCACCGGCGAAATCATTGGTCAAAACGTTAAGTTTCACTCCGCCTCCTGTTGCTCTCGATATGGCCACAGGCCCGTCGCTCTCGTGCGGACCTTGCCTTTTTATATGCCTTTCCTTAACCCCCCCCCCCCCCCTTCTCTCCATTTTATTTATGTAATTTTTCTTTTTTACCTCTGAGGAATGTACATACGTACATACTGTGAGTACGCCGCACACCTTGCACTTTAACATCCGCGAGCAATGGCGGATTTATGTTGCACCTAATGTTATTAATGATATGCGTAGATACGTTTTCTCGCACTAACGGTGTATTATACGCATTATTCATTCTAAAATGCGCAACGTCTTATTTTACATTGTCAGATTGGGTTGCGTTTCAAAATGAACGCGCTTGCGAATTTGTTTGTTTTTCGACCTTATTCGAAACGAAAAAGTTATTCGTATAATAAAAAATGATTTTTCTATCTAAAAATGGTACAAAAGCTTTCAACAGTAAATATAACGTATATGATTTTATTATATACTAGTGTAAGCCCGTTCGGAGCGTTCTCATCACCCGTACTGAAAAATAATATTAAATTTAATAGTTTTTACAGTTGTTGCATAGATGGCGCGTTATAATACAACAGCGTAACAATTTAGCAAAGTCGCGAGCCTATTAACTATTAATATTGTCAAATCGCGTTTTATGATAGTGACGACTCATTCCAACCTGGCGATCGCGGGTTCAAATCCCACTCGCGCGCGGACGGTTCGTGTCTTTTAATCATTTACCTCGGCGGGCGTTATCAGCAGACAGACAGACAGACGGATTTCGGCTATTATACATAGTGATTAATGAGCTCATTTCGTCGCACATAACAATAATAAATGTAAGCTTTAGGGAAATTTGAATTGCATTCTAAAAACGAAACGTTTCAACCCGATTCGTCGTTTTAAAAGTGCAAAATTTAAAAAGTTCCTTTTTATCCGTTTTATCGATTTTATACGTTATATGAATTTAAAATCAGTTCATCGTTACAACATAAAGGATAGATAAAGTTGCAAAGTGTAACGTCGATGGCATCAAAGCGAATATCTAATGCATCGCAGTCTACGAGGGAGACCGCGCATTTTTTCGAGAGCTTTTCAGCTGCACGGTGGAAAAATATTCTGTTGCTTTTTTTTTTCGTATCTGCATACCCAGCCAGTCGGATGGATAGATATAAAAACGTGAACGTCTGAGGATTTTCTTTGGCTTCATTAAATGAAAATATCAGAGCAGGGGAGGTGAGGGGGGGGGGGGGGGGGGGATGGGACGAGGGTAAGGTCCGCCAATAGTGTAAGGCGGCAATCTAGAGAGCGCGCCCGGGAGATAAGGGGAAGTTTTGAAGTCCCGTGAAGGAAAGTTGAAAGGCGCTGTCCTTTGTTTCACAAAGAATGCGATAAGAATAATTTATAGGAGCCGATCTTAATGAAGCGCCGATCCCCGGGGACGCTCCGGCGCCGTTTGTTCGCGCCGAACTGCAGCGCGACCCCCATTATCCAGAAAAGTTTCCTTTGAGCCGGGAGTGCTTCGGTTATCCGGCAGTCGGACGACCAACCTTTCGGTGAAAGCCTGATTAAAATTTGCCACCGTTTTAACGGAAATACTATCATCTTTATCAAGCCCAATATTTCAATATCGAATTTAATTATATCCTATTCCTATACCCTACTACTGCGACGATTCCCAAACTAGCACCCAATCAAGAATACATAGCCCTATGTACATATTTACCACTAGCACCTTTCATAATACGAAAATGGCTAAAATTTTCATTCAACTTCCGCTATCACCCCTCACAATATTTACCGCGAGTTATCCTTTATTATTTATTTTATATTTTATATAATACTAGCTGACCCGGCATGCGTTGCAATGCCCGATCCCGTTCCCGTTCCCGTTCCTAGTACGTTTTCTGACGCGTGAGTAGGCCCGTTCCCGATCCCGTTCCAGATCCCGTTCCCGATCCCGACATTGATTTTTATATATCTATAGATTAGCTAATCAGCTAATTTAACTTTCATCTATTACATATTTATAACAACTACATATGTACATAAATCTAGTAGTACACATTATACACTATACTTATACGTATCTACTATCCCTCACAGAGGTGTCTCCTCACACTTTGCAAGAATGCATCTATAGTCTTAAGGCTCTTATCCATCAGGTACGTTGACATGCGTTACGTCGACGTACGATATCCACCCACCAATTGCAGCACGGCTTTCTCGCTCGTGTTGCAAAACTCGTACTGCAATTGGTGCGTGGATGTCGTACGTCGACGTAACGCATGTCAACGTACTTGGTGGATAAGAGCCTTTAGAATACCTGACGGACTCAGGGATGGCTTAGCGATTTAACTTATTGATGAAAATGTAGCTATTTATGTAGTGTTCACTCAGTGCAAATTAGAAGTTATCACGCCTCGGATGCATTGTCGTGAGACCACACTGCATTAACGTAACTTTCTCATAAATACATACAAAATCACGATCGATTCTTAAGCGAGATAGTCGCTCGAACGGTGTTGACTGTATGTATGTATGTACATATGTACATATGTAGAGCCAATTTCGCACGCTATACAATTTCAAAGCTCAATATCGAAAAACACACTAATCTCATCGAATTAATAAATTGGATATGTATGAGAATTGGTTCTTATAATAAATTACATATTTTATTTGTGATTTATCTCGCGTTGAAGATGTCGGATCGTTGCGTCGCGTCGTCCGCACATACATACATAACACACCTGAACAGGATGCGAACGCGTCATGAAAATCATCTAACCGCAAAGGAGCAGTTCAGTCAACGTCGACGAGATTTATTTGCAAAGAAAAAGAGTCCTTTTGAGTGCGAGTCGTGTCCTGTGTGTGAGAAGAGTTGTTGCCGCCACCCAAGTGGATGACACGCGAACACGTCACAAACGTACCCCATCATACGTCGCACGTATGTATATCTTACGTACATGACTTTTATTTAAATTAAACGAGCTGAAATTGCACAAAGGGGTCATTTCATTGTACTCGAACGGATTGTGAAAAGAACGCAAGTATGTATGTACATATGTACTTCATAAGCGTGTACTGCGGATAGATTGGATAGGTCACGCTGCTGTGGAAAATCAGCGTTGAAAGTAGGACAAATTGAATTTAGGAGTTTTGCAGTGTACGTGTGTACAATGGTGAGTGTCGCCGGTCCTGGTGCAACGCTCGGTGCATTCGTTCGTTCTGTGCAAGGTGCATAAGGCATGTTGATTTATCATTTACACAAGTTGAAAGATCGCAACGGCTATGTCGCAACGAAATTTGTACCTACGAGGCAGGCGTGGCATTCTCAGGCAAAAGATCACGAATCAATCCTCGATCTGGTTGAATTATACACTATTTGTCTATAAGTTCACCTGGGGATAAGTGTATGTTTTTTGTTCGCTTGCGAAACATATCGGCTAATAGTCGCAATGCTCACGAACTTTGCTGGATAATATCAGTCCAGATAACGCCCAGTAAGTACTTCACAATACATTTATCGAAATATAGCTTTATATTATTTTTTTATTTTGGTATTTTTATTTTGAGTGTTGTCTTAAATTATTTCATCAAAATGTTCAAAATTATAATTACGAAGCCATTGTGTAATTTCGATTGACAGATTCGTGATTTATATTGACGCAAAAGAAACGATAACAATTTACAGTGTAATTTATGTCGACAACGCCTTATGTTGCCTTTCACAATTTGATTCAGCAAATTATCGTTCGACAAATAGCACTATAGAATGTTGCTAATTGTTCATTGTTGAGTTATAATAAAACTTGATGATTTTACAATAATTACGTAGTGCCACTCACTTGCACGTCTACGAGTTTGAAATACCGTTTTTTAAATCGTTTGTGGTGTCTATCATTTTGGTGATTAAAATTGCAAAATAACCTTATTATCTACTAGCACTTGTACAGAGGTGCTGTTTTTAAGGCTGCCAGGAATCTATCAATTTTATTTATATTTCTGAGAACTTTTGGCAGGCCAATTCAACAACACCCCCCTGTACAAGATACTTCTCCTGGATCTACTTAATTTTATTATAACTATTAACTTATTCTTACCACTAGTATTTGAATACATATAATTGAAGTTCATTATTTATTTATTTTATATAATATTAGCTAATTAGCTAATTTAACTTACATCTATTACATATTTATAACAACTACATAAATTTATTACACATTATATACTATACTTATACATAACTACTATCTCTCACAGAGTTGTCTCCTTACACTTTGCAAGAATGCATCTATGGTTTTAGAAGACTTGACGCACTCAGGGAGGGCATTATATGTACATTAATACACCCCTGTGAAAAACGCCACCAGCTGTCTTTGTTTTCTTTACTCTACCTACAACTAATTATATCTGATACTACAGGTATGTATATCAAACTGAGACTTTAAAACGAGTACACTGCAGAATAGTATGTAGTGCCAACATTAACTAGCAAACAACAGAGAGTGTGAAAAACCACTGAGGCAAAACAAAAAAAAAAAAACAAAAACAGGTCTCGACAGGGTTAAAAAGCGCAAACCCTCCAACAGTCGAGAGTGATGTTTGGCGCTCACTGTTGCGGTCGGGACATCCTCGCACCTAGCCACTGGGTAATTACGTTTTAACCCTGCTAGGTCCGTGACAAATACGCTTCACCAATAAGATAAATACGGTGCGTGAGGCTGGACGCGAAAAAAAAATGCCCCCACATCCATCACGAAGATCCGACGATTTTTCAGCCGAGGGGGAGAAGACGGGGAGGGGGGGGGGCGGGGGGTAGTTTCGCACGTAAAAAACGTGCTAATTTAACAGTGCCACCGCCACCGGGGTCTGAGGGGGTCCCGTTTGATTAAGCTGCGTGACGTCACGGAGGGGCTCCGGTCGGCGGGGGCTCATCAGTCAGAGGGTCCCGCGGGGCCCCAGCGGTCCGTCGGAGTCCCGGCGGCCATTAGTCCGGTCCCGTGGCCCGGTTTTTCCTCTTTGGGGTCCCTCAAACCCCCCCCCCACCCTCAATGCACGGTCGTAATCTCGTCCGATCACACGTGTTTATGTTAACCATCTTTCTTCTTCGCGAGGGCCGCTCGTTACCGGCCGGTTTGATTTATAATTGGAAAACTCGAATCCAACCCCTACCCCCCTCGAAGAAAAACCTAATCGAAATTGAAGAGAGTCTTACTTAAGTTTCAAACTAAGTATACAGATATATTTTTATACAATGGTACATATCGATGGGTTAGTGCACAGATATTGTATGTCCAGTTTAAAAAAAAATTGAGTTATCATACACAAAACCTTCATGTTTAAAAAGTATGTGCATTTCGTCCATATTTTTCATATAAAAAATATGTATGTCACTTATAATATTTTAAAACAAAACTGGACATACAATATCTGTGCACTAACCCATCGATATGTACTTAGATCGTAAGTGCAATAAATTTAAAGCTTTCGCCGATTGGAATTGGAAAGGGGGGGGTTAATCGATCGCATCAAAACGGAACGCATTAACCGTGGATCAGTTTTAATACCCATCGCGATATCCGAGAAATAAATAATATTCGGTCGCGATACGCGCTAACAACCACCCTGAAACCCCACCTTTCTAGATAAAACTCTCATCTAACAACCCTCCGAGATTTATGAACGTATCGTCTTATTGGTTCACCACCCACCCCTCCCTTTTAGTTACGGCTTCATCGAGAAATCTTCACTTCTTCTCTCTTAACCCGTCTATAACCGCCGCGTTCATCTGGCGTTAACTTTCAAACCCCCCTCCCCAGTAACCCTCCTTTATATCTCACTCCACAGTCCCGCGGGGTGTATTCGTAAATAAACTTTTCACTATAATTTCCTTCTGTCACTCGGCACGTAAGCCGTGATATGGTGGTGCGCTAACGATTGCCCTCGATACAGACAAACTTGGGATTTGTCCGTATCGCTCCATCGCGCAACATTACGCTCAAACTGTTCCCAGCCGTTATATATCTCGTTTATTTTAAACCGAATTTATACACTCAAAGTATATTCGCAGTGTCAAAAAGCAATAAAACTCTAGTGCGTCCGATCCACCAATGAAACCATCGGATACAAGTTGAATCGGCTGTACGGGAAATGTTTGCGTTTGTTTTTTAACCGTCGGTGGCGAGCGACTGTATTAGAGTCGTTGAAATCGGTTTTGAATATCAAAGCGACCCGCTAGCTTTGAACTTTCGAGCTTTCTTCGCCGAACAACTTCTTTGACGCTCATTAAAAATTTTGCACGTCGATCACTTTGTGCGCTTCTCAAAATTTTCGCATTAAAATTCCACATGCGGACGTCGAGAGTGGCGTTTTAAAATATTCGCGAAAATTTTCGGAAAAGCGTCGCATTGGTAATTACGTACATACGAAACGTATTGGTACACGTTTTTCCGCAGATTTCCACGGAGGACGGAGATGAAAAACGCCAGGGGCGAACTAGTGCAGACATGTTAATTGAATTCGTGGCCCGCGGCCCTGCGATAATTAAACGCGAGAGATTTTCTTCGACGCACCTTTGTTATCAACTCCCATCCCCCTCATTTTCCACCCGTTCACCCCCCCATTTTCCTTGTACTACACGTAAGTGGATGTGTCCCGTTTCAGGAAATGAGGCAATCGCTTTGATGGCACCAGACGCCTCTCTCTTAATTAGACATTCGAACCATATGCACGTGTGTGGGCGCATTTATACGCCTCTCGATCGGCTCTATGTATGTACATAGAAAGGGTTGTTCGCTGTGAAAAGTTTGACTATCGCTGACTGTCTCGAAAGTGTGTGGTTGTAGGTGAGCGCGAGCGCGCGGTTACGTTTCCGCTGATGAGTTCTCCTAATTAACGTGTTCGAATCAGTCTCGATCTTTTAATCACCCAAAACGCCGATTAATTGTTTAATTAAATTAATCGTCTTCGCAAGTCTCTTGTGCTTCGTAATTTATACGCTTGTTATGCGTTAGTTTGTTTACGTACGACTTTTTTTTTGTATTTTAACTGAGCCACAATTAGAGGCTTACTAAGAATATGTACACTTTTCGATCTTTATGATACTTTTATTTATACAGGTGCTACACTTTTAATTATTTGAAATACTGTAAGTTCATTTGAAGGATTTTACAACGGTTAAAAAATTATCGACTATATGAGTCGCCTAGTTCCAAATCCCGATAAGTCCATAAAACTCACTTGTTCGCAAACGCGGTTTTTCTGCTACAGACTTATTTGCTTGATGGCGTTTAAAACTCATTTAAACTTAATTTTGTTGATATTAAACAAAATATTGAGATTAGAAATATGGACTTATCGTTGTTTGTTTCTAAATATGGCTTTTATCAGCTTTTATCATAGTGCAATTGTCAGTTTTTGGAACTAACACTGATTTTCAATATTTTTTTACGGCGCACTTGGCGGTATTTGGAATAATTCAAGTATAAGGCATCGTTTGAAAACATTCTTAGAACCAGAAAATATTTTATCCTCGTTTTTTATATATTGTGGACTTATCGGGATTTGGAACTAGGCGACTCATATATTCATATACCTAACATTAGTCTACGACTGTGTCTCTTGGAAGTTTGTCAATTAAAAGTTGTTACACTCTGTTGTATACAATTTACCTACTTTTGACTTAAAAAGTAAATGATTGAGTTTTTATCGGTGGAAATTTAAAGGTTTTTAAATCGTCGCTTAATTTCCGTTTTCGCTTTCCCATTTTGAGTCGACTGGTAAAACTCACCTCTCCCACTTTTCCGCTCGTCTCCTTTTGAATCCTTTTAATTAAATAGGCTTTCGAGGAGGTGAACGGCTTTGGCACACCCATTAAGATCACAATGCTTTACCAATCAGCCGTCCTCTCTCACACTTTTCATACGTGAAAACGCAGATAAGTTATCCGGGGTGGGGCCGCGTCCCCGACCGACGACGGCGAGCTTTGTTCTTCTCCGCCGCGCGTTGATAGACAAACAAGATAAGCGAGATACCCGAAACCGAGAGGACGGGGGAATAAAGATGTTCATTTAACTTTGTAATTAATTTATGAGCGTACCTGTTTACACCCCGAGCGCCACGGTCAATATTGCTATAGGTCTCGCGGATTACCCAGAGATATTTGTATAACGCGGCACACGCTCTCTAGAGACTCTCTGTCCTTTGGATAAATGCCGAGAAGGCCACCGCGTTATCGGTAGCTGATTAGTCTCACGTATAATACCTACGTGCAAACATAAGGCAAGTTTCGTAACTTTGATCTAATTTTAATCGTTTTTGATGTTTTTTTGTTGCAGAAGAGGAAGGAAGTCCAGAAGAAGGGAGTCCTAGAGAGGGAGAAGGGCCCGCTGAGGGCGAAGGTGAGGAAGGAGAAGGCGAGGGTGAACAAGAGGGTGAGGTTGAGGGCAATGGTACCCAACCCCAGTCGACCCACGATGCTGACCACGACATAGAACACAGTATTCCTGCTACGCTCATACAAGACCCCAACGCTGACAGGTAAATAACATTTGATTTCTTTCAACATATTTTACAACACTTGTACGACTATTTCTCTAAATATATCCAATAACATTGCTCGTTAACACTAGATTAGTTAAAAAAGTACGACAATTAAAAACAAATTCTTTCAAAGTACGACAAATTCTGCAGATGTAGTAATTAACAATAACTAATTAAAGCGCTTCGATGATTTTTTTAAAAAAGATGATTTCTGAGGGTAACGTTTTTAATCGGTCACTCTGTATATTCTAAGTTGGTTGAATAAAAAAAGCAAAATTTGAGTGCATTGTCTTTTCTTCATCATCATCATTTTCAGCCGTTCACCATCCACTGCTGGATGAGGGCCTCTCCAATCCACTTCCATTACTGTCTGTCTTGAGAAATCTGCATCCAATTGACTCCACACATTCTTCTTAATTCATCAGCCCATTGTCCACTTGGATCACATCTACCATTCCAGTATTTCTCGTCCAGCCCGTCCAGCCCATTGCCACTTTTTTCACACGTTCCGCTATATCTGCCACCTTGGTCATGCTTTTTACTATCTCTTCTAGTTATACCGAACATATTATCTTTCCATACTTCTCTGTATGCACTGGATCTTCCGTAACATTCTTGAATTTAACATCCCCGTCATAACTGACAGTACGCATTGGTCGTATGCCTTCTTTTATAAGCATGGCAATGTTCATTCTTCCAAAAGCATTCTACCGTAGTTTCATTCTTCGTTTTATTTCTACTTCTTTACAACCAGTCATATTCACCAATTGTCCTAGGTATAAATAACTAAAATCAACTATGTGTCCTTTCTTATCGTCTTGAAATTTTGGTCACCTCGATGAACGAACGAACTCTGTGAGTTCTGTTGCCAAAATTAACTTTTAATCGATAACGATAAATCATGCTATTTATAACAAATTTAATTGAAGTTAGAAGTCTGATGGTGACATTTTAACTACGTGAAAAGTCGTCATTTGCAATCTAAGATATTTTTATGTTGTATTTTTGCTAATTTTATATTAACAATATACATACAAGTCGCGCATAATATTTGCATGTATAAATATGTTTGAAAATAATCTCGCAAGTGTAGAATGCGAGGTCTAAATCCGTGATGCATCCTTTTGAAATAAAAATAAAAGGCAAACAAACGCGTTACCCACCGACCGCTTCAGCGTCCGTTTCTGTCACTCACTTACAGACGTCTCTCACATTGCATTATGTCACTCATCGTGACTGGCACTTGCACTTTTCGCCACGTCACTTACAACAGTGTGACATGATAGCGGAACCCGTCCGTCGATGATTTATTTTATAACGTAATTATTTCGATGCGGTCATACACTGTCGAGTGTCGAGCTGACGCGACGTGTCTCATTTCTAAATTTGAACCCTATTTGTACTCGCCGGTGTTATTGTTAATGTATATTTGTATTAATTTCGCGATAAGCGATGGCACAAATTCGCACATGTGTCAAGTGTTTTTTTTTTTTTTTTGTTTTGTAGTAGCACGTCGCTTATATAGATTGACGTGATTGACAAGCGCGAGTTTGACGAACGGCTTTGTTGACATGCCTGGCTTATTTTTGAAATCTGCTCAGTGTCGTCTGACAGTTGAATGAGAAAAAACACGATTTTTGCTCCAGCGATAATTACCGTACGCTTTAAAATTTCACGCTAAAAATTGAGTCATATATCTCTTTCTCATTTTCCATAAAATTGTTTTTTTTTGATTTTCATACATCATTTTTATATAACGTGAAAATTTCATATACCGTAACCCGTCTCTTGTGAAAAAAAAATCGCCAAACTTCATGTATAGTCTTTAATTACAATTTTTTTGTAGATATACGAATATTATAATCAAGCATCCATAAATATTACACGAAAACTGAATTATATAGCGTATATAAATTATCCAGTGTGTTTATTGTATACAATGTTTATTTATAATATCTTTTTTTTTTGATACCGCCCACGTAAGACAGCCAGCTATCTAACGGTGGCTTTAAATTGATCCAAAGGGTGCGAGGCCCCGGAGCCATACATCGATTTTGACCCACAAATCGAAATCGAAGATAATATGATATATCTGACAGAGAACAAAAAAACTAAAGATCACTGTGCCTAGTTATTAATACTTCTTTAGTGATAATTTATATGAGAAGTTAATTAAATAGTAGAAGGAAAACTTACTGATTATAACATTTGTATGTAAAAAAAAATTATTACAATTTTTTTTACAGAATTAAAGTTAAATTTTAGTGTAATTTGAAGTAAATATCGTTTTTAATCGAAACATACTTTGCGTATCGCGAGTTATAATGTTCATTTTAAATTATTAGTCATTTGCTGCGATTAAAATGAACCCTTTGAAAGAAACTCTAGAATATGCTTAAAACTTTGCCTTCTTCATATCAGCTGATATACGATATTGAAGTATCTACTGTGCATTTTAAAAATCAAACATGTAGCTTAAATTTTCATTACAATATAGGTAAGTTTGTTGTTATACATACATACATACATACATACATACATATGTAGATCATTCCTTCAGGTTCTAGTCTTGATTTTTATTCATTACTAGTCATTGCTCATGTACCGTGATGGTTTGAATTTGGTGGTGCTAAATTTATTGAAAACTGTAAATTTGCATAGCGGACAAACAAACAAACATTCAATTTAATATAGTAAATAGTCATACATCAATGTATTTAGAACGGGAGAGGGGCCGAAAACCACTGTGCATTATCATAGAAAATTTTCGCATGTATTAGGAAGTATTTTTAAATTTCATAGATCAATTCAATTGACGAAAAAGCTTTCATTCAATTTTCGTATGTTTCAATGCTTTCGAGGAACATAAGTCAAATTTTGGTCAAAACGGAATTAGTGCATGTTTGAAATTGTCGAGTTGATGTCCACGTTCACACCAAAGCACACAATAGAATAGTTCAAAATAAAGGCGATCATACTGTGTAGTACTATTTTTAGTTTTTTTGACTTATTAAAAAATTACTTTTTTTTGTCCTACATACATACGTACTGTACCACATAATACAGAATATCTTTAGAAAATTTTCATAATTTTATTCGAATTATTCGCTATAATTGTTTCCGTGACTTAATGCACACACTATATGACAATGTCCGTGCGAGCAACTCGTGCAATATCTCCCGTGCACAAAAAGGGATCTTATAAGAAAATTTAATAAAGAAATAACGAGTAGTTTTAAAGTCACAGACAGAACTCAATCAAAGCTAGCTTACGACGCAAAATCGACAGCAAAGCTTTCGCAACGTAAACTACAAACTGAAAAGTAACAACATTAAAAAATAAAATAAAAACACCCCAATCTAAAATAAACTGCATACGTTCCGTCGGAAAACTGCTCGTACGAATGTATCTACATATACAGCAAGTACGTGTGCAACTTTTTTCACCCACGTTACGTGCGTATCACACGCGGTGGGGGGGAGAGGGTAGGTGAGGGGGTAGGGTTTTTTTATTTTGAAAATGAGTGGGGGATGAGTAGCGGGTGGTTGCGCCGATAAATAAACACGAAACTATCACGAAGAGAGGAGAGGAGAGGGGAAGGGTTGAAGCGGGGAGCGGATGCAACCCCCCGTGAGGAAAACGCGCACGCGCGCACCCCACCCTGTAGCGTCGATCCTCTCGCTCTGTCGCGTTGAGAGCTCTCGCCGTGTCTCTCTCTATCGCGCTGCAGCCCGCACGTAAATCACGCTCTTTCGCCGCGGATCTCACTCGTGGCGGGGCAGCCGTCGCGCGAACACCACTGTGCGATACGCGCGCGCGCAAAACCCACTGTGCGGCATGATCGTCGAGTGCGACAGACGCCTGAGGGCCCTCGCCTCACACACACACAGGTAACCGAACCGGAATGACGTCACATCGAGTCATCCTCCCCTCGCCTGTTGCCACCCCCCTCATCTCCAACCCCCCCATGCGATATACTGTGCGGTGCAACTGTCAAAATGTACGTCGTTATAAATAAATTGTTACTATTCTCAATGTAATCATTGTCGGGTTTTTCCTTTTCGCCTTTGATCGTGTTCGTGTCGTTTCGCTTTTCGTTCGGTTTCGGCGGTCTGTGTTTTTATAGAGTTTCCGTGTTGTATTTTGATTCTGTCAAGTTCGAATTTTCCGAGCCGGTTCGCGCGCGGTGACATCTGTCGGTGGAAATTGTAACCTGTCGCGCTCAGCCGGGATGCGAACCGCGCTTTTCTCGCGACGTATTTCGACGCTTTCGTACATACAAAAAAAGCTCGTTATTTTGATTTTGTGCACTCGTGTAATTTTTTTATTGTATTTTATTCGCTGGTTTTTAATTTATTCGAATTTTTGTGTGAGTTTGTCAAATGTTTGGAAACTTTTCACAGTTTGGATTATCTATGCGTTAATATTTTTATATCCTTCTTGTGTGTTTATTTTTATTTATTTTAATTTTTTACTGCACAGGAATGACACTTTTGAAGTTTATATAAAGCAATTTGAAACTATTTATCGTACGTGTGCGACGCATTTAGGAATGATTTTGTAAAGTTTTTCAAGTAATATGTAATTTTTTATATTGCTCAAATGTGTTTTTTTTTTATTGAATATTTGTTAAATTTTAACATTTTATCTTCAATTGAGTTATCCAATTCTTACGCTCAATTGATACGTAGTAGGTGTGGTGGCTAGACAACCGCATACGAGTGTTTCACTTGAACGCTCGCGTGCACCTCTAACCCCTCTCTATTCACACAATAATTTGGTACAAAATCGTTTAAATTTCAATACTTTTTTTGTTTGTTTTCAGGGAGCTGAGTCCCAGATGCCTGTCGCGGGGATCTTCGGGCGCGCCGAGATGCCCCTCAAGTGAATCTGCCTATTCGGGTCGAGGGTTGCAGGGGTTGCTGCCTGGAGGTTTGCCCCCGCTTCCACCCCCAGCAGCAATGGCCGCCTATCTTGGTGCAGCCGCCGCTGCTGCCCACCAAGCGCATCGGCGGCTTCTCGTCTCACCGCTGGCGGCAGTATCACCACTGCTGGCAGCGTCAGGCTCACCCCCACCCCCGCCCTTATTACCTCTATTAGCCGGGCGACTTCCGGCGTCACCTTCGCCCTCACCCTCACCGCAAGATGACTCTGACGTGCTTGACTTCAGCACGAAAAGGTCAAATCACAAGAACGAGGACGCCGACATGGACGCGGTCAACCTAAGCAAACCCTCTGAAAACAGTCCGCTAGATTTATCAGTAACGAGTAGGAAGCGAGGCCCAGAGGACTCGCTGACTCCCCCACCTGCTAGGAAAAGCTCCAGACCTTTAGATTATAAGCCAGTAGTCTCCCCATGGACGTCACCGGTCGCGTCTCACTTGCCTTATTTCGCCGCAGCAGTAGCGGCAGCTAGTCTCTCCCCAAAAAATAACAACGCCAACGATTGGAATGGAAAATTGAAACACATGGTGCCAACGCCCAGCGATGCAACCAAAGCTTTAGAAAAGATGAGCGAGCTGAGTCGACTGGGAGGCGAAGAGCTTTTCAGATCTGTAGCTCAGAGCGCGGCGCTGGGTACCAACTTACCTGGAACTGCTGCTGGAAGACACAGCGCTTGGCAATCCCATTGGTTGAACAAGGGCGCCGAGCAGGCTAAGGACGTTCTCAAATGCGTATGGTGCAAAAAGAGTTTCCCAACCCTAGCCGATATGACTATACACATGAAGGAAGCTAAGCATTGCGGGGTGAATGTTCCTGTGCCGCCCTCGCATATTCCAAATCTCCCACCCCCACAGTTGCAACCACCAACTTCGTCTCCGTCCGCATCACACAACTCGTCTGGAGGACCTGGCAAACCTTCCCAAAACGATCTCAATCTGCTCATCAAAGAAACAATGCCGCTGCCAAGAAAGCTAGTGCGCGGTCAAGACGTATGGTTGGGTAAAGGTGCCGAGCAAACACGGCAGATTTTGAAGTGCATGTGGTGCGGACAGAGCTTCAGATCTTTAGCCGAAATGACTAGTCACATGCAGCAGACGCAACACTACACAAACATAATATCTCAAGAGCAGATTATCTCTTGGAAGTCGTCTGATGAGAGTAAAGGAACTACTGGTACAACTGGGAACAACAGCGCGGGAGCTGCCGCTACTGGAACGAGCAGTCACGTCAGCGCTGTGTTGACTTGTAAAGTTTGCGATCAAGCTTTCAGTTCCCTCAAGGAATTGAGCAATCACATGGTCAAAAATTCCCACTACAAAGAGCACATAATGCGCTCCATAACCGAAAGCGGCGGAAGACGGAGACAGACACGGGAAAAGAGGAAAAAGTCTTTACCCGTGAGGAAGCTGCTGGAATTGGAAAGAGCTCAACACGAATTCAAGAACGGCGATGGGGTTGGTCTCGGTCCAGTAAAACCGATGAGGGATATGAGCGCCAGCAGTCGTATTACTTGCGAAAAATGCGGCGACAAAATCGAAACGGCAGTTTTCGTCGAACATATACGACAATGCGTTGGCGGTCCGATAACCAATAGTCAAAGGAATTTGCTGAAAAATGCTTTGATGTCCAACAATATTTTACCGCCAGAAAATTCTTTGATGGTCGGTCATCTGACTCCGTCAAATAGGGAGGGGAGAAAGAGTATAAATGACGATATGCCATCTCCTGGATCGCGACACCATAGATCCCCATCGTCCGTCACAGATCTTTCACCCAACCCAAAAGAATCTGGTGGGGGAGGAGGAGGAGGAGGTGGTGCCGAAAAGAGCTCATCTCCTTCAGTACTGAATGCAATAGAACAACTGATTGAGAAGAGCTTCGATTCTCGCTCTCGTCACGGCTCAATCCCTGGTATTCCCGGGGCAGCTTCACACGCACCGATTGGATCTAGCATTTTGAAACGATTGGGAATCGACGAAAGTGTCGATTATACCAAACCTTTGGTGGATGCACAGACGATGAATATTCTGAGGAATTATCACCATCACCAACAGGTACAAGTTCAAAATTTCGCAAGACGCGAACGCAGCGGTAGCGAATCTAGTTCCATGTCTGAAAGAGGAAGCAGTAGAGTGGAATCATTGACGCCTGATCGCAAAATGGATCCGCCGTCGTATCATATGACTCCTAGAACGACGCCCGATACTAAAAGGGGCCAAACGCCACTGTCTGACAGGGCAAACTCGCACGAGGAACAATCGGGCGAAGTGAGGATCAAGAAGGAAATACCAGATGAGGATGAAAGGGAGGATGGCATGAATCTCACTAAGGGCGTGATACATATTAAGAAAGAGATTGAGGATGAGGATGAGAATCGCACATCGCGTCCGGAGAGTAGGCATGCTGCGGAAGCGGAAGAAGGTCGGTTGCCTACAAATTTGATCAAGAGACGAGACAGTAGCGCCAGTCCTAGACCACGACCTAGTCCTCAGAGCGGTACTAATCAACACAGTCCGTCTCGGAACAGCGCTAGTCCTGCAAGCGATCGTTCAGCCACTCCAAGGAGCACTCCTGGCGCAGACCGAAAACCTTCAGGCAGTTTGGGTGCATTGTCGTCAATGTTCGACAGCCTTTCAGGCGGAAGTGGTGCAAATGAAAACGCATCCGGTTCGAGCAAACGAGGCAGTAGTCACCCTTTGGCCGCTCTGCAGAAGCTCTGCGACAAGACTGAAAATCATCATCCCAATCATCGGAACGCTCAATCCACCGGTAACACTTCCAGCGGATCAGCTCCATCTCCAGCCGCTTCATCGGGTCCCACCCCTGGAGCTATTCTGGCATTCAGTTGGGCTTGTAATGATGCTGTAATGACAGCCGATTCTATAATGAAGTGCGCCTTCTGCGATACGCCATTCATTTCGAAAGGCGCCTATCGCCACCATCTCTCCAAAATGCACTTTGTCAAAGATGGCGTCATTCCGGATCCGGTTGCGCTGAAAGCCACTCAACAATCTGGAGCATCAGCCAATTCTCCGTCGAACAAGAACAATGTTGGCAGCAGCGGTATCAACAATTCGTCATCGTCATCCAGCGCTCTACCCACCGATCCTCGTAGCCCTCCGCAGCCCTCCAACTTCGAGGAGAGCCCCCACTCCAAGTTTCTAAAGTACACCGAGCTCGCCAAGCAACTGTCGAGCAAATACGTGTGAATAATGTATACTAAGTTTCGTTTCGGTTGAATCAAATTCGTCGTTCATTCCTACATTGGCCTGTATATGTTGTATATAACTATACTGTAGTCGTAGTTAGTATGGATGAGTGCCGGTCTAAGCGGCGCATGTGATGCTACCATATCTCGCTACATCAAAAAAATAATTTAATTAATTAAAAAAAAGAATAATAAGAATCATGTATGCCATAGTCTTGTAAGCTTTAGTCTGTAAAGGAAAAATATTAAAATCCAATGTATGATAATTTAAAATTGAATTGAACGTTTCGGAATGGCTTAGTCGTGTAATGAACAGGACAGCATTTCTTTTCGCGTGAGACAAGACTCAAAACGATTAGATTTTAATTTTTTTATATAAATCGGTAGAAGTGAAGGCTCGACGGAGGCACGTCCATTGTCGAAAGGAAAATTTGATTTGTTTTTTTAATCCTAAATTATTTCAGCAATCGTACAATTTGAATAACAATGAATTTGGGCATACCTGCCGTTTTATACGCACTTAGATTTTTTTAATATTATTTTTCCTTTAAAGTACTATGCAGCTATGTATGTATTTATGTATGTTAAATTTAACTCTATCAAATAATGTATCGTGTGTCTTAGGTTCATTGTTATACGAAAATGATCGATTGCATTGTCTTAGTATTTTTATCGGTCGTATCGTGCGTTTGCGATCAAAAATAAAACGAGCCATTTTCGCGTGTTTCAGATTTTAGCTCCATCGTGTAATAAAGATATGCCGTCTTTTATAGATAGAGTAGTTTAAAATAGTTGATCCATTTGGATTGTCCCGGTCGAATGTCGAATTTGGGACTTCAAATTATACTTAGCGAGTATACGTGTTAAAAAAAATAATAGTCAAAATTATTATTCTGGTTCTATACATATTATATATATATACATATATATATATATATATATATTTACATAAATTAATCAAAAAATAAAGCTAAAATTAAGATTTCGGAAGTGTTTGGCATAAATAATTAAAAACTAAAAATACATTTGGCGGCTAAATTATCGCTTTTTTTTTTTTTAAAATATTAAAATGACAAAATCATACGTGTGTGACCTGTAAGTGTGATGGGCGTAGTACTTTAAAAGGGCCTTTTGCCTCTTGCTGATATGTGATCGAATCTCTGAACTAATTTATTATTATAAGTCCAAGTTCGTTTTTATTGTATAGCGTTAATTATTATGTATAATTTTTTTTTCGTTTTTATTTTTCAATCCCAGTTGTAGTAATAATTTATATTATTATAATAGGCATTAATTAGTCAATTGATTAACATTTACAAGACTTGATGAAGCTTCTGAAGTATTTTTCTCCCGCGAGATGCCGATATCGAATGAGATTTATCTGTAAATATTAGCCGTAAGATAAGCTTAAACGAGTATACTTATTTCCTATTGTAAAAAAAAAAACTTGATATTTATTGAGATGAAATTACTCTGTATACCACATTTAATTAAATAATTAAAGAATAATAAAAAATAGTGAATGAAAGAATTGATAAATAATTATTAAATAAAATAAAAAAAAAAACATGAAACATTCGTATACGTATCCCTCATAATCTACGATTCTTCCATGAGAATTTTTAAAACTGAAAAAGAATATTATTGTATTTTATCTGAATTAAAATAGGAAAATGGAAATGGAATAAAAAAACAATAATGATTATTATTCTATGATATTTACCTTTTATTGATCGATAGAGAATTAAAAATCCAAAATCAATTTACAAAACATCATGTATACGCTAGGCTCCTGATCAAGACGATTTTGCTCACTCTTGATAATTATAATTATTGATTTTACCAAAATTATTATATTATTTAATATTTTGTTGTATATTAAAAATGCAATTAAAAGCTCAAAAGAATATGTATGTTACAAACTTAAAACTATGGCCTTTTATTTATGAAAAATATACCCTAATTCCAAAAAAAATGTACACATTATACACTGTATACACATAACAAAATACACCATTGATATATTACCAATATTTATATAATATAAATGATTAGATATTAAAATTCCTACATGGTATAAATCTACTTCAGAGTAGATGTTTTACAAAATTCACTAACAATAAGTCACGGCAAGAAGGGTAAGTATAAATACCATAATGAGCGAGGAAACTAAGCTATTTGAACAATATTATCTATAAAATTTGTGTAAACTACAACAGAGAGACTCTTCATACACAACAATAAGAAGTAAAATTACAGTAAGTAGAAGCATCTGAAAAATAAAGCAGATTATTCAAGTAAAGCAATATTATTTACTCTACAAGATTTAAATACAAACATTCAAAGTATATTATATTATGGTAGATGTGAAGACTTAAACCAAGGCCGATTTTTAAAAATCGTATGCAAGGGGATGTTGAACGAAGACAAGGGGGTTGTCGACATGGCTGTCACTCGACATTAGCGTCAAATCATGACGTGGAACAAGAACAGATTTGACCCAATGACGGCAAAAAAACAAGCCCACGCACGCACTTTTACCCAATCAACGCTCTACATAGATGTACATAGCTACGAGTTTACTCGCTACAACATTGTCATTTCATGGTCATGTCGATGTTTTATTCTGTATGTATGCTTGCGGAAATATCCATGTACATTATTTATGTGAAACGTTTTTACACGCGACATAATTGAGCTTAAATCAATCGAATATCCGGCATCCTCGCGATCGTATGGTCACCCCCCGTCATATCCGTCCATTTAATGCTCCGGACGTGTCACCTCATTTCAGTCAAAATGTCAAATCGCTCCGTATAATTCGAAGTCATAAATCTGCGCCTACATAAATCTGCGGCCTTCGAATATTTTTTTTATCATCCAACCCCCCTCTTCTACAGCCACCGCCGATGTGGTATGTGTATTTTTTTGCAATTCAAATTCGAGCTTCGGGCCGATTTTTCGGAACGTCGGCCGGACAGAGAGGTGAAAGGGAACGTGGTGAGGAGGAAGGGGGAAAGGGGGAAAAGGGGAGGAAGGGGTCGCGAGCCGCGGGTTGAGAACCCCACTTGTTGCGCGCGGAAAATTCGCCCCCAACGCGAAGAAAATCTCGAATATAACCAGCCGGCGTTCAAGTGAACTTTTGTGATTTTTATAACACGTTAAGGGTTATAGAATTTGACGTCAATCTTATTTTTCATCTTATCTCGTTAAAAATGTACAATATTTTATTATAAATCTGATGTATATAAATATATGTACGTATGTACATACAAAAGCTTACTGCGTAGTCACATTATTCACTATATTCGTCGTCGTCTATAGTTTTCAATCTAATTCAAAGTCATAAAATTGATTTATATTCTGGAGGGGATGGTTTTCAATTAGTGCTGTGTGAAGAATTGGGCGCCTCGTACTGACAATAATACCAGAAAAATTTCAGGACAATAAGAAAAATGATATCCCCCGAAATACACTCGTATAAGTGCGTTCGTCGTTTACGATCCGCCTGAAAGAGAACGCATTTTGATTTGTACGCATAAATCACCAACACATGGTCAATGGATAGGTGGGGGGAAGGGGACGAGAGAAAGAGAGAGAAGTGAATGTGTTCGCATATGTTCGGCACAGTTCGCAAGTAAATAATTTGGCTTATAAACTATAATAAGTGGATTTATGCGTTATGTCTGAAACGTCATTTGTCTCCGAAATGGCAGGGTAGCGGGAGAAGGGCAGGGCAGGGGTGGAATGTCGGCATGTGTGGAACTGAGGAAGGGAAGGGGGGGGGGCTGGTTTGTATGATGGGTGACGAATTACAACCCTCTTTCCTAATAAAAATATATATCATGGCCAAAAATAAAATTGAATGAATTCAATATGAAACTTTCAACGCGATCCTAAGTATTGTGTTTAAATCAAGCTTAAGATAAAGGTAACAATTGTCAATATTAGTGTCTTCATGCTCTTGACAGAGCAATCGTGCTCGAGCTATCTAATGCGTGCGGCTACGATCATCTGGTGGCATCCGTCACTGAATCAATGGATGCCAAAAAAATACATTGTTACTAGTAGAAACTACATATGTAGTTGTAAAATCAGAATGTTATGTCTATCCTAGGCAGGGTTGCCATGCGTCCGGATTTTGGCGGGAGTGTCCCGATTTAGAAACTGCAATCCCGACTCCCGATATACAGTCTGCAATTCCCGATTTGCACGGAAAATTTTAAAGTAAGTGGGCAGCTGGGGAAAGATTTAGAGAACAAAAATGCATAAGGTGCAATAAGACGCTCTGATTCTTACAAAGCCAGGAATTCCCACATTTCCGAACTCACAAGCCTGCGTACGCCACGCCCGCAATATTTCAATCGCCTCATGTTTTTTCTAATGTTTTGAATAATTTAAAGATAAGTCCTTCATTCATTTTACAAGAACAAATATTCAAAATGTCTGATTGTGACTGAAAACTGTCAAACAGAAATGAATGAACCTAAGAAGAAAAGGTTAATGCAGATGAAAAATACAGATGCGCCAGATTAAAAAATTAAATGAACTTTTATATTATCAATTTATATTTGGCCCGCGATTATGTTAGCAGTTAATCGTACTGCAAGAGTAAGAGGTCGGATTAAATTGCTAATAGTTTCAATTAAAACTATAAATGGTATTAGGAGTGAGGGGCTCCCCTGAGGAATCAGGTGGGAGAATATGGCTTCAGTCTTGTTGATTTAGCCAAAAAATATCAAAGAAAACGTTGTAAAAAAATAGTAAAGAAAACATTGAAATAGTCGAATCTGCCCACTGAAATTATTGAAAATAACTTTAAAGAGGCCATCTCCAATTTCAATAAGATTTCAAAATTGGAATTACGCTAAAGAGAAATTTAATCAGGAAAAATTCATTTTTTTTATTTTATATAAAATCTTTCATTAAGCCTGATCCCAGGCTTAATGTAGGAAAAAAATGTTCAATTAATACATTTCAATTATCGAAAATTGACGATACGCTAAACTAGTGTCACTTTGTGTAACATACGCCTCCACAGTCTCGAGATCGAGGAGTCGAAAATAAATCGGTCAAAACAAAAGTTTCGCGCGCGCGCCCGCTATTAACGCGACACTTGAGTGACGTATCGGAAAATGGGAAAAGGCGCCTAATAAGGCGCTTTTGAATATTTTCCCGGATGTGACCGTGTGTACTGAATAGGTGACGTTGGAGGCAGCTGTCGCACTTTGATGGATAGCTGAGACACACGTCTGTCCGACTATCGACCCTCTACTACCAACTCAACCACCCACCACCCCTTTTTATCCATCGATGGGGAGCCATTGTCCCTCCCCTTAAAGCCCCGAGACGCCTATCCATCAAAAGCAACGTTGGGTATGTCATAGCCAATGTGACGGAATTGGAAAATGTCGATTTGAGACTCACACCTACTTGTGTACACAGAACAAACGCGTCCAGAAAATTTGAGTACATTTTTAATATCTCATGACCGTTAATACGAAAAACACTCTTACAAAATAATAATAAAGAGGCGCGCACACACAACAATAAAGTTTTTATAAATCATCTTAACGACCATCTGCTTTCAAGCGGCGAAATACATCAAGCGACTAGCGTATAAATCATAAACGTGGCAGGGGTTTGGGGATAAACCTGTGGGTAGCTCAATTGGAACTAAATTATTGTGAAACTGATCGAAAAGTTATACACACAAATGCACACATTAAAATTATACACACAAAAAGATTGGCGACACCTCTGCTTATCGCACAGTCTGAGGTATTTTCGCGAATAATAAAATGTTGCTCGAGGGGACCACTGAGGGTAGTGATATTATCAGTGTGTGTGTGTATGTAGATAGGCATTATGACGTTGATTCATAACCAATAAATCAAAGAGTGGGCAATAATGGGATATCGTTACTGACTGTGGAAGTGGGGGGGGGAAGGGAGGTTCAAATCGACACAATATACGTATAATTATATCGCGGCACTATATCGACAATCAATACTATGTGCTACTACTTTTTGCACATTTGCAGAAAGCAGTCATTCGTGCTGTGTCACAAAACTAAATGTGAACTTCAGATTAGTTGATTTATTAGGCTCGTTCCGCACGTGAACGCGTGCTTGATTTCGTTTTATTTTTATTTATTTAATTTCAGCTGTTTACCGATCCAATTTACTGAATGGAGTTTTTAAATTATAATTAAACGGTCGCCCTTTTTGAAGTCTGAGTGCCTATTGGAAAATAAGGGTACAGAGAATACGGAAAAATTCTTACCAAATAAGCAAACTGTAGATCAAGAAGCATCCATAAGTACGATTCTGTTTAAATTTTGATATTTTGAATACTCGTACATACTGGGATGCTGAGGTTTTATAACCCAGAACTTCAGTTGTTAACTATTGAAATAATTTAGTTCAACTTTTGGCTGCGGGCGTTTTATTGATAAAACTTGGACATTTATTAGCGACCGTCCCAATGCTTCGGATTCGTTTATTAAACAGATTCAAACACAGCCACGCCACCATATATAATACTTAGCATTTGATCTAGGGAAAGTTTAATGTGACTGCATTCGACTAAAAAAAAAATCTAGTGACGCTGCATCGAGGTCTGGAGCAGAACTGATACGTTGATTTATGGTCGGGAGCTTTAGACGAGCTTTTGCCGTTTGGGTCGGTCGCGCCCTCCGAGCTTTTCGCAAGCTCTCCACTCTCTCTCTCACACCCCTCAAATATTCCTCTCTCTCTCGTAATGATATAACAGTACATACTCGCGGCAATAATATTTCCAGCATTCGTCACATGGACGCAGTAAATTATCATACATATGACTGGTGATATGACGGGGCGCGGCCATTAAAACGCGTTTGATTTAGATGCGCCCATAAAATTGATTTATGCGTTGACGCTCTGCAACGAGTATAATAACACGCGGTGAAGTGCAGCAGGATTGCACCGGCTGCCGATGCAGCCGCGACCTGACGCTGCAACCCTCGATAAATTTGGGGTGGTGCAGTTTGCAGTTTTTCCAATTTGATTTGAATTTGCGTGCGAACTGGCCGTGCGATGTGCGCGCGTATTGACTAGCTTCGTTGCGGTCAGTTTACATGTTAATAATTAAATTGACGGTCAGTTGCCAGTAGCAAGGCGTGAGCCTTATTGTTAGTGATGTTAGTATCTGTTGAACTTTGAGAAATGGAACATTCTGGATAGTGGAATTCTTAGTTACTGTTTTGAAATACATATCTGTTGATATAATTGCAATGTGAATGTACATATGTAGATATGTATACTCTAATGCCAAGGGTGCTTAACATTTTTCAGTTCGGAAGCTACTTTTTTATTTATTTTAACGACGATCGACTTCCATGCAAGAAATTGGGAAGATTCAATTTCTGTCTGTCTTGAGCAATCTGCATCCACACATTCTTCTCAACTCATCAGCCATCGTCCACTCGGTCCACCTTGCTTTCTTTCACATCCTCTCGGATGCCATTTCAGTATTTCTCGCGTCCATATGCCATATATTTTTCCCGCTGTGTCCAGCCCATTGCCACTTCAACTTTTTCACACGTTCTACTATATCTGCCACTTTGGTCATACTTCTTACACATGTATTACTCTTATGATCTCTACTTGTTATACCAAGCATACATCTTTCCATACTTCTCAATGTAATTTTGAATTTAGCAACCACGTTTCACATCCATATGCCATAACTGGCAGTACGCATTGGTCGTATGCCTTCTTTTTAAGCATAACGGGATGTTGGATTTAAAAACATTCTTCAAAAAGCGCTCCATCTTAGTTTTATTTATTCTTGTTCTTTACTATTAATCTTATAAGATTTTTTTATCGATATAATTGCGATGAAAATATAAACCCTTTTTCAAATAATTAGGTTTATAATTACTTGTAGTAAAACGTTGTCAGGGTGATCATCAGTCAAAGGTGTCCGCATTGCTGAATGCAGCCGATTAAATATAGGTTCTCATAAGAACCCGTGTTTTGGATTAGCAATTTCGAAGAAAGTGTGCAATAATGTGCAAATGTTAAAATTTCCTCTTGATTTTTTTTTTTGATTTTTTTATTATTATCTAGTGTAACTGAAAACCAATGATGCAATGATTAAACAAATGCATACCGCAAAAAAATCACGGTCCCTTCCTTTAACTAATCAATCCTTTTCGTTAACAGATAAGCACGAGCTCACAAATATTATCGTTTAGTCATTGGTCGGTGTTTATTAAACAATATTGAACCACTGTAGAAAATTTGAAAAACGGCAATGCAATATTCATTTCAAAATTGACAAAGCAAAATCGTTTTCGGGATCGACTAAACTTTGCTTCACGATCGACCAGTTGAGCAACCGTGCTCTAATCTAATCAATACTGGAATTTTAGCGCATAAAAACTAACGAAGCGTATAATTAACAGTATAGCACATAAAATTTGACATTATTCATATTAGAACCAAACTAATGAATCAAAAATATGTACTCTTATGTACATATGTATGTTACAAACTTTCCATTAACCTGCGTTCATTTTTTGACCTACTTAAAGACCTTTTTTATCAACTTAATCAAATCATCGATTGACTTTATTACTACGTCTAGTAATGACCATTGCGTTATAGAAAGTCAATGGTGAAATCCATTCGATAAAGTGATAAAACAATATTTACGCTTATTGCAAAAATTTGGGGTAAAGATTTCCATCGAACTTCTGTGCGACCGAGCTTCGTTTCGTTAGCCAGGCAGGGGTGCGACACCATCTTTTGGCAATTATTATTATTTTTAATTTACAAAAACAGGGCTCGCACACTCCTCCAATACATCAAAATGATTTATCTTGATAGGTTTTAAAGCTCGCAATTTATGGGGCGGCCGACGAGACGGGGTCCATCTACGGGGACGCGCGCACTCTTGCTCAGTGCTCGCAACTGCACAACACACACAGCGAAGCAAAAACTTTTACTACAATTTATACCCTTCGACGGGGTAAGTGTGTACCCTCCCTACTATTCCCCCCCTCCCTCCCCTCCACTCTGTCCATCGCCGCTCCTTTTTGTTATATTTATGCGCATACGAACGCGATAAGTTACTGAAAATGGCGCTTTTGTTTTGTTATATTGACACCGCTCCACACAAATCACTATGTTATGCAAAATCGATATGTTACGCCGTGCAAACGTGAGTGGTGCCATATAAAATGATATCTAGACACGAGCTCGTTTTAACGCCGTGTCCGACGATATATTGTGTATAGTAGTTGTGTGTATTATGTTTTTCTTTCCCCCCCCCCCTCTCTTATATGACTGTGTATTAACTTAATGAAATCCAATTTGATATTCAGCAAAATTTTGTAATAAAATTTATTTACCCATATTATTATTATTGAACAGGTTCGATCGGTCTACTTTTATACGCTTTAATAGTAATGAATGACTTTGATAAACTTGTAATAAATCTGTACCTGCATATGTAGTCTCATAATATAATATAGAAAATCTCAACTGTGGGAGTGTGAAACTTTATAAGCTCAATACATTCACTAAAGATCACTAAAGATAAAGTATTGTGATCGTGCGAAAATTCGACCTAGAGATTTTGACTGATTTGTATCAGGTATCATCCCCTGATCACGTTTTCATGATTTCTAAAAAATGTCTGTATGTCTGTATGTCTGTGTAGTTATGGGTGTGTGTGTCTGTATGTGTGTTTTCTCTGAAACTATCAAGTCTATCAAGCTGAAATTTCATATCTATTATTTTCACGTAAGGTGTGAGAGCCATAAGGAATTTTTTTAAATATAATAAGCAACGCGCGTTTACGTTAACGCACCTGCCGGTTAAATAAGACGAGCCCTCTTCCTCGACGTAAATTATTGCCAAATATTTTATAGACAGTTTATGAAAATTTTCCATTATTTCCAAACACCGTATCTGATCTCTTTTCCAATTTGTGGCACGCCACGCTACCCACCGAATACTCTGCATCGAGAAATGCACCGCAGAAGAACCCACCAGCAAACGTGTCGGTCAAAACTTTACGACGCAACTCACCAACTCGTATCGGACATCAATCAACACGGAGCGATGCGATGGGGGGAACGACCCTCGACCATAAATTCAAGATCATCTTCGTACACTGCAATATAGGCGTTTTAATTTAGGCGAAGAGGTTCCATTGTAACCATATCTGCGGTAGATATGCAGGCGCGCGCAAATAAACGGCCTCATACATACATTCCGAGAGTATTTGAATAAATCAAACATAAAAAAAGCTAGGGCAGAGGTGGCGCCGCTCAAACGGTCGGTTCCGAATGGCCACGGTATAAGAAAGGGGTGGTTCACAATTCTGTTTTTCTTTCTTCGATAATTACACCCCCAACCACCCCCTCAGCAGCGAGCTCGTCTGCAAGAAGGCACCGCATTGTCATGCATTGTGTACTTTTCAGAAGTGTGTGTATGCGCAAGCGCGCACCTGCAAATGAACACAATACAGAAAGTGTAAAGGGAGGGAAATAAGGGAGGGTGTCGAGTGAGGATAGCCTGGGTAAGGGGGTGGTGTGGGTGGTCCGTAATAACTATAAAGCAGGCCCATTACACGCCTCGGAACGACCAATTCAACAGCGCTAAAACTTGAGTGAATTCTGTCATAAACTGCACGTCTACCACCTACACCCTCCTCTCCAACGCCTAGACGGCCCAGGGGTTGAAAATGGTGCAAGGGGTTTGAGTGGGTGGGTTATGGTGGTGGTGGTGGTGGTAGCCGCCGGCCTTTTCAAAGATTTATAAGAATCTTGCGCAATTACCGACTGGCTGTATCGGGGCGATAAAAGCGGGATTGTTTTCGCCGAATGCGGGCTCTGATGTGTTTTCTTTTTGTGCCTTTTTATTATTTTGCACTTTTTTTTCCTGTGCTCGGATGTGAGCGTGCAATCAAATCAGCTGAAAAGTCGGCAGTTGTTTGCGCACGGGCTGGTAGGTAATGCTCTCTCGTTTGTAGGTATATACCGCGAGTGTGTATCTTTATATGGACAAAAGTAGCCGGACATATGCTCTCATACGGGAGAATCTCCAGAGATGGTATATCTTTAAAAGAGATCACCCTTACGAGATCAAATGCAACAGGAATTGAATAAACAACTAGCAGGTGGAATACAATTCCTTTAACTAGATACAATTCCGTATAAGGCAAAAGTTCTAGTATTGCACAACACATTTTTGATATCTATAATATATGTGGTTCCAAACTAGATAAACAAAGCATGAATATATCACATACCTTTAACCACACGCAAGAAAATTTCAGGATAAAGTACTAATCTATATTGATTTACATAGTTTGTAGTGTGTATCTAAATCGGTGGTCGGGAACCTTTTTCAAGCTAAGAGCCAAATTAGGAAAATCCTTGCAAAATTGGTATGTTTGGGGCTCGCAACATATTATTTTCGAATTATACATTCAAAATTTAATTAAATGTTACTCATTTATCATTAATGAAATGTAAGAAATAGGTTATTTCTTAACGTTTGACAGTTTATTACTAAAAAGTATTATAAAGTTTAATCTGAAAAACGATCTTAAAGCCTTATAGCCCTATAACGTTGTGGAAATGGGATTCATTTTGATCTTGTGTAAACTGTGTGTCGACATTTTGTATTTCACGCAAAACGTTGGATGACAGCGAGAGCGGCAGGTTTTTATACAAAGAGCCGCATGCGGCTGCGGAACGGCCGGTTCCCGATCCCTGATCTACATAATAGACGGAGATTTCTGAAGCTGTTAGTTCCGTGTGTAGGATATGTACATAGAATGAGTCCTTATGTTGTACATAGTTTAGCCGAAAAACTCAAATGATTTTCATTCGACGATTGCGCCGAAATGATTGTCGACGTGCAAGCGTGGCGTTCGCTCGGTAGCTTATCTCGAACGCGAACGTATAAATAAGGAGTCGCTTAATTGCGCACTTTATGCGACTTTATAAGAATGAAGTTAAACGAACAAACATCGGGCGCGCCACGCTCAAAGGGTTAATTAATGTCGGTGAAGAGAGCGCGGTGCCGCGTATCGCAATCAGATATTGCATGTTTTGCACTGTTTTTCTCTGCAAAACTGTTTAACTCGCCTCGCGTGGAATTGAAAAACTTCTCAAATGCCAAAAGGTGTAGAGCGGGCCCCCCGCTCGCGTCACAAGCTAATACACAATCGTGTATTTTTCATCGTTTCATCGTACATCCTCTGCACTCACACATTATTTTATTATTCAAATTAAATATGAATGTATTTTTTTTTTTTTTTTGGATATTCAAGGATCGGTTAATTTCATATGTGTGTTTGTGAGGGCGTCAGGGGTGTAGTCTTTGCCGCGTAATTGTCCGCAACGCGAGTTTCGGGGTCTGTGGTATCCCAGGGTTGTCATATTGTAGCCGAGGCTGGTCCCGCGAGTCCTTCGGGAAATTCTTTGTCCCGCATCCCGAGTTCCACGTTCTCAGCATACAATAACTCAGTCGTGGGAGGCGCGCTAATCTCAAATCCCAATCGGCAGTAATTTTCGCCGAGGAAAATGTCTCTGGCCCAACATCGGGCCCGGGGATAACGCCCTGAGTTATGTCCGTCTGCGCCCGTGGGTGGTGGGTGGTGGGTGGTAAAATAGGGTGGTTGAGGCCTTAGAGTGGAGGCCAAAGAAAGAAGGGTGCTGAACACAGTCACGGAACGATAGGAGGCTGAGTCGATGGCTCACCATGGGCGCAGTCCTCGGACTCTCCAACTTTACAATTAGTGCCCAGAAGTTCAGACTAAAAAGCAAATATATCGTCAGAACTGGAAATATAACACAGTATGTCTTGTTATACTTGAAGACAGGGGATCAATAGGTTTTACAAGTGATGACGGATGTATGCTAAAAATTAAGGGGGTGCGGCTGTGTCGAACGCGGCCGTAGGTTTTCCGTGAATACGTCTGCGTTAGCGGCTAATATTTTATTTAGAATATGTCAGCGATGCGCGTGTCCAAAAATTCCCAAATATTATTAATCCGACGTGCCGGGCAAAAGGGAAAAAAATGTTGTTCAGAATTTTATTGAAAAAGTTTAAAAATTAAAATGGAGTTTCATAAAAATTAACTCATAACCAATAAAACCACAATTTCCACAACGTCATGGCTATAAAATGATTTAAGGTCGTTTTTCAGATTAAACTTTATAATACTTTTTAGTAATAAGCTGTTGAACGTTGATAAATATCACGAGGATAACTTATTTCTTACATAATCATTAATGATTAATGAATGACATTTAATTTCATTGTAAATATATATGTATAATTCGAAAATAATATGTTGCGGAGCCTTTTTGGCTCTTAGCCCGAAATGTAAAAAACGTGTCATCTACATTTTCGTACATGCCACCACGCGTGCCCTAGGTTCGCCAACCCTGGAATATGTGAATCAAATGAAAGCATCGAAATGGATATATTAATATATTTTTATTAAGCATAACGAATAAAGTCTTAACTGGTAATCGATTAGAATTTTATTTATCATTGGCCTGTGGTAAACAGTGGCCGTCGAGGTGCTCGCGCCGCGTCGACTTTCTGATGTTTCCGATACCGTCTCACTCGTTCTGTCGCAGACATTTTGGTACTAATCGATAGATGATTAGACCTTCTTTCTGACTTGTTTTTGAATTTTCACTAACAAATATTTTAGTCAGTTCACTTTTTACGACTGAAATCGACAGACCTTAAAGTCATGTTTTGTTTAGTTGCAAAATCACCGCGCTAGCACGTCAGAGTCGCGAGATATACTGCTTGGAAATTTCCAAATACGACCAAAATGGCTGTTTGGAAGATACGTCCCCTCCTATCACGCATGCACGGTGCCAATTCAGAATTTTAAATGTATCGTAGACGTATACCCGAGAGGATAAAATAACATTCATGTCAATCGTGTTATTATTAACGTGAAGTTATAGTGTCGGAATGTATGCCCATCCAAACGTTTTCGTACTGGTACCCCATACTGGTCCGCGTCAAAACGTGGACGTTGAACGCAAAAGTACTAAAATTCAGTGTACGCAGAGGTGCATGAATAGGTGTATGCTTGGAATAACGAAAAGTTGATTAATAATAGCAAATGGGTGGATGAAAGCTGCTGGGGTTATAATCAGGAATGGAAGAAGCTTGGAGAGGTCTTCATCAAATAATGGATGAAGAATCGTTGATTGGATTGGAAAAGTGACAATTTGCACTCTTTAAACTGGGCGATGTGTTAAAAAAGATTTTCATGATTTTGGACGCAAGTTAAAAGCCCTCCTAAAAAAGTTATTAAACAAGACAAATCGTTAAAGAAGTCATTGTAAAATTTTAAATTAAATTGTATAATAAAAAATAAAATGTATTGGTGTAAAAAGTTTCGACTACGCCCGTGGGCCATAATTTTTAACGTGAGTTTTGCGATCAGCAAAAGGAAGTGACAGGCCAAAGATGGACGGCCCGAGTACACATCCACACGTACAGACCTATCCGAGACGCGAACCATTCGCTTAAAGCTCACCAGATCTAACAGAGACATCTACATAACTAATATAATGCAAATATAATTAAATTTAAGTATGTATGTCGTATGTACTCTATATATATGTATGTATAAAAATTTGATTGATCAAAATTAAAGCGATTTGAAAAGTTTCGGGACCGAACTAAAGTCACATCTGTGAGTTTAGTATTGGCATTGTGCCTATTTAAACAATCGTATCTGAAGCGGATGAGATAAGAGCGATATTTTTCGGTGAAACTGAAGTGCAAATATGTTGAAATGTTTAAATTGAAAACACGAAATGCTCACAGAGGAGCGAGCCGCCTCTGGGAAGGAAAGAGGCCATAAAGACTTATAACTTGTAGAGCGCTAGGTCATAAAATCCAGTGTTTTCCTTTATGACGCCGTCTCCGCAAACACGGCTGATGAAAGGAAAGCCGCGCATCACCTATTTACTTTTCATCTCATCTGCTACCTTGACGAGGATGTTCGAAAGAACTGGAAAAAAACATACAAAACGAAAAAATCACCCCGTCTGTGAACATTGCACAACGCACAATTATTATCGAGTGATGCTGTGAAGTTTTACAAAGCTCTCATAATCGACTGATTACTTCTTAGAACGTTGCAATTATTATTATTATTACTATTATTATTCTGCAACAACGTTGTCAGCGCAATAATTGCATTCATTGTTCACGTTTTATTGGATATTAAACCTCGGAAGCTTTTATTATACCTACATACACTTTTGTATTAATTCTAAATCAACATTTTACTGTAATATCAACAACAAGATTAACATAACAATACGCATGGAAATTAAGCTCGTAAGTAATACATATAATATTAGCGTCACACCGTGTTTGATTTCGACTAAATCGTATCAGATAAGGCTCTGCTTCTTTTTTTTTTATTATTATTAACAATAGCAAACACAGTCGCCACTTGTTAGAGAAAAAAGGCGAAGAAATCAAACACAGATGTAGGACCGGAGAGGTGGTGAAAAAGAGGAGGGGAAAAGAGCAGAGGATGTCCTGCTTTATGAGCAGGTGCGAAATTGTTTGTCCAAGTCTGAACATTGTTCGGCCCGTAGACCATAATCAAGTTTTATTGCCACTGGAAAGCGGCAGCTGGAAAACGAAACCGATGATGACTGTAGCCGTTCAAACGCAAACATATTTAATGCTAGAGACGCGCTTATCCGAAATGAGCCGGCGATAAATGGATTAAAGCCTTATCATCTATGTATATCAACTATAAACGATGTTTGCACTCGTAATGTTTTCCACGCACTTACAAAATCACCCACGTGGGTAAGATTCGTCTGTAATTGATATTCGATAAAGATCAAAGATTTTTTTGATTTTGATTTAAACGATGCCTCATATCTTTATTAAAAAGATTTTTTCTTTTCAAATGCGATATCGATTTCGCAACTACAAATTACGGAGTGATATATCCGCTTTGAGAATGCACATATGTACTTATAAAATCCGCCCCTGATTGCAGCGTAGACTTTGTAAATGATTTCATCTATTTATCATACGGTCGTGCGCATTCAACTTTAAACTATATATTCAAATTAAATAGACAGACGTAACGTTCTGATTTCAGAACGAATAAATTACGATTTCTTTTCCTGCGACCGCTTCAATATAATTATTGATGAACGCTTTCCTGCACGTTGCATCATCGGACATTTTTCACTAGCCTAAGGCTACGGGGGAAAAATTTAAATGTTGTCGCACGATAAAAAATACGGTACGTATCCGCAATTTTACACACACATCAATCTTGATTCGATCGATCTAGATGCTATCGATGAGACAGTGGTGAAACTTTTGCTTTTTTTTTTTTAGGTGAAAGTGTCGAATTTTGTACTGACATCGTAATACTCCGTTGCTGCGAAGTATTCGTCACGGTTCATGTTTGAGGATGAGCCATAATTCATGCACTTCATCTCCTCTAGCACCCAGCATCCATCTCCTCTTCAACTTCTCACTCCACGTTTGTTCTTTTCGCACGGAGTATTCGTTTTGAGGAAGATAAAAAAAAGAAGAAGTAAAAAAAAAAACAGCACGGACGACGGCTGCGCGAGCTGATGCTCTGATTTATTGCTTCCTTTTATAATGATCGAAAAAAAGTTTACAAGACCTTTGAACGTTGTTGCCATCGAAGACGCGAGATGCTCGTGGGAAGGGGACACCCGAGCACACACTATGAAATTGTAACAGATTTTGTACAAACTTTGAATCTTTAATTGTTGCTTCTGATGCAAAGACCTTTCAATTATTACTGTCACTCATAAAATAATCAGTCAAAAATAAAATTCTATTAAAAAATATATAGAAACCAGAGCCATGAATGATCTTCTTCCATCAATTTTTGCACTTTGACTTTGTTCATTCATTACATCATTACACTAATGCGACATTTTTTAACGTTTAATTTATTTATAAGCTTTCCATTTATACAAAACATATGAAAATACCATATTGAACGCATTGAGACTTAATTAATTTCATCTTACGCGATTGGCCTCTGTTTTAACTAGCTCATAAAAAGCTCAAATTAATGTTACTACAATACCATCTAAACTGACTGATCAAGTTCAAATCTTTATTTACCAAAGTAACGAGTAAGGTTTCAATACCAACTAATATTCCTGAACTCAATTTCTCACTTTTCATCATCATTTTCAATCGTTTACCATTCACAGTTGGATGAAGGCCTCTTCAATATTCTCTTCCATTCCTGTCTGTCTTGAGCAATCTGCATCCATTTGACATTCTTCTTAATTTTCCGTTTGTTTTCTTTCACATCCTCTCGGACACCATTCATCTGCCATCCGTTATTTTTGCTATGTATCAAGCCTATTGCCACTTCAGCTTTTTTACGCGTTCCGCTAAATCAGCCACTTTGGTCATGCTTTCATACCCATGTATTCCTCTTTTGATCATTTATTTATTATTCCAATCAAACATCTTTCTATGCTTCTGTGTGTGTACCGGATCTTGCGAAGCATTCTTAAGTTCAGCATCCATGTTTCACGTCATAACTGGTAGTAGATACGCATCGGTCGAAAGCCTTCTTCTTTAAGCATATCGGATGTTGGATGTAAAAACTATGTTCACACGTTCAAAATGGTTCCATCCCAGTTTTATTCTGCTTTATGTATATCCAACCATGTTCACCAATTGCCATAGGTATAACTAATTATCAAAACCATTACATATGGAGAGTAAAAGGGTATATTATAAACACAGCAATTAATTGATCTATCAATATGAAATCTCCAAATAATTGTACATAAGCAGTAAATATACACGTGGTGGAGGTTTGAATGACCGAAATGGATGGACGCATTAAACTTTGTGAAACTTACAAACGAGAGTGCAATATTGCAAGTGCACCAGGAGTGGGTCGTTCACACCGCATACGTAGGAATATGATTTGTGTGTGCGGCAGCGTTGAGTTCATCAGGGTTGTGCAATATATCTAGTACCCGAAGTACCTGTAGGTAGTTACATACGTGTCACGTTAGTATACCTGTTCTACAGTACTCCACATACACTCTACACGTGTCCCGGTGCGCCATGACGGCTGTTTTTTCCGTGTGACAGCCGCGTTATAAGGAGGGCGCCATATATCTCTCAGCCGTCCCATAACTCACAGCCGCTTAACTAAGTAACATTGTGTGGCTTTTGTGCCGCAGAATATTTATGTTATTTATACGTGGTAATGCGCTCTTGAAACGCATTTGATGTTTCAAAATGTCGGCTACCCACCCCTCGGGTGCGCGGTGTAAACGCACCCGGTGAAATTCAAACGAGTCAGCGTTTTATCGAAAAAAGTACTTATTTGTAGTAAAAAAGGCTGGTCCAGAGTGAGGGCAGAATGATTTTCAAACTATTAAACGACATTGGAAGAAGACACAAAACGAAGAATGAAACTAAGATGGAGCGCTTTTGGATGAATGAACATAGTTTTTAAATTCAACATTCCGCTGTGCTTAAAAAATAAGCCATACCAACAAATGCGTACTGCCAGTTATGACGTATGGATGTGAAACGTGTATGTTGAATTCAAGAATGCTACGTAAGATCCAGTGCACACAGAGAAGCATGAAAAGATGTATGCTTGGTGTAACAAGAAAATATCGTAAGAGGAATACATGGTTAAGAAGCATGACCAAAGTGGCAGATATACATAGTAGAACGTGTTAAAAGTGGCACATAGCAAGAAGATTGGATGGCAGATGGACGCTGATGAATTGAGAATAATGTGTGGAGTCAAATGGATGCAGATTGCTCAAGACAGACATGAATGGAAGAAGATTCGTGAGGCCTTCATCCAGCAGTGGATGGTGAACGATTGAAAATGATGATGATGATGATGAAATGATATTGATTAAAACTTTTAGATAAATTCAATACACTACGATTTAACTTAACCTAACCTAACCTAATACATTAGAATAATTAAATATTATCAGTAGAAGAATGGATAGCAGATGGACGCAAGTACTTGGACGGTACTCGAGGGGATGTAGAAGAAAGGAAGGCAGACCAAATAGACTATGGGCTGACCAATTAAGAATAGTGTTGATTCAAATGGATGCAGATTGCTCAAGACAGATAGAAATGTATGATTAAAGAGGCCTACATCCAGAATACAGATGGGGTGAAAATGATGATGATGATAATATATTTTGTATTGGCAATTGATACATCTGTTTATATTCCAATTTAAAAGTCAATGGCGTGCTACAAAACCATTATAAGCAATGAATAATTTATGTATGTCGATAAGTGCATCAGAACTATCGGATGATTTTCAATAATGTTTCAATCGATAAAAAATCAATTATAAAATTTTATTTAAATTAATCCAATGTCACATTCGTGTAATTAATTTTGCGGATAATCTTCGAGGTTGCCTTTGACAAAATTCAAACGATTTTGACGTCGTAAATTTTAATGATTCGCAAATATATTATTGATAATGTGGCAAAGCCGAAACGGTGGCGACGACAACGAGTAGGACCGAAAATAATAATGGCGCATTAAATTCGAGTCGTGAGAGAGGTAATCTCGCGCGGTAACAATGTAATGCGTACAACAATGGGGTTGAAAAGAGTACGCGGGAGACTTTTTGCGAATCCCATTTCTGGCCGCGCCGTGTACAGAAATATTTTACTCTCTTATATAATAATGCGAGAGGTGATTTATTGTCTCCGATGCATAGAAAGTCCGACCCGGAGGGCTGGTCCTCCACCCCATCCCTTTTCGGCACCCGAACCTCACTTACCACAGTCTCCCTTGAAAACGCTGAACGGTCAGCCTCCGAGGATCACGTCTGAATAATCAACGAAAGGCTCTTTTATTTTTATTTTAATTACACTTTTATTCACCACCCCCTTCTCCACTTTACTGCCACCCATAAAAAGGCATTCAATATTAAAGCAATTTTATTTTATTATTCAAAACGACCAATGCAAATTTCATTGGAAAAAATACTAAAAAACTGGGAGTCAACATTCGGAGATTAATTCACACCCCAATCTTGGGTTTTGATCAGAAAAAAATTTACCGTATATAATTTTCATCAATTTCAATGAGCGCTTTAAAAAGCTAACTACGAAGATGACCCGCTAAGCTTTGGATTTTAACGGTTCATATTAGCTTGATACTACTGCCGTCCTAAGCCCACTTAACGTAACTGACAAAACAACAATATCGAGATAAATGGACTTGAACGTTTTATTTTAAATTTGTGTTTTTCTTCATATATTACTGATTTATTTAAACTTTTTTTTAGTAATGAGGTTATTTTCTATTGTTTTGATAATTCTAAGGAAACATAAAAAAAATGAATACTTTAAAAGTAGGTACGTCACTTCATTATTCATTATTAATGTATATTATTCTATTCCAAACTTCAACCACTCTATTTGAAAAGAATGAATCTCTAACAATCTTATTTGATTTTTCTTTTTGGAGTCTAAGAGTATGACCTCTTAGATGAGCGTTCTCATTGAACATAATGAGTTTGGTAATTTCACATGAATAATGATTATTTATTATTTTGAATACTTTAATTAAATCACCTCTTAATCTCCTCGTCTCCAATGTGGAGAGATTCAGTCTTTTCAATCTTTCATGATAAGGTAGTGACCGAAGTAAATATTGGATACGTTATTTTCGCTAAGTATTGGTGATACTATTTCTCTGCGCATGCATATACGTTGATTTAATAGCTTAAAAAAGTCACTTTTGAATAAAGATACAATAATTTTGATATGAAAAATCGCAAGAATACACTCCCATAATGAAAAAATAAATAAAACACATCTAACTCATTTTCGTAATTTTTGTCAGTTACGTTAAGTGGGCTTAGGACGGCAGACTAGTAGGAGTAGTAGGTACTTATGTCGTACGTATTGAACTATAATAATAATCTCGTTTTCAAAATATTGGAATATCTACGTGTATACAAATTTATTGATTTGCATTTTTGAGTTAAAAATCAGTTAAGGAGATTATTTGATTTAAATTAAACAACTTCTTCATTTTGAAACTTCAAATCTGTTAAAAAATAAACTTATTTTTTGTCAGAATAGTATCAGCTATCAAATTAACAAAACGTGCGCTAGTTACTGAAGTAATAATTACATCTTGTATAATATACTAGTGACAGTGTCATCGCTCATCGGGTACTGTCAACAAAATCAAAATACTTTTTAAGTTGAAGTGGCAATGGGCTGGACACAGCGAAAATAATGGATGGCAGATGGAAGCGAGAAATACTGAAATGGTATCCGAGAGGATGTGCAAGAAAGTAAGATAGACCGAGTGGACGAACTTTGCGCAGCGGCGATATCGTAACCAATGAGGTTAATCCGAGGTGCGATTATTGCTAGTTGAAAACTAAGACCGAGTGGACGATGGGCTGATGAATTGAGAAGAATGTGTGGAGTCAAGTGGATGCAGATTACTCAAGATAGACATCCAACAGTGGATGGAGAAAGGCTGAAAATGACGATGATGATGAATACTTTTTAGAAATAAACTGTCCAACATTAAGAAATATCACGAACTTATTTCTTACAGCTATCCATTTCATAAATGAGCAACATATAATTTAATTTTGAATATATCGATGGGTTAGTGCACAGATATTATATGTCCAGTTTAAAAAAAAAGTTTAGTTATCATACACAAAACGTCCATCTGCATCAAACCTTCATGTTTAAAAAGTATTGAATGTCCAAATAGTATATTTGAGAACATATTGCCTTATTCAAATATATAATGTCCATTTCGTCCATAGTTTTCATGCAAAAGATATTTTAAAACAAAACTGGACATACAATATCTGTGCACTAACCCATCGATATTATCTGAAAATAATATGTTGCGGCTACCAAACTTAACAATTTTGTAATGATTCTTAGCTCGGAAAAGGTTCCCGACCACTGGTCTAAAGCTATCCATTAGTTGAGTTGAGTTTTGAATATAAATAATAATAGTCATATTAAAATTGAAATCGATCGCACACGTTCGCTAATATCACGCACCCCCACTGATCAGTTTACGACTTTATCCTAATGAATAAATAGAGCGCCACCGCATCCCGCGACACACCACCATCTCTCTCTCTCACCTTAAAGCTACATGAATTCGATAGAGCGAGACACACTCATTCGATGGGGGTGAGAGAAGGGTGGGTGGTTAGCCGTCCCGTGTGATTTACTTTTGAGCGCGCTCGCCGGACTCACTAGCAATAATGGCCGCGCAATGTTTGATATTAAAAAGATGGGCTACAAATTACGATTATAATTCGAGGGTGACATTAATGGCCGGGATCTGCTGATGCCGTCGTTCATTATGGGGCGTCGTCTACAGCCGCCACAGTGAAACAATATTGCGATTTTGAACCACCCTCTCATACCCTTCGTCTGATATAATGGACACCCTTCTTCGATGATTTCAATCTTGGATTACAGTGGTTCATTCCACGAATAATTTACTTTTTCAATAGTCAAAGGTTTACAATTGCTTTTTGTTTATATCCCGTTAGTAATAAGTAAGGTGAATAATGCGAAAGTTTTTCGCGATTGTTTCATTCGTTTTTGAATGTTGAAAAAAAAATCAATATACTCTTTGCAGATAAATATCCACGAATAATTGAAAATAATAGCTTCTGCAAAAGAATATTCACATAAAATTTCTGACAGGCTGAACCGCGTAAATCACTTTTCAATTATACGTTTAGCCAGAGAGTTCAGTGGCGCCGCGCGACGAATATCGACCGCTGATTTTATTAAATTTTAAGATATAATAAATTTTAAACGTTATATTTTCAGTTACCACATTGAACCGCAGTATAAAAAGTAGATTTTTTCTTAACGGGCTAGTTTAAATTTTTTTAATGAATCCAACTTAAGTACCTATGTTGAATTTACTTCCATTGCATGTCTACTTTAATGTATTAAAACACCAATGTTTAAAAATATATTAATCAAGATATTGCAAAAAATAAAACACAAAAGACCATTTTACAACATATTTATACCAATATTTTCATCATTTTCAGCCGTTCACCATCCACTGCTGGATCAAGGCCGCTCCAATCCTCTGCCATTCCTGTCTATCTTGATCAATCTGCATCCACTTGGCTCCACACATTCTTCTCAATTCATCAGTCCATCTTCCACTCTATCCTCTCGGATACCACTCCAGTATTTGTCGCGTCCATCTGCCATCCATTCTTCTCGCTATGTGTCCAGCCCATTGGCACTTCATTTGTATCACACGTACTGCTATATCTACCACTTTGGTCATACTTCTTACCCATGTATTCCTCTTGCGATCTCTTCTTGTTATACCAAGCATACATCTTTCCATGCTTCTCTGTGTGCACTGAATCTTGAATTTAGCGTCCAAGTTTCACATAAATAACTGGCAGTACGCATTGGTCGTATGCCTTCTTTTTTAAGCATAGCCGAAACCAACATTTTATACAAATTAAATGTTTTACATTTAAAAAATATTTCAGTTGTAAACTTTCACCAAATTTCTCAGAATTAGATATTTTAACTTTTTTAGAATCAAACTATGAGCAGGGGTTTATTTTATCAATTCACAATTTAAAAAAAATATATTATTTTCTATGCAAATGAGTAATTAAAACGCATATATACATTTTTAGTTAATAGAAGAAGTCCAACTTTAAAAATAACCACAGACAGGAGTACAAATTTTGAGTTGCAGTACTAATAATACTAGAGTTTTTTACTGTAACTCTAAATATCTCAATATCGATTTTATGAACTTGATCCATTAGTCGAGTAAACCCCCCCCCCCCATATATAGTTGAAATTTAAACATTTGATATTTAGGCAATATGAATAAATCTCTGCCCTATTCTGAATATGCAAAAAAGTGCTAGTATACAATATATTATATAAAATATTAAAAAAATTAGCACAGGCCACCATTTAGATAATAAAGGAGTGTTTATTATTGCCAGCCCCGCTAAAGATGGCGGTCGCTAAAGGGCACGAGGGGAAAGGGGGACGGATGGGTGCACGAAGGAGAGGGTGACAGCGGGGGGAGGGTAATGTTCGGTGGGAGGATGAGGTGGACCGTAGAAGGGAGTATGGGGTTTGGGGGGGGGGCACGTCGGTGAAATGGCCTTTTTTGTTATCATACCCCCAAGATTTATGTACACCACAGGCAGTCACAATTTAGAATTATGGTAAATTATATTTGTTCTTATGCTCTTTTTTCATCGCCCATTTTTAATCACCGAAATATATTATTGCCGGGGTGTCTCGCCGACTCTGCGAGACCGCTTCGCAATTTTCACACGTGAAATAACGCCACATGATCTGATAAATTGGTCATAGACAAAGCTTAGTATGTTATTTAATTACTAGTGTAAGCCCGTTGAATAACTGAATAATAATTTTAAATTTCATAGTTTTTATAGTTTTTGTGTAGATGGCGCTTTATAATACAACATGTAACAATTTAGCAAAGTCGAGAACACTTTAAGATTTAATATTGGCCAATTATAGCACGTACGTTTAGATGATACTGTTAGCACGATTCATCCCAACCTGGTGATACCGGGTTCAAATCCCACTCGCGCAACGTTCTGGCATTTAAATCATTTACCGAGGCGAGCGTTATCAGCAGACATACGGATTTCGGCTATTATATACATAGTAATTTGGATGCCGAAAATGTATAATTGCACATTTTTGCATTAAAAAATCTTGAGTGATCTGTTAGATTCAAATTAATATAAACTTATTAAAAACTGGTTTGAATAACCTCAATTAGGGTATTGATTAAATAAGTGCATTTTATTTAATGTGACGAACAAATTTTTTCCACCTCACTGGATATTCGTCAAGGTGTATGTAGCGCACAATAAATAATGTACGTATTGTACTCATTTTGTCGATTTTATTTACAATATTGAAATACGATCTTCTTTTTTTTTAAACAACATAAAATTAGCGCTCGTCAAACTGTTTTCATTAAAAAAAAATTGTACGTTTCATTGTAATGCTTGCAGTGCAGACGTTTTAAAATGCACTTTTCAATCAAGACTTTCCGCTCTCGCAGCGACTGCTTTTGGCAAGGATTAAAATACGAGCTCTGCGTCCAACGTTAAATTTTCATTTTTTACACACATCCTTCATGAATTTAGCGCAATTTCAACGGCACATACAATATCGAGAACATTTACATGATAGTCTATTTAGGAGTAATTTTTCGCAATGGCGAATAGTGGCAAGTGCGGCCTGTGTAACCTGAAAAGATAACCATCATATCTTTCCGGGTCACAAAACACATTCGGCCATATGATCCCCTTTTCCAGCGGTGGCCACGCACAGTAATCTCACTCCTACGCGCGCGCTTCACAAAAGATCGGATTCGTTCATTTCATATGTACATAAGTGTATATGCCAAGTGTATATATTTCTGTATGCTTGTGCGTAGTATATGGATGATATGCGTGGTCGTAAAGTACTGCTAGGTTAATGGGATTTAATTATATTTAGCTTTCATTTCGCTGCGAATGTTCTCCCGCTCGTCGCGGTTCCGGATCTCTAGTACGAGGCGCGTCTGTCCGTCCGTCCCGGACGGATCCCTCCTTGATAAAAGCACCCCTCAGTTGTTGGCTTTGTAATTTTATGGGGACATAAATTTGAGCGTATACAGGAGGCCTGCACACTTGATTTAGTGTCCGGTACCCTCTGGGATACGAGCGGACAAACAGCAATCAACCCCCCCCCCCCCCCCCCCTTCTCCATCCTTCAAAGCACCCAAACAGCCCCCTTTTGGACTTTAATGTATTTAAATGCAAGTGCCATTGGAAGATAAGATTAAGTAGACTTTGATTGTCGAATAAAATTGATTGATACATTTATTTTTAACTATACGGTGTCCCTTTCATGCGGTACTAACATTTGTGTCACTTTAAATAAGTCAGCACAATCACGACACCTTTAAAAATTTATTTATTTATTTCTTTAAAATAGCCGATGGAGCCCAGAGGTCTAATATAAATTGTACATACAGTTTTTAATTTTTTAGTTGTTTATATTCTATATTTGAAGGATTATAAAAATCCATTTATGTATATTAAAAAACTTGTCGAGATGATTTTTAAACAGATTTGTATTTTATGTTATATTTTCAGAAGTTACTAGCAGATTTGGTAGGCGGTTCCAAACTTCGACCACTTTATTTGAAAATAATGAGTCGCTGATAATTTTAATTAGATTTGTCTTTTGGGAGTCTCTGAATTGTGCGCTTTTTTTGAAAGTTTTTTTATTGGGCATTTATATTTATTATTTATTATTTTATGCACTTCTTTTAGATCGCCTCTCAATCTTCTCGTCTCCAAAGAGATGAGACTCATTCTCTTCAGCGTTTCTTTATAGGGAAGTGATCGAAGTTCAAATGGCATTTTTGTAATCCTTCTTTGAATCCTTTATAAACATGTATTTTTTAATGTTAGGCCTCTAAATATTTACAGAAAATTCTAATTAAGGTCTAATATAGGATTTATAAATTTTTGACAGCAACTGGATACTAAATTTCTTAAATACACGTTTGATATCTACTATATAAAATTCAATGTTTGTTTGTTTGTTTGTTTATGATTCCGCTATGCAAATCTACAGTTTTCAACTTAGAACCACCAAACTTGGTATACTATCTCATGATACCCCAAGTCAGACCGTAGGTGGGTTTTGGAAGGGGTCGGATCAGGGGGTCAAGGGAGCCCCATACAAATTTTTTAATCTGAAAAAAAATTTGTACTGGAGAATAAATGTTTTCATTTATTTCAATTTTTCATTCAATTTTTGTTTGTACTGGAGAATAAATGTCACCCGCACGAGCAACGCCAGGCAATTCAGCTAGATATATATATAAATGAATAACACTTATTTACTAAGGAGTTTATATGAGTTGACCATTTTTAATTTGATACTTGATACCTACGAAACTCTAAAAACTGTCCGTATAAGAAAATATTAATGGAACACCTTTTAAGTCCCATTACGATGAACTAAATATTTTGACCTAACAATGTCACAGAATTACTTTTGATTTTAAGTGTCTTCCGAGAGTGATCTTTTTACTTAAAGAAGTATAATAATTAGGTACAAACTAAAATGAAAATATGGTACATTGAGAGTTTGCAGTAGCACAGTGCCTAGTGACCGAGCGGGGGAAAAACTTTTCCTTCGACATAATTACGCCAAATTAGAAACACGAGTTCCGGACGTGCACTTCAACCGGAAGCCGCTTTTTTAGCATGGCCGGCCGAGACAACGAATCAAAGCGTTTTTCCCCAATTAACGCCACTTGTGACACACAGTTCTGACGTAAACTTTAGCAATGAGCCAACTTTCAAGCTTTACTCTCCGACCAAGACGCTCCAGACTCCTATTCGAATTACACCTATTGAAATTAAACACACACAGATAACTCGAATCACACCACTGCACTTCATTATCGGAATAGAAAAATGTGACGTATTTTGACTGTCGTTGGAATTCGTTTCAGGGGATTGAAATTTTTAGTGGATGAAACTTTAGTGCAGCGTTGGTGGAATCTATTTTTGCTGGTCCGACTATTTGGGTAGCATTTGTCGCGAAGATGGGAGATGCATTTGGCACGGGCGTTCGAGTGGTACCAATTGATTCCGGTCAGCGAGCGTCTGCTCCTCATCACCACTCCTCAGACGGCTGCTGCGGACAACACATAAATATTGGATTTTGAAGGAGTGAACTCTCGAATGCGGCGCCCCTGTCAACACTCTCGAGTTGGTCGACCCTGGCGCACTGCAGAGGAACGGGCCTGGCCAATCGTGGACACGTGAATCAACCACCGCAAGTCGCAAAACAAACGACGATTGTTTGCTCGCACCGTTCTCCGAATACTGCTGAGGACTTGTGGAAGTGTTGTCACAGTTCAAAGCCACCAACACTGCATTACCATTTCAACTGGCGCCTGAATTTGAGCACGTTTCGGGGCCACGTTGTAATTTAGACGTATTTATATCTGATACGTTGAAGTATCGAATCGGAAAATGTGTGGGTTGGGATGGCATCAGGGGTAGTGGAGGACGTGAGGTGAGATTACGGCAAAGCGATGGGGGTGGGTGTCACAAGGGGGTGGTGGAAGCGAAGAGACAATGTGAAGAAACAGAGTAAAAACAAAACGTATCTCGCTAACTCTTATAGTTCTGCTCTCGAGCAATATGAAGGCTTTGGATCGCCTGGGATGTTTGTTATTGAAACATGTTGTTCCTCGAAGAGACAGTGGCGACGCGCGATCGAAATTCTTAAGTATTTCGTATATAGGTACTCGTATATATCCTGAAAATATAGAAGAGAAATTCTAAAATAGTTTAAGAAGTATGGAGCAGTATATCGTACTAAAATGAAACATCATATCTTAAAATTTCTATAATCTCTTAAGCACAATTTTTGATGGTTGATTATGAATTGTTGAATATTTTCCAAATAATATAATCCTGAGATTCTACCAAAGACATATTTTGACGATTTACATTAAAAATATGATTAAACCCATTTGAATTAGTTGAGTTAATCTAAGCGTTTATCAATAACTAATTTGGTAAAAATTCTAATGCTCAAATTTATTGGAAAAGTTAAGTCGTTCTGTAAAATTAATTAAATTTATAAGAAAAACAAATTCTTCTTTAAACAATTCGTACAAGTCAAAGCTTTCGCTTTTGATAAAAAAAATTGTTATCAACATGCCCTTGAGTTCCTTTAAGAAAATAGATGTAACAGTTATTAATTTAAGTTTTGCTTATATCACCAATAGGCCAATAACACTGAGCAACAAAAAATCACATTTTTGTGTTACCGGAGCGGAGATCCAAAACTTATTAATAATTCTGACCCACAGAATCCGAATATGAAAAATTGTTGGTTAGCTCTCGTTTATGAGATATGAGCGTTTAAAAAAATAGACAATTTTTACATTTTTTTGACCTTTGCGGTCTGTAACTCAAAATGAGTTAGTGCTTGTGTGTTCAAAATGAGTATTGGAAGTAATAGTCAGAAGTTTTTGCTATTACTTGTGATATTTGAAAGTTTTAAAATAAATCAAAAATATAAAGTCAAAAGTATATTTTTTCTTTCGGATTTTTTCCTGGTGAATCTGTATTAATTACATAAAATGTATTTTTAGTCACTTGCAAAAAAATTACAAATATATTTTGAGATTCTACTTTTGAGTTATAGCGATTCTACACACATCCGCACTTCACACAGGACACGGAGAATTTTTCAAAAAATCATAAAAACGTGATCAGAGGACGAAATACCACAAAAGATCAATAATTCAATACAAATTCTCGCATATGATAATAAAATGATACAAAGCCACTAAAAAGGGTTATGGGACGTCACTGGCGAGAAATGTCCACCGTCCGTCGTTTCCAAAGTTGGCACTGTCTCGGCTGAAATGAACGACAGCTTGCTTCGAAACACATACATATACTAATATACACATACAAAAGGATCGCCCACGCGCCCCACAGTTTGAGCTCACGTCCTCTTATGTGGGGGGGTTTCCCACCGATAAATTATTGTTAATTAACGCCGATACAGTGCCGTCCTTCCTCGACCTGCTCGAAACTCGAACAACAAAAATACATACATATAAATTTAAAAACGAATCCTTCAACGTCATCCATTGACAAATTCAATTAACAATGAATCAAAGCGTACACTGCGACTATTTTTACTTTATCCTAATCGGATAAAGTATTGTGATCGTGTAAATATTCGACCTTGAGATGTTGACTGATTTGTATCAGCTATCGTCCCCTGATCACGTTCTTATGATTTCTGGAAAATGTCTGTATGTTGTGTGTCTGTGGATAGTGTGTAGAATCGCTAATAATTCAACAACCGTTTATCCTATGTATTACACTGAAACTTATATGTTCCTTGCCGGCCATTATAAAATTACAATCCATAAGGCTTTCAAAAATTTTCGTCAACCGGAAGTGGTACTTTCTTTGGAAAGTCACCTAATTTTTGTGTAATCTTTCGAAGGTTTTTCCAGCAAAATTGTGATACACATTGAGCTGAAATTTGAATATGTAGTATGTGTAACGACCTTCAAAATAATAAATATAATTTTTAACATTTTTTTTCCAACCGGAAGTAGTACTTTTACTTTTGGTTTTCGGTGTTTGTAATTTTTTCTCTGTAACTGTCAAGTCATCATGCTGAAATTTCATATATATTATTTTGGATTGGTGTTGGATTTTTGTCTTGTAGAAAAGTCAAAAATCCTGGTAACCCACGGAATATTTCCGAAACTACTTAGCTGATCAAGTTGAAATTTCATATCTATAGTTTTCACATAAGGCGTAAGAGTTGATAAAGTTTTGATCAAAATCCACTAAACCAGAAGTAGTAGTTTACTCTTGAACGATTTTTCATTTTTTTCGGCCTTTTGAATATTTAGAATGTTCATAGTAATGCAATACTATAAGCATTATAATAATTACAATCTGTGAAAAAAAAAATCATCAAAATGGCTCGACCGGAAGTGGGAATTTTTTCTTGTAGTCAAAAATCATGTTATTTTTCTCTGTGCACGGCTTTGACTTTTTCAGTTTTTGATTACTCTTCATATTCCTCAAATATATGGATAAAGTGATGGGTTGGCCACACCCGAATTTTTTTTATATGATAGTCCTTATCTATCAGTACCTACCCTTTACGTGTCGACTTTTCTCTGCGGCATTTATCGCAACTGCGACGAAGCTAGTGGACGAAAAGTGTTCACCGGACGACGTCAAACTATTTTGATGTCTTCCTTTCTTTGACCGAAGAAATTATATAACGAGAGATAACGACCGAGCGGCCAGAGGCTAACGGCCGACATCTGGCCGCTATTGGCGACCACTTTGTCTCTCAAATACTAACGGATCAAACGTCGATTGGTCTCGACTCTGTGGCCTCAATCTAAATTAATTCAATTACTTGATAGTCTTCTGTCGGGTTCGTTTCTGTTGTGGAACGGTGGATGTTTCGAAGTTCGGTTTGAATATTTCAGAATCGGCCGGACGTGCATGCGCCGTGTGACATGCTCGAGTCGTATATCGCCTTTATATCGGCCCATTCCGTTTTACTTATGGATGGTGTAATGTCCAGTGCTTCTCACACTGTGAAGACGGGGTGGCGTCAGTCCGCATCAGCTCGCCTCCTGCTGCATCATGCATGAATTAGATGGGTTGCAGACTTTGTGAGATGACTTTGAAATAAGACTTTCAAATTTATAAATTGACACAACAATACCTCGTATCCAACCATGTTGCTAACAAACACGTCTTCAAAATACACATTCTGGAAAAATGATTTGAAGTGCTGAGTTAACAGTAGGTACCAGGATTTTTTTTAATTTTAGTCGTGTGGCATACGAGGTTTGGTCATGAGCGGAATGTAGCTTAATATTAGATAGCATATAAAAAACTAACGAAGGAATTTTCTCAAAATATCTATAGATATGATATAGGGCACAGGTTCCCAACCTTTTTTGAGTGGCGACCCTTTTTTATAAAAGCCAAGTGACCCGCGACCCCAAAATATTTGAAAAAGCAAAAAAATATTATTCAAACATCAACAAGACACTGATAAAAAATGAAAATTCCATTCATCATCATTTTCAGTCGATCACCAACCACTGTTGGATGAAGGCCTCTCCAATCCTCTTCCATTCCTGTCTATCTTGAGCAATCTGCATCCACATATTCTCCTCAATTCATCAGCTCATCTTCCACTCGGTCTACCTCGCTTTCTTTCACATCCTCTCGGATACCATTCCAGTATTTCTCGCGTCCATCTGCCATCCATTCTTCTCGCTATGTGTCCACTTCAACTTTTTCACACGTTCCGCTATATCTGTCACCTTGGTCACACTTCTTACACATGTATTCCTCTTACGATCTCTTCTTGTTATACCAAGCATTCATCTTTCCATGCTTCACCGTGTCCACTGGATCTTACGTAGCATCCACGTTTCACATCCATTCGTCATAACTGACAGAAAATTGCAGTATTGTCAATATTTTAGTTTACTGTTTCAGTTTGGCGACCCCACAGAAACCCATAGGTTGGGAACCCGTGATATAGGGTATGTATAATTTGGCAGAAGCACATACTCACAACATATTATTATAATATGTTGTGTTTAAATATACCTACAACAAAATTATATTTACAATACAAAATATTATATAAGATAAAAATTATGATCGTACTACTGTTTTTCAGAATTGTATACATTGATATGTGAAGGTGTTCTAAAACTTATAGACATAAAGGTTTTCCTCATACCTTCGAAAAATTAAGCAATTTATGTACATTTATAAAATTTTATTGTGCCCAATAGACACTTTGATTGTGCATAAAGTTAAACCAGTTTATCGACAAAATTTAGTATATGAACAAGTGTTTGACATTGTTAAATTCGTACGTATAAAAAAAGTATATGTAATATGTTTAAATGAAATATGACATTAATATGTTCTTATATGTTAAACCGAGCAGTGGTTCAATAACTTTCAACGCATAAATAAAGTACTTTGCCGTGAATAATAAGCCCACAAAGTGGATTCGTAATGATAATAAAAAGACGACGAGACAACCATTAAAGTACCATAAAATATTTGAAATATTACAAAATCGTACGTGTGCGGTATATTATTATGCATGCGAACGAGGGGTCACGAAATATTTTTTTAAAACCACCCCCCCCCCTTCCACTCCTCGTCCCCCGCCTCTTACTACTTAGGTAAGTAAAATCGGCGAAAAAAGCTTTATAAGCACATTTATTTATCTGCGACCGAAATATACGAGGCATTTTATAAGGAGAGCCGCCGGCGCAATAAAGTGTCAAAGGCTTGAGGTGACCCGTTTGTTTCGTCTTTTTTAATATGGTCGTCGTGATATCGGGACTTTAGAATTTACGATTCACCCATTCGGAATTTATTGAATCGAAATCAAAAGGATAATACCTACTACGGGGAACGTTTTAGTCGATTTCGTTTACGCTCTCCACAGTCGAATCGTCGTATCGGGTCAAAAGTAGGTACACAATTTATTTCTTCAACTGTGGGGGTGGGTGTTGTTCAAATGGAGTTTTATGCGACATTGAGACACGTCACTGATGATGACCCGACTTGCCTTATGAATGGGACACCTCAGCATGGGTCAGGAATGCACCCGGTCTCGTCCGGCAGGACTCTTGATCATCGCGTTATTGCACACTCACCTACACATTGAATTGCAGCTGTGAAATGCAACTGCAACAACTTTTTATACACTGAATAGTCCGCCCAAGAGCTTCAGATTGGCAAAATTGAATCACTGATATCATTTATGACAGCTCCATTTCAAATATCAGCATAGTATCCACCAGTCCGGAGGTCCGTTTACTTTAAAAGGTGTTTTCGTGGTATTGAGTTGTGGCATTGATGGTGCGCAACAGCGGTCGTCGAGAAATAATTTGTCCGCTTCATTTAATATACGAAACTTGTGAAAAATTTATGCAGTCTGTAATAATTTAGCAGGCAGTTGCATAAATCTCGCGCATGCGAGGCGCATAATAAAATCTTCAACCTCTCCGACGACGATGGCAACGAGTTTTATATTGTATATATGTAGTGTATATTTGAAAATCTTAGATTTACGCGACGACAAATCAGAACATTGCGCGTACCTACATGATTTACGGCAAAGTAATTCATACGATGCAAAATATTCATTTTATAATTGAAAATACTACTTTTTGGTGTACTTTTTAAGATTAATTGTATTTAAGATTGACATTTTGAGAAGCTTGGGTTTTTGAAAAAAAAAAATGTAAATAATAAAACGAAACAATGTTGATTTTGTATCATGTCAATCGTCAACTACATCTTACGATTTAAAAAATAAACAAAAGTAGTTTTTCATAATCACCGCTAGATGTCAATAGTATTGATCGATATTGATTTTATATATTTTTATTTTTTATTTAATTTTAATTTAAAAAATAAAACAACTGAAAATAATTCAAAATGATAAATAGACTGATATTAAAATGCATAAATTTATAATGTCAAAAATGTTATTTTGTACCAGTCAAATTGTCCGGCGTTGCTTGGATGGATGAATTCAAAGAATAAAATAAATGAATATCGAAATAAACATTTATTCTCCGGTACAAACAAAAATTAATTAAATTATTTTTACAGGAGCCACTGACCCCGGGCTCCGACCCCTTCCAAAAACCAAAAAAGTTTGAGCACCACGAGATAGACCAAATTTGCTGGTTCTAAATTGAAAATTGTAGATTTGCATAGCGAACATTCAACATTCAACAAACATTCAACTTTATAGTATAGAATTATAGATTATAGAATTCAGTGCTTTCCAAACTTTCTAGTACCGCGAACCACTTTTTATAACAACAGACATTTGCGACCCATCTAGCTTTAATAGGGGAGGGGAATTTTTTTTATATTAAAAAAAGAGAGTATTAAAAAGAGATATTAAAAAGAGAGTACAGTAGAGTATTATTTATTTTTATATAATGTAATTAACAGCAGCTGGGATAAAAATTCACATTTCAAAAACTTTTCGTGACCCACCAAAAATCGACTCGCGACCCACCAGTGGGTCGCAACCCATAACTTAGGAACTGCTGCTATAGATACTAGATCAGGGGTCCCCAACCTTTTTGGGAAATGGGCAGGTTCAGAATTTTGAAATGTATAGAGGGCTGGATGAAAAAAAATCTTATTGGAATCCAACTCAAACCAATTTGCAAATATTTTTTACATATGTAGGTACATAGGTAAAAAATTTTCCAGATGCCGATCGGTTAAGCGTGATCAATTTTTTGATTTAATATACATACATATGTACATATATATATATATGTATATGTATTACATTTTGGAAAACGTCTGTTCGCATATGTATGTATCTGCATTAAACATTGATACAATTTTTCTAACAAATGCTTTTATTTTTAGATAAAACCAGACTCCTCCAATATAGCATAAAATTTCATTAACGCTTCATTTTTAAATATTGACTTCAAATCATCATTCGCTTGAAGACCGATTAATTCTAATTGAAAATCTTCTTCAATATCTATCATTGATATCGAAATCAAGTGGATTTTGGAAAATTGAAACACTTTTTAATAATCTATAAATCGATCTTCAAACGCTTTCTGTAATAATTTAATATTGTGAATGCATTTCATCAAACAAAAGACGAACGGTCGTCAAACAAAAGACGAACGGAAAGTTGCTTTTTGGATTTCATTTGGGTCTTAACTACCTGGAAGCCATAGCCAAATAGAAATTGTGAATTTTTCTTGTATAAAATATCACGATCAGGTCAAAAAATTTAAATTTTAAATTAATTTTTAAAAATCAGGTCATTTTTTCCTTGGGACGGATGACAATCTCTCGCGGGCCGTAGGTTGGTGACCGCTGTACTAGATGAAAGTATGTACGAATATTTTCTTTAAAAAATTGCATGTAGTAAAAATTTTGTGCTTTTTGGCGTAATTTCAATTATTGTCAAATTTTGTTACGATTTGGTTTCTGTCGTAGAATACAAAGATCAGATTCAAAACATAGATATTGACATTTTATCACTTGACCAAATTTTCTTTCATTGTGTCGTCCCCGAGGATAGCACGGTGTCCATACACGTATTCGCGGTAGGGATGAGTACCCTAGCACTGCGTGTTCGCCCACAGGGCCGGACTTAAAAGCAAGCTGTCGCTGTTGACGGCGCGGACAAACTTCAGAGGCGAGAGTGAGATTGGGGGAGGGAGGAGGGTGGAGGCTAGAGGGTGGAGGGTGGAGGGTGGCTTTCCGTGACGTAACGTATCAGCTCTGAGAGGAGTCTGGGTGGTAGAATTCGGCGGGGGGGGTAGCAAGAGTGGCACAGGACACATCCCATTAAAGCAGATGTCGAGCCGTGAAGATTTAGTGCCGGACCGCGGGGCGGCGGGCGCCCTCCTCGGTGCGAATTCCTTGTGCCGCCCCTGGTCTCAGGGCCACCCCTGTGTCCGAGTGGTTCTCGTACGGCCCTGGGATGGATGCCCTGGATGTGTTTGTTTCGCGTCCTCGGACGTGATATAGTGACGGCGTTTCGGAACCTAAACATCTCTAAAGCATTCCCAGGCCCTCTTCACTAACGGCAAACCAACCCCCCTCCCCAACTACCCACCCCCATAATACAACCACTACCCCTTACTAATATCCAAACAACATCCAATACTCATATACACTTGTGACTCATTGCTAAAATGGTAATCAATTACGTTAACATAATCAAAATCTTACTACCGTCACAACTTTTCAAATCCAATAGTCAAACTTAAAAATTGTAAATATTTTTATTGAAATTTAAATAATTTAACGCTCCTATCGATAACAATAACGAGTATAAGCAAATAAGCATAATTATTGAGCGTGACATAAAATTTTTCTATATTTTCATCGATTACTTTCATTGCTTTAAATCCAATATTCCGCTATACTTAAAAAAATAAGGCATACGACCAATGCGTACTGCCAGTTATGACGTATGGATGTGAAACTTGGACGCTAAATTCAAGAATGCTACGAAAGATCCAGTGGACACAGAGAAGCATGGAAAGATGTATGCTTGGCATAACAAGAAGAGATCGTAAAAGGAATACATGGGTAAGAAGTATGACCAAAGTGGTAGATATAGCAGTACGTGTGATACAGTTGAAGTGCCAATGGGCTGGACACATAGCGAGAAGAATGGATGGCAGATGGACGCGACAAATACTGGAGTGGTATCCGAGAGGATAGAGTGGAAGATGGACTGATGAATTGAGAAGAATGTGTGGAGTCAAGTGGATGCAGATTGCTCAAGACAGACAACAATGGAAGAGGTTTGGAAAGGCCTTCATCCAGCAGTGGATGGTGAACGGCTGAAAATGATGATGACTTTCATTGCATACTATGTAGGTAGGTACAAGGGTGGAGCGGTCTTGTATGAAGAATTTTTTTTTCGTAATATCAAAAAGCTTGGATGCGGAATTACTGCTCTATCACATTCCCATCATAACTGCAAAATATCTAAAAATATTAGTTTAGTACCCCAAGCTGCTTGAATATTGGGGAAAAAATATAAAATCTACCTATGGTTAGTATGAAGGTGGAGCGAAATGTTCGTGCTTGGGAAAGTTGCTCTATGCTATGGGTATACAAAACAAATGTTGTAATTATTTTTTTGATATTTTAACTCGATGGAGTTAAAAATTTAGAAGAAACTGTGTTTTTGGCTAAAAGTGGAAGGTTCATATGGCGGTATTAAAACGCTGATAAAATAAATTTCTGTTTTTTTATTTGATTTAACACAGTGCAAACAAGTAATAAATATGTTTCAGTTACTAATTAAGAACAAAAACAAAGGAAATATCATATACCAGCATCTCATAAGAAAAACTTAAAAATAACCTATGTAAATACAAGGGGTAATAATCTTCTTTTGTGTTGAAAATAGGCATTATTTTTCGTGATTAGAGTGTCGTTTTAATGAAACCATCTCGCCTTAAGATACCACAAACGGTAGCCGGGACTTTTGTCACTATTTTCACTGTGTAGCTTGAGTGTGATAAGAAAAAATCTTATCTGAGTTAAAATGACTATCTATTACTTCTTCGATCGGCAATAGCTTGTAAAATAGTATCTCCATCTATGAATTTGTTGTGAATGAATCTGTTACATATTCCCAATTTATAATTTTAAAACAACACTCTAATCACGAGAAATAATGACTATTTTCAACACAAAAAAAAGATTGCATTGGTGAGTTGGGAACAAGCCGCTATCCGTCAAAGCTTACTCGAATCGACAGTGCGATTTCATGGCCATACACCCATCGCAACGGTATACTACAAAATTGTTTCACGTACTGCACAAACCAGCACGCACTGGTGGGGGTCGGGGTGGGCTGAGAATCCCCCGTCATATGACGGGCAAATCGGCCGGATCATAATTGTAATAATAAAGAGGCGTAAAGTATACAGCTATTTAACAACCCAATGTAAAGTAACACCCACACACACGAAACTAAAAACGTTCGACAACCGTTCATAAGAATTTTCCGAATTTTCCACCGCAACCGAGAAAATGTTTTTCCTATCTTTCGACTTGCATACATTCGTCATGCGAGCGTGTATTTTTTCAGCGGAAAATTACGATCGGAATTGAGTTCTTCCAGTGGGGGGATGATGGGGATGGTCGCTCCGCGAAGAGGTCACAACAATGGACATAAACATGTCCCCGTGGCGGGGGACCCTCCCCCTTCAACCCCCCTATGGGTCCCCCGTGGGGCCTCCGGGGGCTCCGGGGTCTGCAGTTTTCAGATAGCAGCGCCGTCTCCTGCGCCGCTCATGATTTACAACCGAAAGTTTTGACGTAAGTAAGCTTCGGACACGAGTGTACGTTACGCTGGGATATTACGCGAACATGAGTTCCACGGGAACCGACGACGATAAATAACAAAAAAAATATATATATCAAAACCAATATTACTACAGTCCCTCCCCCCCCCCCCCCCCCCCCCACCCCACCCCACCATGCCTAAATACAAACACACGTACAAGTGAAGGGTCATTCATAAAATTGGAAGTGGACATTTCGAGCAAACTTTTCCCTAACTGTCAAGTTTGTATTAACGTATAAATCTCTCTCCGCACGCGGCTTACGTTACGCCGCTTGTTAGCCTATTTTTTTTTTTTTTTTTTTTTGTTTTTTTTTTTTTTATTTTTTTGACAAATCTGCTTACCGACCCGTATAATTTTTGAGCCGTAAACACGTGTAAAAATCGCGCATCATTAATCATTTTTTTCCGATGCGGCGCGCGTAATCGAAACGGAAGAGGGGGGGCGATAATGGGTTAATGCGATACGTGTCGACCGCCCCTAATCCGCGCGTAACCTCACGTGAACTCTCCCGTCACATTTAACGGGTCGACCGTCCATAAAGCGTCATAAAACAATGAACTCCAGTCAAATTTTGCCACAGCTTAATCTGAAGTGGGGGTTGCCGTTTTAAGCAATCGATTCCATTAATTGCCGATTGCAAATAACATGCGTTGAAACGATTTCAGTTAATTTCACACACACCCACTGTGCACATTTCTCAAATGATAACAATCACCGTGGAAATGAAGAAATTTACACTAAAATTATCGTTATAAAATAATAAATCATCAGCTCTTGTGAATAACGTATGATTTTACAAAAGGTATGAATGATTCTATCAGTCAGATGATCGACTTTTAACGAAATAATTGCTCCAATTTGCATTGAAAGGCTCGTAAAATGTGTACAATAGTATTATGCACACTGAGAAATCAACGCATGAAAGTGAAACAATAGACGAAAATAAGATATTGTATCACTTCTCATTAATTCACCTCTTATCGCGATCGTCCTACATTTTAAAATATGTACATTTGTTTTGACTGCCAGTAATAATCATTTATAATCTATATACATATATAAAAATGAATGTCTGTTTGTCTCTTATAGGCTCCTAAACCACTCAACCGATCGCGATGAAACTTTCAGGACTTATTGTGATCATGCCGGGGATGGTTCCAGTGAAAAAAAAATCGGAAAAAAACGGGAACGGGCCTACTTACGCGTCAGATAACGTACTAGGAACGGGAACGGGATTGGGAACGGGAACGGGATCGGGAACGGGATCTGGAACGGGAACAGGAACGGGATCGGGAACGGGCCTGCTCACGCGTCAGAAAACGTACTAGGAACGGGAACGGGAACGGGATCGGGCATAGCAACGCATGCCGGGTCAGCTAGTTAATAATAAATAATGTATTTTTTATATAAAATTTTTCACAAAGAAACATTTCATCCAATGAATATAGGACAATTTTCTTTTTTATTTTTCATCACTGAAAGTGCACTTTACAGTGCCTGATTGGAGGGGATTTTCCGCCCCCCCCCTCCCCCCAACCACCCCCTCATCCCCTTCGATCCGACCGGTTCAGGAGAGCCGGAAATCACTCGCGGGGGTCTCTCACGCACGCGGCTAGATTTGCGACCGCGGATTAGTGCCTGCCGATCGGTCAGGCCTTCGTCCCGTCCAACTGGAAGAGTTATGGCCTTTCGTCCAGTGCGGCATTCGCTAACAGCCGGCCAGATAGTGCCGAAACCCGAACGAGAATCGGGGATTAGCGCCGGACGCGGCCAGGGATTAATGACGGCCCGTGACGAGAGATTTATTCGACGACTCCTCTCGAAAGGACTGCTCGCCGAAAAGGACTATTTCCTACCCCCCCCGATTTCAATATTCCAAGTAAGCACACGGCAACACTATCCTATTATTGCCAATTGTGAAATATCAATAGTTCAACATAGTCACCTTCAAAATTAAGCCTTTAAACAAACTTGTTCAATGTCCATAGCAACGACTAATTTTCTTCGAATTAATTCTCATACTTTACTTTACTATGAATTAAGGTAGCTTCAAAAGCTACAAACATTACTCAAAGCTAAAATTACAAAATAAAACTTATTATCTACTAGCACTTGTACAGAGGTGCTGTTTTAACGCTACCAGGAATCTATCAATTTTATTTATATTTCTAAGAACTTCTGGAAGGCCATTATATTCAACAACACCCCTGTACAAGATACTTCTACTGGATCTACTTAATTTTAAATTCTTAACTATTAATATAAATTATGTATAGAATTATACCCTCGATAAATTTGTACCTATAGATACGATACAATAAAAATTTGATTCAATTCACAATACGACAATTAACACAGTGTAAAGCGGTCTCAATTCTGTCCACGTTGCAATTATTTACTTTATTATCTAATTCACCTTTTTTCAACGGCAAAAAAATAAAATAAATCTCTTTGATTAAATCAAGAGAAACAGAAAAGAAGACACATAAATTTTGTATAATAATAAAAGCTCACAAAGGGTATCCCCCCACTTCTGCTTCGCCCCACGTCCATTCCTCTCGACTCTGTGTTCCATTTTTTTTTTTCCTATTCTATATTATTTTTTTTTATTATTTATTTCGCTGTTATCTGGCATTCGTATAATTTTTTTTTTTTATAATACACCTATATTTTATACATCATATACGTATTTTCTTTCTGGGCGTACACCACTTGCCGCAGCCGGGTCGAAAAACATAAATTTATTAAGCTTAAACCCCCTAATCCAGTTCAACACATCCCTACGCCATAAATTCAACGGTCATACTTCATAAATCAATCATAAAACAAAGAGGTCGCTTTTGATTGGGCCTCGACCTCGACCCCTGCAAATCTAGTCACACACTTTATACATAGAAAAATGCACAATAAATACGTATAAGCGAATAAAATTAAACGCAACTCATCGAATGACTTTACATACGTATCGTGGGTGTTTACCAAAGCACCGATACAATATTTCAATCGGATCGGTTGCACTCGAAGAAACTGCAGAGGACTTGGCAGGAATTTCCCAGGGGCGTACGGTATTAATTCACTCGAAGAGGGTTATCGACGCCGGTGCAGAAATCTTCGGTTAATTTATTCGCACGAATTAATAATCGCGGACGAGTATAAATGGACGCGTCCGCGTTCGGCGCGCACGCCCCGTGTGCAACATGCACATCTAAATGCACCGGACAATGTGCATCTCGTTGCAGTAAATCATGCGACAATGTTGCATGTGCTCATCTCCGCGTTGCAACTTCGGATAACGGTCTGACTAGAATTAAAATACTTTGGTTTATCCTAACCGGTCTTGAGGGATAGTTGAACGATTGTGGCGACATCAACGATACGCATTAAGCGTCATTAACCACTCCATATAGTACGTTAAATACCAAAACGAATAGTGATTGCGATTTATGTTTATTTGAGCACTCAATTGAGTATTCAATTGTTTGGGAAAGTTTCGATCGCTATAATTGGGTAAACCTTTATGATTAAAATATAAAACAAGGACAAGGCCTTACAGAAATGTCAAAAATGAAGTGACTGCTAGATTATGAAATAATTAGGCATAACAGTATCTAGCTAGGCTAACTATCTGCTAACTGCTAAAAGAAGAGAAAAATTACTGATTTTTAAAAAAACTTGTCAATTCTGTATCATCATCATCATTTTCAGCCGATCACCATCCACTGCTGGATGAAAGCCTCTCCAATCCTCTTCCTTCCTGTCTGTCTTAAGCAATCTGTATCCAGTTGACTCCACACACCCTTCTTAATTCATCAGCCCATCGTCCACTCGGTCTACCTTGCTTTCTTTCACATCCTCTCGGATACTATTCAAGTATTTATCGCGTCCGTCTGCCATCCATTATTCTCACTATGTGTCCAGTCCACTGCCAATTCAACTTTTTCACTCGTTCCACAATATCTGCCCCTTTGGTCATGGTTCTTGTTATAACATATTTCCATGCTTCTCTGTGTGCACTGAATCTTACGTAACATTCTTGAATCCATATTTCACGATGTTGGATTTAAAAAACTATGTTCATTTTTCCAAAAGGGCTCCACCATAGTTTTAATATTCGTCTTATTTCTTCTTCTCTACATCCAGTCACATTCATTTAATTATGTGTAAGATATAGTTATCATATAGATATTTTTTTCTCTTAATTCTATAAAATACAGAATTAAACAAATCAACAATTGAGCCGTTATAAATGAGTGGTTTAAGTCCAATTTTGGAAGTTAATGATAGTTTTGGCTACAAACACATGATCTATTTATTTTAAAGAATTCAAAGTCAAGAAAAAAATGGACTTAAACCACTTTCATTTATAACGGCTCAATTATATCCACTCTTTATAAGGCAGTTAATTAGTTTTTAAAACTCAACTGCTACTATTATAGAAACAGTGCTGTCCTTCAATACCCGATGAAACACATTCTATTAAAGTACCTACATATGTATGTATGTAAATACAACATAAAGAGTATATAATTTGTTAAACGTTTTACATTCATTCATTGCAGATTGCCCTAGGATGAATCTAACTGATATGCAAATACGTTTAGATGATGTTATTCACACTATTGAATATTAACGAGCGTCGAATTCAATTGAAAATATTATTCATCGTGTGTTTTTGGATCACTTCATAGTAGTTTGAATAGAATTATCGAAAGAGAAACAATCGGCAATCGGCCAACATGTCACACTCTAATCGACACCGTTTAGCATCACGCCAAAGATAGTGCGATCGGAATGTGCTCATCGCACAAATACAATACGGTACCTGGGCAAGGAGATAAAATCGTTTTGTTGTCGAGGCCCTCTTCTTCTTAACAACTTATTTTCCAATGACGAAGTGCACGAAGAGGGCCGGCTCGCTGTGAGGGACGTTCAAACACAACCATAAACCAGCGATTATTCACAGTGAGGGCTTTCCGTTTCCGCGCGCGAACCCCGAGGCTTCACGATTCGCCGGATATGTACTATATGTATTTGCAAAGATCGAAATCTGGATTAGCATAATTGCACAACGGCTCTCGGCAATCGATCCGGCACATTAGATCTACCGCTTCACTGACTAATTGACTGACGCGGTGGGTGAATTCTCACACAACAATGTGACCATTGTAACGCGCCCTTCCAAATGAAGAACGCGAAATCGATTTTTTTTTAATGAGATAAATTTTTCCCAATATTTTTTGATATATGTATTGAATTGACGCGAAGGCAATCATCAAAGGAGCCAAATATACACACCATCCGAATCATTCCGGATTAATTGGCACGTTCGTTCGTTCGTTCGTTGCGGAGAAGCGTTCGTGGGATAGTGATCCCGCCTACTCTCCATACCGCATCTATCTATCACTCGCATCTCTATAACTCATGCCGGACAATTAAAACACCACAAAAAAATTAACAAGAGTTATAAATTTCGTTGTCAATATCGCCTTAATGCTGCCCCGCATACGTTAAGGTTAAGCTATTATAAAATTGAGCAGCTAAGTAGAAGAAGGGCGTAATTACTAAAACTCGTTTTTGAAAAGTTTATTTGTACTAATGATATCGTCACTGTACAGGCCAATTGCCGTAACCCTCACTTTTCACCGAAGTCACATTTTGATGGAAATGGATTTATTGCATAATTTTACATGAACTGGCCAAGTATCATACCAAAATAATTCAAAAATAGTTTTCACTATTTAGTAATGATAATGAAACTTGTAGTTTTTTTTTAAAATAATTTTATATGATATTACAATAAATATTATTTTGACTTTTTGCATCACTACTCTTACAAAGTGCGTAACCCTCATTTTTTTTACGAAAAACATTATAGTTAAATATTTACTCATCATATTACTGCGAAACAGAGCTTTAAAGTCCGTTTTCAATCAAATATAATTGATAATTTTGATTAATATTAAATTAAATCCAATGCCTACAGCATTTTTAAACTTCCTAAACAATTTGATATTTGAGGTTACGGCAATTGTCCTGTGCAGTGACGATATACATGTAATTAACTTTACTTATAATATATTTCTCTGATAGCATATATTGAAAATACAAACTTTTTACTTTATCCTAATCGGATAAAGTATTGTGATCGTGCGAAAATTCGACCTCGAGATTTTGACTGATTTGTATCGAGTATCATCTCCTGATCACGTTTTCATGATTTCTAAAAAAATGTCTGTATGGCTGTGTGCCTGTGTGCCTGGGTACTTATGCATGTGTGTGTCTGTATATGTGTTTTCTCCGAAACTATCAAGGCTATCAAGCTGAAATTTCATATCTATTATTTTCAAGTAAGGTGTAAGAGCCATAAGGAATTTGGTCAACATCAATTAATGATAATATTTCTGAAACTGCTCCGGCGATCTTGTCGAAAATTTATATTTATAATTTTCATATAAAAATTAAGAGTTGATAAGGTTTTGATCATAATCCGCCGACCAGAAGTAGTAGTTGAATATATGCCGAAGATCGTATTTTACATACGGGCGCGCACTCAACATAGTAATTTCATGATATTTATGTATGTATTTTGGTCGGTGTGGTGGTGTGCATGCGTTTTATTTACTTTCGTCCTTAAAAAAAATTAATTTCCTTACTCTGTATTCCTCAAATATATGGATAAAGTCATGGGTTGGCCACACCCGAATTTTTTCTTAAAATATCGTTTATGGGTCAAAAATTTAATGCAAAAGACAAAACTACTTTATGGAACTTTGAATCTATGTACATAGTGTTCAAAAAAAGAAAACTTTAATTTAAGAATGTTATGTTTTGGAGCGTTACCCCCTTCCAGTGCCCAATTTCTAGATTTTGATTTAGTACCCTTTCGTACACCGCCCTTTGCGCCCGCAATGACGAATGTAGGCCCTCACTTCTCTATCCTCCTGTAATTATCGAATCGGACACGCGGTAATTAAACGCAATCCTTTTGTTGCAGATGCCAACTTCGGTTCGAGCAATTCATCAATATTTGGAGCGTAATTACACGGAATGCAGTGGATGCTTTCAGGGCTGAAAGGACACGAGTTTGAGCGGAAACAGGTACCTCACAGAAGGGAATGATTGAGCCTCAAGGAGCCGCGGCAATTAAAGGCATTGCCTTTTGTGGGAGGGGGTTGGTTGGTTGGTCCAAAGGGCCCACGGGCATGACGTTCCCGCATCAAGTATTTATTGATGGGTATGTTTTATTGGGTGGGTGGGGCAACGGCTGGCCGCCCCACAAATCATGAGCCCAACGGACGGACGGCTCTGGCCTGCCTCGGCCGCCCTGATTTATCTGTCCTCAGACGATTCTAATACACGGACCCAGGCCTCTGAAGACATCCGACTGCAGATTGCCGACCGCTGATAAGTAAATCCTTATACGTGTTGTTCTATCGGCTATCAATCCTCAAACTTTTAATGGCTTCAGTACATTCAGATTCGTGTACAAAATGCGTATATCGAACGATGACTTTGCCACCGAGGATGAATACAACGATGCGCTGATACACAAATAGACGTTTAAAATGTCATCGATATGATCGTAATCTTTATGAAGAATAGACCCACCAGTGTATCTTGACAATAAATGGCACTGCGTTCAAAACGTGTACTTGGATTACCTCGGTACTGCTTTCGATCTTTTTGACATTTTTTACATGCATATATAAAATTAATTCAAGAATTTTACGCAAGATCCAGTGCACACAGAGAAGCATGTAAACATGTATGCTCGGTATAACGAGAAGAGATCGTAAGGGTAAGAAGCATGACCAAGGTGGCAGATATAGCGGAACATGTGAAAAAGTCGAAGTGGATGGCAGATGGACGCGAGTAATACTTGAATAGTATCCAAGAGGATGTGAGATAAAGCAAGTGGGCGATGGGTTGATGAATTGAGAAGAATGTGTGGTATCAAGTGGATGCAAGACAGACGGGAATAGAAGAGGATTGGAGAGGCTTTCACCCAGCAGTGGATGGTAAACGGCTGAAAATGATGATGATATAAAATTAGCCGGAATTTCATTCACAAAACAAATTTTGAAAGCTTCAGTGGGGAAAGAGAGCTTATTTCAATTAATACTGGTGGATCTGTAGCTACAAGTAATAGTCTGTAAATTATAAATCATTTCATTCGGTGGTTATTTCATCTACGAATACAAACAAACATAATACTTTCTCTTATTACTATTTAGTGTAGAGAAAGTGTAGTGTACATACATTTATATATAATTTTTTAATTTATTTTTAATTTTAATGTTTAAGTACTACTGCCATCTAGTTAAATTTATCGATACTAAATAGAAACAATAGTATTATTGAATAAATTCAAACGAATGCTTTACGTTTTTTTCGTAGAATTTAAAATAGTTTTCCTTATTTGATAATATTATACATATATAAATAAGGTTATGTATACCAAATTATAAAATTTAATTAAAATTGAAATTTCAGTTAACACCTTCAGGAATAACTTTCGATCTAAGAATACGTTTAATGAATTTTTTTTTTTTTTTTTCCAGCTGCTTTTCTTAGTAAATTAATCGCTTTCTATTGCAAAAGTGCCAAAAGGATTCATAGCATCTGTCAACGTGGCACTAGGTGGGAGAAATTCCTCGCAGTTTCAGGAAACGAGAAAAATTCACCCGTTTCGAATTCCATCTTTGGAAAATTCACACGGTGATAACCGCCATATATCTGCGCCGGATCGTGAATGAGAATGAAAAAGTCTCTACCACCCCCCCCCCGTACAATATATATATTACTTATTATGTTTGATTCGGCGCAGGAGCGTCGAAGAGCGGCCCGCGAACTTCTCGCGGTCCCGTGGGAGAGTGCGCCGATATATCTCGCCACGGTGAAGCCATTGAAAGCGACATTCTTTTTAGCGATGACGCGAGAACACATTTATAATAAAACACCCGAAACTTGCGCGTGTCTTATTGCATCACCATGTAGATATGTGTATATACTTCCCTACACGGTTGATACAAACATTTATTGGGAAAAGTTTAAACCATAAAATGTAATACGAAGACTAACTATTCCATGTACTGCAGTGACTACTTACATACATACATACATGTACAGTGGAACCCCTTTATATCGTTCTCGCATGCATTGTTTTCTTGAATGTATCGTTCTTTTTTCATAGTCCCGGCCAAACACCCATAAGAACAGTTAAATAATCTCGCATACATCGTTTTCCTGTATCAATCGTATAAATATTACGGTCCCATTACAAATTTTACCATGATAGAACGTTTTTATTGAAAATTTGTCATCTCAGCCTAGGCTAAAAGTATAAAGCACCCCGTTTTTTCTCGAAATTTCTAAACAATTGCACTGTAGATTGCAATCTACACCAAAGTGGTGGAAGCGGGTAGTTGTGACTGACATTCCTAGAATAATTTAGTAAAAAGTAAAAAAAAAAATTTGTTTACTGTTTCCGAATCTATACCTGGTACATCTCGACAAACCCCTCACAACGGAAAAACCGAAGATGAAGATAATGAACCTGTTCCGACAATCGCAGAAGCGTTGATGGCATTCTAAATAGTGAAATCATTTTTCTATTCTTACAGATTCAATCTGTTGTGAAAAAAGTGAACGAATTAGAGAGGTCAACGCTTGAATTAAAATGCCAGACTGCAAAGGGGCAACTATGGAAGACTTCTTTGTAAAAAAAAGAATTTTCCGATTCTCTTGATTATTACGGGCATGTAATTATTATTAATTGATAATTACATACATAAATGTATGTATTAAAATTTTCTGATGATTTTTGATTTAATTTTCTGATTGAACAAAACACGTTTTTTTTATTTATGGGTTTTGAGCTTTACCGCATGCGTCGTTTTTCTGCATGCATCGTTTTTTTTTTTAGGATCCCTTGAAAAATGATGTATAGTATCCACTGTACATACATAAAATTGTACATTATTGCTTCGCTGCTTACATTTTAGAAGAGTTTATCACTGAAATTTTTTTCGAAAGCATAAGACTCAAAGATGCAATATCACATGGGAAATAACCTAAATTCAATTATAGCTATCTTTTATCCAGTTCCACAATTCACAGCCAGACTTGGCTTCAAACAAAAAATGATCAAAAGTCCGTTCAACGAAGAGTAAGTCCAAAGCTCACCGTTCCATTCGCGCCTCCGTTCGACATTTGGCATAGAAAGATAGAAAAGAAATAGAAGAAAAGTGGGGCCATTAATTTTATCGATACCATACACGGGGTGTCACAGCCGGGTCCCATCTCGCATTCCATAACGGATACGTAACGCGCGGAACTCAAACCCCCCACATTTCACCCACCCCTAGCCGAAATTTGATATAGTGGCCTCAAGACCGAGAGGGAGAATAAGGGGATAGGGTGAGAGGGTAGGTATGGAATCGCGCTATTTGCCCGCCCCCTTTTTTGTCGCCTTTTTTAAAAGGCCGCGACGATACACCGCGAATAAATCAATTCGCCACAATGAAAGCGAAATGAAATCTGCGAGATTTACGCGAAAGCTTCCCACCTCACCCTCTCCACTTTTTCGTCAACTTCCTCCCTTTTCAACCCCCCCCTGCAAAGACTCGTCATCTCTGCGCTATGAACTCTCACTGTCTATTATTGTCTGGGGGGGGGGGGGGGGTTAGGGGAGAGAGGTTTTCTGTGTGGAAAAAGCGCGGAAAAATCCGGAAAATCGCCCAGAGAAATTTTTGTCCGCTTGAATAGCACAAAATCTCGAATGGGTCGTAAGTGAATGTGGGTCACAGTGCGACTACACGACTCCTCGAAGTATCAAATATGGCAAACGGTTGCAATTCCTATTCAATGCTAGAATATCTACATATATTCAAAAATCTAATCTAATACATCAACATTCTAACGAATGAACATTTCATTGACTGGTTTGTTCCGTTTTACTAGTGGCTTAGTTAACCCTACATGCATATAACATGCTTTCATTGAGAAAAAAATATTTGAAATTAATAATCAATTTAAACTTGCATGCCGGAGTACCTTTTGTTCATACTTTTAATACATACCTTATAGTATTAATAATTATATATATAATAGCCGAAATCCGTCTGTCTGTCTGTGTGTGTGTGTGTGTGTGTCTGTCTGCTGATAACGCTCGCTGAGGTAAATAATTAAAAAAAAACCAGAACGAGTGGGACAACCCGAGATCACCAGGTTGGTAGGAATCGTGCGTACACTATCTTCCAAACGGAGCCGACGACGGACGTATTATGATTGGCCAACATTTATTCTTAAAGGGTTCGCGACATTGCTAAATTGTTACGTTGTTGTATTATAACACGCCATATATGTACATACATATGTATATAATTAAAAAACCAGAACGTCGCGCGCGAGTGGGATTTGAACCCGTGATCACCAGGTTGGAATGATGTCGTGCTAACACTTTCATCAAACAGAGGCGATGACGGACCTCCTACAATTGGACAATATTAAACCCCAATAGGCTCGCGACTTTGCTAAATTGTTACGTTGTTGTTATTATAAAGCGCCACCCATGCAAAAACTATAAAAACTATTAAATACACATATGTATACTCACTCACAGTACGGATGATGAGAAGTCACTCCGTTGATATTCAACGGGCTCACACTAGTACCTCAAAATATTAAAACTTTTGCTTATTTTTAAATCAGCCAGTGACTATGGTGCTCCTACTTTATTTTCCAATACCCAATAGTGGCGAAGGGGAGGCGAGGAAGGGGGGGGGGGGGGATAGGTGCCCGTTGTGTATGGCGTCGATAAAGCATTAGCCGTCCTTATATTAGAGCAATATTTTGGCATTATGTATTGACCCTTTGCCGGCGGGGCTTTTATCTGGGCGCGGATTGTATCTGCGGCCTGCGTCGCGGGCAGATTTACGGGAGCGTCCCTTGACCTGCGACCGAAACCACCCCTATACCACCCCCTCGAAACCCTCCACCCCTTTTCCACCCCATGGATGGCGACTCTTGTCGAGTGGGACCCCACCTGAAGACCAGGTGCGACGTTTGCCGTATACGCTTCTCCCACGCCCTGTCAACCTACAGTGGGGGAGACAAGGGTGGGACAGTGAAAGGGGATAGGGGGAGGAATAGGTCGTCGGCTTTGACCGACAAAACCTACGAATCTCCGTCCATACAAAAACGTTTGACAATTAAATTTAATTAAAACGTGATAAATGTAATCGACGAGACGACCACTACATACCACACAGTTCCATACAAACCAACTACACTTGTATGTATGTACATTAGGATGGAGCGACGATGTATGGAACTTTTTTTTTGAATATTCGTTTTGAAATAGTCTTAAAAAGTTGCAACTACATCATACCTCTTCTGTCCAAAAAAATCTGCTTATTAAAAAAAGTTTTTCTGGCCTCTACCAGCACTTTTATCTTAACACTTTTGAAATGAAAATTTGTATGAAAATTTCCAATCTCAATAAATAGCAATTTTAATTGGAAAATTAGTATTTATTAATTTTTACTATTCATACTTACTTTACTCGTATATACACGTACTTATATGCCACCCTCCACCGCGCTCACAAATTCACACTTATTTGAATAATTCAAGGAATACGCAAATAAATTAAATTTTTACAAAAAGTACTTATAATATTCAATAAAGCTAATTTTATGAGCATGTTATCTAAAAATTTGTATTCTGTGTTCAGATTTCAAAATTAATAGGCAATTTTTCATTTTTCGCCTACAGGCAGAGGCCTGAAGACGTATTCACAGACTTTTTTCAGTATTTTTACTAGAATACGGATGATACAATGAACATACTTATGGTAGGTATTACAATGCCAATGGCATTTTGTCGGCGGGCGCAAAACGCGTGTCGTCACGTTGACAACTCACAAGTTGATGACAGCGCCTCGAGCGGCAGCGTAGTGGCAACATTAGCGTGTAAACTTAACACGTGTAATAGGTTTACTAGCTACTCGCCACCAGCTCTACGTACCGATCAGTAAACTAGCGAGATCGTAGCGAGTAAACTATCCCTGTGTAATACATAATACCCGTTTAACTTACACAGAAACTGCAATATTTCACACACCAAATCAGTTCGTCCTTCTCGGAAATTTCTATACACACTTCGGGATATTTATTCGCTTTTCCGAGAAATAGGTTATCATATCGAATACGCGGATATTCGCACAACGCAGTGCATAATGTCAAATGGCAGATTTTCATCGCGGTTTTTTTTATGCAGGTTGATGATAATAGGCAACTCGTAATATGATGGCGTTAATATCGTCGCGGGCGATAATCGCCTTGGTGGGTGGGTACCCGGTCAAAATACGACCACAATGGACACCGCTGCCATAAATATCGGCGGCAACAAAACATCACGTTGGTAATTGTTAGTGATCCGAGGATGGGAGGGGGGGGGGGGAGGGTTGGGGGGGGTGCCCGAGCAACAATTTATTGGTCCATTACGACTCCGGACCTTAAATCATCACCCGACAACATTAAATATTTTCGCCGCGCGCTACCATTTTGCGCCCCGCGACGTTAAAGAGGGCCGTAATTTATGCCGCATTTGCGGCGGATGCCCTCCGACCTTACTACCCCCCCCCCCCGAAACCCCTCCCCTCCCCATGGACCTCTTCTGGTCGGTGACGCTTTTTGAACTCTTCATTCCATTGCAGAATGTATACGAGCTTTGAATATTTAATTGTCGTCGCGCCGAATGGCAGGGAACCTTCTAGAAGCTGCGGTCAAAGTGCGGTGTGTAGGTACATATTATTGATGGAGTTGGAAATTTGACCGTGAATGCACGATGTTCTCGTAGACGTTGGCCGTCTCAGTTTTCATTAATTAATTTGTGTGAAAAGTAGTTTGTGTCTTTCGGTCAATTTCATCATTCGCTGGACAACTTCGCTATACAATATTCAAGGATTTAAGTAATTGGTTTTGATTCTTAGAATTAATTGGATTTTCATTTTTTTGGCTCGATCCTTACATACCTGCAGTCTTACATACATAGTTTTTGCACTAACTTTCAGAAAGTTTTCCTTAGACTCACTCACGCAAGGCTTCCCAACCTATGCGTCGCGAAGGTTTTCTGTAGGGTGGCCAACTGAAACAGTAAACTAACAAAATATATTGATTATGTATAGTACAATTTTCATTTTTAATCGGTGTCTTGATGTTTGAATAATATTTTTTACCTTTTTCAAATCTATCGGGGTCGCTTGGCTTTTATAAAAAGGGGTCGCCACTCGAAAAAGGTTTGGAACCTGTTGGGAATACTGAGGATTATAGAGCATGTTCAATAATTTTAATAACAATAATAATAATAATAGTAATGCTGAGATAAAAAAAAAAAACCTTCTGAATTTTTGATCTTATGAATAAATATTTTTATTCTCATCATTTTCATTTAAAAATATTTTAAATACTCTGAAATATCCAAAAAATATGTGTCTCAAAATAAAAATTGTCTCAAAATCGCAATGGATGGAATTTTTGGACGGATTCTGCCTTTCGATGATGTATGTAATTCCAAATTATTTTTACAAACGTCTTTTTCACCTCCTGCAGCAACCTTCATTTTACTGTCAAATAAATCGCATTTGACACAAGTGTCAGCTCTTGGTCGGCCAAACTTGAGGTGAGTAAAATAGGTTTTAAACACTGTATAATAAATAATATCTGTAGTTGACTTTCGAATTCGGATAATTCAGTTGAAAAGTTCGAAATAAACGATTTACACATAAATATGGGCTGAGACATTTTTTCGGCGTGTCGTGTCTTGAATAATGGATTTCTTCGAATGGAAATGAATTAATATGATCTTTTACCTGTTGACATATTTCAGGTGTAAAAATAGTCGAAAAGTTCGACTTTTCACGATCGTCGGAATACTTTGTATTTCCTTGTTTCTACTTTTCCATTTTGTATGTATTTTTTTGTATGACAGGCCAAAAATAGAAGTAAACACCCTTCGACATACTTGGATAACCTTCCCGTTACCATTTGGGATCTCAAATTATGTTGATACTTGCTTATGACTTTGGTTTGGATTTTCATATTGTCCATTTCGCCACCTTTTGATCGGTACTATTTGAATGAGGCCAAATAAATATCCACTCTGCTTTGCAATATCTCCGATACTATTAAAATCATTGAATAATGTCTGTTTTCGCTCTCTTGATATAGCTTTGCATTTATATTTACACTTACAATTTGCCCGAAACAAGTTATATTCGTATGTAAAATAATACGTGAAAGAGATTCCATATATTCGGTTTTATAAACAATATATACATATGTAAGTTACTTCTTGCATTACTTTTTTTGGAACTTCAACATTTTTTGAAATAAGGTATTCTTCTCCCTGTGCCTTGAGTTTTGACGTGAATACCTTCGTCTATAGGCGGACCAGTATGGGGTACCAGTTCGGAACCGGCGGTGTTACTTTTGGATGGGCATACATTCCATACATTCCAATATATTTGTGACAGAACGAGTGAGACGGTATCGGGAACATCAGAAAGTGTACGCAGCGCGCAGGGAAAACAACGGCGCGAGCATCTCGACGGCCACTGCTTACCACAAGCCAATGATAAATAAAATTGTAATCGATTACCAGTTAAGACTTCATTCGTTATGCTAAATAAAAATATATTACTGTATCCATTTCGATGCTTTCATTTCATTCTCATATTCCAAATAAAATATTAGCCGCTAACGCAGTCGTATTCACGGAAAACCTACGGCCGTGTTCGATGCAGCCACACCCCAAATTGTTTTCTTTTAATTTTGGAATTTTCATGGCTTTTCTTTCGTTTATTGAACTTGTTGAAGGAGGAAGTTGGATCATCCATGCTGATGGACGATGAAGCAAGTCAGAATAAGTCAGAACAAGTCAAACGTCAAGTGTAAACTGTTCAAACTCCTTACGCGACGTCAATTTATTACTAAATTATGTATGTAACTTATGAAAATAAATAAAAAAATTCGATTTATTTTTAATTTCGAGAATTTTTTTTTTGTCGATGTACATACATATGTACACACATATGTATGTATCTTTTTTTTTACACGGTTCTTTTCTTTGCACGGTAGTCCCCGGAACGTATTCCCCGTGCAAAAAGAGAACTGGGTGTATATTGTACTATATATATATGTATGTACATATTTGGCACTTAGACCCCGTCCCATCTTTGTCTGCATATGTAACTTCAACTCGTAATGTATGGCGTTTATCGTAATGGACCCAATAGAATCGTATCGGGCCTGGAATATACATACATAGATTTAAACAGTTGACTCGAAAAAAAGGTACTTAAACCCAATAGACTTTCAACCCTTAATATTATAATTACAATATTTCAGTCATTATGTGATGATCGGAAGTGTTGGCTTTTACAACTCAAGAGATGTAGTTTTCTTTATTGTATTCTGTGTGATTTTCATTAGTCTTCGCATGTGAGTGGGGAAATTTTGCTTTTGCGGTTATATTGGCATGTTGGCCGATTTACTATATTTTTTTTTTCATTATTTACGTATATGTGCGCGGGTGTATGACAAGACTCAATTGAGAGGGCGATTAGTGTGTTTATTTATTTATTTTTCTTTTGTCGGTTTGACTTTTGTTATTTACTCGACTAGCGAATATTGACAATCGCAACGGTAATTTATTGGTAATAAATGGTATGAGGAAGCGCGCCGATCACATAAAGAGCGCGGATATATTTTTGATTTACGATTCGCTTCCATTTATCCCTTTTCCAAAGTCTCATTATTACTGGCTCGGCTCTCAAACCCGTCTTCCTCTCTCCCTCGCCATAATATCGCCTCTTTATTGCCGCCAAACGACAGCTACGCTCTACTACGACTTCATTTTATACAACAAATAAATTATACTTCTTTTTCTCCCGGTTGCTTCTGTTGTTGCGTTGCGCACGACGCGAATTCACGAATGCGATCCACAAAATAAATCTCCCCTAACGATATTTTATTATTATTATTGCCAGTAATATTACTAATGAACGGATTAACTGCTTTCACGTCAATTTGTTAGATGATAATAATGTATTAAAATGTACTACTGAATTAGCTCAAATCAAAGGGTCAATAACGAGCCGTCTTTTTTTAGAGATTTTCCGTTGGAAAATGTGCTCGCGCGTTTTGAACTTTTTTTTTTCAAATTCAGCACAAGGACACTTACAGGCTTTCTAAAAGGTTGACGCGCCCACGGGACGAATAAATATTAAAATAGTATAATATTTTCGTAATGTCAGTGCGCGGGTCGTTCATTAAATGTAAATAATTTGTGTTACTCGTGGGAGACGCGCGGGACGCGATCATTTCGAGGGGTGAATCCATGTCAATTATACCGCTTTTATATTTTTTTTTTTGCGCACAAAAGTTATAAATTATTACACTGCATACATTTCGGAATTGTCGCGTATTTTTTTCAAAATTTTCAAACGAAATTAAAAGACACAAATATGAGGAAAAGCTAGCCGACCAAAAAAAAAAACAATCGACAGTGAACAACATTTGATAACTAGTGTGAGCCCGTTGAATATCAACAGAACGGTTTCTCATCACCCGTACTGAAAAATAGTATTAAATTTAATAGTTTTTATAGTTGTTGCATAGATGGCGCGTTATAATACAACAACGTAACAATTCAGCAAAGTCGCGAGCCTATTTAGAATTAATACATATTGTCAAATTGTAGCAGGCCCGTTATTATCTAGTTTGGTTGAATGCGTAAGCGCACCCTCTTCCAAACTTGTGATATCGGGTTCAAATCCCACTCGCGTGCGGAAGGTTCGTGTCTTTTAATTATTTACCTCAGCGAGCGTTATCAGCAGACAGACACACACACACACACACACACACACAGACAGACAGACGGAATAGGGAGCCTATTAATATTATATACATATAGTCAAGTTGAAGCCGATCCGTTATTACTTAGTTTGGTTGAATGCGTAAGCGCACCCTCTATCGAACTGGTGATACCGGGCTCAAATCCCACGTTACGTTCGACGTTGTGTTTTTTTTTAATTATTTACATCGGCGAGACAGACAGACGGAATAGGGCTTTTATATATATAATAATAGTATACATATGTCCGTTGAATATCAACGGAGCGCTTTCTCATCACCCGTACTGAAAAATAATATTAAATTTAATAGCTTTTATAGTTGTTGCATAGATGGCGCGTTGTAATAACAACGTAACAAAGTCGCGAGCCTATTTATTATACAAATAAATAGTCAAGTTGAAGCCAGCCCATTATTATCTGGATTGTCTCACCGCGTAAGCGCTCAGTGTACCGAATCAGTAATACCGGGTTCAAATCCCACTCGCGGGACGTTCTGGTTTTTTAATTATTTACATCGGCGAGCGTTATCAGCAGACAGACAGACACACATACAGACGGAATAGGGCTATTATATGTATATATGATACTTTTACATTCTACCGCTGAGCTTTTATCAATGAAGAATGTTCAAATTATATATTCGCGTACTAGAACGTCTAAAGTTGTATCTGTACGTGTGTTATTTTATGTGTCGAACGTATCGGTCGTTAGTGGAGGAGAGACCCAGATCGGTGTGCATATAATGTTCGCGTGGCAGAAAATTATCCTTTTCTCATTGGGGGCCCCCATGGTCCAGGGTAGTCGCCCCATTCCTAACCCCTAAACCTCCCTCTCACCTCCTCAATACCTCTCTTCCCCTCTCCCCCCCCCCTCTGCCCCCCAGCCGGCGAACCGATCCGCCCATAAATAATAAACAGCACCAAATGTCTGCAGATAATGGTAATTTACGACGCCGGCGCCCACCTAGGGGTAACATTTAGAAGCAATCAAGTGATATGACGATGTACCAGTTTTACATGCGATGCATCCAGAGAGAGAGAGCTGTGTGTGCTTCGACGGCAACAACCCTCGCCTTCTTGCCACCACCCCAGCATCCACCTAAAAACCCCTACCCTACCTATCCGCCATTGACACCGAACGCGTAACAGTGAAGAGCGTCTGCACTTTTCATATCCACGCGCAAGAACACAGTGCTAATTTATTGTTATTGTACACCATAACTTTTGAATGTAAGCAGCAAGAAGAATTTATGTATTATCAAAACCTTAAAATAAATACGAAAAATTGTGTCCTTTTCAGTTTTTCAATACTTACATACATACATATGTAGGTTTTGTAGTATCGTTTTAAATTAAATTAACGTATTTTGTATAATATATTGTACTGGTGTAAGCCCGTTGAATATCAACGGAGTGGTTTCTCATCACCCGTACTGTGTTTCTGTGGGTATGTGTATTTAATAGTTTTTGTAAAGATGACGCTTTATAATACAACAACGTAACAATTTAGCAAAGTTGCGAACAAACTAAGGATTTACATGTATGTTCAAAATATAGGAGATCTAGCATTATTGGCGTTGGATTATAGCGTAAGCGCTCACTGTTCCGAACTGGTGATCTTGGGTTCAAATACCACTCGCACGCGGACGGTTCGTGTCTTTTAATTATTCACCTCAACGAGCGTTATCAGCAGACAAACACACAGACAGACTAATATATACATATATAGTAGCACAAATTCGTCTGTCTGTCTGTCTGTCCGTCTGCTGATGACGCTCACCTCGGTAAATAATTGAAAAAAACACGAACGTTTGGGTGAGTTAGAGCTAACGCGTTATCCCAACACCGCTGATGGGAGGCCTCCTATAATTTGAAAATATTAATACGTAGTGGATTCGCGACTTTGCTAAATTATTACGTAATCAATTACGTCAACATGTCCATTGATATTCAACGGGCTTACTCCAGTTATATATAATAGCCGAAATCCGTCTGTAATGCTCGCCGACGTAAATAATTAAAAAAAACCAGAACGTCGCGCGAGTGAGATTTGAACCCGGTATCACCAGGTTGGGATGAATCGTGCTAACACTATCATTCAAACGGAGGCGATGGCGGACGTGCTACAATTGGCCAATATTAATTCTTAAAGTGTTCGCGACTTTGCTAAATTGTTACGTGTTGTATTGCAACGCGCCATCTATGCAACAACTATAAAAACTATTAAATACACATATACTCACCCACGCAAACATACGTTGATAATCAACGGGCTTATATAATAATCAATTTTAAAATGAAAAATCCTTTTATAAGGAAGAAAAGTTGCAACTCTAAAAAATTCAAAACAAAAAGAAAAGGTGCCAATTTCCAAGCCTCCATTTTCTGATATACTCGTAATACTTTCATTCATTCTGTAGAAGCAAAGCTTGCCTTTTTTTAATAATTTCTTCGAATGTATGTATGTATGTATGTACACGAGTGTGAATTGATTCTTACGTGTATGCAATTTAATACAGTATTCCGACATTGCGGGTGGGTTACTGCAAGTCCTTCTCTCCCCATACTCCTCCTCTAAACTTTACGTCCTCCCGTTACCGTTCCTCCCCCCCCACCCCCCCCCTATCCGGGGACAGGATGTATCCGAAATTACAAAAACTCTTGGGATCATAAAACTGTCTGCCGAATGAGGAAGTGCCTTTGTTATTCGGCCGCGACGCCGGGCGTCCTTCTGCTAATGCCGACGCTCATCTGTAACCATTACGCGGCGTCACAGAGCGAGAGAGAGAGCGTCACATACGCTTCGCGGACGGACGTCGAATTAAAACGATTAAATTACGCATTCCGCATTGTCGAAAATCGCGGAGTCTACGTACATACATATGTATGTACATGTGTATGTACGCGGCTGCGGACCGCGGCTCACGTACCCCGAATCACTTTACCTTAATGGGCGCCGGGGATGATTTGCTTTCGTCCCTTAATGGTCATCAGAGCGCATAAATCTGAACTCCGGTTCTGGAAGTATCACAAGTCGGTGCCAAATTGAAATAGACTTCGGCCATAATTTTGCCCCGGTCCGGACGAAGTTCTACACAAATCATTTCGCGCTACAAAAAAAAAAAAAAAAAAAAAAAAAATTGCGTCGCACATACATAACTTCTTCTCGGCCGTTACGTTGCGTCCTTTGTTTCAGCCATAAAGGATATCCCGCTGGCTAAAGTAAACTTTTTAATCGTTGCCATGGGTAATCCGCAATCATAGCGCGCGTAAATAGAGCCGATGTGCAGTTAAATTGATTAATTATATTGAACTGCGAATGATTATTCTGAGAAATTGAAAAGCGAGTGGAAAACAATACAACCGAACTAATACGATAAATCTAAGGAGAAAGCTTTCGGCGATTTATTATTTCTACATAAGCAAAAATGAGTGATTTCAACGATGTACTCTTATGAAATTGGATCTTAGTCAAATATCTACATACATATAGCGAGCAGACTGATGATCTTACAGAAAAGGGTAGCGTTTACGCTATTTATAGCTGTTTTAATTATTGATTTTAAGATTTTCCCTGTTTTATTTTGATTATATTTTCAAATATACATACATATATAAAAAGTATAATATTTTGGGTTTCTACTATTTAAAGAAGTGATGCAAGCGAGACAACAACATATCGTAATCGGTTTATTAACAGGTTTTAGGATCCCAAAGAATCTACTATTTAAACAGAAATTCTTCATATACAACATAAACACCTTGAAATTAAGATAAATTTCAAGTCAACGTTAAATTACTACTTTTTTGTAATAGCCAAAATGAAAAAAATGTTTCTGTAAAGAATCTATGTATTAGAAAATTCTAATTATTTACATTGTATTTAAGGTTTTCATAGACTGAGTTATATTAAGCTAAAAGTTGAGGTTTTATCGGTACTACTGCGCGTTGGAGGAATGCCATACATTGGTCATGAAATAATATAAATAGTAGTACGCACTTAATCATAGCGCTTTTTGGCGTAATGTCCGTCGTTTTTTTTTTTACTCTTTTGAAGGTTCTTTATTTAATGTTGTCACGGTACTAAACACACAAAAGTTAATAAATACACAGTAGGGACGGTGAGCTTTCGCCGTCGAAGATAAACTGTGGCATTCTCGGCGACGTACAACGTAACGTTCGCGGGCCAGTGGGTGGGCGGGTGGGGGATGGATGAGGGGTAGCAACTTTCTCGGACAATTTTTCCATTCTGCTCTTCGGTTTATTTACGACCATCACGGACTTTCGTCCAGGGACGAAATGATTTGTGGGTGTTGTTCGTTCCGTAAAGCGAAATCCGACCCGCCGCCCACCCGCCCACCCACCGGTTAATGCGTCCCCATTTAGCGATTTTTCCCATAGTCGCGGCCCGCCGCCGTAGCCCTCTGATTAAGGTCGAACTGATTTATTGTTATTGCTCTTTGTCTAATTGTTAATGGTCAGACATGGCTTGTACATAGTTCATTTCTTGTTATGGCAGCTTAACGGCGGATGTTTGTCGTCAGGACCGCGGCCCCAGGACGATTTACTGTTGCGCTCCCCTGATTTATAAAGGACGGAAACGACGGCCGACTTCCTTTTCGTCGGGGAAACAAAAATTTTCGCAATCTCGAAAATCGGTCAAATCCCACCACATCTACTACTGTGACTATACACCGCATTACTCCAATCTTCATTTGTAATCTAGCAAACAAACGAAGCCGAATTGAATCAAAATCGCACAATACATATGAAAATCACCAGATGAAAAATACTGTTTTTATACAATGAATCAAATTAGATCCAACTTTGTGTCAATCGTGTAATTGTAGCTTATCAAAGTTGTAACAAAATAAACATTTGTGATCCTACATTGTGTAAGTATAAGCAGTTATACAATCTTTAAGCCTCATTAGCGAACGCGAGCGCGTACTGCAACGTGTAATGCAATGCACGCTCGCGTTCGCTAATGTGGACGCCCACTGCGCGCCCTTTGTGTTTGACCGACACCTAGTGTCACATTCGCCACGAACGTTGCAGAGCGCGCGCGAACGCGTACACATTTACGAACTTTGTTGCATTACACGTTGCAGTACGCGCTCGCGTTCGCTAATGAGTACGCGGCTTTAGAGATGTTGAGAAAACTCCTCCTACCGATCTGCAATAGGAGATCGCTTGCCTTACGAATCCGATCATAACTAGTGCACCGCCGACATTCCGGTGCGGAACCCGAACTGTTCAAGAGGGAGAATATTGCGTTCTGCCATATGCATGGACATACGGTAAAGGGTAAGTCTCTCCATCACCTTACCAAGGCATGAGGAGGCTAATATGACGGTAGTTTACAGGTAAGGTTGTTGGGTCTGAACCTGGTTTTCGAATCATAACCATGCTGGTCGTCTTCCAAGGTTTGGGAAAGTACTCCTTACGGAAGGAGGCATTACAGATGTGAGCTAATCGCATTTTCCGGAAGAATTTTTAGCGCTCTGTTCGGTATATTATCAGGGCCCGGGGCTTTTCCGGTTTTTAATATGAATATGGACTCCAAATGAATCCACGATATAGAAGAAACATGTGACGTTTTAATAACGCATTTCTTCTAATCTCAAGTGACTGCATGCTCAGAATATATTAGGGTACAGGTATGGGTAGTTACCATTACATCCTAAGATATGTACATGTAATCTGAAAAATAAATAAATAATATCAACTCCATCCGGGAAAAATATCACTATGCGAATTGAAACATAGTTTTCTGCATGGATTTGCACATTGGAGATTTTATCAGCTTAACAACGATATGCATTTTTTTACTTTATCATTCTATACTATGTATGTAGCTCCATAAATAGTAGATACATACATATATGTCGATAAAGCATTGTTTTCCACACATTCAATGCAAAAAAAAATTAACGGCAATTTTATCTTCTATTAAGAATATATCACACACCTAGATCAAAACAGTATCAATTCAAAAATTAGGATTTTTTTAGTAAATCATTTATTCGGATTTTACAAACGAAGCTGCATGAACTAACAAAACAAAATGAAATGTTTTTTGAACTTTCTTATTGTTTAACAATTTTAACCACAAACGAAAACCGCTGCATGAACTAACGGAAAAACAAAATGAAAAATGATTTTTTAATGTCTGAAGGTTTTTTTTATTGTTTAACAATCATGTGGCCCGTTAACGAACGAAAACAAGCAGTTAGGATAAACCTTGTACAACCGTGGACTCCAGTTGCAATAAGAAAAATTTTCTTGCACAAATTCTTTGGATCAGCTCATTTTACGGCCACTGGGACATTACATACATCGATTCTGCTTGCTGCATGTTATCTAAAAGTGAAATCGTTTCGACTTCAAAACTTCTTTCTTGCTCATATCATCAAACGTGACTCCAAACGTGTCTTTTATTGCTGGGAGCACTAAAAAGCGTGCGCGGTTTGCAAACTAATCATTAATGTTGATGTAAAGTAAAGTTTCATTTTCGACGACTTCAGCTGTTCAAATATTGTCTTTCAAAAATTTTTAGAGACTTGTTTTTAAAATGCGGATGCTCCGTTTCATCATGCCGACGCAATTTGTTCGGTCGCATGCTCTCCTTTGCGAGTACATCGCAGCAAATAACACACTGCGGCCGTGGATCTTCTTCGTCTCCATTCCACGAAAATCCGATTTTTAAATAGATGGAATCTTTTAATATTCTTCGTTATGTTGGCTTGAAACTGGATGTTGAGGGGGGCATCTTTGTCGACTTCGATTGTATCAAATAATTAAAAAAATATATTCACATTTCAAAAAAACGGTTTGGGAACCGCTGATCTAAGACACCAATACATAAAATATATTTGTAGTTTTGCTATTAAAAGTTCAGTTTAGCCATTGCATGAGAAAGGTGAATTTTTTAATCTGTTAGTAGTCGCTTTCCTTTAGACTGTTACATCTCGAATTTTAGCTTAAGATCTTGCGTTGTTCACACGAAATTTTTCACAAATCACAAATGTGACGGCGAAATTATACAAAGAAAAAAGTCGTATTAAAATAATTCTGAGCAGCAACGACAATGGCAGTAACAGCAGATGCAGGCGATAAGTAAAGGCCGCCGTACACGCAACGAATTCGCAACAATAATATAATATTACGTGATTTAATGCAAAACGAAAATGCCAGATGCAAACGAGAAGGAAAGGCGCCGCGAGATGCTAAGCGGAAGGAATAATACAGGCCTTACTACTAGCTACTGTATACCGTGTCTCTTTCGCTGCTTGTTTTTATTTTTGTATGCTTTCTGTTGCTGTTTTTTTTTTTGTTATTTATTTTTATTTTCGTTTCGTTGTGTTGTGTCGTCGTCGTCCTTTGTTTCTGGGGTCTCTCCTCTGGCCGCTTTGTCCTGGGTGGGTGGCTGCAGATCCGCGGAAGGTTTATTACGAGATTTAAACCAGCGCCACCGGTCGCTGACAGCAGTCTCCAGCTAATGGATAAACCCTACCCAGCTTGGATGTTACTTCTGCTTAGCGTCTCTCCCCTACGTCATATTTTCGGCTGTTGAAATGCTTAGGGAACTCGAAACGAGGCTTAAACGCGCAGAGAACAAAATCACACACCTGTACCGTCAAAAATTTCAACCAAATGCAAACCTCAAACCACTGGAAAATCACATAGGTAGAAATGTACCAGCACGGAAAATTCACTCGCAGAGTTATGACTCGTGCTCGTTATATCCGCGATCGTCGATTCGAAGAACGAGCTACACCTACCCCCTAAGACTAGGTGATGTAATTTACACCGACCCAACCCACCCGGTATCATTTTTTGAGATCAGCGAGCCTGTCCGGCCATTTCATCCGTTATTTAGTGTCGGCGAGCAGACAACCTAGATACCAACACCCGACACACACTATCATCCCCAACGTTCGCTCGTAATGGCCGATTATTTTTATTTATGCGCCGTGCTAAAAATCAAACAACTTGAAACAACTACTACGTTACATACGTCACGTTGTGTAGCATTATAATAAAATTTTGGTAAAACTAAGTATTGGTTTGGATTTACATAACTATGGCTGTTTGGTTAGGTGCGCGTGTGTGATAGCATTTTAAGACTCGAACACACATTCTATTGATTTGTGATTTTTTCGAGTGTACATATTTAAGCTAGGGCGAGTGGCGTAGAGGTGCTAAATCGGCTCGTTCGTTGTTGTTGTTGTGTAGTACCTGTGTGCTCTGTAGCACACAAATCAGCCGTAGCATCACGCCCCTTCAGCACACGCCCATCTTCATTCCCGTTTCTTGTTCCGACGTCAAAAAATAAATAAGCATGAAATCTGATTCGTATTGTACGACTCTCGACCGTTTTTCACCGCGGGGCGCGCCGTGGGCGCTCTTTGTTTTTCCATTTTCCAGCAGGTGGGAAAATTATGTTCGGACGGATTTATTTTCATGTGGTCAAAATAAGAGCTGGAAAAAAGTACGATTGTGCTGATAAATTCGAGTCGAAAATGATGAAATTTTCAAACAATAACCAGAATGATTTACCGTACATTCAGCATACCACTAAAAATCATCAGATTTTGTAAAGGCCCAAAAAGCATGTTATCGAATTCACGATAGAATAAATTACTCAATTTTGTAAAGTAACAATCACAGCAATAAGCAAAACCCATTGTTTCTATCTATGATTTTTTTGGTACTTTTACTACCAATATCCAGTATTTTTTAACTGTCCGCAAATGGTCCACTAATACTAATTACAAAAATGCCATCTGAACTTCGATCACTACCCTATAATGAAAGGTTGAAGAAAATTAGTCGCACATCTTTGGAGACGATCTAATATAGTATGTGAGTGTATACAATAATAAATAATAAATATTAATGCCCAATAAAATAACCTCCCCACGTTCAATAAAAACGCACATCTCAGAGGTCATACACTGACACTCCTAAAAGACAAATCTTACAAAATTTGTCAATGACTCATTCTTTTCAAATAGAGTGGTCGAAGTTTGGAACCGCCTGCTAAACCAGCTAGTAACTTCTGAAAATATAAATCTGTTTAAAAATCATCTCGACAAGTTTTTGAATATAAATTTGTAATCCTTCAAATATAAATAACTAAACAATTAAAAATTGTAAGTGCATATTATAACAGATCCCTGGGCTCCATCGGCTATACCGCCTACCTACATACATATGTACACATGTATCTACATATATGTATATATATAAATCAATGTTTGTCTGTTTGTTTGATTGTTTGTTTGTCTGTCTCTTATAGGCTCCTAAACCACTCAACCGATCGCGATGAAACTTTCAGGACTTATTGTGATCATGCAGGGGATGGTTCATGTGAAAAAAAAATCGGGAAAAAACGGGAACGGGAACGGGCCTGCTCACGCGTCAGATAACGTACTAGGAACGGGAACGGGAACGGGATCGGGCATTGCAACGCATGCCGGGTCAGCTAGTTTTAAATAAATAAATAATAAAGACCTTCTCCAGAGTAGTTTAAAATTATGATAATGACTCTCAATTATCAACTTATAATATGGTAGTTTATCTGTAAATTTTCATTTCACGAAGGCCTTAAATACCTTCTTAGGAGTTGTTATAGTTATTAGAAACACAATAAGGTTGATGAACACTACCTATGGTACGTATATGTAATTACGGTGACAAATTAATATCAATCGTCACATAAACGAAGTACACACAAGGTAACACATTCATAAGCTGTATTTGATTGTGTTATATTCGCGCACGAAGCTAATAATAAAGTGATGTTTCAGGTATTGGGGTGGCTATCTCGGCGATCGCGAGAGCCACCCGGTAAGCACCCTTTACAATACACGCTGTAAATTCCGCACACACCGAGCACCACAACTCGAATATTTTATCACACTTCGTTCAAGGGACCGAACCAAACCTCCCCACCGAACCTCACCCTTACAACCAGAACCCTGTCGCTGGGCGAGAGTCACACCCTCCCCCATTACAACCACCCCGTTATCGGGTATCAGAAGGCTCCGTTGGCGGGGGATGGAAGTTTCGAACCGAAAGCACAATCAAAGGCATTAAATCATCCGTCGACTTCCTGTAGCCACCTCTGGCTGCTGCAGGTGGAGACGGTGGGTGGAGGCTAGTGGGTGGGTTGGCGATGGGGATGGGGTGGGTGGTCCGACCATCTACACATCCAGCTTATTTTGCCTATTGAGGTGAGAGATATATGCTGTGCGGAATGCGAACGCGAGAATGGGCAAAGTATCGGCCCAAAGCTTAACCCCCATTTTCCTCCATTTTCCTCCACCCAAACCCACCCCCAGGGGTTCAATTCGCGGTTCGCACCTTCCATCGTACAATTCCACCCTTTTATACCCACACTCCCTTCGTCGAACATCGCCACCTTCCGACGCCCAGATTCGGCCACATTAAAAATGAATAATACTTTCGAACGTGACGTGGCCGGGTATTTTCTCGTTTTGCGGTCGGTATCATCACGCCGCATTCGACGATTGCCTCAACGCCCGTAAAAGTGTACGTGACCGTGCCGGAATTGATGGGACGCTTCGTATATTGAATTAAAAGTCGTACTTTTACTCGCAAGTGATAGTTGGTTGCCGATGGTAATTAGTTTCATATTAGTCAAACGAGAGCATTAAAAGTTTGCAGCTAGAAAGAGCTTAAATCTGAGTGATTTTATTAAAGTATAGTTAAGATGAACGATAACACTGTGCAACAACAAAAAAAAAACTACTTACTCCCACTGAATCCGAATATGACAATAAAATTTGTTGGTTAACTCTTGTTTATGATATACGACAATTTAACAATTTTTTTAACTTTTGCGGTCTGTAACTCAAAATTTAATGCTTTTGTGTTCAAAATCAGTATTGGAAGCAATAGTTAGATGTTTTTGCTATTAATTGTGATATTTGAAAGTTTAATGATACTTATATATTTTTTCCCGGTGTTATTAATAAATAATAATAATTCCCGGTCAGAATTAGAAATAATTTTTGGGTCTCCGCTCCGGTAGCTCAAAAACGTGATTTTTTGTCGCACAGTGTAATTATTCACCTCAAATTATAAAGATTAAAATTATAATAAGTGAAATTATATGTACATCCGAGAGATTACATTTCATGTCAAATTTAAATAATCAACTTTTGAATAATACTCTTTTATCCCGCAGATTACACGTTTCAATTGATTTTAATAACACGTTGTTTTCACTGAATTGTATCGCTCACTGGACTAAATGGACTGCAAAGAAAATCAACAATAATTATATTCACTCAATTTAGTATGTTTGGCTTCTGAAAATCTCATTTATATAACAACTGTTGTATATAAGAGATTGGGGATGCCTTGTGACATTATTACAACGTGGAATCCATTTTATTCGATTCCTTTATTGCAATTTTGTAAAGAAGTTCTAAAGTCAATAGAAAAAGTATAGATAAAATCTGTCTGACATTTTTCAGCGAAATTTCCCCCCCCCGCAACCAAAAAAGTAAAACAATAACTTTTCACTATCTTTCTTAAGTGGACACTGAATGTGAAGCGTCCAAGTATAACTAAAACACAAATGAAAATCAAATTTAAGTACAGAAAAAAAAAAAAAAAAAAAAGACACCTAAGGGCTGATGACCTCATATGATCGTTTTTCACGATCGAAACGCTTATCAATCGACAGGGCATTTCCAACGTTAATTTCAGTCCATGCCATCCCTCCTGAGAATCCCCCCTCATCCCACCCCCCACCCCACTCCACCCTTTCCCCTGTCGTATCCGGTCGGTGAAAGCCTTCCGGTGGCCGTTACGCGAGTAGTCGCGCCGCAGGATCTCGATAAGGGCACCCAGCACTACCATCCAACACCGAGTTTATGTGCCAGGAGTCGCAGGTCAAGGAGTATTAACGGCCGGAGAAAGGATACCGGACGGGGGTGGAGTGGCACAACCACCCCATCATCTCTTCTCCTCGATCGTACCTGGTGTGATGGGGGTTATCTCTAGTGGGCACCCAATACGCTTTGTCTGCCATCGATGGGGACCTAATGAAACCCGCAGATTGGATGCGCTTTGACACCGGGTCCCCTTGCGTCTACTGGCACCACCTAACCGAGTAAGAAACGAGTGAAGTGTTTCGCCCACACTGTCTACTGTTATATGCCACTCACACGTACTAGCAAGTGGTATTATGCTAGGAGATATGTATATAAAGTAACAAGCAAAATACGACTGTATTCTAATCCGATACGTTGATAGATTCTTGAAAAGTTTGTTTACATTACAAGTGTTCAGGTCGATTCCAACTCTACCCTTCTTCTCTAACAGCTTCAAATTCTTCGCCGACAAAACTTGCCCACGGACTTAGTGTTGTAAATCGAGAGTCTTGGTTTAATAGCTTTTTAGAGGATTCTAGGATATTTTCAGAACCTAATAGAAGTAATAGGACTTTCTAGAGCAGTGGTCGGGAACCGGCGGCTCCGCTTATAATCCAACACTTTTCGTAAAATAAAATAAAAAAATTGTAAATTAGTTTTTTTGACCCTAAATTTACTCGCGTCTTATAGAAATTAAAAATAGAAGTATTTGGACTGAAAAACTAACGGATATGTTTAGACACGTGGAAATAAATCTAACCACCAAAGAGAGCATGGCAAGTGGTACCATATTCAAATGTTGGCAATCATTTCCAACCAATTATTCAAACGTCAGGAAGCTTGCATTTGCTGTCTTGACGCTTTTTGGTTCCAGATACAATTGTGAACAATTTTTTTCTTCGATGAAATTTGTGAAAAATTTGTACCGTAATCAATTAAGTGACGAAAGTTTTAATGCACTGATGCAATTGAAGAACACTAAATATGTACGTTCCGAATTTATGTAAATTTTCCGAAAATATACAAGTTCAAAAGTCGCATTAGCTTTTAAAAATAACATTAAAATCCGTTTTCAGACAAATTATTTATTTATTTTTAGAGCTGAATTGTGTAACTTTAAGTAATATCTCTACAGCCTGCAAGTGAGTAAAATTAATTTATATATACATATATGTACATATATATATATATACATATGTACATATATTTTTTTTTTTATTAAATAATACATATGTACATCTCCGAAAATTTGCAATTTTTTGGATTTTTCGCTGATTTGGCTCCGGGCTCCAAAAAGGTTGCCGACCACTGTTCTAGAGTGTCTGAGAGCAATTTGAATGACATTTTTTCATTCTGACGACACTGAATGTGTCATTTCGTCATTTTAACATACGCACTACTAGCATGAACGTTTTCCGCGAAATTCTCACAGGAATGCAATGCTTATTAACTCTGGAAGCAATAAATTATGTATAAAACATATTTTTATTGCTTTGGTTATGAAATTTTTTCAACTTATGATATAAATCATTCATTTAAACTTAGCACAAAAGATCGTAAAAAGTATATTTCGCGTAATCCGTATCACCTCTCCCAAGTATTAGCCCGGATTAGAGGGAGTTTACTGTATATTTAAGAAAATACAGTAAGAGTTAGTATTTATTCATTTAAAATACATGGTGACCGATGGAGCCCAAGGTATTATACATTGCATTATGTACTACAATTTTAAACAGAAAATTCTTAGAGAAGTTTATAGAATATTCTCTAAAAGATTATTCCCGAGAATTTTACAACACTACACGGACTAACTGCCCCCCGACGGCTCCAGAGACACCTCAAAATTGCTATTGTTTCAACGATATTGTCATCTTTCTGTCGTTCTTGCACAACATGAATCTTCAAGCTCTCTAATTGACTATTCTGCGCTTTCTAGGCCGCAACAATATCTTGATGTTTATCCTCCACCCACTGGGATATTTCATCGATTCTGCGTGCAACCATTTTATTTGTAAGACAAATCGCTTCAACTTATATCTTGCTCTTATCCACCAACCATATGTAACTCCAACCGTGTACTTTATTGTTGAGAGCTAAAAAAAATGTGTGTGGCTTACTACATAGTTTGCGCGATTCGCAAACTAATCAGGTGCGGGGCATGGAGAGATCTTTTATTAATTCTGGTGGCTTGTTTTTAAAATCGCAATTTGTTCAGGCGCATGCTCTCGTTCGCTGCAAATGACGCACTGTAGATTTTAATGATCTTTCGACCAAAGAACGATAAGAGTCGGCCTTGCATGGCATAACAGCTTTCGCCAATTCGCCGTACAGGGAGAGCGATTACAAATAGATGTACATTATAAGTAAAACATGAAATAAAAAAAAAAAAAATAGTAAATAAATAAAGTATAAAATGAACAACAGTAAAAATAAGATTAAAAAAATAGTACAAAAGTAAAAATAATAAATAATAGATTACAAATTACACAGCGTATCCACAATGTCATTATACTTGGCAACAAAAATGTCCAGAGAACCAGCAACCTCAATGGTATTCGACACGGATTACATCAATCCAGCTTCGAAGGGGATGTATGTACATAGTCCCGTATCTTTATGTAGTGTTGTGTTTTTTTTCTAAATTTTGTTTCATTTCGTTTTTACCTCGCCATCTTTCTATTTTCAAATAATAAAAAAAAAAATCACATTTCAAAAACTTTTCGCGACCCACCAAAAATCGACTAGCAATCCACCCACAGTTTGGGGACCACTAGAATTATTCTAACTTATTACAAATATTGTTCAATGAAAACTATTTACGATTTTCATTCTTGTTACATGATTGTAATACATATGAAGCCCATGCTAACTTTTAATGGAGCATTATTAAGAAGGGTTTAATTGATCAGCCTCAGATGACGTCAAAGCACTCTTCGGAATCTGCAGTCGTAGACCCACCCCATGGGAAGCTGAACCAGAGGATGGAGATACTCAATGGGGGGGATGATGAAGGGGCTGAAGGGGGTAGGTGGGACGCTTTATCACCGCCGGCGGTAATGTGGCTGCAAATAGTGAGAGACTGAGGGCGACGAAGGGCAAAGAGCTGATAATGACCGACATTAAATTATTGTTATAATTCAAACGGCCAAGTTTTGAATTTATCGCCGCGGCGAGGAGAGCCGGAGACCCAGGGCGGCCGCTCTACGCAACCGACACACCCTGACTGATTTATGTGGCCCCCGGTAATGTGATTTTAAATTCATATTAAGAAGAAGAACGGCCTCAGAGCGAAAGGGAGACGTAGGGGCGCTGGCCCAGAGACGTAGGGACGACAGGGACGTAGGGGCGCGCGTCAAAACTAGAGCGGGGGTACGATTTTCGCCCATAATTATTTGCACGTTTAATGAAACTCTGATAATAATATAGGTATAAGCGGCAGCGGTTCGGCTACTCTCCACACAATCGAGTGGAGGCTTATTATTATTTTTTTAATATTTAATATCTTATGATGTGAACAGAAAGGGGGCACACTTGTATAGAATCGTAGCTTTTCATTGATTATTTTGTCGAGTCCCTGTTTTTGAGTTATACTTATGCACACACAATGAACTGTACATAGTGTTTTGAAAACTTTTCATCAAACACAGAGTGTGTTCTTCTTTGGTGCATGCAAAAATCTAAACGCCCAGTAATAGTAACACGATAATAACAGTAATTGTAATAGTAATAATAACAGTAATAGTAATGCCCTGATAAATTTTTCACATCTACGTATGTACATACCACCATGCGATACCCTCGACAGGATGCTTTATATGCATATTTATAATTTTTTTTTTAAATGTTTTGTTTTATATACATATGTAGGTACATATGTTTTTAATTAATAAATAGATACGACAAAAATAAATATTTAATTTTTCCACTGTTCTGTTTTGTCATGGTTTTGTTATACATGTTGTATATTTATATATTTTTATAATACCTATTTGCAATATTAATGAAGGCCTCGGGGCAAGATAGTGCCAACCCTCACTTTGATAGTTTTGAGATATATCAATTTTAAACTTTGTTCAAATCCATAAATCAAAACACGTACTTTTTTGAATACTTTTTTTTTTTATTTGCTTTAATGATATATCAGTAACAAAATAATAACAAAACATTAATATATCAAACACAAAATGAAAAAATAAAATGGTGCATATCAAAAATTGTGGGTTGACACTATTTTCCACCAATTTTTTTTAATAATTACACACAAAGATATGACATTTTTTTTATATGAAGAGGGAAATAAAATAACTCCGAAATGAGTAAAATTATTCACCATTATTATGACAAAAGATGACACTATTTTGTCGCAAGTTTTTCAAAAAATTTTCATCCGGTAAAGAAATGCATAAAGGCTATTATATAGTCATCTACTAGTCAAAAATAAATTATTTTTGGTTCAAAACATAGCTTATGATTAATTTGCATAAATGACATATTTAGTTCAATTTTGACCAAAATGATGGTTGACACTATCCTTAAATTATCCTCCTTTAAATTATCTTTGCTTAAGTTCCTTTCCAGTCCTAACTCCTAAGTTCTTTTCTTATTTTAATCTGTTGTTCGTTTGCAACTATTTTGGCTGTAGTGTATTGTGTGATATTAATATTATTTTGTATTTATATTTTATTGTACAAATACTATAAGCTGTTTGTTGCATGATTAATTAAATAAATAAATCTTGCCCCGAGCCCTTCATTTATAATATTTTCTTTTATATGTATTTAAATAATAAATAGATACGACAAAAATAGGATATTTTATTTGTCCACTGTTCTGTTTTTCGCTGTTCTGTTTTGTCACTGTTCTCTTTTGTCATGCTCTCTTTTATCATGTTCTCTTTTGTCATGGAACCCTTTCTTTCACATCCTCTCGGATACCATTCCAGTATTTCTCGTGTCCATCTGCCATCCATTCTTCTCGCTATATATGTATATATAGGTACATACATATGTATGTCCAGCCCATTGCCACTTTCACACGTTCTGCTACATCTGCCACTTTGATCATACTTCTTAGTTCTTACCCATGTATTCCTCTTACGATCTCTTCTTGTTATACCAAGCATACATCTTTCCATGCTTCTCTGTGTAAAGTATGTATGTATGTACAACACAAAAAAATGAATTATCTGAACTACGTATAAAGTAAAAATGAACGATCAAGGTTAAACCTTCAAAAAATTGATGGTACATATGTATACATAATATTATAAAGTGAATAAAACACGTAACTGAGATAATCAAGAAAGACGACAATAAGACGACGATCTTTTACATGGGCTTAAAAATTATTATTATATTATATTAAAAACTTTTTTCAACTTTTCAATACATTTATTTACACAAACTATTGAGTATTGGGTCAACAAACTATTGAGCCGTTGACTCATAGAAAGACTATATTTCACGATTAAAATTACATACATATGTATTACTCGAAATAAATTACACACAAAAAAAAAACAATATGTATTGGTTCTATCAAAAGTAAACAATTTAGTTTTCGGATAGTAAATCGCATTCACAAACGGAACAAAACGGACGGTAATTTGCTCGGTTTTTCCTCTGGTCGGGTGTGAAAAATCTCACTCGCCCCCCAACGCTCACCCCTTCCATATTTAACGTTGATCCTTTCATCCGTGGCTGGTGGATTCGACCCCTGTTCCTCCACTTCTTCATCCCCCTTTTCCACCAACCATCCACCCACCCCCCCCTCGGTCTGCAGCAGCCGGATCTGAGGTCCGAGGACGAGCCAAATTGAGATGGAAATGGCGCTGGGAGCCGGGGACCTGCCCAGGCGATTGATGGGGCGGCCCTTCATCTGGCCTGGGGCCCCTTGGGACCCCAGAGCCGCCTCCTCATCACTCCGCCGTCTACAAAAGCACAGACTCACCTGCACGATTGCTCGACACTCCAAAGCTCACAAAAGCTCCGACGAGTCGGACGTTTTTGTGTGTCGTGGATGTAAAAAAAAGATCGATATTATTATTTATTCGCAGACGCTCTTTTGACGTTCATCGGTACGGAATATTCGAATGAACGCTGACGTACACTGAGCGAGAACTCATTAAAATGGAAATAGTGCAACCAGCATCATTGCGAAAACACCAAAAATTGTATTATATAATGTTTGAATGAAATGAACATTTCAACAATACGGAATTTCCCTGCATGAAATGTGACTAAAATCGAGGAAATAATTCGGAACCATATTTAAATACCCACTAAAATTGTATTGAAATATTCACTTCTTACTTATAAATTAGGTCACTTTCCAAAGGAAGTACCACTTCCGGTTGACGAAAATTTTTGAAAACCTTATGGATTGTAACGGTCGGCAAAATACGTATAAATATGAAGTTTCAGTGTGATAGGATAAACGGTTTTTGAGTTATAGCGATTTCACACACATCCGCTACACATACAATGTAGGAATGTATAGTCAATTTTTCATAGTCAAAATTTCGTGGTCGAATTTTTTCACTATCACAATACTTAATCCGATCAGGATAAATTAAAAATACATTAAAAATACATTTTACAAAATACAACCACTCATATTCATCAATTGTCCTAGGTATAAATAACTATCAACTTCTACATATATGTGCCAATTTGGTCATGCTCTTACCAATGTATTCCTTTTACAATCGCTTCTTGTCAAACAAAGCTTACATCTTTCCATGTTTCTCTGTGTGCACTGGATCTTACGTAACATCCTTGAATTCAGCATCGACGTTTCATAACCATACGTCATAACTAGCAGTACGCATTGGTCATATGCCTTATTTTTTCAGCAAGATTTGATATAGTTTTCCCAAATCTATGTTCATTCTAGTTTTATTTCTTTTTCTTCACATCCAGTCATAATCACCAAATTGTCCTAGGTATAAATATCTCTACAATATGATTATCTACAGTGACTACGTGCGTAAAAAATTCATTAAACATCATTTTAGTTTTATTCAAATTAATTTTTAAGCCTACTTTCATACTTTCGTTGCTTAATAGATTTGCCTTGTGGTCTTATCATCCTATATTAAAATTATCATAACTATCGCACTTCCATCATTATCAAATTTGATACTTTAGTTTAAAAAAATATTTTCAATAATTGACTTGATTCAAATTATCACAACACGACACTGTTGGATTATACTGACATAGCATAACAATGACTGAAAAAATAAAAGATTGTTTGATATTTTGCAATTAATTTATTTATTTATTTTTCAAAGTTAATTTCTAGGTATATATTTTCCGAAATAGCTCAACTAACCAGTGAATAGTCGCGGCAGGCACATCTTCTAAATCAGTTTAGACGACCGGACGTCGAGAGACAAATTGACGAGAGCGTGAGAGTTAGTCCCACAAGGGGTGGCAGGGGTGGTCAACGGGACCACACCAGCCACATGGGCTGATGCTAGGGGGGGGATGATAAATAAATGTTGCGTAATAAAGTGTGGCTGGTGACTAAATCTTCATTTTTGAGCGGCGGAGGTATCGCCGGTGGACAATATGCATCGGTCCCGTGGGTCGAGTCCATCTTACCGGCTAATGTCCACCGACCGCATCCCGCCGGGGTATGAGACGCTTTTTTGGAGCCATTGTATACCCAGTCGTCGTCAACCTATGATCCGAAACGGTGCCCGAATATATTTCCCAAACTAAATCAAATTTTAACGGTCCCTTTCGTGTGTACATGGCGTGACGTGTAGCTACGGTTCAAACTGTTATGCCTCTCGCTGAAAATGTTTTCGATCCCTGCCTTGCTCTGTGACGTGGCATGTGTGTTTGTATGTGTGGGTGTGTGTTGAAGGGGGTGCTTTTTTAAGGGTACTTATGACCGGCGTCCACCGTACAGGCTTAGTGTTACTTATGTGAGATGAGTCAAAGTACAACGCGAAAAATAACCCGAAGTCTACTTTGGATGAAAATTTATATTAGGTGAAAGTCTGTTTAAATGTACTCGTACGATGTATGTACGTATTATAAATTGTGACGTGATGTATAAAATTAAGTTTCATCGAACGTGTTCGAAAGTTATCAAATTTTAATGATATTAGGCATAGTCGGTTTAAACCGTATATCGACTATGACTTGTTATTGAAGTTTTACATAATGACTATATATTTTAATGAACGTTTTATACGTTATAAAAATGCATATTGAAAGTTGACTGAATTGAATCACATTGTTTATTTTCGTACTGGTCTTAATAGAGACTTTTATACAAGATCAATAATGATACAATTATACATATGTTGGTAGTAACACTACTGATTCATATTTATCTCACTTTAATGGACCGTTTATAAAAATGAGCTGACTGAAATTTAACACATCTTAATAGGATATTTACACAAACGAAAATTAGTAAGGTCATTCGCTTCTAAATATCAGACCGGGCTCTCGAGAGAAGTCTGTATGTAAAATATGAAGACCGCATTCTGAGAACGGATATTGTTTTCAAAGGTTACAATCATTAATATTATTGATGTTGCCAGGTTATAAAGTGGTTCAATTGTTATAAAAAAAAAATTGTATGGAAGTTTCATTTAAAAACCTATTCTATTACTTCCCTCTGTTTTCAAAACCAAAAATTTCCTCGATTTTACACCTTATGTATGGCAACTCCCATACAATTTTTTTTTAATAACAATTGGACCACTTTCTGATCTAGTAACATCAATCTACGAAAAATCATTTTCAGCCGTTCACCATCCACTGCTGAATGAAGGCCTCTCCAATCCACTTCCATTCCTGTCTGTCTTGACTCTTGAGCAATCTGACTCCACACATTCTTTTCAATTCATCAGCCAATCTTCCACTCGGTCTACCTTGCTTTCTTTCACATCCTCTCGGATACCATACCAGTATTTCTCGCGTCCATCTGCCATCCATTCTTCTCGCTATGTGTCCAACCCATTGCCACTTCAACTTTTTCACGCGTATTGCTATATCTGCCACTTTGGTCATACTTTTCTTTTGCGATCTCTTCTTGTTATACCAAGCATACTTCTATGTGTGCACTGGATCTTTCGTATCATTCTTGAATTTAGCGTCCAAGATTCACATCCATACGTCATAACTGGCAGTACGCATTGGTCGTATGCCTCCTTTTTAAAGCATAGCGGAATGTCGGATTTAAAAACTATGTTCACACGTTCAAAATGGTTCCATCCTAGTTACATTCTTCGTTTTATCTCCAGTCATTTTCACCAACTGCCCTAGGTATAGTGAAAAATCATTAACTTCATTAAATCAAATTGAACGACAACTCAATTCATCGCACACGTTTAGACGATCTCGCGACACGTGACAAAGGCGCTTATCGCAACAGCGAAATTATTTTTGATAAATGAGTCCACCTGCCAGCCGCGTCCTCATCAAAGAAAGGTAAGAAGGGCGGCTCACAAAACTCCAAATGAGTTGCGGAATATTTTTCCACCCTCGTCGGCGAAAAATCCCCGCAACTTGTCATTTTGATTAAATAGATGTATCAAAGGGATGCTTCCGGTTGCGCGACGGGGTAAAGGGGGGGGGGGGGACGGACGAAACAGAGAGAGAGACGAGCTGGTGAGATAAGACGAGATGAAATATGTTGCATTATTAGGACAAATGATTATTAACGGAGTGAGCGACAGGCGGTGACGGGGCAAGGGGCTCCACGGATTGAGGGGGTACCATCTCCTTACCCCATAGATGCGATGAAATCTCATCAAGGTGGGGCTTTGCCACGGTAAATGGTCGGATCATGGGCTCGGCTCAAACTCGTAAACCCCACCGATGACGGACTGTTTTAATATTTCGTTTGATATAACGCTCGTACACAATAATGAGCTCGAAATATATAATGAGCATTATAGTCGATACGTCGCGAGCGTCATCACCGTGGTACATACGTATGTATGTAAATGTATAGGCGAATTAAAACGAATCACTCTTCGCGTAGCATCGCTGCCGTGTAACGAGGGGTAATTTCGGATTATGCTAGGAGGATTCGGTAACGGAGACGAGCACTCGTAAAAGACGCTCCTTTCAGCACCTGACGTCCTGAAATCTTCACGTTGGTAATACCCGGTGACAGGGGTGCTCATTCCTAAGGGCCGAATCTACCCGTTCGTTTGTCGCATTGTCGCCTTGAATACCCCTGGCCGCGATTCCAAGATTCGCTCTCTCTGTCTCTCTCTCTCTCGACTGACACAATGAATATGTAAATGGCGGGGATTAGTGTCTGGACGTGTAATACAAGTATTAACATCGATCATCGTTTAGGGTCGGCCACATGGTGAGGGAATATCAAATGAGCGTCTGTAAACATGAGCATCATCACCCCTCCTTCACTCTCTCTCCCGCCCCCTACTTCACCATTCCTGCCCCCCCCCCCCCCCATACCATCGTCTCTCTCTTCTCGCGGATTATCTGAAGGGTTGGGTGATTTCAGTATGAATTGTTTGAAGTTGTTGTTTTAATTTGTCAACAATAGTATGCTTAATGGAAGAGTGAACCAACTCTTTCTACCTATGTATATTATCCATAGATAGGCCATTCCAAACAAATTTGCCCGGAGAAAGCGTCAGAAGCAACGGGGGTATGCGGGGGGTCTAAAGTGTGGGGAAAGGAATTCCCACAGAAAAGAAGTCAAGGAAAATGTATCCCTTGCATGCCCTTTTTGTATGTCATTTTTCGGGCGCTAGGGCCTATCTATGATATTATCATGATATGCATGTGTATACATGAATGTATGTACATATGTATATCTGCCACTTTGGTTATGCTTCTTACCCACGTATTCCTCTTGCGATCGCTTCTCGTTATGCGAACCATACATCTTTCCATGCTTCTCTGTGTGCACTGGATCTTACGTAATATTATTGAATTCAGAATCCACGTTTCACATCCATACGCAGTGCGCATTGGTCGTATGCCTTGTTTTTTTAAGCATAGCGGGATGTTGGATTTTAAAACTGTGTTCATTCTTTCTAAAGCGCTCCATCCTAGTGTCATATTCACCAATTGCCCTAGGTATATATAACTATTCACTATCTCTACAATATGATTATCTACTGTGACTACGCTTTTAGTGCAAAATTCATTAAACATAATTTTAGTTTTATTAAAATTATTTCTTAAACTTACTTTCATACCTGCGTTGCTTAATTGTGTTAATATATATGTAGGTATTTTGTAAATTTACTGAGTCGCATGCAATTACATATAACTATGTCGTCAGTGAATCTTAGATGGCTTAAGTGCCGTTAATCTTGACCCGTGAAACTCATACGTGTATCTAAAGTTTGAAACTATGTGAATATTTATGAAAATCCACAGACTTTTTAATAAACATAGAAAATATGTTGTAACAGAAGATCGACTGTAATGACTATTAAATTTCAGCTACTGATAAATAAACTATTATATCAAACATTACATTCCATCAATTAAAATTTGTATCATTATACTTTCTTACTAAATAATTTCATATTTGAAAAGGTTTAGGAAATTTTGGGGCAAACGCATACTTGTATTGAGTTAGAGCAAAACATTCAGCTCGAGTTCGTTTGCCTTGGAATTAATTGATGATAATTTTATTGAGTCTAACATTCTTTGATTGAAAAGGTTGAATTTAATTTTTAAATAAAGAAATTTAAATTTACTAAACATTTAAGTCGTTTATATAAAACTCGGTTTTCCTGTCGTGTGATAGTGAGGTTTAACCGCCACCCGCCAACCTCCACCCGTGCTGATTTGTATAATAACAGTACGCCAAACAATTTTATAGTGTACCATTTAATGAATAGGTGTATGCTTCTTCCCAACACACTGCTAAACAAACGCTTTTTTTTGGCAATGCTAGCGTGACCGCAATGACCCAAGCAGTCTAGCGGGAAGACGCTTATCTTACGCTTATATGTACATATATACATACATATATTTTTTTAATAATAGAAAAATAAATGGCACTATCAATTAAACAGCCATGTAACGGAAAATTAGCGGGTTAAACGTGATACATTTTCCGGGTGAAAATTTCTCTCCGACCCCCGACCAACTCTCCTCTCCATTTTCAGTGGAAAATCTGTAACGGCGCGTTTTCCGGGCCGCGACGTAACAAATGTTCCGGTTGACGCTCGTGTTGTACAACATGACCCGGGCTTAACGACTCCGCATGCTAAGCATCCCTCAAAATCTTGGTCTGTTAGATTAGTCCAATTAGTCAAGGCTCGTCACAGACAAACGACGCTAATCCCGACCGTGGAGCAGACGACGGGGCGTCTTCGCAAAACCAAACGCCATCAACCATCTCAGACCGAGAGTCGTCAGCGAGATTGGGAGGTTCGGGAATTGCTAGCCGCACGCTAACAAACACCTTCCAATCTCCTTTTACATTGCCACATTGTTTGCAACTATAGAAGATAGTGTGGTGAGGGAGATACGACGATTGAAAAATATTTCAAAAAAATAGTTAAAATGTGTACAAGTGTTTATATACATACATACATAAATAACGGTCGTGTAAAATTTAAGGTATATGTACATATTAAGTTGTGCCTAATGTGAAACATGAATAGTGTAAGGGGATTGAAAACGTAGGCTAAGTCAATGTTAAATCTGTCATATGGTATCAAGCTTCAAATATATACTTTGATGCTTGCTATTGTATGACAGAAACTTTCTATGTATGTATGTATATCTTCATATGTACATATACTATACTTTTTAACGATTAAACTACTTTTAACTTGATTTCAGTTTTAAATTGAAAATAGTTATAGACTATTTTTGAAGACTGTTTCATTACATTAAAAAGCAATTAAAATAAAAACATAGAGAGACATCTATTGGTGAAATATAATATTACGTATAAAAATGCTTATAAACACATTTTTAACGATTTCGTAGTGATTATTATCACAGTTATTAAATTTGTTGATTTATTTAAAAATTGTAGTAAATTTGTAGCATAACACAGTTGTCATCATATTAAAAGTATAAAATCATGTCTTATAGGTACTTGATATTAAGACATAAAATATTTTAGGTACATATGCTGAATATTTTTAATACATTATTGTTTTAGCTGTAAGTATTTCCTGTTATTAAGTTGAATCTGTTTTCTTAATATAGGTGTATACTCATAGTTTTGATCAATCGTAGATATTTAACATAATCAATAAAAAAAATTCTCAAATCTATGAAAATTCTTTAGAAAATGTCATTCGTTCAACGAAACTCTTCAGTGTACACAATAATTGGAAAATCTGCATTATCCGACGTAGCACTTTCCGGTCCGAGTTGTTGAGGGCTGGAAGAGGAGTAGGAGGATGAGGGAAATCCGACGAGGGGTTTCTCCTTCGCCTCGGCACCATGGGGGGAGGCTTTAGGGGGTGGTTTGAATTGAGATTGAGCCAATTAAAGTAATCGCCATTACAGCCGGCAGTTATAAGGATTAGAGCTGCAGAATACCGCCAGCCAAATCCTATTATTTATTGCTCGATATTATTTTGCGGTCCGCGGATCTTCATACGTGCACTTTAACACGTTCCCCACGCGCGAGCGAAGCGTATCTTGAATTATTTTTATTTTATCGTAAATTGAACCGCTTCGGCGAGGGTTTGATTTAAAGCGGGGGGGGGGGAGGGGAAATCTCTGTTGGTACTACCTTTTCAGCATCCACTATAAATCCGCTTGTTAACTTAAAATTTCTATTGAGTTACTGCCGTCTTTATGTAGGCTGCCGTAACTCTTCAATATAATAATATAAAGATTAATTTAGAACTTTGTCCTCCCCATGCAAAAATCATTAATCTTTCGCCCTTTTCGATGACGGGGCGGGGAGGGGGCGCAGAGAAAGGGTTAAACGGCAAAGAATTTGATAATGGCTTACCTAAGCCGTTATTTACGACATATTGCGCACAATACGGTTCAAGTACACTAAACGAAATATATGATAGAAGGGTTACCATACCTAGGCTATTAATTAGCCATGCGCAAAATTTAAATTGCAAGTGAGGGTCGCCTATAGAAAGCTTTATGATCTAATTTAAATTGTTTAGAAAAATATTTTAAAATCAAACATCACAACATTCACAACAACGGCAACGGCAATATTTCAAAAGCCATGAGAGTTAGGCATTTATTAACCATAATAATTATTTATTTATTTAAAATACATGGGCAGGCGGCATAGCCGATTGAGCCCAGGGGTCTGACATAACTTGTGCATACAATTCTTAATATTATTTATATTTGAAGGATTACAAAAATCCATTTGTGTTCAAAAACTTATCGAGATGATTTTTAAATAGATTTGTATTTTCGGAAGTTACTAGCTGATTTGGCAGACGGTTCCAAACTTCGACCACTCTATTTGAAAAAAAAAAGTCTCTGACAATTTTGTTCGATTTGTCTTTTAGTAATTTCAGTGTATGGCCTCTGAGATGTGCGTTTTTATTTGGGCATTTATATTTATTATTTATTATTTTGTAGACTTCTAATAGATCGCCTCTTAATCTTTTCCTCTCCAAAGATGTGAGACTCATTTTCTTCAACCTTTCATTATAAGATCGAAGTTCAGATGGCATTTTCGTTATCCTTCTTTGAACCCTTTCTAAACATACAATGTCTTTTTAGAAGTTGGGGTTCCAAACATTTGTATTTATATTGACTTTAATTATTAGAAATATCATAATAATGATTGAGTTAATGGTTTTTTGATACAATTATGCTTTATTCACATTGGTGAAATTGATCAAAGCTAGTCAAAGCAAGGAAGCAAGAGTAGGATCAACGTTGCGTGTGTTCAAGTATCGATTGCTGCCTTTACGAATGTCAGCAGGTATATACGATGACCAAGATACACTCGTACATACATATATATTGGCGCAGATATCCGTAGCAGCGTAGAGACAAAGTGGCGAATCGGGATTAATTCTAGGACATGAAGCACCGGGGATATATAGGTGCGCCGGTTTAAAGCGCAGATAGAGGGGCGTCGCTCCAAACGTATCTCTCTCGACGAAGGTAGGTGGGTGAGCTAGGCGGGTGGCCCAACCCCAATAAATCTGCCTAATCATTACAATTGCCTCGGCTAATGCCTGAGACATTTCGAGCCATTTCCCGCAAGATATACGGGGGCTCGGGTATTACACCACGACGCTGCCGCCTCATAGACAACCGAATCACGCAGCTTTAAACCAGACTTACGCTCGTCTCACTTAAGGCCACGCGACTATCAGCCTTATGACGGCCTTGGCTTTTCGCTCAAAATCCCCCCCCTTTTTAACCCCCCTCAATCTTAGAAACTCAAATATATTACATGCGAGACTTCCGACTTTTAAAGTCTGGACAGAGTTTGTAGCTTAAATTTTGACACTCGTAAGCTATGTACAACAGTAGACTAAATATATTGATACTTTATTATCAAAAAATTGGGTATGATCAAATACGCATCTTTATCTTAAAATTTATACATAAAACGTATCTGTAATAATACTGTATACTTACTAGATTTTTAATTATCCTATTTCCACAGATGCTGGTAAAACTATAACAGATTTGGGAAAACTATATCAAATCTTGCTTAAAAAATAAGGCATACGACCAATGCGTACTGCTAGTTATGACGTATGGTTGTGAAACGTCGATGCTGAATTCAAAGATGTTACGTAAGATCCAGCGCACACAGAGAAACGTGGAAAGATGTATGCTTTGTTTAACAAGAAGCGATCGTAAAAGGAATACATTGGTAAGAGCGTGACCAAAGTGGCACATATAGAAGTCGATAGTTATTTATACCTAGGACAATTGATGAATATGAGTGGTTGTAAAGAAGAAGAAATATTCCGTTATGCTTAAAAAAGAAGGCATACGACCAATACATACTGGCAGCTATGACGTATGGATGTGAATTCAAGAATGTGCTTTCCAGAGCGTAGAAATTCCAGAATTTTACGCTAGATCCAGTGCACACAGAGGAGCATGAACAGATGTATGCTCGGTATGACGAGAAGAGATCGCATTAGGAATAAATGAGTAAGAAGCATGACTAAGGTGGCAGATAAGGTATAGCGGAACGTGTGAAAAAGTTAAAGTGGAAAATGGATGGCAGATGGACCAGAGAAATACTAGAATGGTATCCGAGAGGATGTAAAATAAAGCAAGGTAGACCGAGTGGACGAACGTGTGGAATCTGATTGCTCAAGACAGACAGGAATTGAAGAAGATTGGAGAGGTCTTCATCCGGCAGCAGTGGATGGTGAACGGCTGAAAATTTTTCAAATCAAATCAAAATTTTTAGCTTCACACACTCTCATCAAGCACTACGTTTCATATAAATCAGCTCAATAGTTTTAGAAAATAAAACAAATTTGATCAAAAGAAAATATGACAACGCTAAAGTATCACATTTGTCTTGGATAAGCTATAAGCAAATCGTTAAAAGTTTTCTTATCGAATTAAAAATAAATTATCACTTTAGTCGACTGATAAATACGACGTCAATACCAAAAAACTTCGGATTCGTGAGAGCAAACAAGTGTATAAAAAACGAGGCGACAAATCGGACACCGGTTAATCAAATCGGCGACAATCCGTCGATTAATCACACACGGAAAGAGCGTCAAATAATCGCGTCGTTCAAAGGGGGATTCCATTAAATCAAGCGATTCGCAATGGGGAACGGTTAATCGCGAGACACGAGCGTACGTCCGCAAACAATCATCGGGGGCACAAACCACTCACCTGTTAGCTGGGCACATCACCCCCTCCACCAGAAAAGCCACTCAATTACCACCCCCCTCGTTCCACATCCGGTCGGAACCGGAAGCTGTGGGTGGGCCAATTGAAACGGGCGCAGAGCCGAGCCGTCACGAGAATCAACCCTCCCCCTGATGGATTGTGTTACGATCGTCTGCCCCGCCGCGACAACAAAACCCCTCAAACCCCACGTTTAACCCCCACAGCCTCCCCCTATATAGACCCGTGAAAGCGAGGATCCAGTAGCGACAAGTGATGAATTAACAATTTATTTACTCGGAGGCTTCATCATCACCGCTTTGCCATAGGGGGGGGGGATGGGATAAAAGGTGAACTGTGTCGAACGCGTGAGTGATGAATCGTCGATTGAGTGCGTTGTTTTTTTTTCTGTTTTTTTTTTTTTTTTGTTTGGAAAATTAGAAGGAAAACTCACTCTCACATTTCCGCCGTATACAATGAAATATTTGTAGGCAATTAGCCTGTTATACGACAGTGGATTCTAATCCCACCCCTCAACCTCTACCCGTGAGTGAGTGTTTGTACAATAGCAGTGCAGCCCGTTTGACAGTACGTGGAAGAATTGGCCTTAGGTGACGTCGTCGAATGCTGACGAGCATTCGCATGGAAGTGACTGAATGTGTGACGGTGGAGGTCCGCCATATTGCTTTGTTAGCATTTTAGCATTCTTTCAGTGCGTTGACCTAAACGCGAACAAGCGCGAGCGACCACCTACACATGGACGCTCGGGATTGCTCGTCAGCGTTCGCCGAATGTGAAGTATTGGGTGTGACAGGTAGCGGCTTGTAGCAGAGATGCGCGGTTGCTCCGGCCTTACTGGACAACCGTCTGTCCCCAACGGAAAGGTCAACAGACTATATTCGTTGGGGGGGGGGGGGGGTTGGCCTCATGTGAGGGTCTTGGGGAGAAAGGGTGTGGAGGTGTTTCTCTTCTAGGCGGCTTATATGTTGGCAATGATAGCGTAACCGCAATGACCCAGGCAGGCAGAGAAACTCATATGCTTATATAATAAATGAAATGTTATTTTACCAAATAATTGAATCAGTTTAACTTGCGTGTAAACAATCTATCAAGGGCAACGAGACTGAGCTTATAACTTTCCGGATTGTACATACATATGTACATATATATACCATAACAGTTAAAAATTTACCCGTTCTCGATTTTTATTAGATTATGAAACTATTTCGCGTAACAATAATTATTATCTTCATTTTCCCAACCCCATAATGATTAGATATGGTAATAAATACTCTGATTTTATTGATTTTTTTAAATATTAATCTGTCGTTCCTAAGGCTTATAACTTTATTATTTATTTTATCAACTCAACATAATTTATTTATTAGTTTTTTTTTCTTAATGTTTTCTCTAATATATATACATATGTACTAGTCTAAGCCCGTTGAATATCAACAGACGTGTTTGACGCAATTGATTACGTAACAATTAAGCAAAGTCGCAAACCTACTAAGGATTAATATTTTCAAATTATAGGAGGCCTCCCATCACCAGTGTTGGGTGAACGCGAGTTCAAATCCCACTCGCGACGTTCGTATTTTTTCAATTAAATTTGAATTAACATTGTCAGCAGACGGACAGGACAGACATACAGACGGAATTGGGCTATTATATATGTATATAATCGTATTTTTTCCATATACATACATAACAGCCCTAACAGGTGTATAATAAATAAAAAAACAGGAATGATTCCTAATCATATAAAATAGCCATTGTGCTTTTTACTACAACTTACATGCATACTTAAAGCTCACAAGGAACACTGCGATTCAAATTGAACGCACTTTTTACGCCAAAAAACATCGCATTATCTTACATTCAAAGACTAGTTCACACCTACGTAAGTACGTGCGAACCGTAAAATACAACTGAAAAAAAACCACGCAATAAAGTCATTACAGCTGATTCATCGTTGCCGACCTATTGATTCGTTAATTGCCCTGAACAACGCGTGCGACTAGAACAATGAGAGCAAAGTCGCGTAGACAATATTTTTTTTTTTAACTTGCATACATATGTACCTACACACGCTAATGACAATGAATGTCATGAACCTCGCACAAGGTCTACGCACTCGAAAAGCGAAACGAACCACCGATGAAATAATTTCATGCGTACATATGTAGGTACATACAATCGCACACGGACAACGAGACGCGGTGCAACAACACTGCATCAATATGCAAACTGGATAGGTAAACAGCGATCGCTTGAAGGATGCTTAGCATGTTTACTACGCGTGTAAACCCCGGTATACAATAGTAGTACATTCGTATAGGTATTGCCCCATCGGCACCGGGCCACGAGTTACGACCTGTTGCTCGACCCGCCCGCGAAACTCCTCACCCCATAGTCGCAATGGGGGTTTGGAGGCTTATGGGGGTACATGGCCTCTCCCCCTAGTCGAGCCTGAGCTTTCCCCATGTCCATGGGGGGCTCCACTCGTAAACAAATAACGCACTAAACTTGTTTGATCACGGCCATCAGCCCGTGATAGGCCGCGCAAAGCCGGAACCGAACGAGAGCTCGAAGCTTTTTTGTCGGTGTGCGAAAATTTTGCGAGCTTTTTTCCGCGATTTTTCCCCAGCGTCGGTCGCGCGAGAGAGGTCCCATTCAACAGGTCGTGATGCTTTAACGATCGATTGGGTCGCATCGCCGTTGACAAGTTCATTATTCAAACTGCTTGGAATATTCGCTGCCTCTCTCTCGCTCTACATATGTCGTATAATATCGAATATTACATTATGCTGCCGAGTGTATTTATGCTGAACATTGTGTGAAAATATTCATACGATCATTGAAATCAAATTTTTTTAATTGTATTAAAATTACATTATTATAAGGTTTTACTTGTAACTGTCCATCGACAGTGTCATCAGTTGGTTATCATTTATGTGCATATATCGCACACCTAGATCTACACAGTATCAACTAAAAAAAAAAAAAAAAAAAAAACACTTTTTTTCAGGAACGACGAAAAATTTGTTGTCATTTCGCTATAAGTGATAGGAATTTACTGTTTTTTTATGAAAACAAGCATATTAAAGAAAGTGCAGATTAAAACATTTCATTTTGTTTTGTTGGTACTTGCAGCTTCGTTTGTAGGATCCGAATAAATGATTAACTAAAAAATCTAAATTTTTGAGTTTATACTGTTTTACCTATGGTTTATTTATGTATGTCATTATCATTTTCAGCTATTCACCATCCACTGGTGGATGAATGCCTCTCCAATCCTCTTCCATTCCTGTCTATCTTGAGCAATCTGCATCCACTCGACTCCACACATTCTTCTTAATTTGTTAGCTCATCGTCTGTTTGGTCTTGCTTTCATTAACATCCTCTAAGATACTGTAGCGTTATGAGACCGCGTGGCGATCCCGCCAAAATAGACCAATGGCGTTCTGATCGCCTACTATAAATAGAGGCACAATTGGCCTCAGAGATCATTCTCGCTCAGGATGCTGGACCGAACGGACCGTTCGGCTCCAGTGGAATAAACCTCTTACAACCAACTTCGATCTTTCTCTCCGTTCACGGAACCACCCTTCCTGCCCACGCAACACTGGTGTCAGAATGGTCAAGACAAGAGGCAAGCAGGTGTCACCGGCGATCCAGGAGACACCACAAAAGGAGCAGAATCGGGAGGAGGTCCGTCCAAACGGGTCAATTGCAGGGACAATGACTACACCGAGACGGACGGAAACTGTGGCACAGAGCGACTTACGTGCCGAATTGGAGGAAGTCAAAAAGCTGTTATCACAGCTAGTATCGGTTGAAAGACACGGGGGGTCACAGTCGTTTTCACGATTGCTTCCCGAACAGTCGGTTGCATCGGTCACATCTGTTACGCAAGGGCTGGAAGCGATACCGTTATTTCAACATTCCGCAAATGACGCAGCACCCAAGGCCACCGAAGGGGAAGCGGTACCACTATTACGACATTCCACAGATGACGCATCACCGAAGGCCACCGACGTCACGGAGGAAGACTTCGGGACACGGATACGACATCGTATAGAATATCCAACATTCGACGGAACAGAGTCCTGGGAAGAATTTCTGGCCCGTTTTAAATTCACGGCAAAGCTGCATGATCATAAAAAAAATCTTGCAATACGCTTGTGCTCCACAATGAGGTCAGCGGCAATGACCTACGTATGTCGTTTACCTGTGACGACACAGGAAAATTTCGAACAGCTGATCTCGAAATTAGCAACACGATACGGGAACCGCACGTCAGTATACGAGCATTTTGAGAAGGCGGTCGGAAACAAATGGAAGGCCAACACCGGTGAGGAGTTGACGACGCACGTAGACGCAATCACAAAACACGCCGAGTTGGCGTTCGCCGGGGTAGCATTGGCACCAGAAGCTTTGGAAAGGTTCATTTTGTGTGCTTTCGTAAACACCATTACCGATGCAGATGTAAGAGCAGCTGTCGCATGTCTCGATCCAGCCACCGCTCTTCCAGAAGCCGTAAGAATCGCAGAGGCGGTCTACCAGTCGAAACTTTTCGCGCGCAATGCATCCAATGCTTCAAGTAATGTGCGGCAGCCTACCGTCACTACAGCTGCGGCCGGTGGCGCTACAGTCGCCGGTCGACCGGAGACATCTGGCGGACAGAAACCACGATACGCGAACACGAAGTTAACACGCACACCACCGCGACCATTTCACACCCCAGAATGCTGGAATTGCGGAAAGAAAGGTCACATCAGTCAGTATTGCCGACAAACAAAAACTCGACGACTCGTTGACGACAAGGACGACGAAAACGAATCAAGCGAAGCGGCGTCGGAAAACGAGCAGTGATCGGTCGAATACGGGCTCAACCGATCACTAAACGAACGAAAAGACCGGAGTTAAAACAATCGGCACTCGCGGATCACCGCAAATAAAAGGAAAAATAGGCGGAATACCGTGTCATATGGTGTGTGACACCGGGTCAGAAATTACAGTTATAAACACGACCTTTTTCGCCCGAATTCCTTTCGACCGGTTTGAAGTCATAAAAGGGCGCTGTACAAAAGCACGTCAAGCATCGGACGCATACCTCCATATCAACAAATGGATACGCGTTAAAATCGAAACCCAAACCAAAACATTTACATGGGAAGTCGCAGTTGCAGCGATTCGCGACAGAGTGCTTTTAGGAGTGGATTTTTTAAGGCATGCCAAGACGGACATATTGTTAACGGAGCCGGAAGTAGTAGTAACAATTCGGAGAACCATCCAAGAATCACCCCATCCGAAGTTAGCGGCGTTAATGGAAACCACAACCGATGATCTTCAACCGGATGTCCGGCAGCAGCTAGCCGAAATGTTGCAACAAAATGAAAAAAAGCATTTGCGCGCGACCAAGACGACCATGGACGAACCAACATCGCGGTGCACACGATTAACGTAGGCGACGCCAGACCAATTAAACAGGCACCGAGAAGAACACCGTTAGCCAAGAAAGGAGAAGTTCGCCAGCTGATCGAGGACCTTCAACGACGAGGCGTCATCGAACCAGCTTTCGGCCCATGGGCATCTCCCATTGTACTGGTAGATAAAAAAGGACGGATCATCACGCCTGTGCGTGGACTATCGTCGTTTAAATGCAGTCACCAAGATTGACTCGCATCCCATCCCAAGGGTAGACGACACGCTCGATCAGTTGGCCGGGGCACGTTATTTCAGTACATTGGATTTACAGAGCGGCTATTGGCAGGTACCAGTGGCACCAGAGGACCGAGAGAAGACAGCCTTTGTAACAGAACACGGCCTGTTCCAGTTCAAAGTAATGCCGTTTGGACTGTGTAATGCACCTGCAACGTTCGTGCGATTGATGGAACAGGTCGTCGGGGATATGAAGAACAATGTGCTGGTGTATTTAGATGACATAATAATTCACAGCCAGACATTACAGCATCACATAGAGCAACTAGAAAAAAAAGTACTACGACGGGTACAGGCCGCTGGATTGAAGTTGAATGCCGACAAATGTAAAATCTTCAGCAAGGAAGTCGAGTTCCTGGGACATCGAGTGTCTCCCGAGGGAATCACCACTGATCCACGAAAGATCCAAGATGTCAGAGACTGGGACGTCCCGAAAACAAAACGCACATGAGGAGTTTTTAGGGCTAGCCACGTACTACAGGCGTTTTGTACTCGATTTCGCTAAGATAGCGAAACCTCTACACAAGCTGACGGAGAAGGATACAGCGTTCGAGTGGACTCCGGAATGTCAAAAGGCATTCGACCTCTTGAAAGATGCGTTGATAACGGCCCCGGTAATGACACATCCACGACCCGATGGTCACTTTATCCTCGACACAGACGCCAGCCAGCACAGCATCGGAGCAGTATTATCCCAACTGCAGGAAGGGGAGGAGCGAGTTATCGGGTACTTCAGCAAAACGATGAGCAAGACGGAAACCAACTATTGCGTTACCCGGAAGGAACTACTTGCCTTGGTGAAAGCAGTACAGCATTTTCACCACTACCTGGCGGGGACTGCGTTCACCCTGAGAACAGACCACTCGGCGCTGACGTGGATGAGAAATTTTAAAAAACCAGAAGGACAACTTGCTCGATGGCTGGAGGTGCTAGGACAGTACAACCTAAACATCATCCACCGACCGGGACAAAACATGGCAATGCCGACGCATTATCACGAAGACCATGTCAAACGGACTGCCCGAAGTGTTCACGACTAGAAAGGCGAGACCAAGAAGCAGACCACGAAGAAGAAGAAGAAGCTACGGTAGCATTAGTGGGGATCCAGACAGATGACATGATTGATGCGACAATTCAGAAAGTGATCGACTGGAAGCAGAACGGACAACGACCACCATGGGAGGAAGTGTCCGCCGAGGAGCCCGAGGTCAAAAATACTCTGGGCACAGTGGGATACACTCGAAGTGAAGGATGGCAAGCTTTATCGTTCCTGGGAAAGCAACTCCGGGAACCGATAAGTAAAGCAACTTGTACTGCCAAAGGAAAAAAATCAAAGATATCCTGTGGGAATTCCACACCGCACCCACGGGTGGTCACTTCGGCATAAATAAAACGTACAAAAATATTCGACAGAGATATTATTGGCCAACTTGTAGGGCCGATGTAACCCACTGGTGCGAACAATGTACGGAATGCGCGGCACACAATGGACCCCACCAGAGGAATAGGGGAGCACTGCGTCAATATATCTCTGGAGCACCCTTAGAGCGAATGGCTGTTGACATTCTTGGACCACTACCTGTCACTGAGCGAGGGAACCGGTACATCCTCGTCGCCATGGATTACTTCACCAAATGGCCAGAAGCGATCGCCCTTCCGAATCAAGAGGCTGAAACAGTGGCTGAAGCTCTAGTAAACCAAGTGTTCACCCGACTAGGTGTACCTGACGAATTACACTCAGATCAGGGTAGCAATTTTGAGTCAAAATTGTTTCGCCAAACACTAAGTCTTATGGGGATACGAAAACGAGGACCACCCCCCTTATAGACCACAGTCAGACGGCATGGTGGAGAGGCTAAACCGGACGTTGTTAGCCCATTTAACCAAATTCGTGGCAAACCAACAGACGCAATGGGATTCATTCGTGCCACATTTCCTCATGGCATATAGAGCTGCACAACATGATTCAACAGGAGCATCACCAGCTGCAATGATGTATGGTCGGGAGCTCCGCGTACCAGCCGACCTGATGTACGGAGGGCCCCACCCGACAATGGACCACAAGACCCACACCAACACACCACTCAGTTGATCGAGCGAATGGCAGAAGTTCATAGATTCGCCCGAACCCACCTACGAATGCAGCACAACCGCATGAAAGCACGGTACGACGTCCGTGCAACGGAGCCCCGGTATGAAGAAGGCGACCGAGTGTGGTTGTACAACCCAGCCAGATACGTGGGACGCTCCCCAAAGCTGCAGTCCTTCTGGGAAGGACCATATCGGATTGTGAAACGGATCAGCGACGTCGTGTACCGCATCAGAAAAGAGTCTGGAAACTCTACACGCTGCGTAGTGGTACATTTAGATCGATTGGCTCGATACAAAGCCACGACAAGTGAGACACAACAGTGATGTGTGCTAATTATGACTTTACTATTTGTTTATGTGTATTTGTTGAATTTGAACTAATTGTAAAGTTATTTTGTAATTGATTTGAACTACTTGTATATTTCGCACTACTGCTATGGTGCCGAGATTTATGTATATGTTTAAGGCTACGTGTATATTTACTATTTGTTTATGTGTATTTGTTGTATTTGAGCTACTTGTAAGGTTATTTTATAATTGATTTGAACTACTTGTATATTTCGCACTATTGCTATACTGATAAATGTATACATATATGTATGTGTGTATGTCGATCGAGACGATCTCCTCTAAAGAGAGGGGCAATGTAGCGTTATGAGACCGCGTCGCCAAAATAGACCAATGGCGTTCTGATCGCCTACTATAAATAGAGGCACAATTGGCCTCAGAGATCATTCTCGCTCAGGATGCTGGACCGAACGGACCGTTCGGCTCCAGTGGAATAAACCTCTTACAACCAACTTCGATCTTTCTCTCCGTTCACGGAACCACCCTTCCTGCCCACGCAACAATACCATTAATCTGCCATACATTCTTCTCGCTGTGTCCAACTTCTTCACACGTTCCGCTATATCTGCCACTTTGGTCACGCTTCTTTCCCACGTATTCCTCTTACGATCGCTTATTCTTATACCAAGCATACATACATCTTTGCATGCTTCTCCGTATGCACTGGATCTTACGTAACATTCTTGAATTCAGCATCCACGTTTCACACCCGTACGCATTGGTCGTATGCCTTTTTTTTAAGCATGGTGGCATGTTAGATTAGAAGCGCTCCATTATAATCATTCTTCGTTTTATTTCTTCTAATTTATATCCAGCCATATTCACAAATTGTTCTAGGTATAAATAACGATCAACTATAACAATATGATTATCTACTGTTTTAAAGCCTGCAAAATTTAATAAACATAATTTTAGTCTTATTAAAATTTCTTTCGTTGCTTAATGTAGTAGTTTAAAATGTAGTTGGTAGTTGGAACATGTGAGCACTTATGTGGAAAATGTTGTGAGTGCATGTGTATATGAGGGAGAGTGTATGTGAGAGTTCCGCGGCCAGCCAGACGGCTGGCCAAGCAGGCAGACCCTTGCGCGTATATATGTATAGTAATAGACACGTAAGTAAATTAAAAGTAAGTGTACTAGTACATTGAAGCGTTACATCAATCAAACATAATTAGTTTACATTCATTTTTGATCGTAAAACTGCTCGGTTTAAATAGTCAGCGATGCTTGAAGTAGTGTAAAACTTCTTGCATAGCGATACATCTGGGAATTTATAGTTTTTGTTAATATTATACATTCATCAAAACTTTTATGCGTTGTGCAATATTGATTGTTTAAAGTTCATGTATTATTAAAGTGAATGCGCGTTAAAAAGTGGAACAGTTTGAGTTTTGAAGTATTATATTTTTTTGCAGTGGTCTTCGATTCGGAATTTTAAAAAGTTGTTTTCTTGAAATCGATGAATGCTCGATGGGAAAGAATTGTGGAAGTCCAATTATTTATGAAATAATTTTTTTGATAGTGTCGGTCAAAGGTATGCTGACGTTTTGCATTTAAAAGGCAAGCTAAAAAACAACAGTGAAAGGTATGAAATTTATTTTAAACTGTGCATGGGTCGCGCTCAAAGAATTGTGAAATACACTTCACGGGGAAATGAAAAGTTTCCACCGACAATAAAGTTTTCCGCGAAAGTTTTTCGTGTAAAGTGCGCTTGGGAAATATGCTCGCCAAAGTTTGGCCGCCCCTGTAAAATGGAACGGAAAACGATAAAGCAATATGAAATAGTTGTAAAATAGATCAAATAAACTATGAAAATAAGCTGAAACTCGCTATTCTGGCTAGCAATAATAAACGACTTTTTCCGCCCAACCCCTCTCTCACATCCCCACAAACACCGCCAATAGTAAAAGCTCGCATTGTGCAAAGCTCGTTTTCCCACGAAATTTGTACCCGCAAAAATTATACATAATAATTTTTTTCGAATTCGTATTTTTTGCGCAACCTGATGAATATTCATACGCATATTTAATAATCGGAAATGCTATATAAACGCGGAAGCGGACGCACTATCGGAATACGTTCTATGTGAGAAAAATTTATCGGTAGTACATACATACGTTGTAAACAATCGAAATTTCTACTCTTCTTTTTTAGTTTTTAATTGTAAAAGTCATTTAAACGATTCACACGGGATGTGATTAATCTGTTTCACTTGTCATAACAACCGTGCATAATAAATCGTGTTCTACAATTGCGTATAACGAGGCGTATAATACGTACTAGAACGTTTTTCGTTGAAGGTGAATTCATTGAATTTTAATTTAAAATATACATAAATACACATTCTCCAAATACCGTGTTGCGAAATAAATCTAAAATACAGTAACTTGCTTGCGAGTAAAAATTAGAAGCTGAACTGAACGGAACAGAAATAATATACATATCTCCTTAACATATTTACTTTGGTATCGTACGACGATAGTTTTCGCTTCCGTACATTTCATTACAACAAAGTCAAGTATGGAGAAAGTCGATTGTTGTTCACACACGAATTTTTTTAATTACAGAAAAGGTGTTGTGCTCTTTAAGCTAGCAGCTATTCGTCATGTTCACTTTTCACGCGCAAAATTGCTATGGCGTTTATATACGGGTCAAATTACGCTCGAAGGTGAAAGCGTTTGTCAACATTTATGGGAACAATGGATCAGAGTGTGTTTTAACTTTTATTTACCAACATTCGAATTCGTCACACGAAGACACGTCAAGTCTGTCATTATCGAAATGCTATCTACAAATTTGACTTTGTCTACACTTTTTGTACCCACGTACATAAGTGTACATATGCGAGCATATGCGACTTTTTAGGTCAAGCGTTTTCAATTGAAGTGTTTATTCAATAGGAAAAAAATGAGTTTGTAAAATGATAATGTAGCTTAGAGCAGTAGAACTATGAGCTTATTCACCATCAAAATCAATGAATTGTCCAATATAAAATTAAACGGCTTACAATTCAATTTTTGACATCGTTAGTACGTATTGTACATATATACATACATATGTTAAATTGCTCGCAACTTGTACATTATTTTTATTTATCTATATCAGATAATATAACTCTCACTCCATTCGAGTACAGTAAAATAAAACATTCATATATATGTATGTATGTATTTTTATTGCACTATATATTTTATACTATATTTCATATGTACATACATACTAAATCTTACAAAGAATATTTGACTGGCGTTCACCACTGTGTATGTACATATGTATGTAAATGTAGTTTGGCGTTTTTTTTTTGTCACATAATATCAAGATAATCAACAGTGTTTAATTTTGAAATTGTGCATATCATCATACCAGTGTTCCACTTTCACATGATTTCCATTCGCTAAATGTTGCAAGTGCTAAGGAACGAAGAGAGAAAAAAAACGACTCTACATTAAAATTTAACTATCCTTTATGTGGACGCGTGTATGCGGTGCGATTTAAATATTAGATAACTGTAACACATTGGATGTATATGTATGTATGTATGTATGTACATTTTTTACTGCGAATATTTTGAAGTATGTCACTTTCATATAAGATAATCTGCACATGCTCAACCGGTTTAGTTTTTACGCGACAATTCGGCTGTCTGTATATTAGGTATAGATATGTTCCATACCGAAATTTACTGTGTATGATTTGGAATTTTGTTGCATTATATTGCATGTTGTTAACCGTTTGATTTAGTCCTAGCCGTATAGCATGGTCGACGCTCATACACAATAGACAATTTAGAATAGAAACTTTTATTTAAATTACCACATTAAACTTTCTTTCTCTATATTATTCAGATTTTTTTATTCTCTTCCATTCAAGAATTAATGCATTATTTTACGATTTTAATTTCACACGACACTGTTATATGTACCTACATATGTAGATACAGTTTATGCTCATCTCATTCCTCAAACGAACGTTTATAATAAAATTATTAAGTCACTTCAAGGGTTAACAGTTGTAATTTCACCAGTGTACATTCACTTCCATAATGTAATTTATGTTACCGGTCGAATTTTCTAACCGTGTTTTTTTTTTCGATACAGCCGTCCAAAAATCTTAATCACCGAACGACTTCTCTCTCTCTTTTCTCGAGAAATTTCTCTCGCAGAACGTGTGTGTCTGTAAAATATATCGCAGTCATCGGGATTAATGAGTTACTTGCGTCATTGTGAAATAACTGACTAATGACGCCTCAGTTGAGGGAAAATCATAATGAAATACAATTATCATATTATTTTCTAGTTCGACCGTCGAGAAGAATCGTTTAAAAATACGTTAAATTGGTATTAAATCCACTTTCTTGCCGTCGACGATAATAAGGCTGATTATGTAAAGCGCAATTTGTATACATTGTTAATTAACGATTTATCAGATTGTAGACGTTTTAATCGAAATTTAGTAGGTATAAAATTCGTTTGGTATGATTTATTAGAATTTTTATAATACGATGACTTTGAGGGATAGAGTTTGCGTTCACCTTCGACGTTCTAAACGCGCTACTATAATAATCGCAATTATGTCACATAAAGTGAAATGATGTGTCGCTGCACTACGAATGTCAAGCTTATTCCGCGTACTTTCTAACCGTGCTAATTATTATCGGAGGCGAAAAAGATGCGACCACAAATTAAAATCGAATACTTTTGTATGAGCAAAATATCGAATATCGATCGAAACACCTGCGGGCTTTCTTTCACCTATCGAAAGCGACGACTTTCTAGTGCGCCGTTTAAAAAGCTCTCGGCCTCGCATCCGGCAATTACCGCGTTCGTCGGCGGTTTAATAAAGCAAAACGCGTTACTATACAACGGGAAGCACCTGAGACCCCGACCAGGTAAATGGCCGCGAAAAAACCAGACCAGAAAGTGAAACTTGCCCAAGAAACCCCACCCCGAAGAGGAATACCCATTAGCGGGGGTCCAGCTTCCGCAAAACGATGAGATCATCGCCGAAACACGCGGAAGGTAGTGGTAGCAGTAGTAGTACCTCGTGGCTGCACAACCTGTTCTCGAAACACGCTCTCGTTGCCCCAAAACCAAAAAAACAAAACGCTAGTCATTAAAAAAAAAAAGATCGTTTATTTACATAAAAAAAGCATAAGTATAGTACAATTGTATGGACTCAGTGTGGGTGTGTGATATGATGAAGATGAACGGTGACAAACTTAACTAATGTTTAATGATGTGGTGACCCGTAACGAGTCGATGGCAATGGGACTCCGTAGGAGCCAGATGGAAGGGCGAGCGTTTGATAACCACTCCCTGAATGACCAGACGAAAGCGACAACGAACCACCACCATGTCCTCCTGAAGAGTATCCTCCACCGATAGACAATCCTCCTCCGTGTCCTCCAAGAGAATATCCTCCTCCACCTCCTCCAAGAGAATATCCTCCTCCGCCTCCACCGAGAGAATATCCTCCTCCACCACCACCCAGAGAATATCCTCCTCCGTGTCCACCGAGAGACAATCCTCCGCCTCCTCCTAAGGAGTATCCACCGCCGCCATGTCCTCCCAATGAATATCCTCCACCACCACCGCTAGCATATCCGTGAGATTCCTGTTCGTATTGAGCTACTTGGATACCCTGCTTGACCCTGCCAAGTTCAATTCCAACGATGCGCTCTTGATAATGGGGCACTCCGTACACTGGAGACGGTACACCGTAGGCTCCAGACAATCCATGTCCTCCACCACCACCACCTCCTCCTCCTCCCAAAGAGTATTGGGATTGATACTCTTGATTATGAATCTCATCCTTGAGGAGAATATTCTTAATTTCTTCCAAGAGGTGATGATCTACGTATTGTCCTTCAGAGGTCTGATAACCGGATGGTACTGCATGATAGCTACCACCTCCGATCAAACCACCGCCATGTCCTCCATCACCTCCCCCGATTCCGATTCCTTCACTATAGTGTCCACCGCCGCCTCCTCCTCCACCACCTCCTCCTCCTCCCAAAAGTAGGACAGGGGATGAGTACGCGTATCCTCCTGGAGCTTCAGCCGTGACGCACCCGGCTATCGCCAACAACGCCAACTGCAAAACAAAACGCACGTTTGTCACACATATGATCACTGTTTTATTTTTTTGTATTATACACTGTTCGGATTCACTTCGCGTAACTTACGATGGATACTTTTGCCATGTTTGTGTCGGCTGGTGTCGATGATGGTCTGTGGCGGTGTGACTTCCGAAAATGTGCCCCCGTCGTTTTATAGGGGGGGCCCCGACGATGGGCAAGCCTGACCGTGGAAGGGAGGAGGCAACTTTTACTTCTTGTGCATCTCGCTTTGTGGCCGTTCAGCTCAGCACGTTGGGTATCCATACGCCGAAATTGGTGCTCGAGATGACCTCAAGGTGACCCCTCCGTCTCGCTGAAATGTGGAATCGCGAAAATGTCCTGGTGATCAAATTTCTCGACTAGCACTTTAGAGTTGATACTATGCTGCAATGGTATAACAGTCGATGAATTGAGTGCACATGCACACATGTAGAACATGTCGACATGAATTCGATTCACTATATATATATTTTAATTGGATCGCTTATAGTGTTTTGTGGTATTTCAAATTTTTTTGTGAGTAAATGCAACGTAATGTATAAATAATGCAACAATTTAAAGTTATTTTGAGTGTCACAGTGAGTGTGCGATAAACTTAAAGGGTCAAACATCAAAATAGGAATAGTAAAGTATAACTTCCAGTTGGTTTGAAATTTTTCAAAATCTAAATATCAAATATATAGTACGAATTGCAACCTATTGATATAAAAAAAATCATTAAAACCTGAGAATACACAGTGGTATCATCGTGCTCAGAACAAAAAAAAATTTGATTAAACTACACTGAGCAACAACAAAAAATACCCAGAGCGGAAATTGGTCAATCTTTACTAATTTTGACACACTGAATTCGAATTCGATAATAATTTTTGTTGATATGCTCTCGTTTATGAGATATTCGCGATTTAAAAAATGTAAAAAACATCAATTTTTTTGGCTTTTGCGGTCTATAACTCAAAATATAGTATCGCTGTGCTCAAAGTGAGTATTGAAATCAATAGTCAGATATTATTCCTATTGATTGTGATTTTTTATTAATAATAAATATCTACCGAATTTTTAAAGTCAAAAACATATTTTTTTAGCAGAAATAAAATTTTTTTCATTTTTTTTACAGCAATAAAAAACCACAATCAATAGGAATAATATCTGACTATTGATTTCAATACTCACTTTGAGCACAGCGATACTATATTTTGAGTTATAGACCGCAAAAGCCAAAAAAATGGATGTTTTTTACATTTTTTAAATCGCAAATATCTCATAAATAAGAGCATATCAAGAAAAATCATTATCGGATTTAAATTTAGTGGGTAAAAATTAGTAAAGATTGACTAATCTCCGCTCTGGGTTTAAAAAAACGTGATTTTTTGTTGCTCGGTGCTATTAGCAATTATTCATTTGTTTACAATCGAAAAGCATGATAGCCAACGGATGAAATTTATTTTGATTGTAACGCATATCCGGGGTTGGGACACGCCAATGCTCATTGGCACATACAAATATGTATACTTATGATGCAGGAAAGAACACACGGCTGAATCAAAACACTTTACATAACTGCATATTAGATATTATGGAATTCGAAACGCGTATAATTTTTTGCAATTTGCTATAAATCGCACCATACAATGTTATAATTGAACAAAGTTGCTTTCTTCACAGTTTCTACCGCATAAAAGTCAAATTTTACATTTAAAAAACCACAATATATTATATATACTAATAGTGGATTCGCTTTCTTTTGAATACGAATATTTTTATATACAAACTAAATTTTATATTGTATCTATTAAAATGAGTGAATCAACGTCCACATTTAAATTATATTGAGATTGAGGTAAAATTACGCAATGTTTTCTATAGTTTATAGCAATAACCAGATAAATTATTCTACTATTTTGTGTAGTACCCACCTACTAAAATTCGCACCCACATCTACTATTTATGAATACAATATTTCAATGGTGAAATTGAAGCAATTCAGACACACAATACGCCTATGATTAATTATTTATTATATTCAAAATTTTGACATTTGCAAATTATGTTTGTTTTTCTACGTGTTTTGTGAAAGTTTATAACTAAGAAAATCTTTAAAAAGTAGTGGATACTTTAAAATATGCGCAGATGTATCGAAATTAATGTACAAAGCAAGTTTTCATTGAAAAATTTGAGCTATCAATTTCATCAATTATATCAATGAGTTTTCATTAAATTATTACTGTCGAATTGATTTGAAATCCGTGTATAAATTATTTATTAGACATAATTATGTTCGTATTGCTTACATATGGTTGCATTATAATAATGGATGTTTATTATAAATTATTTACGATTAAATGATATTGTATACAGTTTCAACTCGGATGAAATATTATACCAAATTATATCACGTACAACAATTATTAATTAAAATTTCAGGTTTACAGGTATTCAAAGCTATAAGCTGACCTCTAGAAATATTGAAACCTTTGTTAAATTTTGATTTCTATACAAAAAGAAACTGTTCTACGTTTGAACTAATCAGTCGTCAATTCCGAATTGCAGATTTGTTATTCATTCGATTGAATACGGTTTATGAAAATTTTAGAAATGATGCTGAAGCTCACGATCGTCAGATTAAACATGTCACAAGTGACAAACGGCAATCATCTCTCCCTAGTGAGATTGTTGTGTTGAGCTTAATTGAAAGGTAAACGTCAGCGCACAAGAGAGTCTTCTCCGTTGAAGTATTTGAACAGTTCAATTGCACTGTGATTACAATTATGCATAAAGAAAAAACGGTTCCGGTAGAAGGTTAGTACGCATAATATATAGGTACAAATTTTTTGATTATAGGTCCTATTTTTCTTATTTAAAATCCTCAACTGTAACCATCATTTGCTTGTTACGTGACCGTATCGAAATGGAAACTTTTCTCGTAACGAGTCTGTGGGTCTGTTGTTCTTTTTTTTTTTATTTATTCGTTTTTTTCTCTCCTGGATCTTCATTACTTCTTCTCCTTGTCGGTTACGTAAAGAGCGGTTACCACAACGCTTGTCGTTCTTCAAACTGATATATTTTCCGCTTGGCAAAGTATTTGAAATTAACCGCGATTTACACTTGACAGTGGGAACGGTTGGTTGGTCACACTTCGGCCTATTTTTTTTTGTTTGAAGTTTGAGGCAGTTCTATTGAAGAACTTCCAAAAGAAATGAGGTCATACGAAGGTACTTCTAATGACAAAAACCTTCGAATTATATCGTAATAGTTTCAGAGTCGATTGTCGTTTCCAAGCGTTCTCAATACTTTGCTGTTCAGTGTTATAAAATATTAAATATGTGAACTTTTTGACTCAATTTTAAAGCAAGATGTTAGTGAAAAGTATCATAATTATATATTAAAAATCATATAGCAAACATTAAAAAAAAGTTAAGCTTCTAAAACAACTTTTCCACACACAATCAATTAGCAATTATCCACTTGTTGTATGCGTGTACGAGAGGCAGCATCGTTTCTCAAGCGTCGGTCAAAAATTTAACCCTTTCGCAACCGATCGCTGACTGGTTTCATTTTAGTTTAAAATACGTCGAAATAAATTAAACGGAATTGTTATTTTTTTGCGATTTCAACGTGAGAACATCTTTAACGAAAACTAGATCCAAACAATGGAAATGTTTAATGTGCAATTCCATTTCTTAATAACGCTAATGCGATATGAAATTGTTTTGATATGTCATATATGTAAAAATGTGAGAGTTTAAATACAATAGAATTCATTTGAAATTTGTCTTGCAAGTGTAGAACAATGACGTTGAAAGAAATCGATTGTGATAAGTAACTAGTACATCGACAAGTGTTCTTATTCATTTTTTTTTTGTATTTGTTTATTTGAATGATCAAGACAACATCTTAACCTGTCTGGAATTCATCCATCAGACGACGAATTGAAAGAGAATTTATCACAATTTGATTTGGCGTTTGACTTTCGACCCGACTAACGAATAAGTCACGACTTCCTCTCTCGTCATGTACGTATGTACAATTTGTACCTCGTGATCTTATTGCGCGAGTTGAAATGTTACTTATTTGTCGTAAGATGACATTAGACCATTTCTTTTGTTAATTTAACGGAAGAAAGTAAGGTTGAACGCACTTCGGTCACAAGAGCGATTCATGCATTGGATGTCAAGGATGCAATCTTCTTATTTTGTCATTATTATGTCTCGTAATCGAATCTTGAACTACTGCGTGGCATTCAAAATTTTAACCGCAATTTATTACTGGAAATTACACTATGCGGTCAATTTTAATAGTATCTACCTACAATCATGAGATTTTGAAAAGTTTTGTAAGCTTCTATAAATCTACATAGGTATGTATGTATACAATAAGAATGTAAGAAATGTGGTTGAGTCATCCATTTAAGTCAAAAATCAAATTGTTGACATTGCTCTTACGAAATTCTGAATGAATATACATATGTATGTAATTCCGATACAGTTTACGAGCGTTCCGTATGCACCCACTTTCGCAGTTCGCGCTCGCGTAACCGTAATTGCTTTGGATAATTTAATACACAAAACGGCGATGCGTTTTATTACCCAATGCAGATTGCCCAAAACGACATCATAAGGAACTTATCTATCGGCGAAGAATTTAATTACAAGTTGCCTGCAGGCAAACAAGCTGTCGGTCGACTTTTCTGTAACACACCGTGAAAAGTGAGCGTGGGAACTATTAAATGGAAGAACTACTTTTACACAAATTTATGCGACAACTGGTATTTATTTCGAATCGATCGAATTGTCTACTATCGCTTGTACTGATAAACGTTTGGCGTTTGACGTGGAATTAAATTTGAACATCATCGTGTAGGCTTAAGTGAACATCAAATGACGGAAGTGTAAGTCTTCATAAATTTAGGACTGATTTTGAATGTACATAATATGTAGTTGTCTTGACCACATACATGTTTAAAATTTGTTCTGCTAATATGTCTAGCACTACTTTCTTCATTCAATAAATGTTCTATAGGTTCAGATTTCCGTATTTTTTTTTCTTTAATGTTTGAGTAATTTATATACAAGTTATACATATGTATATGTAGATACGCTATGTTATCGTCATTTTCACACAGATGTGATTTAGTTAGATTTGTGAGATTTTGTTTATTGAAAAACATACGAATATCTCAGGCTACAAGGTCGCAATCGAAATGAAAAAAATAGCATATTAGACATTGCAAGATTGAGATTTTTCTCAAAACGCATTAATTTCAATTTTAACTTCGCTATCCATAAGATTCGTCTATATGAACCTATAATTTACAAGGTATTTCTCGAGCGTGTGTTGCAATTGAAACGAACGAAATATAAACATAATAAATTAGTCTTAATTGGCATAATTATTTAAGACGATCCAGGTGTTGACAAATCCATCAAGGTCATTATTAATAAAAACAAAACTATAATCATAAATAAACAGTGAAAGGGATCAAACGTCGTTTTTACGCATCATCTTTGTTTTTCCAAATGACGCAACGATGACACAACGTACGCTAGAAAGTAGATCGCCGTCAATGGGTTAGATTAGACGAAAAAAATAATGCGAAATAACCACAATTAAAACACAACGAATTAGTGAACATATTTGCATACGAGTGTCGAATTGCACGCGATACGTTCACATGCGACCCCGTCAAAGTTAAGCAACTGTGGGAGCGGGCTATTTTAGCATAAAATACGGGACCGGTTCACTATTTATAATAAAATTCGACTATGTAATGGTTTCAAAATACACACATAGAAAAAAAAATAATATTCAATTTTTTACACAATATATGAAAATTTACACGAATTTAACATCGCGCGAACATTACGTGACATCTGTAAGGTATAAATTAATATAACGAAATTTTAAACGTAATTCAGGTTACATGCGCAGACAAGTTGCACGTCTTGTAATCTGAAAGGTAACTAAACGATTTATCATTCGAATGTATGATGAAGAATTCAAGATTCCAACACGTATTTCATTATATAATAATTATATATATACTATGTATCGGTATACAATTATGTCGTCTCGAGATTTAGTTAGTCACACCCTTCACAGTGAAAGTTTGTGAATATATAATAATATCTTAGTCATTTGTTAATACTACGAGCGCATTCGAGTCCTATGATACGTTTTATTTCTCATGAAAACGTTTCATGAAAATTTCAGCGAACGTCAAAAGCGTAACGGTTTGCGCAAAACAACAACACAACAAACGGACAGAACAATCGCGGTAAAAACGTTAATTTGTTCAGTCGGTGCGAAACGGTTAATTAATAAAATGATTAAATCTCTTTGCCCGCGATTAATTCGCTAGCCATTTGCATACGAATTCCATCCGTCGGATGGGGAATAATAAAGCACCGTTCAACTTTCATTCGTTCATACGATGTGCAATTTTCAGACAATCGTTTTTTTTTCAGAATAATACGAAAGGCTTCTTCGCCTGACCTACATAATTTTAATTCGGTATATTAACAACAATAACTCGAGTAAGGTGAGCGGAAATTGTATTACGGTTCATGTGTAGAGATCGATCGATCAATCAGTATGGCGATTACGTGCGAGGAGAATCGTTATGATGGTTACGAACGGCCTCGAACGGATATTACCAAAGTTTATAAAATACTAATATAATTACTTAAAAAAATAACGATCTGTAGTGATGTTATTCAATGAAAGGCGTTCATCAGAAAGTTAAAGTGAATTTTTTACTGCAATGTAATTCTTGTTTATACTTTTCAACTTTGCGAGTAGTGCAATAACTATTGATTTGGAGCTTTCTTCCTTCAAGAAAATGTAACCCTTTATAGCCATTTAAGCTATAAATGTGAAAGTGTAACTTTTAGCATGCCAATTGAAGTTTTGATTGAAAATGTTATAATATCTTTTAAAAATTTTCATTTATTGCATTCTTCTTACTCGTGTGAAATGAGTTTTGGATTATTGTTTAAAAATATCATTAAAAAAACCATAAAAGGCTTTATTCTAGATTATTCCAAATTATACAGCATGGAAAGGTGTATGCTCGATATAACGAGAAGAGATCGTAAGAGGAATACATGGGTAAGAAGCATGCCCAAGGTGGCAGATATAGCAGAACGCAAAAAAAAGTTGAAATGGCAATGGGCTGGACACATAGCGAGAAGAATGGATGGCAGATGGAGAGAATGGATGGATACTGGAATGGTATTCGAGAGGATGTGAAAGAAAGCAAGGTCGACCGAGTGGACGATGGGCTGATGAATTGAAAAGAATGTGTGGAGTCAACTGGATGCAAATTGCTCAAGACAGACAGGAATGGAACAGGATTGAAGAGACCTTCATCCAAGAGTGAATGATAAACGGCTGAAAATGATGATAATGATGAATAGTAAAGTAGTTCAGGAAAATCATTCATTCAAAAATTTTCACAATATAAGTTTTGCGTTAAAAAATCTAAAAGAGTTCATCGAAAATCAGGATGCCTAGTACAAAAATCAATTAACAAAAAACACAATAACTTTAATTTATTATTTTTGGTACAATTTAAAAGATTTTCCTAAATCACGTTTATATTGTAGGTGTGTGTGGTCGATTATGTGTAAATTCGTGGACGTTAACATATTCTGATGATGACTTAAACTTTCATTTTTACTCGTAAAGAGAGAGAGAGAGGTTCATTCAGATATAGACAGAGTGATAAAGACGAATTTCGAAAAGTGAGAGTATCCTTTCGATACCGATGCACATTACGCAGAGCTTGGAATAATGCACATTGTATGTAGGTAGTATATGTACATACATACATATGTATTGATAATTTGAGTCATACTTGATAATACCGTTTAAAAATCCGGTTTAACATCGTATACGTAATATTAGCATATTTCATTGTGAGTTTTCATCTGTGAAGTATTTTTTTAGATTCATAAACATTCATTGAGTTTGTTATAAATTATTTTAATATTATACGAAATCTTGACCCAGTGACGTGACGTACAGCATCCAGTTAAACTTGCTGTTAGTGACTGACGACGTAAGGTTAACTTTTAGCTCGCATTACTTGCGTATACGTTGGTATAACGAGTTAGCATAGTTAACACTGTTAATTGTGATTCGATACAACGAGACTTGCTGTTGTAAAAATGAGCAAAAAAACGCAACATTACCGCTAACGAGCTTTTGTCACTACATTCCATTGAAAACGATGCGATGTGGCCATCGTTCACTTTTTTGAAGTCGATACTTCCATAATGGAAAAAAAACCAGTAATACGTGATCTGAATTGGATAAAAACCCAAACAAAAAACGTGTGAAGAAATAAAAAATCCATACACTTTAAGTTTAATGGGATTTTTCACAAAACGATCAAACTACGTATATAGAAATTTGTATTGATTTATATGATTTTTTTTCATATGCGATTTTTTTATCGATATGCAAGATTTATAATTTGAATCGGTGAAGGAGCATATGTAGAACGATAATCGAGATGGTGAACATATAAAAATATATATAGCGGAACAAATGAAGCAGTTACGATCGGAAAAAAAGTCTACACCGAACTGTAATACCGGTTCAACTGTTTCTTTTGTTGAAAAATAGCATGTTGCATAATGATGTTGTAATAAAATTACTAGATTGAAAAATCGACGTGTGTTATATGTATCAATGCAATGCGAAAATAATGTGAAAGGATGAAAAGCTCTCGTGAACGATCCGGAAAAAAAAAATCGGAAAGTGAATCGCGTTGATACAGTGCGTTTACTTTATGAATCGAAAGCTCCATAAGTACGCGATGTATTAAAAGCTTTGTTTATGGGTATCAGTAACGATAGAGATCTACGGGTTAGATGGTTAGATTGTGATAAGAAATGGGGCATTTTACATGCACGATTGCATCTTATAGTTAATTTGAAAGGAGCTCTCATTTCTTTGCCGAACATCTACTCAGTACTGACAACTGTTATGGGCAGGAACACCCGCGAAACTTTCAAACGATGTGCAATCGAACCGAAATAATTAAACGAAATGTTTGATGGATCGATTTAGAGTTAGTTCTCTTTTTTAACGAATAGTAGTAGTACCGCCTTCGTAGATTCACGATATATAAGGTGTGTGACGAAACCGTTGCTCTCCTCACTGTGGAATCTGTATCTGGCGAAAGTGATGCTTTTCTGCCCAAGGAGTGGCCGGCAAAACCGCTGCAGACGCCGATGACATCACATCTGATCAGATGTACGAACTGGTTTGGTTAGATTGGCCAAATAAAATTGAAAAAAAAAAGAAGGCAGCGAAGCTCTCGTTAATTCGATCGGTTCGTCGATTAGTTCGCAACGAGGTGGCCTTGCGCGAAAAGAAATTGTTGTCAGTTGAAAAAGTGTGATTGATGTAGAGCGCAATGATCCGATGGCTCAGTATTGCGACATTGGTTTAATGATCACTCCATGTACTTACCCAACGATGAGGTAATGATTGCGAATCAGATCACTCGGAACGCCCAAACTCGTACCAATGTCAATTAGTAGCTTCAATGCCCAAAAATATAGATTCCTTTCTCTTGCTTTGGACTTTTTGATACTTGTTAACGGAAGTATTTGGTGCCTTTCAAACAACTATATTGTATAATGCAAAAATAATTATAAGTAGTTGTATAGTGCATTACTTGTTTGTGTGTGAACATGCAAGAAATTTACAAGCGGACTATAATAATACTGCACATAAAACGCACTACTATAGTGACCATAGAATTCACACTTGCACTTTAAGACTTTCACTGCCTTCTTGTTATCTGTTTACATCTAAAAAGCAAATAATAAACAGTGCAAGCATAGAACGCGTTGAACTCTCGTAATTTTAAAATGAAAGGCAAAGAATATTAGGTAGGTGCCATTTTTTTTATAAGTAAACAATTGTATTAGGAACTCTATATTATATCAGTAGAAAGCTACGTGATTGCTGCATTAGAATTAAAAACGAGACATGTCAATGACCGAAAAATATTTGTATTTTTTTAGAAATTCAGCATAATTTACAATTTATTTGAATTGACAAGTATATATGTATGTACGTACAGACATGTAAAATAATTCCAACGTTGTATCAATTACAATACGTTGAAATTGAAAGCCATTCATTATATCCAATTAATGTGTATTCACGACAGGTTATTAATTACGATTCTCTTAAAACATATTCACATATTGAAACGTCATAAACTCAATAATAAATATTGATTTTTTAGCACTCGTTACATTTAAGCTTAATTCATAAACTTATCATTAGTAGCGTAAATTTGAACGAACATACATAATTAAATAAACATTACAATTTCCTGGAAAAGTATCCATTATAAATTATATAAAAAAACTATTAATATTTGATTGATTATCGTAAATCTTCTGAAATGTATCCAAGACTATAAAATCAATTTTTTACGAACACAATAATATATCGATCGGTAATACGCTAAAATATTACACTTTCCACTCACGGTATTAAAACTAACCAATAAAGTATGGCATTCTGGCATAAAAGCATAAAGCGTTTGATCTAATACTTTTGTAGTATGTGAGACTTTCACCAATCTCAATTATGCACAATATGAACATGCAGATGCAAAAACAAAAGTGCAACGAGAGACAAGACGTCGCAAATGAAAACTGACCGGTCTTTTGACTACGTAGGTTTTGTTTTGTTGTTTTTACCTGACCGAGAAGAGAACGTTCGAAGACGCAATACGGTCATATTATGACGACACAAATCCATTTGATCGAATTTTACTTTATTATGTTTGCAATACCATCGTACATTTCGGACTTGACGTGTTTTATTGATGTAAAAGTAAAAATGAATTAAATTGAGTAAGCCTTTATTGATGGTATCATAAATTTTAATGCAGTGAAACATCCACAATGTTTACTTAAGCTTACACTATTACGAAAAGACGCACTTGCGTAACATTTTTGAAAATGTAAATTTAAATGTATGGGCGTATTTTAAAATCAAGTTAAATATAAATTTAAATTGTCAGTGACGCACTCTTAGTCCTATAAAGACGTACGCATATAATTTACATCATATTAAACCATACAATATTGCGCTATCTCATTCCAGAAGCAAATACGAAAAAGGAAAATACGTTAAAAATGCATACCATCACAGATTTCACTTTCGCGAAATAAATTAAAATTAAATAATCAAACACTCGAATACAAAAAAACATCGATTGTCGATTAGTAGATAAGGCGAGATTCCGTGCGAACGAATCTTAAATAAATATGTATAACCAACAGTAAGAGGAAAAATAAAAAATTTGAGAAACATTCTTCGGTGTATTCACCAAACAAACAAATGTACGTACAATGAACATATTCATGTTTTGAATAATAATGAACGATCTTGTTGCATTGCAAACTATGTACTTAGCGATTCAACAATTTGACGAAATTCAGTCATAGAAAAAAGCACCGAGACTGACTAATTAGCCGACGGGTAATTATGCTAATTGTTTCAAGGTCATCGGCGGTCATGCTCATGTTTTGTCACAGTCGCAGAAATCGACCCATTATCTAATTTTTTGTACTACAAAGCGTGCGAATGCTATAACTCTACAATGAAATTGACAATCAGACAATAGAACGAAGCGTATACTATAGGCGGGAATTGTCTCGATGTATTGCAGTCGGTTTCGCGGCGCAGCGCGCATCGGCATGTTTAAAATACAAGCCCTAGTTTTAGCGACCTTTTTTCGAGTTGCGCATTATCTTCAACGAGAGTTATGTAAAGTGCGAAAGAACGTTGGTCCGGTTATAACCGTCGGTCTCGCAATTATGACCGCCGAAAAGAAGACCAGTGAAAGTGCTTCTTGCGACCTTCGGTATCCGCGGTGAAAGCAACCGCCGAGCAATATAAGAGTTAAAAAAGCGGTGCAGTAAATTGATACAGGTGCGTCTGTCCGTCTGTCCAGTAAAGGCGTCGAAAACAAGGCGAACGCTTTTAATTCACACGATGGAAACGGTAGAACTTTAGACTACAGCGGTTCCCAAACTGTAGATCTCGACCCACTGGCGGGTCACGAGCCAATTTTTGGTGGGTCGTGAAAAGCTTTTGAATTATTTTTTTCATTATTTGAAAATAAAAAATCCAACTATGTATTTACAAATCGTCATTTCGTGGAATGGAGACGAGCAGTGCGTTATTTACTGCGATGTACTCGCGAACGAGAGCATGCGACCGAACAAATTGCGTCGGCATATTGAGACGAAACATCCGAATTATAAAAACAAGCCACTAGAATTTTTTTGAAGACAACTTGAACAGCTTATCGTCGAAAACGAAGTTTTCGTATTACACTAGCATCAATGAAATATCTCTTCACGCCTCGTACCTGATTAGTTTGCAAATCGCACAATTATTTAGTGCTCCTAGCAATAAAATACAATTAATTATAAATTATATAAAAATAAATAAAACTCTGGATATTAAGTATAAAAACAGTATTCAAAAAAAGAAGTAAATACCCCCCCCCCATGTCTATTAATGCTAGGTGGGTTGTGGTACTAATAAGTTTGGGAAACACTAAACAAAGTGGATATAAACAAAGCGAGACAATGTTCGATCGTTGACCGGTCGACTGGAAAACCGGTGGCAACTTGTCTGAAAATTTGCTGTCCCATGTTATAAAAAAATCGTTCAGAATGCAAAAGTATTGCATTAATATATACATACATATTTTCAATGTGAGAAAAAGAGGTTATAGTTTACGCAATGAACTTGTAAATGCAATTCATAAGTTTTGCAATAGTTCATATGAAAATTATATGCTTGGATGGGTCATTTTATATTGAATTGTGTTGCGCAAAACATCATTAATATGTATGTAGTATTATAATGTACTCAATAATTAGGTATCAAAAAATTGTATTGTTTCATCTTAATACTTGTATTGTATGCGGATTATGTTTGTGTTTAGTAACTTAGCCGAATAAGCAATAAGTAGGTTGTATACATAATGTTTGAATAAGACAGTTGGGGGAACAAATTGAGAAAGGAAAGAGATGGGGCGAGAAGGGGAGAGAGTGCCAAAGAAGTTTGAGAATAAAAACAGACAATTAATCAAACAATAATTTCCCATCGCTTCGGAATTCAACGCGGAAACAGTGAGCAAAAATTGAATAAGTATGCTACAAGAGTAAGTTACCACTTCCGGTTTATAAACGCTTAGACGATAATAGAAAAATGGTGTAGCAGTTCTACAGAGAGTTCAAGAGATTGTATGATTGTAAGACGAAAATGGAAGCACGTAAAGTACCATATTATGAACTTGCTCATGATTGGATGCGGTAGGAGTACTCATTCAACGAATCATTAGTTTGAACAACACTTCGAAATCCGAATGACAATTTTAATATTTATGATCATTAACAGTATGTAAATATAAATGGCAGTAGGATTAGTAAAAGTATTGTGTATTTTTATTCAACTTTTTGGAATAGTATTCAAATTAATACGCGATTAATAAATGTTTAAATATTCATAAATCACTTTCTATGCGTAAAGTGTACTTTAACTTTTACTTTAAGTACACGATACAAAAATGTTCTTTTGATTGATTTTTCTTCATAAGTGGATGCATATAATGAATATTAATCATTTAGAGTTCAGTTGTGTGTTTAATGAATATTTTCGATGACTTGTTATTAAGAATGGGTGGGTTTCGATATGTCGCACGTTCAAGTCTCCCCGCACGACACGACAATAAATTCACAAGCTTTCGCAAGCTTTTTCGTTGCACCTTTGCAGTTTTGAAAGTACAACTTTTCGTCGAAAGCGATTTCGACCTTGATAGGGTTCATCTTGGAGTCCATCCGTCAGATGAATCCTCTCACCGAACCACTGAATGTGAAAGCGTTTTCGTTCCGTTCGCTCACAATAAACAGCGAAATCTACACTTTATCTGACCGGCCGCGTTTGCGATCAACGGCGATGACGATTGCTTTCTTTCATTCTCACCTACGATTGCAAACGCATTAAATTGATACGCAGAGGATCACTCTAAAAACACAATCGATATAAAATAATTAATAAGTTTAAACAGCTGAATCATTGTAGGGAAATAAAAATATAGGCATACTAGTAACCCAAAACTATAGATTATCCTCGTAGATATTTAATATGGATAGGAGAGTGGCAAAGTGGCCTAATTCACAAAACCTTAACGGGCTAAAAGCTAAAATTTTCATTACTGCAGTATTTTCATAATTTATTATTACTTTGAACGAAAACTTATACATAGTATGTATATCTGTTGGACAACGCCAACACTAACCTACTCATATTTATTTATTTATTAAACGCCTATTAGGGCTTTGACATTTACAATACATAATATATTAAATTAGAAAAGCACTATTGAAACAAAAAACTAATAAATAAATTATGTTGAATTAATAAAATAAATAATTTCTTGTCTTAGTGACGAATGATAAGTATTAAAAAAAATCGGGTGTAGCCAAACCCATGACTTTATCCATATATTTGAGGAATACAAAGAGTAACGAAATTAATTTTTTAAGTACGTAAGTAAATAAAACGCATACACCACCACCACACCAACCAAAATACATACATACATATCATGAAATTACTGTGTTGAGTGCGCGCGCGTATATAAAATACGATCTTCGGCATATATTCAAATAAGAAAAACTACCACTTCCGGTCAACGGATTTTAATCAAAACCTTATCAACTCTTAAATTTTATATGGAAATTATAAATATAAATTTTCGACTTGATCAATAAGGCAGTTTCTGAAATATTCAGTGGTAAACTTTTCGACAAAAAAAAAAACAAACCCTACTTCCGGTTGACTGATTTCCGGTTGAGCAATTTTACTCAGGAGTACAATATTATAATATTGTGACGATACTACATATTTAAAAGGCCGAAAAAAAAAAAAAACAAAAAATCGTTGAAGAGTAAACTGCCACTTCTGTCAGACGGATTTTGATCAAAATCACAGTATCTCTTAAGGCTAACGTGAAAACTATAGATATGAAATTTTGACGAAATCGCCGATGCAGTTTCGGAAATATTCTGCGGTAAACTTTTCGACAAAAAAAAAACCTACTTCCGGTTGACTAATTTTAATGATTTATTTTTTTTTAAATAGCAATTTCTATCAGAATTACAATATTACAATATGGTTACGATACTACATATTTCAAAGGCCGAAAAAAATAAAAACAAAAAAATCGTTCAAGAGTAAACTGCTACTTCTGTCAGACGGATTTTGACCAAAATCACAGTATCTTTTAAGGCTAACGTCAAAACTATAGATATGAAATTTCAAGTTGATCGATAGGGCAGTTTCGGAAATATTCTGTGGTAAAAGAATTTTAGAATTTTCTACACGAAAAAAACCCTACTTTCGGTTGACTGATGTTGACCAAATTCCTTATGGCTCTCACACCTTACGTGAAAATAATAGATATGAAATTTCAGCTTGATAGACTTAATAGTTTTGGAGAAAACACACATACAGACACACACACACATAAGTACACAGACATACAGACATTTTTTAGAAATCATGAAAACGTGATCAGGGGATGATACCTGATACAAATCAGTCAAAATCTCGAGGTCGAATTTTTGCACGATCACAATACTTTATCCAATTAGGATAAAGTAAAAATTAATAAACTCTGAGTACTTATTGCCATATCTTTCTGAGGATGGGAGAATGAAGATAATAATTATAATCTAAGCAGCGTAATAGTATTATATTGCATTCGAATTGAACCACAAAAACGCATTTAAAATCATTAGTACGTCCCTCGTGTTAGATTCTAATCAAAGTAGCGCTTTTTGAGTGGTGAAAGGTCATCTCAAGCGACACAAAGCAGCAAGTGACGATTGATTCCGACTAAAAAAATTAATCTACCTGTACAAATTACATACCTACATACATGAAGTAATTTATTCGGTGCAATTTCGCTCCATCTAAAAAAAAATTGTCGTAGCGAAGCGTAGGTAGTCTACGACGTAGAACTGAAGTGTTGTGCGGGTATTATATCCTTGGCTACTTACCCGGCTAATGCTCTGACAAAATGAGTTACCGTGATGAGAGGCATACGTTGAAAACGAGCGAGGGGAAAAGAAAATAAGGCGTCGTCGTCGCCATTTTCCCTGGAAAATCCACAAGTGTAAACGCGAAGTGGTTTTAAAAAGCAAACGCACATACTTACACACAGGTGCAAATGTACTCGAGTTTCAAGTGAGATAGTGATTCATACCGGAGGTCGCGACCCAGTCGCATTTATCCGCTTGATCTTCAAAAGACCATCACTGTCAATTTTTTCTTCATCTCGCCGGTTGTTAGTGTACAAAATCACGGACATTGTACTAATGATGCGAACGGTCGTAATCATGTTCGCACGATTGTAGGTTTGTACCGGGCTACGTGAATGTACGTAGCTGTCTATAGTCCACATTTGAGAATCGCCGATCAAACTGACCGCGGTGAAAGGTTACAGACGTTCGTGCTCGAAAATAAATCGTAAAAAAATTATTCGAACGGTACGTGTACATATGTATATACATATCTACTTCCGGTATAAAAGTAAACTTTGAAATCGCTGTTTATATTTATGCGAGGGAATTTAATACCACTCATATTTGGCGAATTCTTATGTTAAATTATTTAAATAAAAAATTTAGCTAAAAGTGACAGGAAACAGTGAAGCTAAGGAAATATGTTATCGTACAATATTGTTTCGCTTTCTTTTGCCGATTTCTCAAGTATAAAACCGCGCGAAGAAAATAATCTCTTAATTGAATTATAATGTTTCAAATTGATTGAACATACCGTGCGAACGTGACTCGAAGTCCATACGAGCATTGAAAAAAACATCAAGTTCGGTAGCATCATTGATCAAATCGTTGACTTAATTATATCAAACGCAAATTTAATAAGTCACGACTCTTATTTTACACTAGATTGATGAGTTTGTTTATTAAACCATTTTATAAATCCAACGTAATTTTTAATACGCTCGTATTGAATGTCAGAATTGTGTGATGAATATTTTTTGAAGTAAAACTTCTTTTCGCTCGGTAGAGTAAAAACGGTTCATCCAACGTTCCATACAAACGGAGCGAGCGATAAGCTGAGACGCATACCCTCACTCCTCCAGTTTGGAGGTAGACTATTGCCCTCTCTCTTGCTCTTTCGCGTTCGTGCGAGAGAAAGATCCGACCCAAAAATTCAAAAGTCCCCTCCGCCCCTCAGTTTAGTAAAACGTTTCATCGAAGCGTGGCCAACGGTTGATGAACATTCGCGCGAATGTGAAATGATCGCATGAGAACAGTGAGTCATTGTGTGAGCGTTTAAAACATTTGTGTACACAATTCTTTCACATTCACATCTGTATTCCTTCTTGTACATTGCACTTGCTTTAAATTGCAAATAAGTTTTACTTCTATAGTGAGTAGCGGCTACACACTGCGATTTTTTATTTTTGAATACTACTCTTGTGTAGCATAGTATAATAATTATTTTTGAGGGTTGGCAATCCCTGGTAGCTATTATCCGGCTCTTGGGGCGACTTAGCACACTTTAAAGCGAACTTGTCGAGAGTGATGCTCAGGTGTGTCCGCACCGTACCGAGTGAAAGGATATTTATGGTCCGCGGTGTGCCGGTTTCGAGGCCCTGGCCACCAGCTGTTAACTACCCCTGGATCCCCTTGCAAAAATTTTCGCTAAAACAATATTTTTCGGAGGCATTTGTGACCCCCATCCCTTGCGCCCCCACCACGGTGGATAATTACCCGTTAGTGATGGCGAAGAGAGGAGCGTTTGAAAAATTTTTGCGCCCCTTAATAATTAATTTGCGAAAAGTGTGAGAGCGGTGCTCTTTACGTTTCTTAGAAACACTGCGTATATTAGCGGCCTTTTCGCATATAATGTACGGTCGAAAAATGTACGAGAGCTATACTTATACATAATTTTAACACATAACTCTGTCATAATTTCAGTGAAGACTTGTGTATACTGTTTATTCAAATATCACTGATTAAAACTCATCGAACTGTTTTTTTAGAACATTTATACGGATTTGACAGTGTCTACATATAAATGTACTGAAAAGTTCAAAAGCGAACGTACAAATGAGACACGATCCAAATAGTATATTGATTGCTCATTTTTCAGCTTAAAACTGTATTTTGTGGATTCATAAAGAAGCTTGCATAATTTCAGAATCGGGGATTCTCAACTTGGTGGATATGCTTACATTGGAAATCCTCAAGCTTACCTTGAAAGTTGTCATGAAATGTTCAACTCACGGAATGGGTAAATTTAAGCTAGAATTTTTAGCACATTTTTAGTGCATGTAGATCAGTGGCCGAGAACCTTTTCCATGCTTAGAACCAAAACAACAAAAAAAAATTTCAAAATTAGTTAAATAAGTAACTTGCTTAGGACTGTAGAGTTGTAAGAAATTAATTGTTTTTACAGTATTAATCAATGATAAGATTGAAAATTCATTTTTTAATTTATTTTTTTAATTAGTAATTTTAATTATTTATTTGTTTTATTAATTTAGTTTTTTTTAATTAGTAAGAAGAGATCGTAAGAGGAATACATGGGCAAGAGTATGACCGAAGTGGCAGATATAACGGAACGTGTGAAGCGAGAAGAATGGATGGCGGATGGACCCGAGAAATACTGGAATGGTATCCGAGAGGATGTGAAAGAAAGCAAGGTAGACCGAGTGGACGATGAGCCGATGAATTGAGCAAAATGTGTGGAGTCAGTGGATGTAGATTGCTCAAGACAGACAGGAATGGAAGAGGATTGGAGGGGCCTTCATCCAGCAGTAGATTATGAACGACTGAAAATGATGACGATGAATCAATAATAGACTGAAATCGGAAAATATTATATTCGTAGGTACTGAAAGTTATTATAAAGTTTGATCTAGTAAACGATTTGAAAGGTTATGGTCAAAAAGTTTACATTTGTGTGTTTCTTAACCAGTGGTCCGCAGAAATTTTCTGGTGGTCCTATATTTTCCTATTTTCAGTGGCAGGTGTAAAAAGGTTGAGAAACACTGTTTAGATGACAATGAGAGCCGCGGGTTTGCGTCCGCTGAAGTTTAATTTTCAAAGACGATGCTCAGTTTCACGAGGATAGTTAAGTTAGGTTAATTTTCAGTTTCACGAGACTGGTTATGTTAGCTGGGTTAAGATTGTTCTTCGCAGGATTTTTTTGACAGTACAAGTAGATTTTTGATAAAATTTGAAAGATAAACCTTTAACATTTTACAAGATTCATATTCTTTATTTGATTATAAACAAAATGTTTCAATTTATTGACTCGTTTGATAACATATAATGAGTCATACCCAAAGGACAAAACCAATTAAGCAGTCTTTTAGCACTAGCTGTAATTACAGTCCAAACACGGAAATGCCAATCGATGATTTGAACATTAAACCAACCAAGGAAACATCCTGGTACGATGATAAAGAACGGACGCACGATTGCGTCATCATCATCGGGTCACTTTCACCGGTCGACCGGTCACAAGAGTCGGACCGATGACCGCTCCGGTTTCCGTCTCTTCAAGGTTTCATCCAACGGTTGCACGATTCGCACTGCGAATCGGCTCGTCAAAACTCCGAAGAATCCACAGACCACACTTTACATCCGAACATCCGGAAGAAAAGCCGGATAGAGGGACGTGTGAGTCCCGAACTGGTGCCACCCCTCTACATACACACACTGTTAAAGTCCCGGGGATTATTTATGGTGCATTTAAGTACTTGTCTGCAAGTGGTGCCAGCTTCACGTGGAGCGAATAAATACGTATAAGATATCGATAAAGACCCAAACAGAATACGTTATTATGTTGCCGACGACGTAGAATGGTGAGCATGGGTTTTTTAACCCTTTCGCTGTCTGCGGCGAATTTGACGCTCGCTCGCCCCCAACGTACGCATCGAGTCAAATCTTATAATAATACACTTGCAAGAGTTTAAACGCCATCGTTAATTTACAATAGAGCCTCAGAGGAGTGTAATAACTTCAGCTTCATATGCCGTTGATCAATGTTTTGTTATTACCTTGTTATCATTCACACGAAATGAATCCCAAACTGATTCAATGATACAATGATGTACGTCATTTTTGATGGCAAATTCGTTCATTTTATAACCGATTCAATTAACAACACCGTCGGAGAAAGGTAACAATAGCGAAAGGATGATTCGTAGTGTGTTGCTTTCATCCGTTGATTTTTCATTGGAATATTCATCAACACTAGAGGTATAATGTGTATGTATGCACGTGTTGCCTCAAAATAGCGATATAATTTATTGTGTGACATTTGCTTTCTTTGGAGACAAAAAAAAATTATACGGATTCAAAAGATTATATTTTGAATCATTAATCAATTCCGCAAATGTACTATCTACTATCTAAAAATTATAGAAAATCAGTGCTTCTCAAACTGTGTTATCAATGATTGGCTTAAAAAATCTATTGTTATGTTTTGTTTGTTGTAAGGCGATAAATATAAAAGTATACATAAATATATATGTAGCGACAATATCGCGATGTTTTCACAGCGGATACAATACGACATACGTGTTTTAAACCTGAATATGTCCTAATTCTTTCATATCTGCTGGTCTTCGCCCGCGGCGTGTCATTCGTGTTCCGCTGGCTCGTTTCCCAGTAACTGTGAATTAAATATAATTTTTTTAATTTATATATTCGCATAATATTATAATTATAATGTAATATAATAAAATAATCATTTTTTAGTTGCTATAACTTGACTGGTAATTAAAAATAGTATTATATTTATTAAACACGATATGAACATGAAATTTCTCAAAATCACACGAACAAATTCATTGAAATTAGTAAAATAATTTTGCATTGAAAACGTGCGAAAATTAAAGTTGAATACGCCAATTATCGCAACCGCCTTAATTAGAACAATATATTCAATACTGATCGATCATCAAATGATGATACATTTTACATACTAAAATATTAGCAGATTCATTAGTTTAACGTAAAAATGTAGTATGTAGAAAAAGTCGGTCAATAAGCAGTATTTTAGTGTGGTAAAATATGACTTATATTATTGAATGAAATTTAGTTACAATGCATTTTTATTCAACTGAATTTTTTGGCATGTGTATAAATAATTTAATGTTCGAAAATGCAAATTAGGTAATATCAATGTAAAAATTCGCAACGTGCGCTTTAAAATATTTTGAAATGATTTAAATAGATGATAGTTCTCATGTAAAATAATAATCTGAAACTGTGTGATTTTTCACGTAGCCATCATCAAACAGCGTTTCATACATACGTTTCGGGGCGTTGTTTAATTCCCAAGCAATTGCATTGTGAGTTGAAATAACTAATTCCGGTATACAAAAAAAAGATTGTGTACGTGTGTAAGTACAATTGTTATACCTAACTGACCTGCTCACTTTCTAAAAAACGTGAAAAATATAGAAAAAATTCGCCGAGGTTTCAAAATTTTGAACGATGATCCAATGTTCAATTAAGAACATGAGCTTGGCAATGAACGACGACCATTGTCGGTACACACTTTCACCGAATTTCAACTTCAGAACGAAATTCTCGAATGAAAAATTGAACACGGCGGTTGATCATTGTCAAAAACGACGTATGTATGTATTTATTGTATTACCGATCCGATATATCTATGGGTATTGATGATGTGAAACCGACAAGAACGAGAACCGATCGCCAACTGTCACGAAATTTTTAGAAATTCTCCAAGAAAATAAATCGATTTTTAGTTTCGACGCAATGTAGTCGTCGTTACGACACGTACATTATATTTTAAGTGTTTCGCCATTGTGTATAAATCAAACTGAATGAGGCGTAATGATACTGCATTTGATATCGATAATTAAATTTGCGCAACCGCTGTATAATAATACAAAAAAACAAATCAACATCGTTCGCACCTTTCAAACCTCGTCGTGTATACAATAATATTATTTTTTTATGTAGGTATGTAAATTTTTTTTGCTAGCCAAAATAAACTACAATAAATCCAAAAATATCGCAATAACAATACAAACGCGCTTTAAGGCTCGAGTATGTAAATTTTATGTCAACGACTTTCACCTAAGATCAATGTCAGGATTTCTAAGAATATGCTAATACTAATTCAGAGTTTTTTCTTTAGAAATCTTGACATTGATTATATAAACAAAACAATGTGTAACGCGTTCTTTCATAATGGAATTTTCTAATAAATACAGGTATTTCTTTGTGTTCGCTAGGTGCTGACCTTTACTATAAACAGCCACCGTACTGATTTCCCTAATTTAGATCGTTCTACTTTTTACACGCTTACATAACAAATTGATGATTATTGACAACTATTACATTATAAGACATATGCTAATTGCTTATTTTGACAAAAATGCTAAATAAATATGACATACGAAATACACACACATTTTTCAAAATTATTTTTCGAATGACATGCTAAAAATTTGTCATAATTTCAATATTGTCACGTCATATATCGATATATCCAAGTAGGCATTGTTAGGAAAATTCTAGATGATGAAATGCCAAAGATCATCCCGATTCATGTATGTATGTATGTATGTACATAAAGTAGTTCCATTTTATTTTTTTCATTCAAAAACCTAAGTTTGTTCTGACTTGAGAATAAACTTTAGCTACTAAGCCTAATTAAACACTTCACAAAAGTATCAACATTTTGACTGTGAATGTTTTTTGTTAACAGAACTTTTAACTTGTTGCCATATTTTATTGATAAATGTCTTTTGTTAACGACTTTTATCAATAATCGACGAAACTTTAATATAAATTTTGACGATTTTTTTTAATCAAATTTTGACGATTTATTGTGATCGTGCAAAAATTCGACCTTGAGATTTTGACTGATTTGTATCAGGTATCATCCCCTGATCACGTTTTCATGATTTCTAGAAAATGTCTATATGCCTGTGTGTCTCTATACTTGTTGACTTTAACCTTTTCTCCGAAACTATCAAGTCTATCAAACTGAAATTAAATATCTATTATTTTTACGTAAGGCGTAAGAGATACTATGAATTTGGTCAAAATCCGCCAACCGGGAGTGGCAGTTTACTCTTGAACGATTTTTTATTTTTTTCTGCCTTTTTTAATATTTAGAATCTTCATAATATTGTAATATCATTATTATCATTGTTAATTATTATTATTAATCATTATTCTAATAAATTACAATCTGTGAAAAAATAAAATCATCAAAATCGCTCAACGGAAAGTGGCATTTTTTTCTTGTAAAAAAGTAAAAAATCTGTTATTTTTCTTTGTGCACAGTTTTTTGACTTTTTCAGTTTTTGGTTATTCTTCATATTCCTCAAATATATGGAAAAAGTCAAGGGTTTTCCACACCCGAATTTTTTAATAATATTTTTAACTTTTAAAATTATAAATGATACGGACAGTCTCCGTGACTTGTCCATGGGGTGGTGAGTACCCCTGAGGGTTCTACCCTCCCCCATTGGACGGATAGCCGGATGGACATTAGCGTCAGCCGTTACTCGCGAGTTACGGCTCCCCAGCGGACTACGCGGCCCACAGTTTGACGATATCTGACGCCCGTCATCGAAGCGAGCCGCGCGCCCGGTAGTGCAGATTGCCGTTGCAGATCTCTCTCTGCACACCTTCGCGTATTGTACAAAGTCACCTATGTACATTATAAATATGTACCTACATATATATTCTCCAGTACGATTCAATTTTAATTTTCCAACCGCTCTATTTTAACATAATTTATTTACCGTTCAATTCATATTTATTTTCCCTTTGGTGCGTCCAAAATAATAATTGGCCGGGCCTCTTTTGATATGTATCCTCTTTGGTGCGGTTTTCCATAACAAGTTTTCCGCGCTTACCTCCTGGGCATTCACTCTTGTGCGCCGTATCGGACAGATATTCGCCGACAGGCTTAAAAGATGAGAGGGAAAAAAAATTAAATCTTTGAGTGTGTATCGTCGTATCAAGAGCGCGTCATGATCGTCTGTTCTTGTGGTTGTTGTTGTTGTTGTTGTTGTTGTTGTTGTTGTTGTTGTTTGCCTCACGGTGGGCGCAAACAAACGAAACCTTTGGCCAAAAAGAATGCTCAAAGAATCGCGGCGGCAAAGTGAAATCATTATTAAGCTTAGGCCAAAGCGTAGTCAGATCAAAGGATTCTTCACACGAGTTTCTGTAACAGACACTGATCAAACTCTCTCTCAACCCACCCGCAGACTCCCCAGAAGAATGGGAGGGTGTGTTATGTGCGCGGAAGAAGCATCAAAGTGTGTGGAAACAGTCAATTATACATAAATGCGTCGGAGATGATTTTGGTATGAGCGTCGTAAACTGATTGTTTAATTTAATATTTAATCGAATGATATTCGAGAATGGGTCACATTATCGCGTTAGAGGAAATTAATATACCTATATATGTAGATGACTGTACCATGCCTCAGTATAAAACCATACACTATGAAATTCACCACTGTATCAAAATCCTATCATTAGATGATAAATTTATACAATTGAAAGTTTTATCGTGGATAAAAATGTCAACGATAAAACTTCTGAAGTGCGATTTAGAGCAATGTGTATCATAGTTTTATTGTGATTCACAATACATTTTATATCTCTACAATTTAGGTATATTACAAAAAACTCGTGTTCTCATTAAGTTAACTAAATTAACAATTCATATTTTACTTGAAATTGCTACATATGTAGGTACCTATCAACCTACGTGTTATGTATAACTCAAACAATTTAAGTGATACAGAGAATATGATCTTGAGAATAAAATAAATAATTTCTTTATCTGCTCTCAAATTGTCAGTGCAATGAAAGCTTTGATTTAATCAGAGTAATCAAAAGTTCTATTATAGATTCGATTTTCAATATTCCAATTTCATGAATGTAAAACGCGTTTGATCCAATACTTTGATACAGTAACTGAATAAATTTTATCCAAGTATCGAGTTCTATTTCGTCACGCTTGTACTGCTTTCGAAGATCAGTCGATGGGGGATGATAGGGGGCACTTTTTACGTTTCATCGCTCCGAGCACAAGTACCGGCAATCTTCAATACCTACATCAGACAAAATGTTAATCTTATTATAAGGTTACCTACTTATTTCAAGGAGAAAATCTTCTCCCCTTATTTCGAACGTGCCGTTTTTAAAAGGCGTCACAAATTCCAAGAATCCTATCGTTACTTTTCCGATACATCGTGAAAATTTTCAATGTCGTTATTTATCTTTAGTACCTACTGCGCGCGTTCTCTCTCTCTCTCTCTTTGTATTTGAGTTTTTTTTTTTTTTACTCTGCTTTGCAGACGAACGAACGAACAAAAGAAAATATGTTTCTTAATTCAAAGTCAAAATGAGTGAGGGAAAGTTCGAGGCCGGGGGATGAGAGGCTCGGGTACTTGGAGCCCCGGGTAAATGGAAAACGTCTAATTTATGACGTCTGGTATTGGGGGGAAAACGGAAAAAAAAGTCTTTTCGTATTCCTACATACCCGAATATAATTCAATAAGTAGCGCGCGCAAGCAACAAAACTTAATTTGGTTTTTGCATGTCGCCCAGAACACATCAAAGGACAACATTCCTCGATTGTTGTTTGTTCAATTCGTACTGCGTTCTAGTGATCGGCCACCATTTTCCGAATTGAATTAATTTAATTTGAACGCAATTAAGTCAATATTGTGTACGTGCACATATGTAATTCAAAAGTTCAAGCTACAAGTATGAACATACCGACTTAGGATTTAAAAAACTATTGACAAAATATAATAATTTTCATGAAAATATGTACCCGTAAGTATACGCAAATAATATACAAATCTACTATATAAAATTCAATGTTTGTTTGTCGTTCCGCTATGCAAATCTACAGTTTTCAACTTAGAACCGCCAAACTTGGTATACTATCTCATGATACCCTAAGTCAGACCGTTTTGGAAGGGGTCGCATCAGGGGGTCGACGGGCCCCCATATACAAAATTTTTAATCAATTTTTTTTGAACTGGAGAATAAATGTTTTCATTTGTTTCAATTTTTCATTCAATATTTGTTTGTACTGGATAACTTTTACCCGCCCGAGCAACGCCGGGCAATTCAGCTAGTGTTTAATAAAAGTTACTAAATTAGTCTACAGCCATCACTTAACGACCGCTGCAATGGACAATGGTTTCTATTCAGTCAAATTGAAGAATCCATAGATATCACACCCCTCAAAAGCGTCTGAGTAATATTTATTCAATGCAATGTCTTACAGACAAGATGTAAAAACGATCTGATTATGAAAACCAATCTCTAAATGGAGAATTGAATCACGAAAGGGTCACATTCACCGAAAATCGAAGGTCACACGTTGAAAATTTACGTCGCAACAACGCGATTCTTTATCGCATGAGGATTTTTTTATGAGGGTTCACATGACATATCTTAATGCGAATGTAATGCGCAGTCGACATCTTGCAGTGGCGTACCCTCAACATTTTAGGGGGAGGAGAAGGAGGCTTAGGTCGCCGGGGGCGGCTTTGGTACATCAGTGACCTCTTTGAAGTCTTTAGTGGCGGCTCATTGTGTCTGTCGTCCCCTCGTGCTCTCTTTCATTATCCCGGCGAACATCAAGGATCCCTTCGTCGCCACCCCCTTAATTGACGATACACGTTGACCCTAATCATATGGACTGTCTAGAATTAACTTTGCGCCAAAGAAAAATACTCAGGGCGCGTCCAACACACGACTTTCGCTATATGTGACTTCAGGTGAATGTGGGTTCAATGCGGACAAAGATTCATCCAAGGCTTATTGTATCAATTTATTTTCCGAGTACATTATCATCTAAACACATTAAGGTGCTTCCAATTCTATTGGAATTATCATTCACTTGGAGAAAATATTCATATAAATATATAAATTTCAAAATATATACCTTCGTATTTAAAGATTGTTTATTGGCAGTCCTTAAATGTTCTAAAAATGATTTTTTGAGGTTTAAAGATGTTTGATTTATTCGACGATAAATATTAAGATTTTTTTATTCATACATATATTATTATTGATAGATTTTATAAAAATAATACACTTTTTTTTTGAATATCTCTACATTATTAATTTAACTTTGTGCAAAGTTTTGCAAATATTGTGTAAAGAGCATATGAAAATATATTATGAAAAATAATTGTACAAGGCAAATAAGGCAAATAAATCATTTTAAGCTTGTATGCAAGACGGTTCACAGTTATGTTTATAGAAGACTAGCTGAATCGCCCGGCGTTGCTCGGCCGGGTGAATTCAAATTAAAAAAAAAATGAATATCGAAATAAACATTTATTCTCCAGTACAAACAAAAGTTGATTAAAAATTTGCCCCTCGACCGCGGACTCCGACCCCTTCCAAAACCCACCTATGGTCTGACTTGAGATAGTATACCAAGTTTTGCGGTTCTAAGTTGAAAACTGTAGATTTGCATAGCGGAATGATAAACAAACAAACAAACAAATTAGAATTTTAAAATGAAAGATGAATTCTCACATGAATCTATTCGCGTATGTAAATCAGTGATCGGGAACCTTTTTCAAGCTGAGAGCCAAATTAGGGAAAACCTTGCAAAATTGGTAAGTTTGGGAGTCACAATATACATATTACATATTTTTGGATTACATATACATACATACATGTATGTACATGTGTATATTCAAAATTAAATTAAATGTTGCTCTTTTATGAAATAGCGGTAAAAAATGAGCTATATTCGCGATATTTCTTAACGTTCGACAGTTTATTACTAAAAAGTATTGTTAAAAAAAAGATTTAACGTTTTTTTATAGCCACGAAGAAATATGATTCATTTTGATTTTGTGTAAATTGTGCGTCAACGTTTTGTGTTTCGCGTAAAACGTCGTATGACAGCGAGAGCCCCAGGTTTTAATACAAAGAGCCGCCAGTTCCCGACCACTTCAAATCTTATCTAATGTTAATTGAGTAAAAAATTACAAAATTTGTCATGTACGAGTATGTACATATGTATATGTATATGTACATACATATGTAGAATTGCAGACATTGGAACTTCAGAAACCAAGTTTAGATGCTTTTTCTTATTCTGTAAGTTTGTGAATATTCCTGTATACATATAAAGTTTACACGGTCGCTGGAAAACGTCAACGTTCCGCGAAATATAGTTTGGAAAGCTCTAGAGAAGATAATTCTGTAAAAGTCGCAACGTGTGGAGACTAGAGTCCATCGTCGTCTATGCACGTCTCCTACACTAGACAGAAAGGGGGGGTGAGTGGGGTGGATGGAAATGGGTGGTGGTGTTTTCAGAAGGCTTTAACGGAATGGGAAGGAAAGCGAGGGGAGGGGGGAGGGTTTATCGGAGCCTGGTGACCGGAGCCGGTGTATCGGTGAGTTATGTACAACAGACAACAAACATCAATTCGGCCAGGGACGCTCATATTTTTCAACTAGAGGGTGGGGTAAGCGACGCCGATTGATAAGGACGTCCCTGGACGTCTGGCCGTATCGGCAAGCTGCAGCCTTCATTTCATGGGTGATAGTTTCAGCATAGTCGTCTAGATGCCACAATTCCAGATGACAAGTGTTTTGGGTGTGTGTGTGTATGTATGCGTGTATCGGCCCGGTGAAATATGTGATGGACGCCCCTGCATTTGTCATGAAATGTTACCAAATAAATTTACCGAATTGACGAAACAAATCGCACCCCAGTTTCTACACTCCCTTCGTATGTACAAGGTACATATGTAGAAGGTACACTGAAAATGTAAGAGTTGTACATATCAACATGCTGAAGAAAGTTATGGGCAGTACTGGATATGCTTATACGACTGGATTCGTTTGGTTAATTGATACTGTACAAAGAAAAAATCGGGTGTGACCATGACCCATGACTTTGTCCGTACCTTTGAGGAATACAAAGGAGTAATGAAAAAATTGAAAAGTCAATACATAATCAAATTTTCCTCTCGAGCCAAAGAATATTTGCCTCGAACATAGCGAACAACGAACGAACGCATCATAATATGAAACAGACCATTTTCAATGCATACTGAAATACGATAAACCGTCACTTCTACATACTATGTAGATATACGAGTTTTTTTAAACTCATTGCTATAAGAATTCTAGTTTTATAATATTATGATGATTCAAAATATATAAAAGGATGAAAAAAATTGACTATCACTTCCGGTGGGTGGATTTTGATCAAAACCTTATCAACTCTTAAACTTTATATTTAAATTATAAATATAAATCAGCTTGATCGGGTAAGTAGTTTCGGAAAACAAAAAAAAAACCACCTTCTAACTGATTTTAATAATTTATTTTTTCGTAATAGGTATAGGTCGCGCAGCGATAGTTGAGGCGAACTACATACACACACACATATGCATTTTTAGTATACAGGCTGATGCAAATTTTTTTTAATATTTAATTTTAACTTTACCCTTAATAATACCCCACAGTAACTCTATAGGGATTAGTTCTGGGTGGTAGGGTGGTAGACGCGGTACACTATGTCCGTGATTTTCCAGGATTTTTAACAAATTAAATACCTACAAATTTTTGGTAATTCTTTAGTATTATAAGATGGGTTTTGTGTTTTTCTCTGGATGCGGTATATTCTAACTAAACTAACTACTCTAACTAAACCAACAAACGATATAAAAATCGAAGACTGAATGATTGGACTGAAGGAACATGCTGTATTTCACAAAACAAAAAAAAATACAAAACAATAGTGTCTCTGTTACACTCGTAACGTGTACGCGCGCGAAAGAGACAGAGCGTTTTTTATTGTTGAATGTATTCAAAATTCACAGACACTAGACACGCGCAATGTGTGTGCGTGTGGTTCGCCTCCACTCTGGCTGCGCGACCCGTATTGCATAATATTACAAGTATTACAATATTTAAGGATTATAATAAACGAAATCACGTTCGAGAGTAAACTGCCACTTCCGGTTGGCGGACGTTGACCAAAATCATAATATCTCTTACACCTTACGTGAAAATAATTGACAGACATTTTTCAGAAATCGTGAAAACGTGATCAGGGGATACCTGTGATACAAATCAGTCAAAATCTCGAGGTCGATCACAATACTTGATCCGATTAGGATAAAGTAAAAAAATGTGCACTTATTTTGTGCAGTATGTCCGAAGGGTTGAGAGGGACTAATTCAACAAAATTATATGTGAGACCGTGGATTTTTGCGAGGAAACCTCATCGGCAGAATTAAAACGCGGAGAGTAGGTGAGAAGCGAGCGGTCCCGCCGTGTAATCTGGCAAGGGGTACAATCGCGACTTTGCAAACACGAAAGGGTGGTTACGTGTGAAAATTTTCGCGGAGCACGAGGCCGATAAAAAAACGCAAAGCTCACACGTAGCGATGTGCGGTGGCGAGGAAGGGCGGTTAGGAGTTTGGGTTAGGTGAATGTGAATGGGTAGAAGTGGTCTGTGTTCTGCATGCTCATCTCTTTGCCAGCGGCTTCCTTCCCCTTTCCATCTTCCCCGGTCTGTCCGTCCGGCCAAGAATCGCTCGGTCAGCCTGGGTCACCTTAATTTAATGTCCCGCCCGTAATTAAACAGGGCGGGGGCAGGTGGGCGGCCGCACAGTCGCACCGAAATTGAATTATGCTCGCCGCTTTCGGTTCAAGTACGTGCCTCGGGGCTGTACTTGAAAAAGTAGAGAGATGGGGAGGGTATGGTGTTTCAGTGCCTTTGTTCCCCAAACGATTTGATCCACCCTCTTATCGAAAATATTAAAATTATTATTAAGTTGCCCGTATGTTGTAAAAAATTAGATGTATCTATATCTATATATATATATATAAATCAATGTATGTCTGTCTGTCTGTTTGTCTCTTATAGGCTCCTAAACCACTCAATCGATCGCGATGAAACTTTCAGGACTTATTGTGATCATGCCGGGGATGGTTCCTGTGAAAAAAAATCGGGAATAAACGGGAACGGGAACGGGCCTGCTCACGCGTCAGATAACGTACTAAGAACGGGAACGGCAACGGGAACCGGGCATTGCAACGCATGCCGGGTCAGCTAGTCTATATATATATATATATATATATAAATCAATGTCTGTCTGTCTGTCTGTCTCTTATAGGCTCCTAAACCACTCAATCGATCGCGATGAAACTTTCAGGACTTATTGTGATCATGCCGGGGATGGTTCCTGTGAAAACAAATCGGGAAAAAAACGGGAACGGGAACGGGCCTGCTCACGCGTCAGAAAACGTATTAGGAACGGGAACGGCAACGGGAACTGGGCATCGCAACGCATGCCGGGTCAGCTAGTCTATATGTATATATATATAAATCAATGTCTGTCTGTCTATCTGTCTGTCTGTCTGTCTCTTATAGGCTCCTAAACCACTCAATCGATCGCGATGAAACTTTCAGGACTTATTGTGATCATGCCGGGGATGGTTCCTGTGAAAAAAAATCGGGAATAAACGGGAACGGGAACGGGCCTGCTCACGCGTCAGAAAACGTATTAGGAACGGGAACGGCAACGGGAACCGGGCATTGCCCGCATGCCGGGTCAGCTAGTCTATATATATATATATATATATAAATCAATGTCTGTCTGTCTGTCTGTCTGTCTGTCTCTTATAGGCTCCTAAACTACTCAATCGATCGCGATGAAACTTTCAGGACTTATTGTGATCATGCCGGGGATGGTTCCTGTGAAAACAAATCGGGAAAAAAACGGGAACGGGAACGGGCCTGCTCACGCGTCAGATAACGTACTAAGAACGGGAACGGAAACACACGGCATTGCAAAGCATGCCGGGTCAGCTAGTGTATGTATAAAATTCAAACTATTGGCAGCTGAAGGAATATAAGTTTTATTGTTTACTATTTCATCAGAAAGTTATTAGGACGTTGCTCATTATTTTTACAGAAACTGTCAGTTTAATATGACATTTTATGGCACTAGCAGTAGTGTTATGGCCAAACTCGAATCGTTCACTTCAGTTTAGTCAAGATATATGTATGTACAATGGACGTAGACATTTTAAGCTTAGAAAGGAAACATCTATGTACTATGTACATACGTGCTGTATGTAGATGCTGTGGCGGCCTATAAAACGCAGAATAGTTTGGAGTTAAAGTTAAGAGGATTGGATAGCAGTTCGAATTGTGTGGGAACGACGTGAAGAAGATAACTCCATTTAAAGAGAGGAATTTTGAGGTGTGAAACGTCACCTCGAGGGACATCGGGAGCTGTTGGAACGCAGATGGTCGTCGGATAAAGCTTGTCTAGGAAGAACCTGGATACAATTGATCACTTATCTGAAGATTGGCCTGAATTGTTGCTATTTGTAATAATTGTATATCTCCAATAAAACTGATAACCTTAAACCAACCAATCTTTACGCTAACATGTAACAGTATTTTTTGTTAGATAACTCAAAGAATTTCAGATATACATGATCATTTTCAGCCGTTCACCATCCACTGCTGGATGAAGGCCACTCCAATGCCTTTTTTATTCCTGTCTGTTTTCAGTCATCTGCATCCACTTAACTCCACACATTCTTCTCGTCCACTCAGTTTATCTTGCTTAACTTCAGATATGTATACATACATACGTACATATGTATATAAGCCCGCTTTGGAAACTCAACTACTTTTAGCAGTTGGAATTTAGTCGATTTGGCTGTTGTAAGGCTCAGATTTTGCTTATTTGCTAGAAAGGATATACGATGAGAATATAATCTATTATATTATATTTATATGCCTATTTCACATGAATCATATCAGAAGACAGGAAAAATTGAAAATTCTCAGCAGAAATAAACATATTCTATTGAAAAATTTAAAAATCTTTTTATTGTATTAATAATGTTTTCCAACAGGCGGTACTATGTTTGTATGTATATTGATGAAATTTAATTTCCACTAACTATTACTTTAAAATTTTAATACAATGGGAAGTGTGGTAGAAGGTTGAATAACTACATAGACTCATATAATCAAGGAGCAAGTAGTTTTAAGAGAAAGAATAAGTAAAAAAAAAATGAATAAATGAAAGGAGTGATAAATTCAATTAATTGTAGTGCAATTAATAAGGCATTTTATACAGAGTGGAGAATCATTTCTGGATGTCGATGTGCAACTCGGAGTGAGAGGGTGAGTGGGCCGTTCGGTCGCGGGGTTGTGCGGCCCCCCTAAGGGTGTCTAAACACTTTGCACCGACGAGCTTTTGTGAAAGGTCAGCGAGAAATTGGCGGTCGTGGATGAGAAAACATTTATTAATTTATAGACGAAACCCCCTCACCCCTACCTCCAACCCTGCTTTTAGGTGTACGAAGCATACGGCAGTGCTTCTTCCATCCTCTTCCACCCCATCGACCCATCCCTCTCTCCACGGACCAGGGCCGGACCGTGATTTGATTTTTAATCGAGTTCCAACGGTGGCCCGACACGTACGGGCCCGTGCGCCGCCCCTGTGATTCCACTTTAATTGGATTAAAGAGCGGACCGCAATGATGAGGACCCTCCGATGCGGACCTGGCGATTCTTTAGATTCGTCTTCGGCTGATTGCAACCGACCGGACAAAGGTGACCACTTGGAATTTCAATTTTTTCCACAACGTTAATTCGGAATGTGTCGCAGCCGCACAGATTAACACAAGAAGCGCACAACGATCCAAATCTAACCTTAAAATACTTTGCAAGGTAATTATATCAATTTCTTTTTGTCAGATATTTGATAATGCAACTTGGAACAAGAGCTTTTTCGTAACAAATCCTCGTTTCTTTTTCTGGATAGGCGAATGAGTCGACGTGTTTGAAAGTGTTGTACATACATATGATACGAGTATATTGTAGGTCAATAATTTCAAATGTTTCCAAACGAATGTCTTAGTCAGCGCTTCCAAAAAAACTTTTAGTACCGCAACCCACTTTTTAGAACTACAAACTTTCGCGACCCACCTGGGAATGGACATGAAAGGGAGGGGTATTTATACACATATATTTTTTTATTCTTAACAATATATCCAGAGTACATATTATCTATTTTTATATAATTTAATTAACGAAAAAATGCAGCTGGGATAAAAATTTACATTTCAAAAACTTTTTGATACCCACCAGTCGCAACCCACAGCTTGGGAACCGTTGATTGTTTACATATGAGATCCTTCCTTTAGCAAGCTTAGTTACTTCCACTGTATAGCAAATTGTAAATCAGCCATTTAGCTTGAAAGTAATACAAGTCCACTTTCCAAAAAATGATATAGGTATTCATAAAAAAACGAGAGAATTTTGCTGTTGTGTGTATATAAGCATTCTAAAACGATATAACTTGAAATGATAAAATTGAAAAACATCTGAAACTGAAACACTAAAACTACTAAAAGACAAATCGAACAAAGTTGTAAGAGACTCTTTCTTTTCAAATTGAGTGGCCGAAGTTTGGAACCGCCTGCCAAATCAGCTAGTAACTTCTTAAAATACAAATCTCTTTAAAAATCATCTCAATAAGTTTTTGAACTTACTAATTAGATTTTTGTAATGCGTCAAATATACATAAATAACTAAATATGTATGTAGATAAAAATTGTATATACATAATGCAACAGACCCCTGGGCTCCATTGGCTATGCCGCCTGCCCATGTATTTTAAATAAATAAATAAATCTGCTAAATAAACTCAAGTTTCCTCTTCTATGTACCTATGGATTGCGTCGACAAGTTTTTTGGTCTTAACTATACGTTTCAACGTCTCCGAGCTCAGCCGAAGCAAAAATAATAATTATAATAGTGAAATTGGATCATATTCAGCGCATTCTAATTCTCGCGTGTCCCCATACCTATACAAAGGTGATTCATCTTTCACACAACGTTCTGGAAGCAGCGGTGCAGACCGGTGGTTTGCGAAGCGTGACAACGGCCATTACCTGGCCCCCGAACTTTTGTTGTGTCGTCGTCGTCCATTGTGGCGCAATATAATGTATTGCATCAGCCAGACGACGGTCACAAGTCGACCTTCCAACTCCTGAGGATATCACGGGAGGGAGTCGAGCGTGACCAGATAGGTAGGTGGTGCAGCAGACGAGCTAAAGCTGCTAGCAGTGGTAGCTGCATACGTGCCACAAATGCATCACTCGTCCGATCTCTCGCACGACGAAACTTGCCAGCTCTAATTTATAGCTTCGAAGTCGCGTGTAGTTCTTGGCTCCGGATTTATGCAAATCGAGGAGCAATACTGTCACAGGCTTCTGCTACCTACCTGTCCGAGAGAATGAAACTGTGAGGTTTTTCAGCTCGTTTTGGGTCGACGCGACGCATGCATTGTTAGTTTCTATTGTGGTTCGGGCTCGTTTGCTCGCCGAACGAGCTATGTCGTCGATTTATTGTCCTGTTGAAGATTTCCTTCCGAGATACGTTGATTGATGCTTTCATTATAATTAACTCAAGAATAAAATGCTATAGGTATATCTAACATTGTATAAGGCATATCTAAATTAGATAAGAATTTATTACCAAGATATTTCAATAAGTATTTAATAAGGCGATATAATATATGTACAGACGTACATAGTCATAATACTAGTGGCAAGAATAAGTTATTGTTATACTATTGGTTTATAACATAATTTTTCGTCCTCATTTTATATATTTTGGTTCATTTTTAAATTTAGTAAATATGGTAATTAAAGATATGTAGGTTGTATAAATTGCAAAATAGAACTATGCGTAGTATTTTAAATGTATGTAAATAGATTAACTAGTATAAGAAATATTTTGAATGAATTGAATTGGATAAATGTAAAGGAAACCTTAAAAATGTGCATGTTAGTATATATTTTTAAGTTAGATAATAATAATAATTAGAGTGTTAATCAAAATTTAAAATTAGTAGATCTAAGAGAATATTTTGTACAGGGGTGTTGTTGAATACAATGGCCTGCCAGAAGATCTCAGAAATATAAACAAAATTGATAGATTCCTGGCAGTTTTAAAACAGCACCTCTGTATAAGTGATATTAGATAATTAAGTTTATTTTGCAATTTTAGCTTTAAGTTACTTTTTGATTGTAATTAGCTTCTTAAGCTATCTTAAATAAATAAATAAATAAAAAAATAAAAAACAACATTCACATCAAACTATTGAGATTTTAGAGGTCTTCATTTTCGTTTAGTCTAATCTAAATCAACTAAAATATGACTGAAAAATGACAATACTTTCATATTAAAGTACATATGTATACATTATACCGAATCTTAATCAAACGTAAAAAGTAAACAGTCATAATAAGCTTTGAAAAAAAAAATATCAATTTAGACTATTTAGAAACTTTGCTATTTGGCGATATAAATTTCTACATAATGTAAGTATGTATAATATATGTATATTAATCACGCATTGCTGTTAAATATTATGAATGGTAATATTTAAAATTAGATTGACATAAGAATCGTTAAAAGTTAAATAAAAGGCGCACTGATTCAATTGGTTATAGCCGCTCTTTCTTTCATATGAGGCAATTTTTTATTTTTGAATTATTCCGCGGAAATTAGCATTGGAATGTAAAGGTTTATATCATATATGGCACCATACTGAATCGTTGGATCATCGTGCGATCATCGTTCGTTTATTTACGGCCAGACCACGGACTGAGAGACGGACGAGCCGCGTACGCGTATATCCACAGCGGATATTTATGAGTGAAACATTTCACCGCTTTGATAGATTGTTTTTCTTTTTTCCACTCATTGTTATTGAAAGCGTCCGTTTGCTGTTTACGCCTTTTTGACTGAGTTACGATTATTGGTTCGGGCGTATTGTATACGCGAATGGAACTGCGCGACGACGTACGCGCCCAAGAGCAAGGCAACGTCTATACGCAACCGCCAAATTTACTAAACTTAATTAATGTCGCATATATCTAACATTCTTGCAATATATTATGCAGAACACAAAGCGCTAATGAGAGTCCGCAATGGGCTATGCCGTAAAACGCGCCGACACAATGGCGAATGTCGAGATCGCGCGACGTACACGAAACTTTGTCTTGTTGTCTCTGAGACGTCGCGTCGTTCGACGTACAGTTGAGACGTGAAGCATCCGCCGAGGACGAGACGAGACGCATCCGGATGAGAGTTTAAAGTTTACTGCGCCAATCTGGTGTTTGGGACTTGGGAGTCGTTAGCGCGCCTCTAACTCTGACGGTTAACCTTACGACGACTGAACTTCTGCGCTTCGTACTGTGACAAAATTCTATGCGACCAACACACGACTTTATACCGAAATAACTATAAAATATACCAGACTAACACTTGCTAATACTCAAATATAAAAAGAGTAAACAAATTATGTATATCAGACCGAAATTGGAGTATGCATATAATGTTTGGAATCCCCATTAAAAAAAAGATATTCTATGTCTCGAGAGGGTCTCTCCAAAGAAGAATTACAAAAATGCCATCCGAACTTCGATCACTACCTTATCATGAAAGATTGAAAAGACTGAATCTCTCCACATTGGAGACGAGGAGATAAAGAGGTGATTTAATTGAAGTATTCAAAATATAATAAATAATCATTGTTCATGTGAAATGACCAACCTCATTATGTTCAATGAGAACCCTCATCTAAGAGGTCATATGTACTCTTCGACTCCGAAAAGAAAAATCAAATAAGATTGTTAGAGATTCATTCTTTTCAAATAGAGTGGTTCAAGTTTGGAATAGTCTTCCAGATTCAATAGTCACTTCAAAAAATGTTAATTTATATAAAAACCAGCTAGATTTATTCTTAAAAAACAATGGGTGTTTGTAACTCTTTAATAAATGGACCATTATTCATTTTATTTTATTTTTATTTTTGTTTGTTTTTTTTTTTCTTTTTTTTTTTTTATCTCTATTTTTATTTTTGTTACTATTTTTTATCTTTGTTTTTATTTTATTTTTTTTTTTTTATCTTTTTTTTTATTTTATTTTGTTCAATTTTGGCAATACTGTCCTCTCTTTCTTTCTTTTTCATTTATAATACTGTTTTTTTTTTATTTTGATTTTTAACTGATACCAAACCCCATGGGCCTATCGGCTATGCCGCCTCTCCATGTAATTATTAAATAAATAAATAAATAAATTTTATACATTACGATCCAAAGTCACACAGTGTAATTTTTTGACACGAATGAAATACTTTATCTATATAGTTCATTGGTTAATATGAAATAATTTTCTATGGGTAAAAATTTATAACAATCGAACAAAATAATTCGCTTTGCCAATATAAATCTCGGCCATGGTTGGCGTAAACAGCGTTTAGCACAGGCATTGTCTCGCTCGTGGGTTCCGATTGACAAATAGTTGACATTCGCTGGCTGTTCGGCGCGATCGAGACTCGCCGGCCCAGACCGAACAATGGAAAGGTTGACAGCCACTGAACGGTAAGTTCGCGGCTCGTCCGAGTGTGCTCTCTTGATTTAATGACCGGTTAAGATTGTGCTCATACGTTTGCACCTTATACGTAGATATTGTTTCGAATACATTTCGAGAATCAAATCAGCAATTTATAAGAGCAGCTGCGACGCGTTATCGAACGGACGTTTACTTAATCCATTGTGCCGTGTTTTTACACCAAATAAAAAAAAGCTAAGAAAAAAATACGACAACGCATCTGGATTTGGTTTATTCAGAAAATCATCAGTGTTGAGTGACGAAATCCATCCGGTCTTGACGTTTTGTAACAGACATCACTTAACTCTACAATGTGTAATTCATTTGTACACAATCAAAATAGTGTAACCCCACAATCTACATACATACATACATATGTATCTGTGTATATGAAATAAAAGTATGATTTTTCTATAATCTGCACCTATAACTATGAATGAACTGTATAAGATTTGAGCAATATTTATTATTTTGGTACCATACTGATTTATTCATATTTCCAAAACAAAGAATTCTGCATGTTCTAAATGTTAGAATGATAATGATAATTCCGTACTACTTTGTCATGGGTGAATCACTAGGATTAAAATTTTATAAACACGATTAACTGTAGTTGTCCTTGTCAAGTGTTTCAATTTATCATTTCAACGAATCGCACCACACCAGAGTGGTCAGAGTGCTATAGCAGCAACGTCACAAAGTTATGATACGTCGCGAAATATATAGGCGTAATTGAATGCGCCGCGGAAAAACTGATAAATGGATGCGATTTTTTCACGTCACTCGTGTAGTAAAAAATAATAAAAAAGGGCGCAAAAGCCTAAAAATCACACCCGATTTTCACCGGAAGTGGTGTCCTTTTTGTGTACTACGCTTGACGTTGACGTGTATCGAGTGCGGCGAAGTGCATTTTGTCCGGTGCAACCGTAATTGATAGCCGGACGAAAAGTGCATGCACTCGTTATGCAGGCGCATGCACCGATTTTTTCCAGAGCCTGCGCGCTGATTGATGGCCAGTTTTTTTTTCAGCCACCCATTACTGCGGTAAATCGGTCGTTCGTTAAAAATAAAAATCATTCCCATACATTACAAGTGTAAGAGAGAATGTTTTGATATGAAAAATGTACTGTTCTATGTAGGTGTTATGTATTGGTTTACTTTTTCTCAAGATTCGTTCGTATGTTACGTTAGACGTCAAGTAGTTTCGTGACGTTTCGGAAGGCCGCAATCTCAATCGCAGATAAACTTTGGAAAATTACAAAAGTGTCAGTTCTTCTCGAACCGTGAGGAACATCTACGGCAGCTGGCACGCTGCAGATGACAATGCACTGAAAACTGTCACGGATCTCCTGAAAAACAGAGCAGACAGATAGCGCTTTGTGCGAGTGTCGAGTTTCGTTCAATATGAAAGCTCATTGGATGAGAAAATTCAATGGCTCTTATATCATAGCTATACATCTATCTAGGACGAGTAAAAAAGGAACGAAACTTGAGCCCCAATTAATTTAATACTATTTTGTTTTGAACTGAATAGTTGAAGCTGAAGTTGAGCTCATCTACATAAATATAGTGTACAAAACTTTAGTACGAGTCGATATTACGTTGTTTTATAGCTTTGATTGCGCTGTCTAGTCACCGTTGGATAGCTTTTAAGTTGAAAATTTTAGTACATTTTATTTTAATCTGGGTAACACTTTCTTTAATAATACTCGATGATCTGATGCGATGGTGTTATAAATTGTGGGCAAAAAAATCTATAACAGATAGCAACATCTGACGTTCGGCGCCACGTTGACAGCTCGGCAATGTAAACTCAAAAATATTGGTTCTTCCCCCGTCGGCCATGTTTCTTTCGCTTCGTTTCGTTGTTCTCTCGTCGCAAATTTATCGATGGACCGTCTGCAGCCGGCGCTGTAATCTCTCATAGGAAATGAAAGGGCATATTTCCATGTTTATTTATGCGCCAATTTCTTTCCAGACTTTTTTTCACACTCTCACTCTCCTCCCCATCCCGCTCGGTTCGTTCTTCATTCATTTTCGAGAGCGAAACGGGAAAGAATAACGGCCCGGAAACGAAGATCACTCTTTCACCTTCGGTGACAACCCTTGCCGTGGGGGTGTTTGCGCTCCTGCACCCACCTCTTTCTCTCGTTCCACCTTCCTTGTGTTCTCCTTTTTATTTTTATTTATTTTAAGGCGAAATTTTTTCCCCTCGGTCCGTTTATTTATTTCGTTTTAGTTTATTTTTTTCTGGCCGCTCTATCTATCCGCCGTGTCACGGCGAAACGTCACCGGTGAAATATCGGCGGGGCGAGAGAACAGTCCGAAAAGGCACCACCAATAGTATCTTCAGCGCCGATCTAGAGACTTATTGATTTAAGCCTTTAAATTGAAACTCTGTTTTGTTTTTGAGAATTTTTCTCGAGAATCTAATGCACTTCGTACGATTGTCGTTTTTGAATTCAAAAAACAACAACGCACAGTGCGTCCGATAATAATTCACGTACACCGAATATAATTCTAATGTCTTTAAAATTAAAGAACAATAGATATTATATGTATTTGTAAAACGTCATGATTTAATAATAAGATTTTTTATTCCAGACGGTAAGGAGGGTAGTTCAATCTTTGCTATCCATATAACTATTATTCTAATGCGTACTGCAATTTATGACGTATGGATTTGAAACTTGGACGCTAAATTCAAGAATGTTACGTAAGATTCAGTGCACACAGAGAAGCATGGAAAGGTGTATGCTTGTTATAACAAGAATAGATCGCAAGAGGAATACATGGGTAAGTTGTATGACCAAAGTGACAGATATAGCAGTACGCAGTGGCAATGGGCTGGACACATAGCGAGAAGAATGGATGGCAGATGGACGCGAGAAATACTGGAATGGTATCCGAGAGGATGTGAAAGAAAGCAAGGCAGACCGAGTGGAAGATGAATTGAGAAGAATGTGTGGAGTCAAGTGGATGCAGATTACTCAAGACAGACAGGAATGGAAGAGGATTGGAGAGGTCTTCATCCAGCAGTGGATAGTGAACGGCTGAAAATGATGATGATGATGATGATAACTATTATTATAGACAAGAATAATGATAATAAAAAAGAACTGCAATAAGAACTACCATGAAAATATGATACATTTTCGAAAAATAATTATGTTAAATAATTTCTTCAATTCAGTTAAATATTAAATGTAAAAGAATAGCAATAGTGTTCTTCTTTAACATATAAACATATCAATTAACAATAAATAAAAAAAAATTGTATTTTTGACGGTTTTAGAAGAAGATTAGACAAATTATTGAAAAAAATTTAGCCTTCTGTGTATTTCGGTTTAAGTGTTACAGTGCTTAAGCAGGTACACATCTATCTAATCACGCATGAGTAAAATTTTTTGTTTGAATATTACTTCATTTAGCGCTTAGTCGTCTATTGTGCAAAGTTATGAAAGGAACCAAAGATATTGTTCTCGGCGATGATTCACGTATTCGATGACGTCTGCGACCAGCATAATCTGTCTGAACTTTTGCCATGCTCTCGCACGTCTCACATCCATACGTCAACGCTGGCAAAACACTAAAGCAATCGGCAAGCGTTGTTCCCATGATCTTTTTAGAGAGTGCACCGAACAGGCCAGAAGGAGAAGCCATTGTGGTTGAGCTGTCGTCATCTCTCGCACAGTCAGTCAGTTATGAATCCCTCGTCGGCGCCGTTAATCTGTCGATGCAGCTTCCAGAAACCCGGGTGCTTTATTTCTCCGGCGTATCAACCGTCACTTGATCGAATCCCGGATAGCTCTGACTGACACGCAGAACGACCGTCTGTTTCTGTCCGTCATCGGTCGATAATTACGGCAATTAAAAGTCAGCCCAGGCTGACGTTTATAGACGCGTCAGTCAATGCGGTTATCCAGATTGAGAAGTCGCCACTGACAGTGGTGCCTGGTTTGTAGAATAATATTATTGTGTGTACGCAAGTGTAGATTGTTGTTTCCGAGTGCATGTTATTAATTTCTCTAAGCGTACGTGGTCACAGTATATGTATGTACATACGTACTGTTTTTGTGTGTGTGTGTGTGTGTATTTCTGGATTAAAACTGAGTTTTCGCGTGTCTCGTAGTATACCTACTGTCAACCTGTCAGAATTTCCTTGTACCGAAGGCGAGCGTTTGACTGACGGCTAATCCTGTCAGACAGATACAAAGCAACGCGCAACTACCAATTTGCTTATTGCAATGGTCCTCTGCGGACATTCGAGACGTGCGTCACTATCCAAGAAAATTAATGAGTTTAATTAATTTAATTAATATACAATGTGTTATCCTTTCCTTTAAATAGTCATGCGAAATATACAACAGAAAACTATTTCACATCCTCCAATTTACATATGTACTATGTATAGGTACAGTTAAATTATATAACACACATTTTTCAAATGAAAAATAAGTTTTAAGGTCAAGTTTAAAATTATAAGCAATTCGTAATTGAACAAACTTTTATAAGCCAGAATAATAACGCTAAATATATATAATATTGCTTAATTGTGTTAATCTAAACTTTAGATTCTAAAGTATGAAAGTAGGTTTAAGAATTAATTTTAATAAAACTAAAATTAAGTTTAATGAATTTCGAACGCAAAACCATATTGTAGAGATAGTTGATAGTTATTTATACCCACGTATGTAGGACAATTGGTGAATTGTAAAGAAGAAGAAATAAAACGAACAATGAAACTAGGATGAAGCGCTTTTGGAAGAAAGAACAGTTTTTAAATCCAACATCCCGCTATGCTTAAAAAAAGGCATACGACCAATGCGTACTGCCAGTTGTGACGTATGCATGTGAAACGTGGATGCTGGATTCAAGAATGTTACGTAAGATCCAGTGCACATGGATCCAGAAGCACGTAAAGATGTATGCTTGGTATAACAAGAAGAGGTAAGAAGTATGTAGATACATGGCTAAGAAGTATGATACAACGGAACGTGTGTAAAAACTGAAGTGAGAAGTACGGATGGTAGATGGACGCAAGAAATACTGGAATGGTATCAGAGAAGATGTGAAAAAGAAAGCAAGGTAGACCAAATGGAAGATGGGCTGATTAGCTGATGGATTGAGAATAATGTGTGGAGCCAAGTGCATGCAGATTGCTCAAAACAGACAGAAATGGACGAGAATTGGAGAGGCCTTCGTTTAGCAGTGGATGGTGAACGGTTGAAAATAATGATGATATATATGTAATATTGATTTGACCTCTATAGAGAGCATAGAACTATCAATAAAAATGACTGCATCTCTTCAATACATCACACAAGCTACATATGTGCAATATCAATGGGTCAGATTTTTTGTACAGGCAATGCATTCAATTCGGTTGATTCAGTTCATCAATTACTTTTTTACTTACTTACTTATTATATAAAATTTTATTCTAATTGAGGAAAACAGTAGCTTAACTCCTTCAAAAGCAGTTAGTCCTCGTCTTTCAAGGTTATCATGAGACTAATAAACATTAATGAATTAGTTGACATTAGGAAAAGCATATACGACTTGTAATTTCATGAATTGAAATAATGACTAGTGACCTCACAAGTGAGAATCTTTGACTTTTATTCTGAAATCAGAAGACAGTCATACATATTTTTTTCATATAAAATCCCACAGTTAATCGAATAACGGATAATTTATATAGACGAGATTGCAATCTGATGTGGCGCACAGCTCTCGAGCTTAGTTGGCCTGTTGCGTTGGCGGCAACCGTTCCGCTTATCCACGAACTGGATACGCGGATGACTGTTGACGATGATGAGACCACATTAGTGCAAAGAACCAGCCTGTGGAAGGTTCTCACCATAATGAGGTGTTTCGAGGGTGTTATGCACTTGTATACAATATGCTGGCAAAGTTAACGGTAACGGTAATTATGCTCGAGGCAACTCGACGCCTACCAACTTTGCGAATTTGCAAAATCGCCAAACGGTCGCTTGGAGCAATTTGAAAAACGGCACCGTTCGGAACTAGGAGAGAATCGGTCTTGGTTTTTAAATGGTGCACAACACAAGGTGTATGCGTTGATAGCGAATGTGCTACGACGATGATGATGATGATAAACGTGGCAGACAATTAAATGACCGGTTAAAGTGACGTGTGACGGCTGACAGTTTGCAGCAAATGCACAATGCAACACTCAACCCATCCACCCACGATAAAAAAAGATCAAAACATTATATTATATTGCTTCTACGTGTGTACAAAGTATACGCATATTGCACACTTGGTTAACGGCATTGTGCTTACAAAGTTATAATATGGGAATTTATACAGTTTCATCAAATACCGTGAAATAAGTAATATGGTCAAAGAAAATCACATTCGATTAATTTTAAAACATGTATATTGAATAACAAGTCTGGATATTCAAAGTGTTCTTCAGAACACTAGTAATTGTATACTAGTAACTACTGGGCACTACAGAGGAGAAGAGGTGTGTGGTGGAGGCGAAACACCTGCGACCAAGGCTATACTAGTAACTGCCCATTGACAGTGTCATCAAGTGGTTATCATCTATGTATAAATAGGTATATACCTTTAGTGTATTTATTAGTTCCAAATGTAATAAAAATGTAGTGGTTGTAAAATACGAGCGCTTCGGGCTACCCGTGTTGTGAGTGTATGTGTACATGCCCTGAGTGTATGCGAGTATTCTGCAGCCAACCAGGCAGCCAGGCAGACCGTTGCACTACTATTTATAGTAATTGTACTTGTATGTATCATCATCATCATTTTCAGTCATTTACCATCCACTGCTGGATGAAGGCCTCTCCAATCCTCTTCCTTCCTATCTGTCTTGAGCAATACGCATCCAGTTGACTCTACACATTCTTCTCAATTCATAAGTCCATCGTCTACTCGGTCTACCTTGCTTTCTTTCACATCCTCTCGGATACCATTCCAGTATTTCTCACGTCCATCTGCCATCCATTCTTTTCGCTATGTGCCACTTCAACTTTTTCACACGTTCTGCTATATCTACCACTTTGGTCATGCTTCATACCCATGTAGTCCTCTCACGATCTCTTCTCATTATACCGAGCATACATAGTTCCATGCTTCTCTGTGTACACTCGATCTTGCGTAACATTCTCGAATTTAGCATCCACGTTTCACATCCATACGTCATAACTGGCAGTTCGCATTGGTCGTATGCCTTCTTTTTTAAACATAGCAGGATTTTGGATTTAAAAACTATTTTCCTTCTTCCAAAAGTGCTCCATCTTACTTTCATTCTTCTTCTTTACATCCAGCCAACCAACTTTCCGAAGTATAAATAACTATTAACTATACACGTAATTAAGCAAAATGTGTGGCCGTTTGATTGTACATATGTACATATGTATGTATCTAGAAACGATTACCTCATTATAGCCAATTCTCAAATTTCTGGCAAGTATCAGTGGGTGTACAATACTGTTCTTGTATTTATGACTTTTGGTGAATATCAAATCAAGCCTTATTCGATAGGTTCTAGACTTTTTGGACAGAAAAAATGCTTTTGACCGTGACGGATGGCGCCGGATAATCTTGCATTAAACATAACTCAGATAGCTCAAGCACGACTGCTCTATCAACGAAGAAGATGAAGAATTGGATTTGTGTTACCGTTTAAGTAAAAGGTCTACAATACAAAAACTGATTTTCTGGTATGCATTAGTTGTACGATGTTAGTTTATTTATTTTATATAATACTAGCTGAATTGCCAGGCGTTGCTCGTGCGGGTGACATTTATTCTCCAGTACAAACAAAAATTGAATGAAAAATGAAAACATTTATTTTCCAGTACAAAATTTTTTTTAGATTAAAAAATTTGTATGGGGGCCCCTTGACCGCGGACTCCGGCCCCTTCCAAAACCCACCTACGGTCTAAGTTAGAGTACCGTGAATTGCTATACCAAATTTGGTGGTTCTATGTAAGTTGAAAACTGTAGATTTGTATAGCGGACAAACAAACAGACAAACATTGAATTTTATAGAGTAGATTAGCTAATTAATGTATTAATGGATTAATTAATGGATTCATTTAGCCTAGACTTGGCTAAGCATTGAATGTAATCCAAATTATTTATATGCATGATTGTAAATAAAATCTAAGCTAAGCTCGTTTTGATAGTCCAATATCCGAATTTACATGTAAATGTATGTAGGTATATGTTTTTTGTACTCGAGAGTATGAATTTTGAAGATTTATTATTATAATGTTGTTGTAATACGTTGGAAACGTTTCACTTATTTTAATATCCTTTATAAGTCGCTTTGGAGCACCGTCGCGACTCACACGTGTGATTTTCCCTAATTTTCCACCGGTGGCTGTTTTTCCCGCGGGGTTTTTCTCATGATGGGCGGGGATTTATTTAGGCGTCGTCGGCGTCTATTCAAAAGCAAGAGCGTCTATCGTGGACCGGGATCGGACCAAGCCCGGCCCCGGGAAATCCCTGGCCCCGGGAAATCCCTGGCCCGAATCGGAAAACAAGCGAGCTGTCTGCCACCGAGTAATTTGTTGCTGATCAGACGCGATGCGATGTCGCCGCGCCTCCGCCCCCAATTCATCCCCTCTTACCCCTCTCCATTTTAGATATGGGAGAGGGGATGAAAGGGGGTTATAGGGGGTGCCAAACCCCGTACCGCACAATACATCACTCTTTGCTTTTATTCCGTTCTTATCTCGTGAAGTTACTGCTGCCTGGAGGACAGTGGCATCACCGATGCTCCCAATCCGGTTGTAATTAACGCGATAATTGCGTTTCATTTTATTTTAAATTTATCTTACTTTGCCATTAAATAAAGTTTTAATACGATAGAAAAGCTCGGTACAAGCAAAGAGTATGATACATAATACTTCAAACAAATCAGACAAATCAAACATTTCAATGGTAGGCTCGACGCAGTTTTTAGATTGATTAGATATCCACCAAATGGCAAACCTATTTTGCACCTGTATACCGGTACTTCATATTGGACGAGCGCTGACGAACGATGCCGAGCGCCAAGGTGTGGGTATGTCGCTACAACATTTGCGCGTTAAGGCCAACGCACTTTATAAACATTCGCGCGGTATCCGCAAAAGCGAAGACGAGCGACCGCGAAAAAAAACAAGATGACGGATCCTTGCCCACACCCCGGACCCCTCCAGTGTTGTTTAGTGCGTAATCATGTGGACCAATTCAGTGACACTGAACTTTCTCGTGATTCTCCACCAAGACCCCGCGATATGGGATCCAAAACACCGATGTAACGATGACACTTCGTTTGCCGCCGCTTGCTAGTTGACACTAGAGATACGATTGCAGCGCTCTGGACGGGCGAGCAAGCGGCAGCTGACCACAGCGCTGAGGCCAACATTTCACGAACATTCCACAAACATTCGCGCGATGGTGAAGTGGCGGCATTGATATGTAAAAAGCAATCAAAATATACTAAATTGTAAGAATTGCCTGTAAACTTTAACTAAAATATACGAGTATAAGTTACAGGTACAGTGAAGAAAATGAGTCTCAACTCCTTGAAGACGAGAAGATTGAGAGGCGATCTAATATAAGTGTATAAAATAATAAATAATAAATATAAACGCTCATCTCGGAGGTTATACTCTGACACTCCTAAAAGACAAATCTAACAAAATTGTCAGAGACTCGTTGTTTTCAAATAGAGTGGTTGAAGTTTGGAACCAGCTAGTATACAAGTTTTTAAATATATAAATGGATTTTTGTAATCCTTCAAATATAAATAACTAAATAATTAAAAATCGTATGTACAAATTATAACAGATCCCTGGGCTCCATCGGCTATGCCGCCTGCCTATGTATTTTAAATAAATAAAATTTATATCAGATAGTTCTCGATGAAAATCTCGCCGTCAAATTTTGCATTTCAACGTTTTATTTAATGCTTGAATTAGAAAAAAAAAAAAAGTCGAAAGCAAATTAAAGCTTCCGGTCGATGCGAAACGATGAACACACACACAGATATTTTTCCAATGAACACTGCATAAACGGAAATGGATTTAATTAATTTCCGATCAATCTACGCGCCGGTAAAACAAACGCAAATGCATCCAATGCGGAATATGCGACTTTTACTCGGAAACTATACGAATTGGAAAATTCATTTCCACCGAACAACGCGGATACTATCCAATAAGTATGTACGTGTCTATATATTATACATTTTTAAGTAAAGCGCGCGTTTATACGACATCAGCGTACAGACGTACAACACACACGCGCACACGTACATATCTGCGCGCCAGCGGGAAAATCTCGGAAAATCTCTCCGGCCGGAAAAGTGTGCCCGACCCCGACAGAGATCGCATCGCTCGAGAAAATGTTCGAAACGCAAAACGTGGCGTATTTTGGGGCGGCGTTGGCGTCGGTAGTAAATCAGGGGATGGGCGTCAACAGCGCGCCATGTATCAATCAGCGGCCAGAGATTTATAGCAGCCAGCCAGCCTTCCAACCAGCCAGTCTTACCAGCAAAAATACTCCTAGTCCGACGTAGAGAGTACAGTAGGGGGTGTATACTGTATAGTGAGTCCTAGGGGTTGAGTTTTCCACCCCGTGGAGTCCGCGGGCGTCCCGACGCCCGCCGTCGCTTATTGAGCAACGTATTGTTGTTTTGGGTGGCCGCCAGCCGTTCGCTGATTAACATAAAAACGAGACCATGTTTAAAATTGCTTATGCATACACACGACGTCGAAGACGAATGTGCTCGGCTGTAAAAGTCAACATGTCTATACGTACCGTGGATTATAGTACAGTTCGATAGGTTTGGTGTACGATTTGACCGTTCGTTTTTAAATTAAATTGAATTATTGCGTATACCTATATATGTACATGTTAAAGCGAAAGCATATTTCAAGTGAAAATATATTTTCACTAGCGTTTCGGTGAAATCATATTCAAGCATATGTATATTTCTACTAGTGAAAATATATTTTAACAAATACTCACTGGTGAAATTATATTCGTTTCCGAACTGTCATTGAAACTAAATTTGACAGTTGTGAAATGACCAATCGAATCATATACATACATAATCTGCTGAAATATTCAATCATAGTAATTTTGTCGCTTCTTCTTCTCCGTGCCCGTGTTCAGGCGTAGACTTTTACTGGTTGGTATCAATTATACATAGTTTACAATGAGTCTTTGTCTATTTTATAACAATTGACTTATTATATAAAAGAAAAAAAAAAATTTATATAAAAAAAAGAAAAGAGCACGTGTTGCGTTGCGTTGCACTTATCCTCAGAATCCTCAGATATAACAACGTCACCATTTCGTTCAAAACATACTTGTAGGATGACACATCATCGACTTATGCCAACATCAACAAGTCACAAACACATACTTTAATATACTGAGCAGGGAAACTGTAAATTCACTGTTTGATACATTTTCACTGCCTGAATTGGTAAAAATATATTTACATATACCAGTAAAAATATATTTTCACTTGAAATATGCTTTCGCTGTAATATATACATATGTATATGCTATAGTCTATAAGTATAATGAAAGACAAAGAAAATTTTAGTCCGGTCTCTGACCGCTTCATTAACCGCGTCCGTTCGTCTTGAAAATAATTAGGTATTCCGCTTCGCGTGGAACTTTTGCTGAAATTATATTCGAATTGCTGAATTGTTGTAGGTTGGTTACATTTTTAATATTGCTGAGAATAATTTCATCCGATATGAAAATTGGTTTTCCTTTATTCTATTATTCGGAAATGACTTATTTTGAATTAAAAATCCGTTCGATGCATATTTTTGATCGACATTTAGATTATTTATTTATTGAACTTATTCAAATAAATTTTCCCGAATAATTATATCGAATTATCTTTTGATATATTATGATCAATTTGACTGTATTGGCTTTTGTAAAGAAAAACATATTTTATACGGAAGGTTAATCGAAGTATCGCAATTTTTCGTATTAACAGCTTTAAAGTTATGAGAAATTTGAATATAAGCTATTAAATTATTATTTTAATGTATATACTTTGCACAGAGTAGTCATACAATAAATGTAAAAATACAGTGAAATATTATTCACGTAAGTTTTTGTATGTTGGTTTATTTTTTATTTTTTTCAGAAACGCAGAGCACAATTACTTCGTTGGTTTGCTGCATCACTTAAATGGGATTGTGTCTCTGAAGCTCCGTACTTCTGTAAATTTCAAGCTCGATTTACAAAAGAAATATTCGCAATTAGCGTCTCTTCTTGCGGAGACTGAAGACCAAAAGCGGCATACGAAATAGACTTGATTTGGAGCTGAAACTTACAACTTGCTCGAGAGCAAAATTTCATGCGCTTGAATTTTTATCCCGACAATAATTTTAATATACATACATATACCCCCCCACATAACAAAATAGATCAAAAGTACAAAACTATTCGAAACTCGACTTCCGTTGTTTTCGCCTTCTTTTGTTTATGGTTTTAATTTAGCTCGTCTTCCTACTGCTTTTTTTGTTGTACTTTGCAGCGTCCGCTCATCGCATTTCATCGCACCGTGATTAAATTCGTAACTCGACTGCTAAAATTGATCCAGCATTCTTCAGAGGAGTATCGTTTTGATTTTGATTTAAATTGCGATTAATCTGATCACCATTGATAAAATAATACAAAAGTGAAAATATATAAAGTGGTACTTACGCCCCCACCTCTCGCACACCCCGGACAAACTTTCGACAATCTGTGCGGATAATCCGGAGCTTCTCAAACTGTTGGGGGAAAGGCTACGTTGCGTCACATTTAGAAATGAAAACATGCGATTGTGATGCTTGTCCCGTAGCCAGAGGCGAACAAATCGAGGCGAGGAGTTATGGCCGGCGCGGCATAAACGTTAATGGCCCAATAGTCGACGGCAAACATGTCGGCGGTGGCCACCTCTACTACCTCTATTAAATTTTATCGCGATACCTCCGCTAGGCATCCCTTCATATCGCCTCCAATATGATATTGCAATATTTCAGAAATGTCTTATAATGATGGCTTCCATACGTGTCCGGGATGCGGCAGTGCGAGTGGTAGCGGTGCGAAGTGGGGTACCAAACTTACTCGAGTACAAATTCTCTATCAAAGACTTCCTAGTAACGATTGGATTCCAACAGAAAATTGATTATATCCGTCGATTCATTTGCTGTACCTGTCAAACTGGTCAATATCCTATAAATTTACAACAATTTGCTTCCATAACAAATTCATTCCAATGTTCAGAATTGCCTTTTCCCTTTATGCAGACTTTTTTCCATTCCACAGTTTTCCCAATTGAATTTGTATTTCAAAATTTTGATGGTTTTTTTTGAGGTTAAATTGTCAGTTTTATTTAAGATTCAGAGATTCAGACCAATCCGCAAAAAAGTGACCAACTGTAACAGCTAACAGGTTCAGGATCTTCTTCGTCAATATTTATCCAACGACCAGCTGTGTTCCAACAGCTCCAGGTCTTCCCCCAGCTGATGTTTCATAACTCTTCTTTATATGAAGTTGTCTTCTTCGCGTCGTTCCAACACGTTGCAAACCACTACCCAATCCTCTTCCAAGCTCTCTAACTGACTATTGTGTGCTTTCTAGGCCGTCACAATATCTATGTAGATCAGTGGTCGGGAACCTTTTTCAAGCCAAGAGCCAAATTAGGGAAAACCTTGCATAATTGGTATGTTTGAGAGCCGCATCACATTATCTTTGAATTATATATTCAAAATTAAATTAAATGTTACTCATTCATGAAATGTATAGCGGTAAGAAATAAGCTATATTCGTGATATTTTTTAAAGTTAAACAGTTTGTTACTAAAAAGTATTATTGACAACGTGAAGTCATATGTAGAAATAGGATTCATTTTGATTTTGTATAAATTGTGTGTCAACGTGTTTTATTTCGCGCAAAACGTTGGATGACAGCGAGAGCCGCAGGCTTTCACACAAAGAGCCGCATGAGGTTCCGGAGCTGCTGTTTCCCGACCACTGATCTAGATGTTTTCTTTCTAAGCTCAAAATGACCATCGTACCATCCTCGACCTTAGAAACTTGAAGTGACCGATTCGTGTCTGGTCATAACGCAACTGCTGGCATCATTCGTCACAATGCAAATAAGTGCAACTGATAATTTTGCAACGCACAACAAATCAACACGTACTTTAAGGGTGAGAACGCAGTGCATGCAACTGCACTGCGCGACACGACGCGGCCAAATATTTTTGTATGACATTGTCGCACTTGAAGTGCAGTTTAGCCGACGCGTAGTGCGGTCTAAAGGCCTTTAATCCACCAAGTACGTTGACATGCGTTACGTCGACGTACGACATCCATGCACCAATTGCAGTACGAGTTTTGCAGCACGAGCGAGAAAGCCGTGCTGTAATTGGTGGGTGGATATCGTTCGTATGTAAAGCATGTCAACGTACTTGGTGGATAAGAGCCTTAACTCATACAATTTCATACAAACCATATGTTTGTCGCGCGGCGTGTCGCGCAGTGCAGTTCCGCCTAGTGCGGTTCCGCCTTAACACCACTGCAAAAGTATTTGACCGAATGTATGTATGTAACTGTTTTTTGAATAGCGTCGAGCTTGATATCAATGAGATCGACTTCGCTGGTGGTAGATTAAATTCTGTCGTGTGTTGTGCGAGGTTTGCGTCCAGAGCTTTCCGGTAGGAGTGCCAGCCCTAATCACGGCCGATGAGCATGCACGTCACGCGTCACTCACCGCCAGGATTCCGACACACGTCCAGGACTCGGGAGGGTAGATGGAAGGGTGGATGGGTGGGTGGGTGGATGGGAGGATGACCGTCTCCATGGAGACGCCCTCCGACACCCACCGGCGTCTTCATCACAGCACGCCAATCGATTGTCACCAGACGCCGGACACACTCCTCAGACATTCACCACCATCCAGACAGCTACCCTCTGCCACCCATTCCACTTTTCACGGCACCGAACTTCTTTATCATATTAGATAAGTTTCGACCGTTTGTTTAACCCCTTTAAAGTTCAAGGTCGATATAATACAGCGATGGAGAGATGTGTCGTCTAATCGCGAGACGCTTTTGAAGTTGACGCGTCCGTCACTCACTCGATCACTCGATACGTCACGCGACGCATTTTGTAGTGGCTTGAAGCGCGGCTCGTAAATTTCAGATTCGCATTGTTATCGTTCAAATCTACGATTCTTGTGCATACGTTTAATTAATGTAATTTTCAAAGTTTGAGATAAAATTTTACATTAAATAAACTTTCAAGCAAAGTAGGTAGTTCACATTTCTCTAAGGAACTGTAGTGAATAGAACAGCGGTCGGGAACCTTTGTCGAGCTAAGAGCCAAATAGGGAAAACTGATTTTAAAATTTGCAAGTTATGGTGCCGCAACATATTATTATCGGATTACATATTCAAAATTAAATTAAACATAACTAGTTTTTGAAATATATTGCTGTGTTATTTTTTAATGTTAGACATTTTATTACTAAAAAGTATTTTATCAGAAAAACATTCTGAAAGCTTTTTATAGCCATGGTGTTGTGGAAGTTGGATTTATTTTGATTTTGTTTAAATCGTGTCAAAGAATGGTGCGTTTTACGCAAAACGTTGGATGACAGCGAGTGCCGCAGGTTTTCACACAAAGAACCGCATGCGGCTTCGGAGCCGCCGGTTCCCGATGCGACTTGAGTTTAATCAAATTTCAATTCAGGCACATCAAATTGGAAATTACGTACGATTAATAGTTCAATTGAATAAGTTTCACTTTGTATGATCTTTGCTAAAAAAAAAAAAAAAAAAATAGCATTTCAATTTTTTCTTTTACAGCAGAAGCTTTTAATTTTTATCATTGCGGATTTTTCGCCTTTTTGTTTTATTCATTTCGTTTCACATAAATATCATTGCTAGCCATTTGAACGCGGGGCGGAGAGCTTTTAAATAATTTTAATACTTCCCTTGGCGTCGATGAAAAAAGACATTCTGAAAAAGCATTTTCAGAGAGTATAACATCTACATAGCACAGAGAGACATTCACAACGTCTTCTTTGTCGCACGTACACGCTAAATTTACCATGCATTTTATTATTATATACCAAAGTACACACTTTTTAAATATAAATAAAAAAAATTCTCAATCATTCATCGTACGTAATGCGACGAACCACGATTTCGCAACAATACAATCACCATCGATAAATGAACACGGTAAGAACTTTAGCGCATCCTACGATTAATGCAGGCAAATTACCAGTTGACATGCACGAGACAGGTGCATCCTGAGTGCAATAAGGCAGGTGACCGCCGTCGGAAACTCTAGCCGCACAGGAAACAACGACATCATACCGAATCGGATGTGACGTCACTGACCGGAAACAGACATCTCTGCGTGAAAGTCATCCAGTCGGATGTGAGCTGCATCGCCCTCAGAACAATCCAACGTATGCATATTTATTCAAACTCATTAGAGTAAGTGTGCGGTATGTGAAATAATTAAATTAGAAATTTATACGTGCAAGTGTATAAATTGATATGTTGAAGCTCAACAGTGACAGTGGTGGCGCGTGCTGTCCGACGAAACGGCCGCATAAAAATGCACCCGTAAAACTGCATTTTTATCGTTTCAATAAATTCGCATTAAACGCGGCCACCCGGCCACTCAACATTGACGTACGCCCCTGGATTCGGAGGGGCCGTTTTCCAGGCCAATTTATGGCCGCAATCGCTGGGCCGCACTGACAATGGCCGCAAGAATCGACTTTTCCATACACGGTCAACGAAAATACATAAACTATCATATAAAAAGTAATACTGACACCGGCTCATATTTATGTATTGAAAATTCATAATACATTTCATATGCATATATGTGATACTCGCCTTAAAATCCAAAAATGAAAATTAATATAATGCAATTGAATCCGGTTGAATTTAAATTCAGCAATATTATGAAATTATTTTATTAATATAAATTTTGCACTGAGTACGGTCCTGTTTCGGTTCAGCGCAGTGGCGTGCGGTCGCTATCTGCGCCAGGGAGAAATATGGACGGGTGCATTCCGCGTGCAGTGATTGCCCGTTTTTATTTAGTCGTTGCGCTTCCAAACGACGAATAATGAACGCAACACGTGTACCCTAATGATAATGCATGCATACACTGCACTGTACCATACAAATAGCTATGCAACTGTGTGCATCCCTTTGAATTTCGACAAAACTCAATCCGCTCACTGTGGACAAGTGAGCTAGCTATTCACATTTATATCCATATACTAAACATTAGAGTATTGCCCATTGAACATACGTATGCGGTAACTATGGGTTACGTGAAAAAAAAATTACACCTGCATATACATATGTACATATATATGTATATAATCGGAAGAATGTAACCGTCACATATGTAATCGTCCATGCAATTGAATTGAATTGGATGAGTGTAAAGAAAACCTTAAAAATGTGTACATACGAGTATATTATAAGTATTTAATTCGAGGATATAATATATGTACGTAGTCATATTAGTTAAGAATTTAAAATTAAGTAGATCTACGAGAAGTATCTTGTACAGAATACAATGGACTGATACAAAGATCTCAGAAATTTAAACAAAATTGATAGATTTCTGACAGTCTTAAAACAGCACCTTTGTATGTATGTATGTATGTATACATATGTATGTAAGTGCTAATAGATAATTACGTTTATTTTGTAATTTTAGCTTTAAGTTACTTTTTGTTGTAATTATGTAGCTTCTTAAGCTATTTTAATTATATAAATAAATAAAACGGTGTCAATATATCAAACGTTCTTTTTTTTTTTTTATATTAAATTTATTAATAGGTATAAATAAATTTATTAAACCGTTGATTTTTCAACGGGCATACACTAGTTTTATATAAAAAAAGAATATGTAGTTTAAATTTTCAATTATAGAACGTTAGTGCATCGAGCGTTCTTGTCAGACTAATTTATTAAGACATAAAGCTAATTTATGTATAAATAGTTATAAATCAATGTATTTAGAATAGGATTGGCATCAACATCCAATGTGCATTATTATAGAAAATTTTCGCAACGATTAGGAAGTATTTTTGAAATTCATAGATTATATTACTACATACAATTCAATCGAAGAAAAGGCTTTCATTCAATTTTAGTAATTTAAAGAGTATATTTTCGCATGTTTCAATGGTAAAATTTTATCAAAATCAAATTTTGGCAAAAACGGGATTAGTGCTTGTTTGGAGTTTTTGGGTTGATGTCCTTGTTTCACATGAAAACACACATGTCAATTCAATCGGAAACATATCGAAATGAAGAGTACAAAATAAAGGTGGTCAAACTAGGTAGTACCTACTAATTTTCTTTAGTTTTTGACTCTCCTGAAAAATTACCTTTTTTGACTTACAATACTCTTTAGGCCACCCATGAAAGAATGATCAAAAATGTTTCTCATCGTATACAGAATATATTTTGAAACTTTTCATAATTTTATTCGGATTATCCGCTATATTTGTTTCCGTAACTTAAAGCACACACTAGGCATATATGAGAATTTTCATGGGAGCAACTCGAGCAATATCGCCCGTGCACGAAAAGGGATTTTAGCGCATCTTATTGAAGAACATTTGGCATGGGAAAATTTAATAAAGTGTTTCGATACACTTTCGAAAAAATATTCATTCGATATTACACTGCCATGTTTTCCAATAGCCTATATATTTATACGAACGTGCAAAAGTACGTATGCTTCCTTTAAAGGAGGTAAAAACAACAAAAGTATACCTACGTAGAATAAGACGTCACATGGTCTGAAAGCATCCTCAGCTGCCGAAGTTTCCATCAGCGCGTTTCCTTTTCTTTTAATTTAGCAAATTGGCCGAGACGTACTTCCGCCGATTTCAATGGCGATCTCTCCGCCCAGTAAGTTGATTGGACGATAAATGCATCAGCATCTTCAGAAGTGCATTCCGCTACTTTCAGTTAAACGAGAGGGGCAGAGCAACCATTGAAAGCATCAATTTAATTAACAATTTGTTTCGCTTTGATGTCGATGAGCACACATATACACACACACACACACATACACAAGCTCACATTTCATCCCCTTAAAAGTACATAAGGAAAAGATATAACCAATTATGCAATAGAAATAATTATAGGATGATACCGGAAAAGTATGGAAAGTTTATAGTTTAGGTAAAGGGGTATTTTTGATGTTTACATAGATATATTTGCTTTGACATTTGTGTTGTATGAGAGACCAATCGAACGACACGGTGCGATAAAACACACACAAATGATCGCGGACGTGCTGTCAGATAAAACTGCCGTATCAAAAACAAAAAACGAATAATAATAATTCCTTTATTGTGTGTGTTTTTGGCTCGAACTGGATTTGAAATGGAGGCTGAATCGGACGAAAAAGCGCAATGCGAGTTATTATTATTTGCACCGCTCACCTGTCACCGTATCGAATAATCGCGTTCACGTTTGCTACCTCTCCTGTCGGGGATCGTCAACATTTTTGATGAATATGCACGAAAGCAGGTACGTTACCTTCATCTAGAGCGGCCATTCTGGAAAGATTGACGGTTGAAAATACCTGAATCTATAATTTATATAAAAAAATTCACCAATATTTACAACCAGTACATTTAAAATAACACTAAATTTTGCATGAAAGTACTCTAGATTAAACTAGACGAGTGAAATACTATTTGAACAATCAATCCGGCATTTTATGGTTGAAAAAGTATGTAATGGTTTAAAATCCCTGAACCGTATTCTGTCTCCTTTGACTGTTGTGCATGCGGATTATTAGTCAAAGTGTTCGCCAAACCAAAAATTTTCCAAAAACCACGCAAAGTGAAATCCTGTCAGTGGCATATTAGTCCGTTAATACGAAGCTTCAGCATACGTACAATGTATTATATACTCAACCTAACCGAATATATACATACATACATATATGTACATATGTACGTAAAAAAATTTGAACATTGATTCTTGGCACAGAATATTCTACGAAATTAACAAATTTTCAAAGTATATAAGCTTTGCTAAGAAATTTTCAAACTAGTAGATACAAAGTGTAAACGTGTGAAAGCCGGTGCAGGTTTTCTCAAAGCGGGACAAGTGTCAGTCGATACGCGGGGTCGCGCAAGAATGCAGCTGCAAGTCCGAGGGAGATGGGCTGCTGCCTTTCAGTCTCTCGTCACTGGGAAAACCATCTCCTTTTAACCCACCCCTTCTTTAGTTGCCCCAGTCCAGTGCCGGCTCCGGTTTTTATAACCCCATCTACCACCCTCGCTCTATTCTCCAGCCCCGCGGTGTTCTCACTCCTGACGGAAAAGTGCACGCCTGGGCACTCCACAGTGCGAGGGGGTGAGGGGGTGCACCCTCAGGTTTGCATCTCCAGGTGTGTGCGCCGATGCAATTGAACACTTGAAATTCTCAAAAAAATATTCAAAATACGAGACACACACTTAAAACAAGGTAAAAGTCGATGGGTTTACTTAATGGTAAAAGCTTTGATGAAGGTTTGACTTTGAACAGTTGATTTTGTGTATTCATGTCATTATAACCTGGAAAGACGAGGACTAACTGCTTTTGAAGGAGTAAAGCTACCGTTTTCTTCAATCAGAATCAAATTTTATATATCTGCCACTTTGGTCATGCTTCATACCCATGTATTCCTCTTACGATCTATTCTCGTCATACCGAGCGTACTACATGTTTCCACTGTGTGCACTGGTTCTTGCTTAACATTCTTGAATTTAGCATCCACGTTTCACATCCATACGTCATAACTGGCGGTTCGCATTGGTCGTATGCCTTTTTTAAGCATAGCGGAATGTTGGATTTAAAAACTGTGTTTGTTCTTCCAAAAGCGCTCCATCCTAGTTTCATTGTTCGTTTATTTCTTATTTACAACCAATCATATTCACCAATTGTCCTAGGTATAAATAACTATCAACTATCTATACAATATAATTATATACTGTGACTACGTTTTGCGTGCAAAATTCATTAAACATAATTTTTGTTTTAATAAAATTAATTCTTAAACTACTATGTGCACTGGATCTTGCGTAACATTCTCAAATTCAGCATCCACGTTTCACATCCACACGTCATAACCGGTGTATTGAAGTAAAGTTATGAAACTGTTGAACCAATATGAATAGTATTCGTTAATCGTTGCAGCAGATACGTCATTGGGTGCATACGACATGAAACATTTCAACATTCTAGTGTTCAAATAAATTTAAAATCAAAGATTCTACCTACATACATATGTACATATATAATGAAAATGTAATAATTTTAGGATCTAAATTATATTTACATACATATAATAGCCAAAATTCGTCTGTCTGCTGACAACGCTCGCCACGGTAAATAATTAAAAAACCAGAACGTCGCACGAGTGGGATTTGAACCCAGTATTGAGAGGAATCGTGCTTACACTATCTTCCAAACGGAGGCGATGACGGACGCGTTATAATTGGCCAATATTTATTCATAAAAGGTTCGCGACTTTGCTAAATTGTCACGTTGTTGTTATTATAACGCGCCATAGATGGCGCTTGGTTGCATACATGCGACAACTATAAAAAACTGTTTAATTTAATATTACTTTTCAGTACGGGTGATGAGAAACCACACCGTTAATATTCAACGGGCTTACACCAGTTGATTTTATCATGATCCAATAACGATAGAATATTAATTTCCTCAATTTGTACACTAGTGTTTGAGAGGAGATGCATTTTTTTTTAACTGGTGCATATCGGCGCAAGTTCAACTGCTACCTAGAGGTAAACGGGTGGATGGTTGGGTGGGTGGGTGGGTGGGTGGGTGGGTGGAAAAGCTCGACAGGCGACGACAGAAGACGAGACACGGCGACTGACAGCTCTCTCTACGGCTGCTGCTGAGGTCGCCGACGACTACTAATCGATAGCTGCCGGCCCCGGTGACGTCATGTCAACCCTCTCAGTTCAACCCCCTTATCCCATCAACCCCACACACCCCCCCTCCTGTCCACGACTGAAGAGCAGAAGTGGGCGGAAGTGAAGAGAAGAGACGCTGAGAAGCGCTGTCACACGTCCGGTGCCGACGGCCACCTCTACTACCAGAAAGAACCTCATCCTCCTACCCCCATTGCTTCTTATTTCACCCCACACCCTGTTAGAGAGTAGCAGCCCCTCGCTGGCCTCACCTGGCCTTGCAGTGCCACGATTGAAAAGTCTGCAGAATAACTTGAAACGTTGAAATCCTTCAAAGCTCGACGGCGACGTTTAAAGTTTCGCCGCACTTATTATTTTTCAGTCAAATTTTCAGCGCAACCTAACTAAACCTACTATACACTATCTATAACACGAACGCCATTTTAATATAAAATTACGACAGTGTCATAACCACTAAAATACATAAAAATTTAAAGGTTTCCGTTGACGCTCTCATCGATGAACACTTTCAATTAATTGTTATCGGTCGTACAGTGAAAGTTTGCATTTACTACGTGCGTATTGGTTTGATTTCAGCACCGTGACGAAATAGTGTAGAATAATAAATAAAATATGAGATTTCATTCGTTTTTCTGATCACCCACTGTCAATAGATTAACTAGTATAAGGATGTATTGGATGAATGTATGTAAATGAAACCTTAAAAGTGTGCAATTTATTACCAAAATATTTAATAACAGAGTATAATATACATAGTCATAATACCAGAATAAGTTAATAGTTAAGAATTTAAAATTAAGTAGATCCAGCAGAAGTATCATATATAGAATACAATGGAGTGATACAGAAATTTAAACAAAATTGATAGATTTCTGAGTGTTAAAACAGCACCTCTGTCTAAGTGCTAATAGAAAATTACGTTTATTTTGTAATTTTAGCTAATAATATCTTGTACAGGGGTGTTGTTGAATATAATGGCCTGCCGGAAGTTCTCAGAAATACAAATAAAATTGATAGATTCTTGGCAGCCTTAAAACAGCACCTCTGTACAAATGCTAATATGTATGTATTTTGTAATTTAAGCTTTAAGTTACTTTTTGTCGGAATTAGCTTATTAAGCTATTTCAATTATATTAATTAATTAAACAGTGTCAATATATTAACCTTTCTTTTGTAATTTTTTTATGTTAAATTAATTCATCATCATTTTCAACCGTTCACCATCCACTGCTGGATGAAGGCCTCCAATCCTCTTCCATTCCTGTTTTACATGACTCTTGAGCAATCTGCATCCAGTTTACTTCACATATTCTTCTCAATTCATCAACCCATCGTTTGCTCGGTCTACCTTGTTTTCCTTCGCATCCTCTCGGATACCATTCCAGTATTTATTAAATTAATTAATAGGCGTAAATAAATTTATTAAACCGTTGATTTTTCAACGGTCTTTAACCAATGTTTGTTTTTAATTAGCTATTTAAGCTACCTTAAATAAATAAATACTGTCAATCTGAAACTGAAAAATCTTGATTTAGGAATGGAATATTTTTAAATCAATCACACAGTGTGTGATTGAAGACAATATGAAATATGAAATACCTACATATTCGTCAAAGTGTTAAGTACAATAATACAATATTGCACAGCGAGTTACGCCTTTACTATGACACATTTCTTACACGTTAGCTACTTTTGAAAGTTGAAACTTTGAACGACTTCAAGCTTCTAACTACACACGAAGAAGATCCTCGCTTATATTATCCTCACTATTACAGTTTACGTCTTAGACTAACTGCGATGCAAAGTGACGCCCTTCAACGCCATTAATCCGCGAGTATCCGGCACCCCATAAAAGGAAATTGGGCCAAATAACGACCCCCCGAGCATTCGCACACCCCACCCCACTATACGCAGGAGTCCGAATCAGAACCAATTCGAAAATTTACCAAGGGGGGAGAATGGCGAGTAAACAATGGTAAAACAAAAAAAAAAATAATAATAATCCGGAGAGAACAACGCGCGGGCGCGGGTAGCGTCTCACACAATTTGGCAATTTCGAAACGAAATATTGGCGAGAGCTTCACTCACCCGAAATTGGGGGTGAGATTAAAGGGTGCGGCCTGGGCCAGCGTTAGTTCTCCTGAGACGCTCGTTTTGTTGCCGGTCTTGATTTGGCCCGCAAACCGCCCTCAAACAATGCGATTCCATCTTCAGCAATCACCAGACCTCGGGAAATCGACCCCGCGAACGACCCCGTCGAACGACCCGACCGCCTGATGAAAGATCCGAAGCATCCGGCCCTACGCTCGAAATTGTAAAAGATTTTCGCATGCCCCGAGTGGTGAATTCAAACGTGGACGATATGCAAGTAAGTGTGAGTGAGATGGAAATTTTTCTCGCATCTTATTGCTAGACTTAAATAAATTTCAAAAATTCAAACTTAAACGGTCGACCGTGCGCGATTATCCTAACGAGTGAATCCTGCATGAAAATGAAGCGCCTCAAAGGTATACATACATATATAAAATTTTATTGTTTTCTTATATTCACAGTAGTATTATTAAAAAAAAAAATTCGGGTGTAGCCAACCCATGACTTTATCCATATATTTGAGGAATACAAAGAGTAACGAAATTAATTTTTTAAGTACGTAAGTAAATAAAACGCATACACCACCACCACACCAATCAAAATACATACATATGTATGTACATATCATGAAATTACTGTGTTGAGTGCGCGCGCGTATATAAAATACGATCTTCGGCATATATTCAAATAAGAAAAACTACCACTTCCGGTCGGCGGATTTTAATCAAAACCTTATCAACTCTTAAATTTTATATGATAATTATAAATATAAATTTTCGACTTGATCAATAGGGCAGTTTCTGAAATATTCTGTGGTAAAATTTTCGACAAAAAAAAAACCCTACTTCCGGTTGAATGATTTTAATGATTTATTTTTTCGTAACTAGCAATTTTACTTAGGAGTACAAAATTATAATATTGTGACGATAGTACATATTTAAAAGGCCGAAAAAAATAAAAAAAACAAAAAATTGTTCAAGAGTAAACTGCCATTTCCGGTAGTCAGATGTTGACCAAAATCACAGTATCTCCTAAGGCTAACGTGAAAACTATAGATATGAAATTTCGACGAAATCGCCGGTGCAGTTTCGGAAATATTCTGCGGTAAACTTTTCGACAAAAAAAAAAAACCTACTTCCGGTTGACTAATTTTAATGATTTTTTTTTTTTAAATAGCAATTTCTTTCAAAATTACAACATTACAATATTGTGACGATACTACATATTTAAAAGGTCGAAAAAAATAAAAAACAAAAAATTGTTCAAGAGTAAACTGCCATTTCCGGTAGTCAGATGTTGACCAAAATCACAGTATGTCTTACAGCTAACGTGAAAACTATAGATATGAAATTTGGACAAAATTCCCGGAGCCGTTTCGGAAATATTCTGTGGTAAAAGAATTTTAGAATTTTCTACAAGAAAAAAACCCTACTTCCGGTTCACTGATGTTGACTAAATTCGTTATGGCTCTTACACCTTACGTGAAAATAATAGATATGAAATTTCAGTTTGATAGACTTGACAGTTTCGGAGAAAACACGCATACAGACACACACACACATAAGTACACAGACATACAGACATTTTTTTAGAAATCATGAAAACGTGATCAGGGGATGATACCTGATACAAATCAGTCAAAATCTCGAGGTCGAATTTTCGCACGATCACAATACTTTATCCGATTAGGATAAAGTAAAAAGTACTCATAAGTTTCTCATAGCTCATAAATCTAAATGCCGTATACTCACAACATAAATTAATTTTTATACATATTTAATAACATACGAGTGAAAAGCTTACAATCTATCCAAAAATCGCTTTAGTGCATAGAATATTACCTCTATAATAAAATTATTGCCGTAAATCAAACAATCATATAAATAATCGGGAACCGGCGGCTCCGGAGCATCATGCCGCTCTCGCTGTCATCCAAAATTTTGCGCGAAACACAAAACGTTAATACAATTTACACAAGATCAAAATGAATCCAATTTTTAGCATATAACTTCACGGCTATACAAAGCATTAAATCATTTTTCAATGATACTTTTTTAGTAATAATAAACTGTCGAACATTTAAGAAATATCACGAAGATAGCTTATTATTACAGCTTACTATACTGTCCATTTCATAAATTAGTAACATTTAATTTAATTTTGATTATATAATCCGAAGATACATAATATCTATGTTGCAGCTCCCAAACTTACCAATTTTGCAAGGTTTTCCTTAATTTGGCTCATTATTTTCCTATTATATAGCTAGTTAAAACAATGACAATGGATGGGCTAAAGACATTTTTTCAAAACGATACACACTGAGAATTTTTTCTGAGGTCTACAATTTGAAAAAATAATTTTAATAATAATTTTGCAAGGTTTTCCTTAATTTGGCTCTTAGCTCGAAAAAAGTTCCCGGCCACTGATATAAACGATTACGTTTTTACACATATGTATATTCATAAATTAAATTAAAACAATAAACAATTACGAGTACATTTTTTCATCGATTTTTGCCTTTACATAAAAAAAATGCACAAAAATTTGAAATACTTTTTCACTTTATCCATATACGTAGTTTTACTACAAGTTTTATTTTGATCATTATTAGGACATGTCGATTTTTTAATATTCTAAATTATCACTTTTTTTTTTTTAAAAAAATAAAACATAGAATGTTTATGCGGTAGGTTGTATACTTAGCTCGATGGGGTGGGTACGTTCGTCGAATCGGCTTTGATAATACGAAAATTTCCAGATTTTAATACAATCTTGCTAGCTCACAAGCGCCCACAACAACGGGGGCTCAGCCTCGCGGGCTTGATGAAATAAGACACGTGTTTATGGAATTCATTTTCCGCGAAACCTTTTCTCTCACTCTCCTCAAAAAAGGGAAATTCACTTCGGCAAAAAGGAGGGCGAGAGCCACTTACCCCTCTCCGGGTATTTTTAAATACGGCACCCCCTTCGAGTCCTGCACCACCATAACCACCCCTTATGGGAACATCCGAACCACCCACAACCCCCTCGTTGCCAGCACTAACGCCTCCTGCACCGGCAGATAAGTGCGAGGAGCCGAGCGGGGAGACTCATGAAACCTGTCAGACGCATGATGGACGGCATCACATAAAACTGACGAGTTGACTCCGGCTAGAATGGCTCTGTGGAGCCCACTATATCACTTTTATTACACACCATCTTCATTTTCATATTTCATATTTGCATTTTCTCTTCGGATCTCTCGCAAACCCTCTCCTCTTCTTCCCCGCGCGTCTCATTCCCCACGTTCCTTCCCCTCGATTCTCCCGGTTCGTTTCCAGTCGTCTCGTCGTCGTCGGTGAATTGTCGCTGGCGGCGATGATGATGCGTATCCAGAAATTGGTGTGCATTTGCCAGAGCGAGAGTAAGCTACTACCCCGTTCAAAATGAACAAAAGAACAAAAAATGTAATAGTTTCACTTTCCACTTACACTTTCAAGCCTTTAGTATATATATATATATACATATATATCAATACTACGTGATCTGAAAGCTTACTGTGTGTTTGTGTGGCTACATTTGATATAACTAGAATAATTACAGAACAGAATAGCACTTAGCATATGAGACGTTGCGGATACGAAGGGCGAACTCGATATCGGGGTTTGTTTTTTTTACCATTCCGTTCTCCCGCCTTCTTAGAATATACTGGTGGGTTTTTATTTTATTATTTTTTTTTAGTTCGTCTATCATAACCGTATAAAAATAAAGCTTAAAGCATGGGAAACTATCGCCATCGCATCGTACTGGGCGAGAAAACTTAAAACGTGTTTTTCACTAAATCGATGCTTGTCGAGTTCGCCCTTCGTATCCGCAACTTTTCATATGTGCCAAAATCTTGTATTAGACCCAATATGCTCAGAACGAGAACAAAAGAATATTGAAAACATTAAATGAAAGCTACAATTCAATTAATGAAGATAATGAAAATAGTCACAAAAAATGTATGTATGTAATAATAAGTCAGTCTCGTTGATAATTTGGACTAATTAATATTAATTGTATTTGACTGACGCTTGCTACTAATTCAAGTAAGGTAAGCTTAGATTAGGTTTACATGGAGGTTTTTATTATATTTCTTAAAAAATATATTTATTTTAAAAGAGTAATCTTGACAATAAATAGTATGCCTATTATATAGCTAGTTGGCAATGGGTAGGCTAATGCTGCGTACACACCGACGAACCGAACGACGAAGGGTTGCTATTGTGTGGACGTTCATAAATCATCAGACGTTATTGTGCGGAGCGGTCCACACGATAATAATTCGCCTTCGCCCTTCGTCATTCGCTGTTCGGTTCGTCAGTGTGTACGCAGCATTAGAATACTGAAAAATTTCGATCAAGCGATCATAAATCTAAGTACATACAACATGGATGTGCATTTTTTCAAAACTATACGCACTAAGAAATTTTTCTGAGGTCTACGATTTGAAAAAATAATTTTAAAGCCCGCTGTCTTTTTCTTTTCCAGTTTCATCTACTGATCCGTCGGCGCGCCCCACTCTCGTTATAAATCAACCGGTTTATGGCTAATTAGGCCTTTGTGCTTCGGATGTTTTGGGCGGCTGGGAGGATGGGGGGAATGGGGGAATGGGGGGTACCCATAGGAAGGGGGATGAGAGGTGCAGGGGTGGCCAAAAGGCCTGGGGCGTGGGCGGCAAATGGTCTAGGGGCGGCGGATGATATCAGCCGCTCGTCGGGGATGGATATTGTTCTGAGCTGCTTGTTTCGAGTGCCGTTTCGGATGATAGGAGAATATCTACCCTTGCGCGCGCCCCTGCTTTATCGCGACCGTTGCACAACCCTTACGCCGCACGCTCTCTCACTCTAAAAGGCCGAGGTGATCGCGCTACAGATTTTCACTAGATGGAAATTTTTGCACGTGCCGTATATAAATGAACACGTGGACTCTTTCATTTTCATTCTGAGATTCAAATGCACGGTGGCAAACAAACGAACGATTACAAAACTTTATCTGCCATATAACAAAAAAAAAATTTTTTAACTTAAGGCCACGATAAGCTAAAGATCAAAGTTAGCACTTTTACAACGTAAAGATAAAACTATCACATTAATACTTTATTGAAATGAAAATATTCATTTTATACATTTTTCTGTTGCACCATTGTATGTACATATTACGTATACCAGCGTTTTTCAAACTTTTTTTGCTACGACCCACTGCAAGAACTGCATTTTGTATTGCGACCCAGTATGCCTATATAATAATACTAGTGTAAGCCCGTTGAATATCAACGGAGCGCTTTCTCATCACCCGTACTGAAAAATAATATTAAATTTAACAGTTTTTATAGTTGTAGCATCTATGCAACAATGCGCCATCTATGGCGCGTTATAATACAACAACGTGGCAATTTAGCAAAGTCGCGAGCCTATTTTATATTATATAAATAGTCAAGTTGAAGCCTGCCTATTATCATTTGCTTTGGCTCACCGCGTAAGCGCTCTGTTCCGAATCAGTGATATCGGGTTCAAATCCCACGCGTGCGACGTTCTTGTTTTTTAATTATTTACCGAGGCGAGCGTTATCAGCAGACAGACAGACGGATTTCGGCCATTATATATATAATATATCAAAAACAAACTTTTTCCATTATATTCCTTTATTTACTATTGACACATGATATATGCATATGGATGAAACTAGTTTTCAATTTGAAACTTTGTTTTTAATAATTGAGATAAAGTGGTAAATCCTAATTTACACAAATAAGTTGAAGTAAAAGGTAATATGTAGTATAAAGATTGCTTTTTTACTTAAGTGGAAATTCTCCTTTAACCTTAATTCAAAATGATGAAAATCATTCTTCAGTGTATGTAAATGAACTAATAAGGTAACTCAATTATTGATTCAGGGCTTTTAAAATTAAATGGATTTTTAATTCAATGGCTTTTCTTTACCGTTTCAAATTTCTGCACTGGAAAATAGTTTGCTTTGGGATAAAGAAGTGAGGTGTGACAATGTCTCGAGTTTTAATTATTTTAAAATATCTTCATTGAGAATGTTCAACAATGATGCAGGGGCTGACCATTCCGATGTCATGCGAACAAATTCATAAATTCATAAAATCTAGGTAAAGACGACTCAATATTTGCAACGTTTGACGAAACCGATTTTTTTTTGGATTTTTTCCGTTTATCGCGACCGATTTTATTTATTTTGCGACCCACCAATGGTTCGCAAACTAACAGTTTGAAAAATCCTGACGTATACATTGGATGTAGTTTTTTTTTTTATATAAGATTTTAATTTAAAGCAAAAATAACCCTGTGGTTAGTTCGCTTCTACTTCGGTCATCTGTTAATTAACTATCGCGCTTCCGCTAAGATAAGAAAATACAAGTAGAGAACTAGAAGGGATATTTTAAGTTTAAAAATTAAAATTCTTGCGGAAAATTTCAAAAGTTGAACGAAGGCAATCTCCAATCTCGACAAGAGAGTCACTTTACCTCAATTGATATTGTTGAGTATTTGAGCTCGTCTCGAAATAATTGAGGACATTTCAAACGTACGTGAATTGAATTTACAATTAATTGACATTCGGCAATTTTACAAAGTAACTTTTACAAATCTCGCAGCTTTCGAAGACAAAACACTTAAAAATAATAATTTACACACAAAAATATTATATTATTTACTTACATACTTCCGGCGAATGTATAGGTTTTTTTTTTACTTCATTTTTGCATAACTTGTTGGAGTGCCGACGATGTCACACTTTTAAACCGGTCGATCCTTTGAAGTGCAAAAGGTCAGCGCTTAAGCTCCAGGTCCTCCACACTGTTACGCGAGACGCTTTCCCAACGTGTGAAAGAGGCATGGAAAAACAACTAGAAAAATTGTATTCGTATTTTTCACCAAACAAAGCACCTAAACTGTAGGAGACTCGCAGTCCAGCAGAAACACTCTTATGATGAATATTTAACTAGAAAAACTATATAAAAATACACATTCAATCACAGCATATCCACCTCTACGTGTATACAGATTACTACATGGAGCTACAAAGCTTTTGGCGAACATCACACACACACACACACACATTACTCTGTACGGCAATATTACACTTGCTAATATGTATCTACTGCCTTTGTACGTACCTTATTCTAAAATTGCAGACTTCAGCTGCTAGGGTGGGTGGGGAGAAGTTGGAGTGGGTAAAAGAGCTCCATTGCCCAGTACACATACAACCTTACAGATTCACACATATGTATTCTCTCTTATAATCCACCGTCACTAGCCGTTCGGGACGTGTGCGCTGCAAGTACGTATTTAATGCTGGTCGAGACTCTTTGTAAAGTGATGCAGGGTGCAAAAAAGGATGTGCAGTTCATTTTTTTTCACAGAGAATGAGAGAAGAGGGCGCGGTGTGCAGGTGACGCGTTCTTTTGACGGTTGTTCACACTTCGCCTATATCGTAAATCCTTTTAAAAATGCCATTTTTTAGTCGATAGTCGGTATGCACTTTTTTTAGAACGGCTTAAATGAAAGAATTTAAAATATTCTTTAAAAGGCTAAAGGCTTAATTCTAAAAAGGCCAACGCTAAATTTTGAACCGTCAAATGTGCGTCCTATAGTATAAATGCGTTGTTTTTTCATCGGATAGAAAACATCAAAATATAACTACATATGTATTACCGAACTTAACCCACACAAACATTTGGATATTTTGACGTTGATCCTTTTAGGACGCAACCGCAGATCTTTTACCAATTGGTTGTGCATAATAGCTATGGGGATTACTCAGGTCTATACTTTGAGACTCGATCCGGTTGTGTAAAATTTAAAAATCATCATAATTTAATTTTAATTGCCAAATTTTTTACTTCTCTAATAATTGGATTTGAACGGATCGAATGCGCAAATTTCATCACACTTGTAGATACACAACAGCGTTGCTGTTTTACGTCACGTTGAGCAACAACAGCGTTGCTCTGGCCTTTGCTTTCTGATGAACATCGTGTATACTGGCCATAAAAGCTATAAAGAACAAGGGGTTTGCAAAATAAGGGTGGTCTGGTATCACCAATATCAAAACACATCAGGGCTAGCAAAAACGTGCACGGATTTCATACATTAAAACGGCAAAAAAATTAAATATACGCTGGTATAATTAATTTTCATAAAATGAACGCATACTTAATTAGCTTAATTACAAAATTAAATTTTATAATACGTTTCGTCACAATGGACTGTATATTATTGTGTGGAAAAAAATTGTGTCAGATACACTCGCATGGAAAAATTGATTTAAATTCTTTTTGTCTATTTATTTAATGAATTCTTCGCTGATCAGATGTTGTCAACCTTGTACTCGTAAGCCCCCATTTCGAGAGCGGTGGAGGCGTCGACACCCCTTACGCCTACCTGAATTATATTCACTGTTATTTCTTCTTGTTTGGACTGAGCCAGGGTTTTATAATTGTGGTGTTTTATGCAAAGATGGGCTCATGCCCTATTTGTGTGTATGTGTGTGCGTGTGCGTTAAAGGCGTTGCGCAAAATTAACTTATGTTTATTCGCATTCCGTGCTTTTGCAAAACAAAAATTTTCCTCTACTGGCTCTGCACGGTGTGTATGTAGACTTAATTGAATTATTCGATACACATCTATTGGCACTTTGTAATTGGATTTTTACGCTTTCGCTTGCACAGCGCAAAACGTTTAATTAAAAAGTTTTCAGACTGGCCATTTACTTTAATGTCAAGATCGTCTCCGCTTTACGCGCTAACGTCAACGATGCCACATTCTATTGTATTTGCATAATTTTGGATCAAATTAGGCGACGAGCGAGCTTATTGAGAAATTTAAACACATTACCGAAGTTTGACTAACACAAAGGTATTGTCAATCCATCACATTTTATTATATTGCGATACTATGTCTGCTAAGTAGATTGCATGAGTTTCAGTGAAACGTTTATTGTTTTGAAATAAAAATTTTAATTTTATATATACCAGTGGTCGGGAGCCGGCGGCTCTGAAGCCTCATGCGGCTCTCGCTGCCATACAACGTTTTGCGCGAAACACAAAACGTTTACACACAATTTACACAAAATAAAAATGAATTATATTTTTATTATACAAATCATTAAATCGTTTTTCAATAATACTACTGTCAAACATTAAGAAATATCACGAAGATAGCTTATTTCTTACTGCTATCCATTTCATAAATGAGTAACATTTAATTTCATTCTAAATATGTATATAAAATCCTAAAATAATATGTTGCGGCTTTCAATTTTGCAAGGTTTTCCATAATTTGGCTCTTAGCTCGAAAAATGTTCCCGACCACTGAACTATACAGTTTACAAGACATGCGACATAGCGAAAGTATCACGTTGTACTTAAATCCAAACGTTTCACTGTAATGATACTGTACCAAACCTCTACCAAATTTGTTATTCAGCCAAAACCTACGAAAAATGCAATTGCATATGCAAAATATGCTATTTTTAAGTATGTTCTTCGCCTTTTTCACTCTTCTAAAGGCAACTAGGAACTTCACGGGCAGTAAAATTTGTTGCTGAAAGTTAAGAGCCAATGTTATAATGCTACAAATAGTACAGCTAATAAAAAACCATATGAAACTATCAAAGACGAATTTGGATACAATAAGATCTTTAGAATGTTTAACTTTTTATTATATGTATGTATGTATAATACTTTTTTCTTCTGATAACTCAACTCGAAAATATTAAAATTTCATTTAAAATTAGTTGGCTTTGATATAAAAATAATTAAACTCTGATTCAATTAGTATGCTATACAAATTTATATTGTCTGACAATGAACTTTCATGCCGGCTCCTCACATTCGTGCGAATGTTCGCCAACCGTTGGCCTTAGGTGACATCGTCGAATGCTGACGAGCATTTGCATGGAAGTGACTGAATGTGGAGAGGGGAGGTCCACCATCTTGATTTGTTTGCATTTTAGCATTTTAGCACTCTTTCAGAGCGTTGACCTAAACGCGAACAAGCGCGAGCGACATCCTACACATGGACGCTCGGGATTGCTCGTCAGCGCTCCCCGAATGTGAAGTGCCAGCATTACAATTCAACAGCCTACTGTAAATATCATTATTGAATCCGTTGATCATTCGACGCGTCGAAAGCTTTGAGCGCGTTCACAGAAAATCAAGTTGCGCCTGCAATCCAGGGGTACACCAACGTTTCCCCGAAATTATTATTGCACACGACGGCCATTGGCGAGTTTTCAATAATGGCCGTACATGAAATATGCACAGAATTAATGTCGGCCTCATAAATAAGGATAATTAGCGCCCGCGGGGGTGTGAGAGAGGAGAGTGAGGTGAGATGGGGGTGAGTGGATGTTTGATGGCCTCTCATTGTTGTTCGCATTACAGCCGAACGCGAGGCCGCTAATGAGAAATTATTTTTGATTTGTGCGCGGCCATTGCGGTGCAACGAATGCGCAAATGTGCCGATATTATGACAAATTGCGTGCACGTCAACTATGGTGCCCGTCTAGATAACTGGCGTTTGTTTAGAAATGGCCGAGGTCGTAAAACGAAACCGCAATGTCCATTTTACATACATACATATGTATATACACCTATGTACATACATAATTATGTCGGTGCCCGTCTGGGTCATTGCGGTAACGTCGGCACTACCAACATAGCAAACAAACTCTTTATAGCGGTGTGCTGGTAACAAATCGCTATCTGTACACATTCAATCAACGGTACACCATACAATACCATACTCTCAAACGTGTTTTAGATCGCTGACTCAAAAAAGTATTTAATTATGTAAAATATATTATAAACCTTTGATAAGAATTGTAAATAGGTTTTTGAACTCTTTCTCCTATTGTGCTTTAAACACTAACATTAAAATAAAAGAATCTTTATAAATACTAACAAAATGAACAATGTGTAAAATAGATAATGGTTACTAGACCAGTAGCTATTAAACTACATTTAAGATGTATTGTGAACATGGTATATGAATTATTTTAAATAAATAAAACGGGACGGGGGCTGTATTGTTACTGTACAAACTAGCGCAAACGAGTGAGGAATTGGGGGATTACGAGTGGGTGGGGGTGAGAATCCACCATAATATGACGAGCAAACCGGCTAGTTTCAAAATAATAAGTATTCAGTTTTTAACATTCTTACGGAGGTGGCGTATTTGATATCAAACATTGCCTCTTTAACGGTTTTCACAAGCATTCCACCATATGACACATAACTAGAGAAATATACTCTCCGGTGGTCTCCCATTGCCCTCTGATGGGTATGAAAGGAGATTAGGAACCAGCTACATACATACCTACCTATGTATGATTTGGTAAGTAGGAAGAATTTTTTTTTTGGTTTGTGCCAATTTTATGGAACCGTTTCACAACTAAGATAAATAAATTGACAAATTCTAACAATATACGGCTGATCTGGATTTAGTATTATCTAAATCTTGCCAATGACGATGTTAAAGGTCGAAAGCCATCGAGAAAACCTTTCGACGTACGGGATCCCGGACCTTTGCTCAAAGATTAACGCTCTAACCACTAAGTTATCGCCTGGCTTTGCTAACTTAATAATAGTAAATAGTAATTGTTAGCCTAATATAACCTAATCTAACTTAACACAGACGACACTAAAGATAGGAATACACGGGCAGTGTTGGTGGCTATATTGCCAGTTGTGTGTAAACAAGCGTCAGTGGAGTACTTTTATTGTCGCCAGTACGTGGCAACGCACTATTTAATAAACTGGCCGAATACACTAACCATGTTAACGTAACGTAACGTAACTTTCAAATTTGCCAAATTAAAGTCCAAACAAAGTAATCTGCATCGTAACCGACTTTAATACAATAGAAACTCATTATGACTTTGAAAGTGTATTGACTTTGAACAGCAGACTCTACGAGAGCAAGACTAAATTCAACCACTCAATTCGTATACACATATCAAAATCGAACCGAGAAGTGATAAGAGAGGTAGATAGGGGTAGGGGGTGTACTAAAATGACGGAAGGTCCTAAATAACCCCACAGCTCCCGTTTCGGGGTTAACAGCTCGTTCCCCGGCAAATGAGTTACTGCCTCTCTCGCTCATTTGACGATTCAGCGCGATCGGGTTGATCGTTCGTTCGTACACGAGCCGCTTTATATTCCGCGAGCTATATTTTTTCGTACGTTTTGGCGGTGATTTATCGGCCATAACGACGACACGTGTTGTTCGTAAATGTCGTTTAAATACGCGTTCGTACGAATTGATGCGAATGCGCGTACATACACTCTGGCATACTCACTTATACTCGTGTGCACCGATATGCCAGCTAGTAGCGCGTAAAATTTACCCTCGAGAGAAGAGAGATAACTTTGCGCGCAGATTATTCATTGCAAATCGTACGAGTCATGCGTGGAATGATTCATGATAAAAAAGATCATTCTGAGGGAAATTCACATGAACTTAGACCTGAAAAATGTTTTTCATACAGGATGACCGTAACTCAATAAATAGACAGTGCCAAAAATGGTTATTGTCATTAAACATTAATAAGTGCTCTGCTTTACACCTAGGCCGATCAAACCCCCAAATCCATTATTCAATTAATAATAGAAATATCCCAAAAGTTGCATCACAAATTAAACTCATATAAACTCTTTAGTAAATAAGTGTTATTCATTTGTATATATTATCAAACGTGTCTTTAAGAATTTTAGTTACCAGTTGCTGTCAAAAATTTATGAAACCTTTATTAGACCTAAATTAGAATTTGTTGTAAATGTTTGGAGCCCTAATTTAAAAAAAATACGTTGTATGCTTTGACAGCGTTCAAAGAAGGATTACAAGAATGTCATCTGAACTTTGATGACATTCTTGTCTCACCTATTTGGAGACGAGAAGATTGAGAGGCGATCTAATAGAAGTGTATAGAATAATAAATAATCAATATAAATGTCCAATAAAAAACCTCCTCACGTTCAATAAAAACGACCATCTCAGATGTCATACTCTAAAAAGACAAATCAAACAAAATTATCAGAGACTTATTCTTTTCAAATATGTAGAGTGGTTGAAGTTTGAAGCCGCCTCCTAAATTAGCTAGTAACTATACAGAAAATATAAACCTCTTTAAAAATCATCTCGCAAGTGTTTGAATATAAATGGATTTTTGTAATCCTAAATAACTAAATAAATAAAAATTGTATTTACATAATGCAACATAATGGGTTCCATTGGCTATGCCTCCTACCCATGTATTTTAAATAAATAAATAAAAATGAATTCACACTAATCTACACATGATTTATATATATGTACATACATATGTAGGTATAGTTAAAACTTCAAGCTAGAACTCTTTTCGAACGGTTAATTGTTCGAACGTACAAAACGTTTCGAATTTTTAAATGTAATATGAATGAGTGGAAGTCAAATTATTATGAACAATTATAATTCCACTTGAATTAATCAGTTCAGAACTATAGTGTGTTTGATTCGATTGATCGAATTTACGTATCGCGCTGCTAGTGCGCCCCGTACACGCTTCGAAAAATAATAATTATTGCCGACGTGAAGTACACGAGCAAAATGGATATTTAAAATTTATAGGCAATAAATCAGCGATAGGCTTTTCGGTGCAAGCTAATCATTTTCAAATTCGGGTGTGTGACGCGCCGTCATGAATCAGCTGACGAATCATGCGTGAACAATTTTCAAACGGGACCCGATTTGATGCGAAGGGATGGGATGAGGGGATGGTGTAGCATGGACTCGTCCAAGTGTGACAAGTCATAATGGCGATCGTTGCAGCGAACATTTTAAACGCAAAATAGTACGTGGCCATTCTCGTTCACCCAAATTTCCCATCTGAATTATGCGCCACTCCATTCCCATTTGTAAAATAAATAAATTATACATAAAGATTTCTACATTCAGAATGTGTGTTTGTGCCGTATCAACTATTTATTTTGGATGCATTAAGCGCATGGCTATTCACCTGGAGTGGACGGGTGTGTAATTCGGGGCATTGTGTGTCTCTTTTGTCCCAGTGCGACATCTTTGGAAGACAAGTTGTTAGTAGGAGAAGAGCAGCAAGCAAGCGCCAGGAACGTCCAGCGGAAGGAAGCAAGCAGTAAATATGTCTTAGAAGTCGCCAATTCTCCAGCCCGTCTGAGCAAAAGGTCCTCTGAAAGCCTTATTCAAAAGCAGGTAAATAGATATAAGCACAATGGTGACACTTTGCACTGATATGGGAGTATATAAAATAATTTTTGTTGTTGCTAAAAATACTATTAAACAGGTTGAGTCAACAGAAAAAGTTTATGAACTTAATAATTATTTTCGGTTTGCTCCATATAAAATTCCAACAACGTTTGACTAATCGGAACAAAACTTTGCAAATGCACTTTCTATGATCTTGCAGGTCTTAGAAGGTTACCTGAGTGCCATAGTACATTTTTCTTTCACTCAGTGCCAAACTAAGTTTATATCAACAACAAATTGAATTTTGCCAGTATAAAAAACCACTTTACATATATCTATAGGTACATATGTACATGTATGTACATATGAGTCGCCAAGTTCCAAATCCCGATAAGTCCATAAAACTCACTTGTTCGCAAACGCGGTTTTTCTGCTAGACTTATTTGCTTGATGGCGATTAAACTCATTTAAACTTTATTTTGTTGATATTAAACAAAATATTGAGATTAGAAACATGGACTTATCGTTGTTTGTTTCTAAATATGGCTTTTATCATAGTGCAATTGTCAGTTTTTGGAAATAACACTGATTTTCAATATTTTTTTACGGCGCACTTGGCGGTATTTGGAATAATTCAAGTATAAGGCATCGTTTGAAAACATTCTTAGAACCAGAAAATATTTTATCCTCGTTTTTTATATATTGTGGACTTATCGGGATTTGGAACTAGGCGACTCATATGTACATACATATAATACGAACTTTTCCGCGTTTGTGACCTTATAATTATTTAAAATTCACTAGGCCGACATCCACGAAAGTTCATCCATTTTGAATTTTATCTATCATACACAATTTTGCAATGTCTCTTTTGACACCTGTATGTACAGTTTAAATACCAAATAAAAAAAATGCGGTGAAAACCGGCGATAGCCTAATCGGTTGTCATCGATTTATGTTTTGGTAAGACTCTCAGTATCAGTAATCAGATTTAATATTTTTTCACAAACGATCACCTTTTTCATCGAATTTAGTGTATTTTCAATTTCGAGCATTAAATAATTAATTAAAATTTATATATGGATATTTCAATTGTTTTCAGTGTCAATTCCATATACGAACGTATTGAAAATGATCCAGGCAAAGCCGGGTACTTTCAACTACTAAATTATACTATACGAATAGTATATAGCGTTGATTGCCCGAGTGCAATTTTAAATTCAAATAATTTTAAATATTAAATAATTTTTGTATTTTTTCCAGTGAATTGTGTTGTGATATTCTTGCGAATCAGATTAAACGTTCGAATGGATTCGATTTCAAAGGAATCTAGGAAGGTTACGTGCAAAAGTTGATTTTTCATATATTTATTACATCATACCGTTTTGGGTTTCAATACTAATAACATTTGAACCATGTATTCAAATTCAAATCCTATATAATGCATTCGGTCGAAATTCAGCACATATTAGTTTTTCGCATTCTTTCGTATTAAGGGCGTGTCTCCAACGTCACAACATTGAAACATCGGTCACAGGTTTCTCGTCCTGTTATTTTACAAGTGACGTTCTATAGCAAACATCGTCGAAGAATTTTCTATACAGATATACACAAATGTACATACATAAGTATTCGTGTACGTAGTACGTATCAAGGCAGTATCGGACGGTTGATGTTGTGTCGTGACATAAATCTCTGGGGTATGTGAAGTGGGTTTGCAGCAATAAATTGTGCGGCGTTTTCAGCACTGTTGGGTCTCTTAAAAATACTGCACGAGACCCGGAAGCGTCGCTAAGAACAAATAGTGCAAAACGCGTTACGGTGCCGGCCGATTAAATGTAACGGCGATAAATAAACACGGATTGCTTTATGGACCGGAATGGACGGGGCGAATCTTAAATAATTATCATCCCGACCACCCATCGACGTAGTTGAAAAATACCCCTACCACTACTACAACAACAAAAAAAAACCCTATCCGAATAATGTAACTTTGATTTGGACGTTTAAAGGCAGCCAGTGGTAGTTGCCAAGATTTTTGGAAACATAGACATACACATAGTTAAAGTATGTATATAAGTATATGTATATGTTAAAGCTAAAATGTATCTTTGTCTAATGATTCGTATTAAAATTTAAGGGTTGATAAAGTGAAATTCTGACAATATTTAAACAGTGTATAACAGGAGTATGTACACTTGCATACATTGTAGTTATTTTTTTTTTTTTAAAAAGCTTCAATTCGTAAATAGGTACTTACCGTTTAAACGTATTAATTAGTCAATAACTTTGTATAGGTCATATGTTTTTTTAATTATCGATACTACTTTTGTTATTGTTATTCTTAATTTATAGCTATTTTCTGTTTTGAAAAAGCTTATCGGTAGCAATATGTACATCATTGCTAAAGCAATACATTATGTATACTTACTGTTGAAACGTTTTAATTAGTCTAGTGTGTTCTTATAGTTGTCGAGATTACTTTTGTTATTGTTATTCATTATTTCAATTTCACATGAGGAAATAATTTTAGTGCTCTTTAATTGGGCATGGTCAATAGGTCACTGAAAAGTTTGTTTTTGTTATATGTAAGTATGATGTACATATTTGTTTTGTATTGAAAAACTTTTGTATCAAAACATCTCCTGTAATGAAAGTCACATCAATTATGATCATAATAATTTTGTTTTAAATTATTATCAAAAAAATCAAATTCTATTGCATCAATAGAATTTGAATCAACATAAGCCTATTTGGCATTGCGATACACATGTAAAATCATTACTTTTCAAACATTTTCACGGTAGAATACTTTACAATATTAAATGTCATCAGAGAGACGATTCGGTTGAATTTAGTTATCTTTTAAGATTCAAACACACCTCGTACAACATTTTAGGTTCAAACACTTTTGAGATTAAAAATTGACTTGTCATTTTGAGGCAACATTTCTAATTGTGTCATCATTTTCAGCCGTTCACCATCCACTGCTGGATGAAGGCCTCTCCAATCCTATTCCATTCCTGTCTGTCTTGAGCAATCTGCATCCAGTTGACTCCACACATTCTTCTCAATTCATCAGCCCATCTTCCACTCGGTTGCTTTCTTTCACATCATCTCGGATACCATTCCAGTATTTCTCGCGTCCATCTTCCATCTTCTTTTTCGCGCGTTATGCTATATCTGCCACTTTGGTCATACTTTTTTTACCCATGTATTCCTCTTACGATCATTTCTTGTTAGACCGAGCATACATCTTTGGCCATCATACCATAACTGGCAGTACGCATTGGTCGTATGCCTTATTTTTTAAGCATAGCGGAATGATGGATTTAAAAACAATGTTCATTCTTCCAAATAGCGCTCCATCTTATTTTCATTATTTTTCTTTAAATCTAGTCATTTTGACCAATTTTCCAAGGTATAAATAACTATCAACTATCTCTACAATATGATTATCTACTGTGACTACGCTTTGCAAGTAAAATTCATTAAACATAATTTTAGTTTCATTAAAATTAATTTGTTGATATAATCTAAAACAAAGGTAATTTTAACCCAATTGCTAACATTTCATAAGCCAAAGGTTATCCACGAATGGATTTAGAGGTAGGTATAGACAAAGTAACTGGCTGCATACGTCATAACTGGCAGTACGCATTGGTCGTATGCCTTATTTTTTAAGCATAGCGGAATGTTGGATTTAAAAACAATGTTCATTCTTCTAAAAGCACTCCATCCTAGTTTCATTCTTCTTTACATCCAGTCATATTCACCAATTGCCCTAGTTGCTGGAAAGATAAATACTTTCAATGTGCAAATAGTTTCATTCGACGTTTAAAACATTTGTGAGGTTCTCAACCGTTGAATATACACAAATTTTGAAATTTTGAATTCTCAGCTAGTGAAACTGTATATCAGTTTGATTCGGTTGTACGATCGCGGTACAATTAACCCGTCAGGTGTATATGCAGGTAGTCAGGACACTGTGGCGCTTTGCAAACGCCTATAATCCCCGAAAGCTATTAGCGACGCCGGCGCCCATAAATCGGCTCCGCCATGGGGCAGCATCTTGCGAGCGCCGGACACTGCACGCCACTGCACATCCTGATGGAGAGAACGAGTGATTTACTCGCGACCACCTGTCCGCCCCACTTCGCATGCAAATCAAACCGAGATGATTAATCGAGCCGCGCACAACTGAACGACGTCGTCTAATGCATATTCATACTATTAATATCACATACACATATTATGTACACACATACGCTGCAAAATTTGCTGCAACGTGCATATTTTCACGGTCAATGGTTGGTTACTGACCGTTGCTTCTGCATTGCCGGTGCGACCACTCCTCTTCGTTCATTATTCAATATGACATGTCAAAATCGTTTGCAGTTGACTTTTTGGATTCGGTGCCGCTTAGAGGCAATGCAATGTACTAGATTGATTGTAACTAACTCCACTTTTGCTATAGTTTCTGCTTTTATGTATCAGATTTTCATTACTTTATCCTAATCGGATAAAGTATTGTGATCGTGCGAAAATTCGACCTCGAGATTTTGACTGATTTGTATCAGGTATCATCCCCTGATCACGTTTTCATGATTTCTAAAAAATGTCTGTATGTCTGTATGTCTGTATGTCTGTATGTCTGTGTACTTATGTGTGTGTGTGTCTGTATGCGTGTTTTCTCCGAAACTGTCAAGTCTATCAAGCTGAAATTTCATATCTATTATTTTCACGTAAGGTGTAAGAGCCATAATGAATTTGGTCAACATCAGTGAACCGGAAGTAGGGTTTTTTTCTCAACACAGTAATTTCATGATATGTATGTATTTTGATTGGTGTGGTGGTGGTGTATGCGTTTTATTTACTTACGTACTTAAAAAATTAATTTGGTTACTCTTTGTATTCCTCAAATATATGGATAAAGTCATGGGTTGGCTACACCCGAATTTTTACTTTATCCTAATCGGATAAAGTATTGTTTTTTGTGTTATCGCGTTTTTTTTTTTAGTTTGACCGCTACATTTTCGGTAAACAGTAGTGATTTTGTCAAATTGACGCTTAATAGATGCTGAAATTGATCAAAGATTATCTTTTAATTAATCTAAGTTGTATTGTAAACGTGTCAGCTGAAAAAATACATCTTTCAGATGATATATAAATTTTAATTAAATATTGAATATTTGTATATTGAGCAAGAATTTAGTTTTAAGTGGTCGGAAACCTTTTTCGAGCTAAGAGCCACATTAGGAAAAACCTGTCAAAATTGGTAAATTAGGGAGCCGCAACATATTATCTTCGGATTATATACCTACATATATGTAGGTATATTCAAAATTAAATAAAATATTACTCATTTATGAAATCAGCAGTAAGCTATAATAATAAGTTATCTGCGTTATTATTTCTTAATGTTCGACAGTTTATTACTAAAAATTATTATTGAAAAACGATTTAATGCTTTGTATAGCCAATGAAGTTACGTCTAAAAATAAGATTCATTTTGGTTTTGTGTAAATTGTGTGTCAATGTTTTGTGTTTTGCGCAAAACGTTGAATCACAGCGAGAGCCGCATGAGGCTCCAGAGCCGCCGGTTCCCGACCACTGGTCTAAAGCAATACTTTATCTATCATATCGCGTCCTCAGAGCACAAAAGTAACACCTCCAAAATAGAAAATTGTTCAGGGAATCAGTTTTAAAGTTGAACTGGTCATCATAAATCGGGGGAACTTTATATAACAACGATAATTGTACATATTGTACTCTAGATTTTTAGATGCTATTTCATTGTTATTGAATTTACATGTACATTTTTCAAACTGTATGCAAAAAGTTCGCACTTGTCACTTGTGTGCTCCGAGAATATTTAGTAGATACTTTTGTGGTGCCAAAAAAAATTGTGACATCATTCGGATGTGCCTCTTGACTGCACTGATCGATTAAAGAGGAACAAAGTTGAATTCATCACTCATTTTTGCAAAATCTTGGACATGTGTGCTCTGAGGACGCGTTTTATGTATTAAATATATAAATAAAGTATCCCTGAAATTTTTGTATGCTTAAGTTTTAAATAATTCGTGTATTTTGATTAACTTTGTAGAATGATAAAAAAATATTCAATTTAATTTTTGTTCATAAATTTTTAAGCACAGTTTGAAATCGAATCCTCAATTAGTTCCAACTTTAACTAGTGATGTATTATCAATGTTCTAACAGCTCATAAGTGTCACCTAAAGTGTTAACATTATCACATCAAACGCCGTCGCCAGTGCAACATAAATTAATCTGCGCGCGTTTTGAAACTTTCATATTCTAAGTTCGATGTTCTCAAATCGTCTATTTCGGGGTCTTGGCAAAGTGCACGGTCGTTTGAGGGTTTCCATGAAGCTATCGTCGGTGCTATAAATCCCTCGACGGTTCTTCAGCGAACTACGAAGGGTTGCCGGCCTCTCGTCGGCTCGGGCGCACCAACGAAAGCTGCGATTTATTCGTCGAAAACGGAATTATATTTATCGGCGTTGAAATATGTAACACTCTGTATACACTGTGGAGCGGTCGTCAACACTCTCGCGTTCGTATTATTGCGATTATAAATAAAAAATTCTTCAGCCGGCCGATCGGACGGCTGACAATGTGCTAACGCTTTAATTGTTCTGTGAACGCTCTTTGAATTCGCGGAATTTAAACGTATGTATTTGGATGACCGGAAGTAGAATTTTTTCGCGTATAACAATGCATGTTGTGTAATTGATGTTTTTATTTTATATTATCCGTCTAATTTTATACATAATCAAACCGACTGAAAGTGGAAACTGGTTAAAAGTAGCTTACGGTGAACAAAGTGGTGTATCTTATTTGCATACATACATTTTACTAAAAATAATAGATGACAAAAATATACAACGATTTTCCTTACTGGATTTTGATTTTATAATCTTTAAAAAACGAGCAATTTTGAGATTATTTCACTTAAATCAATAGCTGTGATTATGATAATTAGTTTTGAAGCATTTTATTTACACTGGTTTTAGACGTTTGAAAACTTATGTCAAAACTTTATCTTCGCCTACAAATCGCATACTAGTGACATCTATCGGTGAAAAGCGTAAGCTTTCTCGGAAAAATTCGTACAATTTCATCTTAAAATTGTATAAATGCAATATTTCCTATAATACGATTACGAAATAATTAAAAACATGATTATTAATACAGATTTTTGTATTGAATAGTAGTTTTTTTTTTATTTGAAATTATTCATACTTTTTACTATGTATTTATTAATATTTACATTTGTACAACAATTAATCATAATAAATGGTATGATTATGTATTGGGTGTTATGATAACGTATTTCATCTGAATTTTAATAATAATAAGTAGGTAGGTACTAAGTCCATCTCGACTGATTCATCTTAGGACAAGTTAGGTCAGGAGGAGGTCTAAAGCAGGTCTAAATAATCTCGGAGCCGCGGGCAAGACAGGGGCCGAAGGACGTGTCGGCCAGGGGTACCCAACCGCCGATAATTCACGACTGGTGCAGAGGCAGCCTAATAACGTTATTAAAACGTGCAACTCGTGCGCTCGTAAATTGTGCATCCTCGATGCGCGCACTTGCATCGGTTAACTTTTGGGCAAGAGGCCCGACCCGTGTTCGTTATAAATTGACGTACCGCAACAACCGCTAAACGTACACGTACACAATCATATCGGTAACGTACCAACTACCATGTTAACCCATTGAAGTCCCATGGATGTCGTACGAACGGAAACGTATGCCATTTCACACCTGAAAAAGTAAATTCAATACATACATATTACACGATACCAACCTACTGATCTATGTATGTATATAACTACATATCGTGGCCTCGGAGAACAAAGGAAACATGTACACTTATGAGCTGTTGGAACATTGATAATATATCACTAGTTAAAGTTGGGACTAACTGAGGAATCGATTTTAAACTGTGATAAAAAATTTATGAACAAAAATTAAATTGAATCATTTTTTATCATTCCACAAAGTTAATCAAAATACTTGAATTATTCAAAACTTAAACATACAAAAGTTTCACAATACATACATATGTACCTACATACATCGCCTCCTCAGAGCACACATGTCCATGATTTTGCGAAAATGATTTATGAATCCGACTTTGTTCCTCTTTAATTATTCCATCAGGACAGTTAAGTGGCACATACGAATGAAGTTACAATTTTTTTGGCATCACAAAGTACAAAAGTTCTACTAAATATTCTTGTAGCACACAAGTGACAAGTCTGGACTTTTTGTATGCAGTTTGAAAAATTTACTTGTGTAAATTCAATAACAATAAAATAGCATTTAAAAATCTAGAGTACAGTATGTACAATTATCGTTGTTATATAAAGTCCCCCGATTTATGATGACCAGATCAAATTTTAAAACTGCTGTCTTGGACAATTTTCTTTTTTGGATGTCACCTTTGTGCTCTGAGGACGCAATATGTACATGTGGAAGCTTTTTCAGTAAATCAGATACACAAACGCTCATTTCAGCGAATACAAAGTTTTTCAATCTACATACATAAATAAGGTTAAGTGAAGTTGGGTTAGGTTAGGTTAAATTTGGAAAGTCCTTTTACTTTTCCCTTAAAGATTTTACAATCAAAATATTTGATTAAATATACAAGTGTGATACAAATGTCTATATGATTTTAGATTTTAATGACTTGATTCATATTAATTTGTTTATTTTTTATTTAATAATTTTTAATTGCATTTTTTAATGTATTTTTTCGAAAATAAAATAAAATAGAAATGTACATAATATTACTTTATTGTGTATGAATTATGATTTTATTGTGTTTTTATATGTACAATGTGTTTGTGCATGTATAGATATTACATGCTTGTATGTGTATTATTTTTGTAATTTATCCACGATGACGATTTGTTTAATCTGTTATATCATGGTGGGTGTCTCTGAAAATAAATATATTCAAAGATATTAAACTATTGTACATAAGTGTAAATTATTGATTTTTAATGTTATCAAATAAGCATCTCAAATTTACAAGCACTCAATGTAATCATTAGAATTCAAAGAAAGGCAGCCGAATATATTTTTTCATCAAAATGATTTCTAGTATCTTTTTATGTGACTTTTTAAATAGTACATACAACTACAGAGTCTGCACACTATTCATGCATGCAAAAACTGTCCCCGATCAACGCCACTTCCAACATACCACCGTTTATACACGGATAGTACGTACATAGGTACCTACACGTATACTGGGTGTCGCATAAATAATACATCGCCGTTGGATAATCGTGAAATACGATGATGATATTCAGACTGGATGCGCAGATGAAGTTTTCATTACTAAGGCTCGCGCGCCAGTCGGGGGTGTGCAAGAAGGGGCCATTAGGGGGTGTTTAACCAACTTGGTCCTTATATTACATGAGGGGGAATCGTAGACTAACCACCGAAAACCACCCAACCACCCATACGTCGGACACCCCCTGACCCGAGGAACCCGGTAGTAAGCCAGCGCCCACTAAATACTGGCGAATACCAAACTTCAACTATCCGTCATGCTGGCGAAACCCTCGGTTAAATTACACGCAGGTGCGACACCCCGCAAAGATTCCCACCGATTAATATGTCGATTTTTCTCGTTTTCTTCGTCGCGCAGTTCGATTCGCCGATCGGGTTATTTATCCGCGGGTCTTTTTTTGCAAATCCCCGAAACGTACGAGCCGTGGGAACCCAACCCTCTCCCTCTCTCTCTCTCTCTCTCTCTCTGTGATAAGTACGGCCGTACTTTAGTGCCTAAACTGTCGTGTAAGTATCGGAAGATCTGGAGAGGTCTCTGGTATGGGTGACCGCGGCCGGCCCTCCATAAACTCCCGACTCTATTATCGTTTTCTGCCTTCTTATTACCTGACCGACTATATCTCTTTTGTATTTATATCCGGATTGCGTCGTGTGCATGAGGATATTTGTGTGTGGGATATATTTATGTGTGTGTGTGTGTGTGTTCCAATACAGGAAAGTAATTCAGAAGTTACGTGCATCTTCTTGCATTTACCTGTCGATGGAGTTGTGCGTCGCCCTATTGTTGATATTTTATTTTGAAAATGAGCAATGGTTTCTATACAGTAGGATATAATTTTTTAATTGTCTCTGTATCATATAATTATTTTCAAAAACTCATTTAATTTGCTTAGAGCCTTTGCTTGTTTCACATAAATAAAACGAAAAATTGATAATAAAGCGTGTATTGACAATCATGGAATTATTTCTAAACATTTAGATATAAAAAAAATTAAACCAAATTCTCTTCCCCCGTATTCATTATTAAACCCAGAAACCAGCTCTCTTTGAAATAGGGAAAAATAAATACCTAATAGGACAGTGAGCGCTAATCTATTGAAGGGGGTTTTTTTAATTTTCAATAATATAAAATTTAAAATATAAACTACAATACAATATACATAATACAACAACTACAATACATTTATACAATAATATTAAATTTAAAAATATAAACAAATGAACCATGTTTTAATCTAAAACTTACATAATGCACACCTAGATCTAAACAGTATCAACTCAAAAAAATACTTTTTTCAGGAACGACGAAAAACTTGTTGTCATGTCGCTATATATAAGTGATAGGAGTTAACTGTTTTTTTTTTGTTTTTATGAAAAAAAGCATATTAAAGAAAGTTGAGATTAAAACATTTAATTTTGTTTTGTTGGTTCATGCAGCTTCGTTTTTAGAATCCGAATAAATGATTAACTGAAAAATCTTAATTTTTGAGTTGAAACTGTTTTGATCTACATATGTACATGCATTTGCAGGTGTGCGATATGTACATACATACATACTAGCCGTTTTTCTTAAAATTCTACCTACTTACCAAATTATGCATACATATTTCTCTAGTTACTTCATCACGTCATACGGTGGAATGCTTGTGAAAACCGTTAAAAGGCAATGTTTGATATCAAATATGCAACCTCCAGAAGAAGGTTAAAAACTCAATTCTGATTATTTTGAAACTCGGCCGTTTTCCTCGTCATATGACGGTGGATTCTCATCCCAACCCCTCACCACCCCTCAACCCCCATCCATACATGCTAGTTTGTACAATATCAGTGCAGCTCCTAACCCGTTTGAAAGTGCGTGTAGCAATTGTAAAGTATACCGTTGATTGAATAGATGTATGCTGTATGGTCATAAAATCGCATTATAAACTCGAACCTGCTTTGACAGATAGTGACTTTATCCCGACACATTGCTAAAAAAATAATTTGTAACCGCAATCACAGCATATATTGTTATAATAAATGAGATATTTCAGTTTACAATATTCGAATATAGCATAATGGCTACTTAGCTGTGATTAAGATTACTGCTAATTGGTAAACTTTTCATCTATTTTTGAGTAAATTTCAAAAATATAAAATAGTGGCGCAGTATCCAATTGATCGTGTACATACAACGTTCGGTAAGAATCGCAACCATTAGGGTCTCTCAATCGTTACTTATGGATATCGGACCTTCGGAGGTATTGTCCGATACCCGCGAGACGCGCCACCAATATTGTACTCCAATAAATGGGACATGCGAGCGCGGAGGGTAGGAGGGAAATCCTGACTGTCCAGAACTATAGAAGGGAGGGAGATAGGGCTGCGACGTGTCCACCCGCCAGGGGATATCTATAATAATTTGGGATCTTCGTTACCCAACAAAAGTTCGAAGCTGGGAATTGCTTACGTAAAGAATCGTATCGGACGCGACCGCCGTTATTGAAAAATACTCGCACTGTTACCATCCCCTTCCCCTACTCTTAGGTAAACCTTCCTTATTACCTTCCCGTGGAAAACTTTTTGTTTGCTACCCTCAGCTACTTGCGCCCCGGGGCGAATTACCCCCATCGCCCGCCCTCCGTATCAAATGGACATCTTAAAACCAGATGAAAAAAAAAAAAAAAAAAAAAAAAAACGGACGACGAAGAACAACGGCAATGGGACGTTATTCAGAGAGGGATTTGCTAAAATATATTGTCCATTTGTTTCCTATATACATATTTATCCGTTTATTCAATCGCGAAGACAATAATCTGCTGTCGCCGAATTGCAGAGTACATTTAAATGTCTCATTTCTATCTTTAAAATTTTCATTAATATTTTTTTTTTCAATAGTTCAAGATTATAACTAAAAAAAAGACTATTTGCTATAGACAGTAATACTATTAACATGTGGGAAATCTGTCATTCGACAAAATAAAATATATATATGTATGTAGGTAAAAAAGTATTCATTTTAAATTCGTACTACAAAGCATTTAAATTATATAGTATTTATAGGCTAATAAACCCAAATTATTTAAAAACAACAACAAAAATAAACCATATTACATATTATTACACGTAATAACATATTATATACAGGCAAGAGATATATGTATATGAGCTACACAATTAAAATAAAAATAATAAACCTAATCACCATCGCCACTACCTTTAGCAATTTGTACAAAAATCTTTTTTTCTGACAGTTGAGGTGCTCACACACCTTGGCGGTTTTGGCGCCCATATCCCATTTGCACCGATATAATTCGCATTGGTGTGAATCAACGACCATAGAGGATGAAAACTTAACGCAGCGTTATCGCTCCCGTTTATAAGGGCCTTTAAAGAGTTCAAAGCTCCATGTTTTTTAAGTTGAATAAGTTAAGGGGCAACGAGCAACATTTTTCAGCAATATTGCTCGTCAACCATTCAGTAACATTTTTAGCATCACATGCGTAATATGTGTCGCAGCAATGTGTGGCTCAATGATTTCCGGTAAGCAGTTGCTATTTTATTATTGCCCAATTTCGCCGAACACTCGTGTCGTTTCGTGTCCGCATCTCAGCGACAGAGACCCGCGTATGTTAGAGAGCAGGAAAGCGACATGTATTATTGCCGCGTATTTTCGTATGCCATTCGTAATATGGAAACAATACTCGCCAACACACGGCCATACCAGGAATAGTGGAACAATAGTGTCGGGGAATACGACTATATTTCCGGCCCACATCACCATATTGCAGTGAAAATTTTGATCGTTTACAGGCACCTTTAGGAAAGAGTATGACATAGCGAAATCATGTTTGGACCGGATATACATACATACATATGTATGTATGTGGCCCCGGAACCAAAAAGGTGCACGTCATCTTCAGCTACATTATACCAATTTATGTATTGTGGTTCATTATTAAATATGTTAGATAGGACAACTAGAGATAATTACAAATAATACAAAATAGAGGTATGAGATGTATTTTAAATGCGGATAGGTATGCTAGTATAAAAAAGATGATGATTGAATTAGATTAGTTGAATGTGAATGATACTTTGAGGATTTGTATGTTCGTATGTATATTTATGTTACCATCATATTTTAGTAAATTTATTGTGAGAGGAATGGATGTATGTGAATATAATTTAAGGAATAAAAATAATTTAATTATAAAAATGTTAAAATAAATAGAAATAGGAGACGCATCTTGTATAGAGGTGTTTTGGAGTATAATAGACCGCCGGATGGAATTAGAAGTTCCAAAACTATTGAAAAATTCCTGGCAGTCTTAAAAAAACATCTCTGTACAGGTGCTTAGTTAAGGATTATAATTAATTAACTTAAGCTACTCTATATTATATAAATAAATAAATAAAATAAATTACCTATTTTAATTTGTTTCAATTAAATCAACTGAATTTTATTTAAAATAAATCGAATTTATTTGCAAAATAAGGACTCAATCAAACCATCGTGAAAGACACGACAAATAAAGACCTTTGCAATCGCTGAAATAACATTGACTGTTGAAAGCGTCACGGGGGTGACGGGCCCTGAAAGCGAGCCGTCAACCGCCAATCAATTAACAAGCGATTTGGCTCCACTTTATTCCAACCGGAAGCTCGTCTCTCTCTCTCTCTCTCTCCTCTCCTCCTCCGGCGCCAAAATCGACCATTAATCATCCCAGCAAAGGAGGTTGCCGGCTCCTCCTTAAACACCTTGTCCCGAGGTGTTAGTCTGTCTGCGCTCTTTCTTCGCCCAAACCGTAATGATTTGATGGGCCGCATTTGACAAATGACGCGAGATCCTTCACGCTTCTCCCCATCCACCCTCCTGCCTCCGCATCTCGGGATAATCCAGCCTAAGTAAACGGTTCCCGGTTCGGGAAATTTCTACTCCCGTGGAAAGCAAGCTAGCGCGCGGCCCGTCGCGATTCCGCAAAGGAGTTGGGGGAGTGAAAGCCGGGGAAAAAAGTGAAAGTTTCCCACCGCATTTTGGGGATGGGAGGAGGGGGGGGGGAAGGGGGTGATGGTGGAGAGGGGAAATATAAATGTGTGGGGATTAGCCGAGCGGAAATAGAATAGATGACACTGATATTAATGGTATATTTAACGGTGTTTTAATGCCACTTTTTTTGTCACGTCAGCAACACGTCAAACGTACGCTGAAGGATTACAGTCTTCAACATTGTTTTTGTGGACGTTAGATCTTTTTTATTTTGGTGGAATTATTAATTGAAAATAAATTTTTGTCATTTTTGTAATGTGTCAGTGGCTGATTGTGATTTTTTTTACTTGTAAACAGTAGTAGAAACGATTCATGGATTGGGTCTTCCTTGTCGTCTATACCGGTGGTCGGCAACCGGCGGCTCCGGAGCCGCATGCGGCTCTTTGTATGAAAACCTGCGGCTCGTTGTCATCCAACGTTTTGCGTGAAACCCAAAACCGTTGACACACAATTTACACAAAATCAAAATGAATCCTATTTCCATAACTTAAAGTCGATTTTCAGATTAAACTTTGTTATAATTTTTAGTAATATTAATACAAACATTAATAAATATGATGATAACTTATTTCTTACAGCTATCCTTTCATAAATGAGTAACACTTGATTTCATTTTGAATATACATACATACATACATATGTATATATAATCCGGCTCCCAAACTTACCAATTTTGCAAGGTTTTCCCTAATTTGGCCCTTAGCTTGAAAAAGATTCCCGACTACTGCTCTTGTATATGTACATTCATTGAATTTATTAACTGTATTCAAAATATTTCTGTGGATACTAGCAAGATTTGAATTGATTAAGATTATTCCATTTTTGAATGATGTCTGAATTTTCTTTGGTCTTTTAACGATTGAAACTCCATATGTGCGTGTTTATTACTATATGTATGTCATCATCATCATCATCATTTTCAGCCGTTCACCATCCACCGCTGGATGAAGGCCTCTCCAATCCTCTTCCATTCCTGTCTGTCTTGAGCAATCTGCATCCACTTGACTCCACACATTCTTCTCAATTCATCAACCCATCTTCCACTCGGTCTACCTTGCTTTCTTTCACATCCTCTCGGATACCATTCCAGTATTTCTCGCGTCCATCTGCCATCCATTCTTCTCGCTATGTGTCCAGGCTATTGCCACTTCAACTTTTTCACCCGTACTGCTATATCTGCCACTTTAGTCATACTTCTTACCCATGTATTTCTTTTGCAATCTCATCTTTTTATGTCAAGCATACATCTTTCCATGCTTCTCTGTGTGCGCTGGATCTTTCGTAGCATTCTTGAATTTAGCGTCCAAGTTTCACATCCATACGTCATAACTGGCAGTACGCATTGATCGTACGCCTTCTTTTTTTAAGCATAGCAGAATGTTGGATTTAAAAACTATGTTCATTCTTCCAAAAGCACTTCATCCTAGTTTTATTTATTCTTCTTTACATCCAGTCATATTCACCAATTGTCCTAGGTATAAATAACTATCTCTACAATATGATTATCTACCAATCAACCTTTTTGGAGCCCGGAGCCAAATCAGCGAAAAATCCAAAAAATTGCAAATTTTCGGAGCCGCCACATATTGTTTAATAAAAAATATATATATACATATATATGTTTATGTATGTACATATATGAATATATGTATATATAAATAAATTTTACTCACTCGCAGGCTGTAGAGATATTACTTAACTTTACACAATTCAGCTCTAAAAATAAATAAATAATTTGTCTGAAAACGGATTTTAATGTTATTTTTAAAAGCTAATGCGACTTTTGAGCGGAACGTAACGGAGATGCGGAACGTACATATTTAGTGTTCTTCAATTGCATCAATGCATTAAAACTCTCTTCACTTAATTGATTACAGTACAAAATTTTCACAAATTTCATCGAAGAAAAAAATTGTTCACAATTGTATGTGGAACCAAAAAGCGTCAAGACAGCTAATGCAAGCTTCCCGACGTTTGAATAATTGGCTGGAAATGATTGCCAACATTTGAATATGTTCTATTTTTAATTTCCAAAAGACGCGAGTTAATTTTAGGGCCAAACAACTAATTTACAATTTTTTTATTTTATTTTACGAAAAGTGTTGGATTATAAGCGGAGCCGCCAATTTTTGCGCCCGGAGCCGCCGGATCCCGACCACTGATCTACTGTGACTACGTTTTGCTATAGGTATGTATGTATGTACAATTGTACATAGTTTCAGACAAACTTAAAAAAAATTTCGAACATTGTCATAATATCTTATGTAGTTAATTGTAGTTCATTTAAAAGACATACACAGATAGAATGTGGCAAAAAAACTCCAATATTTGGTAAAATTTTGGTATTGAGCCAGATTTAACGGAGAAAAAAGCCGATGAGTGATTATTTTTTGATCGCCGTTTGAGCCACCCTTATCCAAATCCGCCATCACTAACAGTCTGCGCCCGTTAACTATCAATGGTAATAAATAAGTGCGGATCAATTCTGCCCGGAGAGGGCGGATAGTTAGGCGCTTGGAAGGGCGGGTAGGCAGAGGGGGTTTGAGGGATGCCCCCTCGCGTCAGGGGTGGCCAAAGTTCGGGCCGCTCTTTCAGCGGGCCCAAAGTCTCAACATTACGACATTATATCTGTAATAAATCTAGTTTATTGTCATCGCGGGGCGGCAGTGGCGGGGAAAGGGGGGGTGAGTAGAGGACTTTGGAGGTGGGTTTTGGGAGGGTTTGTGGGTGGTTTGGGGGTGAAGGGGGTGGCGGCCCGTAATAATTCTTAACGACGACGTGGACGGGTGGAAGACGGCGACACTGCGCTGAGGCATTATTATTATGCGAATAAATACTGGAAATGTCAAGACTAAATGTTCTTCTTTGGAAGAAAGACTGAGGGCTGGAGCGCAGCGGCGGCGCGTGACGGAAAATTCACCCCCCCAACCCCACCCCCCATTCGTTCTGCAAAACTTTTACACAAAATGTATATTTGTGCTCGTTGTTCTCCATGTGATGTATTGTAATACGACGAATTTGATATATTTTAGGAATTTTTATAACGGTATGGGATACGTAAATCGTAAGGTCTACCACAGCAAAATACAATAACATTACTGTAAATAATTAAAAATTGAAGAATTGAAAGCTACAGTGCACAAATCGTGCAAAGTATTTTTATATTAAATAAATTTATGTAAATCCTATAGCAAAAAAAATAAATGAAAAATCTTTCCAATTCAATAAACAAGAGGTATACTCGTATAATCATACATATACATATATATATATATAATAGCCCTATTCCGTCAGTCTGTCTGTCTGTCTGCTGATAACGCCCGCCTCGGTAAAGAAAAAAATCACAGTGTGTAGCCGCTACTCACTGTAGAAGTAAAACTTATGCGAGCATACGGTAATAATAAAAGCCCGGTGACGCGTTATTGTAAACACATTTTGCTCAAACAATGGAGCGATAAAAGCGATTAAATTTTGAGGGCGAGGGGCGGTACGGGCTGCGGCTACCTATCTCTGTCTCGCATGAACGCGGAAGAACAAGAGAGACGGCAATATCGTTGCGCCCGTCCGGTCGGTCAGTTTGTATAGAAACGTCACGAAACGACTTACACTGCCGTGCCAATAGAAGTTTTACTACAAAAACACGAACGTCGCGTGTGGGATTTTAACCCGTGATCACCAGGTTGGGTGAGTTAGCGCTTTTAAAACTTTTACAATTTAAAAAATATTAATCCTTGGTAGGATCGCGACTTTGCTAAATTGTTACATAATCAATTACGTCAAACACGTCCGTTGATATTCAACGGGCTTACACTAGTCTCGGTAAATGATTAAAAGACACGAACCGTCGCGCGCGAGTGGCATTTGAACCCGAGATCACCAAGTCGCAACAGTGAGCGCTTACACAATGACGAGCCTGCAACAATTTGACATTATTAATCATCAATAGGTTTGCGACATTCCTAAATTGTTACGTTGTTGTATTATAAAGCGCCATCTATGCAAAAACTATTAAATACACATATACTCACCCACGCAAACACTCACTGTGCGGGTGATGAGAAACCACTCCGTTGATATTCAACGGGCCTACACCTAGTGCTATAATACTACTCATTATAATATTACCAAAATCGGTCGTCTCTATTGCACTCTCACAATATTCACTCGCACCTACATAAATCAAACTCAAATTGATACTTTCATACATAGTTTCAATATACCTACATATATACCTACACCTCAAAATTCGAATATCTCCAAATGGAATCTGAATTTTTAACGTCGCCTTCCATAATAAGATCGCGGTTTGAACTAGGGGGAGAAATAAGGGGAGGAGGGGGACGTAGGAACAATCCACAGCCGGATCGATGGGTCGTCCGTTATTTGGCCGCGTTTAATCTGAAGCCGAGAGAAGGGGATGGGGGTACGATTTAGTGTCTGTACACCGCTGCTCGCGCGCTACCCCTCCCTTCAACCCCCATATTCCCCTCCGATCTTAATATCTTCCTATGGCGATCATAATTCAAAACGAGGACACCAGTCCCCGGCTAATGGGGGGAGGGATCGAGGGAGGGTAGGCACTCCGAATGGGGTGGTTGGTATGGGTTTTTTAACTAATGCAAAGAGTTTGCGCGCGCCTTGGAATATAATAACTCATCCGGGCAAAAATAACCCAACAAAATCGTCACCATCCCCTTCTCCCACCACTTGCCGCACTGACCGTGCCGATTTGATTTCTTTTGTGTCTGGATCGGACCGTGGCTTTCCGGGACGATAAACTCGACTTATGTTATGCTCCTACCGCTCTCCCCCCATCTCTAGCTTGTATTCCGCAGTTGTAATGTCTTTATAAAAAAAAATTCGGGGGTGGCCAACCCATGACTTTATCTATAACTAGCTTATTGCCCGTTGATAATCAACGCCCGCTGAATTTTTAATATTTTAGATTTTTAGATTTGTGGGGTGGTGAGGGGCCGTCATAGCTTTTCGGGAGTGCTGAAAAGGTGCCGTAGGGGTAGGGGGGGGTCTGTGGGGTGGTGAGGGGCCGGCATGGCTTTTAGTGAGTCAAAAAAAGAGGTGGTAAGGGGCCGGCATAGCTTTTCGGGAGTGCTGAAAAGGTGCCGTAGGGGTAGGGGGGGCGTCTGGGGGGTGGTTAGAGGGCCGGCATGGCTTTAGGGGGTATCCAAAGTTGAAAAAATCCAAAAAAAAAAAATTCAAAAAAAGTTCAAAAAAAAATCCAAAAAAAAAGTTTTTCAAAAATATATTCATTGAAAAAAACTCGAAAAAACCTATAATGACGTCATAGCGTTACGGGACAGACACACACACAGACAGACGGACACACATTAAGCTCTTTATTAATATAATAATAATAATTTGAGGAATACGAAGAGTAACGAAATTAATTTTTAAGTACTGCCACTTCTGCAAGAGGGATTTTGACCAAAATCACAGTATCTGCTACGGCTAACGTGAAAACTATGAAATTTCGACTTGATCGGTGGCGCAGTCTCGGAAATATTTTGTGGTAAACTTTTCGACAAAAAAAAAACCCTACTTCCGGTTGACTGATTTTAATTATTTATTTTTTCATAACAAACAATTTCTCTCAGGATTACAACATTACAATATTGTGACGATGCTACATATTTAAAAGGCCGAAAAAAAACAACAAATCGTTCAAGAGAAAACTGCCACTTCTGCAAGAGGAATTTTGACCAAAATCACAGTATCTCTTACGGCTAACGTGAAAACTATTGTTATGAAATTTGGACTTGATCGGTGGAGCAGTTTCGGAAATATTCTGTGATAACAAGATTTTTGAATTTTCTACACGAAAAAAACCCTACTTCCAGTAGACTGATGTTGACCAAATTCCTTATGTCTCTTACACCTTACGTGAAAATAATAGATATGAAATTTCAGCTTGATATACTTGATAGTTTCGGAGAAAACACACATACACAAAGTACACAGACATACAGACATTTTCCAGAAATCATGAAAACGTGATCAGGGGATGATACCTGATAAAAATATTTTGTTTTGGAACGTGTCTCGTACACCTACATACATAGCTGTATATCGAAGACGATTTTTGAAAGTATAATATTCGGGTAATGAATGGAAGACGTCTGTCTTGAGGGCCGGTGGTCTCAACCCTTTAACCCCTGGTGTTCCTCTAAACCCTTTCCCATCCTTTTCGCACCCCCATCGCTACCACCCCAAGTCTACGTCTGCTCTCGAACGAGTTAACTCGTCCGCACCTCCACGGCCGCGACCCCCCAAATGGCTCATTGCGGGACGATTTCGAGACATGTCCTTGCATTATTTATTTATTCAAATAAACAACGGTTGTACAAATTGTACTTTTGCTCCTTATACTAGTATATATAATATTGTATTACAATATTTTAGTTTTTAAATCGTAGACGTTTCTTATTTGGCACGTTGACTGAATATGGAGACCGCTTACTCCACCCAAACAATGACATTCAAATTATGTAAATAGTGAATATTATAGATCAGAGGTCGGAACCTTTTTACAGCTAAGAGCCAAATTTGGTAATTTTGTGATGATGTATGGATGTATTGTGTCTTCTATTTATTTATTTTAGAAATGATGCGCGGTTGTTCCGGCCTTGCTTCCCCAACGGTAAGGTCAACAGACTACATATATTCGTTGGGGAGGTGGTAGCCTCATGTGAGGGTCTCAAGGAAAAATAATGTGGAGGTGTTTCTCCTTAAAGTTGCTTATTTTATATTCAAAATGAAATTAAATGTTGCTCTTTTTTAAATGGATATCTGTAAAAAATAAGTTATCTTCGTGATATTTTATTAATTGTTGACAGTTTAATCTGAAAAACGATCTTAAAGCTTTTCATAGCCATGACGTTAAGGAAATAGGATTTATTTTGATTTTGTGTAAATTGCGTTTCACGCAAAACGTTGGATGACAGGGAGAGCCGCAGGTTTCCATACAAAGAGCCGCGTGCGGCTCTGGAGCCGCCGGTTTCCGACCGCTGTTACAGACATGTATTCCTTTTTTGCGAAATAATTCTTAAGGACACTATATTTTAACATAATTTGAAACTATGTATAGTAGGAGCATTTCCGTTTTAACTTCTTAAAATTAATTTGTGTAAAAGATCATTTATTTTTTAATATAATTGGTTCATTAGTTTGACATGAAAAACAATTTCATGTAACTGGTGTATGGAAAATAATTCTTAGGCATATAATTGCATATATTTTTCCATGCTCTCTAAAAGTGCATCAATATTATTTTAACTGTTAAGTTTATCTGATGCCTAGAATTATTGTATTTGTTGTAAGATTTTTTTCAATGGCTTATATATGTATGTAACAGTAAAGTAATTTATTACAGTGAGTTGTCGTTGAAGAAAAGTCCATACTTTATCGGGGGGGGGGGGTTTAATTACAGGTTATAAATTCTGATGAATCAGTAATGACGAGGGTCTTTTATCCGATATCACTTTTCCGTTTTGTTTTTGCTTTAATTAAGCGGAATCTGGTTGATTAAGAAAATTTTAATTTTCTTAACGGTGAACGAGTTAATCCGCGGGCGCAACGGCCGCAAGAAACAATCAGGCTCTATTCATGTATGCAAGTCTGCCGCGCCGCTGATAAGAACCAGTTGCCAAGAATAATAAGAAAATGCGAATAATAATAAAAAGAAAAAAAATCGCTCGCGCCGCGCGGGGAAGGGGTTGAAAGTGTGAGGCCCGTAGAGCGGGGCGCCCGGTGTGGAGAGTTTAAAAATAATTAATGATTTCGTAAATATTCATAAAAGAAAACTCGTCCCGGCGAGTTTTCGCCTCCCCGCCGCCATATCCGGCCCGAGAAGGAAACCGTTTGACCGGAAAAACTTAAGCGATTATTAACCGACGCGCGGAATGAAAATCTCGAGATATTATTATTTACGAAAGTTGCGAGACTAACTTTTGTAATGCGGCAAGGTAAGGTGTGGGTGGCCGAGAAGGGGTTGCATTCTCAATCCCGTCCCCCCCCCCCATTTTCCATCCATTCGGGAAGCTTAAATTCGCATGAAATTCCTGGAACAAATTAACAATGAAAACGTTCGCGAACTTTGCTGCATATTTTTTGTATGACCCTAACGTCTCTAACTAAAATCAATAAGATCAATTTTTATAAACAACAATATGAATATTTACTTACATACTTTATCCTTATCGGATTAAGTATTGTGATCGTGCGAAAATTTGACTGATTTGTATCAGGTGTCATCCCCTGATCACGTTTTCATGATTTTTTAAATCTACTATATAAAATTCAATGTTTGTTTGTTTGTTTTTTTGTGATTCCACTATGCAAATCTACAGTTTTCAACTTAGAACCGCCAAACTTGGTATACTATCTCATGATACCCCAAGTCAGACCGTAGGTGGGTTTTGGAAGGGGTCGGAGTCCGCGGTCAAGGGGCCCCCATACAATTTTTTTAATCTGAAAAAAATTTTGTACTGGAGAATAAATGTCACCCGCCCGAGCAACGCCGGGCAATTCAGCTAGTCTATATATATATAAATCAATGTCTGTCTGTTTGTCTGTCTGTTTGTCTCTTATAGGCTCCTAAGCCACTCAACCGATCGCGATGAAACTTTCAGGACTTATTGTGATCATGCCGGCGATAGTTCCTGTGAAAAAAATCGGGGAAAAACGGGAACGGGAACGGGAACGGGATCGGGAACGGGGCCTGCTCACGCGTCAGAAAACGTACGAGGAACGGGATCGGGCATTGCAACGCATGCCGGGTCAGCTAGTATATGTAGTATAAAAGTCACTAGGAAAATGGTTCAGAAGTAATACAAGTACATAATTTTTATACTCCATTTAATTCATATAAATAACAATATATTGGATTCGAATCAATTGAAATGAAATATTGATATCAGTAAAAATAAAATATCGTATGCAGTAGCAATCAAACGCGATGCAAAACATGTATGAAACCTTATTTAATAAGTTGTCATTCAATATTTGTTGCAAGATCCTTTTTATTAAAATTTTCTCAGAACTTTATAATCCACTAAAACTTTCAAGAAGTGTATTAAACAATGTTTTTCCTATCTTTCATAAAATTTAGTTGATGTATGTATTTACAAATTATCTGTTACACATACATACATATATCATTATATATATATATATATTGTAATGTAATCGCAATGCAAATTTGTTCAAGCGCTAAAATTCTAATACGAAATTGCACCATATGTATGGCGAATGGGTTTATTTTACTATTTTCTTTCAACACCTTGAACGCGCGTTGATGTCTGAATTAAGTAATCAAATATAGATGGAGGAAAGAAAAAAGTTATTAGGGCGAATAGTCGTCGACGAAAGTGCCTGCTCCGGCCCTGTCATCCACCAGATGCGTAGCGGCCGCTATTGTCGTTACTTTGAATTGCCCCCGACACTACCCCTGGCGACAGACAGGGCTTCTCAAATATTTAAATTTATTCTGAACCAAATTCTTACCCATCCCACTGATAGAATTTCTTAAATTAAAACTCAATTACTGTTGAGCGATACTGAATTTATTTTTATTCCAGCGTGCGCCTCCAATGTGTGTTCCCAATACTTTCCTTTACTTTTTTTTGAGTCAAAACTTTTACCATTGCACACAGTGCTGCCCTTTCAATCCTAGCACAGCCTTTGAACTTTACTTTGATGTTTCTACGGTACAGTTTGAGATGCTTTGGTACCGAGTCGACACTACGAGCCTCCATCTCGTTTTGCGACCATTCTGAGCCGAACTGACGTTAATATAAAAACTTTGCGCGGCTCTGTTGTAATTTGGGGGGTAGGCGATCGAGGTGAAGATTCCACGGGGTTGAAAAACAACTGTGTCCAACCACCGAGCTTATATTGGTTTGTCCGATTTACTATTCAAACTTTCGCGCGCCCACGAAGTGGCAATCTTGAAGCGGTTGTAAACTTAATTAAAACTGTCGTCGTTTCGCTGACCGTAAACGCGATTGCTATCTCTCGGTATGTCTATCTAGTAATCAGAATGATGTATGTACATATATCTTTCTATGTGTCGTATTTTTCAAACGAACTCATAAGATGTGTTGTTTCCTTTGAGCCGTTCCAATTATCGTACTTTTATTTTTATTTTATTGAAATCGCTTTAAAACACGAAAGCAGGGGGGGCCCATATGCGTCACGCTACGAATACTTTTCGATTATCGTATTTCGCTCAAGTCATATAATAACTTTGAAATGAAATCGTCTTTACGAGCTCTGCATGCGTATTAATCTTATAATACGTATCATTTTTATATTCAAAATATTTTTCTGTTCGGTTAAATTTTATTGCATTGTTACGTAAGTTTTATTACCCATTATTCTTATACACTTTACTTAAATGGCTAAGTTTTTGCCAATAATAATAATCTTGAACTGTATATCTAATATTTACGTTATGACTTATGTATTCAGTGCTACATATTCTAAATAGAGAAATCATCACAAGTAGAGAAGAATGTGATCTTTTTCTTTTAACACTTTCTATAATTGAATAAAAAAATTCGGGTGTGGCCAATCCATGACTTTATCCATATATTTGAGAAATGTGAAGAGTAACCAAACACTGAAAAAGTAAAAAAACCGTGTTCCCACCAAATCCCACTTCTGGTTGAGCGATTTTGATGTTTTTTTTTTCACAGATTGTAATTAGCATAATGATTATAGTTTTACAATATTATGAAGATTCTAAATATTTGAAAGACCGAAAAAATAAAAAAAACGAAAAATCGTTCAAGAGTAAACTGCCACTTCCGGTTGGCGAATTGTGACCATAGTTATAGTATCTCTTACACCTTACGTGAAAAAAATAGATATGAAATTTCAACTTGATTGGCTAAGTAGTTTCGGAAATATTCCGTGGTAACTTTTCTACAAGAAAACAAAAAAAAAACCAACTTCCGGTTGACTGATTTTAACGATTTATCTTTTTGTGACTAGGTATTGCTTTAAGAATTATAATATTACAATATTATGAAAATACGAAATATTTAAAAGGCCGAAAAAAAAAAAAAAAAAAACGAAATCTCGTTGAAGAGTAAACTGCCACTTTTGGTTAGCGGATGTTGACCAAAATCATAATATCTCTTACACCTTACGTGAAAATAATAGATATGAAATTTCAGCTTGATAGACTTGATACTTTCGGAGAAACAGTACACCGCCACACAGACATACAGACATTTTTCAGAAATCATGAAAACTCGATCGGGGGATGATACCTGATACAAATCAGTCAAAATCTCAAGGTCGAATTTTCGCACGATCACAATACTCTATCCGATTAGGATAAAGTAAAAAAAAAGCAGGACTAATGTTGCATATTATTGTATACTAGTGTAAGCCCGTTGAATATCAACGCCCGCTGAATTTTAAATTACGTAAAGCGCTTTTTTAATAGAGATCCTCACTAATTGATCGCACGGTTGTAAGTGACAAAAAAAAAAAATAGTTTTTATAGCGCCATCTATGTATTATAGCAATCCCGTAGTATCGATAGTATCGATTTTTTTTTTATTTTACTATTTATATTATAATTATTAATTATTATATATATATATATAATAATTATAATTTTGTAAGTGATTTTGTAAAAATCAAAAAAAAAAAAACGATCCCTTTTGTAGGTAAAGCAGAGTCACGATCCCTTGTATAGGTAATGTTTAAAAAAAAAAAGGACCAAATCAACAACTGGCCGTGGCGTATACGTTAGCGCGATTACTCCCGACCTGGCGTCCCGGGTTCGATCCCCACTCATTCTGGTTTTTTAATTATTTTTCCTCAGCGAGCGTTATCAGCAGACAGACAGACAGCCGGATTTCGGCTATTATATTATTGTATATACATATGTATAATTTTTAAACAAATTCCAGAATCAGGTTTAGTTAAGGTTAGGTTAGGTTAAGTTGCATACATTATCAGCATGAAAACCAGCCTCCAAATACTTCCATCCCTTTCGCCCTAATTAATAACAAAATCAGTCTCCCTTGCACCCACATCGCACCACTTAGCACAGGTTAGCTTGTTGACAACGAGCGACGGCTCCAACCACCCCTGCACCCTCAACAAGGCTACCCTCGAACAATCGAGCTCATTCCGCCTAAACAGCCCTAATTATAGTGATCACACCGACCCACCCCCTCTAAAACCACCCCATTGCCCTGTACCATCCGGAAAAGAGGACACGGTCACGGTCGTGGCTGTGAAACGTCCCGTGACTTCACCCCCTCACCGCGAGCGGAGAACTAAAAACGAAGGGATGTGAAGGAAGAGAGGGGACACAGGCCCGCGCAATTAGTAATAAAAGTGGTAAACGAGAATTAACGGCAACTCGTTCCCGGCCGGCTACGGCGCGCCGCGGGTTAACTTCGTTTTAACTTTAACGTTGCGGCGCGCTAACTGCTCTCCTTGTGCGACCGCTCTCGCATACATTACTTAGATACCCTCCCCCTGATTCCCCTCGTCCGATCATTCTCATTGGTTTGCCAAGTTTTTAACATTATTGTTAAGTTCGCAGCCGGAGGCTATGTCTAGTTGTCGTCGATTGCCGTTGAGCGATGTCGATGATGGAGTGAGTATTATCTGTGTGAGTATTATGTACGTATATATAGCAGGGTTTTTCAAACTGTGGATCCCGACCCATTGGTGGGTCTCAAAATAAATAAAATGTGTTTCGTTGAAGTATTGAGAATGAAACTAGTTGTCTTTACCTAGATTTTATAACTTCGTAGAATTTGTTCGCACGACATCGGAATTGTCAGTTCCTCTATCATCGGTTAACATTGTCAATGAAAATATATTAAAATAATTAAAAGTCGAAATATTGTCACGTCTCACTTCTCTATACCAAAGCTTTAATAACTATTTTCCAGTACAGAAATTTGTAACAGTAAAGCCTTTGAAAGCCCTGAATCAATAATTGAGTTAAACTTTGATCCTGAAGAGGAGACTGAATTTCTGCACCTTATTATTTCATTTACACTGAAGAATGACTTTCAGCAATTAAATTTGTCATCATTTTGAATTAAGGTTAAAGGAGAATTTCCACTTTTAAGTAAATAAGTAAAAAAGCAATCTTTATACTACATATGTAAAAAAGATATGTACATTTTAAAAAAGATATTCTATGTCTCGAGAGGGTCCAAAGAAGAATTACAAAAATGCCATCCGAACTTCGATCGCTACCTTATCATGAAAGATTGAAAAGACTGAATCTCTCCACATTGGAGACGAGGAGATTAAGAGGTGATTTAATTGAAGTATTCAAAATATAATAAATAATCATTGTTCATGTGAAATGACCAATCTCATTATGTTCAATGAGAACCCTCATCTAAGAGGTCATACTCTTAGACTCCGAAAAGAAAAATCAAATAAGATTGTTAGAGATTCATTCTTTTCAAATAGAGTGGTTCAAGTTTGGAATAGTCTTCCAGATTCAATAGTCACTTCAAAACATGTTAATTTAAATAAAAACCAGCTAGATTTATTCTTAAAAAAACAATGGGCATTTGTAACACTTTAATAAATGGACCATTATTCATTTTATTTTATGTTAATTTTATTTTTGTTTTTATCTTTATTTTTTATTTTGTTTTTTTATTTTTATTTTTGTTTGTTTTTCTTTTTTCTTTTATTTTTATTATCTCTATTTTTATTTTTGTTACTATTTTTTATTTTGTTCAAATTTGGCAATACTGTCCTCTCTTTCTTTTTTTTTCATTTTTAATACTGTTTTTTTTATTTTGATTTTTAATTGATACCAAACCCCATGGGCCTATCGGCTATGCCGCCTCTCCATGTAATTATTAAATAAATAAATAAATATGTATTACCTTTTACTTCAACTTATTTGTGTGAACTAGGATTATCAACTTTATATCAATTAAAAACAAATTTTGTAATTGAAAACTAGTTTCATCCATAAATGTGCATATATCATGTGTCAATAGTAAATAAAAGAACACAATGGACAGAGTTTGTGTTTGATATATTATTATATACATAGTAAGCATACTGGGTCGCAATACAAAATGCAGTTCTTGCAGTGGGTCGTAGTTAAAAATAGTTTGAAAAACCCCGATATATAGTATATATGGATGGTTTTGATATGTATATTAATATTATGTGTAAAACTTAGCTGTGGTGTATCGGCGTCGCGTCGGTCGTACGGGGTGCAAAATTATGGTCGTACATAATAATTATGTCGCAACATTATGCCGTCCGTAGTATTAACCGCCCACGGAATGCCTCCAACAGTTTGAAATACAACCATCGTTATATTGTGACTGAACGACACGTGGAAATGGGCTTTTGCAGTTTGCCGCGCGTTTAAATATGTTTAGTGCACTTTAGTGTATATGTAGTGTCGGAAAATTGTCCGGAAAATCCATCACGCGGTTAAGAAACGCAAGGTGTCTTGTAAACAATGCGGTGCAATTTCAATATCAAATCAAATATTCGAAATGAAAACTATCAATTTTTTCGAATACAGTGTAGCTTAAGTATCGCGGTAGTAAAAAAATATTTTGTTCATTTTACATATGTTTTATAAAATAAGTTTGCAAACAAAATTTTGTACTCTACGGTTGATTGGCGTTGTGAAAATTAAAAATTCGCAACTTGATAGCGATGTGTTGGTGTACCTACGGAATTGATAAAATTTTCTAATACGCCGTAGCAATTTTTCCGACCCGAACTCGCGTATAATCGGATATGCGTGTAATGTACGAGTGTATGTGGAGCATCTACTATTTGGCGGTTGCGCGGCAATAAAACGGCGTCGATTGCGCGCAATTACCGGCACAATTACCAATGATAAAGTTATGATAATATCAGATCATAAAGTAGGGATCGTTGGGCCGGTGGCTGCCCCCTGAATCTGGCCCTAGCCGCAGGCCCACAGCCACACGGCCATATTGCCTTTTTAAGCGCGCCGGATCAACCCCGCCAATTATCGCCGACAATATTTTCCCACACGGCACATCCCCTGTGAAAATAACAAAATAAGTACTAGCAATGTTTCGTTGGCGATAAAAAAATATAAATTAAAATTAAGCTCATACGAGTACCTACCATACATGTACAGCAAACTAATTTGTCATTTAACTGTCCGCTTAATTTGAATTGCATATACAATTACAGAAACGCATTTTAAAATTTATGTGCAATAACTATTACATTGCCGAATATTTTACGACTATACATACATATAAAGCAGATTTAATGATAAGTTTTTGAATGACTGACAGTTCTTCGTAAAGTTTTCAATTTTCATTTTGGGTCAACATTTTTTAAACATCTTTATAAATCAACATCTTTTTAAGTGACGTACTTAAAATCAAACGTTGCGTCTTCACTTATGAGAGAAACTTTAATGCCTTATCACATTTAAGTATTGTGTAGTTTTTCCCGTTGAATTTGCACGGAAATTAAAATAAAAGGATGATATGAATAGAAACAAAATTTTTTTTGTTAAAAATCGTCTAAACAAGTCAGATAAAATGAAAAAAAAAATCGATAAGAAACGGATGTTCTACATATGTACAATTGTACATAGCATAACTGTACTTGTACATAACAGCCAAATCTTCTCACTGTATCAATTTTGTAGAATCCTTCTAAAATATCAAATAAATATTTCATATCGGGGATCAAATCATAGGTTTTCGACTCTGTGCTTTTAATTTATTTAATTTTATTTTATTCGAGAAATAAACATACAGTATATAATAAAATAAATACAAAATCTAAAAGAAACGAAAATTTGTGATTTATTAGTTTATATAAGTTAAATGTGACATATCATACGCATACGTATGTACATACATATAATTATGTATGTATGTAAATGACCATTGTGCTCATTGACACTATAGTGTATTTAGTTATTAAAAATGTAGTAGGCAGTTTTCGCGCTACCCGTGCCGTGAGTGTGTGTGTGAACGAGTGAGTGTATGTGTATGTGCCGTGTGTATGCGAGCGTTCCGCGACTACCCACAGCCAGCCAGGCAGCTCCTTGCACTACTATTTAAAGTAATGTATTTGTGTATTTTATTAAGTACCTACCTAGATATAAAAATAATAATAATAATACATCGTTGGATTGTAAAGGGTTGATCTTCGACATTATACCTAGCACACGCGCGCTTTAATCTAAATTTTAGCATTGCGATAAGATCGGCGGACCCGTTGATTCGGAACGATCGCCGTCGATTTCGAGCTTTCAGTCCGTCGCTTAGGGCTTTTTTTCAGGTTTTCACGTGTCCGATTTTTCAGGTTATCCGAAACGTTTGTTTGCACAGTGACTTTGGGGAGGTGGAGGTTAGAGCGTCGTGTCGCGGTGGTGGTAGTAGGCTTTTGTTCGGACTTGATTTATAAATTGGTGCAAAAGCGTGTGTGTTGGCGCGGCTAGTTTGGCCGCAGAACAAACGCGCTCGCTTAATTCCCGTTATTTATATTATGACGGGGTCGGGATTACCCCGCGCTCGTACGTTTGTTTGATTCTGAATTGACACTGGTTTTTGCGGACGCGTAAATATCGACTTTTTAATATCGTCGATGCTATACAGTATACACAGAGAGAGAGAAAGAGTACAAGAGCATGTGTGTGTGTGTGTGTGCATCATCGGTTTTGTGAGCCAAATTGGCTTAACTCACTCTTATTCAGTACAGTTCGTGTATTATATAATACATATTGTTTTTTTTTTTTTTTGTTATTTCAAACATTGTGAAGTAAGAATGCTAATTACGAAATAATATTTCTACTAGTATGTATGTTCTTTGAGTGAATTGAATACTTTCGGTTGGCGGTCAATTAACCGTCTCACATTACAATAAAATAAAATAAATCGTGCGTAGATTCAAAAAAGGCACATGTTTGATAATGTTAAATATTATGTAATTATAATTATTAGATATTACTTACTTGCTTGCATAATTGTTGGGAACAATAAAGTCTTGTGTTTATTTAACTGGATTCTATTATATTGGATGGATTCTAGTGCCATCCCCAACCCTCACATGTGCGCGCTGGTTTGTGCAATAACAGTACAGTACCGTTTGACAGTGCGTGAAACAATTGTATAGTGTACCGTTTATTATTTATTTATTTATTTATTTTATATAATATTAGCTAATTAGCTAATTTAACTTACATCTATTACATATTTATGACAACTACATAAATCTATTACACATTATACACTATACTTATACATAACTACCGTTGAGTGAATGGCTGAGCAACTTGTACACAGTCGAAATAATTTTTAACGCCTGTTTTGATAAAGAAGTTAGTTATCTCTTCTAATTGACTTTGAATTTCAGAATTATCGTTTTTATTTTCCGGCACAGCTATTTCAATTTGAATAATATTATTGATGGGGGGGGGGGGTGATTTTCGATAGAAGCATACGAATCATTTACGTTAAAATTGCATCGAATAAAGAAGATGGTACGCTTAATTTGACGATAGACAGATATGTGAGATTATGGCAACATTCGCTTAGATGTCAATGTAGCTTAAATTAAGCCAATCGTAATTTTTGCGAAATAAGCAATACAATGGTAGTAACTTAATTCTATACATACATATATGTACATATGTATATTACGCCGAATTATTGTAACTGGCTCTTAACCAAAAAAAGCGATAATTCGTGAATATTACCGCTTCATTATCTATTTCGCGAATTCGGCAAAATATTGCTTTTTTCGCGTAAAAGTCAGTTACAATAATTCGGCGCAACATACGTATACAGTAATAAGCTACTACGAAATTTTCAAATCAAAATGACACAAACAAAATTTAAAAAATGTATAAAAGAGTATATCCATTGATTTGAATAAAAATTGCTATAACCTTCCCTGAACGCGTCAAAGACACATATTTACGACAGAGGCTTTCCATGGGATATGCGGAATGTCACGTCCCGATATCCGCTGGTTGAGCGCCCCTGGCGCGTCCATTGGCGCGTTTTGATTGCCGCAGTTACAATTGACGCAATCGCATTACACTAAACAACGGTTAGCATTAAACGGGCGCCCGGGGGCGAGAGCTCGTAACTTGCACGCGATACAAAAGCCCCGGAAGCTTTTGTGCTTTTTCACACACACATACATACCATCGCACAGGCACACACAAATGAACACGAACATGTGTCCAGACCGCTGGCTGTAATCGTCAACCGTAATCAATTCTCTAAAGCTCGCTATAAACGCGTCTATCTTACAGTACGTATTAAATTTACCTGTTTCAACTGTTGTATTGATGCAGTGTTAATAAGCAGGAACGTAAACGGCATCGGTAGTCCCGTAGCCAGATACTGATATAATTGACTCATTATCGCGGCCACAATTACTGCCCGTGCCGGCACTGTAATACCGGTGATGTATGGGGTGCACGGCAGTGGCGCGCGCACACACCCTGACCCAAAACTAAATGCTTTTTAACGGTTAATTGAAATTATTCATAAATTTAAAGCGCGCGGCGACAGTGTGCGCGTTTGCCCGGATAATTACGAACAATGCTTCTGGATACCGAATATTAATTCCCGATTTATTGCCATTTTATTGTAAATTGATATGTTTATCGCCGTCTATTGCAATTTGCAATTACGCATTGTGCGTTACCCCGTAGACTAGCGCGTTGCAATATAAAGCAATGCCAATAAAATAATTTAAATCAAACATTATCGCGCGATTGATACTCAATCGTATTTTTTTGCATATCTTAAATGCCACTTGTATGTAGTAGATCAAAGCCATCTCATAGGCGAAAGAATAACGTTAAAAGTACATATCGATGGGTTAGTGCACAGATATTGTATGTCCAGTTTTGTTTTAAAATATTGTAAATGACACATATCTTTTGCATGAAAACTATGGACGAAATTGACATATTATATATTTGAATAAAGCAATATCTACTCAAATATACTATTTGGACATTACTTTTTTGCCTCTTAAAATAAACATTTTTTGTGTACATAAGTAAGAGGTCCAAGGCCTATAATAAATAGTAACCAACTTTGAAGAAAAGCTTACGTTGCAGGAAAATCACAATTAAAGTCTTCCGTAAATTCAGATAATTTTAATCTAAGCGGTTTGCGGAATAAATCCACCTATTGGTGAAAAGCAAAACTAGCTATTTTCTATACAATTTATTTATCGCGTATTAGAACCACTTTTCTTCCGCGAAAGTTTGCGTTGAAAGTTTTTCATCACTTTTGTGTTGTTGTAATATTTACGATTTTCAATTATTACCGCGCCGCGTTGATTTGCAATCCAATATTGCTTAGTCGACGTATTTTTGCGATTTATATCGCACTCGCCGTACAGTCCAGCTTTGCGGTTGAATATTTCAGCGAATCCGATCAAAAACATCAGGCCGAAACGACCGAACACAGAGCGGGAAACCGATCGTGAAATACGCCGCCCTTCGAACGGCACAGGTCCGTACGTCAGGGGACAAAACAGGGGTTGTATAGAGAGAGAAAGGGGGTTTGAGGGGGTGTTCATCCCGCCAAAGCCACCTGTAAAATTACGATCGGCGTAAAATTTAACTCGCTGGGTGTATCATGATTAGGAAGTGTGTGTGGGTGAGTGGGCGGCTTAAGTCCGATGATGGAGGGCGGATTGATGGTCGTTTGGGCGGATTGTTTCCGTATCGACAGGCGGCCAGGGGTCATTCACGGCCGTGCACATAATCATTTCGTGTTTATTGAAGGATTTGCAGGGCGGGATTCGACGAGGTCCGGCTGCGAATCGACACACCCGAGCTGATGAGGTGGCATTACGGATCATTGTCGAACCGGTTGACCGGTTCGTACCGACCGTTTTTCATCGTTTCGTTCCCGACGACGACAGGGGAGCGCAAGCTTTTCAAATTCTAAAAAATGTCTACACGAACAAAGCTACAATTTTCCTATATATGTAGGTACAATATGAATATGCCTATATAAAATTTCCCATACAAAATTTTCCTATTAAATGCCCAATGAAAAACCTCCTTACTTTCAATAAAAACGCACATCTCAGAGGCCATACACGGAAATTAAAAAAAGACAATTTTTTTTTCAAATAGAGTGGTCGAAGTTTGGAACCGTCTACCAAATCAGCTAGTTACTTCCGAAAATACAAATCTATTTAAAAATCATCTCGATAAGTTTTTGAACACAAATGGATTTTTGTAATCCTTCAAATATAAATAATTAAGAATTGTATGTGCAAGTTATGTCAGACCCCTGGGCTCCATCGGCTATGCCGCCTGCCTATGTTTTTAAATAAATAAATAAATATATTCTCAGTCGATACACATTAACCAACAAAATACTTATCCACGTTTTAAACAAAAAAAAAATACATATGTGAAAATTTGTGTTCGTTGTAATCAGCAGCACGCTGAAAATATTAACTTGGAACTTCTCAAAATTTTATGAAAGGCATCAATTACTATGCTAATTTTGTACGAACTACACTGCTCTCAATCGTCTTAATGATTTCTCAAAACTTTAAATAAATTTACAGCCTATTAAAGTATCAATGGGTGTACATATGTACATACATTATACGTATATGAAACATTTTCTTCTCGGTAGATTGAGGTGTATGTAATTAGCTCTAGTGTTGAATATATGTATGTACATATCGCGTTCTCGGAAAAGTCCAAGATTTCGCAAAAATTAGTTTGGAATGCTGCTTTGTTACTGTTTGATTATTCTATCAAGTGGCACATCCGAATGATGTCACATTTTTTTTTTACATCACAAGATACAAAAGTTCTACCACTATTCTTGAGGCACACAAATCCGGACTTTTTTAATGCAATTTGAAAAATTTAGTTGTGCAAATTCAACAATAACATCTAAAAATCTAGAGTAAAATACGTACAATTATCATTTTTATATAAACTTCGGCTGATTTATGACGATCAGTTCAAACTTTTGCAAACTGCTGCCCTGGACAATTTACTATTTTGCGCATGTCACCTTTGTGCTCTGGCGACGCGATATATACATACATACATAGATAAGACTTAAGACGAATTTCTTGCTTAATATAATATGTATATTCAATCATCATCATCAATTTCAGCCGTTCACCATCCACTGCCGGACGAAGGCCTCTCCAATCCTCTTCAATTCCTGTCTGTCTTGAGCAATCTGCATCTACTTGACTCCACACATTCATCTCAATTCATCAGCCCATCTTTCACTCGGTCTACCTTGTTTTCTTTTACATCCTCTCGGATACCATTCCAGTATTTCTCGCGTCCATTCTCGCTATGTGTCCGGCCCATTGCCACTTCAATTTTTTCACACGTTGTATATTCAATATTGAACAAAAATTTAAATACATATGTACCTACATACATATGTATGTACATATCATCTGAGACAAGATTTTTTTTCAGCTGACACGTTTGATCAATCAAAAGATAATCCTTGAACAATTTCAGCATCTATGAAGTTTCAATCTGACAAAATCGCTACTGTATACCGAAAATGTTAGCGGTCAAATTAAAAAAAAAGCAAGTAGACAACACAACAAATAACTTTATTATCAAGAGAAAATCTGATGACATCAAAATATAAACTATTATAAAGTGAAGTTACAGAGCTACAATCATTCTAGTATATTTGTTCAGAACAAGTAAGAGCGATATTACACTTGGCCACTTCACCAACAACCAGATTTTTTTTGACGGTGGCGAGCATCTTATTACATTGCACCACTTTTACGTCACCAGCTACCTGCTCATCTCATAATCTTCATACAAAAAAAAATAGGTCTAGGAAGCTATAAGAAAACTAGGTACTCTATGTAGTAGTATGTAGACGTAGAAAATATATAAAATTCAACCTCTCATATTTCTTTCTGAATTTCATTGTTTTCGAAACAATTGCGTTGACGTTGCGTTGCGTTGACAATTGAGTACGACGATGCAAAAAAAAGGTCAGAAAAGGGTTATGACCTTTGAAGGGAACCATTGACTTCCAAGAAATTTTTATGCAACAGAGAATCGCACAATCTAATACGTACCATCTAAACCTGTATATCTATCTGGTTGTCGAGGTTAAAAAAAAATCTGGTTGTTGGTGAAGTGGCCAAGTGTAATATCGCTCTTACTGTTTTGGACATATCACCTTTGTGCACCGGGGACCAAATATTGAACTGCAAAATGAAACTTTCCCATTTTGTACCCCTGCTCAATCATCGCCATTCTGTACGATTCCAATGTGGCTGCATATTTAATCAGACTGACTCGAAAGGGTTAAACAGTAACGCAGATTCCCTCAATATCCGACAGAGGATATTCTCACACACACACACACACGTACATGCATACATAGATATATAGATGTATCCTGCGCAATCGTGTCAAGCGAATTCGCACACGGCCGTCGGTAATTAACGGCCGGCCGACACAATGTAGTGATTGTGTCGAGCTGCCGCCGCTTGTTTTCTGAGTTACGGCCTCATTTTACCGATGACACTAATGGCGACTATATTTTGCCGGTTATTATCGCGGCCGACCGCCGTCGAGGGGCGCCACCGTACAAAAAACCCCGCCATTTTGCGTTTCTGCATAGACAGTGGCGCATCCTCGCGAATTTAACTGCAAGCTTCTAACTTATATCATCACTAGACCTCGGAATGTCGGATTCTCGAACCTTTTGGCGCAGGTATATTTGGGTGTTGCCGTCGACCGCCTGAATTTTCGCTCGAGATAATATTAGATTGGATAGATTAAGAAGTATACTATCTAGAAATACAAAGATATTGGTTTATAATATAATTGTTCGTCCTCGTTTTATATATTGTGGTTCATTTTTAAATTTAGTAAATATGGTAATTAAAGATAGGTTGCAAACATTGCAAAATAGAGCTATGCGGAGTATTTTAAATGTAAATGGATTAACTAGTATAAGAAATATGTTGAATGAATTGCACTGGTTAAATGTATAGGAAACCTTAAAAATGTTTATGAGAAATTTTGTAAAATTCTCATAAGATTCTTTTAAGTAAATTATATCCAAACCTCCCCTAAATTCATGCATGGAAGTCGATCGACATGCAAATTAAAATAAAAAAAATAGCTCCAAACTGAAAAAGGTTGAGCACCCTCAGCCTAGAATCTATACCTAGTTCAAAGCAAAAAGTACTGCTTTCTGCACTTTGTTCGTAGTAAAATTAAATAATGACGTCTGTTGGAGGGTTAATTTAACGCACGCAGATGACAAATTACCACCATTGGTTATTTCTTGAAACACCACAACAGCTGAGAAATACTCAAAAAGTGATAAAAAAGTTACTTTTGGACAGGTTTTATATAAATATTAAGTAAATGCATAGTAGATACAAGTGCCTTATATTCATCGTGCACTTAATTCACTTAAGAAGGTTCCGAAGTATCTTTTCGAGGAACTTTCACTATAATACATAATATCGCATCCTCAAAGCACAAAGGTGAATTATGTTCCTCTTTAATTATTCTATCAGGGCAAACAAGTGGCACAACAGAATGACGTCTCAATTTTTTTGGCATCACAAAGTACAAAAATTACTACTAATTCCCCTGATTTATAATGACCATTTCAAACTTTAAAACAATTTACTATATTGGACATGTGCTTTGAAGACGCAATGTATTAAAAAAGTTCGCTAATCAAGTAGGTAGGTACATTGTTTGAAGGTGAAGTAACCCACCTGAAATGTTCAAAAGAGTATTACATAGTTGCAAACGGTCAATTTTAAGATTTTTTTCTGAAAGTGATTCAAACGGCGTTGAACAATGGGCTGTAAATGTTTAGAGCTTCGTTTTGATTCAAAATGCGTTATTGGACTATGAAAAGCGTTGACGCGTTGTTGTTGTCTGTTCGCGAGCTTTCAAATAAACAACTAGCCGCACCACATACACATATGTAGGACGTGTTTATTGGACGAGCGACTTATCCACGAGATCATATCCCCATAACGAATGATAATGACTACGCCACCACCCCCTCCCTGCTCTCGCAAATGTGATTTAGGGGCGGCAATAACCCCCCGGCTGCAGCAGCACACCGATTCTGAAATATTGCGAAACATGCGACTGTATTTATTGCGAAAGCAACAGCAGCAGCAGCGACAGCAGTAGCGGCAAGCAGCAGTAAGTGGCTGCTGGGAAGCACTAAGTATCGCTGGGTGGAATTAATAATTGACTGGTCGTAAATCACGCGAAGCGTTATTGCGCAAAACGGTTGACGCAATCCGGGGCTGGAATCGCATTCGAAGTTAAAATGCAAAAAGAGAAGCCTGTCGGACAAATTGACATACCTACTTTTTGGTGGCACTGTATATTTATGTAGTCAAATCATCAATCATTAACCTATTCACATTAGCCTTATTAAATGCTACAAAGTTTTGAAAGCAAAAGTATGTAATTACGATATACTAGTAACAGTGTCATCTGGTGGTACGGGTTGCGCTAAGGCTCACGCTACATAACCTCACTAACTCACACAAACACTCTCAGCAAGGATTTATATTTTTAAAATACCTACTACATTTTACACTAAATACACTATAGGTATACACAAACGATGACAGTGTCAACGGGCATTGACTATATTAAATATATGGAAAAATTGAGTATTCTAAAAATAGTACATAATAAGTATGTCGTGAGGAGCTATTTGAAACGTGCGAGTTTGTAAATGTGTGAAAAATTAAATCGAATATTTTACAAGAAGCACACGAACGTAGAAGAAGTAATTAAAATATATACCCATACCCCTCTGTGTCAAATATATGTACATACATATATACATATGAATACAATATACATATATGTATGTACATACATATGTAGTTTTAAAATTTTATAAATAAACGAGTCTAAAAATTAAGTTGAATATGAATGTACATACACAGGTTTATAAGTTTTGATTCATCATCATTTTCTGCCGTTAACCATCCACTGCTGGATGAAAGCCTCTCCAATCCTCTTCCATTCCTGTCTTTCTTGAGCAATCTGCATCCACTTGACTCCACACATTCTTCTCAATTCATCAGCTTATCGTCCACTCGGTCTGACATGACGGACAACAGTCTTTGACCCATTGGAGTTTTGCGTCTCCACCTCTTTCCCACCTTCGTATATAGCGACGCCTAAGGGACTACGCTCTGCCGAAGGGACTCATGAGTTTAAAACTGTACTTTAAGCTGCGCCACGCGCGAGCTCTCCTCTATGCGGAGGGGTGCTCGCTCGTCACGGTATTTAATATGTAGGGGGGGGGGGGCTTTGCAAATACTTCCCCAGCCTCATTGCAAAAGAGTGATTTTAATAGACTGCCCGGGAGGATTCCATCCTCGGAGAACGAGCGGGCCGATCTGCGAGGACGGAAGCCTGCCGGTCGCGGGTGTTTAGTGAACTATATTTACGGTTATAGCTAGGTTAGTTTAGTCTAACTACTTATTGCTAGGTTAAGATTTATTGTTAAATTAGTCTTAAGCTAGCGTACAGTGGTGTTAGTAGTCCTGACGTCGACCGCTATAGCCGACGACCTACTCTTATTGTTTATGTTATTGTTGTGCACTTACAACACCACGCTTAAAGCTAGAGTTATGGAAGAGGCGGGACGGGGGAATCCTCGGTCCACTCGGTCTACCTTGCTTTCTTTCACATCTTCTCGGACACCATTCCAGGATTTCTTGCGTTGATCTGCCATCCATTCTTCTCGCTATGCGTCCAGCCCTATATATGTATGTACATACATATATATGTATGTAAAGGATAACCACCCGATGACACTGTCAATGGGCAGTTACTAGCTAAAATATAATATCCGTATACCACAGTCGATGCATCACAATTTGCCGCTTTCCCCCCAATTTACATTTTACGATGCAATACTCTATTATCGCAGTAATGAGAGAGCGCATTACGACCTCATTTGTTTTATATATCAATTATAAAATAACTAGAATAATGGCCGCGATCGTTAATTTTGATCTCGCGAAAATATACGAGTCGCGTGTAAAATAAAATAATGGCGGGGTAATAATTCGCCGGCGAATTATCGGGACTAATGCGAAAAATTACCCCACCCACCGGATATGCACTTCCGAGCAGTGGAAATTTGGAAATTTATCGAACACGGAGACTAATCATTTACTCGAATATAATATGAATGTATTGTGCGGATGTGTGGGTGTATGTATCTATGTACGTGTGTAATACATTGCCGACGGGTAATAATAATGTCGAACGTGTGCGGCTGGCCGTAACTCGGCGAGCTTATTGTAAAACTCGGTGCATCGTACGTTAGTGACCGGTGCACCTATCAACGCCGTGTAGTGCAAGCAGTGCACACGAGATAAGTGCATCTGAGGATGCCACCGATCGTTCCACGGGGTGCTCGAGTCGAGGGTCGCGGTCCGAAATCGGACCCGCGTAAACCATTCAATATTGAGATTTCATATTATCCAAGCACTCGCTTACGTAAAAATCTACATGACACTGAATTCGTTTCAATATTGTGTTATCTATACTTAAAACGAAATTAACACAATTAAGCAACGAAAGTATGAAAGTAGGTTAAAAGTATAAAATTAATTTTAACATAACTAAAATTATTATGTTGAATGAATTTTGCAAGCAAAACGTAGTCACAGTAGATAACCATATTGAACAGATTGTTGATAGTTATTTAAACCTAGGACAGTTGGTGAATGACTGGATGTAATGAAGATGGAGCGCTATTAGAAGAATGAATATAGTTTTTAAATCCAACATCCCACTATGCTTAAAAAATTAGGCATACGACCAATGCGTACTGCCTGTTATGACGTATGGATGTGAAACGTGGATGCTGAATTCAAGAATCCAGTTCACACAGAGTGCACTTGGTATTACAAGAAGAGGAATACGTGGGTAAGAAGCATATAGCATATAGTGGAATGTGTGAAGAAGTTGAAGTGACACCGCGAGAAGAATGGATGGCAGATGGACGCGAGAAATACTGGAATGGTAAAGAAAATGAAATGTGAAAGAAAGCAAGGTTGACCGAGTGAACGATGGGTTGATGAATTGAGAAGAATGTGTGGAGTCAAGTGGATGTACATACATAGATTGCTCAAGACAAACAATAATGGAAGAGGATTGGAAAGGCCTTCATCCAGCAGTGGATAGTGAATGGTTGAAAGTGATGAATGATGATGATGCAAACGAAATGTTTTTACTGTGAAACTTTGACTTTTCTGTATCAAATATCAATTTTTGTACTCGCTTTAATTTTATGCATAGGTAGGATAAAGTAAAAAAAAAGTGTGTCGAGCGATCCTGACGGACAGACTGACAAAATTTTGTACCCTGGTCAATGGAATAATGACTGATTTCTGCACTTGTTTATCGTCTGATTAAATACTTATGTCCGTTGGAGGGTTAGAGTTATTTTCATCTCAACAAATTACCATCATTTCGCTATGATCACTCATAATTAATCAACATGTTCTAATAAGTTCACTTACTGTTCCCAGTTGGCCATAAAGCTACCTATGTATGTACATATCTCTGTTCACCTATACTTCCTTTCTTTAATAAACTATTTACTATTCTCGATTTAGCATCACGCTCTATACTTGTACTATTAAACATTTCATTTTCCGAAAACGTGCCATAACTTGTTTCTTGTGCGCCATTACACGTGTGATTGTGCTATTAATCAGTGAATAAAACCCAATTTATTTGTGCAAATCAAAGAAACCTAGTATCATTTTCTCGATCCTGATACGTTTGGACGTTATCGTTAAGACGTCCCGGTAGCGGTTACAGGAGGTGTCCAAAGGACATATTCCCATGTCCTGTCCGAAGATCCTGTTAGATCACGATATCGTACGGTGAAAGCGTCACGAGTCGGCATCCAATCGTAACATGAGAGGATAATTTAAAAAAAACCTGTTCTATCCTACATAAATCAGTCAATTAGCAGTGATAATTTATGCTTGAATATAATTATATCAAAAATCTTTTGTACATACATATGTACATATATGTATATCAGTATATACGAATTCAATTCCTGAAATATAATACAGACAAAACTGCATGTTCCTCCACTGTAATTTTGAACTGTAAGTAAGTAGTATTTTGAAGAATCGTTTATAGCAGTGTTTCTCAACCTTTTTACACCTGCGGACCACTGAAAATAGGACAATCAGAAAATTTCTGCGGACCACTGGTTAAGAAACACTGCTTTATAGTATTTCGAATAAAATTTAAATAGAGTAAAAAGAATTGAGACGACAAAGAGACATTGTGTAGTTGGGCAGCACTTGGTCAGCGTTGGCCGCTAACTGCGGGCCGCTACACAGGGCCGCATTAGCGCAAGTAATTTATGCGGCCCACACGGTATTTAGGCGCACCTGGCGCCGCCCAGTCGTCTATCATCGAGCCGCCCCTGGCCAGAGAGAGAGAGAGAGAGAAACCCTCCCCCGGTTGGACGCCACTGGCCAGCTCGCACCGAATCTTCGGCGTAAATTTTTCACCGCGATCCTTGTTTTTCGCGGTGCACCCGGTACACCAGTGCACATTAGCCGGCTCGGCTTATTCATTGACTCGCATGCGGAATTGTACTCATTAAAACGGCTAAAACCGCCTCTATAAATAAACCAGCACATTATTTTTTTAAATATTCAAAAATGTGCCCAATACTCAATTTGTGCGAGAGAGTGCTTTCGCACCGGTAAGTCCATCAGACCTTGTCCACAGTAATTATTGGCTTCGTTGTGTTTAGCGAGATAAACACTTAAACAACCCAAATTTAACGACCGAGTAAACGGACGGTGCATCGACTTTGCTCATCTCCATTAATCACGTTTCGAACTTAACCCAATTACCTGAAAAAGCACTTCCGATTTTTTTTTTGCTCCCCCAGCAGAATAGGCACTTGAAGACCGAATCGTTAATGTCATATTGCAAAGAAAATGTAAATCATATTTTTTTGACGTTAATTGGAGGTCGTTCCATTAAAAATAAACAATGCTTTATTATTCATTGGTTCGTGACTCATTTGTTGAAAAAAAACCATACGATTATTTGATGGTTAAACCTATCAATCATATTCACTGAGCTACTATTCCTTTACAGAAGTTATAAACACACACTAAAAATGGTAGATATATACATATATGTATGTATGTAGGTTGCGCAGCCAGAGTTGAAGCCAACCACACACAAACACATATGCATTTTTAAAATAGAGGCTGATGCAAATTTTTTTTTTAATATTTAATTTTAACTTTACCCTTAATAATACCCCAAAGTAACTCTATAGGGTTTAGTTCTGGGTGGTAGGGTGGTAGGTGCAGTACACTATGTCCGTGATCTTCCAGGATTTTGTCAAGTACCTACAAATTTTTGGTAATTTGGCTTATTCTTTAGTATTGTGTCATATGAAATGGGTTTTGTGTTTTTCCCTGGATACGGTATATTCAAACTAAACTCTAACTAAACTATTTAACTAACTACTCTAACTAAACCAACAAACGATATAAAAATCGAAGACTGAATGAACATATATACAAAACAATGGTGTCCCTGTTACACTCGTAACGTTTACGCGCGCGAAAAAGAAAGAGTGTTTTTATTGTTACATTTAGTGAAAATTCATATTATTCACTATTCACAGACACACAATTTGTGTGTGTTGGTTCGCTTCAACTCTGGGTGCGCGACCTGTACATACATATGTATGTAGAACTTTTTGAATTGGAGTAGGAAAAAGTTGGTAGCCATTATGTGACGGCGTGAGACTACGTTGCTAATTAAACGTGAGCAGATCACCTGCTTACCTGCGGCTAGCTGCTAGGCCAACTTTTTACTTTATACATCGGAAAAGTTTCAGCTGCCTTCTGAAAAATTTCAACCCGTTTTGAGCGCTCGACTACGTGCTCGGTAGCCTGAATAAACCGAAGTTAGCCTTTAGCCATCCTATGCCGAATGAGCAACTGCTTATAATACAATATTAAATATTTGAAAAGCGCGAATGCTTACATATATATATATATATATATATACATATAGCATCGGTCTAATATTTGAATTGAAAATTAAATTTTCTGGAATATCGTGCAAATTGAGCCGACAAGGAGTTGGAACCTTTCATCCATTGATCTGGCCGCAAAATTGAGAGCATCCTTGAATGGAAATCGGCTCGTCTCCATTCAGGTGGCGTTCCCTTATAAAAGCGTCTTGGAGGAAAATAATGAGTGATTAGGCGACAATGGACTACCCAACCCACCCACCACCTCCCCCAATGGAAATCACTCAAACGCGGCCTTTTATCCCCGCCCTTCGCCGCCGAAGAATGACTACCCCTGGAGCTGACAGCTGCGGATATCACCCCCAAGATATTCCAGCTCGCCTTCGGAATTAAATTGAATTGTGGTCGGTGGCGGCCGAGAGGACTTCACTCCTCAGAATATGCTGAATGATGTCCGACGGCGGCCATTGTCGATGAGGACGGCTCGATCAAATGAGAAATTTACAAAAAAAAATGGATTTAATTCTGCGAGATATAAAAATATGGTAATGTAGATAGAAAAAAAGTCAATTGCAAGCACACAAACATATGTATGTATTTCTAGGAAAAGTAAATATGCAATGAAAAAAAATTTAATTTAAGCTTAAAATTTGAACCTAATTATTAGCAAAGCAATTGCTAATAATTAGGAATATAAGTAAACTGACATTGACCATAATAAATTCTAACGAAAAGCTCATATGTGTATGTATAATTTGTAGATTTGATAAAATGATTTTTTGATTTCCAAGATTCCGTCTATTTAGTTCAGTGGTCGGGAACATTTTTCGAGCTAAGAGCCAAATTAAGGAAAACCTTCAAAATTGGTAAGTTTGGGAGCCGCAACATATTATTTTCCAATTATACATATATATGTATTTAAAATTAAATTAAATGTTACTCATTAATCATTGATGAAATGAAAGAAATAAGTTATCCTCGTGATATTTCTCAACGTTCGACAGTTTATTATTAGAAAGTATTATTTAGTTTAATCTGAAAAACGACTTTATAGCATTTTATAGCCATGACGTTGTGGAAATGGGATTAATTATGATCTTGTGTAAATTGTGTACCAACAATTTGTATTTCACGCAAAATGTTGGATGACAGAGAGAGCCGCAGGTTTACATACAAAGAGCCGCATGCGGCTCCAGAGCCGCCGGTTCCCGATCACTGATTTAGTTGATAACATGAACAAGTGTTTCAAACTTCAAAGGTTGATATGTGGCCCATGTCGACTAAAGTTGGAAAGCTGCGAATATTAAGATAATCTTATTTTTCAGTTTATATAACTAAAAGAATGGCGTCATTTATCAATCCTCGAACTATACACTGTACGTTGGTTGTTAATTAAATAAAATTTATTTATTTATCGAGCGTTGAATTTTTTTTTCCAAATCATCGTTTGTATGACAGATCAAACACTGGCAAATAGGCACGCGAGTGAAAAGCGATTATTCATTATTTATCAGCGAGAAGTTCCATCTCTGGCGGAGACGTCGTCTTTCTTATCCCTAATTAGGTTTCCACACACACCCCCTTCCCCTCTTCCTGCTCTTTCTCGCTACCCCTCCCCTTTACTTATTCATCCCCCATTCACGGATGTGGGCTTTGACCGAGACCCTCAATCTCTCCCTCCTTAAAACATCCGAACGTTATAGCACAAAAAGACTCCCAATTGACCCTGCGGCAGTTTATAATATATTTACCGACTATTGATTTTTTATACGACTAAAACTTGAAATAATCTCGATGGTGGTGATCCGACTGTACAGCTCCCGTGAGCTAGAAAGGAGTGGGGGATACGTTTAAATGATTCAACGGTGAAATTCGAGCTAGCTACGACGACAACTGTGTACTTCGGAACAATGAAATGAAATGGCAAACCGTGTATAGTCGACCATCGTCAGATGTATGTAAGTAACCTGGTCGGTGCGGTCGGTGGGCTTTTGTCATCTTCTTGCCGGGGTCGTAGCCATCGCTAAATTATGTATAAACGTCTCGTTTCCTGCGGGAGCACTTCCGGCCAGCATAAAGGACTCCATTCCGACACCATCATGACTGCATTGCACCGACCTGCATCACGTTGCACCACGCGCCGGACTCTCGTGCTATGCAAAACTCGCCCCCATACCACTCTTGAACTCTAGTGTCACTTACCGGTAACAATATTCAACTACACATTTTATTGACCTAGTATTTCTGCCGGTCTCTCTTTTGCGGCGCACGGACAGATTCCAGTGGTTCTAAACCTTGTGAAAATGATAGTTTAAATTGACGAATTCGATACACAACACCTACAAGGATCGTCCAACACTTATCCACAATAATTTCAAACATACATACATACATAGGTACATATGTACATAGATTGCGTTTGAAACAGCCTAGTGAAAACACAACGATCAATCATCCACTGCTGGATAAAGGCCTCTCCAATCCTCTTCCATTCCTGTCTGTCGTGAACAATCTGCATCCACTTGACTCCACACATTCTTCCCAATTCATCAGCCCATCGTTCACTCGGTCTACCTTGCTGCCGGCACTTTACATGCGGCGAGCACTGACGAGCAATCCCGAGCGTCCATGTGTAGGAGGTCGCTCGCGCTCGTTCGCGCATGTTCACACGAAGCGGGACAACCGCAAATAAAGCAAAATGGCGTACCTCTCCCCTCGACATTCAGTGTCACACATTCAGTCACTTACGTGCGAATGCTTGTCACTTCGCGCTTGTCACTTCGCGCGAATATGTATCATTTCAGTCTTTCTCCCGTCCATCTGCCATCCATTCTTTTCATTATATGTCCAGGCCCATTGGCATTTTGACTTTTTTCACACGTTCGGCTATATCTGCCATTTTGGTCATGCATCTTACCCATGTATTCCTCTTACGATCTCTTTTTGTTATACCAAATATACATGCTTATCTATGTGCACTGGATCTTACGTAACATTCTTGAATTCAGCATCCACGTTTCACATTCACACGTCCATTCACGCTCCATCTTATTTTCATTCTTCTTCTTTACATCCAGTCATATTCACCAACTGTCCTAGGTATAAATAACTATCAACTATACACATAATAACGCAAAATGTGTGACCGTTTGATTGTATCTAGAAACGATTACCTCATTATAGCCTATTCTCAAATTTCTGGCAAGTATCAGTGTGTGTACAATACTGTTCTTGTATTTGTGACTTTTAGTGAATATTTTTACGTCTCCACGAACTATTACGTCAGATTCAATAAGTATGGCGCAATGGTATGGACGAATGTTGAGTCATGCATTGTTTTCTGCGTATTTTGGCTAAAGATTCGGTACAGTCCAGAATGAATCAGACATTGCAACGCATACCCCCTTTGCCTCTCTTCCCCTCAGTCTAAGTTGACGTCGACCAATCAGATTCGACAGTGCAAAACAGGTGACCTATTGATCAATTGCAATCGATCCAAGGATCAGCAGACTTCCTTCTCAAATCCTCCCAAACCTCAGCCCCCCTTAAGTTTATAAATAGATGTAAAGGTCCAGTCACAACAGAATCACACAGACGTAAACTCTTACGTCATTCAATCACTCATATTCGATCAACCGGTATAGCGACTTGCTATACGGTTCATTACGCAATTTCCAAATCGCACTAACAACAGTTGCCAACACGCAAATTATACCAACACACAAATCTTTATATTTGACTGTAATTGTGCCATCAAATGAACCATTGTGAAATCAATCAATAAACAAACCATCAAGTGCTGTTTTCTCATTTTTCTCTGTTCCTCAACCTCCAATACATAACAATATCAAGCCTTATTCGTCAGGTTCCAGACTTGTTGGACAGAAAAAATGCTTTTGACCGTGATGGATGGCGCCGGATAATCTTGCATTCAAAATTACTCAGATAGCTCAAGCACGACTGCTCTTATCAACGAAGAAGATGAAGAATTGGATTTGTGTTACCGTTTAAGTAAAAGGTCTAGAATACAAAAACTGATACCACGGATATGTGTAAAATTATTGAAATGTGTATGATTTGCGTAAATTTTGTTGTTTCATTAACAGAGCTTTTTCCGCCGGTTTCAATTAATCACGATACATTTTTTCACTGGCCATATTTTTGTAATTAACGATGCACAGCCCACTCGGTCGTATGTTACCCCCCCCCATCTCTTTGAAGCGACAACAATAACGGCACGTCGAGGTCTGTCTTGGCGAGGCTTGTCCATCCTTATCTTCTGTTGTTGATGCGAGAACAATGGACGCGCTGGGAAGTTGTCTTTTGACATCATTGTCTCGACCGACGGACTTGATTAATTGTATTTCCCCCGGCTCGTGTTTACATTTAACTTGTGAGGACTGTCCTCTCTCCGTCCTCCGTCACAGTCCCCTATTTTTTCCCTCTGTCTCAACCCCAGCATCATCGTTGTTCACCATATTAGGACGCGCGTCCCCGAAACACAAAGGGTTGAACCACGCGCTCACACTTGCGACTAGTAGTTTCGCGATTTACGACGGACTCGAGGACAATTTGTAACAGTTAATGAATATGGCGAAACTATTGGTACACACACACGCGCGCAGACAATAGACTTTATGGTTTTTGAACCGTTCGAGGGTTCACTGGTGCAGCTTCGAGAATCGTCAGCCCTGCCTGCGGCTTCATTTCTGTCTGTCTTTCTCTCTTGATTCAATTATGTGTACAATGGTTCGGGTGTGTTGGCTGAAAACGTCCATTTGTCGACAGGCAGCTCTTTGTTTTGTCACTGTCAACTCTATACTACATTACTATAAAT